>CM057450.1:1740243823-1741540608 GCA_016271365.2 Neoceratodus forsteri
ATGATGAGGCAAAAGAAATCAGGCTGTGTGGTAATCGCAGGAATCACTTAACAACCCAGCGCCCATTTTATAAATAAAGAACAACATATGACAGGGTGAGGGTTACGTATATGTAATTATAAGTCAGTAATTGTACACCTCAAGGGTGTTGCTAGGCACAACTTGGTGTTTGCACATGAAAAGTGAGATTATTTACCATAGTTACACATTCCAGAGGTGTCTTATTGCACTTATAACATGGGTTCTACTTGTAACTTTTTTAAAAAAAAGTTGTTTTTAAGATTTTTAAGAAGAAAACATTGTTTAAAATATTGTGTCTGTATGAAATACGAGCAGAAGTTAACAGTAAAGTTCCGGTTGAGGTGTTTTGATATTGCAGCTCATATTGTTGCACAGGCTAAAGTAGAATTCTGGCCACTTAATTACACTGTTGTACTTGACTTCTGGCCAATCAGGTGACTAGAATGTTCCTACATGTTATAAGCTGCATTATCTCACCCATGTGACTGCGTTTTGATCACTTTTGAAGCGAGCTGGATTTGCTGGACCCCATTGTTAATTTTCTGTTTTACCGTGCATCACAGTTCTGAGAATTTAGAGGAGTCATAAATAAATACGGTGTAGATAAATTATTTCTGTAGTGAATGTTAATGTTCATGAACGGTGCCAGCCTGACAGCACAGAAGACCAAGGACTACAATTTAGCTACTTGACTAACCATTCCAGATATGCAGCCGCAGTGCAAGCTTCCCCACAAGGCTCTGCCAATGTACCTCCTTGATCATGAAGGGACACAGCCATATAGCTGACAGAGCAGTTCAGACACCATGCCCATGCAATACTTGGCCTCTCATGCGAGACTGCAAGCATGAGTGCCAATTAGAAACTAGACTGAAACCACAGCAACTTGTTTTCCAGAGACCGCTGCACAGCTATAATATGAGAAGTCCCTCCACAATCAGTGCCCTGGGCTGGGTTTGAATCAGTGACCTAGAGGTTAATGGTTCCATACCCCACTGTCTCCTCACTGAGCCATCCAGTCCTTCTAAAACTTTAATAAGTAACATCATACAGTTTGCAGACGTTAGTGGAACATTTTAATCACCTTAAAAATCATCTTTTTGATCCACGGTCGTTTGGCGACAAAATCCAGCATAGAAAACCCAGGGTTTGGTCGTACAGCCGACATGGCTACCCAGTATCCTCCAGAACTACTCGGTCGGATGTTGTCCGGAAAGCCAGGCAGATTCTCAGCAAACATGTCTGCACCTCCTTTTGTTAATCCTGATACGTAGTACCTGAAATTTACAATCAGTATCACCTAAATAAAATGGATTTGAATGATACATTCTTTTCAGGGTCAAAAAACAGCAAGAGGTACCTTATATCGGGGCTCTCCAGCTACTGACTGATGACTATAGTTACTGCCTATGAAAAAAATCATTTAGCTGCAGCTACTAAAATTATATTATAATTTAAACAATGACTGCTGGAGGGCTGGTCCAATGGCACAGTGGCAGCGGTGCTGCTTGTGAAGCTGGCAACATGGGTTCAGGAGCAATCCCAGGCTACCAGAGGTGGGAAAAGAACAGAGCACCCAGTGATCGCTCACCTCCTGTCAGTGGGAAGCAGTTTAAAGACTGCTGGGCCAGCACCTCCTGTGATTGCATGGGTGGTTCAGTCAAAATGGGGTTTGGCTGAGGGGAGGGAAGGACAACCCTGCCTGCTCCATGTATGTCTGTTGTGTGCACAGTGGAGCACAATCATGCTGCCATCCCAGGGGAGAGACAGAAAAACAAGGCGGCTTGTAGGAAGAAGCTCGCTGCTCTCTAGCCCCACATACCGCTGACTTGGTGTTTACTGGATCACTGGATTCAGTTGCCTGAGGGATCCTCCACATGATGGCCTCAAAATGGGGAGTAAATCAAGGGGGAACACAGGAGGTTAAGTTCTACAGAAGGCATGGATGGGGCTGGCAAAAACAAGCAGAAGGGGGTATGCTGCCCAGTAGAAGGCAGAAACAGTAATTAACAACAAAAAAAAAAACCTACTTCTGGGCTGCCTGGATGGCTGAATAGTTAAAGCTTTCACCCTCCATTCAGGGGACCACAGGCTTCCCCCATACTCCCAATCGGTGATGGCAGGAGCTGGCTCATGAATGTTCCTCTGTGCTCCTTGGGGAACGCTGCCCCCTGGTGGCCAGGGGAAAGAGAAGCCATTCCTAAGGAAATTTCCTGCCCCAGTCTTCAATGCTGGGTTCCATCTAGGGGGATCCATTAGTCGAAGGGCGCAGAGGTGCAGACACCAGACCCAGACCCTGATGTCTGGGATCGTGGCAGTCTGGAGCACATGTCGCACTAGTAGCAGTGCTCACCATCAACTGCAAGGATGGAGCATCCCTTTCCTTCCCCCACCTGCTGCCACTCAATGGGCACCACCAGAAATGGCACCAAGAGGGGAGGGACTGGCTTGTTCAATGGTGTGGTGGCAATGCATTTCAGCTGGGGAGCCAGTTGTACCCATTGCCCAGTTGCATGGACCCAGCACAGGGTGTATGGATGGCGCTGCTCTGGCAGGGTTCAGATCATGGCTAGTAGGCTTAGGCAGGGATGAGTGGGAAAAGGGGTGAACATGAGAAAAATGGGAGAAAAGTAATGACAAAAAAAAACAAAAAATAACAGTCTTCTTGCCTTTGGCTAGTATGTCAAATTCTTAGCTAAAATTATGTAAAATAGTTAGGGTGGAAGAGCCTAAACACATTCTACTGAAACATGACAAAACATTATGGGTTCCATATTCAAAGGGTGACATAGGGCTTACATTAAGCCCTGCGTCAAACCCTTTCTTTGGTGCAGCTGCACCAATCACCTTTGCCACAACTGCATCAGATTTTGACAGGCTGGGTGCAGTTGTGATATTTTACCTAATTTATGGCAGCTTGTGCCAACACTTTGGCCATAAAAATGGTCCTCGGGATTGCCACAAGCTGGACCAGCAAAAGTTGGTCTAACTTTGTCTAAAAGCACAACCTTAACAATAGCAACACAATATTATATTTATCATCCCAAACTTGTAAAATGGTCTTGATGTAGGATGCTGTATTTTTTAAGGATAAATAACATGCTTCCATACCGTCTTATCCTTGCCATTGTTGTTTCTGCCACCAGCACAAAGTCCTCATTGGGAGAGAGCTGAACTCCATTCGGAAACCTCAGGCCATCCATAAGAACTTTAACCTCCTTTGTCAAAGTGTCATACTCCAAAAGGCTAAAAGCAAAAAATACCATCAAATAGTTAAGTGTCTGAAAACAAAAATTAATGACATAAGGTAACAGTTGCAGAACTCGAACATGTTTTACACTAAAGTAATATGACATAACACAAGACAGATCCCCACAATAACAGTGGCACAGCAGGATGGATTTGCTTTCATGTAGACTGGATTCCACCGATTTATGTACAGAAATACTGTAGTACACTTCACAACATAAACACAGATGTTGCAAATTTTTAGTATGCTGGCAAAGCTGGTGCAAAGTCAGGAACTTTGTACTATGGGGCATAGTGGGGCTAGGTTTTCCAACGTTATCCACCTCCTTGCAGCAAAAATGTTTTAAACCCTTCTGAAATGCAGAAACACCCCCACCAACTGTGACATACTATACCCACTTATCTCCCTCCCAGACCCCTGAATGTTCTGTAACCTCACCCCTCCACCCTCTACCACCGCACCTTCCTCTCCATCTCCACAGTTCCAGAAAAGTATTTATATATGTACATGTGTGTGTCCATATATACATATATATATATATATATATATATATATATATATATAATATTCCAGTATTATAACAGTGTGGTAGCGCCTCATAGTTAGGGTTGAGTAAGGTGTTCTATGTTAAACCCCTAACTTTGCACCCTAATAGCTTTGGTAGCATTTTATGAAATGAGCTGACATTTTGCATATGTTGTTTGTCTAGGAGGAAATATCTAAGCCTGTGGAAAGTTTTGTGATGGTAGCGTGTGCGGTTTCTGAGATCCACATATGTAATTTTTCTGATTTTTTTCCTGTACTTAACATGGGATATTTTTTGATCTCACCTACAGCCTATACGGAATGGAATTTTTCCCCAAACTTTCATGGTACAGGCGTGATGTTCTAAGGTAGTGCCTTTGAAAGGTTTTGTGAAAAAATATTAAATGGTTCCAGAGTTATAAGGCATTAAAGTTTTGTGTTTTTCTGTTCTGAGCATGCTCAGTAGGGTTCTTGGGATAACGTTCTGATACAACACCAAACATTCTGTGTCACAGGACCATTTTTGATTTCTCACCACTTGCTCCTCACAGCACAAAACATTTTTTTGTGCTGTGAGAGCAGCCATCTTGTTTCTTTTCCCCTCCAAATAAAAAACATGCACAAGACATTAAATGATGTCATTTACAGCTGAACCTGCTGTTTGTTTTTTAAATCAACTGCCAGAAATACCTTTACTGGGCACCCCAAAATCCAGAGTGCCCAGCTTAGTAAGAGGAGTCATTCATCCATGTTCTCTGTATGAGAACAGTGAGACTTTGCTAAGTTCTGCAGCCACAGCTGGAGTCCTGCTGCAGGCTAAAGTGACAGGAGTAAATCGCCAATCCCCCATTCTGTCTGTCTGTCTGTCTATCTATCTAGTGCTTTGCTTTATTAAGCGGACCAGGGCGCTCACCCCCCGATACTGCTTCTTGCTCTCCCCCCTTCAGGTGTCCCACCAACCCTTCCCAATCTTAATAATATATTTTTTTAATATAAATATACATAAACTGAACAGGATGCCCACCCCCATACCACTTCTCTGGACCTCCCTCCCCTCCAGGTTGCCGGACCCTGTACAGTGCTCCGACACTTGGGTGCCCAATCCCAGTGTCAGACTTCAACTAACTTGAAATAAAGAAAACTGTCTCTCGACAATCGGACCACCCACCCCGATCTCCCACTCATCACCCGCCCTACCACCCACACACCCTCACTTACCTGAACATGTCCCATTGCAAAGATCCACTTGTCAATCGAAGACATGTCTTGCTGCTGGAACCACGGACTGCAATATGAGAAAGTAAGGAAAGTGCGGTTCAATGTATTTCAATGGTGTTTTCAACTTGGATGCATAACTTTGCCATTTTTGCATAGTTTGAGCTCAAATTTTCAACATAGCCCTTTTAGGACCCTATCTCATGACCAATAGTGGTGGAATTATGCAAAGCAGGCCCAGAATGCATTTTCACTGTCACTTGGTGAAATCACCTTTTGGGCAGGATTTGAATATTTTCACCACCCTTGTTCATGAGGTGGGGTAATAAGAAGGCTATACCGAACGGTTGGGGTCAAAATATTTAAAAATGGCAACGTTATGAATGTACATTGAAATTTTACAATGCACGCTCATAATTTTGGTAATTTTAAATATTTTGAAACCACATTTTCAATATAACCATTTTACCTCATGAACATGTCAACATTCATTTTTCAAATCCTGGCCAAAATGCGTTTCTGCACCTGTGGCATGAAATGATATTGTTGCTGTGCAAAATCACCTTTCAGACGGGTTTTGAAAGAATTATCCACCCATGTTCATGAGGTGGGGTCAAAAGAAGGCTATGTTGAAAATCTGGGGTAAAAATATTACAAAACAACAAAGTTATGAGCATATGTTGAATTTTTGCAACACACACTCATAACAAGTCATTTTAAATATTTGGATCCCAAATTTTCAACACAGCCATGTTTTCACATCATCTAATGAAAATGACAATTGTCATTTTTCAAAACCTGCCCAAAATGTGTTTTCACACCTGTGCCATGGAATGGCATTTCATCCAAGATTTGAACATTTTCACCTTCTGGGTTCTTGAGGCAGGTTCGTATCAAGGCTATGTTGAAAATCTGGTGCCAAAATATAAAAAAAACAAAACAAAGGTGCACTGACATTTCCCTACACATGTTCATAACTTTGGTCATTTATGACATCCAATGCTGCATAAAAGGGCAGGGTCAGCAGGGCCCTGCACTTCCGTAGGTAGATGCAGTCTTCCCTTGGCACATAGCCCAGACGGACGTGAGCTTCTGCATCTGTTCATGCAGGTCCCAATTATGATACGATTTAACTAACTCAAAAAGAAAGGAAATTCTTTGGAAAAAAACTTTGTTAATGCACCAGTTAGGGTAACTCGATGCCACAAATCATAGAATGACAATCCCATTAAGGAAGACCCCACCACTGATTTGCCAAGACTCCGGAGACCCAAAATCCAAATTTTTGTTTTCTTTTGCTACATGGGGGGTAGAGTGAGGAGTTAGGGCTGTAAACCCTAATGCCACATTTTCCTACTTCTGTGGTGTTAAGTTACCTTATCTGGTGCATTAACAAAGTTTTTTGCAAAGAATATACATACATATTGCATGGTTAGGTCCTCGTCCCCACAGAAAAAGCTATCACATATTTCCCCCATATGACAGTACCCAATTAGAGTATTATAACACCAATTAGCTAATTACACTGTATTAATGTGTTAGTAACACCTTAATAACACATTAATACCAAACTTACTACAAACCACCCTACTAACATATAACAAGCCCCTTAGTAACATGTGTAATGAGTAGAGACCCGTGTTTTTCTTAAATAAGAAATAGCAAGAAATAACAAGAAATTAAGGCATAAAAAGAAATAACAAGAAATTCAAGGTATAACACAAAATAGCAAGAAATTCAGCATATAAAAGGAATAAAATGAAAAAAACACATGAATAAAGTGAAAAAAGAACCCTGCTTTTTGGCAGGCAAAATCTAAATAAATGCTTGCAGCAGTTGCCGTTTAGGCTCCATTGTTACCACAGAGACGGTCCACAAGGAAGCAACAGTGGAATTGTTTCAGTCACAAAACCTTGCAAGATCATAGCATAATGTTGCTTAATACAATGTAGTATACTAGGAATGTGATTTATAGTGTGTATAATGTCATTTTGAGGTAGTTTATGAATGTAAATGTGATAACAAGAAATAAAGCTAAATTTTTAATGAATAAAAAGAAATAACAAGAAATTCCAGAAAAATAAAAATACAAATAATAAAAAATAAAAAATAAAAAGAATGTCACAGGTCTCTAGTAATGAGCCCCTTAAGAACACATATAACAGCCACCCTAACCCCCCAAATGCTACCTGCAAAAAACTACCCTGCATTACAGAAACACCCACCCCAACATCCTCTCTCCCTCCCTCCCTTATCACTCACAAAAGTATGCCATTCCTCAAATTTCCAGCTTCAAGGCACTCCACGCTGCTGCTGGTCTGCTCCCACTGTGTGCTATGCCCCGATCTTAAAGGTAGCTCTGATACATGTAGCTGCTCCAGCCTGCAAACATGCCCACACAATACACCCGATCGCCATGATGCTGCCAACTGTATGCACTCCCAAGACTGCCGCACATGCTACCATCCATCTCCAAGGGGAAGACCACCGGAGTTATGCCTCCTTTAATAGAAGGCCCCTGCACTATGGAAACACTAAAGGGCAAAACTGGCAGTCCCTCACTACAAAAAACACCTACACTATGGAAAAATGGTTGGCATAGCAAACAGTGTCCAACTTACTGTATTATATAAATCAAAAGCAAGAAAAGGCCTGTGTACTCATGAAACCTACCATCTTGGGGGCTACTGAGCTTCATAAAGGCCACTCGCTCTTCAGGCTTGTGGCTTTATCAGCTCATTAGCCCCCGTGATGGTATTAACTCCATGTACACAACCCTTTTCTAGCATTTATTCTCTATAGATAGATAGATAGATAAGAGATATGACAGCATGGTCATCCCCCCACCTGTGGCACGTCTGTATTACACCACCTCCCCTCCAGCCCATCTGTGTCCTGAGTCATAGAGTAGAAACAGCCAATCCCCAATCTGCCACTTTCTAGAACCTAACCTCTTTTCTGTCCCAAAGTAAAGGATACCAAGGTTTAATGTTTAAACCTTTAAGAACGAAACATGCCCAGTGCTGGAGTGAGATGTACTCACTCTTCCGTGTTTTGCTGCAAAATGAATGAACAATAACATCCTCACCTTAGGTCGTACCAACTGACAAGCGGCCAGTTAGGTGTTACTATAGGACAGAATGTCACTGTTCATTCATTCTGCACCAGGATACTAAAAAGTATGTCTCGCTGCAACGTTGGACGTTTTTTTTTATATGTTTCAGTTTCAAATATTGTAGCCTTTATTTTGGGGATGGGGGTGCTAGAGGGTGGTAAGGTGGGGGTTAGCTATATCTAATTTGTGACTTAGGGATGGACCAGGTGGGGGTAGGTGGTTAGGTGGTGTAATACTGATATGCGTTCTAGGTGGCAGGAAGGACTATGCTGCCTTTATACATTGACATAAAAATAAAAAACTTTGCTGGCACTATGGGGCTGGGGGAGTAGGGTGCTAGAGGATGAAGAGGAAGGGTACAGAATGTTGGAAGGGTCTGGTGATGAAAAGGGGTGTGGGTACAACATGTCAAAGTGGGTGGGGTGGGTTCTTACATTTTAAAAGTGTTTTTCTAAAAAAAAAAAAAAAATGGTGTAGTTTTTGGTAGTTTCTGCCTGGCAAAAACGACATGTAGAAGCTCCTCACCAGTACTTTCACCCTCAAAGTCCAACTATGTATAGTCTTTGCCAGGCAAAGGTGGGCGCTTCATCAGGTGGAAACTACGTGAAGTGTGGTTGCGAGTGAAATGAACTTCTTCATGAAGGGGATTCCCCTGAGTTGGCATGTCCCCTACTAGGAAGCGGTCACCAGGCTTCTTCTCAGACTGTAATGGAGGCGGGGGTACAAACTAAACTGAGCTTGTGCTTGAGAACAAAAATGCAATGTTAGTTCAGTTCACAAAGTTGATACATGATACATGTTACAATGTTTATAATTCTGATATGTTCAATAAATAAATAAATGGCAAGGCAATTTTTATTTAAAAGGACGCCCAATCCCGGAGGCTCAGGGCACTGTACAAAGTAAATAAACCAATAAAAGACATAACAAATCAGAATAAATAACAATAAATATCAGGAAATAAAATGATGCAATAAAAGTAAGATTTCCTAAAAGATTTAAAAACATAGGCAGTTGGGAACTGAGACAAACCATTACGGAATGATCTCACTTCAACAGCTAAGTCGGGGAAGGCCTGGGCGAACAGGAGGGCCTTAAGCGGGCCTTGAATACCTCCAAAGACGGGGCCTCCCTGACCCCGAAGGGTAGCGAATTCCATAGGACGGGGCGGCGACACTAAAAGTCCTGTCAGGTCTTTTAACCTCGCCCTGGGAAATCACCAGGAGGCCCTCACTGGAGGAGCGAAGGGACGGACCGACAGCAGGTGCATGAAGAACCATCAGATAACCAGGGCCCTGGCCATTAGGGCCTTATAGGTGAGAAGACCCACCTTAAAGAGGATCTCCACTTCACCGGCAGACAATACAGCTCACGAGTACCGTGTAATATGGCAATATTTAGGGTGCCCCTTAAGTAACCTGGCGGCTGCGTTCTGCACCAGCTGCAGTCAGCAGAGAGATCCTCCTGCGACCCCAGGGTAGAGCGCATAACAGTAATCAAGCCTTGATGTCACCAAGGCATGTATCAAGGTGGGGAGGTCCAGAGGTGGCACAAGGGGCTTTATCCTGTCGACATTCCTGAGATGGAAAAAACAGGAGCGGACAGTGGAAGATACTTGTGCCTCCATCGTCAAACCCCTGTCCAGGATAACACCAATATTCCACACCTCAGAGGAGGCCTTCACTGGGACAGATCCCAGAAAAAGTCCGGTCTCTGCATCAGAGGCCATCCCATACCGCACTCTGATCAACTCCACCACCAATACCTCTGTCTTATCGGGGTTCAGCCGCAACCAGCTGGAGGCCATCCAGTCATTGATGTCGGCAAGGCAGCTGTTTAGCACGTCTACTGCGTTGGATGTTCCTGGGGCAAAGGACAAGTATAGCTGGGTATCATCAGCATAGCAATGAAACCCCAAACCATACTTCCTAATGACCACCCCCGGACAGCATGTATGCTGCGAACAACATCGGGGACAGAACCAAACCCTGGGGAACTCCACACACCTGGAGAATAGAGGTGGAGGAGAAATTCCCCACCACAACCCTTTGCCTCCTGTTGGTTAAAAATAACTCAAACCAGCAGATGACAGTACTGGTGAGTCCACAGACTTCCCTAAGGCGGTCTAGCAACACACAATGGTCCACAGTGTGAAATGCTAAAGAGAGAATGGGAACAAGAATTGTCCTTTCCCCTCGATCTCTAGCCCTGAGAATATCATTCTGCACCCGAACAAGTACAGTTTCTGTGCTATGCCTTGCCCGAAACCCCGACTGGAGGGACTCGCATAACTCATGGGTCATGAGGTGCTCATCCAACTGAAGTGTCACTACCTTCTCTACAACCTTCTCGAAGAATGGGAGGTTGGAGATGGGAAGGTAATTTGCCCTGACTTCTAGGTCCAAAGATGTTTTTTTTAGGAGCAGTCTCCCTAACCCCTCCTTCAAGGTGTTGGGGAAGACCCCCTCTGACAGGGAACACCGGATAATCAGGGCAAACACCGGGCCAACAGCGTCAACGCATCTCATCAAGAAACGTGTCGGCACTTAGTCCAGTTCACAAAAGGTGTACTTCAGATTGGTTGCCACCTCAATGACCTCATTTACCTCCACCGGTCTAAACTCTCTCCAACTAGATGGAGTGCACTCAGGACATTTCAGGTGACCACTGTTAGCTCTGAACTGGCTGACTGAAGGAATTCCACGCTGGATGGCAGACACCCTGTCCAAGAAGAACCGAGCAAGCTCTTCACATTCAGCATTGGAAAAAGTCTTCTTCGGCTGTAGGCAGGCCGGATGAAGTTGTCTGGCCACAGTCCAAAAAAGTGCAGCTGGTCAGCTCTTCCTGGCAGCAATTTCCTTGGACAGGAATTCTGCCTTCTTACGGTTGATTGCCTCCTGGTATGCCCTATAATACGCAAACAGGGCCAGTTTGTCCTCCTCCAGCTCATTCTTCCTCCAGCAGTGCTCCAACCTCGACTCTTCTTCTTCAACTCCCTGAGCTCCCCATCAAACCAAGGGGATTACAGGTAGGAAGATTTGGGTCGTACATGGGCAGGTGTGAGGGAGTCAATGTCTTCTGACAGCACCCTATTATAGGTGCCAACTACATCACCACTGCCTTCGACGCATGCATTGCCCACACTAGATAGATCGGCTACCACCACAAAACCCTCCAGGGTCAATCCCTGCAAAGGGCAGTAGCTCTTCATCTCTGTAGGGGGAAGGCATCTGGTGGGTGCCCCGAACATGAACCGCACCATGCAGTGATCGGACCATGCCACCCGATCAATCTTGAGATTACTTATCTCAAGCCCCAGTGAGAATACCAGATCCAAAGTGTGCCCGCCCTGGTGGGTCACGGAGGAAACTACCTGCGACAGGCCCAGCAATGACATGGTCTGGAGGAGGTTATAACCAAGCCGAGATGACTCATCGTCAGCCCAAACACTGAAATCCCCAACGACAATACATCTGGGGGCTTCCAGTGTTTCACTGATAATGAATCCGGCAACCTCCTGCAGAAATCTTCACGCCGCTGAGGGACAGTAATCAGGAGAATCCTGCAGCCTGCGCTCGAAGCCCCATGGACGGCCACATATTCAAAGGAACCTGGAGTTCTCATTGGGTGCATAGTGAAGCCCAAGTCAGATCTAAAACAGATGACTACCCCACCACCCCTACGTTCTTCTCTAGGGCAGTGCACAATAGTATACCCAGAGGGTACGGCAGCCTCCAAAACCGGGCCAGCATCGTCTCCAATTCAGGTCTCCATGATGCAAGCCAGACTGACCTGGGAAATCAAGTCTGCAATAATGGCAGTCTTGTTCCTGACAAGTATACTATAAACATGTATTAGAAAGGGAACACGGAAAAATGAGAAGAGGAATGTACAGTGAAAAGAAACCAATCAGCAAACAGCAGGAAAGCTGACAATCATGGCGATAAAGCAAGGCATTGAGAGAAGAATGGGGGAAGAAAAAAAAAAAAGAGATGAGACTTGGGGGACAAAAAGACAGAGAAAGAGAAGCAGTAGCAAGATATGTGAACTGAGTGAGGAAATTCACCAGTTAGCTAGTCAGACAGCAGCTTGCCAATCACACACCAGCAACATACCAGGTAAGTCAATCTGCCAGTTATTAGCAAGCAGAAGGGAATGCGGGAGAACTGGGAAACTGAGGATACCAAATGGACACTCATCAAGAAGGAGTGCTCTCTTTACCTCCAGCGTGTATCAAATAAGCCCCCATTATATCACAGGGCACCTGAGCTACATGATATGATAGAGACCTTTAAAAACCTCTCAGGGGTAAATAAGGTACTTGAGGGGGCTATGTTTCAAAGAAAAAAGGTACTCTAGAACAAGGTGCATTATATGCAGCCGGGGGGAAGGGGGTAAATTAACAGAAAGGATGATGGCTACCTGGAAAAGCCTTCCAGCAGAGGTGGTGGAGGCGAAAACAGTGTGTAATCAAAATGCCTTGGGCAGGTACAAGGAATCACAGGATAGAAAGGGGGGGACAGATTGTGCCGTAGATCAAATAGGGTCTGCAGCAAGATTAACAAAAATGGGCAGACTGGGTGGGCCCAGCAGCCTTTTTCTGCCGTTACATTTCTATGTAAATACTGCCTAGATCCCACATCACAATCTATCATGGGGGATATGTTCTCGCCCTCTTTTAAAAAAAAAACTATCTTAGAACTAAAGGTTGCTCAGTACGATTCAAAAGATAAACTAGCTGGCGTAGCTTGGTGATTTATTTATAGCATCTGCATCCATGATTAGGTTACAATGAGGATCACAGTTAATTTTCTTTTATTGTAGTTTTTCCACATAAAATGTCAAGAGTCAGTAGCCCTTGCAGAATGCAGCTGTGGAGAATGTCTGTTTTCTTGATATTACTGTTTTAAAAGCTGTTACTTTCACTCTCTTTCGCTGGTTTGTCACTTCCAACATTTATAGGGTTATTAACACTGAATTCAGGGCTCACGTTTTCCACTGCAAAGGTACCGAGATGCTAGTGGTGACTTGTCGCCTGTAGTTAAAGCTTGTGACATAAACTTGTTAACAAATCCTGGGTCCTTAGCCCCAAGATTTCAAGATGTGAGCAAACACTTTGCTATAGGCAAAAATATAAATAAATAAAAAGATGGGTATCCCTAAACAAAGCACGTCGCCTTGCTACTGGCTGTGATCGCCTGACACATACCTGCTCACGCTATAGTCTTACTAACTGGCTTGATTTTGATGGGAGGCTTAAATATCAGACCTGCCTTCTCACCAAAAAAGTCACTAATGGTCTCGCCCTCTCAGGCCTTACACCCCTAATGCAATCCACAGCTGTGTTAAAATATACCCACAGCTCTAGTAAATCTCTCTTCCAGGTTCCCTGCTGCAAACTGGCCTTGGGCCAAAGAACTTTTCGCTACAGGGCTCCACGCTGGATGAATGCACTTCCCAGCACCATCACCTCTGAAACTAAAACTGGCCGCTTCAAACTCCTCCTCAGGGAACATATCTGCACTATAGGGGCCTGTGACTGCTTCTAGCCAAACCCACCTATATTTCTCGGCTAAGACCTACTTCCAGCCCACTCACTACACTCATATCTCCACCCTCATCTACAGCCCATCAGTAATAGCTCTGATACCTCAAAGGCCTAGTGTCACTTAGGGCACCTGTCCTGCTTGATTCCACTGTCCATCCTGCTTTACCCATCCAATGCCTCCTCTAGACTATAGTCCTCTGTTTAATCACTCTAGCGGCCACATCCTCGATTGCAAAATGTCTTATTTTGATCTACTGATTGCTACTATGTCCTATTATGACTAATTCACTTGTATATGCTTATGTTCGTCTGTCCTATGTTTGTATACTGTTTAACTGACGTGGAGCCTTTGTAAAGGAGTCGCTGACTCAAAGGTTTGTAATTCCAATATGATAAATAAATGGTGCAGGTTTGCCAAAGAAGTTACTCATTTTGTGTTGCTCCCATCTTCTTGTCCACTGTAGTTACTTTGTACCACAACATTACAATCTGCCTGCCAAGTGTAGCTATTTAAATCCATGGATATCTTAGATAAAGTGAGCAATTTCATACCAATGTGTGTCATAGAACATTTCATCGGAGTAGTCAATGGAAAGATCAGGACCTCAAAACTTCACATAGAAGTCCAGCAGAGAACTTCTATTCAGAAACCTGTGCATAGTGGTGACTGCAATTCAAAATGTAATCTGAATAACAGCAGGGAAACGTGTCGCATTTTGCTGAAGATAAGACAAAACAGGCAGCTGACTGTGAATGAGGAAATGGCAAGACCACTTTTAGAAGAAATCAGCTATGAAGCAAATGGCTGCATCCCAGAACCATTTATACTGTATGTAGCAGCCGGTGAAAACTGTCATTTCTTTCTTGCTCACTTTTCTTTGAAATTTTCCAGCAGGTAGACATTTTCCTGACAGTCTAGTAGGCAAACAAAAACATCAGGGAGTTAAAAACTGCCAACTAGAAAGGGAAGTCCACATACTGTAGGTATGCTGTCTCAAAAAAAACAAAAACAATAAAACACAGTTTAAAAAGATCTGTTTAAACAAGGTCTTTTTACAGCCGTATAGCATAACTAGGAGTGACATTATGCATTCAGGAGAGAAACTGGAAAGGTGGAAGTGGAACCAGTGCATACTATGTTCGGCACCTGCAATGGAACTGGATCATCTACTTCTTGCCCCATATTGGTGTTGGTCTCTTCCCGAGGCAGACCCAGGGTTCGATCTTAACACTATTTTACTGACACTGGGCATACTGCAAAATTTACCCCTTTCCCAGTCCCCATCAAAGCTTTCACCAGTGTTCAGGGGCACCATCTCTCCCTGTAAACGTTTTCCCTGGTGTCTAATGACACCCTGCAACCCCAGAGAACTCCAATTCCCCCACCCTAGTCCCCAACAGCAGCTGGCACAAATCCTCAGCTCACCTCCTTGGCCAGTTGCTGTCTGACTCACAAAACTACAATATCAATATATTAGCATGTATATCGATATAGTAGCTGTGAGATGACTGCAAAATTCAAAGAAGTGCTTTTACCGATAAAACACTTTTGTGATTTTTGGAAACATCTTGCAGCTATTATATTGATATACCAGCTATCATATCAATCAAAGAGTTACATAAGGACTTACTTGCCTATGGCACATTCATAAGGTAGAAAAAGTGGGCAGACTGGATGGGCCTTTCGGCCCTTATCTGCCGTTAACTTCTATGTTTCTGTGTAACAGCAGATCTTCGAAATAACCTCCTCTTTTAGGCCACACCTTTGGAACTGTAAGCTGTCAGCGTCAGGACCACTCGGAAACGTTTTGATAGCCGGGGCCACCCATGGTGAAATGCATCATCGACGTGTATAGAACATGGGTGGCCCTGTCCCAAACACTCTTCAGTTCCCCGCCAGAGATTACCCTTGGAGGGCCTCTATCTGTGAGGAACCAAGCAAACAAGGAGAAGCATGAGACTGGAATCAGGACACATGGAATAAAGCATTAGGCACAACACCTGATGTAGCCATCAGAACCTAGGTAGCAAAGGTGTGTACAGAGCTGAAGGGACTTTCGTCCATAGTGCTCACCACCTGTTTCTAAAGCTGATCTAATAGATACAGCTCATCAAGGCGAAGTTTAAAAACTTCCAAGGATGAACTTCCCACTACCGCCTCTGGTAATGCGTTCCATATTGGAATTATTCTGAGTGAACCACATCTTCCTGCACCATGTTCTGCAATTTTCCTCTTTTAACTGGAATGGATGTGCCCTAGTATTATAACGGTTTTCCCTCAATTCCAGTCCTAGCTTCTCCCATAGCTTGTGATCTGTGAGTGCTTTAAAGAGCAAGACAAAAGCCAGCCTGGTGGCACTGAGGGTTGAGGCGCTGGACGCCACACCTCGCACCACACCGGCGACCCGGGTTTGGGAGCGAGCCGGGTTGCTGGGGGTCGGCAGGGGAGGGAGAGGATGGAGCGTCCGGAGGACAGCTCTCCTCTCCTGGGGAAGGACAGGGGTCCCAGATCGTTGCTCTGTTGATCTCTGACGGAGGCTGGACATACAGCAGGCACTGCGGAGGACAGACAGGAGTGGGGGAGTGGCAGACGTCGGATATGCCTTGACGTCAGGGCAGCAGCCACTCCCTGGAGAAAAACAGGGAAAATGCCTCTCGGCTCCGGCGGAGACAGAGCACCAGAAGCTTGCTCTCGATTTACGGTCACTTCTAACTGGCATCCTCCCAACCGACGCATTGCTGTGTCAGGGGCGTTAGCCACCCCGTCCCTGCCAGGGGGGTATAACTGAGGCTACATGGGCAACAGAGGATGGCCGGGTAGGGTGTGTGCCGTAGAGGGATGACTCCATGGGCTCCCGAGGAAGACCAGAGCCGAGGGGGTGAAGAAGGCATAAATAGAAAAAAAAAAAAGAGCAAGACAAAAAGGGGGAAGGAGGGAGGCTACAGCATGGCCTAATGGAGGAGACTCTCTCTAGGACTGTAAATTTACCTCGCTTCCTTACCCTGTAACACTTATTATATTGTTAGTATGCACTACCTGCATTGTGAACTCTGTCCTAATTGTATATGGCATGGATCCATGTGATTAAGTCTGTAACATTCCCTATATTACTTTATTTCTGCTCAAATTGTTTGTTTGTATCTCTGTAAGCATTATACGTGACGTGGAACCTTTGTAAAGGAGTCTTTGACTCAAAGGTATTTCTGATTCCCTAAATAAACAAACAAATAAAGATCTATTGTTACGGTAAGTGCTTACGTAACTGTTCTATCTTTATCATGGATATCTCCTCCATTACGCCACACCTCTGTAATGAGTCTCCAGCAGTACACAGCAGCCCAGGAGAATGGCAGTCTGATAAGTGATCAGGACAGAAGGCCTTGTAGTACAGCATACCCAAAGCCAGCATGCCTACAAGAGACAATGTCCAGCTTGTAGTGTTCAGTGAAAGTCTGAACAGTGCTCCATGTGGCAGCAGTATGTACAGTATGTCAGCAGCACAGACATTTCTGAAACAAGCAACAGAAGTGGCTATACCCTGTGTGGAGTGACTATCAGCAGTACCAGGAAGTTCCTTACCGGACTTCCTGTAACAGAACATAATAAAATTAGCCAACCATTTAGGCAAGGCATTGTTTAAACTCAGAAGCACCCTCTTTCCCAAGGGCGAACAAAACAAAAAGCTGGTAAGTTTTCCTGTTGCTCTTAGTGCAAGTAACACAGTATCGGGGTGGGTCAGAAGTTGGTCAACTGGGTGACAAACAGGTTGACAGGCAGAAAACAGAGAGTGGTGGTAAACGGTATACAGTCAGAAGAGATGCAAGACACAAGTGGGGTACCACAGGGATCAGTCCTGGGGCCAATCCTCTTCAACATCTTCATCAGTGACATTGCAGATGGACTGAAGGGTAAGGTTTGTCTGTTTGCAGACGACACCAAGATCTGCAACAGAGTAGATGATCCAGATGGGGTGGGCAGAATGAGAAGAGATCTGGATAAACTGGCAAAATGGTCAGAAGAGTGGCAGCTAGGGTTTAATGCAAAGACGTGCAAGATCATGCACATAGGGAACAGAAACCCTGAAGCAACCTATAGGCTGGGAGGGGAGTTGCTGGCAGTCACAAGGGAAGAAAGAGACTTGGGCATCATCATCATAGATGACCTGAAATTATCCAAGCAGACCACTACAGCAGTAGGTAATGCTGGGGGAGGGGTGTTGGGGTGTATTGGTAGGGGTATCACAAGTCGAAGAGGGAGGTCAATCCTCTTTACAAGATGCTGGTTAGGTCCCATCTGGAGTACTGCGAGCAGTACTGGAGGCCACACCTTCACAAGGACATTAACCAAATGGAGGCAGTCCAGAGAAGGGCAACCAAAATGGTGCAGGGACTGCATCAGAAAACATATGAGGACAGATTAAAGGAGCTCAATATGTATACCCTACAGCAAAGGAGGGAGAGAGGTGATATGATCAAAATATTCAAACACTTTAAGTCATTAACAAGGTGAAAAAGTCTAACATGTTTCAATATAAGAAAAATAGCAGGACAAGAGGACACAGCATGAGATTAGAGGGAGGCCGATTAAGGGGTAATGTGAGGAAGTTCTTTTTCACAGAAAGGGTGGTGGATGCATGGAATGGCCTACCTCAGGAAGTGGTGGATACGAATACAGTGCAGGGCTTCAAACAGGCATAGGATAGGCATAAGGGAGCAATACAGAGGAGTATGAACAGATAGGCCATTGACAGAGCAAAGGCCGATGGCACTTTCATAAGGTAGAAAAAGAAATGGGCAGACTGGATGGGCCTTGCGGTCCTTATCTGCCATCAACTTCTATGTTTCTATCTCAGTGTTCTATGTATATCAGGCGTATGGAGCAATGCCTCACCCTGCATGCTCAGGGTAATAAACAGTAAAGGATATTGTCTGGGTCTGTGTAAATTCCGATACCACCTTTGGTAAAAACTTAGAATTTGTACACAAAGCGACTCTGTCTTTGTGAAAAATCAAATAAGGAGGCTCACACATCAAAGCCTGAAGCTTTGAAATTCTATGAGCAGAAGCAATGGCAACTAAAACTAATGTTTTCCATGACAGGAAACGAAAGCCATAAGTCGTGGCAGGCTCCGAAGGAGCCAATGTCAATTTCTTCAAGTATGAACTTCAATCCCCAGGGTGGAACTGGATTACATATAGGAGGTTTCATACGTAGAATACCTCAGAAAAGTATGGGACATGGAATGCTGATATAGCAGCCAAATGAACCTTAATAGAGGAATACTTAAAGCCCGAATCAGATAAAGAAAGCAAGTATTCCAGAACAGAATTCACAGGACATATAAAAGGGTCCAGATTCCTAGAATCGGACCACAAAATGAACCGTTTCCATTTCAAGGAACATATATGCCTGGTAGAAGGCTTCCTAGCCACAAGCAGGACATCAACCATTTTAGGGGACACCCCAAAGCATTCAATGGCAATGTTTTCAGGAGCCATGGAAGTAGGAGTTGAAACCTTATCTGGTGAGGCCACATTCTCCACTCTTAGCTTGAGAAGGACTCTCTGAATTAGAGAACCGGGACAAAATGCAAGCACGAATTCCCTTTCCAAGAGAGGGACAATACGTCTTGTCAAAAAATTCCAGCCCCTGGAGAGAACAAGCAGAAATGCAGCAGTTTTGCAGTGTGTGGGGACGCAAAAATGTCCAACTGTGGACGACCCGATTTTGCACAGAGTTCATTTACCACAGAGGCCAACATGTCCCATTAGTGTATCATGGACTGAGACCTGCTTAGCCTATCTTCCAAGACATTTTAGAAACCTGAGAGAAACACAGCTGACAGCTGAAGATATTGAGACATTACCCAGTACCACACTCTCACTGCTTCCCTGCACAGGGGATATGAGTGAGTGACCCCTAGTATGTTTACATACTACATGACATGGACATTGCCCATCTGTATCAACAGAGGACTGGGGCAGAGATGACTTGAATGCCTGAAGGCTGTATAGGACAGCTCTCATCTCCAAGACATTTATGTTCAGGTTGGCCTCCACCTTGGTCCAGGACCCTTGTGTCTGGAAGGAACTGAGATGAGCCCCCAACTTGAGCTCAAGGCATCCATGGTGAGTATCTGTACAGGAGCTGGTACGAAGGATGGAGCACTCTAGAGTAGGTTACTGCAGTCCATCCACCAAAGAACTACTCAGTGATGAGGAGACGTGATGAGAACCATTTGTTCCAGCTTGTTAGCTGATCCCACTGAACCCTGAGTGTCCATTGTGGAATTCTCGTATGAAGCTGCGTGAACAGCACTGTCACTGTGGCAGCAGCCATCAAGCCCAGGAGGTGTAACATTAACCTGGCAGAGATGTAGTGGCACCTGTAAACCAAGTGTGTCTGAGCAATTGGGCATCATGCCCTGTCCTGAGGCAGGAAGGCACATCCCTTTGCCATGTCAAGGCCCTCACCAATGTACTGCAGGTACTGATATGGCTTCAGCACAGATTTTGGTACATTCACAATGACCCCCTATGGCACTGAACGGTTCTCTCATTCGGGAAAGGGTGTGAAAGAAAGCTTTCCTGGAAATAGCTTTTGGATGCCAATCATCCAGATAAGGGAAGACATACAGCCCTCCCTGCAAAAGGACTCTGCTACAACCACTTCCAAGCATTTGCTTAAGATTCATGTGCAGAGGATAAGGCAAAGGGCAACATTTTGAACTGACTGTGCCTGCCTTCCAGCATAAAGTGGAGGCACTGTTTGTGACACTTCCTGATCTTAATGTGAAGGTACACATCCTTCATGTCCAGTGAACAGAGCCAATCCTCTGTTTGCTATAGGAGAATCAGAGCTCGCAGAGACATCATTCAAAACTTCTTGTATCTGATGTACAGAGTGAGGTCTCGGAGATAAAAAAAATAGTATGCAGATCTCCTGTCTGACTAGGAAGGATCTGGAATAGAACCTTGTTCCTCTCTTGTGGAGGAACTGGTTCAATAACATACTTTTGAAACAGGGTCTGAACCTCCTCCTTTAGAAGGGATAAATGGCCTGTAGGATAAGAGGAATGAGGCGGAAGATGATCTGGAGGGGTTTCTGTTAATTTCAGAGCATGCCCCTTCACAATTATCTCCAGAACCCACTTGCCTGTAGTGAGCTCTCTCCATTGCTTTAAATGAAGGGAGATCCTTCCCTTCACATTCATCCCTGGAGGCAACAGCTGGGTGGGGGACAGAAGAGAGGTAGAACCAGGGGGTCGCAGAGCCACAATGGGGGAGAGGACTAGGAGGGGATCACCACCCCTGTCACTGCCCTACTGATAGTATGTATGATTATTTCTGACAACAAACCGACAAAAAGAGCCCCTACCACACTCTCTAGCAGGAGTGGCTAAAGGGACTTAAAAGACCTTAAAAGTCATTTTAGAGGACTGAAGGCTACAAAGCGCTTCTTCAACATCATATCCAATCAGTCTGGAGGCCTTGAAAGTGATATTCAAAACAGCCTGCTGCACATCAGTAGCAAAACCTGGTACTCTGATTCAGGAATAATGCCTAATAAAAATACCAAACGCCACAGCCCTGGAAGAGGCATCAGACACATCATAAGCTGAACACCTAAGATGTTTGCCTACTTCAGCACCATCAGACAATTTCTTAAGAAAGTCAGTCTTGGAAAGGCCATCAAGAGTAAAGCCTGGGCTGCAGTATTTGCAGCCTTCCAGAGGCTATTCTGATATTTTGTCCTATGGGCCTGGCAATTTGCAATCTGGAGGCCCAAGGATTCAGAGGCATAAGTACACCTGTCCATTACATCCAGCCTCCAAGATTCTTTATCTGGAGGCAAAGTACTCATGTGCCTAGAAGCTTTAGCGTGATCATGAGCAGCCACAATCACTACAGTGTCAGCTTCAGGCTGAGTAGCATAGTAAGGCTTAGCAGACGGAGCAGGGTACTGTGACGCAGACAGCCAGCTCTGAGTGCTCGAGTGCTGTATTAATTTTTTTTATTACATATAAAATATGTGATGGGGAAAACTCAGTTTGAGGAAACTACTGTCTTACTGGAACTGACACATCAAGACCCCCACAGGGATAAGTTCAAAGGACAGGAGGTATTTTAAACTGCAGAGATCTGGGGTGCAATTACCTTGTCAATTTGCTTTCATCCCAGGAAATAAGATTAGCCATTCATAATACCCTCAAAGAGATCCTTTGACTTGCATAGTTGCCAGGAAAGGACTTGTGGGGAGGGGTGTCAAAGAGAGGCCAGAATGGACATTGAAGAGGTTTGATGTCTGAGCCAGGGAGGACCCAGACGATTCTGGAAGGTCCAATATATATTTCCAGGGAACCTTTGAATTACATCAGAAAGACCTGAGGTGTAGATTCCAAGGTCCAGATGGGATTAAAGAGGCCAATACACTTTTGCTTTGAATACAGTGACTTACATCAAAGAAACTTTTGAGATGTATGTGTAGCAGAGCACAAACCAGTTCTGACCAGTTAACCTGTGGAGAGGAATGTCAGTGAGGTCACCTCATATGTTTTTTTAAATATTTTATTTGGAGACCCTGTATTGTAAAATATAGAGTTTGATACACCAAGGCGGAGTTAGTGACCTCATGAGAAGGCTGGCTCAGAAGTGTGTTTAAGTGCTGAAAGAACCTGACAGAGACACACAAGAAAATATTTCTGACTGACACAAGAGAATATTATCTGACTGAGGGAGAATCATCACAGCACTGAAAAAGAGTAAGATTAGACCAGTCTAAATGTATGTATTGTAGGAACTGTACTTTTTCATGTTTGTTTTAAGGCTGTATGTGTTGGGATATATATATTTTGTTCTGTAATTATTGTTCTGTTTTGATATTTTTAAAGTAAAGATATTTTTTTACAAATGAAACTGCTGGAGTGCCTTGAGAATTCTTTTTAAGTGGAGCTTTTAAAGGTTATAAGTGCACTGTGTATGGGCTTATTGTATACCAAACTGGGAAATGGATAGAGTTCTCTAAAAGTCTTGCATTGAGTTCTAAGGGTTCATTTGAAAGACCTGGTTGGGTGCCCATAGGCAAAGGTATCTGGCCCCCCGAAGACAGAATTATCTGAGCCTGATAATTGTGTACGCTAACAAGAGGTTATCAGTTTGAATCCTTCCAGAGCTTGAGACCAAGATGACTTAAACCCACAAAACAGACAAGAAGGTTACCTTGTCTGTTCACTGAACACAAATCATACGCATAGAGGTTGGCACTTTGGGAGTAGAGGGTTGACCGGCTGAGCGAGTTTGTGACAGGTACTACTTATAATCCTTCCCTGAAACTGCAGGAAGCATATTAGGCCTATACCATGCCCAATGACAGCATCCTCTAAGGCAGGATATACAGGAGTAATTATAATGGAATGTGTGCAAGGAACCTCCAAGAATCCATAAGATTCCATTTCATGGAATCTTCCTCCTCAACATTAAAGCCCATGGCAGATTGCATCTGCTGCAGCATGAGTTTGGAAAAGAGGAATCCTCAGGGGGAGATCTGGGTGTGTAAATCACAAAGTCCTCACTGCAGGTTGTGAGAGTGGAGCTGGGGGGCAGATTACCTTCTTCAAACAGTCCCTCACCCTCACATTCTTCCTCCAAATTCCCCTCACAACGGGAGCCACAGAGGTGCTGGTGCTGTCATCGACTGTAGCAGGCAAAGTAGCGTATCAGAAAATGATGCCAGCACAGCCTGGGATTCAATGGCACCCTGAAAAGGGTCCGGGACTACCTGCACTGAAGGTCGGCGCCAGACGATGGTGGCAACTTACTATCCATAGTAGGTACGGCAGTGCCTGAGCCAAGTCCCAACCTTGGTGTGGCCGGGAGGGCTGCTTTCATCACCACTGCTGAAGTGGGCATTGACAAGGATGTACCTAATTTCCTTAATGGTGATCTGGACCTAGCAAGCAAAGCAAACTTTTCTTTCTGCTTATGGCTGTACGATGAGGAGGCCCATGATGATGATCATTCTCTGTCCTTGTCTTTCGATTTTAACGACTGTTTCTCGGTTGACGCAAGGGAGAAGCAGGCTTGGAAACCTCAACCTCTTCCATGGCTTTCAGTGCTTTCTGAGCGAGGAAGGTCTCTAAGACCTTCCAATGATGTTGCCTTGCAACCTGGTTGAAACTCTGGCAAATCTCACCGGTGAAACAAAACCTGAATGAGGGGAAGGGCGATTCAAAATTCAAACTGACAGTCAGTTTCTTCAAAAATGTTTTACTTGCCTAATTCCACACAATTCAGACAGGTGTGAAAACCACCCTCAACATTTCATGTACAGGCTTCCTCAGGAGATTGCCTAAAAAAGTTCACTAAGTTTTCCATTTTCATTCATACAACATTTTGAATTGAATCTTATTTTAGGAGACTTAAATATTGAGGTTAGTCCTCAGGTGTTTCTGCATGGCAGTCAATCTCGCAGGTGTCATGCTATGAGACAGGCCCAATTAGCACACACAGATAGTATGAATGTCATCCTTGTAAATTTTGTAGCTGCACACACAATAACGGAACGAAGGCTCTTTGTCCTTTGGCGTCATACAGAGACGACAATGGTATTATTAAAAGTACTTAAAGAAAGAAAATAATAAACAGCAACAGCTATTTTGACATTGTTTCTCTTCAGCAGGTTCGACATGTATGGTCAACTGCATGAGAAAGAACTGAGGTGTTACATACACATTGACACTGCATATCACTGTGGGCAGTTCCCAGCTAGCAAAAAGTTTCCGAAGTGGTCCTGACGCTGACAGTGTACCATTCCAAAAGTGTGGCCTAATGGAGGAGATACTATTGATGAAGATATTGTAGTTGCATTAGCCAGCAGTCGGCTGAGAAACATAGAAACACGGAAGTTGACGGCAGAAGGAGATCGCTAAATCTATCTAGTCTGCCCATTTGTTTTAGACCTATTTTGACACTCTAGTTGCCCTTTATAGTCAGGGCTTCCTTGTGTTTGTCCCATGCATTCTTGAAACCCCCACACTGTTGACCCCCACAACCTCTTGAGGTAGGCTGTTCCACCACTCTTTTCTGTGAAGAAAAAACTTCCTGGTGTTGGTAGAGAACCTCCCTCCTTGCAGCCTGCAGTCATGTCCCCTGGTCCTGAAGCCCTTCTTGAAGTGAAAAAGTTCCTGTGCCTGTACCTTGTTAATGCCTTTTATGTACCTGAATGTTTCAATCATGTCTCCTCTCTCTGTTCTCTGCTCCAGGGAGTACATATTCAGTTCCCTAAGTCTTTCCTAGTAGGACATGTACTGCAGACCTCTGTACTGTTTTCACCCGGTCAAGGTCCTTCCTGAGGTGAGGCCTCCAGAATTGGACTCTGTATTCCAGGTGAGGCCTGACCAGTGATCTATACAGTGGTAGTACCAACTCTCTTCTCCTGCTCGTGATTCCCCTCCCAATGCAGCCCAGCATTCTGTTGGCCTTCAATGTTGCCTTCTCACACTGCTTACTAACCTTAAGGTCGTCTGAGATTATGATTCCCAGATCTCTTTCCTGGTTTGAGGCTGACAGTCTTTCACCTCCTAGGTAATACTCCTTTCTTGGATTTTTCTTTCCTATGTGCATGACCTTGCTCTTTTTGGCGTTAGAAACATAGAAACATAGAATTTGATGGCAGATAAGGACTGCTTGGCCCACCCAGTCTGCCATTTCCCTACCTAATGGATAAGATGCAGATCCTAGTTAACCAACAACCTACTTCATCCTATACCCCAAACCCCTAGATATGCCTTATGTCTGTCCCATGCATTCTGGAATTCCCCCACTGTTTTTGACTCCACAACCTCCTCAGGAAGGCCGTTCCATGCATCCACTACCCTCTCCATGAAAAAATACTTCCTCACATTATCTCTGAGCTGTCCCCCTTCTATGTTCAAACTGTGCCCCCTTCTTCTTGCACATCACTTTTTCTGAAAGATGCAACCCTCTTGGACTTTGTTGATTCCCTTGACGTATTTGAAAGTTCCTATCATGTCCCCCCCGTCCCTCCTTTCCTCGAGGGTATACATATTAAGCTCCTTTAGTCTCTCTTCGTATAGCTTCTGTTGTAGACCCTGCACCATTTTAGTTGCCCTCCTCTGGACTGCCTCCATCCTGTCTATGTCCTTGCAGAGACTGAGTCTCCAGAACTGCACGCAGTACTCCAGATGGGGTCTCACCAGCTGTCTGTACAGAGGGATAACAACTTCCTGTTTTCTACTGGTGATGCCTCTTCCTATACAACCCAGTATCCCCCAGCCCTCCTTACTGCCCTCTTACATTGCTTGCCCACCTTTAGGTCATCTGATATGACTACCCCCAGGTCCCTTTCCATTTTTGTTGTTGTTAGTATCTCACCCCCCATAGTGTACTCTCCCCCTGTGTTTTGTTTCCCAGGTGCATTACTTTGCACTTCTTAACTTTGAATCTAAGCTGCCGTACATTTGACCATTCCTCCAACCTTGCCAAGTCCCTTCTCATCCTTTCCACCCCACCTTGTGTATCAACCCAGTTGCAAATCTTTGTGTCGCCTGCAAAGAGACATATTTTTCCTTCCAGTCCCTCTGCAATGTCAATTATAAAGACACTGAAGAGGACCGGTCCTAGAACTGAACCCTGTGGTACCCCACTAGTAACCCCCCTTTCTTCCGAGTGGACTCCGTTTACTATTACCCTCTGTGTCCTGTTCTCCAGCCAATTTTTTACCCAGGCTACCATCTTGGGACCCACTCTCAGGCTGGTTAACTTGTATATTAATCTTTTGTGTGGGACTGTGTCAAATGCCTTGCTAAAGTCTAGGTAGGTCATGTCCACAACCCCTCCCTGATCTACTACTTTGGCCACCCAGCCAAAGAAATCTATTCAATTCGTTTGACATGACCTACCCACTGTGAATCCATGCTGCCTTGGGTCCTGTGCCCCTCTGACCTCTAGGTACTCAACAATTCTCTCCTTCAGAAGTGATTCCATCATTTTACCTATCACTGAGGTCAAACTAACAGGTTTGTAGTTTCCTGCCTTTGCCCTGCTTCCACTTTTGTGAAGCGGAATCACATCTGCCCTCCTCCAGTCCTCAGGTACCACCCCATCCTCCCATGATTTGTTAAAGAGGGTAGTCAGTGGTGTCACTAGTTCTACCCTTAGTTCTTTTAGAATTCTGGGATGAATCCCATCAGGCCCTACTGCTTTGTCCACCTTCAGTTTTAAGAGTTCTTTCAAAGCTCTTTCTTCTGTGAATGGGCTAGTATCAACCCCCCTATCCAGAGTGTTTCTGTTGTTTGGTTTAGGTGCCTCCCCTTCTTCACTTGTGACTACTGAGCAAAAATATTTGTTTAGTATCTCTGCCTTTTCACAGTCACCCTCTGCCCACCCTCTCCCCTTTATTAAGCCTCACTATCCCTCCTTTGATTTTCCTTCGCTCCCTGATGTACCTATAAAAGGTTTTATCCCCCTTCTTAACTGAGTTGGCTATCCTTTCCTCGGTTTGGGCCTTTGCTGTTCTGACTGTCTTCCCTGCTTCCTTCTGCTTTAACTGATACAGTTCTCTGTCCTGCTCCTTCTGTGATTCATTGTACTTCCTGAATGCTATCTTTTTCTCCCTAACCTTCCCTGCCACCTCCTTTGAGAACCATAGTGGTTTTTCACATTGTTTTGTTTATTTGTTTTACACAAAGGCTTGTTGCCTTAGTAATGGCAGTTTTGATTATTCCCCATTGTTCTTCCACCCCTCCTTCCTGCCCATTTGCTAGTGCATTCCTTAGGCACTCACCCATTTTGGCAAAGTCAGCCCTCCTAAAGTCCAGGACCTTTGCCTTTGTATGGCTCGACTCTACTGCTGTGTTTATCATGAACCATACTGTTCAATGGTCGCTAGTTCCCAGATGGCTACCCACTTCCACATCTGTGATCCTCTCTCCGTCTCCATTTGAGAGTACCAGGTCTAAGATTGCTCCCTGCCAAGTGGGTTCGAGTACTAGCTGTCTAAGGCCTGCCCCCTGCAGGGCATCCAGAATGACCCCGCTCTTTGATGTGGCTGCAGCAAATGCACTCCAGTTAACATCTGGCATATTCAGATCCCCATCAACAATATCTCCCCTTTTTCTGCCATTCTAAGGATGCCTTCTATCATTTCCTTGACCATTTCCTCCCCCTGAGATGGGGGTCTGTATACAACCCCTGTGTGGATTGTGGTGCCACTGCCTGTCTCCAAGTTGACCCACAGTGCTTCCTCTCCTCCCTGTTTACCCTTTTGTTCTGTTGCTTTGATTCCTTCTCTTGTGTAGAGAGCTACTCCACCTCCTCTTTTACCCTCCCTGTCCCTCCTGTAGATAGTATACCCTGGTATGTTCACATCCCAGTCATGGTTCTGTGTGTACCATGTTTCTGTGACTGCCACGATATCCAGATGTTCCTCTTCCATCAAGGCCACTTGTTCAGGAAGCTTGTTGCCCAGACTATGGGCATTGGTACTCATTACTCTCCATTGTTTGATGTTTTTTCCTCTGGTAGCCCCATCCCTGCCCTTACTGACCTTGCTTTCTCCATTTACCCCAGTCCTGCTCTCTACTGACCTTTCTACCTTGGTCTTTACCTCATTTAGTACCTGGTTTTGGAGGGGGAGGCTGGGAATTCCCTGCAGCTTATCAGTGCCTCCCCCCTTGGCTAGTTTAAAAGCTTGCCAATTAAGCATTTAAACTGATCACTGAGGAAACTGGTTCCTTTCCTGGACAGATGCAGACCATCTTGCCAGTATAGGTTGGTATCCCTCCAGGTGGAACCCCAGTCCCCAATGAAGTCAAAACCCTGTGCTCTACACCAGTTTTTTAACCATTCATTGAACTGCATAGTGCAGAGTACCTTCGCCTCACCCATGCGCAGACAGGCAGCACCTCTGAGAAGGATACCGTATGAGCTACTTGTCTAATGCTCCTCCCCAACTCCACAAACTCCTCCTGCACTGCTCTAATCCCATGCGTGGCCAAGTTACTTGTCCCTAAGTGGACAATGACATCCAGCACTGTCTCCCGTGCAGCTGCTGTTGTGATCCTTAGAATCCGCTTCCTGTCCCTCAAAGCCTTGGCACCAGGCAGGCACCTTACTTCACTTTCCCTTGCCCCCCAGCTCTATCCCCTGATAACTGAGTCCCCCACCAAGAGTTGCTTCCTTTCCCTGCTGCATCCTGTGCCACCTTCCTGTGGGCCTCCCTTGTGACGTTTGCCAGCAACCTCAGTCTCCACTGTGTGTGCCTCCATAGGGGAACTATGCTTCACCAGAATGGTGTATGGATTGTGGAGTGGTACGTCTGAAGGGTTGCGCCTCTGTTACACCACCCTCACCCTCCCTAAGCCCACTGTGGTCAAACTGCTGCTCCTTCTTGGCAACCTGTGAGGCAAAGGTGATGGTCCTGGTGTTCCCTGCGTGGGGGGAGGTTCCTGTACTCCTGTCCAGTTTGGCCTGGAGACAGGCAACCTCCTCCCTCAGAGCAGAGAGTTGCCTGCAAATAAGGCAGCATCTCAGCCTCCAGAAAGTCTCCCGGAAGACTGCTGCCCCACAGCCAGTGCACTGCACTACTCCCCACATGTCTGTCTTTCTAGTTTACCCTCTGTGTGTGTGTGTGTGTGTGTATATATATATATATTTTTTTTTTTTAAATAGTATAGTGCTTTACTGTGTCGTGCAGTGTGCTATGCTGGTAAGGATATGACATTAGTATTATGCCACATAGAGGAAATGATGTCAGAATCCCTGGTATAAAGGAAGTAGAAGCACCAAGGGAGGGGTGGGGTGAGGGTGGTGGGCTTGGTAAATGCAAAAGAGTTAGATCTGATTTATTTAAGGGGCTTGAACAAGGGAGGGCATAATCAGGTTAATTTGCTTAAAGGCTCTATCAATCAAACAGTTATGCACGCACTTCAGGGTCCATAAACAGTCACACACTCTGGGCACCCAGGCGGAGAATGGTGGGCTAGCCAGGAATGTTGCAGCCAGTTGGGGCCCTGTGATGAAAGAAACAACATGCACAACACACACTATTTGTAATCCGGAGCCAGAGGGTTCAGTCTGTGAAAAGAAAACAACAAGACAATCAGATGACACACTTTTAGATTAGGCTGTTGTTGCAGGGAGCTACCCTGATGATTACTCACAATACCCAAGACTGGACACAGGCTGGACGAAAATCAAGACAGCGGGTGGTTAATCTGGAGTGCCAGGAGAAGCAGGGCCCACACGATTCGCCGAGGGGTCGTTCCTGTTCAAGCGTGGAGCAGGGCGCTGATCCCCAGGCAGGTCTCTCGTCGGTGGCTTTCTCTGTGCAGTGGGGTAGTCTGGCAGGGCCAGCGTGGCATGTCCCAGGTAGAATGGAGATGAATGCGGATTCAGTCCGATTAAGCTGGATAAAGCTTCCAGCAAGCAGAACACAGTTCACACAGTGGGGAACCAAATCACGACCCACTTTCAATACACAGCACATTTACATGTACAGGATTCTACAGTTCCAGCAAGCAGAACACAGTTCACACAGTGGGGAACCAAATCATGACCCACTTTCAATACACAGCACATTTACATGTAAGAAAATTCTACGGTACCAGGCAAACCACTCTCCGGTCACGATCGCAAAGTCTCTGCACAAACTGGGGATTCAAAAGCAGCTGGAAATCCTGATAGGCTGATCGCATTCAGCAAATCTTTGGTCTTTTTCAGGTTAAAGCCTGGTCACAGTCCAGTGGCTTAAATAGCCCTCACAACTCGGGTTCAGTCCGAATAAACTCTATTTTCCCTCTCAGGGACAGCAGGCAGACAGGCAGGCCAAAACTCAGCCCTTTCACAGGTCTCCCATGCAAAACTACACAGAGCTGCTGCTCAAAATCATTTGAGCTGTTACTTCTTCGCTTCTCAGCTCAAAACTGAAACTAGCTGCAGCAGCCTGGGAAATTCCCCAAGATCCAAAGGGTTCAGTTGGCTGATCCTCCTGTCAGTCACAACAAAGGCTCCCCCTTCAGGTGCAAAAAGGCATCAAAAGCCTCAAACTACAATTCCTACAGATTTTGACTCCAGACAGCTCCTGTAGTCCAGCTCCATTTTAGGTCCCACCAGTACTGAGTGGTCCAATTCGGCAGTCCAGGACCAAGATAGTGGAGATAAACAAAAGAGTCCTTGCTTCAAAGAAGGCAGGTTAGATAAACTACATTATCATCATCACTCTAAATGATTTTCAGCAAATAGTTACATCTTTCAACAAAGCTCCCTCAGATTACTTATGACTGCAATCCAGGCAGCTCGTAAAGAGACAGCACACAGAGGCTATACAGACACTCTCTGGCAATCACATTTAAACTGCTAAAATGCAGGGCACCAGCCTGGCAGTGAGCATTTAGGCAAGCTCGAGGAAGACTTTTCTGGAACCCCCATTTGTGGGGAGGTTACACCAGTATCAGTAAAAATGTGTTTCATACCTTCCTCACAGGTCCCAATCAATATCGCTTATTCCATAACTGCACAACAAGGCCTACAACCTTGCGGGATTTATACCTCAACGCAGGGCTTGGTAAAGTCCCTCTGAATCGGTAATCTGTCCCACCACACCTTGATGACCCAGGGTCCTCTAACAACCCTTGAGATGGTAACCAATCAATGTAAATACCATGTACTGTGATTTTATGTACAATTTGTCAAAATGTAATGTTCTGTTTTGAAAACTATGTACAATATATATTGATGTAATGTTCTGTTGTGTACTGACGTGGAGCCTTTGCAAAGGAGTCTTCGACTCAAAGGATTGTAATTCCGAAATTTCAATAAATAAATATGCCTTTCCAGGCACCCAGTTCCGAAAAATGAGTATGACTGTGTTTTGCAGTATAGCAAAGTTTTGCAGCCTCCACCAAAAAGTCAATTCCTGTCTGACTGAATTCTAATTGTGTGGCTTGATTAGAGCAGCTCAGTACTGAAAACTCCACCCAAAAACACTTGACTGACTAGTGTCACACATGTGATGTAAGCAGGCCTTTTTGTGAAGATAGTCTGCTCTGTCTGGGTTGAATACACAATCACTCCACTGAACCCAGGAATAATTAAATCAAATCTCAGCCAACAGTACAATTCTAAAAAGTGCAAAAATATCCTTACAGATACTAGGTCTCTACTCCAGTGATCAATCACAGTGAAAAGCAAATTCAGTACTAGTTCACTCCCTCTGTTTATAAAATTAACACTCCTGAAATTGAATCCTGCAAGCCTCTTCTTAATTCAAATAAGCAAAAATGAAAGTATCAGTAAAAATGTGTTTCAAACCTTCCTCACAGGTCCTAATCAATATTATGCCTTTCCAGGCTTCCAGTTCCAAAAAATGAGTATGATTAAATCTCAGCTACTACACTGCAAACCATTCTTCTACTTTCTTGAGGTCAGCTTCCATCTTGCTCACTCCTCCTGAGGTGTCCACCCTGTTACATATCTTGGTGTCATCTGTGAACAGACACACCTTCCCTTCTAGTCTGTCAGCAATGTCTGCTATAAAAACATTGAAGAGCAGAGGCCCCAGCACTGAGCCTTGGGGCACCCCGCTGGTCACCCTGCCTTCCGTTGATTGTGTTCCATTAACCTGTACCCTCTGGGTTCTGCCTTGTAACCAGTTTTGTGACTATCTGACTACTTCTGGACCAACCCCTGTGTGGTCAAGCTTCTTTACCAGCCTTCTGTGTGGAACAGAGTCAAAGGTCTTACTAAAGTCTGGGTAGACCACATCTACGGCCCCACCGTCATCCACTATTTCTGTAGCATAGTCAAAAAACTTGGGCAGATTTGTCTGGCATGACCTACCTCCTGTGAAACCGTGCTGTTTAGGGTCTTGTTGGCCACTAGTTTCGAGGAATGCTATGATCCTCTGTTTCAGTAGTGTCTCCATTAGTTTCCCTACTATAGACATGAGGCTCACCAGTCTGTAATTACTAGCATCTTCACAACTGCCTGACTTGTGAAGTGGAACCACTATTGCCTTTTTCCAGTCTTCAGGTACCACACCGCTCTTCAAAAATTTCATGAACAGAAGTGTCAGAGGGGCTTAAAGATTCTAGGTCTAGGGTGCATCTCATCTGGTCCCATGGCTTTGTCTGCTTTTAGTTTATTTAGCGCCTCCCATACTTCGGATTCTGTAAAGGGACTCGTGTCTACCCCTGGTCCTGGGGTGTTGTGTTTTTTCAGGGCTGGGCTATCCCCTGGGTCCTATTTGGTAAACACCGAGCAGAAATATTTGCTGAGGATTTTGGCTTTCTCTGGGTCATGTTTGGTGTATTTCCCTTCTTCAGTAGTAATCTTTACTATCCCCCCTTTTGCCTTCCTACGTTCCCTAATGTAACTAAAAAATGATTTATCTCCTCTCTTTGTCCCTTCTGCTATCTTTTCCTCTGTCTGGGCTTTTGTCTTTCTAATTTGTTTGTTAGACTCTCTTATTTATTCCTTGTATAACTCCCAGTCTTTCTCAGTTTTGGTTTCCTGGTATATGCTGTATGCCTTCTTTTTTTCTTTGACTGTGGTAGCCACTTCCTTGGAAAATCATAGAGGATTTCTTTTTGCTTTGCTAACCCATCTGGCAAATTGATCTGCGGCAGTCTTTATTGCTCTCTTGAGTCTCCCCCAAATGACCTCCACCTCCTCAACCTGTTTTAACTGGCTACTTATGTTGTTCCTCATTTTTTGGAAGTCAGCCTTTCTGAAATCAAGCACCTTTATCTTTGAGTGGCTGGTGTCCTGTGCTATGTTTACCTTAAAGCTTATCATGTGGTGGTCACTGTTGCCCATATGGCATCCCACCAGTGAGCAGGGGGTTTGTGCCTGTTGCTATTGGGCACAAGGTGGAAGAATGTGGGATCAGGGGGCACTACTGGACACTAAAGAAAACTTTTACAGGGACTGGGAGAGGATGGGGTTGTGAATGGACACCAGGAAGAACTTGGGTGATGGGACTATAAACAGGAGTCAAAGTCTAGGTGAGAAGGCCCCAGCTGCAGGAGACTGGTGGGGCCTGAATCAGGGCTACTTGTCTTCCAAGACAGAGCCCCTCACTAAAAGCCCTGGTTTTTAGTGACTCCTTCCTCCTGTTCCCTTGTTCTGTTCCTGATCCACACTCCCTGGTGTCTAGCACGGGGACTGAACTCACTGCTATGGCTTCCCAGGCATCCACTGATCTACTAGCAAGACCAAGCTACTCTGTGACTCTCACATCACTGATAGGAACCAGGGAACTGTCGAGCACTGCCAAATTTCTCACCACCATAGCAGAAGATGGACCACTGAGATGACCAGAACCAGATGTAACTTTTCTTATTTGCCAGACAGCCTCCTGCATCCTCTTCCCTCCACTGTCAGCCCAAAACTGCCCTTCAACTGCTTGCTGCCAAAATAATGTGGCATCCTGAATGACCAACTGGCATCTCTGGATACCTAAAGGGGGATGATGGACCCAGCTCAGCCTGCTGCACAGTGGGGTTCAGCTGCCAGCACAAAGTTCCTGGAGAGATGCTACATGCTTTAGATCTGTTTTATTTTAACAGAATTTAAAGGTGCTATAATAATAAGCAGTAAATCGTGCTCGCTCTCTCATTTCCCCACCCATCTCCTGCTGCATGTCTATGTCCCATATCTCAGACCTTACAAACATTTCAGCTATCGCCACTACCTCATTTTAAAAATAATTACCTAGGCTGTCAAATTTCAGGCTCTCTGTAAGAGGTCGTGGGAAAACAGATAGGCTTGCACAACAGTCAGTAGGGTACAACACGCAAACTGCGTGGTTTTGTTATGCCAAAACAATAATAAACTTAAATATAAAAACAGACAATAAAAATACACTTGACAAATGGTCAGTGGCTCAGTAGGTAGCACACTCGCCTCTGAGGCTGGGAGATCAGAGGGCTGTGGGTTCAGTTCCCACATCTGGCACTTGGGTTAATATCCCAGTACTGACACTGTAGTGCAGCATGAGAGGGGTGCTGCACTTCTGAGGTGCCATCTTTCGGATGAGACATTAAACCGAGGTCCCATCTGCCTGGATTGAGGTAGTTCAGGTGGATGTTAAAGATCCATAGCACTTGCTCCGAAAGAGTAGAAATTTCCCGGTGTCTAGCCAAATTTCCCTCATTCACTAAAAATACCACCAACAGCTTAATCTGGTTCAAGGTCAGTTGGCATTCATCTGTATCCCCCTCCCCCGGGTCGTGCCTGAAAATAGGCAGGATTTGTCTGGTGCACTTATCCGGTCAACAAAAACTAAATAAATAAAATTAATAAAATAAATAAATAAATAAAAAGGTTTGGATCATCTCTCCTTTGTTGTTATTCAATCAAGGTACTTCTTTGGCTTTTCCCAAGATAGGGCATGAAACTGTGCATGTCTCGTTCCTTCTCTAGTCAGAGTCCATCTGATCACCAATCTGATTGTGAAGGCCAAATGAAGGGGTTTTATACCTCCCCTTGGTCATGTGATCCACCCCTTTTCAAACTACATGAATTTACAATAAGTTATACATTAATTTAATAAACAAATTTATGGAAATATAACAGTAGTTTATGGCAGGTTGTTATTATTTACTTTAAACGTGAAATTACTCTAATACAAAACTTTTATATCCATATGAATATTTAATCATCAGGTAATGATGAGCTGTAGCTCCTCCCATTATCTGATGTTATGCAGTCCTGGGACTGTATATAAGCCCTGCTAAAAGGGGCCGCAGACTCCTATATGGAGTTACTAGAGATACTGACCGGCCTCAGGTAACTATTTTGACCACATTCAGGGAGCTATACCAATGCCCTTACTGGTTGAAGCACAGAAAATAAAACATTTAGTACACAGAATTAATTAATGCTTATTTGTTGGTTCGTCATATATCGAAAAATGGGGCTGGGGTGGGGGGATTTTATACAATAAATACAAAGAGAGAAGAAATGTGGGCATAAAATAATAACTTCAGTATTTTGCACTTGTTTTTCTACTGATGTAAATATGTATTCATAGGTGAACACAAGATGTATTTGTTTGTCAGTTTCTGCAGCCCTAGAACTGCTGCACCACAGTTTTCGGGAGGGAGCGAGAAATACAGGTTACTCACCTGTAACAGGAGTTCTAGGAATGGTATATGTTGTTCATCCACACTTATTGGCAGGTATCCTTGCCGCTTTAAATCTTGCCGGAAGGTCTTCAAGCTGGCTCCTCCCACCCGCCCGGGTGGTATAACTCTCGGCTCCGTCATGGCGCCAGATCTGGCCGCTGGAAAGCTCAGGTTGTGCGTCAGGCGGAAGGTCGGGTGGAGTCGTGTGGATGAAGAACATACACCATTCCTAGAACTCCTGTTACAGGTGAGAAACCTGTATTTCTAGGGACATGGATATGCTGTTCATCCACACTTATTGGCAGACTCCTAGTAGTTCTCCGGGAGGAGGGAGGCAAGACGCACACCCCCAATACTTACTTGGGAAAGAGAGACTGGAGAACCGAGGCCCCAAAACCAGCATCCCGGCGTGACTCAAGGTCGATGTGGTAATGAGTAATGAACAAAGAACCTCTGTGCGTAAACACTGAGGCAAGGGTTACCCCAAAGGGCATTTGGCTGGGAAGCCAAGTTTCAAGAAAATACAAAATCACACATGCCCCCTGAGTAATGAAGGTGTGTGCTGACTTCCAGGTAGCAGCCCTGCAGATTTCCTGGATAGGGACGTCCCTGGAAGCAGCCACCGTTGCAGCAGTATGGCGGGTAGAATGAGCTCTTATCCCTCTGGGAGGCTCCATGCCCGCCAACTTATAGCAGAGATCTATGCAGGAGGTGACCCACCTGCTTATAATCCGCTAGCTGCAGGTCTGCCAGATCTTGACTTCAGCGTAGGTGACAAACAGCTGGCAAACCTCTCCCCAATTTCAACGTCGCTCTTTGTAATACGAGCGCCCTTCTAGGGTCAAAGTATGGAGCCTATATTGACCTCTGAGGTGTGACTGGGGTAGGACACCGCAGAGTCAACACCTGGTTAAGGTGAAACTCCGACACCACCTTCGGAAGGAATTTCGGGTGGGAAGCAGGGACAACCTTGTCCCTGTGGGAAGACCAGGTAAGGAGACTCGATGGAGCGCCTGGAGCTCTCCCATCCTCTGGCTGACGTGGATAGCCACCAAGAAGGCGGTCTTCCACGACAGGTGAGAGAGAGCACACTGTGCATAGGTTCAATGGTTTGCCCATGAGCTTTGCCAGTACCAGCAGTAGATCCCACGGAGGTGGAGGTTCTCGACCGAGGGGAATGTGATCAAGGCCTTGAAAAGCGCCAGACCACCTTCTCTGCGCCACGACTGCTTCCCGGCCCGCGCCGGTAAGCAGAGATGGCTGCCAGGTGCACCCTTAGGGTTGTCGACCTAAGCCCTTGATTAGAAAGGGACCATAAATAGTCCAAGATGCTTGCCAAGGAACAGGAGGAAGGGTCCAAGCCCTTGCCCTGACACAAATGGAAAACCTTTCCATTTGAAGGCATAGCATTTTCTGGTCGACTCCTACGGGACGCCTCAACTACATTGAGGACCTCGTCGGAAAGACCCAAGGCCTGGAACTCTAGCCGCTCAGGAACCAGGCCGTCAGGTGCAGGGATTGAAGGTCCGGATGGAACACCTTCCCCTGATTGACTGAGAGCAGGTCCGGGCGAGCTGGAAGCTGCCGCGGAGTCCTGGAGCTGAGACTGAGGAGATCTGGGTACCAGAACTGGCGAGGTCAGTCTGGGGCTATCAGAATCACCTGCGCCTTGTCCCTCCTCGCCTTGAGAAGCACCTTGTGGATCAAGGGAAATGGGGGAAAGGCGTAGAAGAGGCCCGGGGTCCACTGCCTCGAGAAGGCATCCCCCTGCAGCGAGCCCTGCTGAGGGGGCCGGGCATGGAACAGCCTCAGCTTCGCGTTCTCCCTGGAGGCAAACAGGTGCAGCTGAGGTGTGCCCCAATGGGAGAACAGATGCTGTACTACCTCCGGCAGGAGAGACCACTCGTGGGATGCAGCCCCTATCCGGCTTAGGGCATCGGCCAGGGTGTTGGAGGCTCCTGCCACATGAATGGCTAGGAGATCCACCTCCAGGCCGCTACTAGTATGACTAAATACGGAGAGCTTCCTGCAGAAGCATGGAGCGCGGCCCGCCATGGCGGTTTAGACAGTACATGGTCGTGGTGTTGTCCGTCTGACTCGGACCACTTGACCCGGAGGAACGGAGCAAAGGCGGGAGAGCTAGGCGGACCGCCTCGAGCTCCAGCAGGTTGATGTGGCATCGGTACTCCCGCTGGGACCAGAGGTCGTGAGCCGGTGTTCCCCAGATGGGCACCCCAACCCATCAGAGAGGCATCGGTCGATAGAGACCGTGGCTCAGGGCGGACGAGCAGGATGCCCTCCTGCAAGCGACCTGGAGCGATCCACCACTGGAGGCGTTCCACATCTCCTGTGTCACCGACTAGGCTGGTCCAAAGGATCGCAGCGTTGTGACCACTGACCGGCCAGTCCCCATTGAAGGGAACGCATGTTCCAGTGGGCCCAACGGACCACGCTGGTGCAGGCTGCCATGAGACCCAGGAGGCACAGGAAGTCCCGGGCAGAGCGCAATTGCCCAACCAGAAATGATTGGGCAAAGGAGGAAAGAACCTCGGCCCTGTCCGCCGGGAGATGCGCTCTGGCTCGAAGAGAGTTGAGCTGCGCCCCGATGAACAGAATCACCTGCTTCGGCTCGAGTTCCGACTTGGCCTCATTGATAAGGAGGCCCAGTTGAGAGCAGACCTGGAGGGCCAGATCTCTGGATCCTCCACCTCCTGCCTGGAGGGAGCTGCTATCAGCCAGTCGTCCAGGTAGGTACACCCGGACCCCTCGGCCCCGAGAATGCTGTCACCACTACCATGCATTTGGTGAAGACCCTGGGAGCTGGAGACAAGCGAAGGGCATGGCTCAGAACTCGAAGGGATCCTTCGCTCGGAGTGAAGGAATCTCTGGTGGGGCAGGGCGGATGAGGGGCGTGGCAAAGCGTCCTGCAAGTCCAGAGAGCAGAACCACACGCCGCGTTCCAAGGATGGTAGTATCTGAGCCAGAGTAACCATCCTGAAGGTTCGAGACCTTAGGAACTTGATAAGGTCGTGTAGGTCGAGAATGGGGCACCAGCCCCCCGTCCGTTTCGGAACCAGGAAGTACCTGGACACAAACCCTGGGTCTGAGGGGGGGGTCCGCTACCACCCTGATCACCTCCTTTCGGAGGAGGAGAGCGATGTCGGCTCGACGAGCCGACAGTGAACTCGGACCCCGAGGCCCCGAGTCGGCGGCTCTGAAGGGTGGGGCCTGCTGAATTCCAGAGGCAGGCCTTTCCCACCACCTCCAGTACCCACCTGTCCGTGGTAACAGCGGACCAGGCGGAAAGGAAGTGTTGGGCCGTCCCCCACGGGGAACCAGGGGTGAGTAGCGACGGGATGGGCGACACCCTCAGCCCGTCACTGGGCAGGCTTGGAGGAGGGACCGGCCGAGGGACCTCCTGGGCCTTTCCTCCTGCCTCCTGTTAGAGAAGCTGGCGGCTTGGGTTTGGGATCCAAGGCCGAGCCTGCCGGCTGACGTTGCTGGGCCGGCGCGCGGGCGCAGAAGGGCAAAGGGCTTAGGCTGTGGTTTGCGCCTTTGTCCTTCTGGGCGGAAGAGACCGAGTCCAGGTAGCATTGGACCTCTCGATCCTCTGCAGGTGACCTTCCACCCCAGGGCCGAAGAGGTCAGTCCCCAAAAGGAACATCCGCCAACTTGTGCTGGGTATCCAAGTAAAGGTGGATATCCTCAGCCAAGCCCGTCCGGCATAGCCACTCGCGCCGCCACCGACCTGGCACATGAGTCCCCAATATCTAAAGCAGTCTGAGCTGCTGTTTGGCCACTGCCCTGCCCTGGTCCCGCACCTGCTTGACCACAGTCTGCAGATCCAGCGGGAAGATGAGGAATGACCTCATCCAGGGAGCCCAACAGGGCATGAAAAAATGTGCCATGAGGGCGGCCAAACTGGCCTGGCCGAAGGCCGAGAGACGCAGCATGAACTTTGCCCGTATAATCCAATTTCTTGGATTCCTTGTCGGGAGGTTTGTCCACATCCCTGGCGTTGCCGGGCGCACGGCAGCTGTCGGTAACCAACCCCTCAGCAGAGGGGTGCTCCAAAACCGGACAGGGAACGGTAGGGACCGCATACTTCCTGCCATCCTGGCGGGCGCAGGACAGGAAGCAGGCACGCAAAGCTCAAGGCCGGACCCACTATGGCCTCGGCCACCGGAAAGGCCTCCGTTGGAGAATCCTCGGTCCAGAATCTCCGTGAGGATACCTGGCCCGTTGGAAGCAGGTTGAGCTTCATCCGGTGGACTCCGAGATGAGCGAAGCAGTCCTAGGAAGGACTGACGGGCTATCGTCCCATTGACTGTCCTCTGAGGGACCCAGAGCCTATTCGCTTGGAGAAAAGGAGAATTATCCTCGGACTCAGGCGAGTCCTCGAAGAGCTGCCTCTGGCCTGAGCCACCCTCTACCTGCCGAGGTCGGTCGGGAGTGAGGGGTAACAGACAGCCTGGGGTAGACCCTTAGCCGACAGAATCCTGGTCGGAGCCCAAAATAGTGGCTGTGGAGGAGGTTCCACGAATCGGTGGAGCAGCTGGTTTGGCCGAACAACCGGCCTGGGTACAAGCTCCTCGGTAAGTCGAGGGTTGTGTCGGCAGCTCCGGTGACAACCACTAATGGCGGGAAAGGCGACTCGTCGGCTTATTCCCGGTCAGGAGAACTGTTGCCACATGAGGTCCTCGTACCGTCGGCGTAACACGCGAAGCCTCCCTCGTCGAGGAGGAGGGCGAGGCAGCCGGCCAACGCGCTTACCGTGGTGCGGGGCCGAGACCGCCTATGACGGGCGGGATGGCTGGACCATGAAGGTCCGAGACCGAGAGCCTCGGCTTTTCCGAGGTCGGTGCGAAGTGTCGGCAGGAACCAGCACTCCTTCGCCCGGAGGGTTCATCCGAGGGCTCCGAGAACCGAGGCACAGGCAAGCCCACGGTCCTCAACTCCCCGAGGACAGGAGAGGGAGTCTCGGCTTCTATAGGACAACCCGTCCAACGGATCGAGAAAAATCTCTACTTGTCGACGGAGTCTCAGTCAACTGACCTGGCGGGGAACCGTGAGACCAGTGGCAAGCCGAGCCGCCGACCAAAGTCGAACAGTCGATGACTCGGGAGAGGGACCTTTCCGCTCCCAAGAGCGCCGACGGAGGATTCCTTGTCCCTCTTTTGGACCGAGAAAAGGTCCAGCAGACGTTAGGCCCTTCTCCTTAGTGGAGGGACAGACAAAGCTCCTAAAAAACTGTGTGGAAGAACCCAGAAGGCGGGATAAATGCATGGCAGGAAAGATACTGCCAGCACGCCTCCTCTTCGAGGCGATCATCTGCTCGAGAGCCTGATCCAGAGCCCTGCCGCCGTGGACACCGCCGACCGGGCCTCTTAGACTTCACCGGAGGGAAGCTTCTCGGACGGCCCAGATGCAATCGGGCAGCGCAGGTCTCGAGGACATAGGCGAAAAGGAAGAGCACAAGTCGGATCCTGCGGGTGCGTGCTCAAGGCCTAAACAGTGAACACATTGGAGTGTGGATCCGTTCGAGACATCTTCTGCCCGCAGGGGCATCTCCGAAAACCGGGAGTCGATTTGTCCATCGCAGCTGCGAGGGATCGAAGACTGAAGTCTTTTTAGCAAAAACTTTCAAATTCGCAAAAGGAAGAAATAGGAACCAGTCTCAAACGCAGAGCGTTAAGGAGGGAACCTGAGCTTCCAAGCGGTAAGGAAGATCTGGCGTCATGGGGCGGAGCCGAGAGTTATACCACCCGGGTGGGTGGGAGGAGCCAGCTTGAAGACCTTCCGGCAAGATTTAAAGCGGCAAGGATACCTGCCAATAAGTGTGGATGAACAACATATCCATGTCCCTAGAAAGAGGCAATGTCTTTTATGTTTTGCTACTGAGCGGCTCTCTCCTCGCTACTCCTTGGTTTCCTAAAGAGTGTCCTTAAGTATTTATTTATTTTCATTCCAGCTGCCTTGGTTTAAAACAAAATAAAACTTGTTTGGCACTTTTTTCTGATCAGGAGCAAGGGGAGAGAGAGTGAGAGGGTGTGTGGGGGGGGGTGTGTGAGCGCACTTTGTTTTCTCAATTTCAGCGTCTCTCTCTCCTCTGCTACATCCAAGGCATACAACAGCTCCTGAATGAATTTTGTAACTTGCTGGTAGGGAAACACTACGAAAATTATTTTTCTTTAATGACTGTGCTGCTGTCCTTTTCTATGGAACTCAAACAAACTGAATTATGAGCTGTCAGTCTCACGGAGCGCCTGCCTGCTAAATATGCAGTGTTTCAGAAAGCAGGTGGCTGAAGAGCTCCATGGGGCATTTGCCTACAAAGGCTGCCAAAGAGGGATTGGTAGTTTTAATTTATAACAAAAGTAGTCCTGCGCCGGCCTGCCAGTGCAGCAGTAGTGCCATCACTCGCGACGCTGGCGACCCGGGTTCGGTAGCGAGCTTGGGTCGCCAGAGGGCCATCCGGGGGCAGAGGGATTGGGCATCCGATGGGCCACTCTCCCTCTCTGGGAGAGGTGGGCTGCAGTCCTCACTGCAATACCACCACCTGGGTGACCACAGGTGGAGGTGCAGCAGAGGGCACACAGTATGAGGAAGGGGTGGGCGCAGGCCGAGGACCTGAGTGAAGGCACATCTCAGCATGCCTCCATCTCATTGGCCCTCCCCGCATGCAGACATCTGCAGGGGGTGAGGCAGAAAACCAGGAAATGCCCCACGTCCGGGCCAGGCGAACAGCTTCCACATTGGCGACTGTGGGATCCGAGGGGCAGCTTCAGGTGCATGTTCCCCTGAGGACTTGGGGGAGAAGAGAGGACTCCTCCGCCCCACCCGGGGGGTCATCCAGAGGATGAATTGGCATGAAGCAGAGCGAGCGCTAATGGAAGTGAGCCCCCAAGTCCCGGTGGCGCGGAGAGAGGGGGCGTAAAACATAAGTTAAAAAAAAAGTAGTCCTGATGTCACAATACTTAAGTGTTTAGCAAAAGTGTCTGAGCTGGAGACAAGACACATGGAGCAGCAACTGCTCATATAATTTCATTTTTGGGGTTGGGGGGAGGTAGGCTACAGCTCTAACTTTGGGAGACAGAGTAGCTCTAAACAGAAGTTTAAAATAAAAACAAAATGAGCAGGCTATCTCATTTAATTCAAGCACCTTGGATGTGTTTTCACATTTTACCAATCACTTTGTCCTTAACAGTAGCATGTATACTTTGGACTCTTATAAAAAATAAATAATTAAAAAAATAAAAAAATAATTAAGTGGGGCGAGAGAAGGGAAAAAATACAGGTTACTCACCTGTAATAGGAGTTCTAGGAATGGTATATGTTGTTCATCCACACTTATTGGCATGTTCCTTGCCGCTTTAAATCTTGCCGGAAGGTCTTCAAGCTGGCTCCTCCACCCACCCGGTGGTAAAACTCGTTCTAGCTCCATGACGCCAGATCTAGCCCGCTGGAAGCCAGGTTGTGCGTCAAGTCGGGAGGTCTGGTGGGATGAACAACATATACCATTCCTAGAACTCCTGTTACAGGTGAGTAACCTGTATTTCTAGAGACATGGATATGTTGTTCATCCACACTTATTGGCAGACTCCTAGCAGTTCTCCGGGAGGAGGGAGGCAAGGCGCACACCCCCTACTTAGGTAGAAAGACTGGAGAACCGAGGCCCCGACCAGCATCCCGGCGTGACCCAAGGTTGATATGGAAGGGGAAACAGTAAAGCCTACTTCCAGGTAAAAGCCCTGCGGATATCCTGGACCGGAGTATCCTCGGAAGCAGCCACCGATGCAGTGGAAGGGGGGTTAAAATGAGCACTTATCCCTCTGGGAGGCTCCATGCCCGCCCGCCCACCTATAGCGGAGATCTATGCAGGAGGTGACCACCGGTTGGTCGTCCGCTTGGCTGCAGGTCTGCCAGGTGCAGCTTCAGCGAGATGACAAAACAGCTGGCGAACCTCTCCAACTTTCAGCCCCACGCCCTCGCCGGTAGGTGAGCGCAACAGGGTCCCATGGATCCTATACACGGCCTCCAAGGCATGAATGGGGATGGACCCTGCAGAGACAATACCGTTAGGGGAAGACCACACCGCCCACGGAAGGAACTGGTGGGCAGGACAACCTTGTCCCTGTGGAAGACCAGATAGGAGATTCAAAGGAGTGCCTGGAACTCTCCCCTCCTTCTGGATGACAGAGTAGCCCCAAGAAGGTGTTCTTCCACAACAGGTGGGGAAACTCGCACCTGTGCAAAGGTTCGAATGGCTTGCCCGTGAGCTAAGCCCATACCAGCGAAGATCCCACAGAAATGGGGATACTCTCCCCAAAGGGAGGTGTGATCAAGGCCTAGAAAAGTGCCAGACCACCTTTTCTGCGCCACTGACTGCCTCCGACGCGCCTGGAAGACAGGGTGACCAACAGAAGCACCTAGAGGGTCGTCGGCCCAGCCCTAGTTGAAAGAACGGACCGCAGATGGTCCGGAATGCTCGCCCGGGAACGGGAGAGGGACCAGGCCCTATCCCATCGCCAAATAGAGAACTCTTCCAATTGAAGGCGAGCATATCTGGCCGACTTCTAGCAGGATGCCTCAAACGCGGAGACCTTCCAAAGAACCCAAGGCCTGGCCCCTAGCCGCACAGGGACCAGGCCTTCAGGTGCAGAGATTGAAGGTCCAGATGGAAAACCTTCCCCTGAAAACAGAGATCAGGACCGGGCGGACTGGAAGCCGCCTCGGGAGCCTGGGGCTGAGACTGAGGAGAGCTGGATACCAGAGCTGGCAATCCAGTCTGGGGCTACCAGCATCACCTGCGCCTAGTCCCTCTTTGCCTTGCCAGTGGGTCAAGGGAAATGGGGGAGAGGCGTGGAAAGGCCCGGGGTCTGCGGCCTCGACGGCATCCCCTACAGCAAACCTTGCTGAGGGGGCGGGCATGAAACAGTCTCGCCCTTGTATTCTCCCTGGAGGGAAGGAGGGAGAAGATCCTGTGCTACCTCCGGCAGGGAAGACCACTCGTGAGGCGCAGCCTATGTCCAGCTTAGGGCATCAGCCAGGGTGCTGGAGGCTCCTGCCATCAAATGACTGGGAAACCGCCTCCAGTTGTGCGAAAAACCCAATGCGGGGAACCTCCTTACGCCGAGGTAAGGGGCTCGACCGAACCTGGCAGGGTAGGTAGCACATGGTCGTGGTGTTGTCCGCTTGGACTTAAACCACTAGACCCCGCACAAACGGAGCGAGCGGTGCAAGCTAAACGGACCGCCTGGAGTTCTAGCGGGTAGGAAGGACATCGGGACTCCCGAGAGGACCAGAGGTGAAGCACTCTGTATTCCCCTAGATGGGCACCCCCACCCATCCGAGAAGCATCGGTCGGAGAAGACCGTCGACTCAGGGCGGACGAACAGGATGATCTCCTGCAAGAGCTGGAATGGTCCGAGGGGGAGCGTTCCCCCAACTCCTGTGCTATAGTCACGAACTGGTCTGAGGAACGCAGCACTGTGACTGCTGGCTGGCCAGTCCCCACTAGGGGAACGCATAAACCAGCGGGTCCAACAGACCACGCTGGAGCCAGCCGCCGCGAGGCCCAAGACGTGCAGGAGGTCCCGGCAGGGCGCAATTGCCCAGTCAGACCTGACTAGGTAAGGGAGGAAAAACCTCAGCCCTGTCCGCCAGGAGCCGAGCTCGGACTCAAGAGTCGAGCCTCGTCCCGAAGAAGGATCACCCGCTAAGACAAGAGTTCCAACGTGGCTCCGGTAAAGGGAGACCAGTCTGAGAGCCAGAACACTGGATCGTCCCCTTCCGTCTGGAAGGGTTGCAATCAGGCCGCCATCTGGGTGGGGTGACGCCCGGACCCCTCAATGCCACAGAAAGCTGCTGAACAGAGAATGAAGGGCCTGGCCAGGAACTCGTAAGGAGATCCCCAGCTTAGGAAAGGGAGGAGTCTCCCAAGAATGGACGGAACGAAGAGTAAGTACGTCCTGGAGGCCCAGGAAAGAAGCCACACGCCCCGCTGTGAGGATGGGATATCTGTGGCAGAGAGACCATCCAGGCGTGCAGAAGGATGGGGTGCAAGCCCCCGTCCGTTTGAGACCAGGAATACCTGGACACGAACCCAGGGTCAGAAGGAGGGTCCACAACCTTCCTGATCACCTCTAATTAGAGGGCCAGGCAAGTCGGCTCAGCGGGCCGACGAAGAGGCTGTGAACCCCAAGATCCCCGTGGGGCAACGGCTCAAAAGGGGGAACCTGCTCGCAACCCGCGACAGGACCTACCCTTAGCACCACCGACCCCTAGAGGTCCGGGAGCGGACCAAGAGGAAGAGGTGTGGAGCCGTCCCCCCATGCGGAAACCCGGGCAGGGACGCCGGGCCGGGACAGCGCCTAGCCCGGCCACAGAGCAGGTTTGGGGAGGAAGAGGCCGAGGGGCTCGGATCTTTACCTCCTGCTTCCTTTTGGAGGAAGACGCTGGTCTGGCGTCAGGCCGCCCAGTGCATGCTTGCTGGCCCTCGTGTTGGGCCGGTCGAGCCGCACGGGCTGGGGGGCAAAGGGCCTTACGCAAAGGCTGCCGGCTGCCCTTGACCCTCCGGGCGGGAGTGACCAAGTCCGGAGTGGCATCGGACTTCTCGGACCCTTGGAGGTGTCCCTCCACTCCAGGGCCGAAAAGGTCGGTCCCCAAGAAGGGAATGTCTGTCAACTCATGCTGGGTTTCCAAAGAGAAGGAGGATAACCTCAGCCACGCCCTGCAGCGCATGACCACCACGGCCGCCACCGATCTGGCACAGGAGTCGCCCAGATCCAGAGCCGTCTGGAGCTGCTGTTTCGCCACCGCTCTACCCTGGTCCCGTACCCGCCGGACCGTGGTCCGCAGGTCAGCCGGGAGATGAGGGAGGACCTCATCCAGGGAGCCCAAGAGGGCGTGGGAGAAATGTGCCATCAGTGCCGCCGAGCTGGCCGGACGGAGGCCTAGGGAGGACGCAGCGTAAACCTTGCGCCCGACATAGTCCATCCTTTTGGACTCCTTGTCAGGGGGCCTATCCACATCCCTAGCGTTTCCAGAACATTGGAAAAAATTGTCGGTGACTGCCCCCTCAGCCGAGAAACCGGGCAGAGAACCGACAGGGACAGGGTACTTCCTGGCCACCCTGGCTGAAGGCGCAGGGCAGGAAGTAGGCCGCCGCCAGAGCTCCAAGGCTGGGCCCACGATTGCCTCAGCCACCGGGAAGGCCTCCGAGGGTGAACCCCCTCGATCTAGAATCTCCGTAAGGGGTCCGTTTGGGAACGGGCTTGAGCTGCATCCCGGTGAATTCCGAGATGAGCTGCAGTAGACCCATAAAGGACGATGGGCTGTCGTCCACAGAATGTTCCGGAGAAGACCATGGGTCCTCCCTGCTAGGAAACACAGAGAAGTCGATTTCGGGGTCCGAGGGGTCTGCAAAAAGCTGCCGCAGGCCTGAGTCACTCTTCGTCCGCTGAGGGTGGGCGGGAGTGAGGGGAACAGATAACCTGCGGGACAGGTCATGGCCCGGCCTGGGTTCCACCGAGGACGGTGGGGCAGCAGGCCCCGGAGAGGGCACCTCGACTGCCTCGAGTGGCTGCGTCAGCTGCTTACTAGCCAGAGAATGAATCGGGGTCGATTGATTCCCGGACAACAACAGCTGCTGCCACATAAACTCCTCGTAACATCGACGCCAACGGCATCGAAGCCACTCCTCATCAGAGGAGGGGAACGAGGAAGAACGGCAATGCCACTTGACTCGGTGCCCCGACCGAGAACGCCGAGGTCGGTGTGAGCGGCTAGATCGAGAGGAGGACCGAGACCGAGACCCGAATCCTCGGGGGAACCGAGCTCGGGCCTGGGAAGGAGCGGGGCATGCCCGCTCCTCCTTCAGCTCGGAAGAAAGGGCCAAGGACTGTCGACCCAAAGGTACAGGCAGAACCTCAGCCTCCGCCAGGGGAACCGGTGAAGGGATGGCGGCACCAGCAGAAGACAGCCCAGATGACGGGTCGAGAGACTCGACAACGTCGACGGGAGTCCTGGCCGGCTGACCTGACGGAGATACCGCCCAACAAGTCTCCGAGGAATTTTCCAAGGCGGGAAAAATTACCGGTCGCCCGGGCCCTGAACGGGCCGCACGATCCTCCCGAGAGCTGGCCAAAAGGGCACAACAAAAATCGCAAAGTTGAGGATCGTGATCCAAGTCAAGGCAGTAAACGCACGTGGAGTGCGGATCTCTCCTGGAGGAAATAACCGGGCGCCTCCCGGAGCTGGAAAACGAATGGGCCATCGCCACAGCGAAGAAGAAAAGATCGAAGTTTCAGAAAACTTCCAATTGATTTCGAAGACCGAAATTTCCAGGAACCAGTTGAAAACGCAGAGCGCTAAGGAGGGAACCTGAGCTTCCAAGCGGTAAGGAAGATCTGGCGTCATGGGGCGGAGCCGAGTTTTACCACCCGGGTGGGTGGGAAGAGCCAGCTTGAAGACCTTCCGGCAAGATTTAAAGCGGCAAGGAACCTGCCAATAAGTGTGGATGAACAACATATTCATGTCCCTAGAACAAAAAGTTCTCTCAGCAGTCTATCAATTTTTACCTATTTTTCCACAGTAAAATAGACCTGCTGAACAGAGGTTTTGGACTAGTTCCTCTCTATTACTGTATGTCCATTTTCCAAACACTCTTAAGGCTGGCTTTTGTACAAAGATATGCATTCAGTTGTACTGCTTTCTTATAGTTTGCGTTACAAATAAAAGCCAGCAACAAACAAGGGGTTATCTATTTTTCTCTTCCACTATTTGGCAACTCATTATTAGCTTTAGAGCAGACCCTACAATTCAGCTCTTAGGGCTTGATTCCTCAGTACTCCAACTGCACTTCAGCATTTTAGCAGCATGCTTGCTTTTGTTTCTTATGCTAGCTAGCATCTGTTTTACTGGTGCCCCTTACATACCTTGGGAGGATTAGAAAAGGAAGGAGGAGAAGGAAAATAAAGTGGGTGATAGACAGAGAAGGGGGGGGAGGCCTGCAGGTGGCCAGCCTGGCAGAACTAAGATGAAGTAACAGGATAGGAAAGGATGTAAGCATTAATCACCGACAGAGGAGGGCTCTACCGGTGGATTAATGCCCACGTTGGGGGGGGGTTTGGTGCACGAGGCCGAGTGCTTCCAACCACCCACCGGGCACTGATCACCCGGTAGAGCCCGACGCTGGAGGTGATTAATGCACTTGTAACATGGCAAATGCAAGACAGAGATTGCGGTAATGTAATATTATTGCACTTTACAGCACACTCCACTTACCGAGATCTATAAGTACGTTGCTAACGCTCTGCTGCACTTCGTTGTTTCTGACAGACAGGCATGCTGGAGAGATGTGCGCGTTCCTGTTCCACGGCACACTACTATTTATATAGTGTGCAGTGCTTTGAGAACATGTCCCGCGGCCAGTGTCCCACTCTGAAAGACCCGCCAACAGTCTCATTTTCTGAATCGCCACGAGACGTTTTCTGCTTTCTTCGTCGCTCTGCTATCCCGATGCTGCATTGCTACGCTGCATCATGGGACACTTATGTTGCCAGAGGACCCGCCCGGTCCGCTGCATCTCGGTGATGGGTGTATTACTGCTTGTCCACTACCACCATCTACAGGGATTAAAAGCACTATTCACCCGCTGTATCTATCTTGCACGCTCACAATAGCAGGCGCGCTCTTTCTCACCCACATGCACTAGCGGGGGATCTCTACCTTACCGTTGATGTTACCCAGCTAGCGCTTTAGACTGTGGTGAGTTCTGGTATCGCAGAAGCGGGCTCTACTCGTGGATTAATCACCGCTGATTTTTGCTCAGCTGACTTATTTAGACCAATCTCGTGTGTCTATTTGAGGTCTATCTTTAGTGCCATGTTACAAAGGAGGCTTAAAGGTGCTGCTGCAACAGTCTTGGAAAATAGATGAGAGTACAGCATCCTCCCAGGTTCGATCAGGATTAACCCTACCACACTCTCCTTTAAGGTTTCTATTGCCAATAGTTAAAATAACTTGTTGAAAATGGAAAACAAGTAATCATAGAGACTTGCAGCCTTCTACCGACATCCTACAGGTCAAATGTCAGACACTTGGATTTACCATTTGTTCTGTAGTTATCCATATTTGAAGTCTGAAAGGAACTGGAGGTGCACTGTTAAATGCTGTGCAGATTTCAATTTATTTGCCCAGGACAGTCAAACTAAAATGCAACTGCTTGTCTCTAGTGGTGTCTGGCTTGTGACCAAGTTTGCATTTAGAAGGACTGAAGCCCTCAGAGGTGAAGGGGCCCATTCAAAGGCACACAATCAATCAGGATTTGTGCTCTGTCTCCAACCAGGAATTTCCCAGTTCACTGTTCTATGCACCAGCCACTTGACAACACTGACTTCCCTTATATACTTGACAATGGACTCAAGGGGCAGGAATCCATTTCTAGCCAATGATATTCAAACAGGGTATGCAAGCACCATCAACTAGTTCCATGTAGCAGGCAGGCAAGCAAGCAACGGAAGCAGGTAACAAGAGCAAAGGCCACCTCCTTCAGCCTATTCCATCCTTCCACCATTCTCTATGTGAAAAAGTACTTTCTGGTATCTCAAACTTGCCTCCCTCCAGCTTCACTGCAGTGTGACAAGGCAGTAGATGGGGTCAGCAGGATGATGGGGTGCATAGGGAGGGGCATAACCAGCAGAATGAGGAATGTGGTGTTACCACTGTACAAATCATTGGTGAGGTCCACCTGGAGTACTGTGTCCAGTTCTTGAGGCCACATTTCGGGAAAGACAGAGCAGGGGGAGGCCATCCAGAGGAGGGCAACTAAAATGATGCAGGCCTGCACCAGAAGCCCTATGAAGAGAGACTGGGGGATCTCAATATGTGCACCTTGGAGGTGAAGAGGGAGAGGGAGGACATGATAGAGACATAACAGTTATGTAAGAACTTACCGTAACAGTAAATCTTTGAGAGAATTTCCTCCATTAGGCCACATCTTTGGAGCTACAGCCATCAGCGCTAGGACCACATGGAAGTTTTTGCTAGCCAAGGGCCGCCCACAATGATGTGCCATGTCTATGTGTATATAAGCACGAGTGGACCCATTACTCCTCAGTTCCTTGCTGGAGATTAGCCTCGGAGGGCCTCCAACTGTGGGGAACCAACAGATGAGACCAGCAACAGGAATACAAGGAGAGGCATTGGGCTGGATACAGGATGCATGGAGATGGATTTAGGCACAGCATCTGACATAACCCTCACTGAAAGCAACAAAATCTTGTCAGAGCTACTATGGCTGCTAATGCATTAACTTGATAAGGGTGTTTCATGGGCTTTAATGTAAAAAAGAACTACCATAGTCAGTGCTGTGTGTAAATTTAATTTTTGGTAAAGTTAGATCATTTATCTGGGTGCTCTTGTGTTTCCCACGTGTTTAAAATGCGAGCAATGAGTGTGTCTTGTACCATATGGGGAAGGAGCTCCACACCAAGGCTTTCAAGTAACGGTAGAAGGAATGGTGCAGAGGGGAGATGTAAGGCTACATTGGGGACTGTGGGCCAACCTGGAAGGATAAGAGCCTATAGCGAGGTGATGGCCTGCTTCTATCCAGTAGGGAACGACAGTCCTCAGTGGATGGTTTAAATGTTACTTCGATGGACATTTAAAGTAGCCAAGGGAGGCGATGGAAGAAATAGGGGAAACAGAAAGTGGGCCACTATAGGCCGAGAGAAAAAGTCCCACCAGGATACAATTTATTCAAGGAAGCAGGGGGTTAGCGAGGGAGGAAGGAGAAAGGTGGGAAAGGGGAACAATTGGAAAAAGGAGAAAGTGACAAGAAGTGAGCTGAGGGCTGTCAAAATGGTGCAAGGTCTGCATCGGAAGCCCTATAAGGAAAGACTGAAAGAGTTCAATATGTACACCCTGGAGGAGAGGAAGGAGAGTGGGGATATGATGGAGACCTTTAAATACCTCACAGGGGTTACTAAGGTACCAGAGGGAGATATGTTTAGGAGAAAAAGGTGCAATAGAACAAGGCATCATGAGATGAAGCTGGAAGGATGTAGATTCAGGAGAGATGTGAGGAAGAACTTCTTCACAGAAAGGGTGGTGGATTCTCGGAACAGCCTTCCATAGGAGGTGGTGGGGTGAAACCAGTGGTGGGTTTCAAAAATGCCTGGGACAGGCACAATGGAATCCCAGGAGGAAGGGAGGGGTGGAAGAGACAATGCTGTAGATCAAGTTGGTTCGGCAGCAAAAGTGATCATAATTAAAAATGGGCAGACTAGATGGACCCAGTGGTCATTATCTGCCGTCAGTTTCTATGTATGACAGGTTACGTGATTCAAATGGATACAGTGTAAAATTAATATTATGAACTGGGGATCGTAAATGGACGTCGCTGATTGGCCGAGACGTTTTTGAAGCCGTGATGATATCGAGCTACATCATCACGGCTTCAGAAAACCTCTGGCCACCAGCCTCCTCACGTGCAGCACCACATATCACTCCGCTCCGCCAGTATTTCCATCTCACACCAAACTGTAGAAAGGCACAACCGTTGACGGAGACATGCTCCAAAAATTGAAATAAATGCCATCCCTCCTACAACCGATGCTACTGCCAGTACTTTACAAAGCCTGCCATACATTTTCTTACCTCAACCAAACTCCTGAGGAACATGATGCTGACAGAGTGAGTAGCGTCATTTCCACAGCATCACTAGTGCTTGACTGTCATGTTACAAAATTGAAAAAAAAAGAAAATCACAATCGTGGTGCCGACAAGCTCTACCTAACTACCGAAAAGAAACCGCAAACTGAACACACATTCACTCTGTCCCAGACTAGGCAGCACGACCACGTGAAACCCACGGAGAGCATATTTGAGAGGACCAGTATTACCAAAGTGAGACAGTGTTAGTTATAACAGCGCCACCTGCTGGCCGAGCCCTTCAGGACTATTTTGTCAAAACATACTCTTCCAACATGCTAAAAGAAGGAATTTCACAAGGTTTTAAAAGTATTTTTTTTTTCTTGAAAAAAATTAATTCAATCCAGTTCATAATAGCAATAAGTCACTCCAGGGTGTGGTATATCATGGGATATCGTCACTTCTCAGACAGTTGGATGCACTCGGCCTGCGGCCTTGTGCCCAACCATCCGAGGCGTGACGATATCCCATGATATACCACACCCTGTTGTGCCTTATTGCTTAAATATGCACAATGTTGATAACTGTAAACTGTGTGGCACACATAATTCATGTTGTACTATGCTCCACAGACATGGCAATCAAATGGGCAATAATATATGCATTGAGCAAGGGAGAAAAAAATCAAGGGGAACACATATGAAGCAGTATACTATTCATAGAGTAGTGACACCATGATAGGTACATACTGTATGAAGTTACTGTATTATGATGGTACCCAGTCGTATACCAATGTTGAGTTAGCTACAATATGGGATTTTATTTATTTTTGTTTTATTTTTAATAATCCAGACATTGTCTACACAGTAATGACACATAGCCAAGGATGCTCCTTACAATTTGCAACCCTGTTTTTTTTTTGTTTTGTTTTTAACCACTTTATTCATTTTTGGGAAATCACTTGCAACATGGTAAATAATAAAGAAATGTATAGAGAGCAGACTTCCGAGAATGATTTGAACTGCATTTTCGAGTGTCAAGAATACATTAGGCCAGGAGCGGATTCAGGCCTTAATCTTGTCAGTAGTGCAATTCTGTTCAGCCAATGAACTTTTGGTTTACTTGTGCATGCCTGTTACAAGAGAGTACTATATGTATTAATGGCAGTGGCACAATGTTACTCTTAAGACAGGCTGTGGTGTGCATTTAAACAGATGTAAAAATTGTGATTCTGCGCTGTATGTCAACTAACAAATGGTGTCCCTGATTGTGAGCATTTGTCCCTGATTTTAATTGGCAGTGTCCCTCATTTTGGTTCTGGCAGGGTGAGAGGTATGCATTCCGGGGTAGCAAGGTATTGCAGTTGACACCCCTGTGATTTCTTTGCAACCCAGTATGATGCCCCTTGCAAACCCTGGAAACCCTCTAAAACATTGATTGCCTAGCACTTGTTTATATAAAATGTGACAGGCAGAGGAGCTTTGCAACCCCTATGATTCTACAGAAATAATACTCTGTTATTGGTAAAGCCCCACCTTCCTGTAGAAGACAGCTAACCCTCCTACAAATATAAAGTCAACCTTATAAATATTTCCAATTTACCAACTGCATTCTTTGACTACAATATGGTATTTATTGCATCAAATTGAAAGCAACACAGCAGAAAATGTTAATATTTAAAAAGGCTGGGAAATAATTTAAAATTTAAGTTGACCAAAAAGTCAACTAAGTTATCACATCTAGTCATCTTCAGTTTTCAGCATTTCTTTGTACAATGCAGTCTGGTTCCTAACCCCCTCACTTCCCCCTAGAAGGACACTTGAGAATAGTTGCAGGAATAATTCAAGTCTCAAACAAACTGAGTAGAATGCCACTAAGAATTAGATAAGTCCTGAAAGGGTTAACATAAATGAACCCTCCAGACAAGAGTAAATCATTGCAGACTACTGTGCGTGCACACACACACACACACTTGGGGGGGGGGGAGTGAGAGAGAGAGAAATGTAATTTGAACCTCCACTAGAGGAATGCAGTTCCATTACAAACTCCATTTCATCAACAGGGCAGGTGTTAGATACAAATGAATGGAGAACCATAATCAGAAATACTGTAGATACATTAACTGGACTGATAGCCCAAGCACAGCAAGCTTTCAGCCCTGCCATCACAGAAACAACCAAATTTGAGAGGACAGCTGCTTATTTGAGAAGGAGGGAAGCTGCAGGGGACAGAGCTGTTGGTTTGTAGAAAGGGTTTACAAAAGAACAGCACTGTGGTCTACTGAATGGAGACAGCAGAACGCTTCAACTAGGAGGGATAGTGCTTCAACTCCAAAATTTTGAGAGCTTCGTTCAAAGTGTGACAAGCCTTCTCCCTCTCTGTGATAGCAAGACGGCATGCAGAGCTCCACCCTGCAACCATAAAAAGGGGTCAAGAGGGAGGGACAGCTTGGCCTAATGGAGGAGATACTCTCAAAGATCTACAGTTGTGGTTAGTTCTTGCATAACTGTTCTCTTTCTTTGAAGATATCTCCTCCATTAGGCCACACCTTAGGAACTATTCCCAAGCAGTACAAAGTAGACTGGGTGGATTTTACAGTCTGATATATATTCAGGACAGAATGCCTAACAGTGCAGCAAGCCCAAAGCCAGCACGTTTACAAGGGGCAATGTCCAGACTGCAATGTTTAGTGAAAATGTGGACAGTGCTCCACATAGCTACAGCACACATGTCAGCAGCAGGGACATTTTTGAAACAGGCAACAGAAGTGATCATACCCCTTGTGGAGTGACCATGAACAGCACCAGGAAGCTCCTTATCATACTTCCTATAACAGAATATAATACAATGTGCCAGCCATTTGGACAGGCATTGTTTAGTCACAGGAACACCCTCTTTCCCAGGGGCGAATGAAACAAAAAGCTGGGAGGACTTTCTGCAATCCTTGGTGCTAGTAATACAGTACTGCAGTATTCTATGTAAAGCCAAAGTATGGAGCAGTGCCTTATCTTGGTTGGCATGCTCAGGATAATAGACAAGACAGTGAATCTTTTGATTCGGTGTAAATTCAGATACCACCTTCAGTAGAAGGCTTTGTATGCAAAGAGACTGTCTTTGTGGAAAATCAAATAAGGAGGCTCACACATTATAGCCTGAAGCTCAGAAATCATTCGAGCAGAAGTCATTGCAACTGAAAACAATGTTTTCCATGACAGAAAACAAGCCACAATTCATAGCAGGCTTAAAAGGAACCAACGTCAATTTCTCAAGCCAAAATCCAAGTCCCAAGGCAGGACTAAATTATGGACAAGAGGTTTCAGATGCAGAATACCTCTCAGAAACATACGGGACACCTCTAATTGGGCAACCATCAATAGGGGCATGGAAAGCTGATATAGTGGTCAAATGTACCTTATTTGAGGAATACTGAAGGCCAGAATCAGAAAACGAAATCAAGTATTCCAACAAAGCACTGGCAGGACTAGGGACAGTGCTAACAGGCACCAAAAGGGCAAAAGTTGCATTCTGCTCAAAACTACCCCCCCTTTGCACTGCCAGTGGGTCCAAACTGATGCACATATGCTATAACAATATGTAAAGGAAGGGAATGTGAACTGTTCAAAATCTGCCATTCATTATGTTTTGACCTAGTAGGTTCCTCTTTAGACTCACATTTTTACAGTAGTGGATACAATTCCACCCATGTTTTAAACCCCCCAGCGCTGTCACGGGGTAAGACATGTAAACGGATTCAAATTCCTGGAAACAGCCCACAAAGTGAACTGCTTCCATGTCAAGGATTAAGTAGGTCTGGTATAAGGCTTTCTGGCTGCAATAAGGACATCAACCACCTTAATGGATACCCCCAATATGTGCAATGGCTATGTCTTCAGGAGCCATGTATGTAGATGTAGGGACTTCAGGTCTGGATGGATCAGGGAGCCCTTGCCCTGTAACAAAAGACCTCGACACAGAGGTACAGGGACAGAAGGCTCCACTGCCAGATGTTGAAGGAGAGGAAATCATATCTGGCGAGGCCATAATGGAACAATGAGGATGAGAGTGGCACTCTCCACCCCAGTTTGATCAGAACGCTCTGTATTAGAGGAATGGGGGGGGGAATACATATAGGAATTTCCCCTTCCAGGAGAGGGACAATGTGTCTCGCAAAAAAACTTCAGGCCCTGCCACAAGCGAGCAGAAATGCGGCAGTGTTGCACTGTGTGGGGATGCAAAAAAGTTACAACTCTGGACAACTCCATCTTGCAAAACAGTCATTTACCACAGAGGTCAGCAGTTTCCATTCATGAATCATTGACTAGGATCTGCTTACCCTGCCTAAGATGTATTGGAAACCTGGGAGACACATGGCTGATAGCTGATGACCGCGAGACAGAGTCCAGTACCATACTCTCAATGCTTTCCTGCACAGAGGATAGCAGTGAGTGCCCCCTTGTTTGTTGATGTAATGCATCACACTGACATCATTCTGTATTAGCAGAGGACAGGGACTGACATGGTTCTGAAATGCATGAAGGCTGTACAGGACAGCTCTCATTTCCAGGACATTTGCATGCAGCTCAGCCACTATCTTGGTCCATGACCCCTGTGCCTGGTAAGGGCTGAGATGGGCACCCCAGCCAGATCCCGAAGACCCCATGGTGAGGATCTGTACAGAAGCTGGTACAAGGAATGGAACACCCTTTAATAGGTGTTCATGATCCATCCACCATAACAACGCTCTATGAAGAGGAACTTGATGAGACCCATTTGATGTAGCTCATCAGTCAACTGATCCCACTGGAGGCTTGTCAGTGGCACAGTCACTACGGCTGGGCCCAGGAGACTTAGCATTGTTCTGATAGAGACATAGTGGCTCCTGTATACCAGTTGTGCCTGGGCAATCAGATTGTCTGTCCCGTTTTGTGGCAGAAGAGCACATCCCTTTTCTGTGTCCAAGGCTGCCCCTATGTATTGCAGTCTTTGGCAGGGAATCACCACCGACTTTGGCACATTCACTGTAACAACCACATCATTGAGCAACTGATGTGTCTGAGATGCTTCCACCAAGTCAGATCAACAACAAAGTTGTCGACTGACTTTATGGCAACACCACTTTGCCGTCGGCGACTGCATCACCACAGCAAAGTGTCGACGGACCGCCGCAGCGCCAGAGTCCTTTACTGTTTGTGAGGGCTCTGTCTCCAACATACCCCGGAATTATAGTTTACCAACTCTGGGGATTCGGGAAACTGGTCAACACCAGGAGTTGGTGTATTGGCACATCACTCCGACAACCAGTTTGACACTGTGGATGTTGAACGGTTGTGTTGCTGTGATGGTTTCACTGTCGGGGTTTGCTCTCCTGACATTATACTGTCTGAAACAGAGTATGTAAAAAGGCTTCCTTGGAGCTGACATTCAGAAGCCAGTTGTCCAGACAGGGGAACACATACAGGCTGTCCCTAAGAAGGGCTGCTGCTACTACACATTTGGTAAAGACCCGTGGTGCAAACGATAGGGCAATACTTTGAACTGATAATGTACGCCCTCCAGCGGAAAGTGGAGGTATTGTCTATGGGAGTTCCTCTTCTTTATATGAAGGTATGCATCCTCCATGTCCAGAGAACAGATCCAGTCCCCTGTTTGCAGAAGGGGGATCAGAGCTTGCAGGGAAACTATCTGAAAATTTCTGTACTCAATGTACGGGCCAAGAGCCCCCAGATCCAACACAGGATGCAGAGCCCCTGTCCATTTTGGGACTAGGACGTATCTAGAAGAGAGTTATTTGTTCCTCTCCTGAGAAGAAACCAGTTCTATGGCACAATTTTGGAATAAGAACTGAACCTCTTCCTTCAGAAAGGACAAACGGCCTGGAGAATAAATAAAGAGGTAGAGGATGATCTGATGGGATTTGTGACAGCTCCAGAGTATGTCCCTTTGCAATTATCTCCAGAACCCACTCACTCATAGCGATCTCCTGGAACTTTTTCAGATGCAGGGAGATCCTGCACACCACACTAACCCCTGGAGGTTAACAGCTGAAGTGGGAGGTGGGGAGAGACAGAAGAGAGTCAGGCAATATCAATGGTGGCAGGGCAGGGCTATTGGAATTGATTCCTCTGGTATGGGCAGCCAAGGGAGAAGACTTGAAGGTTGCCACCTCCTCTGCTACAGCCTTGCAGACAGTAAGCACTGTTACCTCAGACAGGAGGCTGAAGAAAGAAGCCCTGACCATGACCTCTAGCAGGAGTGGGGCACAGGGACTTTACAAACCTTAGAGTCATTTTTGAAATCTGAAGGCCACGTAGGGCCTCTTCAACATCATAACCAAACAGTTTTGTCCCTTTAAAGGGGCACTCAAAACTTCCTGTTGCACATCATTGGCAAAGCCAGTAACTGTAAGCCAAGAGTATCTCTCTTTATTCAAATGGCAGAAGCATCAGAGACATCATGAGCTGAGCACAGAAAATGTTTGCCAACCTCAGCACCAGAAAACAATGTTTTAAGTAAATAATTCTTGGCAGAACCATCGGGAAAAGCCTGAGCTGCAGTACGCGTAACCTTCCAGAGACTGTTCTGATATTTTATCATGTGGGTTTAGTAGTTTGCAATCCTTAGGCCCAGTGAGGCACAGGCATAAGTATACTTGCCCATCACATCCCGCCTCCTAGATTCTTCATCAGGAGGCAAACTATTTATGTGTCTAAGGGCCCTAGACATATCATGAGACGCATAACTACAGAGTCGTTTTCTGATTGGTTATCATAATAAGGTTTAGCAGATGGTGCAGGATACTGCTTATCACCCTTTCTAGGAACTGCAGGCAGTGAGTCTGGTGAAACCATACAGCAAAGGTAGCATCCTCTAATGCAGGATATATAGGGGGAATTATAATGGAAGGGAAGCACGGCACTTCCTAAAAAATTCCATTAAATTCCTTTTTGTGGAATGTTCTTCTTCCACAGCAAGGTCCTTGGAAGACATTTGCTGCACCATGTCTTGGAAAGTTGGATCCTCAGGAGGAGATCTTGGGGTATAAACCACTGAGTCCTCACTCCAGAATTAGAGAGCAGAACCAGAGTGAGGTGTCAGAAATTCTTCTCCCTCAAAATCCTCCTCTAAATCCATGAGGTCAGGATTGTATTCCACTTCATCGTTGTCAGCCTGATCGATGATGGGAGCTACAGAATGAACCAGTGACACCAGAGGTGGCTGAGAGGCGGGACTCTGTGGCATGGTAGTAGAACCCATCGATGAGGGCTGAATACCAGGAGGCCCCATCAATGGAATAAATGCCTGCATTGGTGATCCAGGTAGAATGCATTTTATTTCTGAAAATGACACCAGCACAGCCTGAAAGTCGACGGTGCCCTGTAGAGGGACCAGGACTACTTGCATCAACAGGCCTTGGCATAAGACAATGGTGTCTTGCCACCACAGTAGGTATGGCAGCCAATCCCTGACCTTGGTGTCTCATCGGCGGTCGGGGACTGGGGTGCTGAAGTCATTGCTACCACAGCAGGCAATGACGCAGGTTTACCTTGTCTCAACGGTGATCAGGACCTTGCCAGAAAAGCAGATTTTTCTTTTTCTCTGTGTTTTTGCTAATGGCCAGACAAGGAGGAAGGCCACAACAACGACCATTCCCTTTGTCCCAATCCTTTAACTTCGGCGGCCACTTTTCTGCAATGGTGAGGGAGACACAAACTTTGGGCCCTGTTCCTGTCTTTTCCACGGCTTTAAATGTCTTGAGAAGAAGGAAGTTTTCTAGAACTTTCTTATGTCATGGCCTTGTAGCCTGGATGAAGCACTGGCAAATCTCACAAGTCCTCATGTTGTTAGAAAGGCCAAGAGAGCAGACACAAACCATGTGAGTGTGTCTTCATTGTAAATTCTATCTGCACTTACAATATCGAAATAAAGGCTCTTTCAACTTTGATGGCATGCAGAGATGCTGAAATAAACACTAAGTAAAAATAAAAGAGTAAACAACAATGGCTAGGTTGACAGTATTTCCTTCAGCAGGTCCAATGAGGATGATCGATGGTGGGAAAAGAACTGAGGCACACACACTTATATACATGTAGACATAACATGTCATTGTGGGTGGCTCCTGGCTAGCAAATGTTTCCGTGTGGTCCTAGCATTGATGGCTATAGTTCCAAAGGTGTGGCCTAATGGAGGAGCTATCCTCAAAGAAGATCTATAAATACCTTGCAGGGGTGAATAAGGTACAGGAGAGGAGTATTTTTCAGAGGAGAAGATGCAAGAGAACAAGGGGGCATGCAATGAAGCTGGAAGGGAGAATTTAGGAAGGATATGAGGATGTACTTCATTGAAAGAATGGAGTATGCCTGGAACAGTCTTCCAGAAGGGCTTCAAGCATGCATGGGAGAGACACAAGGGAATCTTGGTAGGGAAGTGGGGTGGGGTAAGCCAGAAATCAGGTAGGCTAGGACAAGACACTGTCCCATTTGTTATACAGAGTTTAAAGCAAGTATCTATTCTGTCCTCTCCTAGTCTGTCACTTCTCTATCTCTTGCCTGTCTGATTGTGCAATCAAATTTTCCTTGTGGCACCTACGAAATTGACCACACCAACAGTCCCACAATTTCTCCTTGTTTTCTCCCTTCTTTCACTTGCATTTTCTATTCTTTCTTTCTTCCCTTGCTTCTCTGTGGTTAAAAATATATTTAAATCTTTATGTGAAACTCAGACTCCCTAGTTAGCAAATGTATATAATTATATTGTTGAAATGAATGCAGAAAGCTATTTGGGTCTGGAAAACAGGGGGTTAACCTTGAAGTACATTTTGACCTCCACAAGCTTGTTTGCAGAATTATCAGCAGGAAATCATCCCTGAGCTAGGATGTTTTATTTGGCTGCACCTGTTAAAAAGACAAATGTATTCTTCAAGCTGGTCACAGGAATGTCAGTGAAAAAGTATGTCTACATTTTTGTGAAAAACAGGAGATAAAACCTACAGGAACAGGATGCAGAGGTTAAACCTGCCAGGGAAAGATATTTCATATAAAGAGAGCAATTTTTTGTTTGGAGTGAGAAAGAGAGACTGAGATTTTAGAGAGAAACTCGGAGAAAGGATTTTTGTCTGTATTGCCTTTCCAATAATTTACCCTGTACAGCTTTATTTTTTTTTATTTTATTGTTACTGATAATAAAACACTACTTGCAAATTTTATAACTTTTCCTGGTCTTCCTAACCTACGCGTCTATGACAGGTGTCAGAACAGGCAGGGAAAAATAGTCAGACTGGGTGGGCCAAGTGGTCCTTACCTGCAAATTCTGTTTCTATGTTAACCAGACACAAACCAATATTTCAATTCATGTGTACACCTTGATGATAAAATGGAACCCCAATGAAAGTGCATGCACTGAAAAGTTAACTTGTGTGTGGTTGTCTGCCTTAGTTACTTGTCTGAAGACATTGGTTTATTGCAAACCCACCGATTCTCCCAGCTTTCTCCACAGCTCCTTCAATCCCAAACATGTTAAGGATGGTTTGCCATATTCGCAGTTTATTAGACTTCGCAGGTTATGCAGTGAAGATGATGATTTTGCTGAGCAGACTCAAATAATGCAGTTTTTTTTGTTATTAACGGGGAGATACCCAGAAAGTACAGTGGACAGAGCAGTCTCCTGGGTCAATAATATGCCCTGTAAACTTGACCTTCACAGGAGGGATACTGTCATGCAACAACAACAACAATGGATTCCACTAGTGCATCCCTTCCATCTTAATTCACCTTCTTTTCACAGGATCATCACTAGGAACTTTCCTATTCTGCAAACTGACCCTAATATCAAAGCATCCTTTACAGAGCCACCAACTACCTCCTACTGCCGACCACCCAACCTGCAAAATCTCCTGGTAAAAAGCAGCCAACACACGCCTCACAATTCCTCCCTACCAGGTACCAAAGCTTGCAACAGAACTTGCTGTTACACCTGCAAATTTGTGTCTAGTGTCACTGAAATTCAGGGTCCCACAGATGTTTTTCACATCACCAAAGAGTTCTCATGCACCTCCAGTACATACGAACATAAGAAATTTGCCAGCAGATAAAGGCCTAGAGGTCTATCAAGTCTGCTCGAATGTGCAGCTAGCACTCCTTATTCTACAGCTGCCCCTCCCTTCCACCCTTCCCCTTCATTAACCCTCCCCCTTGTCCTGTCCCATCCTCGTTTGAAGCAGTCCACTGTCCTACTGCATACCACTTCAGCAGGTAACGCATTCCACCCAGCCACCACCCTCTCTGTAAAAAAGTGTCTCCTCATCTCCCTCCTGAACCTTCCTCGCTCCAGTCTCATATCATGGCCCCTGGTGGCCCTCCCTTCCCTTACTTTGAACAGCCCCTCTGTACCCATCTTGTTTATTCCTTTCATGTATTTAAAGGTTTCAATCATGTCACCCTGTCCTTCTCTCTCAGTGGTACATGTTCAACTCCTTCAGCCTCCTCTCGTGTAGTAAGTCCCCAGCCCCTTGATCATCTTTTGTCGCCTCGGTGCACCCCTCCAGTAACTTAATGTCCCTCTTCAGATACGGGCGCCAGTACTGCACGCAGTACTCCAGGTGTGGTCTAACTAATGACCTATACAGTGGCAGAATCACCTCCTCCTCCTCGAGGATATACCCCTTGCAATACAACCCAGCATTTTGTTGGCCTTTGCAGCTGCCTTCCTACATTGTGCAGAGTTGTTCATTGACCCTGTAATGAGCACACCCAGATCATTCTCCTCCTCTGTCTGGGCTAGCTGCACTCCCCCCAGCTGGTAACTCCTCCTTGGGTTCTTCATCCCAAAATGCAGCACCTTACACTTTTTGGCATTAAACCCCAGTTGCCAGGTGTCTGACCAGGTTTCAAGCTTTGCCAGATCATCCTGCAACCCCTGCCATCCCCCTAGGTCATCCACCACAGCGCCTACCTTGGTATCATCAGCAAACAGACTGATCTTGCTCTTGATGTCCCATGATATGTCTGCAATGAATATCCCAAACAACACTGGTCCCAACACCGAGCCCTGTGGAACACCGCTCGTCACTGCCCTTGGGTGAGAGCTCCCACCCACCACCACCCTCTGTTGCCTTCCCTGAAGCCAGTTTCCTACCCATCTCACCAGCTTTGCACCTGCCCCTGTGCCTACTAACTTCCTTCCCAGCTCCATGTAGCACAGAGTCGAATGCCACTGAAGTCCAGATACAGGACATCCACTGCATGGCCCCTGTCCAGTTGCCTAGTTACCCAGTCATAGAACTCCACCAGGTTGGTTTGGCAGGATCTGCCACGTATGAAGCCATGCTGTCTGCTGTCCTGTAGTCCTTGGCCTCTAGGAGGGCCACCACCCTTTCCTTTCAGGATAGTCTCCATTAGCTTACCCACAATGGATGTGAGGCTCACTGGTCTGTAGTTTCCGGTTCATCCTTGGGCCACTCTTGTGGAGGGCACCACATGAGCCATCCTCCAGTTCTGAGGTACAACACCCAATGTAGTGAGGCATTAAATAGGTCTGTCAGGTCCTGCAAGGACCTCTGCCAGCTCCTTCAGTACCCTGGGATGGATGCCATCTGGGCCTGGCGCCTTGTCCACCCTCAGTACCTTCAAACCTCTCAACTCTGCCCTCCATGATTTCCCATCTGTCACCCCTTCCCCTGTTTCTGCCATTTCTCCCACCTTGGGTGTCACCCCCCTCTTCTCTTTAGTAAATACTGAGCAGAAGTACTCATTTAGTGCTTCTGCCTTATCGCACCCTGCTTCCACCCAACCCCCCTCCTTCCTAATCTTTACAGCTCCTTTTCTCCCTGATGTACTTAAAGAAGCCCTTCTCCCCCTTCTTAATGTCTTGTGCCAGCCTGAGTTCCGTAGATGCTTTGGCTCCCCTTACTGCTCTTGTCACCTCCTTCGATTCTGTCAAGTACTCCTCCCTGTCCTCCCCTCCCTGTTTTCTTTGTACTTCCTAAAGGCAGCTCTTTCTTCCTTACCTTTCCCATGACCTCCTTGCTCAACCAGCTCGGTTTCTAGCCCTAGCCTTCTTGCTCTGGGCTTTGCAGCAGGTTTTGGTTGCCTCCACTATCCCCAGCTTTATGAGCGCCCACCTCTGGTTAGTGTCCATACTAGATTGAATTCTGGCCAGGTACCCTTTTACCATTCCTCATCCTCCCAAAGTCGGCCCTCCTGAAGTCCAGCACTCTGTGCCAGATTCCACCTTCCTTGCCCATATCCAATGTGAGCCATACTGAGTGGTGGTCACTCCCTGACAGCGGTTCCTCCACTGTAAGTTCTCTCACAAAGTCCCCATTTGCCAGCACAAGGTCAAGGGTATTCCTAACCTGGTTGGTTCACTGACCATTTGCAGCAGGAAGCTGTCCTGAAGGCATCCAGCAGTACCTGCTCCTTCTGTTCCTGGTTGTTGGGGTACTCCAGTCCACCCTGACATGTTGAAGTCCCCCACAATCACCACACTACCCTTCTCGCAGGTCCTGCTGATCTGACCCGCTAGTTCCTGTCTAACCTCCGCCTGAGATGGTGGCCTGTACACCACTCCCATTCTAAGAATCCTATTCTTGGAATCCTGAATTTGCATCCAAAGTGACCTGCATTTACCCTCCTCCCTTCCTCCTTACACACTTCAGTCCTCCTTCACATATAGTGCCACCCCTCCTTTCCCAATCACCCTGTCCCTACGAATAACCTGTACCCTGGTACAGACAGGTCCCAGTCATTGTATTGGGTGGCCCATGTTTCTGTGATGGCTGCAATGTCCACCTCTCCTCTGCCATGAGCACCTGTAACTCTGCAGTTTTCTCCCAAGGCTCCTAGCATTAGGGTAACCACCTTCACCCTTTCCCTCCCATCCTGCCCCTTTCCTAGTATCACCAATAGTACTTGCCATTTGTCCTTTGTCACTGTTATGGGGGGTAAGCTCATATGGTTTCCCAACCTGTGGTCTCTGCATATCTCTTCCCCAATTGCCACCCCCCACTCCTAGTTTAAATTCCCAACTTCCTCTATGTACTCCTCCATCCTGTTTCAACACTTTCTTTCCCTCCTCACTCAAGTGTAGTCTGTCCTTGGCATAGAGACTACTGTCCTCCCAGGTCCCTCCCACTCCCCAACAGCCCATACCTTTAGCACAACACCAGGTTCTAGCCATCCGTTAAATTCCTCTATTCTCAGCTTTCTTGTTGTGTCTTTTGCACTGGAAGCATTCTGAAAAGTTACTGATCTTCCTGCCCCTCACAAATTGTGCTAGTTCCTCAAACCTCCTCTGACTATATCTACTGTCTTGTCAGCCAGGTCATTTGTCCCAAGATGTATAATTAAATGAGGCTTGTCCCTACCCCTTCTAGCATATTTCAGAACAGATTGTCCCACCCTTTCTGCTGTCATTCCTGGCATGGCCTCCACCCAAATGCGACTTATGCCTCTCCCCTGCTACCCCACCTGACCTCTTAGTATTGAGTCCCCCAGCACTAATATTCCACCCTCTTACTCCTGCTTGCTTCCATTCATCCCCCTCTCTCATTTCCAGCTCTTCTTCCTCCTGCACATTATTTCCCTTTACCCTGTTGCAATTCTCTGAGTAGAATTTCCCCATCCAGTTTGGTCCAGGCATTTATCAATTACCTCTAATTTCATCATTTCCTCCTCCACCTTCTTCCTCTCTAGCAGTGCACAACTATTTTCTGAAGGCCCTTCACAAATGCCCGCCTCTCTCTTCATAGTAACCTGTTCTCTCCTTTCCACTCCATGACTTTTGCCACTTCTTCGCCTCCCTCACAAGTCCCTATCTCCTCCTTCCATTTGCCTTTTGTCTCCTGACCTGGTTTCCGGCAATTGTTCTTCCTGGCCTGGGCCCCTTTGTCTCTGCTTCCTTCTTCTGACCTTCTCCTCACCACTGTTGGCTTAAACGCCTCCCTCATCTCCCTTCTTCCTCCCTCCAGTATTGGGCTAAACCCACCCCAATCTGCCTTGCCTGTCTTAGTTCCTTCTGCAGACCCTCAATCTCCTTTCTAAGTTTTTCTGTCTTGGTTGCACACTAAACATCCTCCCACACTCCAGGCAATTTTAGAAAGATTGGTGCACCGTGAGTTGTTGCAGCTACCACCCCTATCCCATTGCTGTCGTTGCTCACCAACGACCCCTCACCCTTCCAGATGCAGGATACAAAACACTCCCTCAAGTCTCCCCTCTCCCTCCTCTATCAGTGTAAAACATTATTTTCTTTATTTCCCTTACCTCCTTTGTTGTACACGTTTAGATATATTGAGCAACTGTTTTTTATATTCCTATCCTTCCTATCCACACTCAGAAAGAGACTTTAAGTAGCCATTGCACAACCTTCTTCAAACTCCTACTCCTGCTTTCCGCAATGCAATATCAATGCGAAGAAGTAATAATGAAAGCTCCTAGATTTGCATTTACTTCCCTTCCACTGAGATAGCAGTCACCTCTTCACTTGCTGCTGTTCCTTTCCTGGATGTCTGCTTCTGCTATGACAGGTGCATATCCTTTGCCTGTTTGAGGAAGTTTTGGCAGAACCCCTGGTATAAAGGAAATCATGGACCAGGGGTGGGACCAGCCCAAGTCTTCCAGAAACAATCAGGTAGCTGAGGCCTCTGGCCAGACCATTAGCACCCTTCCCCGACTCTGCACTAAAACTTTGCAGCTACTGAAGCCAGCAACAACGAATCACAATTCTACTCAAAGTCCCCCAAATAGGTTTGTTACCCAAAGAAACAGGACTCCAATTCAAACAGCTTCACCAACAACATATCAAAATAGGCTTGGAATTAGAAGATATAGGTCTCCAATTCAAAGAAACAGATCCAGTTAAATCACACCAATTATATTTTAAAACAGAAGAAACAGGCCTCCACAAATGCAGCCTGCCACACAGTGAATCATCAAACAAATGAGCCCACTTATAGCTACCACAACAGGTTTCAAAATTCCAACAGCCCCAAACAATACCCTGCTAGCCCCTTAGTAGTAAGAAAGGAAAGAAATAACCTACCAAGTAGAATCCACAGGAAGCAATGTAAAAACAACAAGAAGAAGCTACTGTATTGTAGATCTGATCCTGTCCCCCTTCTAGTTCCTTCTCAGGAGTAGTAATGTGATATACTGTATTCCTTGCAGGAAGTGTGCAGCTATTTACATCAGTGAAACTGGCAGACGCCTGGCTGAACGATTCAGGGAACATAACGGGCCAGTCAGGAATGGAGACAGTGATAAACTCACTGGCCCAGATATTCAAAAGAGCTGAGCCATGTGCAATAGGGTTGTGCTTGCGCAAATCCGAAATTGCACCATTCTGCGATATTCAGCAGGAGGCAGTTGCGCCCCCAAAATCATGCTGAACAACAGCGCAATGATAATGAAGTCATGCACAACCGAAGGGGGAGGAACCATGCATAAATGGTGCAGTACGATATTCAACGACTTGCGCCATGCTCAATAGGGGAGCAAGCGGAAGTTGCACCATAGCGGAAATTAGCCAAAATAAAAAGGAGCAAGGGAGAGGCGCAAGAACGCTACAGGGAAGCCACATGAGGCAGAACCCTAGGCAGACAGACAGGGCAGGAGGACAAACAGGGCAGGCAAGGGAAAGGGCACTCTGAACACCCAGGCACAGGGAAAGTGTGGGGAGCCACAGCTAGTGCAGAAGGGGGCAGTGCCACACAGCACAGAGGCCACCACAGGCAGGTGTTCCTGGTGCAGGGGAAGTAGCAGGGAGGACAGCGGGGGGACTACAGTAACAGCTGTCGGGGTGAATATTAAGCCAGGACATGCTGGCTAAAGCCACCTTCCAGATGGAGGCCGCAGGAGGGGTGAGAAGGCGTGAGGCAGGGGGCGTGGCCGGAAGGCCGTCTGCTGCTGTATGCTCTCAACAGGCAGTACCAAGCCCACACCAGCTTCGAGCTGTACACTGATACTGAGATTGTGGGCCGGTACTGCCTGAATAGGGCAATTCTGAGGCGGCTCTTTGAGCTGTGCAGTGATGTAATGCAGACACCCACACGACGGAGCCTTGCCCTGTCAGTGGAGACTAAAGTAACAGCCTGCATGTGCTTGCTCGCCATGGGTACCTTCTAGAGACCAACTGGGGACACCACAGGCATAACCCAGTCAGCCACATCATGCCACCTCACCCAATTCCTCAGCGCACTGCTGCCACATGCTGCAGAGTACATCCATTTCCCCAGCACAGCAGCGGAGCGCATAGCAAACATACAGGAGTTCCACAGGGTGGCACATATGCCTGGCATGCTAGGGGCAATAGACTGCAGCCATGTGGCCACACGCACACCACCTGGCCCCAAGGGGCCACATACATCAATCGCAAGGGCCATGCGTCAGCATCAACTGCCAGGTGTGTGCGGCCAGGGGCGATAATCGTCTCACACGCACCCTGGGGAGCACACGATGCCTTCTATCTGGCACCAGTCGGCACTGTGCCACAGATTCGAGAGTGGGGACATCCCCACTGGACACCTAGTGGGTGAGTATGCAAACCACATGGACAATCATAGGGCCTGACGGGGCACGGCCAGAGGTGACATGAGTAGTGGCCTACACGGCCTGGGGCAGGGCGATGCTGATCACCAAACTAACCTCCGCCCTCTGCACACAGGTGACAGTGGATACCCACTCCGTCCCTGGCTGCTCACACCCTACCAGCGGCCCATGACCCCATCGCAGCAACGCTACAATGAGGCACACGCCACCACACGTAATGTCGTCGAGCGGGTGTTCGGGATGCTGAAGGCACATTTCCGCTGCCTGGACACCTCTGGCGGTGCCCTACAGTACAGCTCCTCAAAGGCCTGCGGGCTATTCCTGGCCTGTTGCATCCTGCACAACATGGCCAATGAATGTGGGATAGCCGTGCAAGTCGAAGAGGGGGGACAGCGATGGGGACGATGAGGACGCCAGTGACGATGGTGGTGGGCAGCCCCCCCTGACCGATGGGACCCCCGACTGATCCGGCTGGCACAGCTGCACTGGGACACCATCACGGAGGAACACTTCAGCCAACCCAGGTAAGTCATGGGGCCATGTGCAACCACCAGTGGCTAAGGCACAACCCACAAACACGCATGGACACACACCAGGGGTGCATGCCGTCAAGGGAAGTGGCAGGGCACAGAAGCACACACACAACCAGGGATGGGTGAGGACTAACATGCCACGCGGACGGACACACACACACACACACAACGCACCAAACGTGCACAGAGGGCAGGAGGCACACCGACCCAGAACGCCAACCCTAGCAACACACATGTCCACAGGCCACCACGCCCACTGCCTGTCCTTGTGCGTGTGTCAGATGCTGAGCACCGTTGCACACTGGTGTACAGTGCAATGCAGGCATCATCATGCACATGCAACTGCGGACAGCAGCCGGGAGGATGTGCAGGTGGACTGTGTGTTCGTGTGCAGGGCCGGGTACCCACCCGTGCACTGCCCACTGAAACACACAATGCACACAGGGCAGCACCAGACAGTAGCCGCTCTGGGAGACAGGTCAGTCACGCGACAGTGCCCCGGCCACCACGGAAGTGTGGGCGGCCCCGCCGAGACCCGCCACCACTGACAGGGTGACCACTGGCCTCATGGGGTGGCACCGATGGTCCCCCAGGGGTTCCACTGCGTGAACGCAACTGTGCTCATGCAGGGGTCTGCAGCACACCGAATATGCCTGCGCCAGGAGTGCTCGGGATGCCCACAGCTGAACCCAGTGTCGACAGGGTGGGAGTCGCACGACGCCCAGAATGGGGGGTGGACAGTGCACTGTGTGGTGTCCGCGATGCATGAGCACCTGACTGTGTGCCCATTGTGGCCATGACAGCAGTGAATGCCTGTGCATGCCTGTCAATGGCAGCGGTCACATCCTCCCGCAAACGGTCCATCCCTGCCAGGATCAGAGCGGTGTCCCTGCTGCGATGCTCCTCTGCCCGCTCCAGAGCCACATGCAGTGCATCCACAGACGTCGCAAGCCGCATCTGCTGCTGGACTGATGCTTGCAGTAGGCGGGTGTGCTCGTCCAAGAGGTCATCTGCCTCCTCGGCATCCTGTCCCTCAGGGTGTGCACGACCCTGATGATCAGCACCCCTTGAGGGTGGGTGCTGCACACCAGGACCAGGTCTGGGCATGTCCACAGGCGGTGCACAGACGCCGCTGCTGAACCCTGTACCCCCAAGCCCATTGGCCGACTGCTGATGCTGCCCCTCCGGCTGCCGCTCCCCAGGGCTCAGTGGTGCCGCCGTAGTGGCCACAACAGTCCCACTGTCCTGAACAGACACCAGTGCTGCCCCACTGGTGCTGACAGGCACAGGCTGGGACTGTGCTGACACGCAGGCCTCCACGGCAACACCACCCACAGCCATGGGCGCGAATTGCCCTGCTGTGTGGCCATCCCGTGGCACACACGTGTCACTGCCCACGATGTTAGCGTCATCATCACCGGTGACGGACTCTGCACCGGCCACAGTCACAGCATGCTGACATCCGTGGATGCCGGCACGCTGGAACACAGGCAGTGCTTCCTCCACACCTGTTACAACGACATCAGTGTGGACAGCCAGGCAGCCCCACTGTCGCAATGATCCACGTATACATGTGGAGGTGGATGGGCCCTCCTCCATCTCCAGCTGACTGTCCTCAGTGGACAGGCCCACCACCGCTGACCCATGCAGATGCTCAGGATCTGTAAGGGAAAGCAAAGTCGCGTTACTGCATGTGACCTACCCTGCTCCCCCATAGACAGACCATGACTTACCATGCAGTGATGGGCCACCACTCGGAACACCCTCAATGGCACTGCGCTGCATGCTTCCAGCAAGCCTCTCCTCCTGTGGGGTCAGCTGTACCACCTCCGGCTGTCCCCCACCTGTTGCAGCACGTGCTGCCCTGATGGCAGCCACCTTCTCCTTTATCCTCCTCCTGTCCGTGCCCATCTTTTTCTTACACTCCTGCAAGGAGTGCTGGTGGCTGCCATGCAGGTTCACAGCACGTGCCACCTCCTTCCATGTAGCAGCATGGGCTTGAGGTATTCCCCGCCGTCCACTGAGAAGTGGCTCCTGATCCAGGTAGGCTTCGGTTTCGGCCTTGGTAAAGTTAGGCCTCCTCCTCCTCCCACCACTGTGTTCCTCCTCTCCAACAACTTGCTCAGTCATTATGTAGCCTGTAATAATGGCAGTTGTTACCTGTGACTGTGCAGTCCCATGCATGTCCCTAAATCCACAGTCCACACTCCCAAACAGCATGCAACTCACCAATAGACTGCAGTAACAGACTATGGCCACTGCAGCACAATGTCGCACTTTTATAGCACAACCCATGCAAATGAGGCGAGGCGCAACTTTAAGTAGATGCAAATTGCAGTGCTGCACCACTGAATGGCTGATTAAATCATTTGAATATGACGGCTGAATATCGCGCTGTTGCGCTTTTCGCAATTGTGTTGAACGTGCTGAGCCAATGGCGCAGTTCTGTGACATGCGTAGTACACACCTCACTGTGCATGCCCGGGTTGCTGACGCAGGCGTCTGCCACGCTGATGACGTACTGTGCGCGGTAGGCAATGCAGGGCACGGCCACCATTGTGCCAGTGGCGCTATAGCGATGGTCACTACATGGTGCTGGGGCACTGGGCCATCATAGGCGCACTAGGCCAACTGCGTGGTAGGCCGCTATGGCGCTGGCATACAGGCAGCCAAACGCGCTACACGCACTGTGTTCCAATGGTGCTGTGCGTGTCCATGTGCCAGAGACCCTTGACCCTGTGCCCGACCTTTGCCCCCTAGGCACCATGCGTCAGGCATGGGTGCACCTCTATCGCGCTGTTTGGTGACAGCGCGACAGGGAATGGCAGCGCTGTACTGCGCAGCATCTGCATGTGGGGAGCCGCGCTGCAGAGCACCATATTGCCAAATACAGAACCGAGAATGGCACGCAGAAGGGCAGCCCAATGGTCTGCTATCGAACTGACCAACCTAGTGGCCATTGTGGAGCCACACCATGGGCCTCTGTTCGGGGAGGCGCCCCTTGACAGGGCCAGGACCTAGATGTGACAGGAGGTGGCCACTGCCCTTGAGGAGGCCACCGGATGGGGGAGGAGCGCCGAGCAGTACAGGCACAGATACGGGGACCTGCGGCGGAGGGAGCCGGAGCTACTGGCACACCTGCGGGCACATGCCAGGAGGGGCACAGTGCCACGGCCAAGTAGGGGTTACGTCAACACACTTTTATCTTCCATATGGGTAACAGTGTGGTATGTGTCCAGCACATGGGGGAGGGACCGTCCGGGGTTGGCTGTGGTGGTGTTCACAGGGTGTGGGGTGGGTCTGGCTGGGTGGGAGGGCACACACCTAGGGGCAGGGGGACTTTGCTAAGGGATTGTACTGATGTTCTTCTCTCCATGTTCGCCCCACAGGCCCGGAGGAACGCCGCCCTGCACGTGAAGAGCGGCGGCGGCAGGAAGAACATGGTGCAGCCAGGCGGGGCGAGGGCCCTCACCGCCCACTTGACCGGCCCGATGAAGGTGAGTGCCATACATCCATGATTACTATTGCATGTTGTGTGACAGGGTGGGCAGCGGGGCATGGCCACCATCCATCAACACCACTGCCATGCACGCGACTTGTTATAGTCAACACTGTCCAGTGGCAATGCATGTCTGGGAGTGCGTCAATGGTGGTCCATGCGTGCACCAGGTACATGGTTGTGCCACTGCCTTTGCACCACATAGCCATGTCACTAAACGGCCACGGTGGTGCTGTGCGTGACTTGGCCAGTGGGTGTGTGCAGCGTTCCGCATGGCTGTATGCACCTGGGTGGGCAGGTCATGTGGACGTGATCACTGCGGGTGGTCACACACCATCACAGAGGTATGTCCCACGGCCGTATGCCATGCACAGTGGGCACGCTGTATGGGGTTGTGCATTCACACCTATTGACTGTGCTCCCTCGTTCTAGGTACCCGCCAGCTACGTGAAATCAGGGAGGCGCTGCGGGAGATATTAGTGGTGGCGAGGGCGTCGCTGGACATCCTCAGATGCATTGACGACACCGGGGTCCTGAGGAGGCACAGAGCCCGGAGGAGTCAGAGCAGGGAGAGGCGCTCCCGCTAGGGATACATCGGTCCCACTATTCTCCTACCCCTGGACCCACCTCACACCTCCTTTCCGTCCCATTTGTCCACCCTCCTCTACCCACCCCCACCTTGTTTGTGCCCCCAACCTTGTATATAGTTTCTGTAATATTGTATATAGTTGAATTTTACATATTTGTTCAATACATTTAAATTTGATATGAATACTGTGGTGGTCTCTGATTTGCAGTGGGCTATAGGTGCTCAGCTGCAGTGGTGTGCATGGCGTCAGGGGTGGGGCGGTCATGGGTATGTGTGTGTGTCCGTGTGGAGGTGACTATGGTGTGGGGGTAGCTATCAGTCAGTGTCTGTGGTGTGTGTGTTGTGCCCTGTGCACTGGATGACTGTGTGCAGTGGTCCATGGTGCGTGCTCTGTGTCCATGGCGCACCCATTGGCCCGTCCATGGCCTGTGCAGCTGACACACATGCATGTCTGTGATCTGCAAGCATGTCAGTGGTGGCAGTCCCTGTAGGGCAGCCACTGTACCCGTCACATTGCTGGGTTGCCTCCTGTCACTGGTGTGGAGCATGTCTGCCTCGGGTGGCACTGTGGGCACCACAGTTGTTGTCCCACCTCCATGCTGTACCTTGTGTGTGTTGCAGGGGGTGTGCCCCACTGTCTGTGACTTGTGCTCCGAGCGAATGATGGTGGTGTATGGGTCCTCAGTGCCTGCGCACGGTGGCTGGCACTCCAGTGCCATGGAGGACTGCGGGTTGTGTGTACACAGTTTACATGGGCCCACATTGGGGGCTTGGTTGCCTCACCACTGCATCCCTGTGTTGTTGTGCCCTTGGGTATGGGTCCATACACTGTGTGGCATCCGGTGTGGTGCATGCTTCCACACACCACTGTGGGTGTCTGTGCTGGCTGTTGTGGCCAGTGCTGGGTTGCGGTGTGTCATTGGACTACTGTGCAGGGTGTTGTACCACTGGTGGTAGTGTCCAGGGCATGCCCTGTCCCATGTGGGGTACCTCATGTGCCAACGCATGGTTGGTCTCTCAGCAGTACCTCGGGGGGACTGTGCGTGGTGGCACTGTGTCTGCCATTGTTGCATTGCTGTGTGCTGCCACCCGCTGATGGGTGCCTCGTGGTGGGCTGGCTTGCATGGTTCTGTGGTGCACAGGGTTGCAGTGTCACAGTGGGGTGGTGGCATGCATGGGGTGTCCTGCAGTGGTGGTCACTGCTCATGGGGGTGTCTGGGGGTCGGTGCAGGGTGTGCTCTGATATTGGGGGATGGTGTGGCACGGGTGGTCAGCCTCCTTGTGTGCCAGTCACAGCTTGCCAGTAGGTGTGATGGGGCACCATGGCCCGCCTGGGTTGTTTGCTTGTCTCCATGGGCCAGTGGTTATTCCAGCCCTCCCCCAGTTGTGCAGTGCATGGGGTGTGGGGGGACGATGTCTGTTCTGCTGTGTGTTCCTGTGCCCATCTGTGGCATGGGTGGTGGGCCCCTACCTCCCTGTTTGCGCAGTTACATTGCTCTGCTGCTGGGGGGCGTCCCTGGTTGCACTATGGCGCCTCTGGACTACTCAGCTCAACATCCCTTGTTGCGCTATGGCGCATCAGATCTGCTCAGCTTCCCCTCCCTAGTTGCACTATGGCGCAGGTGGTACGATATTCAGTCGTTGGCTGTAGGCGCAGTTTGGCCTGCTCCGTTTTTGAATATCATGTCTCTTGCGCATGGGTGCAATAGACTTGCGCTTGCTCCTGCTATTGCGCACTTTTTGGGCGCAGTTTGAATATCTGGGCCACTGTATCCAACTTTACCTCCAGGGACCATAATGTCAATGATCTTTCTGTCTGTGTCCTTCTGCAGGGCTTCCAGGATGCTGACCAAAGAAAAAACATGAAAACCAAGCTGATCATCTGCGTAGGCTCTCAGCAGCCCTTTGGTTTAAATGACAGACTAATTTTTTCAGCCACCTTATGGTCTACCACCATAGAGTGTCTTTTTTTACCCACAACCACCAACATATCTTTGCTTAAATGTGTGCATGGTACGTTTGCATGTGTGGGTATACTTGCACACAGGTCCATCCAGTGTGCGTGTGTGAGTGTGTGCGTGCGGGCGGGTTGGGCATACTCGCATGGGAATTTCAGCTATGTGTGCACATTCACTTTCATTTTCTACAGATGTCTCAATCTCTGTCTCGTTCTCCCACAGTTGTCACCTTTAAGCCTTCTTACTAGGCCTTGTTAAACAGTCCCCACTTGAGGATTCCTCAGCTTATTTACTCCTACTATGCCTCTTCATACCCATCATCATCTTTTTGTTTTCCAGATTTTTTTCTTACTTTGCCTATTATCACTTTTTCTCCTACAACCTACTCCCATGTTTTCTTTCCTCACATGTATATCCCTTATTTCCCTTCATCTCTCCACTGACTTTGCTTTTTTTTCCTCTTTTAGATGATTCCTGAAGAGGACCTATGGTTGAATACTCAATTCAAACTCTATTTTCTGTTTTCAGTGTGCATTTAATATTACCATTTTGTTTTGTTTTCAGACCACACGCTGATGCAGCACCTTGCTTTTTGGTTTTTCAGTTACTTGTCTGCTACAAATATCTTTAAGAGCATTTCTTTGTCATTACGGAAGCTCTCTGGGCACAATTATCCAGCCTTCAGAATGAATGCAGTCACTTACCGTTTTACAGGTTTTTCATTCCACTACAGGAATTGTGATAACATAATACATCCTTCTCCTTTGTAATTCGTATTAGACGTTAAGGAAGAACAGAACACTGTACCGTATGCAAGGAAAAGCAAATGGAAATGAGCTATAAATGTGCATAAGTGACAAAGCGTGGGTGAGAGTGCATAGTGCATGACAGCAAAATAATAGTCCTTAACCCCCACTGCCAGACTCTACTTTGCACCCTCAGCATTCAACACCTATCCTTTTCCTCTCCTAAACTTTGCTGAAACAGGAATTCCTCCCCTTCACTCACATTTTAATGCATGCCACTTGCTGGAAGTGACTGTAGAATCCTGAGAACACTGGTGACCATAATGTGAGACAGTCAACAGAAAAGAAAGAGAAATATCAAAGACTTGCCGTCCATCATCTGCACCCTCCATAACCAAGAGTGAGTAATCCCTCCTCTGCCATTTACTGCTGGAATCTGTAAAGTAGATCTTCCGCCCATCTTGAGTCAATGTGATATCATTCACAAAGGCCATTCTCCTTCCTTCAACTGGTGTTTCCGAAGACAGCAGCATTTCCACTTCACCTGAAACAAAATGTCCATGAACATACATTATTTTTAATTATCAGTGGAAAGAAAGATATGACATCAGACAGGGCAGAGTCGGAGGAATAAACTGCAGGTGGTGGTAGAAGTCTAGCTTGAAGGTGTCCGGTGAACTAAACTACACACAGCAACTACTATAGTGTGGTAGTGAACTGAATCCCAGGTGGTAAAAGAAAAAATTACTCACCTTAGTAATGTTGTTTCTTCTAATGGAGTCTTGCTATATTATAGACATTAGCAGTTTGATCCAGCTCTAGAACTGCCCCGGAGTGAAATGGTTAAAACCATTCCAAAATAGAATTTTGGCACGAGAGCAGCTCTATCTGTGTCATTTCAAACTTGAACTGTCAGATCTTTACGAGCCAAACTCACTAAGGTCTGTGTGGAAGCTGTAACTCACACTAGCCAAATGGCTACCTAAATAACAACAACCATTGATGGTCCCAACACCCAAGACTCAAGTCAGGGGACCAGAAATACTAACACCATTCTAATAATATGAAAATGGAACATAAGTATAATAAAACACACACACGCGTATACATACACACATCCAAAGTCCCAAAGGGGACAAAATGCTAACAGGACATAAGTAGTGCCCACACTAAGTTGCCCGCACCCCACCAAGTAGAGGTTCTGAGAGGGGCAGGTTGGGGGGGGAGGTCTATAATATAGCAAGACTCCATTAGAAGAAACAACATTACTAAGGTGAGTAATTTTTTCTTCAAACAACATGAAGTCTTGCTATATTATAGACATTAGCAGAATACACAGCAGTACCTCCATGGAGGAGGGCAGAACCTACTTAGGAATAGGCTCTGAAGAACACTCAGCCAAACCAGCATCTCTCCTGCCTGACATCCAGGGAGTAATGCTTGCTAAAAGTGTGTACCGTTTTCCAAGTAGCAGCCTGGCAAATCTCTAATAAAGGGATATCTCTGGCAGCAGCTAGAGACGCAGCTGTACCCCTGGTAGAATGAGCCCTCAAACCGGGGGGTGTCTCTGCCCACTTTCTGATAACAAAATTGGATACAAGAGACAATCCACCTGGCTATTGATCTCTTAGTGGCAGGTTTGCCTTTCTCAACTTCACCATAGGTAAGGAAAAGTTGGAGGGATTCGAACCTGTGACCTTAGGTACGCTCTATATAATAACTAAGAGCTCTCTTAACATCCAGGCTGTGCAACCTCCTCTCACCCGAAGAGGAGTGATCAGTGAAAAATACTGGAAGGGAGATAGATTGATTAAGATGGAAATCTGAAACCACCTTAGGCAAAAACTTCCTATTAGTCCTAAGGACTACCTTATCCCTGTGGAAAGAAATAAAGCCAGTCTCCACTGACAAGGCTTGCAATTCACTTATGCGTCTGGCAGAAGTGATAGCCACTAGAAAAACAGTTTTCCAAGTTAGGTACTTAAGCTCTGCAGAAGACAGAGGTTCAAAAGGGGGTTGCATTAACTGGGCAATGCAAACATTAAGGTCCCAAGCAGGGGCAGGTTCCTAAAGGGAGGATTAGTATGGAGTAATCCCTTAAAAAACTTGGAAAACACAGGATGAGAGGAAAGAGGGGATGACTTTCCTGCTGACACAAAAGCAGACACAGCTGCCAAATGAACTCTCAGGGTAGCTGGTCTGAGACCCAAGGAATTAAGATGTACCATGTAATCTAACAAAATGGGCAATTCAGCAGATTCTGGGGAAATATTTTTCCCAGCACACCAAATGGAAAACCTTTTCCATTTAGAACTATAAGTAGCCCTAGTGGAAGGCTTTCTGGAAGCCTTTAGGATCTCAAGAACACCATGAGAGAGGTGTAAATCAGCAAACTCTAACTCCTCAAGAGCCAGGCCTTGAGGTTGAGGGATTTGAGGTCCGGATACCAAACCCTTCCCTGGGCACAAGTCAACAGATTGTGATTCCTGGGGAGGCACAGGGGAAGATGGACTGTCAGAGATAGAAGGAGTGGGTACCAGGGCTGCCTGGCCCAATCCGGGGCAATCAGAATCACCCTGCAAGGCTGAGATCTGATTTTGACTAGTACTTTGAATAGGAGAGGAAAGGGGAAAGCATAGAGGAACTTCCCCTCCCAATCCAGAAGAAGGGCATCCAGGGGGACTGAGCCCAGCACTGGAGGCCTGCAACAGAACAGAGGAAGTTTGTGATTGTCTGGGGCTGCAAAAGATCTATCTGAGGGATGCCCCACCTGGCAAAAACTATCCCCAGCACTTGAGGATCCAGGGACCATTCGTGATGGCCCTGGGAAATCCTGCTGAGGGCATCCGCTAGGACATTGTCCTTCCCTGTAAGATGAACTGCTATGAGGGAAGTGTTCAGGGAATAGGCCAGAGACCACAACTTCATTGCCTCGGTGCACAAGGCCAAAGACCGAGTGCCCCCTGTTTGTTGATGTACCACATTGTTGTGGTGTTGTCTGTTCTGACTTGTATCACCTTGTCGTGGACAGATGCAGAAAAAGCTTGAAGAGCTAAAAAGACAGCTCTGAGTTCCAGCAAATTGATGTGGAGCAGAGATTCCTGGGGGGACCAAACTCCCTGAGTGGAAAGGTTGCCCATGTGGGCTCCCCAACCCAGAAGGGAAGCATCTGTAGTGAGAGTCAAGTCGTGAGAAGGGGAAATGAAGGGGACCCCCGCTCTTAAATTGCTCTGATCCTGCCACCACTGGAGAGCTAGGATCAAGGTTCGAGTCACTGGGACCAACTTGAAAGGAGTCTCTTCTCTGAGACCTAAAGGTTCTCAAGTGAAACTGAATGTCTCTCATCTGAAATCTGGCTCCTGCACAACAGCTGTGGATGCAGCCATGTGCCCCAGGAGCTGCAGAAAGTGTCTTGCTGGTCGAGAGACCTGCAGAGTGAAGGAAGAGGCCAGAGCCACTAAATTCCTTACCCTTTCTGGGGAAGAAAGGCTCTGGCTAGCTTTGTGTCCAATTCTGCCCCTATAAAGGTGAGTACCTGGACTGGTTCCAGAACCGACTTTGGAGGTTTAGTAGAAAACCCAGGAGGTGAGAAGCTGCTGGGTGACCTGCAGGTGAGATTTTACCTGTTCTGGGGACTGGCCTACAATGAGCCAGTCGTCTAGATAGGGAAAACAGCAATCCTCTGCCTCCTTAAGTGGGCCACTGCCACTGCTAGACACTTTGGGAATACCCTTGGAGCAGAGGTAAGGTCAAGGGCATTGCTCTGAACTGGTAATGACCTGAGGGCAGTTCAATCTGAGGTACTTTCAATGGGATCTTCTGATTAGGACATGGAAATAGGCATCCTTGAGGTCCAGGGAGGCTAGCCAGTCCCTGGCCTTAGGGAAGGTAAAATCATTGCCAGAGTTACCATTTTGAACTTTGGTTTCAAAAGATGCTTGTTCAGATATCTGAGATCTAAATGGGCCGCCATTCTCCTGTCTTTTGGGGTAAGGAAGTATCTGAATACAGACCCTGCCCTGATGCAGGGAGGAACCCTTTCTACTGCTCTGACAGCTAACAGGATGAGACCTCTGTTTCCAGAGCGAGGGTCTCTGAAGCACTTGCAAGTAGAAAAGTCTGCTTCTCAACTTGGGAAACTTTTGAAGCGGAGAACCAAACCCTGGCTTACTACTCAGAACCCACTTGTCTGAGGTTAAAGAAGCCCAATTCTGACTGAAGTAAGCCAGCCTGCCCCCCACTGGTACAGGAGATCTGCCCTGGGCACCCCATCAGGGTGCCTGTTTCGAGGAGCTTTAGGCTGGGGGTGGGAGCAGGTCTGCCCACCCCTCGTCTGCCCCTGCCTCTGAAGAAGCCCCTCTGAGCATAGGCAGAGGAGGCGGAGTCTGGTAGAAAGCATGTGAAAGGCCTACCCCTACCCTGGGGTGAGCCTTGAGGAGCGGCTTGCCGCTCCTTAGCCTGGGCACTCTTGAAAGTAGTCCTATATTCATCCATCTTCTTCATGTAATTTTCTGTCTGCTCTCCAAACAGAGAATTTCCCACCACAGGAAAATCCATAGCCTTAGTCTGGGTATCCTGTGACAAACTAGTACACCTGAGCCAGGCCAACCTACGAAAAACTACAGATGTGGCCATGACCCTAGAGGAAACATCATTAACATCCACAGCAGCATGAAACTGAACCTTAGAGGCTTCAATGCCATCAGCAGCCACCTGTTCTAGTTCACTAGCCAGCTGGCCATGGGCCTGCTTGGCCAATTGCATAACAGTATCCCATCTAGATTTATGATACCTAGCTACATAAGCCATATAATTTGCTTGCCTGAGTCCCAGAGAGGCTGCCATATACTGTTTTTTTGCCATGGCATCAATCTTCCTGGAATCCTTGTCAGGAGGATGTGAAGCCAAGGGAATATTAGCTTTATCACAGGCAGCAGCCTGAACTACCCCAACATGACTGCATTGCTGAGAAAGGAATTCTGTATCAGGGCCTGACAATGTATACCTTCTGTCCATCTTTTTATCTACAGGAGGCACAGAATTAGGAGCTTTTAACATTTTAATTGTTTGTTACCTAAAAGACTTATGTAAAGGAATAGACAATCTCCTAGACTCTGGAATATCCATCATTTCTACAAAATCAGGCTCCTCTTGCTCATCCACAGCCTCTTCTAAAGGAAGCTGGAGGGTTTCAGCAACTTTTTTATAAAACATAAAATGAGATGGGGACTCAGACAGCATAGGGGAGATTCTAAGGTCTGTCTGGGAGATGTCCGTTCAATGGGCACACCCAGACCTTCCCAGCCACATTCATACTGTTCATAATCCTCCTCCCTCCTCTGGTTCATAAAATTCCTCAATATTATAATCCTGAACCACTGGGACCGGACGAACCGACCTTTTACCAGATAGTGGTGGTTCGGACGGACCCTGAGACAGTGACTGGACAATTTGTATGGCTTTTGTTATCTCTGCAGCAGTTGGAGAAGGAATTTTGACTCAGACCTGCTGATTTTCTTGTTTTCTTTACTGGAATTGGTTCCTCAGAACCAGCTTTTCTTTTGCCGAGGAAGTCTGGCCCTGGTCAGAGGGCACTCCTCTGGTTCGGTTGGCACGAACCGGGCTATCCGGGTCAGCGGACTTTTTGGCCTCTCGTTCCCTGAGCCTGCCCAATCTTTTTTCCAGGGTGGCTGCAGGGAAATTCTTACATACCTGGCAGTCTGACTGGAGGTGGTCAAACCCCAGACAATAAACACATGTGTGTGGGTCAGCCTTGGCAAAGACTTCCCCACAAACATCACAGTGTTGAAACCCAGTGGGCCCGGTTTTTCTTTTGGGTTTCTCAGACATAATGCCAGCCTAACCAAAAACTTGCCCTTTTAACGGCAGTGCCAAGCAAGACACCCTTATCGGTTCCTAACCGTGTCACGGGTATTGGAAAAAAACGTAATAAATCCGTTTTTTTTAGAACCGATAAGAACCAGGAACCGCACTCTAAAATAGTAACTTTTAGTTTTAAATGAGTTTTAAACCCACTGATCGGTTCAAAACCGAACCGATAACTTACAAGTTCCACACAGACAAAACCTTCATTTACTTACGGTTACCACAGATAGAGCTTGAACCGAACGGTTTTGCGGTTAAAATAAAACTATTCTCGGTTAAATCCAACCGAGAAAACACTTTTTAAACCGAGAAATGAACCGGGCAGAAGGAGAAATCTCCGGAGCGACTGTTCACTGAGGCGGAGTAAAGAATCTGACAGTTCAAGTTTGAAATGACACAGATAGAGCTGCTCTCGTGCCAAAATTCTATTTTGGAATGGTTTTAACCATTTCACTCCGGGGCAGTTCTAGAGCTGGATCAAACTGCTAATGTCTATAATATAGCAAGACTTCATGTTGTTTGAAAGGCTTATTCACCCGAGGATTTCAACTGTGCATGGGGAACCACCAGCAGATTCTCCCCTGCTGAGCAGAGTGGCCAACAACAGAGTATATGGGAGTAGGAGGTCTTATGTAGTGAGGACCCAAGCATTACTGTGCCATGCATATGTGCATCATTACCACAGCTGCCTGCTTGCAACAGGTTCCCAGGAGCAAAGGAACCAAACTAGATAGTGTTGTCATTTCTGAAAGCAATATTCAGAGGTCAGCATGCTAATGACATATTGTATATATTCTTGCTAGGTATATTGATATTGAAATTGTACTGTTATATGTTCGCATTTTATGGTGTCCACTGCTGTATTCTGAGCTATCCCACTATGTATGCTATGTTTCCTGACTTCAGCATATGTCTGTACCTTATTTGCACCAATTTATACTCTGTATGTTCTTTTATTCTTCTGTACTCTCCCGGGTCGCACCTGAAAATAGGCATATGTTTTTGTCTAGTGTACTTACCTGGTTAACAAAAGCTAAATAAATAAATAAATAAATACTATATGGCATACACAATGCTAATTTGCATGTTACTGTGTGGCCATTAGCGGCACTGCACAATGCGTCTATGCACAAATCTGGGCAACACTGTGCAGCGCCTCAGCCGCTCCCATATCAGAGCCCCGCCTACCTATGCTATCCCTGGCAGTCTAGCAGACACCCCCTCCCGATCCCTGTTGGTATTGTGTTGTTCTAATATTTTATTAGAACACATGTAACAAATAACATTTCAGGAAATAGTACACATGTGCCAAAAACTGAATATATAAAGGATTACAGCTCAGATCAACAGTCTGTCTCGACGGGGGAACTAGTACATTCTAGGGTAAAAGAGGAGGAGGAGTAGCTCTCTATGTAAAGGAAGGGATCAAAGCAACAGAACTAGAGAGTAAACAGGGAGCAGATGAGGCACTTTGGGTCACCCTGGAGACAGGAAATGGCACCACAATCCACATGGGGGTTGTATACAGACCCCCATCTCAGGGGAAGGGAATGGACAAGGAAATGATAGAAGGCTTTCTTAGAATGGCAGAAAAAGGGGAGATACTGTTGATGGGGGACCTGAATATGCCAGATGTTAACTGGAGCACCTTTGCTGCAGGCACATCCAAGAGCAGGGTCATTCTTGATGCCCTACAGGGGGCATGCCTCAGACAGCTAGTATCGGAACCCACTTGGGAGGGAGCAATCTTAGACCTGGTACTTTCAAATGGGGATGGAGAAAGAATCTCAGATTTAGAAGTGGGTAGCCATCTGGGAACAAGTGACCACCAGTGTGGTTCACGATAAACACAGCCATACAATCAAGCCATACAAAAGCAATAGTACTAGACTTTAGGAGGGCTGACTTTGGGAAATTGAGAGAGTGCCTCAGAAAAGCACTAGCAAACAGGCAGGAAGGAGGGGTGGAGGAACAATGGGGAGTGATCAAAACAGCCATCACAGAGGCAACAAGCCTTTGTGTAAAGCAAATCAGTAAAACACAACGAAGGAAAAAAACACTATGGTTCACAAAAGAGGTGGCAGGGAAGGTTAAGGAGAAAAGGACAGCATTCAGGAAATATAAGGAAACACAGAAGGAGCAGGACAGAGAACTTTATCAGTTAAAGCAGAAAGAGGCTGGGAAGGCAGTCAGAATAGCAAAGGCCCAAACCGAGGAAAGGATAGCCAATTCTGATAAGAAGGGGGATAAGACCTTTAATAGGTACATTAGGGAGCGAACAAAGACCAAAGGAGGGATACTGAAGCTTAAAATAGGGAAGGGAAGGTGGGTAGAGGATGACAGTGAAAAAGCAGGGATACTGAACGAATATTTTTGCTCAGTATTCACAAAGGAAGAGGAGGGGGAGTTACCTAAACCAAACAAGAGAAACACTCTGAAGACGGGGGTCGATACCAGTCCATTTACAGAAGAAAGGGTTTTGAAAGAACTAATAAAATTGAAGGTGGACAAAGCAATGGGGTCTGATGGGATTCACCCAAGAATTCTAAAAGAACTAAGGGTAGAACTAGTGACATTGCTGACTACTCTCTTTAACAAATCATGGGAGGATGGGGTGGTACCCGACGACTGGAGGAGGGCAGATGTGATTCCTCTTCACAAAAGTGGGAGCAGGACAGAGACAGGAAACTATAGACCAGTTAGTTTGACCTCAGTGGTAGGGAAAATGATGGAATCACTTCTGAAGGAAAAACTGTTGAGTACCTAGAGGCCAGTGGGGCACAGGACCCAAGGCAGCATGGATTCATGATGGGAAGGTCGTGTCAGACGAATCTAATAGATTTCTTTGACTGGGTGACCAAAGTAGTAGACCAGGGAGGGGTTGTGGACATGGCCTACCTAGATTTTAGCAAGGCATTTGATAGTCCCACACAAAAGATTATTACACAAGATAGCCAGCCTTGGAATGGGTCCCAAGGTGGTAGCCTGGATAAAAAGTTGGCTAGACAACAGGACACAAAGGGTAGTAGTAAATGGAGTACACAGTGAAGAAAGGAGGGTTACTAGCGGGTACCGGAGGGTTCAGTACTGGGACCGGTCCTTTTAATGTCTTTATAAGTCACATTGCAGAGGAACTGGAAGGAAAAATATGTCTCTTTGCAGATGACACAAAGATATGCAACAAGGTTGATACACAAGATGGAGTGGAAAGGATGAGAAGGGACTTGGCAAGGTTGGAGGAATGGTCAAATGTATGGCAGCTCAGATTCAATGCAAAGAATTGCAAGGTAATGCACATGGGAAACAAAAACCCAGGGGAAGCGTGCACAATGGGAGGTGAGATACTGACAACAGTGAAAATAGAAAGGGACCTGGGGGTAATTATATCAGATGACCTAAAGGTGGGCAAGCAATGTGAGAAGGCAAGGAAGGCTGGGGGATACTGGGATGCATAGGAAGAGGCATCAATAGTAGAAAACAGGAAGTTGTTATCCCTCTGTACAGACAGTTGGTGAGACCCCATCTGGAGTACTGTGTGCAGTTCTGGAGACCCCATCTCCTCAAAGACATAGACAGAGTAGAGGCTGTCCAAAGGAGGGCAACCAAAATGGTGCAGGGTCCGCACCAGAAGACATACGAAGAAAGACTAAAGGAGCTTAATATGTATACTCTTGAGGAAAGAAGGGAGAGAGGGGACATGATAGAAACTTTCAAGTACCTCAAGGAATTAACAAAGTCCAAAAGGGTAGCATCTTCCAGAAAAAGAGATGTGCAAGAACAAGGGGGCACAATTTGAAGATAGAGGGGAGATGGCTCAGGGGTAATGTGAGGAAGTATTTTTTCACTGAGAGGGTTGTGGATGCATGGAACAGCCTCCCTGAGGAGGTCGTGAAGTCAAGAACAGTGGGGGACTTCAAGAATGCATGGGACAGGCATAAGGCAGTCCTAGGGGCGGGTAAGAGGAAGTAAGCTGTTGGTTAATTAGGATCTGCAGCTTATCTGTTAGGTAGGAAAATGGGCAGACTAGGTGGGCCAAGCGGTCCTTATCTACCGTCAAATTCTATGTTTCTATGTTTCTATCTCCTGTCCAGAAAGGATAGGAAAGAACTTATACTCTTTTTTTTTTTTTTTTTTGACAATGAGGAGGAATATGTATGAACTGATAAAAAGCACTACAGCATTAAACAACTGTATACATGCAAGTACAGGCAGGGAATTTGCAATAAACTCTTAAGGGTCCTATGGTTAGGGCTATCTGTGGCTATGCCACTGTGGGCACTGTTCAAACTACAGGATTTGGGTCTGGTTGTTGCGATTCCCCATCGTGGCATAAGACTGAGTTCAGAAAAGGGCCCCAACACTTATAATAGTTATCCATGGATCCTACAAGCAGCAAGGACCCATCACTCCTTGAGAGGCAGCTTCAGGGGCAATTTGCCTGTGTTGAGAATTGGTTCTTGGAGCACACGCTGCTCATGAATTACAAAAAAACAAAAAACTATGACTTTCACAAACCCTCACAATAAAAACAGAGCTTACAAACTCACTATAGTAAATAACCTTAACACCCCCCTCGACCAGGTCCAATCGTTTAAATACCCGGGGGTTACCCTCAATAGCACCCTATCCTACTCCAACCATATCGACAATGTCACCAAAGCTGTCAACACCAGACTTGGCGTATTACACAGACACAAACACTGCTTGGCCAAGGAGGCACTTTGGATTGCAATAAACAGCTCTGTCATCTCCGTAGCTGATTACGGCCTAGTTGTCTACGGTGCTGCCTCAGACTCTACCCTTAAAAGGGTCTTAGTTGCCTAAAACAAAGCCTGAAGGGCTCATGTCTAAAGCCCAAGGCTCACACACGTGACCTATAAGCCCCATATGGGATGGCTACATCTAATGAGTAGACTGAAGTACCAGACCAGTCTGCTAGCCAAGAAAGTGACATTGGGCCTTACCCCCCTTGTGCGTCCAGGACCTACTGTGCCACACCTCCAACCTCATCGCTCACAAAACTCTAGCTGCCATAAGTTCAAGGTCCCTTTCTACTGTACCTCTCAGGGTCAAAGGTCTTTTGTGAACCATGCCCCTAGCTGGCTCAGCTCCCTCCAAGGCAATATCATGCTAGAATCTAAACTGGTCCCTTTCAAGCGAAAACTACGGGAACACCTCGTTGCTACAGGTGGCTGCAAATATTCTTCATAGCTTATGCTAGCGAATCTGCACAAATGCCCCTCTCAGTGACTAACCTTAGTACCCACAGCACTTGTCCATCTGACACCCTGCCCCCTTTAATACTATCTCAATCCCTGCTCAGCACTTGCCCATCTGATACACTGTCCCCTTTACTGCTAGCTCAATTCCCTGTTTAATTTCCTCCTTACCCCCCTTACTGCTAGCTCAGTTCTCTGCTCTATTTCCTCCTTACCCCCTTTACTGCCAGCTCAATTCCCTGCTCTGTTTCCTCCTTACCCCCTTTACTGCTGACTCAATTCCCTGTTCTATTTCCTCCTCACCCCTTTTAGTGCTAGCTCAATTCCCTGCTCTATTTCCTCCTTATCCCCTTTACTGCTAGCTCAATTCCCTGCTTAGTTTCCTCCTTACCCACTTTACTGCTAGCTCAATTCTCTGCTCTATTTCCTCCTTACCCCATTACTGCTGGCTCAATTCCCTGCTCTATTTCCTCCTTACCCCGTTTACTGCTTGTTCAGTTTCCTGATCTATTTCCTCCATGCCCCCTCCCCCATCATTTGTATTCTTAGACTACGCCTACCTGGCTGATTTTTATTCTGGCACCCTGTAATCTACTTACCATTTGTATTCCTGGACTATGCCTACTGGCTCATTTTTGCTCTGGCATCCTATAATCTACCTACCATTTGTATCCTTGGACTATGCCTACTTGGCTGATTTTTGTTCTGGCACCCTATAATCTTTAATTATAGTGTCTGTCTCTGAGTTTATTGGCACTGGATCCTAGGCTCGAGTATGTACCACCCTAATACTACTATCCACCATGACCTTTGTATCGCACTGGACTCACTTTGATTGTATTTTCTTCATATGTACAGTATGCTTCCCAGATATGTTCGCTCTGGTAAGCACTTCTCCATGACATAGTTCTCAGGTAAACTAATTGTTTGTACTGTATTGTTTGTCTTTATACTCTGACGTGGAACCTTTGTAAAAGAGATTACAGCTCAAAGATGTAATGCAATCCAAGAACTTAATAAATACAATAATAAATAAAGTATGTGATAACCTCTCATAAGAGGAGACCCGGTCAATATTAGCCATCCACTCTTGAGCGGATGGGCAGTTGGTCATACGCCAGCATACCAGTATAAGACGTTTGGCTGCAGCCCCTACCACTGTGACCCACTGTGTCAGTGGGTGCCTTTTTGGAGTGGACTCAGGACAGCAGCCCAGAAGCAAGAGCAGGGCATCCACCATGACATCACGGCCTACTACTTGCCGGCATAACTTAGTGATCTCCGCCCAGAAGAGTTGTACAAGGGGGCATGACTATAGGATATGATACATCTGTGCCTTAAGACTGTCCACATCTCTAAAAGGAGTCTTTTGACAGAAGACCCAGCCAATTCAGCTTAGCTGGGGTATAATACCAGCAAAGGAGGGTCTTATTCATGATAAGACAATTCCTGCCATCTCGGCACGCAGTGTGGATCTTGTACCAAGCATGTGCCCATTGCGTATTCAAGATCTGGATGGACAGCTCTTTTTCCCATCCTAGTTTATCTGGAAGGGAGGGGTCGAGATGGGTGTCCCTAATATCCCTGTATATCTGGCCAGCCCTGCCTCTCGGTAGTTCAGTCCAGGTAGCCATTGGGTAGGCCTCATCCCTAAACCCAGGGTCTTTCAACCTCTTCCCCCATTGACTGACTGCATTCCAAAACTGCAGAAGTGCCAGAAGTGGCACTGTGGCAACTGGTAGCAAGTTCTAATATTTGAGAATGAATCAACCAGCAGAGACCCTGGGAGTAAAAGATCCTGTATCAACCTTAGGCTTTGTGCGTCCCAGAGAGGCCAATATATGGGCTCCCCTCCAATGATGAGAATAGGGTTCTTTCATAAAGGTGTGAACACCCAAGGTGTTAGCGATTTCGCCAGAAGTTTATGTGCTTTCTTCCAGTATATAATAGAGAGAGAGTCATTGGAAGGGACAGATGCATAGCTGATCCCCTGGGTGTGTACATCAACCCGCAGGGCCAGAGAAACCAGTTAGGGCAGTTTCTAGATGTAACCAAGTAGCAGATTGTGCGGAAGGGGTCTCAAACCATCTACTGGTTTCAGAGGTAATGAAAGACATGTGGTATCCATAGAACCATGGGAGTCCCCACCCTCCCCTACTCCAGTGTTGTCGAAGCTTAAACCTACTGTAACGGGGCTGTCTGCCTTCCCAGAGGAAATGGCCAATAACTGAGCCAAGCTTTTGAAACCATTTTGTAGGAATCTGAATGGGTAAGTGAGCTAGGAGATGTAGGATTTTAGGTGCTAGCATAGGTTGAATTGCATCAATTTTACCTGCCAGTGAAAGATGCAGAGCCTTCCATCTGTCCAAGTCTACCTGGGTGGTCTGTAGGTCTTCTTTAAAATTTAGTGTAACCGTTCTGAACAAGTCTCTGTGGAGTTTGATCCCTAGGTGGGTAATGCCCTCTGGGGCTCATCTGAGGCCTAGTTCCTGAAAGGCTTCAGCTGAGCAGTGCTTGTTTAGCAGTAGGACTTTGGTTTTGGCTTGATTAATTCTAAGCCCAGAGACCCTTGCAAAGAGGGCCAGAAGGAGGAGAACCTTGCCTGCCGCTTCGTGAGCCTGGGAAAATGTTAGGAGCAGGTCATTTGCATACAGAAAGGTTTTGAAGGTGTTGGGGCCTATTGTAAGGCCAGGGATTTCATTGTGCTTCTGAAGAGCAATGGCCAAGGGTTCAATGGCCAGGACAAAGAGTAATGGGGAGAGAGGGTACTCCTGCCTTGTACTCTTCTGTAGAGGGAATGGGGAGGAATGGAACCAGTCTGTGAGCACAGAGACCATTGGAGATGAGTAAAGAAATCTTACTTATCCACAAAAGGCACTCCCAAAGCCAGTCTTGTCCAGGACCGCTAACAAGAAAGGCCACTCGACTGAACTGAAGGCCTTTTCGAAGTCCACTGCCAGGGCCGTCCATGGGGAGGGCATATTCTGGACGCATTGGATAAGGGAGATCAAGGTCTGTACATGGTCGGATCCCAGACGTCCCTTGACAAAACCAACTTGGGCTGGGCGGATCAACCCTGGAAGGTTACCTTCTAGCCTGGTGGACAAGATTTTTGCTACTATCTTAGCATCCACATTTATAAGGTACAGTATATAGGCCTATTACTGCCAGATGTCGATAGATCTTTACCCTTCTTGTGGAGGACAGTTACAGTGGCGTTCCCCAGGATGAAACCCACTTTTAAAGCACTCTGCAGTATGCTGCAGCAGACCTACTGAATAAAGCAATGTAATTTCAATGCCAATTTGTCCCTTTTGTCATGCAGGAAACTGTGGCATTCACTTCAAGAAGGTGTCAGTGTGGCTTAGTTGGTAGCACATCTGCCTCTGGACCAGAAGGTTGTGGGTTCTCGTCCCACACCGGGATTGAACTTGCACCTAAAACGCTGGCATCCGAGTGCAGCATTTGGGGGGTGCTTTACTGCTGGGGTGTGCCGTCCTTCGGATGAGACGTTAAACCGAGGTCTCTTCTACCCATCCTGGTGTTGTCCTGGTGGGTGTCCAGGTGGAAGTAAAAGAACACAAGGCACTCTTCACAAAGAGTAGGGGACATTCCCGGTGTCCTGACCAACATTCCCCTACACATAAACTGGTTCATGAAATTATCCAGGCTGTGTGTGGGTACTGATGTGTGATATGGCCGTCACTACACAGTCAGTCACTTCACTACCAGTCTAGCATTGCTTGTAAAGCGCTTTGGGATACACTGTGTATGAAAAGCACTATATAAATGCTGATTCTTCTTCTTCTTCATCCTAGCAATGTCACATTTTCTTGAATGACAAAAGGGACTAATTGCCATTGAAATTACATTGCTTTATTCAGTAGGTCTGCTACAGCATTCTGCAGAGTGCTGTAAAACACTGTAGAATTGGGTTTCATCCTTGGGTACACCACTATATTACTGCTTCCCGCATGGTGGTGAGAAGCAACCCCTTTGCCATGGAGTCCTGGAAAGCCCTTTGTAGGTATGGGGATAAATCTTCACCTAAGACTTGATAGAAGTCAGTTGGGAACTCATCGCTTGCCGGGGCCTTCAGGGGATTCATCGAGCGCATGGCGGATTGGTTCTCTGGTAAACAGATGGGTACCATCCAGGTTAGAGGCCACCTATGGAGGGATTTTGGGGATAGGGAGATTGCACAAAATAAGTACAGTTGTGTAAGAACTTACTGTAACAGTAGATCATCGAGAGAGGCTCTTGCAGTAGGTATTCACAGACAGGTATTCAAAGATAGGACTAAGCTGCCAGGCATCAGGACCCCACGGAAAAATTTCTAGCTAGCAGTCTCTGGTGGGGGACCGCCTCCACGTCAGGTGACCAGTGTCATACGACGTCTGTATAAAGGGGCGTTCCCCCACGCCTGTCTTCCAGTTCTTTCCTGCCAAAGGCCCAAACAGGCAAGACGAGAGAGAACAGGATATGCCCCCATGGAAGAAAAAGAGAAGAAACCTAGAGGGACGGTGAGCGGGAAGGTAATACCTACTGCAAGAGCCTCTCTCGAAGATCTACTGTTACAGTAAGCTCTTATGTAACTGTACTATCTTACTTCGAGAGGGCTCTTGCAGTAGGTATTCACAGATAGGACTAAGTCCCAAGCAGTCTGGAACAAAGAAGAAAACTTAGGTGCCACCACCTTAGGAAGAAACTTAGGATTGGTGCACATGGCCACCCGTTCCTTGTGGAAAATCAAATACGGGATTTTACACATCTAGGCTTGCAGCTCGGAAATACGTTGAGCAGAGGTAATGGCCACTAGGAAGAGAGTCTTCCAGGAAAGGAACTTTAAGTCTGCTTCCGCTGCCGGTTCGAAGGGGGGGCAGTGTGAGGTTTTTCCAGGATAAAATTCAAGTCCCATGGAGGGGCGGGATTGCGGATGGGGGGTCTCAGGTGGAGAACCCCTTTATGGAAGGTCTTAGAGACTTCCAGTTGGGCAAAAGACCGGTCTCCGAAGGGAATGCGGTAGGCTGAGATAGCTGCCATATGGACTTTCAAAGAAGAATGGCTGAGACCCAGGTTGAAGAGGTGATGCGTGTAATCCAGGACTTTGTTAGCTGGGCACCAGAAAGGCTCCAAGTCTTTAGAGCTTGCCCAGATGGAAAACCGTTTCCACTTCATGGCATAGGTGGACCTGGTGGAAGGTTGTCTCACCTCCACCAAAATGTCCACTACTAACGGAGAAACTCCGAAGCATGCCTTAGCTACGTCTGAAGGAGCCATGCATGGAGATGAAGGGATTTGAGGCCTGGGTGAACTAGGGTCCCTTGATCCTGGGTCAACAATTGCTGCGACAGAGGAAGAGGAAGAGGAGGTTCCTCGGAAAACTGTTGCAGAACAGAGAACCAAACTTGCCTGGGCCAGAAGGGGGCGACGAGAATCATTTGAGCCCCTTCTGTTCTGAGTTTGTCCAAGACTCTCGGAATCAAGGGAATGGGAGGGAAGGCATAAACAAATCTGTCCCTCCAGCAGAGAGACACAGTGTCCTGCCAGAAAACGTCTTGCCCTGGAGCGAGCGAGTAAAAGGTGGAAAGTTTGGTGTTTTGGGGGGAGGCGAAAAGATCCACCTGAGGCATCCCCCACTACTGAAAAATGTCATTTATGACTTGTTGGTCTAACTCCCATTTGTGAACCCTGGCTGAGCAGCAAATGAGCTTGTCTGCCAGGGTATTTTTCACCCCCGGAACGTGAACTGCAGTCAGGTGAAGGTTGTGCTAAGCTGCCCAATACCAGACTCTCATCGCCTCTCGGCACAGGGGATAGGTACATGTTCCTCCCTGTTTGTTGAGGTACCAGACTACATACATGTTGTCTGACTGGATCAGAAGATGACCGGGAAGAATGAAGGGAAGAAGAGCCTGTAGGGCATATAGGACTGCTCTCAGTTCGAGCACGATTATGTGCAGTTTCTGCTCGAAAAGGGACCAGCTGCTCTGAGTCCTGTGAGACCCTAGGTGGGCACCCCAGCCCTCCCCTGACACATCTGTTGTCAGCGTTTGGGATGGAGGGGCGATGCAAAATGGAACTCCCAGACACAGGTTCTCCTGAACCATCCACCAGTGCAAGTCCCTGATCATGGGATCCGACACTAGTACCTCTTGGTCTAGTTCGTCTAGAGTTTGGTCCCATTGTGACCGAAGCGTCCATTGAGAAATCCTCATATGGAGCAGAGCGAATGGAACTGTCGTAATGGCAGCCACCACAAGCCCGAGAAGACAGAGGACTAACCTGGCTCCGACCCGTCTGTGACCGGACAGGAGACGAGCCTGAATTTGAAGGGTCTCGACCCTGTCCAGAAGCAAAAAGGCTTTGCCTAGGGTCGTGTCCAGTATCGCCCCTATAAATTGGAGGGGTTGGCAAGGGACCAGGTGGGACTTGGCCTGGTTGACGGTAATACCCAGGTTGGTAAAAACCTGCAGGGTAAGGGAAAGGGAGTGCAGGAGTTCCTCCCTGAAAGTGGCCACCAGGAGCCAATCGTCCAGTTACGGGAAGACCTGCACACCCTGAGTACGCAGGTGGGCCACTACGACAGGAGGCAGTATAGCGCAGTGGTCTAAGGCTCTGAGCTGCAAATCTGTAGACCTGGGTTTGAATCCCACAGCCCTGACTTGCATACTGTGTGATCCTGAGCAAGTCACTTAACTTCCCTGTGCTCTCAGGTTGCACCTGTAAACAAGCTTTCAGCTTAGCGTGTCTCACCTGGTTAAACAATTGGGGAAAGAAAAAAAATTGGGGAAAGAAAAAAAAAATACTCAGGGGGCCAAGGAGAGACCAAATGGGAGGGTCTTGAACTGGTAGTGGTCCCCCTGAAAGCAAAATTGGAGGTATTTGCAGTGAGAAGGGCATATGGGGATATGCAGGTATGCATCCTGCATATCCAGAGCGCATAGCCACTGTCCGGCTGAAGTAAGGGAAGAAGACTCTGTAAGGAGAGCTTTCTGAAGTGTCTGTACTCCACGAACATGTTCAGGGAGCTGAGGTCTAGGATAGGCCTTAAGTCTCCCATCTTTTTGGAACTAGAAAGAAATGAGAATAGTAACCCGTCCCCCAAAGATGAGTGGGGATGGGCTCTATCGCCACCTTCGATAGAAGGGATAGGATTTCTTCTAGAACCAGAGGAAGATGTTGTGGGGAGTAAGACGACTGAGGAGGGGGTTTTCGAGGAGGTTTCTGTAGAAACTTTATCGAGTATCTGGCTGATATTAGCTGGAGCACCCAAGCGTCTGATGTTATCCTCTCCCAGCCCGGTAGATGGGAGGAGAATCTCCCCCCCACCGGTTCTTCTGGAATGGTCAGAGGCAGAGGGAGAGGCAGGGAGTCAGGAGGTGGTGGGCAGCACAGCAGCCGAGGCTCCCACGGGTGTTTTGCTGAGGGGAGTCTTGGTTGCTGGAGGAGCCTGACGTTTGTTGGCGCGCTTTCCTTGGGTAGGTTTTGGTTTTTGTTAGTTTTGGCGACGAAAAGGACGTCGCTGCCCTTGAGGGGGCCTGTACAAAGTCTGGACTGATTTAAGTGCAGTGCCCTTCTCCTGCAGTTCGGTTATGATGTCCTTTTAATTTTTTTTTGTTAACTTTATTTCTACACCCCTACTGGAGGAACTCTCTCCAGCATCCACCTAACCTGCTCTCTACCTCCCGCTGTGACGGCCGCAACTACTTCCCTCACCATGACTAGCAATGCCCCCGGATCTAAGTCCCCAAGGGGAAGGGCTGCCCTATCCTCCCAGGGCACCCTATCTATAGTTTGGAGTGCCAGTCGGAGTGTCAGCCATGGGGAAAGTGAGGTGCCCACCATTGGGAGTGTGGTGCAGGTGGTAGTGCCTTCGCCTATCCTCCGGGGGGGGGGTCATTTTTCTGTTTCCCCCAGAGCTCGGTCATGCTTTGGCATCCTGGCACGAATGCTGAAGCCTGCCGCAGCTCCGCCCCTCGCTATGCATGGCGACGCAATCTTGGCTTCCTCCAGCCACCGCCAGAGGTCGCGCTGGTGTGACGCAGCCCCTAGACCTTCCCCGGGAAGAGAGAGCAGTCCTCCGGATGCTCAATCTCTTCCCTCCCCTGCCGACCCCCTGCGGCCCGAGTCTGTTCCCAAACCCGGGTCGTTGGAGTGGCGTGAGGTGTGGCGTCCAGTGCCTCAACCCTCAGTGCCACCGAGCCGGCTGGTTATGATGTCCTTGACATCACCTCCACAGAGCACCGAACCCCTGAAGGGAGCATCCTCTATGGCAGCCTGCACTTCAGGGACCAATCCTGACACACGGAGCCAGGCACGGCGCTGTAAGCCTACGGTGAAAGCCGAGCTTCCGCCAGCTGTGTCCACCGCATCATTGGTGGCACGGAGCATGTGCTGACAGGCCGAATGAGCAGATCGGACCAGGTCTCCCAGTTCCTGTTTGGTCTGTGAATCAGGAAGGGAGTCCAGTTTGGATTCTACCTGGCTAAGAACGGACTTCTGGAAGTCCCCCATGTGGCCGACATAGTTGAGGGCCCTGATGCCTAGGGTCGAAGATGAGTAGATCTTCTTCCCGTACTGATCCAGAAGTTGGGATTATTTATCAGGTGGAGATGAGCTCAGGTGTTTTGGATTGGTGGAGCAGCCGTGGGCGGCGTTGATCACAACTGAGTCCACCTTGGGGTGGAGACTGGGAAAGTCTTTCCCTCTGGAGCCTGATATAGCCTATCCGCCTTCCTCGGAAGGGGGGGGGGGCTAGCATGGATGGTTGCTTCCAAATAGTGGAGACAAGATCCACGTGAGGCTCTGTCCAGGGTGGAATCAGTGTGGGAGCAGTCTCTGACAGATCCAAATGTGCAGCGAGCTTCTTACACTGTGGGTCTGGCTCCACTGATTGCCACTGACATGTCTCCTGGATCTTTCTCAAGAGCTCCAAAAAAGAAGGATCCTCCGGAGGGGACTTTGGAGGGTCCCTCGGCCTTGGGTTTTCTGTAGTATGAGGCTCGTCTCCAGGTTCAGAGCGATTTGAGTTGGGATCTGAGTCTGACGGCTCTGAAATAGAAGAAGAAGACGACTCCTCCCTAGGAGGGGGAGAAACGACCCCTCTGGGGACCACCCAGGGGTGCGTGTCCTCTCTGCCCCAGGAGACAGATGGATCTCCTCTGGCATCGGGTAAAGGGGAAGGGGTCTCTGGTCTCCAACGTAGGGGGCCGACATAGGGGCTGGTGTCGGAAGACGACTCTTGACCTCCCCAGTGAGCTGAACCTTGACCTCGGCCTACCAGGCAACCCTTCAGGTCCGCCGGCGGCTGCAGAGATGGTGGCGGAGGAGGAGGAAGGGGGCTTGGGTATGGATAGTTGGGGTACCCGAAATAGGATTATCCACAACCAGACGGCGGGAAACCTGGCGTCGGGTACTGCGGCACCAGATAATGCGGCATTGGGTACTGCGGCGTCAGATACTGTGGAGCCGGGTACTGCGGCACCAGGTATTGTGGCGTCTGGTACCACTGCGTCAGGGGCTCTGATGGAGCAGAAGGTTCTGGCATAGGCCCTGCTGGTGGACCAGACGGTGGGAACACCAGTCCGGAGGGCATCGGGCCCGGTGTGGGGGAGACCTCCGGGAGGGTCCGATGGTCCTGGCAGAAGAGCAGGTCCTCCGTCAGGCAGAGGTATGCCAGAGGGCTGTGTCGGGTTGGCCAGCATCAGGTCCGGTGTCTGAGGGTCCGGCGTCGGGGGCACCCCTGACAGCAGCGTCCCTAGGTCCTCAGTCCCGGCCGGGGAAAGAGGATCTGAATCCCGGGCAGAGGGGCGAGGGACCTCAGAGGGCAATGGGTCTATCCGTTGTGGGGAGCCTAGCGCGCCAGGCACGACGACAGGGTCTGACGCAGGCAGATCTGCTGGGTGGTCATAGGAGGAGCCGATGGCCAACTTATCAACAGCATCCAGGTGGACGTCGGACGAGCCGGCATCCGACTTATTGGACTCCCTGTCCATGGAAGGCCATGAAGGAGGGGCGGCCTTGGTGGAAGGGTAGCAGGCTGGATGTTCACCTGAGGCGGTAAGCAGCTTATCAGACCTGTCCGTGCAGATGTCGGTGGAACCAGCATCTGGCTTACCAGACCCACTCGGACCGGAAGGCCGCGATGGAGGAGTGGCCTTGGCTGAAGCGGAAGCCTCTTTTACCCAGGAGGTTTCAGAGGGGCCCGAGTGCAAGCCCGACGGGAGGGGCGACATCTTCTTGGTAGCCACCAAGACGGCTGTTGAGGAGCAATCCCCCAGAGGGGCAGATACCTGGAGGGCCACAACTCCTGCCGAAGTCGTGGCTGCTGTGGATGAGGAATCATGGTCCCGGTGCTTCTCCTCACATTTCTTTCTATGGCCTTCTGGGGAGGTAGACGCCTGCCGAAGTTTCTTTAACTCCTTCTCCATGGATGCCATTTTCTTTTTTAGGAGATGGGCTTCCAGGGACTGCTGCCTTCTTTTTCGGGTAGCCGAGTTGAACTTTTGGCAGTGCTGACAGTCTTCCATGTGGTGGTCCGGGCCTAGGCAGAAAAGGCACAAGTAGTGCCCGTCCTTGTGTGGAAGCTGAGAACCACACGAGTCGCACTTGTTTTTATGCGATTCGGAGGGCTTCGGGGATGACATACACATCAGATGGATTTGGAAAAATTCTGAAAAAATAGAAATAATTAGCCGAAAAGTCGAAAACTTTAGGCCGATGAAAGGTGCTGACGGGCGCTGTTCTACCACGAGGAACTTTCACAAGCCGACGGTGGGAAAGAACTGGAAGGCAGGCGTGGGGGACCGCCCTTTATACAGACATCGCTCGACGCCGCTTACCTGATGTGGGGCGTCCCCGCCAGAGAGACTATGAAGAAGTTTTCTGTGGGTTCTGACACCTGGCGGCTTAGTCTTATCTGTGAATACCTACTGCAAGAGCCCTCTCGAAGTAAAATCTCTGGATTTCAGTGTGAGTTGGGGGTGCAGGGGAGGAGAATAATTTTTCATAGAACTGGGACATAATCTTGTTAATTCCCTTATGTGAGGTATGGGACCTTCCCATTCGAGTCAGTCAGGCCAGTGATCATTTTTGCCACCTGTCTATTTTTGAGACTGTAAGCTAAGAGATTGCTTGATTCCCCCCTCCGCCCAATAGGAGTGTTGCACCATGGGTAAGGTGTTAGTTCACTTTATATCTAACATTATTCAACTGAGTTAGGAGGGTATGGGGGGATGGTTTGTGTTACTGGCTTTATACTGGGCCTCCAGTACAGCCAGCTGATTCTTCAGGGAAGCCTGCTCGGCCTGTCTTTTCTTGTGTCTGTTCACGATGTAAACTATAATTCATCCTCTTATGATGGCTTTAAAGGCCTCCCACAGTGTGGAGTCAGAGACATCCCTCTGCCCGTAATTGGTAGCCTCAAAGTCTTGAGCGGCTATCTTCAGCCATGGAATAAACTACATGTCTTTGAGCAGTGACGTATCCACTCACCGGGAGGAAGGGGGTTGGGACTTGTGTCCCCATGACAGATGTAATTCCAGGGGAGCACGGTCAGACATGATAATGGGATGAATTTTTGTTAATGGGGTAATAGGGGGTAATATCGTATAGTGGGTGGGAGATAAGAAATAATTACTTACCATAGTAATCTTGTTTCTTCCAAGGGAATCTTATTGTATTCTGACTAATGCAGTACAGTCTCACCATAGGACTGCCCCAGAGTCGAAATGGTTAACAGAACCTATGCAAATAGTGGAATGTTAGGCTCCAGCTTGGTTTTCAAACCACTGTTCCTTGCTGCACTTACTGCAACCATCAGACTCTTATGAAGCATGCATAAAACTAAACTAAAGTAACTATCCTAATATAAAACTAATTCCCCCTTAAAGACCAGACCTTCTTTTAAACAATAGGGGCATCCTTAAAGGGAAAGTCCATCAACAATCGGGCCATGCCTGGGTGTAAGCATGGCCCGATCATATATCAAAATAAATGTTTTATTTTACCTTATAATTATTAAATATGCCACTCGTATCTGGTGACCCTGCCTCTGTTCTGTCGGCATTACACGAGCGAGGTGCTTCAACAACTACGGTTGTGCTCAGTATGACATTTCATACGGGAGCAGTTGGGGCATGCCCATAGACTCTTCTATAGAATGCTGCTTTTAATGCTCCAGTTTAACTACATGCCCCGGCGGTATAACAAGACCAGGTATAAACTGGCAGCCGAGTGCCAATCTATACCTGGTGCCAGTATACCAACGGGGCATGTAGTTTGAAAACCGAAGCACTTAAAAGCAGCATTCACATAGACAGTCCTTGGGCGAACCCCCGACTATTCACCGTATGAAACGTCATACTGAGACAGTCACAGGTGGTTGTGGGTGCAATGCGCGATCGTGTAATGCCGGCAGGACAGAGGCAGGATCAACTAGATACAAGGGGCATATTTAATGAAATGTAAGGTAAAAAAAACATTTATTTTGCAAAACAGCTAATCGGGCCATGCCTTACACCCAGGCATGGCCCGATTGTTGATGGACGTTTCCCTTTAAGACTCAAGTTACAGATGCCCAAGAAGACAAACAAATAATCATACCAACAGGTTTGCAGTAGGATATGGACAGCTGGAATGCAGTGCCCATTAGGTTCTAGTAGGGAAGGTAGGGGGAGCTCAGAATACAGTAAGATTCCCTTGGAAGAAACAAGATTACTATGGTAAATAATTTTTTCTTCAAACCCCAGGAAATCTTATTGTATTCTGACAAATGCAGACTACCCAAGCAGTACCTTTGGAGGTGGGCAGATAACCTATTTAGGGAACAGGCTCTGCAGTACTGCTGTGCCAAACCTGGTATCACTCCTAGCCTGAGTATCCAAGTAGCAGTGCTTGGTGAATGTATAAACAGTTTTCCAGGTAGCTGCTTTACAGATTTCCAGCAGAGGAATGTTTCTAGCAGCTGCTATGGAGGCAACTGTTCCCCTGGTGGAATGGGCCCTGAGACCCACAGGGGGCTGCTATAGCAGAACTGAATGCAGGCAACAATCCAGTGTGCAGTTGACCTTTTTGTGGCTGATTTGCCTTTTCCCATTTCTTTATAGGTCAGGAAGAGCTAAACATTGTCCTGCCTGTGGCCCTTTGTGTGGTCCAGGTAGTAGCTAATAGCTCTTTTAACATCTAGGCTGTGCAGTTTACGCTCCCTTGAAGTGGAATGGTCAGTGAAAAAGACCGTCAGTGTAACGGACTGATTGAGGTGGAAGTCAGATACCACCTTGGGAAGAAACTTCCTATTAGTCCTGAGGACAACCTTGTCCCTGTGGAATGCAATGTAATCAGGCTCTCTGGATAGGGCCTGGAGCTCACTAATCCTCCTGGCAGAGATGACTGCCACCAGGAACACTGTTTTCCATGTTACATTCTTGAAATCTGCCAAGGACATGGGCTCGAAAGGCTGCATGAGCTGGGCAATACATATATTAAGATCCCACACTGGTGTAGGATCCCTATGTGGAGGATGCAGGTGCAGCAGCCCTTTGAAGAACTTTCTGAATACTGGGTTCGAAGCCAGGGATGAGACCCTGCCTGCAGATCAGTAAGCAGAGACAGCTGTCAGGTGCACCTTAAGAGTGGATGACCTTAGACCGAGGGAATGAAGGTGGGTCAGGTAATCCAGAACAACTGGCAAGCCCGCCTGACTGTGAGCTATGTCTTTGTTCTGGCACCAGATGGAGAACATTTTCCACCTAGATGTGTACGTTTTCCTGGTGGAGGGCTTTCTAGAGACCCTGAGGACCTCCATGACTCCTTCTGAGAGATGCAAGTTGGCATACTCTAAGTCCTCAAGAGCCAGGCTTTGAGCCTGAGGGACTGAAGGTTGGGATATAGGATCCTGTCCTGAGAGGATGTCAGCAGGTTGTGCCTCCTGGGGAGGCTGATTGGTTTGGCTACTGACAGGGAGAGTATCATGGAATACCAGGGCTTCTTGGCCCAGTATAGAGAAATGGGGATCATTGTTGCTGGCTGAGATCCGAGTTTGTTCAGTACGCTTAGTAACAACAGAAAGGGAGGGAAGGCATACAGGAACTTCCCTGTCCAATCCAGCAGAAATGCATCCAGTGGGATTGTGCCCTCACAGGAGCCCTGCAGCAGAACTGAGGTAGCTGATTGTTGTCTGGGGTTGTGATGAGATCCAATTCTGGAGTGCCCCATCTCTTGAAAACAATCTGCAGGACTTGCTTGTTGAGTAACCACTCGTGGTGGTTCTAGTTGATTCTGCTGAGAGCATCTGCCAGGACATTGTCCTTCCTTGGAAGGTGGCCTTCGGAAAGAGAGATCTCCAGGGAGTATGCCAGACTCCAAATTTTCATGGCCTCTGTGCACAATGGAGTTGACCTTGTGCCTCTCTGTTTATATAGTACTTGGTGGTTGTGTTGTCTGTCCTGACCTGCATCACCTGTCCCTGCAGCATATTGGCAAAGGACTGGATGCCCAGAAAGACTGCCCGGAGTTCCAGCAGATTTATGTGTAACAATAACTCCTGCTTGAGCCATGTGCCGTGAGCAGTGTGCTCCTTCAGATGTGAAGGCATCTGTGGTTAGCACCAACGAGGGGCTTTCCTGCAGGAATGGTATGCCCTGTCAGAGGTTGTCCCTCTCCTGTCACCACTGTAGTGCCTGAAGGAGAGTTCCTGTAACTGGCACTAGCTTTTAACAATGGATCTCTTTTTTGATGCCTGTGTGTAACCTGAGATGAAACTGAATGTCTCTCATTTGAAGCCTGGTCCCTGACACCGTTGCTGCTGAAGCTGCTATATGGCCCAGCAACTGCAGAAATTGCCTTACTGGCCTTGGGGTGTGCAGCTTGAAGGAGCTGGCTAGCTGCACCAGGCTGTCCACTCTTTCCTGTGGAAGGAATGCCCTTCCCTTTACAGTGCCCAACTCGGCTCCTATGAACTCCAGGAGCTGAACTGGTTCTAGCACTGACTTTTTCAGGTTCACTGGGAACCCTAAGGATTGCAGAGTATCCTGCGTGACTGCTAGAGCATCCCTGACCTAATGAGGTGATTGATCTATGACACCCAGTTGTCCAGGTAGGGAAACTCTGCCACCCCCTGCCTCCTCAGGTGTGCTACAACTATGGCCAAGCACTCTGTGAACACCCTTGGAGCAGAAGTCAGTCCAAAGGGTATTGCCCTGAACTGATAATGGCCTGATGGCAGTCTGAATCTGAGATACTTTCAGTGGGATTGCTGATGGGGATGTAGAAATAAGCATCCTTTAGGTCCAGAGATGCTAACCAATATCCCTGCCTTAGTGTTGTGAGGATGGCTGCCAGAGTCACCATCTTAAACTTTGGTTTTGACAGATGTGTTTTTGACTATCCATGTTGGGCACTTTCCAGAGCCCCTGCGTTGGTCGTCCATCTAACCTAACCTGTTTATAATCTTTCTTAGAATATGTACTTTATGTATGCTTTTTAACTGTCTCCCTGTTGCATTTTTTTTTTTGAGGACTTTATTTGTGCACCAGTCCCTGAGGAACTCTCTCCAGCTACTCCACTTGTCCACGGCTCTACCTCCCTGTCTGAAGCTGCCTCAACCAGGGTCGACCCAGCCCAGTGAATTCCTTGGCTCTAAAAACCTCCCCACCTGAGGTGGGGCAGCCTACGCCCTGGCGCTCCATCTAGAATCCAATGTGCCGGGCTAGAGTTGGGAGGGGGCGCCCCTGGGTTAGCAGCCCGACTATGGGAGTGTGGTTGTGACACAAGAGACGCTCTCATCTATCCCCAAGGCCTGGGATTTTCCTTAAGTGTACAGTTTACCCCTAGGAGCGTGGGCATGCAATGACGCCGGCACGGAGGAACCACTGGCGTCTGCCGCACTCCTTCCCTACGCTGCTCCAGGTACTAGTAGTACCTCCGGTCTCCACTGGGGGTCTCTACTGCACCAGAGGACCCTGGATCCCTCCAAGGGAGAGGAGAGCAGTCCATCGGATGTTCGATCCTCTCCCTCCCCCTGCCGACCCCCGGCGCCCGAGCTCGTTCCCAAACTTGGGTCGCTGGCGTGGCACGAGGTGTGGCCTACAGCGCCTCAACCCTCAGTGCCACCGACCCGGCTATTTCCTGTTGCATCTCGACATGTCTGTTTATCGTTTACCTGAAGCTATGTACAACCTCACCCAGTTTGTAATTGTCTCCATATTTCCTTGTAACCTCCCGGGTCTCACCTGAAAATAGGCATCTGTTTTGTCTAGTGTTCCTGCCTGGTTAACAAAAGCTAATTAAATAAATAAATAAAATAGATGTCTGAGATCCAGTATGGGTCACCACTCCTCAGTTTTCTTTGTTGTGAGGAAGTATCTTGAGTACAGGCCTTGTCCCCTTTGTGCCAAGGGAACTGGCTCTACTGCCTTCTGTGACAGAAGGTTGGATACTTCCTCCCCTAACAGAGCTGTTTCTGATAGGGTAGACGGTCTGAAAACCCCTGCCCTCAGCTTTGGCATGACTTTGAAGCTGAGAGCAAGACCCAGGCCCACTACCACCAGGATCCACTTGTCTGTGGTGATGGCTTGCCATCCCTGGAGATAGTGGGCCAGCCTGCTCCCTACTGGGGTTGGGAAGGCGACCCGAACAGACACCTTGGTATGTCTGTTTGGTCTGAGTTACTGACTGTGTGCTGGGGCTAGTACGGCCACTGCTTCTTCTGCCCCTACCTCTAAAATACCCCTCTGCTGCTGGTACTGGGGAAAAGCTTGAGGCTGAAAGAATGGCCTATAATGGTCCCTACCCGCTCTAGCTTGGTGCTTCTGGGGTGTGGATGCCCTCTCTTTGGCAACTGTACTCTTGTAATCAGTTTTGTAATCATCCATTTTCTTCATGTAAACATAGAAAACATAGAAACATAGACTTTGATGGCAGATAAGGACCACTTGGCCCACCCAGTCTGCCCATTTCCCTACCTATTGGATAAGCTGCAGATCCTAGTTAACCAACAGCCTACTTCTTCCTACCCCCCACCAGAATTGCTTTGTGTCTGTCCCATGCATTCTTGAATTCCCCCATTGCTTTTGACCCCAACCTCCTCAGGCAGCAGTTCCGTCGTCACCACCTCTCTGTGAAATATACTTCCTCACATTGCCCTAAGCCGTCCCCCTCTATCTTCAAATTGTGTCCCCTTGTTCTTGCACATCTCTTTTCTGAAAGATGCTACCCTCTTGGACTTGGTTGATTCCTTGAGGTACTTGAAGTTTCTATCAGGTCTCCCTCTCCTCCTTTCTTCAAGGGTATACATATTAAGCTCCTTTAGTCTCTCTTCGTATGGCTTCTGTTGAAGACCCTGCACCATTTTAGTTACCCTCCTCTAGACTGCCTCCATCCTGTCTATGTCCTTGCTGAGATGGAGTCTCCAGAACTGGACGCAGTACTCCAGATGGGGTCTCACCAACTGTCTATACAGAGGGATAACAGCTTCCTGTTTTCTGCTGGTGATGCCTCTCCCTATACATCCCAGTATCCCCCCAGTCATCCTTACTGCCTTCTCACATTGCTTGCTTACCTACCCCCAAGTCCCTTTCTATTTTTGTTGTTGTTAATACACCCCCCACTGTGTACTCTTCCCCTGGGTTTTTGTTTCCCAGGTGCATTACTTTGCACTTCTTTGCACTGAATCTAAGCTGCCACACTTTTAACCATCCCTCCAACCTTGCCAAGTCCCTTTTCATCTTTTCCACCCCCCCTTGTGTATCAACCCTGTTCCAGATCTTTGTGTCGTCTGCCAAGAGGCATACTTTTCCTTCCAGTCCCTCTGCAGTATCACTTATAAAAACATTAAAAAGGACCGGACCCAGTGTTGAACCCTGCGGTACCCCACTAGTAACCCCCCTTTCTTCAGAGTGGACTCCGTTTACTATTACCCACTGTGTCCTGTTGTCCAGCCAATTTTTTACCCAGGCTTCTACCCTGGGACCCATTCCCAGGCTGGCTAATTTGTTTATTAATCTTTTGTGTGGGAGTATGTCAAATGCCTTGCTAAAGTCTAGGGAGGCCATGTCCACAGCCCCTCCCTGGTCTACTGCTTTGGTCACCCAGTCAAAGAAATCAATTAGACTTGTCTGACATGACCTTCCCACTGTGAATCCATGCTGCCTTGGGTTCTGTGCCCCACTGGCCTCTAGGTACTCAACAAATCTTTCTTTCAGAAGTGATGCCATCATTTTCCCTACCACTGAGGTCAAGCTAACAGGTCTGTAGTTTCCTGTCTCTGCTTTGCTCCCACTTTTGTGGAGGGGAATCACATCCTCCCTCCTCCAGTCCTTAGGTACCACCCTATCCTCCCATGATTTGTTAAAAAGGGTAGTCAGTGGTGTCACTAGTTCTCCCCTTAGTTCATTTAGAATTCTGGGGTGAATCCCATCAGGCCCCATTGCTTTGTCCACCTTCAGCTTTAGCCTCTGTTTGCTCTCCGAACAAAGATGTTGGCTCACATAGAAAATACAAAGCCTTTGTTTGTGTGCCCTGGGTCAGGTTAGTAGTCCTGAGCCAAGCAAACCTTCTGAGAGACACTGACATTACCATCTGCCTGGCTGCAGTGTCGTTGGCATCAACTGCCATCCTGAACTGGGTTTTAAAACCTTCTATATGCCCCTTTTTTCAGCCTCCTCCAAATCAGCTGCCATGGGAGCTGGAACAGCCTTTTCTATCTCCAGGACAACATTCCAAAGTGTTTTCTGATACCTGGAGATATAAGCCATATAAGAGGCTTGTCTAATGGCCAGAGAGGACTACAGGTAAGTTTTCATAGCCATGGAGTCTTATTTTTCTGGAGTCCTTATCTGAGGGATGTGATGCCAGCTTTGTCACAAGCTGCAGCCTGTACTACCCCCTCAAGGCTAGGGTGGCCAAAATGGGATTCTGCTCCTCCTTTGGCTACCCAATACTTTTTGTCCAGTTTTTTTATCAACTGGTGGCACAGAAGTGGGTGTCTGCAATATTTTATTGACTTGTTTCTTCAGGGACGTATGGATGGGTAACAGCAGTTGTTTTGAGACTGGGACGTCCGTCAACTCCATGTAATCCTGTTCCTCCTCCTCCTTAGTGGACTCCTGGGTGGGGAGGTCCAGGGTTTGAGCCACTTGCTTCATAAAGGTAAAGTGGGCTATGTAGTCCTCGGGTCCCTGGTCAGGGGAATCCGGATGGTGGGGATCAGGAGAGATATCAGGCTCAATGGGCTCTCCATAATCTGCATCCTCATCTTCTTCCTCCTCCTCCTCCTCCTCATCTTCCTCATAAAATTCTCCACTCTGATCCAATGAACCGGGAACCAAGGTTGAACCAGAAGTCTGAACGGGTGTCTGTGCCTGCAGTCGCTTTTCAACCGGAACCGGAGTCCCAGGTTGCAGAAATTGTATTATTCTGATTGCGTTCACAATCTCTTCAGCGGTTGGAACCGAGGTTTTACTCGGCTGCGGTTCTTGTGCTGTATTTTTTTCCTTTCTCTTTCTCTTCCCTGTGGTAGTCGGTTCAGCGGCTGCAGCCATAGCGCAATTTCTCCCTGAGGAACTATCACCCTTGTTAGAGGACTGTTCCTCCGGTTCTTTTTGTGGAGGAGCCAGTTTGCCTGAGGCCAGGTCAGCAGCCTTTTCAGACATCTTTTCCTGCAGTCTTAAGTCGCCTCTAAAGCATAGACTATGGAAAATTTTCACAAATCTCGCAGTCTGCCTTCAGGTGGTCAAACCCTACGTAGAACACACAAATTAAATGAGGATCAGCTTTAGCAAACAGCTCCTCACACTCGGTACAATGCTGAAAACCTGTAGGGCCCATTCTTTTCTTTGTTTTCTGTGACATCTAGCCAAGAAAAAAACTCTCTATTTTTTTTTTTTTCAGTTGGTTTAAAACCAAAAGAACTAAGAGTTACCCTGGTTAAATATTATTTAAATCAACACGACTTGCCAGATAAGCCGAAATAGACAAAAACTACTAAAGTTTACTTCAGAAAAATATAATAGATATCGGTTCCCTCCCGGTTGCGAGGAACTGAAAAGGAACCGAGAACTTACCCGACAAACACTAAATCTACATTAAGTCTACCTGTGTACCAAGGACAGTGCTTTAAAAATCAAAAGAAATAAATGATACTATCGAAAACACGATGAAAATAAATACTCTTCAAGCAAGTGAAGGAGAGCTTTCTGGAGACATCTTACTGAGGCAAGTGGAGTGAAGAATCTGACAGTTGCAGGAAGTACAACCAGGGACAGTGGTTTGAAAACCGAGCTCTAGCCTAGCATTCCACTATTTGCATAGGTTCTATTAACCATTTTGGCTCCGGGGCAATCCTATTGTGAGACCATACTGCATTTGTCAGAATACAGTAAGATTTCCTGAGGTTTGAAGTCACATATCTATTCTGCTAGATGAGCCATATGTGGCTGGAAAACAGGTGAAATCTCTCTCTCTGCCGGATGCTTGGTATGCTATGTTCGGAGAGGAGCCTGTGGACGGCAAGGGCTACCCTATTGTGTGGTTCGCTGCCCCTCCTACTCCTGTCCAATATAGGGTCCAATGTGAGATTACAATTTCCCCCTATGAGGATAGGAAAGTGTTCCAAATTAAAGTCTATAATAAGTTGATTAAGGGAGTGGAAGAAATCAGGATCATCCATGTTAGGGGCATAAATGTTAACCAGAATCAAGGATTCTTTGGGGTAGAGATTTTGCTAGGATCCAGCCCCCGCCTGCCACGCCTGGCACACCATCCAGCCTAGGTCTTTATGGAGTAGGATGGAAACCCCTTGTTTTTTTGCCAGTGCTGCAGAATGGATTTTGATCTCCACCCACCCCTGCTTCACTTTCTTAGCTTCCTGCGGGGTTATCTTGGTTTCCTGTAGGAATGCCACCTGAGGCCTCAACTTGTTTAAATGGGAGATGACCTTTTTCCGTTTCACCAGAGAGTTGAGGCCTTGGACATTCCAAGTGACAAACCTAATCTCCATAAGTATGCATGGTATTGACAGGAGCCTGGGCCACATAGCTGTACATTGGTGATGTTATGGCCTCTTTTAGCCTTGCCCTTCTAGCACATCTGTCACATATATCAATCTGCCTCCAGAACCCAAATAACATACATTGCTTTTGCCTGCAAGAACCTGCTAATACTAATACAAAACTTAAGTGAATTACAGAACAAACTGTCAAACAACCACAACCAAGGCCCCCCTCTTCCCTCCCCCCCTTAGAACCCAGAAGCAAAACAGCTGTTGCTATAAGCAAAGGCATGCAAGTTGCCCAAATGCTAGTGACTGTCGCTGGGGGAGAAAAGTACAGTTACGTAAGAACTTACCGTAACAGCAGATCTTTGAGAGAGGCTCTTGCAGTAGGTAATCACATATAGGACTGACGCCGGCTGGTGGCAGGACCCCATGGAAAAATTTCTAGCTAGCAGTCCCTGGCGAGGTACCACCCCCATGTCAGGTGACCGGCATCAGGAGACGTCGGTATAAAGGGGCGGTCCCTGACGCTTGCCTTCCAGTTCTTTCCCGCCACTGGCCAGAAAGGCCGGACGAGAGAGGAGCGGATATTTCTCTCATTGGAAAAGGAGATGAAAAAGCCTAGGGGATGGAGGGCGGATAGACATTTCATCAGAAGAGCCTCTCCTTTAAGATGTACGACTATGAGTAAGTTCTTATGTAATGTGTACTATCTTACTTCGAGAGGGTTCTTGCAGTAGGTAATTACATATAGGACTGAATCCCAAGCAGTCTGGAACAAAGAGAGGCACCGGGAGGAGGAAAACTACTCCAAAAAAAGCAGCTCTGGCTGTGCAAGCCTCAAGATAGGAGGCCATGCAGAACAGCCAGCCTGAAGCCTGCTCTGTGGCGAGAGGCAACGTCCAAACTGTAGTGTTTAGTAAAGGTATGGACGGAAGTACAGGTGGCGGCAGCACAGATGTCTGCCGCAGACACAATCTTGAAACAAGCCGCTGAGGCAGCTACTCCTCTTGTGGAATGGCCTCTTACTTGACCCGGGAGGGTTTTGTTGTATTTGTCATAACAGAAAGTGATGCCATGAGTCAACCACTTAGACAGGCATTGCTTAGAAACAGCATTGCCTTCCCTTTTATGAGCAAAAGAGACGAACAACTGATCAGTCTTTCTGAGATCCTTCATCCTGTTTGTGTAGTATCTCAGAATTCGGTGAACATCCATAGTATGGAGTAAATACTCCCCTTGATTAGAGTACTGCGTGAAAAAGGCAGGTAGCTCTATGGACTGATTTAGAGTAGACTCCGCTACTACTTTAGGAAGAAACTTAGGATTCGTTCGAAGAACAACACGTTCCTTGTGAAAAATCAAGTATGGGATTTTACACATCAGGGCCTGGAACTCGGAAATTCTCCGAGCAGAAGTAATGGCCACCAGGAAAAGAGTCTTCCATGAAAGGAACTTCAAATCCGCAGAAGCTGCAGGTTCGAAGGGAGGGAGAGTAAGTTTCTCGAGAACAAAGTTCAAGTCCCAAGGGGGAGCAGGAGGATGGATGGGGGGCCTCAGATGGAGGACCCCTCTGAGAAAGGTCTTAGAGACCTCCAATTGAGCGAAAGTTTTGTCTGCAAAGGGAATGTGATAGGCCGAGATGGCCGCCATGTGCACCTTCAGCGAAGAATGACTGAGACCCAGGTCAAACAGATGACGTAGATACTCTAGCAGAAGTCCCGCTGAGCAGGAAAAGGGTTCCACGTTTTTGGAAGCGGCCCAGATAGTGAATCTTTTCCACTTCATGGCGTAAGTGGATCTGGTGGAGGGTTTCCTGGCCTCCACCAAAATTTCCGCCACTTGGGGAGACACCCCAAAACGGGATTTGACCAAGTCTGCAGGAGCCATGCATGCAGCTGAAGGGGATTTGAGATCTGGATGGACCAGGGTCCCCTGATCCTGGGTCAGTAAGCCTCGAGATAGAGGAAGACAAAGAGGCAGATCCTCTGAGTACTGTTGTAGAAGAGAGAACCAAATTTGCCTGGGCCAGAAAGGAGCAATCAGAATCATTCGTGCTCCTTCTGAAGCTAGTTTCTGCAAGACTCGTGGGATTGCAAAGAGGGTAGGACCGAGTCCCTCCCTGTTTGTTGATGTATCAAACCACGCACGTGTTGTCCGTCTGGACGGCTAGGTGGCTGGGAAGGATGTATTGGTGAAGGGCTTGGAGAGCGTACAACACTGCCCGAAGCTCGAGCACAATGATGTGGAGAGCTTGTTCTACCATGGACCAAGAGCCCTGGGTCCGATGAGGGCCTAGATGGGCTCCCCAACCTTCACCCGAGGCATCTGTGGTTAGAGTCTGGGAGGGGGGAGGATGAAAGAAAGGAACTCCCCGAAACAGGTTCTCTCAAACCATCCACCACTGCAAGTCTCGAAGCACTGGCGAGGAGACCAGAACTGGGTGATTTAGGTCATCCACTAACTGATCCCACTGGGAGCGTAAAGTCCACTGAGAAATTCCCATGTGGAGTCGCGCACGAGGAACTGTCGGGATAGCAGCCACCATGAGCCCGAGAAGGCGAAGAACCGACCTTGCAGAGACCCTCCTGCGGTCGGACAGCAGACCTATCTGGGTCTGAAGGGTGGATGCCCTGTCCGGAGGCAGGAAGGCCTTGCCCGTGGTCGTATCGAGAATCGCCCCAATGAACTGTAATCTTTGGGATGGGACAAGATGAGACTTGAAATGGTTGATGGTAATACCCAGGCAGGCAAAAAACCTGCTGGGTAAGGGAGAGGCAGCGCAGGAGTTCCTCCCTGGATGAGGCCGCCAGGAGTCAATCGTCCAGGTACGGGAAAAGCTGCACTCCCTTGGTATGCAGGTGGGCCGCCACTACCGCCAGGCATTTGGTAAATACTCGGGGAGCTGAGGATAGACCAAATGGGAGTGCCTTGAATTGGTAGTGGTCCCCCTGGAACGCAGAATGAAGGTATTTGCGGTGAGATGGGCGAATGGAAATGTGCAGGTAAGCATCCTGTATATCCAGAGCACATAGCCACTGACCCGGCCGGAGGAGAGGCAGAAGGCTCTGCAAAGAGAGCATTCTGAACCTTTTGTATTCTACGAAAAGATTCAGGGAACTGAGATCCAAAATTGGTCTGAGATCTCCTGTCTCCTTTGGGACCAGGAAGAAATGGGAATAGTAACCTGTCCCTTGCAGATGAAGGGGGACGGGTTCTAATGCTTGCTTCAGCAGGAGAGCTGAGATTTCTTCCTGGACCAAAAGAAGATGTTCGCTTGAATACGACGACTTCAGAGGCGGGTGGCGAGGTGGTTTCTGAAGAAACTCTATCGAGTGTCCTTCTGCTATGAGCTGGAGCACCCAGGAATCTGTAGTTATCCTCTCCCAGCCCGGAAGGTGGAGGGGAAAACCTCCCTCCTACCGGTTCCTCCGGTGAGTCCGGAGGCTGTGGGAGAGGGAGGAGTCAGGTGGTGTGGGGCAGCCGCAGCTGAAGCACCCGCTGCTTTTTTGGGCGGGGGCAGCTTAGCAGCTGTGGGGGCCTGACGTTATGTGGCCCGCCTTCCCTGGGGTTTCGCCCTGGGCTGATTCCGTCTGCGAAAGGGACGGTGCTGTTGCTGATGGGGACGGTACATGGAATCGATTGACTTCAGTGCCGTCCCCTTCTCTTGCAAATCGGTGATGATGTCCTTGACATCACCTCTGAAAAGCACCGAACCTCGGAAAGGTGCTTCCTGAATAGCAGATTGCACCTCCGGGACCAACCCTGACACGTGGAGCCAAGCATGACGCCGTAGACCTACAGCGAAAGCTGAGCTCTGTCCAGCAGTGTCCACTGCATCGTATGTCGCACGGAGCATGTGTTGACTGGCCGAACGAGCAGAGTGGACAAGATCAGCCAACTCCTGCTTGACTTGGGAGTCAGGCAGGGAATCCAATTTGGCTTCCACTTGGGTCAGAATGGCCTTCTGGTAGTCCCCCAAATGGCCGACATAGTTCAGGGCCCTGATCCCCAGCGTGGAGGAAGCGTAAATCTTCCTCCCATACTGGTCCAGAAGGCGGTATTCCTTATCAGGTGGCGACGAGCTGAGGTGTTTGGGGTTGGCCGACCGGCCATGAGCGGCGCTGATCATGACCGAGTCGGCCCGAGGGTGAGAATCCAGGAAATCAACACCCTCTGGAGCCTGATATAGCCTGTTCAACTTCCTAGGAAGTGGGGCTAAAGCTGATGGCTGTTTCCATATGGTAGTAACTAGGTCAGCATGAGGCTCTATCCAGGGTGGCACCAAGGTAGGAGCTGGCACGGGCAGATCCAGATGTTCAGCGAGTTTCAGACGCTGAGGATCTGGTTCCAAGGAGTGCCACTGATGAACCTCCTGGATTTTCCTAAGCAACTCCGTAAAAGAAGGATCTTCCGGAGGAGACTTCAGAGGAGTCCTTGGCCTGGGCTTCGACGGAGAGCGTGGCTCGTCGTCTCTCTCGGAGCAACCATCAGAAGAGTCCGAGGGTGAAGAGGAGGAAGAGGAAAAAGACTCCTTTTCCCGACTCAGGGGAGGAACGGACCCCTTGGGAAGCCCCCGGGGAAGCGTGTCCTGCCCCTCTCTGGACCCAGATGGAAGAGCCCTGGAGTCCGGAGGTGGTGAGGAAGTGTGCCGCCTCGGACATACGGGAACCTGAGATGGCACCGTCGCTGGAAGGCGGCTCTCGACCTCTTTGGTGAGCTGAGCCTTGGCCTCAGCCCACCAAGAGGCCAGAGTCTCCTGCAGGTCCACCAGCGGCTGTGGGGGCGGTGGAGGTGGAGGAGGAGGGGGATAAGGATACGGGTTATATCCATAAGTAGAGTATCCAAAACCCGGCTGTGGAACATCCGGCGTCAGGTATTGTGGCGTCGGAAAAACCAGCATCAGGTACTGCGGTGCCAGATACTGTGGTCCCGGCTACGTCGGCGTCGGATAAGACGGAGGGTACCCAGGAGCTGGGGGAGCTGCCGGAGCAGACGGTCCAACCGGTGGCCTCATGGGCAGGTCCACATTGGAGGGCCCAGCGGAGGAGGGACATCCAGAAGCGGGATGTCTCCAGGAGGCGATAGAACCGCATCAAGGCCCTGCTGCCGAGGAACCAAGCGCCGGAGCCCGCGTCTGGGGAGCCAAGTCAGATCCAGCTTATTCACCGAGGGGGTCTGACAGAGGAGGAAGATCCCAGCATCGTCCGGGATGGAGGAGAAAATCCCAGGTTCGGGCTGGGGACTCTGGGTCTCGGAAGGCAGCGAAGGCTGCGGGAACCGGTACAACGGATGTGGGGTCCGCTATCAGTTCCTTCGCTCGCCGGCGTCGGACGAGCCGACGGGCGGCTTAAGGGCGGGCACTGAGAGGCCGGGCGTCCGCTTATGGGAGCATCACCGAGGCGGGCCGGGTGGAAAGATCGCTCTGGTCCGGGTGAGGTGGAGGCTTGCTGGTGTCGCCCACACCAGTAGGTCGAAGCCCGCGCCGGGGCGGAGCCTCCACTGCCCGGAGGCGCCCGCAAGGCCGGAGCGCGAGCCAGACGGGCGGGCCGCCGCCGCCTCAGAAACCTCAGAGGCGGCCGTCGAGGAGCGGTCCCATGGAGGGGACGTTACCTGAGTCTCGGCAGCTCCTGAGGGAGACACGGTAGAGGAGGCCTTTGTCCCGGTGCCTCTTCTTATCCTTCTTTTTCCGATGTCCTTCGGGGGAAGTGGACGCCTGCCTCAGTTTTTTGAGCTCCTTTTCCATTGAACTCATCTTTTTCTTCAAATATGGGCTCCAGGGATTGCTGATGCCTTTTTCGGGTAGCCGCATTGAAGCTGTGGCAGTGCTGGCACTTCTCGACCGGGTGATCGGGGCCTAGGCAGAACAGGCACAGGGAATGGCCCCAGCGAAGGTTACCGCACTTATTTTGTGCTCGAGGCGTAGGGATCTACATACTCCGACGATGGTACTCTAACGTTAGTCAAAAACAAAGAATTTCAGTAAAACCCATGAAGATTGGGCTGATGAAGCACAAACTTTTCCACGAGGTGCTGCAACTAGCTAACAGCGGAAAGAACTGAAGGCGGGTGTCAGGGACCGCCTTTATACCGACGTCTCCTGACGCTGGTCACCTGACGTGGGGGCGGTCCCTCGCCAGGGACTGCTAGCTAGAAATTTTTCCGTGGGGTCCTGCCACCTGCTAGCTTCAGTCCTATATGTAATTACCTACTGCAAGAGCCCTCTCGAAGTAAGATCTCCATATTAGTAACTAAGAATAACTTTTCTTCTCAGAACAGTCCCCTCTCTTCCTCCAGCATCTCTCCTGTTCATCCTCTACCCTCGACTCACCCAAGCATGCCTTGACACTAACCAACCAAACCCTGTTTTATAGTATTGTGATTGCTATAGATTTCTGTTAGTTAGCTAAATACCCTACTATATGTAATCTTGCTTTGCACGGAATGCTGTATTTCTGACCTTGTATTGTCTTTTCAAAAATGTACTGTACTATACAAATGCCTCCTATGTAACTAATTCCGGGTCGCCCCTGAAAAAGGGACCTTAGGGGCCCAGAGGGCCTACCCGGTTAACAAAATGCAATAAATAAATATAAATAAATAAATAAGAAAAAAGAGAACTACTTGGTATTCATCTGAGTAGCCCATAGTGACCAACTACATCTCCTTAGTGCCATGGTAATGAAAGCGGTAATCGCCACTACGCTGTTGGATTGAGTGAGTGACCTCTAATTGTTAACATAAGCCTCACTCACAGAAGAACAGAGGTGAAAATCAGAGTCTGTTTATCTGCCAAAACAAATTGCCATGTGTGGGACCTCGGCATCTGGCATTCCAATGGTGCTGCGGGGCTCACATATAGTGAGTGATCCGGACATGGTAGCCTTTAGGTCCAGTCCCACTTAATTAATACACTCATATACACTGGAGACAAGCATGGTAACGCCCGACAATGTGCTAGTGCATGGGGGGGGGCATCCTTGCAGTGCCAATTACTCGGTAAAGTAAGGATATCAAATCCAATGTGGAGAGCCCCCCCCCCACATACACACTTTTATCCTGGAGCTGCATTATTCTCGGAGTCTCTCTGTGGGTCTACACAACCCTATACTAGAGCTGCTGCTTTTTTCCCCAGACCCCTTAAAGGGCCATACACTCCAGCATCCCCCACCTCTCTCGGTCTTAAAGCCATGATCCCTGTCACCCGACTGCCTCAGCATCTCCGAAAACAGAGAGCATTTAGGAGACTGTGTAAGGATGGTGGGGGGAGAGAGGGCCAGTATGGGCAAACTATGTGACTGCTGAGGGAAAATACTGCCCCATCCTCCCCAGTCACGTTTCTGTCTGGGATCCCTGTTAGCCAAAAAGACATACATATCCATACTAAACACTGGCCCAAACTGTGCTGAGAAGGTTTAGGGGAGAGGATGTATGGGTAGAGTAGTCCGTAACCAACCACCAGCCCAAAAGACGCCCGGGGCTCTCTAAGAGAGGCAAAGGGCTGAAATTAACCAACGGCCCTGATAGGGTGTTCGTGAAACCCTCTGTCTCAGTACCTATGGGGGAAAACCCCCCAGCATATTTACAATATATTCCAGAGGGAAAATGCAGAAAACAAGCTCCATAAACAGTCTGGATCTTTTACCCTTCACCAGTCGCCTCCGCTGAAGATTGAGTGGTTGGGAATCGGCCCTGCTCTATTTCGGAGTGGGGAACATCCACTGGTGCGTCTGCAGGAGCAGTGCCATCTTGGTCCAGGAGCGGCTCGGCTGTACCGTCTCACGAGATGAATCGGCATCAATAGGCAATGGTGGCACCAGCGGGGAAGCTCCTGGTAAGTTCATCAAGGCCTTAAATCTGTTAACACCTCAAGAAGGGACTTGGTGACCCCGAAGAAATTTGTGACTCCTAGCTGTGGCTCCGACTACGGGATTGGGCTCTGTGCCTTCTGTTGGAGGCTTTTTTTCTCTTTTTGCACCCCTTTGCTTTGGAAGCCAGGAGCCATGGGTCACTGTCGTTTGGGGGTGAGGGTAGAGGAGGGCCCGAACCTCGCCCTCGCACCATCATGGATCCAGGGGCCAAAGTGGTGTCCATTGTATTGGGCCTGTCACGTCGCTCAGGAGGGCAGCGCAAATTTCTGAAAATCCAGCTGGGGAGCCAAGTGGGTGAGAAAGCCCTCCGCAGTCTTTGGTGTGTCAAAGGACCTAGAGATCCCACTGTGTACAGTCCTCAGCGTGGCCAGATACCTGAGGGAGTACTGTAAGCCCAGCTCCGCACATACTTTCCTGGATGTTGTGAAGGCACATCTGCGGTTTAGGAGCTCCGCAGATTAGTCGCAAAGATCTGGATCCTGTGGCTGTGCCATGACATATATTGCTTTTCCCTAACCTTCACCGTAATAGTCTCTCTATATGAAAACCTTAGAAATCTTGCAAAGATAGGGCAGGGATGAGCCCTGGTTGCAGGTTTCAAGGGCTAGGAAGTGATGAGCCCTGTCAGCTTCAATGGGCCCATCCCAGGTGCAGCCCAATAAGCCAGGCAGACAATGTTGTAGAAAGCTGTGTTATTGCCATTGCAGTCTTTGGGGAAGCCAATGAACCAGAGGTTGTTATGTCTCCCCCGGTTCTCCAAGTCCTCAACCGGCTGCCACAGAGTTTGTATAGCACCATCCTGCTCCCTGATATAGCTCATCAGTCATTCTGTTTTATCTTCATTGTCTGCAGTTCTTGGCTCCGTAACATTGCTTCTGTGGGAGAGGAAAATTATGTCTGCTTTACTATTCTGGGACGCATGTTCTAGCGATTCCATTTTGGCCATCATTAAACTGAACATCAGTTTTACCTCAGCCAGGCTGCGATCAGAGGCTGCGGGCTGTACGGGTGCCATCTCCCGGTCGGATCCCTCGTTATAGGCCCAACCTCAAGGAGAACAGAGAGGCTCTAAACTGCTCTTTTTTGCCCTGAGAAAAACCGCATATGAAATACAGTATATCTTCTATCACTGTAGGCAAGTGGCACTCCTTCTAGTAGTTAGGCTTCAGTCAGGAGGGAAACGTAGCAAGGATGTTGTAAGATAGAGATAGGGCAAGACAGAGTTTTGTAATTAAGCTGCCATTTTTCCAGTTGGCAGGCCGCACCCCCTCACCCCGTCGGTATTGCGTACTAAAGCCCTTCCCTGGATTGGGCCAATAGGTGGTTTAGTGAATCTCCTCCCTCACCCAATCCAGCACTGTTGAAATGTACTGAAGCCCATCCCTGGAAGTTAAATTACGCCCAACCCACACTGTGTCAAATCCCCCCCAGCCAACCCACAAAGCACCCACCACACTACCCCTTGACTCACCCACCCATTCATAAATGGGCTGCTGTCAGGTCCTCACATACTGACTGGTACAGACCCTCTTCTCATCACTTCAGCCAGCTGCCATCTGAGTGATGGAGTGATCAGGCGCATACTATACCAGCAGCTGTTTCTAGAGTATGCATGCATTTACTACCTGTCAGTCAGATGGCAGTCGTCAAGAGGGTCTGTATCAGTCACCATCTGAGTCTCAGTCAGCGGCTCACCTATGCATGGATGAGTGAGTCAGGGGCTGATGGGGTGGGGTGGGGATGGTGGGTTGTTAGTAGGTGGGCTGGGGAGGGAGGGAGGGGCTTTGACAGTGATCCGGCAAGGGATAACACTAGACTACCATAGGTGATCTACAGTACATTTGCACAATGCAGGATTGGGTGAGGGAGGGGGACTACTAGAAAAGGGCTTCAGTACACAGCCACAATACAGACAGAGATCTGGTGAGGGTGGGGGCTCCCTAGGCTGCCAGGGAAGGGCTTTAGTACAGGTCCACAATACTGACAGGAATCCAATGAGGGAGGGGTGTCCACTAGACTGCCAGGATCAAGATCTTTAAAACAGCATAGTGAAATTACTGGACAGAACCAACAGAGACTGGGAGCAGGGGGAGACAACATACATCTGTATCAACATGGGTGTAGGAGGTGGAAACAGGTGTAGTTCGCACCAGTGCAGCCAGCAGCCACACACCACTGTGCATGTAGATAAAAAGCAGGATTTCGTAAGTGTTAATTAGTGCTGCATTGGCAGCCTGTTAGTGCTTACAAATACTTTGAATATACCACTGCATCCTATATGCAAGATGGCCTCCTTATTTTCATGAACACAGTGATGTATTCTGCTCGTCAGCACTATCCACTGTGCGTGGTGCCGGGAGACCTTTTGGATATGGACCTTGCCCCGCCCAGACACGCTATGTCTATTTAGTGTGGGGCTATGCCTGTTAGTGCTGCACTAACCTTCATAATATTGTCATTCTACCCTCCCAGACAAACACTAAAGCATCACCTTAAGTATTGAATAATAAGTTATGTGACATTAAAGTTTCTGATCATGTGAAACTTACACGCTAACGAGCAACCTTCACACAGCACATAAAATTTTGAAACAGTGATGCAGCATACGAATATACAAAACTGCCAGCAGAGAAGGCCACATGGTCTATCGAATCTGCTTTATATGGGTACATTGTGTAATTTTACAGTGAACCGTGTCACACTTCCCCATTAACCACAATCCTCTCCTTGCATATGTCCCACCCGCTCTTGAACCCACAGACTGTCATGGCTAATGATCTCTGCTGGTCATTTGTTCCACCTTGACACCACCTGCTCTGCAAAGAAGTATTTTCTGACTTCCTGCCTAAACCTTCCTCTAGCCAGTTTGTAACTCTGACCCCTTGTGCTTCTATTCTTGCTCAAATTAAAGGTGTTCCCGAAATCTACCCTGTTTATACCCTTCAGATATTTGAAGGTTTCAATCATGTCCCCCCTTTCTACCTTCCAGTAAATACATATTAAGGCTCCTCAACCTGTCCTCATACGATTTATTTGGTTGACCCTGTATCATTTTCGTGGTTCTTCTCCGTACCATCTCAAGATGATTTATATCCTTTTCCATGTAGGAATACGACACCAATACTGCACGCAGTATTCCAGGTGTGGCCACACTATGGATCAGTTCAGAGGAAGGATCACCTCCTTACCTCTGCTTGTGAACCACCTCACTGTTCACCCCAGCATCCTGCTTGCCTTAGCTACTGTCTTTTTACACTGGGTAGTCTGTTTATGGTTGCTGGTTATATCTATTCCCAGATCTTTTTCCTCCTCAGTTGCTGTGACCTTTAAGCCATCCTGCATGTATTTGGTTCTCGGGTTTTTGAGGTCATTGTGCATGACTTTGCACTTCTTCACGTTAAAAGTACAGTTACGCAAGAACTTATGTAACAGTAGAACCTTGAGAGAATCCCTTGCATTAGGCCACATCTATGGAACTATAGCCGCCAGGCACTAGGACCACACAGAAACGTCCTAGCTAGCAGTCCACTAGGGGCCACACAACGATGTCAGCTGATGGTGTCCTTCCTATGTAAACATGTGGGGCCCCCGTGCCCTCCTCAGTTCCCCCGCCAGAGACCATATACAGAGGATCTCCTCCTGGGGAACCAAAGGAGAGACAGGTTCCCGACACTAATCAAAGTGAAACAGAAGGTAAGCTGTCCTGGGGAGGGAGGGAGGGAGAGAGAGAGAGAAAGGCCTATGTCCGGGGTGGACAGCATGGGTGGATGAAAGATTCTCTCAAAGAGCTACTGTCATGGTAAGTTCTTACGTAACTGTACCATCTTCTTTGAGGATATCTCTTGCATCAGGCCACACCTATGAAACAAATCCCAAGCAGTTCTGACACAGAACCAGGCTGGGTGGCTAGATGCTTCTGTAGGCCTAAGACCATAAGACTTGAAGCACAGCCAGGCTGAAGCCTGCCCTTCCCCTAGAGACAATGTCCAGACTATAGTGCTTAGTGAAAGTGTGGACAGTACTCCAAGTGGCAGCAGCACAGATTTCAGTGGCTGACACATTCCTGAAACAGGCAACAGAGGTGGCCATGTCTCTGGTTGAATGACCATATGCAACTCCAGGAAGTTCCTTACCATGCTTCCTATAACAGAAAACAATACAGTTGGCCAGCCATTTGGACAGGCACTGTTTAGAAACAGGTACACCCTCTTTCCCAGGTCAAAAGAAAGAAACAAACAGCTGTGAGGACTTCCTGCAGTCCCTTGTGCGATGAACATAATATCCGAATATTCTATGTACATCTAAAGTATGGAGCAATGCTTCTACTGGATTTACATGCTCTGGGAAATAGGCAGGTGGAGGATTTGATTCAGGGTAAACTCAGGCACCACCTCTGGTAAAACTTTGGGGTTGGTACACAAAGACACCGTGTCTTTGGGGAAAACCAAATAGGGAGACTCACACATTGGAGCCAGAAGCTCGGAAATCTTTCGAGCAGAAATAATAGAAACTAAAAATAAAGCTTTCCAAGACAGAAAGCGTAGCTCACTTGCTGCGGTCGGTTCAAAAGGAGCCAAAATAAAGTTTCTCTAACACAAAATTTAAGTCCCAAGGCAGAACTGGATTGTGCAAGTGTGGCTTCAGATGAAGAATGTCTCTCAAAAATGTACGGGACACCTCCAGCTGTGCCACCGTACAGCCATCAACGGGCACATGGATGGCTGAAACAGCAGCCAGGTGCACCTTAATGGAAGAGTATTGCAGGCCAGACTCTGAGAGGGACAGCAAGTACTCCAGAATCTGATTCGCTTGACAAGTGAAAGGACCCAAATGATGTGAAGTTGCCCACAGAACAAAGTGCTTCCACTTCATGGAATAAGTGGCCCTGGAAGAGGGTTTCCTTGCAGCCACCAGGACATCAGCCACCTTCAGAGATACTCCAAATTTAGCCTTGGTTATGTCTTAATGAACCAGGCATGGAGGTGTAGTGACTTGAGGTCTGGATGGACCAAGGTGCCCGGTTCCTGAGAGGGTAAGCCTCTGCACAGGGGCAGGGGCACTGGGGGTCCCACCACCAACTGCTGCAGTAAGGAGAACCAGATCTGACACAACCAGAAGGGATCAACAAGAATGATTGTCGCTCCTTCCATATGAAGCTTGAGCATTAACCTCTGGATTAGCAGGAAGGGAGTAAAGGCATAGAGGAACTTCCCTTTCCAAGAGAGGGACAATGCGTCTCACCAGAAAACTCCAGGCCTGAAGCGAGCAAGCAGAAAAGCAGCAGTTTTGCGTTGAGTGGGGACACAAAAAGGTCCAGACGACCCCACCTGTCAAACAGGTCTTCTATGAATGAAGTCAGCAGCTCCCACTTGTGCATCTTGGACTGTAACCTGCTAAGCTTGTTCACCAGGACATTTTGGACACCTGGGACATGGACGACTGACAGCTCTAGGCCACGTTCTAGAGCCCAGTACCAAACCCTCATTGCTTCGCGGTACAGGGGGTAGGAATGGGTACCCCCTTGCTTGTTTGGGTAGTGTACCACACTAATGTTGTCCGACTGCACCAGCAGAGGTCCCTGGGGCAGGTGGTTCTGGAAGACCTGCAGAGCATACAGAATGTCTTTCATCTCTAGGACATTTATATGGAGGGAACTCTCCACTGCAGTCCAAGAACCTTAGGTCTGATAAGGGTCCAGGCGTGCCCCCCCAGCCCATCCACAAAGCATCTGTGATGAGGCTCTGATGAGGGGATGGGATTAGGAAAGGAACCCCTTTGAGCAAACTGCTGGGGTCCATCCACTACTGAAGCACCTTCTTTACCAGCAATATGACCAGAACCATTTGTTCTAGATTGTCCATGCGTTGATCCCGCTGGACCCGCAATGTCCGCTGGAGGATCCACATGTGCAGCCGTGCCAGTGGAACCATGACAATGGCTGACACCATCAGACCCAGTAGTCAGAGGAATATCCTGGCTGTGACATGCTTGCTGCTATAAAGAACCTGAGCAATTAGGCGCTCTGCCCTGTCCTGGGGCAGGAAGGCCAAGCCCTGAGCGGTGTCCAGTATCGCTCGTATCTACTGGAGACACTGACAAGGGGTCACGACTGACTTGGGCAGGTTGACTGTAATCCCTAGGACATGAAACTGCTGTCCAATATGTGCTAGGGTGTAAAACAGGTGCTCCTTGGACTGAGCTTTGAGTAACTGGTCCAGAAAAGGGAAGACGTACAGTACCTCTCTCCCGAGGCCCGCTGCTGCCATGACCACCAAGCACTGGGAAAAGATCTGCTGCGCAGAAGATAAGCCAAACGGCAATGCCCTGAACTGGCAGTGCTCCCCCTGGAACAGGAACCTGAGGTACTTCCTGTGGGTGGCACAAATCTTTATATGTAGGTATGCGTCCTGCATGTCCAGAGAGCATATCCAGACTCCCTTGTGCATTAAAGGCAGCAGGCCATGGAGGGTCACCATCCTGAGCTTCTTGTACTGGATGTATAAGTTCAGGTTTTGCAGGTCCAGGAATGGGCTGCAAATCCACTGTGGATTTGGGAACTAGAAAGAAGTGGCAATAGAGCCTTTTGCCCCTCTGATCTTCAGGAACTGTCTCTATGGCCTTTTTCTACAGCAGTGTGCGAAATTCCTCCAGCAGCGCTGGAATGTGGCTGGAGGGTAGCTTGAAGGAACTGGAGGTAAATCTGGAGGCCACTGCAGAAATTCAAGAGTGTGGCCTTGCTCTATGAGCTGCACGATCCAAGCATCCCTGGTTATCTCCCTCCACCTATCCAGGTGGAGAGAGAAGCGACCCCCTACCACCACCTCCTGTGGTGCAGGAGGGTGGAGGTCTAGCAAGGAGTCATGCTGAGGCAGAGCCAGCTCTAGGGTTTGCCTTCTTGGTAGTGGAGGTAGGGGCAGGCGGGAAGGGGTTCTGCTCTGCATTCGCTGGGCTGTCGTGTACCTGCCTTGGGTCTGTGGGAGCCCCGATTAAAAGGCACCTTCTGTCCACTTCTTGGCCGGGTATGGCAAAGTGAGTGTACTGACAACAGGGTCCTTCCTGAGGCCTGCAGATCAGAAAGGATGTCCTGTACATCCGCCCCAAAGAGCCTGTAGCCTCTGAAGGGTGCATTCAGGATGGACTGTTGTATGTCAGTAGCAAAGCCAGACACCCCGAGCAAAGAGTGCTGTCTTAGGCAGACGCCAACTCTCAGCTGCCCTAGCAGAGGCATCTGAGACATCATAAGCAGACCTCAAAAGGTGCTTACCCATATCTACCCCGGACTGGAGGGCTTTAAGCAGCTCCTGCCTCTGAGGGTCCTCTGGAAGGACCTGAGCTGCAGCTTTGGCCATTTCCCAGAGAGTGTTCTGGAATTTGGCCATATGGGCAATGTAATTAATTCTGAGAACCAGTGTGGCCGAGGCTTAGGCCCTCTTGCCCATCAGATCCAGCTTTCTGGACTCCTTGTCTGGGGGAAGCAAGCTGAGGTGTTGAGGTCTCTTGGACGTACCATGAGCAGCATTTATTACCACTGAATCTGCCTGGGGTTGCCCTGCGAAAAAAGCTTCCCTGAGGGAGCCTGGTATAATTTGACTGCCTTTCTGGGCATCGCAGGGATCATATTTGTTCTGTGCCAGGCAGTCATGGTGGAATCCTCTAATGCAGCCAGCAGAGGAGGAACATCGGGGAGGGAGGGAATCTGTCAATTCCAAATATTCAGCCAGATTCCTTTGGGTAACATCTTGCTCCTCAGCATCAGTCCCCATAGTTGTTTGCATCTGCTTCATCACTGAGATGAAGGGGGGACCTTGGGGTATATCTGGAGGAGTCCTCTCCCCTTGAGGCAACAGTGGAGGTAGAGTGGGAGGGGCTTCTGGCCCCCTCTTCCTTGTCATCCTCCTCCTCCTCGTCCTCATGTGGGTTGAGATCAGAATTACACCTATCCTCATCAATGGGTTCTGAATAGGGCACCAAAGATGTCACCAACTGAAAGCGAGCAGGCCGCATCAACGTAGAGGGTGTCGGTGTGGGAGCTGGCCTGGTAGGCCCTGGTGTCAATGGGCCTGGAGGAGGGTCAACGTGGTGCATGAACTCCCAAAAGGAGGATGAGGGCACAGTCTGGAAGTCTGTGGTGATCGGTGTCACCGTGCTGATGGGGAGTGGGGGGGGGGCTGGATCCCTGGCATCGGCAGTGCAGCCTGAAGCATCGATAACAGAGGTTGAGTTCTCGGTGTCTACATGACAGCCTGAGGCATTGATGGGGAGGCTGAATACCTGGTGTCACTGAAATGTGAAATGGCCAAAGGCACTGATGGAGGAGGCAGAAATCCCAGTGTTGACAGGCCATCGCAGTCCATAGCAGGCCTGGCAGAACTCCCTGCCTGTTGCCCCTGAGCAGGAAGGGATCTGAACGACAGGGGTTGAAATGTTGGCGGCGGCATCAGGAGGTCTGACATCAATGAGCCATCGCCGGCCTAAGAAGGACCCATGGGCTGCACTGCCAGAGCTGACCCTGTGAAGGAGAGGCTATGGGCGGCAGTCGGGGTCACTGCCGGGTTGGCAGATGACCTAGCTGCAGCTGGTGCTCGAGGCAGCAACTGAGAGTGTACAGGGGAGGCTTTATCCCTGGGCCTATCCTTTCCCTACTGCTTGTGCTCCCAACCAATTTGTCCCAGGCCTTGAAGGAGTGGGAGCTCATGGATGGAGCCGGTGATGTGGAGAAGCTTCTTGCCTGGAGCTCCGTCTCCATTCTGGTGACCTTTTGTTGCAGGAGGAAGGGCTCTAGGGTCTTCTGATGGTGCCACTGGGTAGCCTGGTTGAATCTGTGACTGTCTTCGCAGGTCTTGACGTCATGGTCGGCGCTGAGATAGTGGATGCAGGTATCGTGGTCATCTTTATCGTAGACCTTCTAACAGCATCTGCAGTATCTGAAGAGTTTCTCAGGGTCCGTTGGCATAGATGAAGGCAAAAATGACTTTAAAAAATAAAGTGATTAACAAACTAGGGTGAGAAAAGAAAAGAAAGGTAGAAATCAAAGACATTGCAGTTGCCTGAAGCAGCGTCTCCATGGAGTCCAACGTGCGATGTTGGATGGTGGTAAAAGAACTGAGGAGGGCGCAGGGCCACCCACATTGATGTAGGAAGGACATCGTTGACTGAAGTCATCGGCGTGGGGGCCCCTAGTGGACTACTAGCTAGAAAGTTTCCATGTGGTCCTAGTGCCTTATGGCAATAGTTCCAGAGGTGTGGCCTGATGGAAGGGATATCCTCGAAGATCCCCAGTTTACATATATACAAGACAATCTGTCTAACCTGAAGATCCCCCAACTCCCCCAGTTCTCTTGCTCCCTCTTCAGTGTCCATCCTCCCATACTTTTTGGTGTCATTCACAAAGGGCAGATTTTACCATTTATGCCCTCCCTGTGTCATTAATGAAAACATTGAACAGCACAGGTCCTAGCACTGATGCTGCAGTACCCCACTGATTACTGCCCTTGATTCTGAGAGCTCCCCTCCCACCACCACCACTTGGGTCCTTCCACTAAGCCAACTACCCATCCACCTACCTAATCAATTTACTACCAGCCCCTACGTCCTCCAACGTTTTTCTTGGCCATGCATGTAGATTTTGAAAACTCAACAGTAGCACAGATGTTTTGAAAACCATTGTATAGATGTTCAAAATATTCAAGCAGCACATATATTAAAAAAACAAACAAACTGAAGGATTCCTGTGCAAATATTTTGTTTTTTAATTAAAGATACCTAAATACTACCCTGTGTGGCTTCTACCTGTTGTGTCGCGGATTGATATATCATTCCAGAATTTCAATACATTCTAATTCTGCCGGCAGCCCAAGGGTTAAAATGTTGTGTTTTTACCTGCAGATTGTGTTCAAGGGCAGCTTGTATTGTAAAATCCAATTTTTAAGTGCAAACACAACAATATTACACATCCCATATTTGATCACGCTTATTGTTCTGGTCTACTTCACATCAAAATAAGCATAACAAATAGTAACTAAGATAATAAGTTAAAAAATACACTACTGATCACATTAAGAAAGGAAAGTAATCAGAGTCCCACCTACAGTATACTGTTTTGTCTGAAATGACTTCAGCCCTGACTAGAAGCTTTTTTTTTTTTAATTCTGCTTTTTCTCCCACAGCTCCACAAGGCAGCTTTTATTAAGGGTATTCATTATAACCAGCAGCTGGTATCTGAAGGCAGTTTACATTTGACTAAATATGATATTTAGCTTATTTTTTCACCAAACCACCTAAAGGACCTATTGCTCAATAACATCTAACAAACCTGTACATTTTATAATATAGGTTTTTTTTCAGAAATTCTTTTGGTAGATTAAGAATGTGCAAACAATACATATTTTTTTTAAATTGAATATACTTTGAAAAAATTGTCTTTTACAAAACAGTGTACAGGCAATACAATACCAAGAATACATTAACAAACATACAGAAACATCCCCAATTGATCCCCAGAGCAAAGGCCCACAAAGCCATATTTCTTTCTTGCTTTCAAAAGTTCTTCCAGGAAAGACATAGTGAGCTGGTAACAGCTTGTTTCCAGGTGCATCCAGGAAGGGGAAGGAGAGCAGACAGTAAGATACAATAAAATACACAGGGACCAGGATTAGCTCTCATCAGCCTTCCCGACAAACAGGCACGTGAGACAGGCCTGTGACCTGGCCCCCACCGTTTTGTATTTACCTGAATCATTGATTATTAGAATTGAACGATTCCCTGCCTGATTCACCCAAAATTGGTAATATACTGTGCCCTGCTCTCGCCTACATGGACAATTTGGTTTTGTTTGCGGTCACTAGAAAAGGATTTCAAAGGAAGCTGGATATTCTTTATTCTCAGGCCAGATCATTAAAGTTTACTATCAACGTGGCTAAAAGCCAGATGGTGGTACAGTATTTTGTCTCATTGATACATCACTAGTATGGAAGATGGGCACTATGAAGTGGATCAGTGAAAGCCTGCACTTATCTCGCAGTGACTTTTTCTGCAATTGGCTTATAGAGTACAGTGGAATGCGGTTATGTATGGAAATCCATACACCTCAAAAAGTTGTTCTGCTTTAGTAGTGACGTCCTCACTAACACAGAACAACTTTTTGTTCTGCGTTAGTGATGATGTCACACTGCAACCGCCCCCACCAGCGTCATGCATAGGACAGTGGGTGGTTGGCGACTGCTGCATGTGAGCTGGCCGGCAGGCTGGAGAGACCAGGAGTGCGGGTCTCCGGCGGCAGATGCTGGCTAAAAAATTTAAGTGACCCTGTTTTGGGGCACCATACACTATATAGAACAGTGTATGGCCTCCCAAACAACTCGGCAACTCTTCCCCCTTGTGTTTTCTATGACAGTAGAAGGATCTCTCAAGCTTTGCTCTCAAGGTCATCAGCCGTCATAGAAAACACTTAGGTGAAGAACTGCCTTGTTGTGTATGGGAGGCCATACACTATCCTATATATGGTCCAATCATGTGAAAACATCCCTTATCAAACTGAAATACACAACTTTTGTTCTTAAAATACATCACAGTAAATATGAAGAGAATAGTATACACCCGATGCCTGAAGTTATTAAGGCGAAATACTTATCGCAAGCACTGTTCTCTGCTGAAATCTGGTGTACCTCAAAAGTGGAAAGCCTGGAACAACCCATGAATCAAATGTACAGAGCTTTGTTGGTTATGAATAAGGTGACTCCTGCATCCTATCATAGGACTGAACTGGGGATGTCTAGTCTAACAGTGTTAGATGCATGCAGAGTTAAATAGTGGTTGATGATCACCTGAATGTCCGATAACAGACTACCAAAAAAATCTGACTATTAGAAAAGTATAACTGGATTAAATTAAACTATAAATCTTTACCACGGCTGTCCCTTGTGATGAATAACTTAAAAGACTATATAGTGTATGGTCAAACATTGTTGTGCATGGAAAACCATACACCATAAAAAGTTGTTCTGCTGCAGTAGTGATGTAGCTACTAATGCAGAATGACTTCTCCTCCTGCGTTAGTAGCGACATCATAATGCACGCATCCCTATCAGTGCTGTGTGGCACTGGCTGGTGGCTGAAGGGTTGCGCTGGCTGGCGGATGGCAGTGAATTGCGGGAGGAGGGCCAGAGGCACTGACTGATCCTGCTACAGAAAGTAAGCAGTTTTGTGTCTGTACACTATATATAGTGTATGGTAGCCCAAATACACAACATTGCTATTCATACACCTTGTGTTTTCCATGATGACAGAGGGACTTCTCGAGCTTCGCCCTTGAGGTCCTTGTCATCATGGAAAACATTCGGTGTAAGAATAGCATTGTTGTGTATGGGCAACCATGCACTATCCTATATACAGTAATTTGGATATCTTGAATTACTGTGTAGATAAGAACATTGCTTTATGTGTAAAATATAAAAGGTACATCAAAACTAGAACAATACATTTTCACGTAAAAATGGATATGCAAAGGATAAGCAATTCCAGATTCTCACTATGACTGGCAGAATGTGGTAACTGGAATGAGCTCAGATACTACCATAATTTTTTAAGACACCACACAAAAGGAGAATGCTAACTCTGTAGATTTGAAATATTTCATAGCAACATTCTACATGCAAGATACCACCCCACAAATGTACTTTGTTATTAATCCATGTCTGTTCTCTCATGCCCACTGTGTAAAAGCGCTTACTGTGTATACCTAACTGTATAATTGCCTATAATGTATTGTTACCCTACTGTATAACTGTTCATTAACTCCGGGTCGCCCCTCAAAAAGGGACCCTGGTCTCAGTGGGCTCTCCTGGTTACCAAAATGAAATAAATAAATGAAGGATTTAAATGCTAAAAACTGTGGCTGTGAAAAGGCTGGAACTGAAGATTTGTCATATGTGATATTTGATTGTACTTAGTACAATATGGCCCAAAGAATATTGCTTAATCCTAATTGGAATTCTATTGAAGCAAAAGACAAAAAAAGAACTTGTAACTCTGCCGTTACAGTGGAGGATAGTTACATTATGTTACATTTAGCAAATTATCTTTGTCTAATTAATAAACTCTATGCCAAGGACTAGAAATTGTACTAATCTGGTATAAATGTTGATATTATGCTTTACAAAGTCAATTATTAAGCTATCCTGATGCTTGGGGCATTTCTGACTATAACTGCCAGAATTTTGTACCGTGCAATAGTTTGTACAGTATATGTGCAATTAAAGAACTAGTGGAGCCAAAACAGGCAGACAGGAAAATAATACACATTTTAAGAAGTAGTCAAGTATAACTTTTTATTTCTGTAGTATTTTTCTTTTTCCTTTTGCTCACTAGAAAGTCTCCTATTTGATAATATTGTGTTGGATGTGTGGAACAGCTCTTAGTCTGGCAGCTGACATATCTATCTCTATCACCCCCCGCTATATCATCAGCATTGTGATCTCAATGGCAGTGACATCACAAGTGAATGACCTGGCAGTCACTGAATGGCTGTTCCTAAGCAGCAGTGATGTCACAAGTCAGTGAAGTCACAAAGCTGATGATGTAGTGAGGGGCAGTAGAGTAAGATATGTCAGCTACCAGGCAGAGTGCTGTTCCACACATCACACCTGCTAACATTAGGTAAACAATCTTCTAATTAAACAAAGGGAGAGGGAAAAAGTACCTCAGATGTAAAAGGTAATGGCTGGCTGCTTTTAAAATCTAATATTAGTTTTAAACAGTACTCTAGCTCTTTAAGTATTCTGACTTTATATTGTGCTTATGTATCGTGTGATGATCTTGTAATGATCCTTTTTATAATCAAACAAAAAATCAATCAATCAAAATTTTTATTTATCCAGGCGAACATCATTGAGCAAGCTCATTTACAAGATGGACCTGGTTAGCTCCGGGTCAAATGGTACAATGCATACAGAGGTATTTACAAAAGAGCCAAATAACACAAGTAAAAAACAATTAATGCAAGTAAGTACTCAATGTTACATCAGTCATATCAGTTCAGAATGCTTCTGTAATATTTAAGGAGGATATAAGATGAGGCTTAGTAGGAACTTCAGTAGGGAGAAGTGATAGGCCGCTTGCGTAGGGAGCTGACGCAAGCACAGAATTTCAAAAGTAGTGTAATTACAAAAAATATATTACTAGTGAAAAAATAAACAAATTAAAATAAGGTGCACTATAAAATAAAATTAACAGCAGTGCAAACGAGCAGATGGAACTTTACTGGTAGATGGGGACTATTTCTCTGACAGGTCCACCAACCACTTACCAACAGCAAGAGCCTCTTACCTCATTTATATCCATGAAAATGGCCAATTTATTTTTGAAGATGTCTATGGAATGGGCCAATAACCACTTCTTGTAGCAATGTGTTCCATATCACTGCATTGTTCCTTGGAACTGGACAATGAATTAATTTTGTACTCAAACAATGAACTCTTATTCAACACATCTGTTCCTACAGTCCACCTTCCTACTCATGCTGCATACCCTCTATCAGCAACACTGTTTTCAGTAGTTCCAATCACCTCTTTAAAGACTATGGTCTACTGCTTACACCTATTGCTTACACTGGCTATACAGAGTATGCTAAGGAGCTCCCTATGCCACTCCTGATACAATGGTATGTCCTGGGCTAACCAGCGACTTACATATCAATGCAAAGATATAAATGCAATAGTTTTCAGTCCAGTTTTGGGTTTGCATAATAATGAAGAACAGCTGTCCTCACTGCATCTATTCATTCAAGCTCCTTTGGTAACATTTCAGTCACTCAGATCTTCTCCACTGTTATTTTTTCAACAATCTCAACCAAGAGTAGTCTGCCATTCATAGAATCATAGAATATGTACAAGTCCAATAGGCTAAAAGCCCTTTTCAGAACTCGACACCTTTTTATGGGTGGTATACATATTTATTGTTTCCCATGTGAAGATCCAGTCTAGTTTTAAAGGTATCCATTGTTGAACTGGATATTATATGTGCAGGCAAACTATTACATATTCCAACGATCCTCTGAGTAAAGAATTTACTTCTCTTAGTAGTTTTTTATGAAATCCCCTGTGATTTTAAGTCCATTGTTTCTCTTACTGGCTGTAGTATTATTCAAAGTCAGACCTACAGTCACACCTAAATAACCATCTTTTAAAGCTTTATATGTAAAAAATAAGTCCCCACGGACTTGTCTATAACCTACAGAGTAAAGCTGTAGATTTCTTAATCTTGTACTGTAGTCCAGTTTCTCTTGATTTCTTATTTTTTTAAGTGTATTTTCTCTGGACACTTTCATCCGGTTTACGACACATTTGGCTATGTTGAAAAACACCTTTATGGAGCAGGGACACTCTTCCAGGGAAATTGACAGGATAACAGAACGGGCAATGCAGGTACCAAGACAACAACTACTTCAATATAAACAAAAGACAGCTACAGAAAGAATACCCTTGGTAGTCACATATCATCCAGACCTTGAACGCTCATGTAAGATTATTAAAGATCTCCACCCAATATTTAGTGAGGATGACACCCTTAATTGTATTTTTAGGAACTCCCACTACTATCTTTAAACAACCGCCAAATTTATCCAGCCTAATTATTAGGAGCAAACTTTCACGAACAGAATACCATGTCACACAATGGCACACGACCCTGCAATCAACGCCCCTGCAAGACTTGTGGGCTAATTTCTACCTCAGACTGTGTGGTTACATCACAAAACAGACAATTCAGGTGCATGGAAGTCATACATGCATGTCACGATATGTTGTTTATTTCATTCAGTGCAAGAGATGTCCACAAACAGGTTATGTAGGAGAGACACGCCAACAGCTCCGCACTAGGATGAACTCACACAGGCATACTATTACAGCAAGGAAGACTGAAAACCAGTGGGGCATCACTTCTCCCAGCCTGACCACTCAGTCTCAGATATGTCAGTAATGGTCTTAAAAGGAAATCTCAAAACACACAACAGAGACGAGCTTTTGAGATTAAACTTATTTTACATCTCAATATGGTAGCAGATGGGATGAACTTGGATATTGGCTTTATGGGACACTACAGAAATTAACATCCACAGACCTTTTCTTCTTCAAGCTGACATATTATAGGACTTCAGCATGTGTGAGATGGATGCGTGTGTGTATGTATGTGTGTGGGTATGTATCAGAGGTATGTGATATAATAGATGTGGGGTCTAGTCACATTGAGGTAAGTATCTATTTAGCTATATGGAGGTATAATGTGTTACTATTTTCATTTCACACACAACAAATTTCTCCTTACTTTTTATCTTTGCCTGTGGGGGGTTGATTCCATTGCACCATATTCAGTTTACCCAGCCTGCTAGTGTACATACAGGAGTGTTATCTTATACTGTTATATATAATTTTGTAACTCTGTACATATTGGGATGTGTGATCTCATTTGCTTGGGGTCCTGCACATATCTTTTTACATTAGGCTATATTGTAGTAATTTACCAGAATTTCATTACAAGTTGTATTCCTTGGGAACAATTACAGTGACTTGAAGTTATTTAGGTCTCACTAGGAGAGATTGAGAGTGTGTGTGTGTGTGTGTGTGTCTGTGGGGACAGAGAGAGAGAGAGCGTAAAAGGAGGGGAGAGAGAGAAAGACAACATCTCGTTTTGTTATAGAGCCCCCACCCACATTATTGTGATGTGGGGTGGGTTAGGTTGTACTGTTTGTATGAGCAGGAGGAGATAAATTACTTTTTTATCTCTTTTTCAGATTCCCTAGACACCTGTGGTACATGTAGTTGCTACATTCTCAGTATACAGTGGCGTGAAAAAGTATTTGCCCCCTTCCTGATTTTCTCTAGTATTGCATATTTGTCACACTGGATGTTTTCAGGTCTTTAGAGAAAATGTAATATTAGATAAAGGGAATCTGAGTGAACAAATAACACTTGTTTTTTTTTATTTCACTTATTTAATGAAAAAAAGTTAACCAACACCAACTGGCACTGTGTGAAAAAGTAATTGCCCCCTTACACTTAATAACTGGTTATGCCACATTTAGCTGCAATGACTGCAACCAAACACTTCCTATAATTCAATATCAGTCTTTCACATCGCTGTGGAGGAATTTTAACCCACTCTTCCTCGCAGAACTGCTTTAATTCAGTAACATTTGGTAGGTTTTCGAGCATGAACTGCTCGTTTCAGGTCCTGCCACAGCATCTCTATTGGGTTTAAGTCTGACTTTGACTAGGCCACTCCAAAACTTTAATTTTACTTCTTTTGCCATTCTGATGTGGACTTGCTTTTGTGTTTTGGATCATTGTCTTGCTGCATGACCCAACTACGCTTCAGCTTCAGCTGACGGAAGGATGACTGGACATTCTCCTAAGAATTTTCTGGTACAGAGCAGAATTCATGGTTCCTTTAATTATGGCAAGTCATCCAGGTCCTTAGGCAGCAAATCATCCCCACGCCATCACACTACCACCACCATGTTTGACTGTTGGTATGGTGTTCTTACTGTGGAATGCTGTGTTTGCTTTTACGCGAGACATTATGGGATCCATGTTGTCCAAAAGTTCCACTTTGGACTCATCTGTCCATAGAACATTTTCCCAAAAGGCTTGTGGATCATCCAGGTGCTTCTTGGCAAATGAGAAATGAGCATTTATGTTCTTCTTGGTTAGCAGTGGTTTCCACCTTGCTACCTCATATGAAGCCCATTTTGCCCAGTCTCTTTCTGATTGTGGAGTCATGAACACTGACCTTAGCTGAGGCAAGAGAAGCCTGCAGTTCTTTGGATGTTGTTTTAGGATCCTTTGAGACTTCTTGGATGATTTTACGCTGCTTGGAGTAATTTTGGCAGGCTGCCCACTCCTGGGAAGGTTCATTACTGTTCCAAGTGTTCTCCATTTGGAGATTATGGCTCTCACTGTGGTTCGATGGAGTCCCAGAGCCTTAGAAATAGCTTTGTAACCCTTTCCAGACTGATAGAGGGCAAATACAGGTTACTCACCTGTAACAGGAGTTCTAGGAATGGTATATGTTGTTCATCCACACTCATTGGCAGGTATCCTTGCCGCTTTAAATCTTGCCGGAAGGTCTTCAAGCTTGCTCCTCCCACCCACCCGGGTGGTATAACTCTCAGCTCCGCCCCATGACGCCAGATCTGGCCCGCTGGAAGCTCAGGTTGTGCGGCGCCGCCGGGAGGTTTGGTGGTCGGTGGATGAACAATATATACCATTCCTAGAACTCCTGTTACAGGTGAGTAACCTGTATTTCTAGGGACATGGATATGTTGTTCATCCACACTCATTGGCAGACTCTAGCAGTTCTCCGGGAGGGAGGCAAGACGCACACCCCACATACTTACTTGGGAAAGAGAGACTGGAGAACCGAGGCCCAAACCAGCATCCCGGCGTGACTCAAGGTCGATGTGGTAGTGGGTAATGAAGGTGTTTGCTGACTTCCAGGTAGCAGCCCTGCAGATTTCCTGGATAGGGACGCCCCTGGAAGCAGCCACGCTGCAGCAGTATGGCGGGTAGAATGAGCTCTTATCCTCTGGGAGGCTCCATGCCCGCCAACTTATAGCAGAGATCTATGCAGGAGGTTACCCACCTGCTTATCGTCCGCTTGGCTGCAGGTCTGCCAGATGCGGCTTCAGCGTAGGTGACAAACAGCTGGCGAACCTCTCCCCGAATTTCAGCCGTGCGCTCCTTATAATAAGCGAGCGCCCTTCTAGGGTCCAGAGTATGGAGCCTATATTCGGCCTCCGAGGTGTGATTGGGGTAGAACACCGGCAGAGTCAACACCTGGTTAAGGTGAAACTCCGACACCACCTTCGGAAGGAATTTCGGTGAGGCGCAGGACAACCTTGTCCCTGTGGAAGACCAGGTAAGGAGACCGATGGAAGCGCCTGGAGCTCTCCCATCCTTCTGGCTGACGGATAGCCACCAAGAAGGCCCTTCTTCCACGACAGGTGAGAGAGAGCACACCTGTGCATAGGTTCGAATGGCTTGCCCATGAGCTTTGCCAGTACCAGCAGTAGATCCCACGGAGGTGGGGGTTCTGACTGGAGGGGAATGATCAAGGGCCTTGAAAAGCCAGACCACCTTCTCCTGCGCCACCGACTGCTTCCCCGCCCGCGCCTGTAAGCAGAGATGGCTGCTAGGTGCACCCTTAGGGTCGCCGACCTAAGCCCTTGACTAGAAAGGACCATATAAATAGTCCAAGATGCTTGCTAAGGAACAGGAGGAAGGGTCCAAGCTCTTGTTCTGACACCAAATGGAAAACCTTTTCCATTTGAAGGCATAGCATTTTCTGGTCGACTTTACGGGACGCCTCAACTACATTGAGGATCTCGCCGGAAAGACCCAAGGCCTGGAACTCTAGCCGCTCAGGAACCAGGTGGTCAGGTGCAGGGATTGAAGGTCCGATGGAACACCTTCCCTGATTGACTGAGAGCAGGTCCGGGCGAGCTGGAAGCTGCGCTGAGTCCTGGAGCTGAGACTGAGGAGATCTGGTACCAGAACTGGCGAGGCCAGTCTGGGGCTATCAGAATCACCTGCGCCTTGTCCCTCCTCGCCTTTGAGAAGCACCTTGTGGATCAAGGGAAATGGGGAAAGGCGAAGAGGCCCGGGGTCCATTGCCCTCAGAAGGCATCCCTGCAGCGAGCCCTGCTGAGGGGGCGGCATGGAACAGACTCAGCCGTGCTCTCCATGGAGGCAAACAGGTCCACCTGAGGTGTGCCCCAAAGGGAGAACAGATGCTGTACTACCTCCGAGAGACCACTGTGGGATGCAGCCCCTATCCGCTCAGGGCATCGGCCAGGGTGTTGGAGGCCCTGCCACGTGAATGGCTAGGAGATCCGCCTCCAGGCTGCGCACGAGTGACCAATATGCGGAGAGCTTGCATAGAAGCATGGAGCGGCTCCCGCCCTGGCGGTTTAGATAGTACATGGTCGTGGTATTGTCCGCCTGGACTGGACCACTTGACCCCGGAGGAACGGAGCAAAGGCGGTGAGAGCTAGGCGGACCGCCGGAGCTCCAGCAGGTTGATGTGGCATCGGACTCCCGCTGGGACCAGAGGCCATGAGCCTGTGTTCCCCAGATGGGCACCCCAACCCATCAGAGAGGCATCGCCCGACAGAGAGACCGCTGCTCGGGAAGTGACGAACGGATGCCCTCCTGCAAATGATCTGGAACGGTCCACCACTGGAGAGCTTCCACATCCCCTGTGTCACCGACACAAGCTGGTCCAAGGGATCGCAGCGTGGACCACTGGCTGGCCAGTCCCTCACTGAAGGGGACGATGTTCCAGCCGGCCCAACGGACCACGCCTGGTCAGGCCGCCATGAGACCCAGGAGGCGAGGAAGTCCCGGCAGGCGCAATTGCCCAACCAGAAATGATCGGGGCAAGGAGGAAAGAACCTCGGCCCTGTCCGCCGGGGAGCGCGCCTCTGGCTCGAAGAGAGTCGAGCTCGCCCGATGAATAGAATCACCTGCTTGCTCGAAGTTCCGACTTGGCCTCGTTGATAAGGAGGCCCAGTTGAGAGCAGACCTGAGGGCCAGACTCTGGACCACTCCGCCTCCTTCCTGGAGGGAGCTGCTATCAGCCAGTCGTCCAGGTAAGGGTACACCCGGACCCCTCGGCGCCGTAGGAATGCTGTCACCACTGCCATGCATTTGGTGAAGACCCTGGGAGCTGGAGACAAGCCGAAGGGCATGGCTTGGAACTCGAAGAGGGATCCTTCCGCTCGAAACGAAGGAATCTCTGGTGAGACGGACGGATAGGGACGTGAAAAAACGCGTCCTGCAAGTCCAGAGAGCAGAACCACACGCCGCGTTCCAAGGATGGTATTATCTGAGCCAGAGTGACCATCCTGAAGGTTCGAGACCTTAGGAACTTGTTTAGGTCGGTGTGGTGAGAATGGGGCGCCAGCCCCGTCGTTCTGAACCAGGAAGTACCTGGACACAAACCCTGGGTCTGAAGGAGGGTCCACCACCTCTTACCACCTCCTTCTGGAGGAGGAGAGCGATGTCGGCTCGACGAGCCGCCAGTGAGGCTGGGGATCCGGAAGCCCCCCGAGGGGCGACGGCTCTGAAGGGTGGTGCCTGCTCGAATTCCAGAGGCAGGCCTCTTCCCACCACCTCCAAGACCCACCTGTCCGTGGTAACAGCGGACCAGGCGGAACGGAAGTGCCGGAGCCGTCCCCCCACGGGGGGACCCAGGGGTAAGGTGACGGGGATGGGGGCGACACCCCTCAGCCCGTCACTGGGCAGGCTTGGAGGAGGGACCGGCCGAGGGACCTCCTGGGCCCTTTCCTCCCTGCCTCCTGTTAGAGGAAGCCGGCGGCTTGGGTTTGGGATGCCAAGGCCGAGCCTGCTGGCCCTGACATGCTTGGCCGGGCGCTCGGGGCACAGAAGGACTAAAGGGCTTAGGCTGTGTTTGCGGCTTTGTCCTTCTGAGCGGAGAGACCGAGTCCAAGGTGGCATTGGACTTCTCGATCCTCTGCAGGTGACCTTCCACCCCAGGGTCAAGAGGTCAGTCCCCAAAAGGAACATCCGCCAACTTGTGCTGGGTATCGAAGTAAGGTGGATATCCTCAGCCAAGCCCGCCCGTTGCATAGCCACTGCGGCCACCCGATCTGGCACATGAGTCCCCTATATCCAAAGCAGTCTGAGCTGCTGTTTGGCCACTGCCCTGCCCTGGTCCGGCACTGCTTAACCGTAGTCTGCAGATCGGCGGGAAGATGAGGGATGACTCATCCAGGGAGCCCAACAGGGCATGAGAAAAATGTGCCATGAGGACGGCCGAACTGGCCTGGACGAGGCGCCGAGAGAGGACGTGGCGTGACTTTTCGCCCGACATAGTCCAATTTCTTGGACTCTTGTCAGGAGGTTTGTCCACATCCCTGGCGTTGCCGCGCTGCGAAAGCGCTGTCGGTAACCAACCCTCAGCAGAGGGTGTTCCAAAACCGGACAAGGAACCGTGGGACCGATACTTCCTGGCCATCCTGGCCGAGGCGCAGGGCAGGAAGCAGCGCTGCCAAAGCTCCAGTGCCGGACCCACTATGGCCTCGGCCACCGGAAAGGCCTCCGTCGGAGAATCCCCTCGGTCCAGAATCTCCGTGAGGGGATACCTGGCCCGTTTGGAAACGGGTTCGAGCTCCATCCCGGTAGACTCCGAGATGAGCCGAAGCAGTCCTAGGAAGGACGACGGGCTATCGTCCATAGACTGACCTCCTGAAGACTCCAAGTCCAGTCGCTTGGAGAAGAAGGAGGAATCATCTTCGGACTCGGAAGAGTCCTCGAAGAGCTGCCTCTGGCCTGAGCCACCCTTCACCTGCCGAGGTCGGTCGGGAGTGAGGGTAACTGACAGCCGATGGGGTAGACCCTTAGCGTATCGAGAATCCTGGGTCGGAGCCCCAATTGGTGGCTGTGGAGGCGGAGGTTCCACCGAATCGGAGCAGCTGGTTTTGCCAACAACCGCCTGGGTATAGGCCTCGGACAAGTCGAGGGTTGTGTCGGCTGCCCGTGACAGTTACTTAATGGCGGGAAGGCGCCGGGTCGGCTTATTCCCGCCAGGAGGAGTTGTAACATAAGGTCCTCGTACCGCCGACGTAATTTACGCCAAGCCTCCCTCATCCGAGGAGGAGGCGAGGACGAGCGGCGACGCTGGCTCACGCTGGTGCCGAGACCGAGACCGCCTATGACGGTGGGATCGCTGGACCGCTGAAGAGGTCCGGAGACCGAGACCGAGAGTCCCGGAATTTCCGAGGTCGGTGCGGAGGTGTCGGCCGGAACCGCACTCCTTCGGCTCGGATGGTCCATCCGAGGGCTCCGGAACCGGAGGCACAGGCGAGCCCACGGGATCCTCAACTCCTCCCGGGGGAACCGGGGAGAGGGGAATCTCGGCTGCTAAAGGCGACAGCCCGTCCAATGGGTCGAGAAAAATCTCGACTTCATCGGTGGGAGTCTCGGTCAACTGACCTGACGGGGACACCGTGAGGCCAGTGGCCGAAGCCGAGCGGTCGACTGAAGCCGACGGTCGACGGCCCGGGGAGAGGGACCTTTCCCGCTCCCAAGAGCGTCGACGGAGGGACTTACCCCTGTCCCTCTTTTTGGACCGAGAATAAGGTCCAGCAGACGCAGGCCCTTCTCCTTTAGTGGAGAGGGACAGACAAAGCTCCTTAAAAGAAGCCGTGTAGGAAGAACCCAGAGAGAGCGGGATAAATGCCGCGGCCGAGGAAGATACGGCCCGCGCCGCCTCCTCTTCAAGGGCGACCATCCGCTCGAGCTGATCCGCCGAGCTCCGCCCGCCCCGCGGACACACGCCAACGGGCCTCCTTGGACTTCACGGAGAAGCAGCTTCTCGGGAGACGGCCCAGTTGCAATGGCAGCACGGTCTTCGAGGACGAGGCCGAGAAAGATGAGCACAGGTCGCAAGCCCGCGGGTCGTGCTCAAGGCCTAAGCAGTAGACACACGGAGTGTGGATCCGTCCTGAGACATCTTTCCCGCATGGGCATCTCCGAAACGGGAGTCGATTTGTCCATCGCAGCCGCGAGGATAGAAGACTGAAGTCTTTTGCAAAATTTATTTTTAAACCGCAAACGGAGAAATAGGAACTAGTCACAAACGCAGAGCGTTAAGGAGGGAACCTGAGCTTCAAGCGGTAAGGAAGATCTGGCATCATATGGAGCCGAGTTATACCACCCGGTGGGTGGGAGGAGCAAGCTTGAAGACCTTCCGCAAGATTTAAAGCGCAAGGATACCTGCCAATGAGTGTGGATGAACAACATATCCATGTCCCTAGAACAAATTTTTTTCTGATCTTTTCAGGAACTTCCTTTGATCATGGCATAAGTGCTTGTTGAATCTTTGTGCTGGCAACGTGACTCTGATGGTAAGGGCCAAAATAAGTGAGGTTTATATTGAGCAGGGCTGGCTGTAATCAAGCCTGGCTGTGTTCAAACAGCTGACTCTAATTATCCCTTTAATTGGGTTGATTTAACTAGGGGGCAATTACTTTTTCACACAGTGCCAGTTGGTGTTGGTTAACTTTTTTCATTAAATAAATGAAATAAGTAAAAAAAAAAAGTGTTATTTGTTCACTCAGGTTCCCTTTATCTAATATTATATTTTGTCTAAAGACCTGAAAACATCCAGTGTGACAAATATGCAATAATAGAGAAAATCAGGAAGGGGGCAAATACTTTTTCACGCCACTGTATATTGACATCAGTACATATCAGGATGCATGGTCTGAATTCTTTGAGGTTCCTCTACTAGAGTTTTTTGTTTAACACTAATATTATCAATTTATATTTATATTATCATTTATATAGTCCTGAGGTTTTTGTAATTTCTTGGGCCTTTTATTTAGCTTGAAAATACAGCTGGGTGACATGTCTAGCTAGGTTTTACACATCACACAGTGTGCACTGATGTTTTAGACAACTTTACTGGTATTCTTGTCTTTAATGCATATTGTAATTTCATGAGCCCTATAACTATCTTAGTTTGTCTTTATGAAAGGCAACCTCTCCCAGCTTAATCACATCCTTATACTGACTGTGACACTCATGGCTTGATTTGGGAGTTATCTGCTTCTTATGTCAATTAAATTTATGTGTAGTAGGATTCTTTATGTTTGTTGCACAAGCACATCTTAACCCAAGGTTCATTCGGACTGAGGGCAGTATTGTACTGTTTAACTTCTCTGACATCATCTTCTGTTTTTTTTTTTTTTTTTTAATGAGTATTTTAAACCAATGGGGATTTTTTTCTGTTTTTCTCTGCATTATCTAGCTGTTATAAGTATTGTATTTTCTAAACAACTGCCATGAGCTTCTGAAGAAGGACTGGTTGGTCCGAAAGCTAGAGCACTTTGTTCTTGTTGTTACATCTATGTTGGTCCATTAAAAGGTATCAAATAATTTGCTTCTGGACCTATTTCATCAATAAATCTAATTGTTTTTGTATATTAACCTTGTCTGTTATGGTGGCTACAAGGCCCCCCCAACTTGCAGTCATCTGCAGATTTGGCAAGCCATACTCTGTCCAAGATTGATCCTTGCGGGACACCACTAGTTACACAACCCCAAAAGGAGTAATTCCCTTTGATTGCAACCTATTTATATCTATTATCCAACCAGGAGCTGATCCAGCTTACTATACTGGGTGATAGTTCCATCTTTAAAAGTTCATTTATTAATACAGAATGGGATACTTTATCAAATGCCTTTACGAAATTGAGAGAAATCACATCACTGGGAATGCCCTTATCAAGTGCCTGGCTTGTAGGCTCAAAGAAATTGAGTTGGTTTGTTAAGCATGATTTCCCAGGAACAAATCCGTGCTGACTATGATCCATTAACCCCTATGTTATCAAATGGTCATTCATTCGCCTTTGCAGTAATTTCTCCATGATTTTACCAATCAGAGATGTGAGACTAATTGGTCTATAGTTTTTGGATTCATCTCTTTTACCTCCCTTATGAATTGCAGTTACTACTGCTAAATGCCATTCCTTCAATGCAATACCAGCCTGTATAGACTTATTGTAGAGGTAAGTGAGTGGTTTAATTATAACTGGGGCTAGTTCTTGGATAAGTCTCAGGGATATACTATCTGGCCCGGGTGAAGAATTAGTTTGTAATGAATGTATTACATTAAAAACTTCTGAACTGCTAATACTAGGAAAGTCTGATGGTCAACTCAATCTGTTGCATATGAGAATCTTTTTGTTCGAAGACACTAAGAAAATAGTTATTCAGAGTCTCTGCTATGTCCTCCTCAGCTGTTATTATACCTTTATCTGTTTTTAGGGGCCCTATAGCATGATGGTTACTTTTTAAAGTACCAATATAGTTATAGAACTGTTTTTTGTTGTCCTTAAGCCTAGATGATAATTTTAGTTCCATATTTTCTTTAGCTCTTTTTATCATTCTTTTTATATTTTTATTACACAGTTTAAGTTTGCTGAGTAACTCTGCAGTATTTGTTTCCTTAAATTTCTGAAATATTTTCTTCTTTTTCCAAATCTGTTTCTTGATTTTGTTATTCCACCAAGGGGGGGGTCATTTATTTTTATTATATTTAACCCTGATCGGTACATATTTCTCAATCCAATCCGAAAATTGATGTTTGATTAAATCCCAAATTAGTTCTAGATCTTTGCCTGCAAGATCTTCTTCCCATTTCCATTTTCCCAGTTGATCCCTCACTTTCTGAAAATCTGCTTTGTTGAAGTCTCTTACAACTGTTTTTCCTTTAGTGTATTTAATATTATTTCTGTAATGTGCAGTTATCATATTATGATCAGAATTACAGAGTGGTGGATGCAGCTGAATATTGTGTATTTTTTCATCACAATTAGTTAATATTAGATCTAAAGTACTGTCTCCCCTAGTTGGTACATGAACCCCTTGGGGGAAGAAAACTCGAAAAATCCTTGGTGGCAGGATGGCGTTTGGACCCTCGCAGGTCCTGAACCTGACAAGTTGGTCTCACCAATCCAACTACTGGATCTAATTTCATGGCAGCAGATTGAGAGACCCCACTGAGGGGGGCAAGCCCTGGGGGTACTGGCCGGCAGTAAGTCCCAGCATGCATCGGGGTGACTGCATTGGTGGGGGCCAACCAGGTTGTGGGAGGGTAACAAAAAAAGAAAAATCTGTTACAGCAGACAGTGGTCTGGCAGCATAACCGCTCATAGCTTCTGCCGACAGTTATTTGCTCTGTAAAACCTCTTTTACGGCTGCATGGGCGGAGCCCTGCAGACGTTTTGCATGTAGAAAAGGGCTGACGTCATGTTTTCTGTCCATGGAACTGTTTTTCCTCCGTCTGACCTTCCCCCAAGAAGCAATCCACCCATGTTGTCCCTATGGACTGCAGCACTGCACTATATCACTGTGGGCATTTTTTTTTTTATGGGTGTTTTTTTTTTCATTTCTGCATCCCTGCCATTTCTGTCCCCTCCCCTTAACAGTATGCCTGCCTACACCCATGAGTTCTGTGGTACAGTTGTCGCCAAAGCCGGAAATGGGGGAACAAAAAAAAAAAAAACATCTACAGGATGAATATATCGGTCAATGTGCTACAGTTGTCGCCGAAGCTGGAAACGGAGAGAAAAAAAAAAAAAAATTACAGGATGAATATTTCGGTCAATTTGGTATTAGTAATTTCACTCATTTTTTTTCAGCTACCTTACAGCTTTTAAAGACACCTCCCGGCCAGTTCCATTTCAGTCTTCCTGGAACAGTGTAGTCACCGGTCAGCAGCTTATCACGCTCCGGTGCAACATTACCCCAAATAAATGCAATCACTGCGTAACTCACTGTGCATACTGTAAAGGGCAGCGCCCACCTCATTGGCTCCTGTAGTCCTTTCATGTGAAGGCTCAAAGCCATAGGATTCTGTCCAGTACAGTTCTTCGACTCCGAAAATAGAGTTAAATCTAGCTGCCATCTCAGGTTGCCATCCTGTACACAATCTGTCCCCTCCCCTTAACAGTATGCCTGCCTACACCCATGAGTTCTGTGGTACAATTGTTGCCGAATGTCGAAAACGGGGAACAAAAAAATAATTTACTGATGGATATTTCAATAATGTGGTACACTTGTCGCTGAAGCCGGAAACGGGGAAAAATACATTTACAGGGTGAATATTTTGGTCAATTTGGTATTAGTAATTTCACTCATTTTTCAGCTACTTTACAGCTTTTAAAGACGCCTCGGCCAGTTCCAGTTCAGTCTTCCTGGAACAGTGTAGTCACCGTCAGCAGCTTATCGCTCTGGTGCAACATTACCCCCACACAATACTGCAACACTGTATACCGCAGCGCCCGCCTCATTTGCTCCTGTAGTCCTTTCATGTGAAGGCTCAAAGCCATAGGATGTTGTCCAGTACAGTTCTTCGACTCCGAGAACACAGCTAAATCTAGTTGCCATCTCAGGTTGTCATCCTTACACAATCAGGTAGCACATTTGTCATTTACAAAGAACATTCGAAAGGCGAACAAATATGACTACTTTAAGTAGACGGTCATAGGATACTTGATAGCGGGTGCATGCACAGTATGTGTGTACACTATTACACCTCGAGTCCGAGCCTCGCTTCTCTTGTCAACCTCCTGCGCACCAGCAATTTCTGAGTAGGGAACCTGAATTGCGCGCGGGATTCCCGCCACGAACAGTTTATCCCAGCCCAAACTGAGAAATTTGACCTGACTTCTCATGGTGCTGCTATTGGTAAGCAAGTGTAGTTCCACGTGCAGAACGATGGGCGAGTGAACGCAGTGTAGCTCACTACAGTCAGCCAGTGAACGCAGTGTAGCTCACTACTGACAGCCTAGCACCTGATCTGACCCGTGTAATGATTTACAGATCAGAGAAGAGCAAAGCTCGCTTCCAAGTAATATAGTAAGAGGTGTTTCAAGTACAGGGTATGTGAATTTTATGTCTGCCATTCTAGTACTGATTGTCAATCATATTATATTCTGTCACATAAACATGAAACATTTGGAATTCTACATAAATAGTTGACTTAACAAGTCGTCATAGCTATTTTTTTTTTTTTAGTATTTCAGAATAATGAATGAACTCGCTGCTGAACAATCGGATGTTGAAGTTGCAATTTGGCCTGACTGGCCCAGTGGCTACATAAGACATATGTCTTAATTGAGTACCCTGTATAAACAAAGATTCAATTAAACTGTCACGCTATTTTATTTCTTTTAAATGCCTTCTTAATTGTTTCTTCCTTTCCATTATATTTTCTGCTATGTTTTGCTGTTTTTTAATTATTTTATTTATTTATTTTTTTTTTTACTTTTTCTTGCTGCCTTCAAGTTTGTTTCATATTGTACTTCTTTACTGTTGGTGGTCTGTTTTTGTTTCCTGGACATTCATCCCTGTTCCTCAGTGCTCAGTGAACACCACTGAACAAACCGACATAGAATCTCCAAGTAATATAAAGGGTCAGAGCCATGTAGCATTAATACACAGGGGGAATAAAGACAGGCAGTGTGAATAGAAAGTAAGAAAAAATTACTCACCTTAGTAATGTTGTTTCTTCTAATGGAGTCTTGCTGTATTCTGACTATTGCAGTGATCTCCAACCTTTGAACTGCCCCGGAGAACAAAGAGTTAACTTTCCATGCAAGGCATGGAACGCTGAGCTTGAGCTCGGTTGAAGCCTCTGTCTACTGTTGTTTGAACCCCAACCGCCAGATCTTTATGAGCTATACTCACTGGGCGTTCTGTGTGGAAACTGTAAACTCACACTAGCCAACTGGCAACTTAAATTTATTAAAAAGGGTTTTTTGGTTTCAAAGCAAAGACTCAAGTCAGGAAACCCAAAAAACAAAATACAACACACACCCAAAATAAAGGAGGGTGAGAAAGGGACACCTCTAGGTGCCAACACTGCTCCTGCCCACCCACATCCCAAAACCAGGTTCTGAGAGAGGGAGGGAGGGAGGTCAGAATACAGCAAGACTCCATTAGAAGAAACAACATTACTAAGGTGAGTAATTTTTCTTCAAACAACATGAAAGTCTGCTGTATTCTGACCATTGCAGACTACTGCCAGTACCCATGGAGGAGGACAGAACCTACTTTGGGAATAGGCTCTAAGCACTGTTGTATGCCAAACCGAGCATCACTCCTAACCTGGATATCCAGAGAGTAATGCTTGGAGTATGGACTGTTTTCAAGTGGCTGCTGACAGATCTCTAAGATAGGACTATCCCGGCAGCAGCCAGGGAAGCAGCTGTACCTCGAGTAGAGTGAGCCCTCAGGCCTGAGGGTGGGTCCACCTTATTTTCATAGCAGAATTGTATACAAGAGACAATCCACCTAGCAATAGATCTTTAGTTGCAGGTTTTCCCTTACCGACCTCACCATAAGTGAGGAACAATTGAGGGAGTCAAACCTGTGACCCTGATGCGCCTATGGTAGCTAGGGCCCTTTCACGTCCAGGCTGTGCAGCTCCTCTCTCCAGAGGAGGAATGGTCAGTGAAGAAAACAGAAGAGACGTAGACTGGTTAAGGTGGAAATCGAGACCACCTTAGGCAAAAACTTCCTATTAGTTCTTAGGACCACCTTATCTCTATGAAAGAGATAAAATCAGGCTCCACTGACAGGGCCTGCAATTCACTGATGCGTCTGGCAGAGGTAATGGCTACCAAAAACACAGTTTTCCAAGTCAAGTACTTAAGTTCTGCAGAGGACAAAGGCTCAAAAGGGGGTTGCATAAGCTGAGCAATGCAAACATTTAGATCCCAAGCAGGAGCAGGGTCCCTGAAGGGAGGATTGGTGTGCAACAATCCCTTGAAGAATTTGCAAAATACAGGATGAGCTGAAAGAGAAGAGGGCTTACCTACTGACAAAAAAGCAGAAACAGCTGCTAAATGTACTTTGAGTGTAGCTGGTCTGAGTCCCAAACTATTGAGATGAACCATATAGTCCAGGACTGTAGGCAACCCAGCAGATTCTGGAGAAACATGCTTACCAGAGCACCAAATAGTGAAACTTTTCCATTTGGAGTTGTAAGACTTTCTGGTGGAAGGCTTTCGAGAAGCCTTTAGAATATCCAAAACACCTTGAGAGAGATGCAGAGCAGCAAACTCTAACTCTTCAAGAGCCAGGCCTTGAGATTGAGAGATTTGAGATTCAGATACCAAACCCTCCCCTGAGAGGATGTCAACAGGTTATAATTCCTGGGAAGAGACAGGGGGAGGTGGACTGCTAAGGACAGCAACAGTGGGTACCAGGGCTGTCTGGCCCAGTCTGGAGCAATCAGAATCACTTTGCAGGTTTGAGACCTGATTTTGACTAGTACCTTGAACAGGAGAGGGAAGGGGGGGAAGCATACAGAAACTTCCCTTCCCAATGGAGAACTAGAGCATCCAGGGGGACTGAGCCCAATGCTGGGGGTCTGCAGCAAAAAAGGGGAAGTTGGTGATTGCCTGGGGCTGCAAAAAGATCTATCTGTGGAGTGCCCCATCTGGAGAAAATCATCTTCAAAATTAGGGGAACTAGGGACCATTTGTGATGGCCCTGAGATATCCTGCTGAGAGCATTTGCCAGGACATTGTCCTTCCCTGGGAGGTGCACTGCTGTCAGAGAAGTTTGCAGGGAATAGGCCAGAGACCACAACTTCATTGCTTCTGTGCACAAGGACCGTAGACCGAGTGCCCCCTTGCTTGTTGCTGTACCACAGTGTGGTGGTATTGTCTGTTCTGATCTGGACTACTTTGTTCTGAACAGACTTGGAAAAAAACATGCAGTGCCAGAAACACTGCTCTGAGTTCCAAGAGATTGATGTGAAGCAGAGATTCTTGAGGTGACCACAGCTCTTGGGTGGTCAGATCCCCAAGTGGGCTCCCCAACCCAAGAGGGAAGCATCTGTGGTAATGATTAGAGAATGAGATTGAGTGACAAAAGGAACTCCTTGCCTTAGATTGTCCTGATCCTGCCACCATTGCAAAGCCTGGATCAGGGTTTGAGTCACTGGGACTAGTTTGATCAGGGAATCCTTTCTCTGGGACCAGAAGGTTCTCAAGTGGAACTGAATGTCCCTCATCTGAAACCTTGCCCCTGGATCACTGCTGTAGAGGCTGCCATGTGGCCCAGGAGCTGCAAGAAGTGCCCTGCTGGTCGAGACACCTGAAGGGTGAAAGAAGAGGCCAGTTTTACTAGTGTCCTTGCCCTGTCCAGGGGAAGGAAGGCCTTGGCTCTTATTGTATCGAGCTCCACCTCTATAAAGGTGAGGAGCTGCACTGGTTCCAGAACTGACTTTGGAAGATTTAGGAGGAATCCTAAGGAAGTGAGCAGTTGCTGAGTTATCTGAAGATGTGACTTGACTTGGTCTGGAGACTGACCCACTATGAGCCACTCGTCCAGGTATAGAAAGATGGAGATCTTTTTTCTCCTTAGGAAAGCAACCACTACTGCCAGGCGCTTTGTGAACACCCTTGGGGCTGATGTTAGGCCAAAGGGCATTGCTCTGAATTGATAGTGGCCTGAGGGCAATTCCAACTGAGGGTACTTTCTGTGGGAGCACCTGATGGGAATGTGAAAATAGATCCTTGAGGTCCAGGGAGGCTAGCCAGTCCCCTGGCCTTAGAGAGGCAGAATTATTCCCAGAGTCATCATTTTGAATTTTGGTTTAAAAGGTGCTAGTTTAAATATCTCAGATCCAGGATGGGCCGCCATTCTCCTGTCTTTTTGGGGGTTAGGAAGTACCTGGAGTACAATCCTTTTCCCCTGTGTAGGGCTGGAACCCTTTCTATGGCTCTGAGAGCCAAGAGGGAAGAGACCTCTGCCTCTAGGGCAAGGGCCTCTGAAGGATTTGCAGGTGGAAGGATCTGGTTCTCATCTTGGGAAATTTTTGAAGCTGAGAACTAGTCCCTGGCTCACTACTTCCAGGACCCACTTGTCTGATGTTAAAGACTTCCAGTCCTGGACAAAGTAAGTCAGCCTGCCCCCTGCCAGGTAGTGGAGAATCGGCCCGGGCAGACCCATCAGGGTGTCTGCTTGGCAGGGGCTTTAGGCTGAGGGGTGGAAGCAGGCCTGCTCATACCCCATCTGCCTCTCCCTCTAAAGAACCCCCTCTTAACAAAGGCAGAAGATGAGGCCTGGGCTTGGTAAAAAGGCCTATGAAAGGGCCTGCCCCTACCCCTGGAATGCTGCCTCTGAAGAGTGGCTTGCCTTTCTTTGGCCTGAGCACTCCTGTAGGTGGTCCTGTACTCGTCCATTTTTTTCATGTAGTTCTCTGTCTGCTCCCCAAACAGAGAGTTACCAATGACAGGAAAATCCATGGCCTTAGCCTGGGTATCCTGAGACAGGCTAGTACATCTGAGCCAAGCCATCCTCCGAAGGGCCACAGATGTAGCCATGACTCTAGATGAAACATCATTGGAGTCCACAGCAGCATGAAATTGCACCTTGGATGCCTCAATTCCATCCGCAGCCACCCGCTCCAGCTCCTTGGCAAGCTGGTCAGGGGCCTGTTTAGCTAGAGCCACCACAGTGTCCCACCTGGACTTCTGGTATCTAGCTATGTAGGCCATATAATTAGCCTGCCTGAGTCCCAAAGATGCTGCCATGTACTGTTTCTTTGCCATGGCATCAATCCTCCTGGAGTCCTTATCTGGGGGGTGTGAAGCCAAGGGTATATTTGCCTTATCACAGGCAGCAGCCTGCACTACCCCAACATGGCTGCATTGCTGGGAAAGGAACTCTGTGTCTGAGCCTGAAAGAGTATACCTCTTGTCCATTCTTCTGTCCACAGGAGGTATGGAATTAGGAGTTTTTAAATTTTAAATGTCTGTTTCCCAAAAGACTTATGGAGGGGAATAGACAATCTCCTGGACTCTGGGATGTCCATCATCTCAACGAAATCAGGCTCCTCCTGATCCTCTACTGCTTCTTCCATAGGAAGCTGGAGGGTTTCAGCCACTTTTTTGTAAAACATAAAGTGGGACGGGGACTCAGAAAGCCTAGGAGGAGAAACACCTGAAGGTCTGTCTGGGGAGATGTCCGGGTCAATGGGCACATCTAGACTTCATAATTTCATCACTATCTTCATACTCTCCCTCCTCCTCCTCCGGTTCATAAAATTCTTCTAAAGTATAATCCGGAACCGGGGGAACCGACTGAACCGAGCCCCTGACCGATGGTGCGGTTCGGTCGGAACCGGTTAGCGACTGAACTATCTTATCGCTTTGGCTATCTCATCAGCGGTCGGAGAAAGAACTTGTGGATCCGAACCGCTGACTTATCCCTTCTTTTCTTTTAACCAGAACTGACTCTCAGAATCGGTTCTCCTTGCCCAAAGAAGTTTCGCCTGGTCAGAGGGCACTCCTTCTAGTTCAGTTGGAACCGAACCGGCTGGCCATCCGGGTCAGCGGACTTCTCGGCCTCCCTTTCCCTCAGTCTACCTACTCTCTTATCCAGGGTAGCTTTGGGAAAACTTTTACAAATTGTGAGTCTGAATCGAGGTGGTCAAACCCCAGACAATAAACACAGGTGGTGTGGGGATCAGCCTTAGCAAAGGCTTCCCCACACACACTACAGTGTTGAAACCCAGTGGGCCTGGTTTTTTCTTGGGTTTCTCAGACATGGCCAATCCTAACCAAAACTTACCCTTTTTTCGGCAATCCGCCAGGCAAGACACCCCTATCGGTTCCTGACCGTGTTACGGGTCTTGGAAAAAAATGTAATAAAATCTGTTTTTTTAGAACCGATACAGACCGGTTACCACACTCTAATAAGAATAGAAAAACTTTTTCACAAACCTGATCGGTTCAAACTGAACCGATCCAATGTTTACAAGTTCTACACAGAAAACTAATATAGAAAACCTATCTAGTACTCACGGTACCACAGACAGAGACTTAACTGACAGGTTAGATTATAGAAATTCGGTTGAAACCGAGAGAAAAAAATGACACTTTAACCGACTTTTTTGAACCGAGCGAAGGAGAAATCTCCGGAGCGACTGTTCAGTGAGGCGGAGTAAAGAATCTGGAGGTTGGGGTTCAAACAACAGCAGACAGAGGCTTCAACCGAGCTCGAGCTCAGTGTTCCATGCCTTGCATGGAAAGTTAACTCTTTGTTCTCCGGGGCAGTTCAAAGGTTGGAGATCACTGCAATAGTCAGAATACAGCAAGACTTCATGTTGTTTGAATACAATTTCTGTAGTGATAGGAAACCATATCTGTCTGTCTGTCTGTCTGTCTATCTATATATCTATCTACCTACCTATCTCTGTCTCTGTCTCTCTCTCTGATAATACATATATCATATAAAAAACATGGCCCTAATGAAATATCACTGATATTTTTCCTGAGTGCAGTTTGAACTAATGTCATTACCAGTGGCAAAGTCACAAGTAACATCAAATGGTCAAACTGTAAGGGAAAATATCAGTGATATTTTTCATTAGGGCCATACCATATTTGATTTATGCCATACCTTTTGTTATACAATGGCAAGAAAAAATCCTATGTCCTGATTGTTCGATGGCCACCAGCAACAGTGATGTTACCCCAACTCAACTTCACTTGCCACTATGGACCTAGTGTGTGGATAAATGGACCTAGCCTGAGAATACTACTGATAATCTCACATTAGGCCCCTACAGTGACAAAAATATCACTGATCCCCCGAAGGTTAGACCCCCCTCCCTTGTGCACCCCACGACTTACCCTTCATGGCAGGGTGGTGGGGAGCGACTCAACCCACCCCAACGGATCCATGCCAGGGAGGTACCTTCTTGGAGGTGGCATGCTGCGGGGACCACATCATCCAGCTGGAGCTTTCTTCCGCTTTTCCCCCTTGTGAGGAAGCAGGGTGTGCAATGACGCCTGCGGTGAGAGTACGCACGCTACTGCACAAGCTCTCACCAAGCGTCTGCCTGTCTTCTCCCCTTCAGCTGTAGCATCAGCACGCTGCCCCCCAGCAGCCGCTAGGGGCCAGTGGATCGCCGACAGCTAGTGTTCCCCCACCCCGGAAAAGGAGAGCAGTCCAATGGATGCTCGATCCTTCTCCTCTCCGCCAACCCCTGACTACCCATGCTCGTTCCCGAACACAGGTCGCAGGTGTGGCTTGAGGTAAGGCATCCACCGCCTCAGCCCTCAATGCCACCGGCCGGGCGCCTTGAGGCTTTTTACGCTGCATGGACGGAGCTCCTGGAAGACATTTTGCATGTAGAAAGGGCTGATGTCATGTTTTCCGCCTGTGGAACTGTTTTTCCTCCGCCTGACCCTCCCTCAAGAAGCAATCCGCCCATGTTTGTCCCTATGGACTGCAGCACTAACTATCTCACTGTGGGCGTTTTTTTTTTATGTTTTTTTTTTATTTCTGCATCCCCTGCATTTCTGTCCCTCCCTCATCAGCAGTCGGGTACAGCCCCGCACTGCACCAGCAGAGTTTATTAACTTCCTTAGACAGGAAATCTGCTCACCCCATATAGCTTGCATGTGTTGGGGGGTGTCACATGTATGCGGCTTGCAGCCTTTCGCCTTTTGCTATAGCCGCATTGCAAAGGATGACTCAGGACTGCCCACTCCCGCTGCATGTTAGCACACGCACCGGTCACTGCCGCTGCTTCCAGCAGGCGTACGTGAGTGCACGCGGGACAGGCTGGGCACAGATCTCATTACTGTATTCCGAATTTCATGGGTGGGGATTTTCTCCATCTGGCTAGCCATTCACCCACTCGCAGTGTCTGAGCCCATGTGAGGCTCCGCCCCTCCCTCCGTCCGTCGGTGATGCTAGGCCCATCTCCATGGACTCTTGCTGTGGATAGTGTCCCTCAGTTCACACGGATTTGTTTTTGTCGCCGGCGACAACTTCTTGTGGAGGAAAAATGGTAAATGTACTTCCAACGTGTTTGGTAGAAGATACATGGGGGACACATCGGGAGATAGTTTAGTTGTGACCGGCCCCCACAATGTACTGGTGACCCCCACCCAAATAAATAATTCAGAGCAACATGGCCTACAAGAGAATGTCTCACTGGGATCTCGTATGATCAGCACTTATGCAGTAAGTGAATCTGATTGCCTGCTAAGCCTGCTCGGGGAAAAGAAACTAGACAAAAAGATTCTGGTGGTCTTGTCTTTTGCCATACTGCTAATACGGGAGGGCTGTTTTCACTTTGGGTTGGCATCTGCCTCATCTCTTAGCGTCAATAAATATCTGAATCCAGCTTGACAGAGACAAATAGGACGCACAAAAACCGATTAGTAATTAAGTGCTTCTCAGACAGGTAAAACTAGTCTGCCCATTTTCTTCACCAATTTTATTATGCAGCCGTGGTGGATCCGACAAGAATTTTTTTAAACCAGCTACTAAGCTCTGATATAGTCACTACCTGAACCTCATATCAGCATAACATTAGCATGGATCCTATGTTGAGAAGTACAGTAGTTAACAGAGCAAGAATATGTTCAGACACTGGCTCAGTTAACTCACAGTATTTCTGAAGCTCACCAGCACCGACAACGGAAGCGGTCCTGGTCATGTTTCACCTTTGAATGCAGTTCCTAAGATAAACGCTGGGTCATACAAGCACTCTGTTTTTTTTTTTCTGTTGGTGAATTAAAGTCTTATTTATTTTGTGAATTATATACTCTGCTGATGCCTGCTTGTATTCAGTCTGCTTCAGTCACTCACATCAGCCTCTATCGTATTTGAAGTACAGAAGTATTGTGATAACAGGACTGAGTGCTCCCAGTTCAGACCATCTCCCACTACCCGTGTAATCTGCTGTATCATATATAATATTCTTACATCAAGTGCAACCCGACTGGCACGTCAATTACCATAGAAAAAAGACATGTTCATTTTGAAAAGACCAGAAGAGATATGCTATTGTTAAGATGATGACCCTGTTATACGGTAAAATACACAGGATGCAGGAAACAATCTGAACCAGACGCAATCAGTCCTGACATGACGTTTAATACTTCAAATACAATAGAGGATGATGTGAGTGACTGAAGCAGACTGAATACAAGGAGGCATCAGCAGAGTATATAATTCATAAAATAAATAAAGACTTTTATTCACCCACAGAAAAAGAAATTAAACGGAGAGTGTGCATGACCCGACGTTCATCTTTGGAACTGTATTCAAAGATGAAACATGACCAGGACCACTCCCATTGTCAGTGCCGGCGAGTTTCAGAAATACTATGAGTTGACCAAGACTCCCACTGTCAGAATTTGTTCTTGCTCTTCACTATACAGTACTTCTCAACACATGATCTGGGATAATACTATGGTGATATGAGGTTCAGGTAGTGACCATATCAGGACTTAGTTGCTGCACTGTGTGCAAATGGTTTTAAAAAATGTTTCGCGCAGCAATGAACTGCCAGTATCAGCCACAAGCAGTGGTGCTGGCAGAACCCTGTCTGCTGTAACATTTTCTCTTTTTATTTCTGTTGTATTTTACCAAGCTTTTCAATACTGCCACATTGAATTAAATATAATGTAAAATTTTGCTGGGACAAACACACTGAGCATCACAAGACTTCTGATCAGCTGTTCTGTAACACTCTTGTGCTGCTGCCATTGACGTCAGTCCTTGAATGACGTCAATGGCAGACTGCTCTCAGCCAAGATCATAAACAAAACAAAAAATACAGAGACGATCTCAGTGACTCAGATGTTACAAAAAGGAGCTTGAATGAACAGATGCAACAAAAATAACCACAGGACACAGCACAGAATGGTTTAATCATGTTGTTCTTTATTACAGAAATCCACAACAGGACTGAAAACTAACTATCTTTGCCACTGATCTTTAAGAGTAATTTCTTGGCCACCATCAACAACATAGCATATATTACATACAACTGCTCCCTCGCTACAGCGAACCCTGCTGCATCGAAATCGCAGTTATAACGAATGCTCCACATGGCTTCCTGTTCCCCAGTGGTTATTTAGCTGGAGTGGCAACTGAGCATAACTGAGTTTACTAGCTACTAGCCCTAACTACTACTGTAACTAGAAGAAAAATGGAAATTACGTACCTACCATAATTCTTGATCTTCTTGGACAAAGTCTCCACCACTCATTCACACTAATGGGAGTTCGCCAGAGGTGCTAGGACCCAGCGGGAGCAAAGTTTTTCAGGAGGGCCAGCGCCTGAGACGGAGCTGTGAGGAAGCAGCACCGCGAGCCCCGGCTCGTGTGGTAATGATTATCTCGACATTGACACTCCAACCGCCTCAGTACCTTTTTTTCTGAGGAGGTGCAGCGTAACTAACCTAGAAGGACTAACATAAGAATCGGACATAAGATAGTCCAAATGACCCGTGTAAGAAGGATCACCAATAAAGTTTTCACAGCTCAGCCACTGAGGGAGTGAAGACCATAAACAGAGAAGTGAGCTCGGGGGACGGTGGGTGGGTGTGTGAATGAGTGGTGGAGACTTCGTCCAAGAAGATCAAGAATTACGATAGGTACGCAATTTCCATATCTTCCTGGACATAAAGTCTTGTCCACCGCAGCCTGAACGCATCCTGACAAAAAATGCCAGGTCCTGGATTTCTGGAGCAGAAAAGAGGCAGTTTTGCGTTGAGTGGGGACGCAAAAAGGTCCAGATCTGGAGTTCCCCACTCTATGAAGAGTGACTGAACGACTGTTAAGTCGAGAGACCACTCGTGAGGATCTGCCTCCATTCTGCTGAAATGGCCTGCCAGCTTGTTTTGTACTCCTGGCAGGTAAACTGCCTGAATCAGAGCCTTGTGTTCCAGGCACCACTCCCACACTCTCATTGCTTCCCTGCATAATGGGTAAGAGTGTGCACCGCCCTGTTTGTTGATGTAGTACATCACTGCCTTGTTGTCCATTTGAAGGAGAATGTTCTTGTGATAAAGCATGTCCTTCAAGGCTCGGACTGCATATAGGATGGCTTTCATTTCCAGGATGTTTATGTGAAGTTGAAACTCATCCTGAGTCCACGTACCCTGGGTATGGAGAATCTGGCAGTGGGCTCCCCAACCCATCAGGTACGCATCCGTGGTAATGGAGATCTGATGATCCGAAGGGGTAAAGGGATATCCTTCCAGAAGATTGTCCTCCTGTGACCACCAGGTGTGCGACCTCTTCAGAGGTTCCGTCACCTTGATGAGAAAGGACTGAGGGTGAGTGGTTGGGGACCACTGAGTACTGAGCATCCACTCAGAGGTTCTCATGTGGAGTCGAGCTAAGGGTACAGTGAACACTGAGGATGCCCTGAGGCCCAGCATCCGTTGCATCGAGATAGCTTGAACCGAGCTGTGTTCTCTGATGTATCGGGCCATCTGTAAGATATCATTCCTTTTGTCCTCTGGAAGAAAAGCCTTCACACAGAAGGTGTCCAGAAGAGTTCCTATGAAGAGGAGCTTCTGGGAGGGCTGCAACTGCGACTTGTTGAGATTCAGCAGGACTCCCATGAACGTGAGGAAGTCTGAGGCCGTGGCCATGGCCTCCAGAGTCTCTTGCCTAGAGGGACTTGCTAGGAGCCAGTCATCCAGATATGGAAACAGTTGTATTCTGATTTTCCTGAGGTGCGCCGTGAGAATTGCACAACACTTTCTAAAAACTCAAGGCGCCGAGGATAGCCCAAAGGGCAGGACTCTGAACTGATAGTGTTAACCCAATGCCACGAACCTTAGGTATTTGTGGTGCTTTGGGATGTATGAGAATGTGTCGGTAGGCATCCTACATGTCCAGGGAGGCTAGCCACTCGTGTCGATGAAGCAAAGGTAGCAGGGTACCTAGTGATATCATCCTGAACTTCTCCTTGTGAAGGAACTTGTTTAGCTTTCTGAGATCCAGAAAGGGGCACATGTTGCCGGTTTTCTTCGGGACCAATAAGTAATGGGAGTAGAAACCTGTGTTTCGTTGATCCAGCGGAACTATTTCTACTACCCTGTTGTTCAGAAGGCCTTATACCTCGGAAGCAAGAAGGTCTGACTGTACTGCAGACAGCCTGGGCCGGAAAGGTTTCTGAAAGATTGAGAGAATACCCCTAGCAGATTATCTGGAGGATCCATTTGTCTGATGTTATAGATTTCCACTGATTGTAGAACTGAGTCAGATGTCCTCCCACAGCTGAGGAGGAGTCCCCCTCGGACAGCTGAGGTAGGACCTGGGCCAGAAACTCAGAAGGTGGTGCTTTGGGCCCTTGTGCCTTCTGCTGCGCTTTCTTTTGTGGCTGAGGGTTGTGGTTTTTGTTAAAACCTCCTCTGCCCCGAAAGGACTGACGGTTGTGAAACTGACGCTTGTTCGCACCCCCTCGGGAGGGGGGGGATGCAGGTCTAGCCGTCTTAATGGCAGACCTAGTCTTCTGTGTGGCCTCCAGAGCTTGCTCCACCTGAGGCCCAAACAGATATATACCATCAAAGGGTAAGGCCATGACTTGCTGCTGGGCGTCATTCGTGAAGCCCGAGGTACGCAGCCAAGAGTGGCAGCGGGTGCATATGCCAGCTGCCACCGCCTGGGAGGCGGTATTGTAGGCGTCCACTGCAGCTTTAACCTGTTGGTTCTTAGATTCGATACCTCTAGTTATGGTTTGAAGTAGTTCTGAGTTAACTTCCGATTAGGGCAGAGCTTCTACCATTTCTTTGAGGGAATGCCAAAGGACATACTCATATTGAGAAAATTAGCCCTGGTAGCTGGCAATATACATACTCAGGGTTGAGGCAACAAAGACTCTCTTACCTAAGGTGTCTATCTTACAGGATTCTTTGTTTATAGGCTGGGCTGTAGATCCCTGAGGAAGGACAGCCTTATCATTCTCTGCCAAAACTACAATGGCATTAGCAAAGGCTTGTGAGGCCAAAATGGGGCGATCCTTGGGAGGGGCATACTTCCTATCTATGGACTTGGCCATGGAAAGAATGAGAGCCAGATTCTTCCACACCATCTGTGAGAGGGTCTCGAAAGATGGCTGTACCAGAGATGTCAAATCCATAGGGATCTCCGGGACATGAAGATACTGGAGTCGCAAAAGCCTCCCAGGATCGATTTCTGTAGTCTGGAGAGAAAGAGTAGAATTTAAATTTTTGAGCAGAGACTTAAAGGAAAGGTCTTCAACCACAGGTTCTGGAGAAGGATTGATCCCTTCTCCCAGGGCAGTGTCATCAACATCATCACCCAGACGAAGATCTGGATCAGGCTCCTAATCATCAATAAATGGCTGTCACTCCACAGAGGGAAGAGTGACCAGTGGGGTACCACAGGGATCAGTGCTGGGACCGGTCCTATTCAACATCTTCATCAGTGACATGGCGCAGGACCTAGAAGGCAGAATTTCACTGTTCGTTGATGACACAAAGCTCTGTAACAGAGTAGACATACCAGAGGGTGTAGACAGAATGAGAAGCAACCTGCAGAAACTTGAAGAATGGTCAGGGGTTTGGCAGTTGAAATTCAATGCAAAGAAATGCAAGATAATGCATATGGGGCACAAAACCCTGGCACAATACATCAGTTGGGGGTGAGGATATAGCATGCACCAAGCAGGAAAGGGATCTTGGGGTTATCATCTCTGATGACCTCAGGTAGGGAAACAGTGTGACAAGGCAGCAGGTAAAGCAAATAGGATGCTGGGATGTATAGGCAGGGCATCACCAGCAGGAAAAGGGAGGTCATAATTCCGCTATACAAGACACTAGTGAGGCCCCACCTGGAGTGCAGTGTACAGTTCTGGAGACCATACCTACATAAGGACATAGACAGGGTAGAGAAGGTTCAGAGGAGGGCAACAAAGATGGTGATGGATTGCATCACAAGTCCTATGAAGACAGGTTGAAGGAACTGAAAATGTACTCCCTGGAGGAGAGGAGGAGAGAGGATATGATAGAGACATACAAGTATCTTACAGGGAGGAACAGGGTGCAGGAAAACACTATTTTTAAGCTAAAAGATGTTCCAGGACTAGAGGGCATGGGATAAAGTTGGAGGGAGGACGATTCAGAGGAAACATAAGAAAGAATTTCTTCACAGAACGGTGGTGGACAAGTGGAACACCCTGCCAGAGGAAGTGGTAGGTATGAAACAATCACGGGATTTAAGAATGCATGGGATAGACATAAAGGAATTTTGGAGGTCGGGGTAAAGGCAACAGACTTCTAGGAAAACAAACTGAACTTACAAGCTCAAATGAGCAGACTGGGTGGGCCATAGGCCCTTATCTGCCGACACTGTCTATGTATCTATGTATCTATGACAGTCCAGGGGGGTACTGTAGGGACAGGAAAGGAGTGAAAATCAGGAGGAAGAACAGAAGAAGAAAGAATCGGAGTCAAGAACCCCTGAAGACCGGATTGCGCTGCAGCAATCCCCGGCACCGTTGAGGAAAATGGCGCTGAGAACAAGGAAGGAGGCACCATCAGAAACGGCGCCACAAACGGCTCTGACAGAGCCCCCAGCGCTGCACACAGCACCGACAGAGCCCGCGGCGCCACACACGGCACCAACAGAGCCCCCGGTGCCGTGGATGGTGCTGACAGAGCCTGCAGCGCCATGGACAGCGCCGACAGAGCCCACGGCACTGCAGACGGCACCAAGAGTGTCACTGGGGTCTGAAAACTGTGATTTGAAGTAAAAGAAGGGAAAATGGCAGGAGATAGAGGCATCAGTGTGGACCCCTGTGCCGCAGCCATGTGAGAGGGATAAACACCCGAATGTGGAGTCGACGGCACCGAAGGTGTCGCAAGACTAGGAAGCCCCAACCGCCCTACCCATCCCTCTGAAACCGAATGGCCCGAAGGCCACAGTGTTGGACTGACCGGCTCAGGCAACTGGACCAATCTCTGAGTCCACTGCTCCATAAGAGCAACCCACTGGTGAAACTACTCATTGGAAGTTCCTCTAATAGGCGGGGAGGAGCTCCGGTGTCGAGGAGGTTGGCCACCAGAGACAGAAAAGGGGGACTCTGACAGAGGTGGAGACCCGCGCCTGGCCCCTAATAACCGACTCGCTTCACGACAGACATACCAGAGGGTGACCTGAACTATACCCATTTCTTCTTCCGACCTATGTGCCAAAGAAGAACTCGAGTATCAATGGTGCGAATGGTACCATTTCTTTTTATGCTTTCAGGGGACCCACATCTCCCTGAGCACTGGACCATCCATTGTCAGACTCCCCGGAGAGGGGAGTGAACCGGACCCAGCCCGCTGACTGAACAGCTTTCATACGAAGTCTCCCTACTGTCACCTGACCCGCTCATGGTCGACTCCATCAATGGAAGGCTGAAGACTTCTGAAGTACAATAGTAGACTAATATTATAATCGGTACCGAGTCAAAACAAAAAAAAAATGAAACTATTGCTCCTAGTGAAGTTTAACTTCTGGCAGGTGAGCGACGTCGTCCCTGAAGCGCACTAGACGGTGGGAAAAAAGGAAATGAGGTGGTTGGAGGGTTGACGCCGAGATAGTCATTACCACAGGAGCCGGGGCTGGTAGTGCCGCCTCCTCGCGGCTCCATCTCAGGCATTGGCCCTCCTGAAAAAGTTTGCTCCCGCTGGGTTCTAGCGCCCCAGCGAACTCCCATTAGTGTGAATGAGTGATGGAGATTTTTATGACCACGAACATCATGTATTTTTTCTTTTCCAATTTTTAATCCAGCTTAATGTCCCATTAGTCTCCTACAGTCACAACAACCCACAGCAGTCATGTTATGCTGACCTTTACTTGATTGCAATGTTAGTTTTTAACAGCTGCTACAGCCCTGATCCAGACCTGGCTCTGAATACAGTGATGTAGCTAAGGTGAGCTGTGAGGAGTGCTGTACAGAGCAGCGGTGGGGGTTACTGTATTTGAGGGTTTATAGGGGGCGGCTGGCTAGTTAGTGTTTGGTAAATGGGTGTGTGGATGTGGCAAGCAGAAGCACTGAGCAGTGATATTCACACATGTACAATAAAGGACTGTGCTGACAGATGCAATGTAAAGCTAATAAAACAGTTACATTTAACAGGTCACCATATACACTACATGTTCGCTCTGGAGCACTGTCGCTTCGATGACGTCACTACGCAAAGCTGTCACAGCCATCTTAGGTAAATGCCAGAGTGCAGCTTTTAAACAGTAGACCTGGTTTGTTGATATATATATTTTTTTTTTTTTAAACATGACGAAATAATAGTGTTTTCAGTAAAATGAAGCAACGCATTAAAAGGTCAGCTTCTAATCTACCGCACCATGTTTTCAGATTTTTCAGTTGTGATTTACAAATTATGCCTGTTTATGTGTTCTTTAAACCATTTTAGGGGAAGAATTAGGTTTAACATATGTATAGTATATAAAATCCTAGGCTGGAGATTCATTTTTACAGCTCCAAGTCCAGAAAAGTGCAGCACACGAAAGCCAAACCGCAGGACTCAAATCACTGTTGAATATAAAATGCTTTAATGTGTGCCAGAAGTCCTCATACAAAAAAGGAACTCTGTAACAGCAGTACATCACATGTTAGATTCTGCTTCGCTCTAGCTACAGTTACCTGCCCTAATGCTTTGGCTATCCCAGCCTTCCTCAGGGGCATGGCAGGAGAGACTTGTACCCCAGTCGTAAGTAGCTAGCAGATTAATGATGTCATAGCCACAAGGTGCAAACAGGTGTAAAGGTGCCCAAATACACAGAAAAAGCCCCATATTAAAATCTACTACACCAATATTAAATACAAACATGGAAGCTAAAGCTAACCATTACATATAATACTATGGGTCATACTAAGGGCAATTCAAGAGCCAGGAGGCCAGAGGCCTATAATGCTCGTATGCTAAAGCCAACAAATAATAGGACAGTGATTATCCCGTACTTATTAATTGATCTAATCCGTACTTAAAAATGCTTTTGGTCTCACTTATAACCACATGTAAAGGCAACCCATTCCATGGGCCAATGACTCGAAGGGTGAAAAAATATTTCTGCTTGACATGAATAAATGATTTCCTTTCTAATTGCAGAGGATGTCCCCTGAAATTATATACACATGTTTTAAAGTCCAAACCCAATTCACACATAAGGTGTGGATCATGAACAATATCACACAGAAATAACAAATCGCCCCTTAGTTGGCGCGTGGAAAGGGGCATAAGTTTTAAAGTGCTTAACCTGCCATCATAAGACAGGCTTTTGAGCCCAGCTATTTTCTTTGTAAATTTTCTCTGAACTTTTTCTAACTGGGTGCCCTTCAGTTTTTTTATAAGGACACCAGAGCTGCGAGGCATATTCCAGATGTGGTCGAGCGTAGGCTCTGTATAATGGCATGAGCACCTCATGATTCCTAGACCCAATGTTTCTCAAAATGGACTAAATTACTTTGTTGGTTTTGTTAATGGTGCTATTAACCTGCTGGCCATGTGACAAATCATCAGAAATTATGACACCCAAATCTTTTTCATTAGTTGTTGTTTCCAATAAGGCACCGGCCAACAAATATTCAAACTGTAAGTTTTTAGCTCCCAAATGCATTACTTTGCATTTGGATACATTAAGGGTCATGCCCCATTCATTTACCCATGAGGAAATGTGGTCTAAGTCAAGCTGGATGGCTTCAGCTTAAGCAACTGACTCACAAGGTCCGCCAATCTTGACATCATCAGCGTATTTAGTAGTAAAGGATGAGCAAATTGTTGTTAAATCGGCTATAAATGCTTGAAAAAGGTAAGGGCCCAGAACAGCGCCCTGGGACACCTCACTAGTCACATCACCTTTAACTGAATTAAATCTGTTGATGACGACCTGTTGTGATCGATCTTGCAACCAACTTTTTATCCATGCAATAAGAAAATAGTTGATATTAAATTTACCAAGTTTACTGATTAAAGCCCAATGAGGCATAATATCGAAGGCCTTGCTGAAATCAATAAAAATTACATCACAATTTATATGCCTATCTAGAAGTTGACTTATATGTTCGTAAAAACAAATCAGATTTGTTACACAACTTCTACCCCTCCTAAAACCATGTTGTTCTGGGTCATGAAGATTAAACATTGGTGAGATAATATCTTTAATAAGACTTTCCAAGAGTTTGCAAAGTGAGGAGGTCAGACTGATTGGTCGATAATTTTCCCAATTATTTTTTGGTCCCTTCTTATGAATTGGAATAACATTTGCTGACTTCCAGTCCTGAGGTACATCATTTTCAGCAATAAACCGTTCAAACATTATTTTTATGGGAACTACAATAGAATCAGTCAGTAAAAATAATAGATTTCCTGCTATGGCATCTGGACCTGGTCTATATTTGCCTTTAAAAGACAACAACTTTTCTTTAATACTATCCTCGGAAAAACATAATGATCTTTGTACATATTAAACAACTGACAATAGCAGTAAAACTATAACATTAATCTTGCCTACTGGTGATAACGGCAGGTTGGACCATCTAGGTAAGTAAGGATTAGCCCATGACAGAGTGTGGGTCTACATTTGAATTAATCCACACTTTGTGGGGGGCCTCCAACCACCCAGCTGTGGATTAATTCTCGGGTAGACCCATGCTCTGGAGTGGGTTAATTCACTTGTGACATGGCTCACATAAAGGATTCGGCACTTGCCTCTCTCATTTGTGAGTCATGTTACACAGGGTGGCTGACAGAAAATGTCTTACCAGCACTGTGTGATGCACCGTTACGGCTTTCTGGACATCTGTTCAAGTATTGCCACACAGCACTGAAGGAAGACAATGGACTGTAGTCAGCAAAAAAAAAACGAACTTTTAATGCTTGCTCACAAACTAACAGGATGCATTTACGGTAATAAAAAGATGACTCATACACAGTGCTGTAACTGCATGGAACTGTAGCACAGCACAGCATGTAAGAAAATGCAGAACCACTGCAGACTACCTCTCAGATTACAGTGTACACTAATTTACCAATAGTGTAAGCGCTGCCAACTATGTAACATTTTTCGGCAACATTGTAACAGATATCAAAGTTTGGAAACACAATTGCAACTTTAGTCCGATCTGCGTAAAGCACTGCATTCTATGTAACATGTTTCGGCAACACTGTAACACACATATAATACTTCAGAAACAGAACTGGAAGTTCAGTCCTCTCTGCTTAACTCCTGACGGGTAATCAAGAAAGGAATGTTACTGCACTGTGCCGCGGTGAAGAATCGCAGGCCAATAACACATCACAGTGGCATTTTTATGGCCCTAAATGGAGAGCCCCATATACTGAAAGCACAGACGAAAACAATGAAGTACTACAGCGTACATACCATAGGAAAAACATCATCGTGTAGCTGTCTGCAAGACCAGGCTCCATTTCTCTCTGACAATGCCATGCCTTACTGACCAGGTCTGTGTGGTGTGTGCTGTGGACTGACTGTGGAACACCAGGGATAACATCCATAACTGGAGAAAAGAGGCGACTTAGCTTGGGTGTGATAATGCCGTGCTGGACTTAGGGGCTGTGCTGGCTGCAGACTGCACATGTGCAATAGCAGGAAAAACATTCACAAGTAGAGAAAACAGGCTACTTAGCTCGGATGTGACAATGCCATGCTCTAATGAGAGGCTGTGTTGCCTGGAGACTGTGATGGAGCGGTGATGTCTACAGAACTTAGCTTCTTGGGCTCGGTAACATAAATACAGGTTACTCACCTGTAACAGGAGTTCTAGGAATGGTATATGTTGTTCATCCACACTTATTGGCAGGTTCCTTGCCGCTTTAAATCTTGCCGGAAGGTCTTCAAGCTGGCTCCTCCCACCCACTCGGGTGGTAAAATCTCGGCTCTACCCATGGCGCCAGATCTAGCTTCATGTTGAAGCCAGGTTGTGCAAAGGTCAAGCCAGGGAAAATGGTGGAATGTAGGGATGAACAATACATACCATTCCTAGAACTCCTGTTGCAGGTGAGTAACCTGTATTTCTAGGGACATGGATATGTTGTTCATCCACACTTATTGGCAGACTCCTAGCAGTTCTCCGGGAAGAGGGAGGCAAGGCACCCCCTGGATACTTTGGGAAATAAAGACTGAGAATGAGGCCCCAAAACCAGCATCCTGGTGTGACCCAAGGGTCGATGTGGTAGTGGGTAATTACGTATGTGCCGACTTCCAGTAGCAGCCCTGCAGATATCCTGGATAGGGACATCCCTGGAAGCAGCCACCATGCAGTGGTATATGGGTAAAATGAGCTCTTATCCTCTGGGAGGCTCCATGCTCGCCAACCCATAGTGGAGATCTATGCAGGAGGTGACCCACCCAGACATCGCCCACTCTGGCTGCAGGTCTGCCAGGGCGGCTTCAGCGAGATGACAAACAGCTGGCGAACCTCTCCTGAATCTCAGCCCACGCCTCCCTAAGAAGGCGAAAGGCCAACTAGGGGTCCAAATGGAGTCATATACGCTCCGAGGTGTGATTGGGAGAACACTCGCAGAGTCAACACCGTTAAGGTGAAGCTCTGACATCACCTTCGAAGGAACTGGTGGGGCGAGGACAACTTGTCCCTGTGGAAGACCAGATAGGGAGACTCGAAGGAAGCGCCTGGAGCTCTCCCATCCTTCTGGTTGACGTGGTAGCCACCAAGAAGGTGTTCTTCCACAACAGGTGGGAGAATCGCACCTGTGCATTGGTTCGAATGGTTTGCCCGTGAGCTTAGCCAATACCAGCAGTAGATCCCATGAAGGTGGAGAATCTCACACCGGGTTGGGGGGGATGTGATCAAGGCCTTGGAAAGCACCTGACCACCTTTCCTGCCCACCGACTGCCTTCCGGCCCGCGCCCGAAGGGCAGAGATGGCTGCCAGGAGCACCTTAAGGGTCGTCGATCGAAGCCCTTGCTGAAGAAGAAAGGACCACAGGTAGACCGGAGTGCTTGCCGAGGGACAGGAGAAGGGACCAGGCCCTTTCCTAACACCAAATGGAGAAACTCTTCCATTTGAAGGCGTAGCATTAACTGGTCGACTCCTGACGGGACACCTCAACGACGTTGAGGACCTCGCCGGAAGACCCAAGGCCTGGCAACTAGCCGCTCAGGAACCAGGCTGTCAGGTGCAGGGATTGAAGGTCTGGATGGAATACCTTCCCCTGATAACAGAGATCAGGTCCGGGCGGGCTGGAAGCCGCCTCGGGAGCCTGAAGCTGAGACTGAGGAGAGCTGGATACCAGAGCTGGCGGAACCAGTCTGGGGCTACCAGAATCACCTGTGCCTTATCCCTCCTCACCTTGAGAAGCACCTTGTGGATCAAGGGAAATGGGGGAAAGGCGTAAAAGAGGTCCGGGGTCCACGGCCTCGAAAAGGCATCCCCTACAATGAGCTCTGCTGAGGGGGGTGGGCATGAAACAGTCTCGGCTTTGCATTCTCCCTGGAGGGAAAAAGGTCGGCCAGAGGGAGAAAAGATCTTGTGCTACCTCCAGCAGGAGAGAACCCCTCGTGAGACACAGCCCCTATCCGGCTTAGGGCATCGGCCAGAGTGTTGGAGGCTCCTGCCATCCAAATGGCTAGGAAACCGCCTCCAGGCTGCGCACGAGACCAATGCAGAGAGCCTCCTTACATAACGGCAAGGAGCACGTCCGGTCCTAGTGGGTTAGGTAGCACATGGTCGTGGTATTGTCTGGCTGGACCTGAACCACTTGACCCTGTATAAACGGAGCGAAAGCGGTGTGAGCTAGGCGGACCGCATGAAGCTCCAGCAGGTAGAAAAGGCATCGGGACTCCCAAGGGGACCAGAGGCCGTGCACTCTGCGCTCCCCCGATGGGTACCCCAACCCATCAGAGATGCATCAATTGATAGAGGACCGTCGACTCGGGGCGGACGAACGGGATACCCTCCTGCAGATGTGCTGGAACGGTCCACCACTGGAGAGTGTTCCACATCTCCTGGGTCACTGTCATGGGCTGGTCCAAAGGATCGCAGCGTTGTGACCACTGGCTGGCCAGCCCCCCATTGAAGGGGCGCATGTACCAACGGGCCCAACAGACCACGCTGGTGCAGGCCACCACGAGGCTCAGGAGGCGCAGGAAGTCCCAGACAGGGCTCGAATTCCCAACCAGACATGGTTGGGCAAAAGAGGAAGAACCTCGGCCCTGTCTGCCGGGAGCCGAGCTCTGACTTGAAGAGTCGAGCTCTGCCCTGATGAAAAGAATCACCTGCTTCAGCACAAGTTCTGACTTGGCCCCGTTGAAGAGGAGGCCCGTCTGTGAGCAACCTGGAGGGCCAGAACTCTGGACCGCCTCACCTCCTCTCTAGAGGGGTTGCAATCAGCAGCCATCCGGTAGGGGTACACCCGACCCTTCGGCCGCAGGAATGCTGTCACCACTGCTATGCATTGAGAAGACCGTGGGAGCTGGAGAGGCCGGAGGCATGGCTCGAATCAGAAGAGATCCTCCGCTCTGAAGCGGAGGAACCTCTGAAGAGACGGACGGATTGGAACATGAAGGAAGCGTCCTGGAGGTCCAGGGAGCAGAACCACACACCTTGTTCCACGGATGGGATATCTGAGTCAGAGTGGCCATCCTGAAAGTCCGAGACCTTAGGAACTTGTTCAGGTCGTGCAGGCCGAGAATGGGGCACCAGCCCCCCGTCCGTTTGGGGACCAGAAAGTACCTGGACACGAGCCCCAGGTCTGAAAGAGGATCCGCACCTTCCTGGTCACCTCTATCCCGAGGCACAGAATGACGTCGGCTCGGCGGGTTGATGGCAAGGCTTCGGACCCCGTGGTCCCCCCAGGGGCGACGGCTCAAAAGGAAAGGGGCCCGCCCGAAGACCAGAGACGGGCCCTTACCTTCCACCTCCCACACCCAACGGAAGGGAAGTGGTGGAGCCGTCCCCCCCGGGGGGACCCAAGTAAGGGTGACGAGGTCGGAGGCGAGGCCCCCAACTGGTCACTGAGCAGGCTTGGAGGAGGGACTGGCCGAGGGAGCCCCTGGGCCTTTACCTCCTTGTTTCCCATTAGAGGAAGTCGCTGGCTTGGGTCTGGATGCCAAGCTCAAGCCTGCTGGCCCTCCTGCTGGTGCTGATGGGCCGGTCATGCCGCAGGGGCCGAAGGGGCTTACGCAGAGGTTGCCGGCGGCCCTTGTCCCTCTGGGCGGAGGTGACTGAGTCCAGAGTGGCATTGGACTTTTCAATCCCCTGGAGGTGTCCCTCCACTCCAGGGCTGAAGAGGTCAGTCCCCAAGAAGGGGATGTCCGCCAACTTGTGCTGGGTATCTGCCGAGAAGGTGGATATCCTCAGCCACGCCCTGCGGCGCATGGCCACCGTGGCCGCTACTGACCTGGCACAGGAATCACCTATGTCCAGAGCAGTCCGAAGCTGCTGCTTAGCCACTGCCCTACCCTGGTCCCGGAGGTCGACCGGGAGATGAGGAAGCACCTCATCCAGGGAGCCCAAGAGGGCGTGGGAGAAGTGTGCCATCAGCGCGGCCAAGCTGGCCTGTCGGAGGCCTAGGGAGGACGCGGCGTAAACCTTGCGCCCCACATAGTTCATCCTTTTGGAGTCTTTGTTGGGAGGCCTATCCACACCCCGAGCGTTTCCAGAATGCTGGAAGACGTTATCGGTAACTAACCCCTCCGCAGAGTGGTGCTCCGAGAAACCGGGCAAGAGCCGATAGGGACTGCATACTTCCTGGCCATCCTGGCTGAGGGCACAGGACAAGAAGCAGGCCGCTGCCAAAGCTCCAAGGCTGGGCCGACAATGGCCTCAGCCACAGGGAAGGCCTCCGAGGGTGAATCCCCTCTGTCTAGGATCTCCGTCAGGGGATACTAGGCCCGTATGGACACGGGCTCGAGCTGCATCCCGGTGAACTCCGAGATGAGCCGAAGCAGACCCAGGAAGGACGATGGGCTGTCGTCCAAAGACAGGTCCTGGGAGGACTCCAGGCCCACCCGCCTGGGAAACATGGAGGAGTCGTGGTCGGACTCCGGAGGGTCTGCAAAGAGCTGCCTCAGGCCTGAGCCACCCTTCACTCGCCGAAGGCGGGCGGGAGTGAGGGGGACCGACAACCTGAGGGGCAGGCCGTGACCCGACTGAGGTTCCACCCACGATCGGTGGCAGCTAGATTTGGTCGAACGACCGCCCGAAGTGGGGCATCCTCGACCACGCGAAGCGGTTACATCGGGCCGCAGGCGGCAGTTGCTTGGTAGCTGGGGAATGAATCGGAGTCGATTGATTCCCCGGACAACAGCAACTGTTGCCACATAAGTTCTCAAGCGCCGACGCAATCTGGCGTTTAGCTTCTCCTCATCCGAGGAGGAACGGTGTTGCTACCATCAACTCGGTGCCCTGAACCGAGACCAAGTCGGCAGGAGCAACTTGACCGAGAAGAAGACCAAGACCAAGGCCGAGATCGTCGGTGAGACCGAGGGCGGGTCTGGGAAGGAGCGGGGGACACCCGCTCTTCCCATGGCTCGGACGCTTTGACCGAGGACTGCCGCCCGGAAGGCGCAGGCAGAACCTCGGCCTCCACCGGGGAAACCGGCGAAGGGTTGATGACTCTTCCAGTTGACCACCCGGGTGATGGGTCGAGAGAAAACTCAACTACGTCGACGGGAGTCTCGGCAGGCTGGCCTGACGGGGACACCGTGAAGCCAACGGCCTGAGCCGCAACCTCGACCGAAGTCGACGGTCGGCTGCCCGGGGAAGGAGACCTCTCCCACTCCCACGAACGCCGACGGTGGGACTTACCCTTCGACTCCTTCTTCTTGGGCCGAGAGGAATGTCCCAATGGCCCCTCTCCCTTCGTGGAAAGGGACTGGCGAAGCTCCTTGAAGAAGCCGAATGAGACGAACTCAGAGAGAGCGGGATAAATGCCGCGACTGAGGAGGAGGGGGATGCGGCCTCCTCCAGGGCGATAGAGTGCTCGGGCTGCTCAGCCGAGTCAGCCGTCGCGGACACTGCCCAACGAGCCTCTTTGGCTGTTACCGGCAGGGAAAACCCCTCAGGGTGCCCAAGCCTCAATTGGGCAGCACGATCCTCCAGGACGTTAGTAGAAAAAACGCGGCACAACTCTCAAACCTGCGGGTCGTGGTCCAAATCGAGGCAGTATACGCGCGTGGAGTGCAGATCAGTCCTGGAGATATTCCGCCCACTGGGGCGCCTCCGAGAGCTGGGAAACGAATTGTCCATCGCAGCTGCGAGGGAAAGAAGACCAAGTTTAGAAAACTTCAAAAGTAAATCGGACGAACCGGGCGAATCAGGAACCGGTCAAAACGCAAGCGCTATGGGGAAACCTGAGCTTCCAAGCGTAAGGAAGATCTGGCGACATGGGGCATCGCCGAGAGTTTTACCACCCCGGTGGGTGGGAGGAGACAGCTTGAAGACCTTCCGGCAAGATTTAAAGCGGCAAGGAACCTGCCAATAAGTGTGGATGAACAACATATCCATGTCCCTAGAACTAAGGATTTAGCTAGGATACAGTGTCCAGCAACAGGGAATACACCCACAACTGTCGAAAACAGGGTAAGGAGTACTCCAAGATTCAGTGTCCCTCAACAACTGTTGCTAAGAGGGTACATGTGTGGGGGACTGACACAGCTGTGGTTTAATCAGGGGCTGTGTTGGGTGTACACTGTGATGGAGTAGTAATAGATGGAAGATGTTGCTGCTGTGGGTCGGCAAAATAACTGAAATGTACCGCTCCATTTATGGTGAAGTGTTGAAGATTGAAGGGGTTCCATCCAGCATTGCTGTTACTTGTGCACTGCTGCAGGGGCATGTAGTAGTTGCTGTGTGTTTCTGTCGATGTCCCTTCACTTCCTTGCTCTGCTGCTGGTGCAGGAGCAGATGGGTCGGAAGTAACGGCTGGGATCTGTTTGTGTCCTGTGTTGGCAGGGAGTATTTATTTTCTGTTTGCAGGGTGTGGATGGACAAACATGTCAGGTGCTGCAGTGCTGCTGTGATGTTGTACTGTGTTTGGCTATGTCATGCTCACATCACTTGTCTGTGCTGCTGGTTGCCGTTGGACACTACCATGAGACAGTATACTGGACCACTTCTCTCAATCTATGGGCGATGGCGACCAGTAGTTTCTCAGGCTTGTTCCACTTCTATGACCAGTGACAGTCATGATCTCGCTAGAGGCTAGTCCTGCCTCTGACAGCAGTTGGACAGCTGTGCTGCGAATACAATGATTAGTGCATCTATGGCTCAGTCCTGCATCACGGGAGATGTGCAACACCATGTCCTCCGAATAGTTAATGCCTATTGGTTGGCAGCCATACCAGCATTGCTGTTTGTCAAGTACAAACTGCGGCAATTTTTTGGGGTGAAGGTAAAACGGTGAGCATTTAGTGGGCATTTGGACACATACTTCTTAAAGTGGGACTATCGTCAACCTTTCTGGAATCAGTAAATTCAGAATTTGGATCAGCATAGACCCAATCAGCCTCATGCCAAAAATGAGATCTCTAAGTTACGTTGTTTAAAAGTTACAAGTAATTTTTACAACCCTAAATTCAAAGCCTCTTCAAAAAGCTAGTTTCAGTGAAGAGCTGTTGATGATGTCATCTCCTGAATTCACAATCTACTCCTCCCTGTTAGCAAGCTTATAGGACCAGTTTCTCCACAGTTTAAAGTGATTTATGGAAGTTCCCCAAATGTCTTTTTCACATAGTATGTCATAGTCAGCCATGTTTCAGATGCTGAAGCTGCAATTTGTTTTCTAAAAAAAAAAAATCAGTCATAGTTCTGGTAATGTTTTATCAGCACTTTGTTTCTGCCTGCCCTCCAGTTTTCTCTGTGTGGCCACACCCCCAAAATGATGTCATGCAAGGGAGCTGTCAATCTTTTACATACAGCACCAACGAATTCTGGGTAAATTATAAAGGTAATTTAAATGTTAGTTACTCAGAGGTGCAGTCCCTTATTTTGGTGGTAGCGACTGCACCTAATATGTAGATGTACATAACAAGGCATTGTGGGTACAATAAGAAGTTGTTTTCCAATTCCCTTACTGTGAGGTGCAGTCTCATATCTCTGTAGTGGCTTCAACAATAAAAGCTCTCATATGTTTATATTCCAAACAAGGCATTGTGCATACAGTATCTAGCGATGTAGTCTCCTTTGTCGGTAGTGTAGATATCTGCAATACCAAGACTGACCAACAGATGCCTCTGTTTCAAAACAGTGCTTATAAACGGTTTCCATTGCACGATGTCACGCTTGGGGGTTGCAGCACTGAGTGGGGAAAAAAAGGGGCGGGTTATGCAAATGAAGCACAGCACAAAAATAAAAGCATTCATTTCATGGAAAAAAGCTCTTTTTGGCAGTTTGAATGGTAGGAGACAATCACAATTCCTACAGGTTAGTACAGTTTACTATTCCCATTTTCTATGGCAAAACTTGCTAAATCACTATAAAAACGTTGTTTCTCTTGCAAGATGTAAAGGTTGGGAGTTGCAGCACGCTAGAAAAAAGGGGCAGGGCTATGCAAATGAAATGGAGCACTGAAATAAAAATGATTTATTTAATGGAAAACAGAACTTTTTGGCAGTTTGAATGGTAAGAGACTGATTCACAACTCCTGTAGGTTACTATGCCCATTTGTTATGGCAACCTTCCATAAATCACTCTGAACTTTGGATAAACAGGTACTACTGTTTAAGCTTACTGACAGGGAGGACTAGACTGTGAGTTCAGGAAATGACAGCAGCAGCAGCAGCAGCAGCTCTTCACTGAAACTGGCTTTTTTGAACAGGCAGTGAAATCAAGGTTACAAAGTAGCTCATACCTTTAAAATGAAGTAATGTAGAAACCTAATTTTTGGTATGGGATTTATTGGGGTGTGGTATGCGTATTCTAATTCTGCAATGTAGCACTTTTGGCCAGAGTCCCCCTTTAAAAAGGGCTACTGGACACTGGAGATTGATGGGGTTGAAAAACAGGACACCCCTCAGTGTCCCCCTATGATGCTCATTTATCATGTTATGGTTTTTTGTGGCTTCATTGAAAGTCACAGTAATGAATTCTTTTCCACTGGGGTCTGTGGAGAGTGTGAAGGACTGTTGCTTCAATTTTGTCAGTCCTTCACGTCCCCGCCATGTCAAGCCAAGCTGCAACTCTAACCAGACTCACTACACTAGACCATACACAGTGTCTGGACTCAATCTCTCATATGACCTGATCAACTGTAAGTCACTCTCTGTGATGCGGGGGTGGTGGGTGTTCACATCGTTTTCTGCTCACCGGTACTCTTTCAGGATCCCCAGAAACACATTGTTAGCAGATGTAAACTCTGGATCTGTGACTATGTTGAACTTTCTGGGAACATCTACACTATTAAAGTAGCAGTTCAGTCCCACTCTGAGGCCAATATAGGAGCTCACAGTATGCTGCTGACCCACAGTCGTTCAAACTAAAGCATAAAATTCTCTCAGCAGTTTGCATTGCTCATTGTGTTAAGATTCATTTCAGTCCCTTTACAGGTCAGCCAGTCCAGGAATACATTTAGGGCCCAAGTAGTATTCTTATGTGTGTTGGCCTCACTTTTCTTTCACTCCAGGGAGTCAAGGTCAGTATCAGCGACTGCAGCATGATGGATGCCGGTGATGGTATTCCCACAGTATGTGCTCTGGGCCCCCTTTTTCACTTTCTTGTGGGACGGCTGCTTCACTGTTCTGAGTGGGGAGGATGGCTGAGCAGTACAAGGCAGCTGATCGTCTGTGCTGGCCATTAAGACAGTCTGACTGACTTGCTGTACTGACTGCATATTACTCGAGGACACCTCAGAGTCTTGGGTGGTCATCACTGCTGTGACAAAAATACTGCTGGTAATAACACTTTTTTTGATGACTTCTGCTTTGCTGGTAATGGTTCTGCACAAGGTATTGTTACTAGAGGTGGTCGTGCTCTGAGGAGGACAGGTTGGCACTGTGACTTCACTATCTGGAGTATCAGTGGGCTATTGATCTTAAGAAGACCGAATTTTTGTCATGATCAATTGCTGCGGCAAGAAACCATCCAGCTGTGCTGTTCCGCACTGTTGACAGCTGGCTAAATCCTTCCTGTCTCCAGTCTGGGACAGCATTTTCCACAGAAAAGTGCGAGCAGTTTGGGCAGTTTTTTTGCTGACAAAGCAGCCTCTATCAGGGCATGTATTACCTCCTCTGGTCCAGTTTTTACTGGAGGTGATCAGTCTGCTGGTGAACATCGTCTGCAGAGTTGGACTGAGTTTCGGCTGGTTTTGGAGGATGAGGTTCTTCGGGTACTCGCCAGTATGCGTCCCACCACCTGTGCCCTGGACCTGGGTCCAACGTGGCTTGCCATCAGCTGCTTGGATTTCCTGGGACCAGTGTTTGTTGAGATCATAAATGGGGCATTAAGTGAGGCAGTTTTTCATGCGTCTTTGAAAGAGGTTGTAGTGGGACCCCTCCTTAAAAAAAAAATCTACTGACCCTGACATTCTTGCAAACTATAAGCCTATCTCTAATCTTCTCTTTCTGGGGAAGCTTATTGAGAAGGTGGTGGTTGACCAACTGGTTGAGCACCTGGAGACATTCTCCATCTATGAACCTCTCTAGTCAGGTTTTCGGCCATGGCACAGCACTGAGACGGCTTTGGTCAGGGTAGCACATGATCTCGTCATGGCAAGGGGCCGAGGGCACTATATCATTCTGATGCTCCTGGACCTATCCTCAGCATCTGACATGGCTGATTACAGATCATCTGCGGGACTATGTGGGCGCTGCTGGCACAGTTTTGCACTTCCGCTCACATTTAACTGGAAGATTGCAGCGCGTGGTCCTAGGAAATTTTTCCTCAGGCTCTTTCACGCTGCCTTGTAGTGTTCCGCAGGATTCCATCTTGGCACCCCTGTTGTTCTCTGTGTACATACTGCTGCTAGGAGAGATCATTAGGTGATACAATTTGGGGTTTCACTGCTATGCAGATGATACCCAGTTGTATCCATCTTGTGCCCTGATGATTTTTCCACCCCAGATACGCCGAATCAGTGCTTAGCCGAGATAAACGACTAGTTGTCAGCTAACTGGCTGTGTCTCAACCCCAGAAAGATAAAGGTTATGGTGATCGAGCCGGGTCATGGGGGTATTTTCACTGATGGGAGACTGCCCCTCCTTGTGGCTGATGGTCATCCCGTGTCGGTGAAAATGGTGGTCAAGAATCTTGGCGTTATTCTTGACGATCGGCTTGACCATGAAAAACAGGTCTCATTGGTCATTAAGGTTGTTTTTTTCCCATCTCTGGAATATTGCCAGGATCCGTCCATTCTTGACTCCTACTGACCTGCCAATGGTTATCCATGCCTTTGTTACTAGCCGACTTGATTACTGTAATGCTCTATACCTGGGGTTGTCTGAAGGCTTGATGCATCACTTGCTGCAGCCAGGATGTTGACTGGCACCTCTGTAAGGGACCATATCATTCCTGTCCTGCGCTCTCTGAATTGGCTGCCTGCGAGTGCATGCGTCACTTTCAAGATAAGCTTGTTAACATACAAGGCCCTACGCGGTCTGGGACCTGACAACCTTAAAGAGCTCCTGAATCCATACTCTCCTATCTGCCCCCTATGCTCCACCGAAACTGGTTTATTAGTTGCACCACCCTCCCATTTAAAAAGCTTGGGAGATACGGCCTTTGGTGGCTGCACTGCTCCTGTGGAACTCTCTTCCACCATATATTAAGGCTGCCAGCTCGGTGGAGGCCTTTAAAACCTCTCTTAAAACTTATTTATTTGATGAAGTTATTAATCTGATCTGAATTAACCCTTGCTGTGCCACTGACTGATATATCAGTCCAAAATTACTATGCGTTCTAATTCCATCAGTAGCCTAAGGGTTAATTTATTCTGGGGTTGTTTTATTGTATTTTATTGTTATTTTGTTAAGCACTCTGAGCCCTTGGATAAGGCGCTATATAAACAAAATTTGCATTTCCTTGCCTTACTATAACTGTGCTTGTCAAGACTTACACTGCTTGCACTGTGCGTTTTATTGCAGCTATACTGTAGTATGGCACACTGGGACTTGTTGCTGGATCATCACGGCACTTGCAGACTCCTGCTTGCCAGCGTCATCATTGCCCCAGGAGCCGCTGATATCGTCTCTGCACTGACTGTACCACAACTGCTCTTCAGCCTCTGTGAACCACAGCTGCTCTTCCTCACACATGGGTGACTGCTGTGCAGTGTGTGTGTGGGAAGGACGGCTCCTCTCCCACACACATGGGTGACTCTGTGTCTGCAAACCGAGAGTCCATCCACACTGTAACGCACATCGTGCTCATCAGGCTAAACTCCACTGCAAAGTGCTGACTCATTTTGCTGCTCACTGCTACTGCTAGCACTCTGCATTAATATAGGTGCAGCACTTTACCCTGCTATTCGCGACTCTGCTGTACAACGCGTGCCTGCCATGCCCCACTCACTGTGCAGTCCAGATGACAACCATGGATTAACTGAGAATTAATCCATGGTCAAGTGCTGCACTTGCTCCAATGAGGCACAACCCTTTTTGTGAGCCATGTTACAAGACTTACGTACTGACACTAATATGTCCAGGTTCCTAGTTTTAAGGGCTTCAGCATCCTGGGGTACTTCAATAACCAGATATCTAATCTTATTAGACCACTGTAATCCTAGATCAGTAACTCAGTGCTTCCTAACCTTATAGTTTAACAACATAACAACTGTTTTGCCCATGTTCAGTTTACAGGCTGACAATTAGCTATAGGTGGAGATAAGATTGGGTACAGCAGGGAGGGATATCTCTGGGTGGGTAAAGTGAAGGAAAATGTTGTCTGTGTATGCTGATAATGAACTCCTTCCAACTGTTATCCCTTGGACCACAGGAGATGCTCTTGCAAACCAGGTGTTTTAAAAATTAATGAAACAGGAAGTGGACAACAGACATCCCTGTCTGGTTTCCCGTCTCAATTCAACTGCAGCAGACAAAACACCATTACAGAAAATCCTTGCTTTGGGATGTGTGTAAAGTATCCTGATTCACTTCTGAAAGTTGTCTGGCATCCCATACCTTCTAAGTCTGGCAAAGAGGAAAGGCCAGGAGACCCTGTCAAAAGCCTTTGCCGCCTTTGAGACCAGGACCACAGGGGTATCTGTCCCCACATCCCCCAGCATTTATCTGAGTATTCTGCACCAAACTGTCTGGTCCTTGTGGGAAGCCTAAACAATTGTTCCATCACTGTCCACCTAAATTCATGCCACTGAGCATAATATGTGGGTTTATGTACCTCTTGCTACACTTATCTTCTGTATCTTGGGTAACACCCTTACCCCAGATTCTTCCTCCTATTCTATTCACAGCTGCCCATCCTCTGCAGGTTTACAGTGTTCAGGCTAGGAAAAATCCTATTGCCCGGCAGCCTGGGACAGTAGAAACCCCCATCAGGACAACCTAAATGAGAGTTTGTCCTGTCCGCTGGGCAACCAAATTTCCTTTCCTGTTGTTGCGGGAGAGATGGAGGGAAGTGCAGCACCTTTAAGTGTGAAGCGGGCAGGCGTGGCGCGGCATCGATGCATGGGGAGTGGTTGCCATGGAGACGGAGTGTGCAGGATGAATCAGGTCTGCAGCAGCACGGTAATCTTCCTGTTGGCGGTCCATCCTGTTCATATATCGGAAACTCTGAGAGAGAACTTATGCAGAATTGCACTGGTCTGCCTGTCCGCGAGACTACAGGAGACTTGGTCTGTCTTCTCTCTACAACCCCTCGCCAAGTCACCAGACACAAAAAGGACAGGTAAGTGAGTCCTGTCGTGACTGGTTCCATGGTGAGCCCCATCCACTCCCACTATCCAGTTTACCAGCAGCTTCAGTGGTCCAAGATAACATGGTGAAAACTGCATCAAAGTTACTTATTCCACAATGAGAATTTTTATTTAAAAGAAAAAAAAAACATTTTACCTTCTGTGAGCCTCCCCTCCTGGGTATTAAGGTACTAAATGTGAGCATCTCACTATTACTATATTATTGTCAGAGGCAAAGTACTTTGAAGTCTTGACTGCTGTTTTCACTTGACTGAGATTTCATGAAGGGTTAGCCAGAAGCACACTGCCAGTTGCGGTAGCGAGATGCAAGAAAGTATCGGCGGCCTGTGTGCGGGCAGCCTGGATGATTTAGCGTAGTGAGAGAAGCGAGAGTCTGCCGATGGAGAAGCAGGGGGTGTTAACTGAAAATGACAAGCAGAGTATCTGCTTTAGTAGCAGACTTTCTTTGTGCTTGTGATATTTTTTTTTTTTTTTTTACCATATATGTGATGTTTTTTTAACCATATAAAGTTTTACCAACCTGTGAGCAGGCGGGAGGCAAATAGAATGGAACAGCATTTTGGGAGCGGGTGGCAATAGAGTAACAGATGTGTTTTGAGCAATAACTTGGTAATGAATATAAATAAAAGAAAAATTACATTGTTTAAAACTGATGTCGATTACTGAGTTGGTCAGCAGCTTAACGTTTTTAAGAGCCTCTCACAGACTCCCAGTCCTATAGTAACTAATCTGGCTATATATAAAAACAGTTAAGAGCTGTTTGGGAAGGCAGGGGACTTGTGAAAAAAAAACTTCGTGTTGGTGATTATTTAAAAAAAAAAAAAGCTTTGGGAACAGCAGTGTGCAAATCCCATTGCCCCCTGACCAGGGTAAGTAAATTTAACTGAAGGGCAAGTACCAAAACAGAGCTAATTTCATTGTTATTAATAGGGGCAAGTGAAAATTCAGCTACAGTCATGGCTGGGCAAGTAATAAAAGTTTTGATCTGAACACCCTTGTTTGAGAGAGCTACATTTTATTTAAAAAAAAAAAAAAAACGCCCTACTTAGGCAGGACTGAGAGCAAATGACCCTGGGTGTCTGTCACTGGGTATGTAAGAGAGAGACAGCAGCAGACCAGCAGCTGCTTGTGCCAGAAAAAAAAAGACTCTCATTTTATAGATCCTCTCAATCAGACTACAGTATCATCAAAATAAAATAGGAGTTCCTGGGCCATTAGGGCAGGCAGCGGGCTCAGAAAAAGACTCAGGCTGGAAGAGTAATTTTATTTAAAACTGCAGCAGGACAACAGGAAATGTTTGTTGGACAATCAGATTCCAGGTCATGGTTGCCCATGGGCAAGCTGTTTTCAAAAAAATATTTTCCTAGCCAGACTGTGTTACAGGAATCGGTACAAGTGTGAGATCTGGTGAGATTCTATTAGGCAATTCAGTTTTGCCTTACTATAGCTTGCCAGTTCTGTGCATTCTCTCCATCATGCCTCCTCAACCTCAGTTGCTTGCACATAACTTTGGCACCGAAGATATCAAAAGAAGTTACAGTGATTCAGACCAAGCTTATTCCTAAGCTGCATAAAAGTTGCCTGTTTATATTGAAAGTGTCACTACTGTAACTAATGCACTATGCCTCAACATAGAACAACTTTGAAAATAGGGCCATGGTGGCCCTAACAGTTTTATTTTGTCAAAAAAAGATTTGTACTACTACTTACTATTATACTCTGATCTAGTATAGCCTCAGTACGACTGATTCCCCTGTCTGTCCAGAGCTAGAACCTCTTGTCTGCAGTACTCAGTAGGAATGCTGGATTTTCTCTACTGGGTGTCAGTCCGCCAAGGGAGATCACCTTGCCTACTTTCTTTCTAAACTGTGACCATATCTGCAGGAAGTGGCACATTGGTGGGTTTGAGGAAGTTATCTGTCTGGATTCCTGGAGTGCTAAAAGCGGTGTTACTGACAGACTGTGGCCTGGCAACTGACATGTTCCACCTCAGTCCACCCTGTGTCAGATTCTTCTGCTAGCCATGATAGCAATGGAGGGATCTACACTGCCATGAAGTATTTATTCATATTCAGCAAAGCTAATTCTCGTGCTCTCATTCCTTGTTGAAAGAGGATTCTCCTAGTTCCGGGATGATTCGCTTCCCAAAATGAATTTCGATATAGTTCCCGTCTATATGCCTCCAGAAATTGGGGTGGGGGTGGATTAACTGAAGCATATTAAAGATGTAAAGGAAGTGAGTCAAGACATAAAATAAATAAGTTAAGTAAAAATGCATTTCTATATGCTGCCCAATCCCGCAGGCTCTGAGTGCCTTCCAGGTAGTGCAATGACTTACAAATGATACAAACAAATATTTAAATAGCAGGGTCAATAATGAACATGAATACGAACTATCTTTGTCCACACTGCCAACGTCTGTGGGAGTATCCTCCATCTGTCCAGATCTTTTTAAATCTCTAACACTTTTTCTATGGTTGGCATCACATCATTTATTCATATTTCTTGTTATATTTAAACCCAAATACTCAAATCCAAAAAGTGCCCATTTAAAAGGGAAGTGGCTCTCTTTATCATTTCTGGTTCCCAGGATGAAGAACTGGATAGGGTATTGGAGTCACAGATCAAAGACACATCCAGCAAGGGGGAGGTATTGATAATCAGGTCCTAAATCTACCTGGAGTGGACTGGAAGGACCCTGCTACCTTCTTTACTAGGGAACAGGTACTGCTGGATGTCTTCCAGAGTGCCTTTCCTGACTCAAGGTGTCATGAAGCCAACTAGGGAGAGTGCTGTTCTGGATGTGGTCCTGTCCGACTGTGCACATGTTCAGGCTGTGAAGGCAGATGCACCACTATGGGCAGAGGGATGATCATGACCAGGATGAGGGTTTGGGATTTTCGGAGGGCTGACTTTGGCAGGATGGGAGAGGTTCCACCAGGACACCTTGCTAAGATCAGAGTAGGGACAGATGTAGAACCGAAATGGGCCATAATAAAGAAAGGATTGATGAAGGACACAAATGGGTGTGCCAAAATCAAAAGTATGAAAGCTAAGGCCAAAAAAAACTGCTGGTTCAGCAAGGAGGTAGCAAAAGCAGAGGGGGACAGTAGGGCTGCTTTTAAGAACTACAAGTGTACTCAGAAAGAGAAGAATAGGTTGTACTACACTGTTAAGTCAAGAGAGGTGAGCAGGGCAGTAAGGGAGGCAAAGGTCACGAGACAGGTCGAGCTAGCCCACCGTGTAAAAGCGGATGAGAAGGCAGTTTCAGGTATGCAAGGAATACAAGAAATATAAATGAGGAGACTGTAAGGCTAAAAATAAAAGGGAATTGGGCAGCGGGAAGTGAAGAAAATTTGGAGGTACATAACGTGTACTTCTGTACAGTCTTCACTCAGGAGAAAGATGGACCAGTTCCACGAGGGAGTAGGGTAGGTGGGGACTGTGCAGGACTCACAGATGGTGACATTCAAGCAGACTGGGAACTCAAGGGCCTAAAGGTGGACAAATCACCAGGGCCATATGGCATGCACCCAATGGTCCTTAGAGAACTGGCAAAGGTTCTGGCAGATCCCCTAGCAGACCTGTTCAACACCTCTCTGGAGTCAAGAAACGTGCCCCAAGACTGGAGAATGGTGCATGTGGTGCCTCTCCATAAAAGCAGGCCGAAGGATGAACCAAGGAACTACAGACCACAGAACAGCAAAAGGAAGGAGCTGCTGTTAGAACTTTAGTACTCTACTGGACTAAAGAACTAGAACTCCACTACTGGGAACATCAATTTAGGGTAAAAACAAACAAAAAACAACAAAAGAGTGTGTTTGTCTGAGCTGGGTGAATGAATTGTTATCTGTGCAGTTAGCTAGGTGGAAAAGAAACTGTGAATTAGGGGGAGTGGCCTAGAGAAAAGGAAGACAGGTGTTTGCATTTAAAAACTGACCTAGATAGCTTGTGGCAGAGAACAGCAAGAGGAAGGAGCTGCTGTTAGAACTTTACTGGGAATATATTGCCTTGCATTTCTCTCCTCCCTCAAGGGACCTCCTTTCCCACCCAGGGACGACCAGGGCCACCATTGCTGCCTCAGAGGTTGCCAGAAAAGAGGAGCAGTTGGACCACAGTGGGCTCAGGGAGGATGAGGGTGGTGGAACAGAGGCGCATCCCTCTAGTTGTACCTCTCTGCAATTCATATGCCATTCTGGCAGAGTGTGGTTCCTCTATGGATGCACCCACAGTGGGGACCAAGGAGTATGATGGGAACCTCCACAAAGGAGACCCACAGGATACACAGATACATAGACAGTGTCAGCAGATAAGGGCCTATGGCCCACCCTGTCTGCCCATTTGAGCTTGTAAGTTCAGTTTGTTTTCCTAGAAGTCTGTTGCCCCTTACCCCTGACCTCCAGAATTCCTTTTGCATTTAAAAACTGAACGGAGGGTGGCATGGAACCCCAGAGGGGAAGGAAACAACTCCTGGTGGGGGACTCCACTGTTAGGAGGGTAGAACTGGGGAAGGGAGGGGAGAGGTAGGTAAGGTACCTGCCTGGCGCCATCCTCATGATAGCGAGAGCAGCTGGATGGGGGAGGGAGCTGGATGTCATTGTCCACCTAGGGACTAATGACCTGGCTGGTAAAAGGATCAGAGCAGTGCAGGAGGAGTTTGTAGAGTTGGGGAGGGGCCTTAGACAAGTAGAATGCATGGTAACCTTCTCGGAGGTGCTGCCTGTCTATGGTATGGGTGAGGACAGGGTGCTCTGCACCATGGGATTTAATCAGTGGCTGAAAAACTGGTGCAGAGCTCAGGGTTTTGTCTTCACTGGGGATAGCGGGTCCACCTGGAGGATGCAAGCCGATACTGGCCCAGATGGTCTACATCAGTCCAGGAGGGGAACCAGAATCCTAGGTGATAGGTGTAACCCCTAGGTGGCGCTATCCCAAGAGTTACTACCCCTGCCTGCTTGGCTAGTAATGAAACAGATGCCTCCACCTGGAGGTCAGGGTTGTTAGTGGTCAACCTAACCTGAGTACAGCACTCCGGGACACTGTAACCCTTCCGTTTCCCTTCTAGTGGCCTGAACAATATACAATAATTACTTTCACAATAACCCTTATTCACCAGGCAATTATCCACACTGTTTGCCCTTACCACCAGGGCTGGTACCTCTAGCTTGACCCTGGGGACCCCCTTGTAAAACAAGGTTAAGCACACAAATAGCAACAGTACAATACTTTTGGCACAAGCTGGAACCACAGTCAGGTTAAATGCAAACAAATTTAAATCTGATTTATTCAGGGGACTTGAACAAGGAAGGGGGTAATCAGGTTGATTTGCTTGAAAGCTGTATTAATCAGTTATACATGCAGTTCAGAGTCCCTACACAGTCACACACTCTGGGTACACAGGTACGAAAATGGTGGGCTAGCCAGGAACGTTGCAGCTGGTTGGGGCCCTGTGATGGAAGAAAGCAACATGCACAACACACACTATTTGTAATCCGAAGCCAGATGGCTCAGTTCGTGAAAGAAAAGGCAACAAGACAATCAGATGACAACACTTTTAGATTTAGCTGTTGTTGCAGGGAGCTACCCTGATGTTCACTCACGATACCCAATACTGGACACAGGCAGGACAAAATCGAGACTGCATGCTGTTGAGCTGGAGTGCCTGGAGAAGCACAGCCCACATGAATCACTGAGGCGTCATTCCTGTTGAAGGTGTTGTGCAGGGGGCTGATCCCCAGGCCGGTCTCTCGTCGATGACTTTCTCTGCGTAGCAGGTATTCTGGCTGGGCCAGTGTAGCAGGGCCCAAGCAAATGGAAATGGATATGGATTCAGTCCGTGGAGCCGGATACAGCCTCCAGCAAGCAAAACACAGTTCAGACACACAGTGGGGAACCAAATCACGTCCCACTATAAGCACCCAACACATTTACATGTAAGGAAATTCCACTATACCAGGCAAATGGCTCTCCAGTCACAATTACAGAGTCTGCACAATCCAAGAGTTCAGAGGTAACTAGAAGTTCTGACAGGCCGATCGCATTCAGCAAATCTTCGGTTTTCTTCAGGTTAAAGCCCGGTCACAAATCAGTGGCTTAATTTGCTCTCCGAATTCGGATTCAGTCCAAAAAAACACAAGTTCACTCTCAGGGACAGCAGGCAGGAATGTAAGCCAAACTCAGGCCTTTCCACAGTTCTCCCACATGAATCCTCTATGGATTGCTGCTCAAACTATCTCGAGCTGTTACTTCTTCACTTCCCAACTCAGATCTAACTGAAACTACAATTCCTACAAGTTTTGGCCTCACCAAGCCCCTGTAGGCAGGCTCCATTTTAGAGTCCCAAATGTACTGATTGGCCCATTCTGCAGTCCAGGACCAAGATGATGGAAACAAACAGAACTGTCTATGCTGCAAAGAAGGCAGGTTAGAACAAACTGCAAAATTATTACTACTCTAACAAATGATGAGCAAACAAGTACATCTTCTAACAGAGCTCCCTCTCAGATTAATTATGACCGCAATCCAGACAGCTCTTAAAAAGACAGCACACAGAGGCTATACAGGCACTTTCTGGCAATACATTTAAACTGCTAAAATGCTGAACACCAGCCTGGCAGTGAGGATTTAGGTAAGCTCAAGGAAGACTTTTCGGGAACCCCCATTTGTAGGGGGGGTTACACAGGTTTAAATGCTTCACTGGCAAGCATTTAAATTAGACAAGGGAGGAGGCACTGAAAAGGAGAAGGGAAATCCTAGCCCCCCACCAAAAAAAAATCAGGGTACTTAGTGAGATAAACACCAAGATACAGAAGTCGATAGGGAGAGGGGCAGGGGTTAATGGAGAAAAAGACAAAAGCGGTAAGGACAGGGATGGGGAAAAGAGGGGTAAGGACATCAAAAAATGGAGGGTAATGAGTACCAATGCCCATAGTCTAGGTAACAAGCTCCCTGAACTAGTGACCTTGATGGAAGAGGGATGCCTGGATATTGTGGCAGTCAAAGAAACATGGTACACAGAGAACCATGACTGGAATGTCAACATACCAGGGTACACAATCTACAGGAAGGACAGGGAGGGTAGAAGAGGAGGAGGAGGTGGAGTAGCTCTCTAAATAAGGGGATGGATCAAACCAATGTAACTAAAGGGTAAGCAGGGAGGCGAGAAGGCACTATGGGTCACCCTGGAGACTGGAAATGGCACCACAGTCCGCACAGGGGCTGTATACAGATCCCGTCTCAGGGGGAGGAAATGATAGAAGGCATCCTTAGGATGGCAGAGAAAGGGGAGATATTGTTGATGGGGGACCTAACTATGCCAGATGTTAACTTGAGCACCTTTGATGCAGCTACATCCAAGAGCAGGGCCATTCTCAATGCCCTACAGGGCACATGCCTCAGACAGCTAGTGTTGGGAGCAATCTAAGACCTGGCACTCTCAAGTGAGGATGGAGAGAGGATCTCAGATCTAGAAGTGGGTAGCCATCTGACAGCAAGTAACCACCATACAGTGTGGCTCACAATAAACTCAGCTGTAGAGTCAAGCCATACAAAAGTGAAAGTACTGGACTTCAGGAAGACTGATTTTGCCAAAATGGGGAGTGCCTTAGAAAAGCACTAGCAAACAGGCAAGAAGGAGGGGTGGAGCAACAATGTGGAAACATCAAAACAGCCATCACAGAGGCAACAAGCCTTTATGTGAAGCAAATAAACAAATCAAAATGAAAGAAAAAAAACACTATGGTTCTCAAAAGAGGAGGCAGGAAAGGTTAGGGAGAAAAATATAGCATACAGGAGCAGAACAGAGAACTGTACCAGTTAAAGCAGAAGGAAGTGTGGAAGGCAGTCAAAAAGCAAAGGCCCAAATCGAGGAAAAGACAGCCAATTCAGTTAAGAAGGGGGATAAAACTTTTTATAGTTAAAGAACAAGCAGTTAAGGATGAGAAGGGACTTGGCAAGGTTGGAGGAACGGTCAAATGTATGCCAGCTCAGATTTAATGCAAAGAAGTGCAAGGTAATGCACTTGGGAAACAAAAACCCAGGGGAAGAGTACACAACGGGGGGTGAGATACTGACAACAGTAAAAATGAAAAGGGACCTGGGGGTAATTATATCAGATGACCTAAAGGTGGGCAAGCAATGTGAGAAGGCGGTAAGGAGGGCTGGGGGATACTAGGATGCACAGGGAGAGGCATAAATAGTAGAAAACAGGAAGTTATTATCCCTGTGTACAGACAGCTGGTGAGACCCCACCTGGAGTACTGTGTGCAGTTCTGTAGACCCCATCTCCGCAAAGACATAGACAGAGTGGAGACTGTCCAGAGGAGGGCAACCAAAATGGTGCAGGGTCTGCACCAGTTGACATATGAAGAAAGACTAAAGGAGCTTAATATGTATACCCTTGAGGAAAGAAGGGAGAGAGGGGACATGACAGAAACTTTCAAGTACCTCAAAGGAATCAACAAAGTCCAAGAGGGTAGCATCTTTCAGAAAAAGAGATGTGCAAGAACAAGGGGCACAATTTGAAGATAGAGGGGGGACGGCTCAGAGGTAATGTGAGGAAGTATTTTTTCACAGAGAGGGTTGTGGAAGCATGGAACAGCCTCCCTGAGGAGGTCGTGGAGTCAAGAACAGTAGGGGAATGCCAGAATGCATGGGTCAGACATAAGGCAGTCCTAGTTTGGGGGGGGGGTAGGAGGAAGTAAGCTGTTGGTTAATTAGGATCTGCAGCTTACCTGTTAGGTTGGAAAATGGGCAGACTAGGTGGGTCAAATGGTCCTTATCTGCCGTCAAATTCTATGTTTCTATGTTATAGGTACACTAGGGAGCCAAGAAAGACAACGGGAGGGATACTGAAGCTGAATAAAAGGAGGAGGGTGGGTGGGTGAGAGAGAGACAGTGAAAAAGGAGGGATACTGAATGAATACTTCTGCTCAGTATTCACAAAGGAAGAGGAGGGCAGGGGAGGTACATAATCCAGTCAACAGAAGTGCCCTGGATAAGGGGGTTGATATCAGTCCTTTCACAGAAGAAAGGGTTCTGAAAGAACTCTTAAAATTGAAGGTGGACAAAGCAATGGGGCCTGATGGGATTCACCCCAGAATTCTAAAAGAACTAAAGGAAGAACTAGTAACACCATTGACTACCCTTTTTAACAAATCATGGGAGGATGGTGTGGTACCTCAGGACTGGAAGAGGGTGGATGTGATTCCCCTTCACAAAAGTGGGAGCAAGACAGGTAGGACACTACAGACCTGTCAGTTTGACCTCAGTGGTAGGGAAAATTATGGAACCACTTCTGAAGAAAAGAACTGTTGAGTACCTACAGGTCAGTGGGGCACAGGACCCAAGGCAGCATGAATTCACAGCGGGAAGGTCATGTCAGACGGATATAATCGATTTCTTTGACTGGGTGACCATAGTAGGAAACCAGGGAGGAGCTGTGGACATGACCTACCTAGACTTTAGCAAGGCATTTGACACAGTGCCACACGAAAGATTAATAAACAAATTAGCCAGCCTGGGAGTCGGTCCCAGGGTGGTAGCCTGGGTAAAAAACTGGCTGGACAATAGGATGCAGAGGGTAATAGTAAACAGAGTCCACAGTGAAGAAAGGGGGATTACTAGTGGGATACCGCAGGGTTCAGTACTGGGTCTGGTCCTTTTTAATGTCTTTACAAGTGACATTGCAGAGGGACTGGAAGAAAAAGTATGTCTCTTTGCAGACGACACAAAGGTCTGCAACAGGGTTGATACACGAGGTGGAGGGGAAAGGATGAGAAGGGACTTGGCAAGGTTGGAGGAATGGTCAAATGTATGGCAGCTTAGATTCAATGCAAAGATGTGCAAAGTAATGCTCATGGGAAACAAAAACCCAGGAGAAGAGTACACACCGGGGGGGGAGATACTGACAACAGCAAAAATGGAAAGAGACCTGGGGGTAGTTATATCAGATGACCTAAAGGTGGGCAAGCAATGTGAGAAGGCAGTAAGGAGGGCTGGGGATAGGGGGATACTGGGATGCATAGGGAGAGGCCTCACCAGCAGAAAACAGGAAGTTGTTATCCCTCTGTACAGACAGTTGGTGAGACCCCATCTGGAGTACTGCATGCAGTTCTGGAGACCCATCTCCGCAAAGACATAGACAGAGTGGAGGCTGGCCAGAGGAGAGCAACCAAAATGGTGCAGGGTCTGCACCAGAAGACATACAAAGAGAGAATAAAGGAGCTTAATATGTATACCGCGAGAGCCAGCCCTTCCCCTAGCCAAAGCACCACTGCTATCCCCACCATTTGTGCTCAGTCAGGCAGCCGTGGGTTGCGAGGACCAACTCAAGCCTGCTCTCCCCCTAGCCGCAGCACCGCTGCTATCCCCACCGTTTGAGCTCAGTCACACAGCCGTGGGTCGCGAGGGCCATTGCAAGCCAGTCCAACCCCTAGCCAGAGAACCACAGCTATCCCCACAGTCTGGGCTCAGTCAGACAGCCATGGGTTGCGAGGGCCATTTCAAGCCAGCCCTCCCCCTAGCTGGAGCACCGTTGCTGTCCCCGCCGTTTGAGCTCAGTCAGGTATGGTGTGTAGATACAATCGGAGCATCAGCGCCAGTGATTCCAACTGCGTGTGTGTTTAAACAAAGGGCCTAGCTGTTTGGTGCCAATTTCAAAAAAAGGACTTCCACTTTACTAGTCGGTGGAGCTGTGCTGATAGTTTTTACTATTGCCTTTTCCCTAAAAGCCTACAGTGTTTGCACTCGCTTCAATAGTAACCTTAAGAGATTTGTGGAGGGCGTGGGGTAACCTTAAGAGATTTGTGGAGGGCAAAGCTAATTTTTTTTGCAAGTTTAGGGGAAGCCTTAACCTGTATTTTTTACATGCAAATGAAATACAAGCAGAGGGAATTTAAGTATTTAAGAAGCAAAACAGCCTGAGTTATTCAAAGGAGTAAATGAATTACAAACAGTGGGAATGTTAGTACTTTGAGCAGTCAAAACAGGCTGCCTTTATTCTTTATATGTAAAGTAGTACAAGCTGTGGGAATTTAATGTATTTAAGGAGTCAAAACGGCCTGCCTTCATTTTAAATGTGTAAACTAAGCACAGGAGTCAACCAGCTTTAGTGCCGTGATTACAATTCGAACCCGTTTTAGTGTGTAAAGGCTCCAAACTCCTGGAGCAGCTCTCGAACTGCACTGTAGTGCTTACTGGCCTCTGGAATCAATACTGGTGGTAGAAAATTAAAACAAAAAAAGCTACGCTAATCTCGGCTGGCTGAACTCCGAAACCAAATTAAGTTTTTACCTCACATGTTTCTGGTTACAAAGTCTGCTCCTGCTGCATTATAAATTCGCCCCTCTCTCTTTTTTCCTCAGGCAGCCATGGGTCGCAAGGGCCATCTCAAGCCAGCCTTCCCCCTAGCTGGAGCACCACCCTATCCCCACTGTTTGAGCTCAGTCAGGTGCGGTGTGCAGATCGCGATCAGAGCATCAGCGCCAGTGATTCCAACTGCAAGTGTGTTTATCCCCGCCACCCCCACCACAACCCTTGGTCAGCAAAGACTATTATAGTGTTCATCACGTGACCACTATAGCCTATCAGCCCATTCTCCCATTAGCAGATTATCTGCTGTCACCTCTAGTGGCCGCTACACCCAGTTCCAGACTGCATTAGCCTACAAGCAGAATGCTGCCTAGATATTTCTCCTTAATTTGCCTGCTTATACCCCTAGCCTCCTGCCCTCCCTCCAGCTATCTACCCGCAATTGCAACAAAATCCTCCTCCTGTCTACTCCTGTCCAGCTCCCCGGCCCCTTCTTACAACCTCCACCCTAGGACAGCTGCACCATTGCTCCATGAACAAATGGGTTCTCGGTGCTACCATTCTGCCACCCTCCTTTCACACTGGGTTAACAGTATTATACACCTCCACTTTAAATGGCACTCTGCATACATCCCAGGAACTCCATTCCATCTGCAAGCCCAAATGGACCTGGCTCAAAACTAAACAGCATATAGTGCTGCTACTCCTACTGGCAGGGGACATTGAATCAAACCCTGGACCTCGCCCTCCCAATCCCACCATACTGATTACTCTCCCCAGAGGTCTTAAAGTAGTGTACCTCAACATCTGCAGCATTCTAAACAAATTAACTGTTCTGCAACCACTCGTCCTATCAATATACCCAGATGTCCTGATCATCTCTGAGACATGGCTGAAGCCCCACCACATGGATGCTGAATTAACTATCCCCGGCTACTCGCTCATTAGACACGACCGCCACAGCAAAAAAAGAGGCGGAGGCATTGCCATGTTCATCTCCGCCAGGCTTCAGTTCACCCCTGTCCAGCTACCCTCACATTCGCAAGCCACAGACTCCTTGCTAATTAAACTATCACTCCCATACTCTGACCCAGTGTATGTTGCTGGCTCCTACTGTGCCCCTGGCACCCCCCTGCCCATCATCCTTGACCATCTGGACACACTAAAGTCGTCAGCAACAGTTGGCGAGCTACATATCCCCGGGGATTTCAACTTCAGTTGGCTTGCCAATGACAGCTCCAAGCTGCGTAGCAAAATAAATGCTCTAAACCTCACCCAGCAAATCTCCCAACTCACTCACCTAAATCACAAATCACAGAACCACTCCCTCCTGGACTGGGGCCTTACCTCACACCCCCACAGGATTATTGAAGCTGGTCTGGTCCCAGACTCCCTAAGCAACCACCATATGATCTATGTGGTGCGGAAAGTATACAGGCCAGTCGCACCTCCCCAAGGACACTGCTCACTAGATCCTATAACTCTCTAGATCTAGTGTCTCTCTTATATCACCTGGCACATGTTGACTGGTCCTTCATCCCTAGGGCCTCTTGCATCGACAACGCCCTTGAACTCTTTAAGTCCAGATTCCTCGCAGTGTGAGACACCCATGCACCCCTCAGAAGGACAAGGGTTAGGGGCGCCCACCTACCCTGGGTCTCTGCCTCTATCATTAACCAATTCCATGCCAGGGACCAGGCATGGAAAACATACAAGGCAACTGGCACCCAACTGTCATTTCAATTTTACCGTGCACTCCGTAACTCCTGCACTAAACTCATATGACAGGCCAAAACCAATTATTTCGAGACGGCTTAAAGTCAAACCTCAATCACCCAACGAAATTCTGGAAAACAATCAAATCCCTACTCTCCCCCTGCCCAGCCACCCACCCCGATCCTAACCATCCAAGACTCTACCGTCTCGGAACCTGGCAAAGTGGCTTCTGCCTTCAATACCTTCTTCACCAGCTGCATAGCCTCTCTCCTATCAGCTCTCGCACACCCCCTACGAGCACTACCACGCTAACGCAGCCCACCTCCCTGTCCTCCAGTTTCTCTTATCGCCTGGTCTCCCCGGCCAAAGTGCTAAAAGCACTCTGGGCACTCAATCCCAACAAAGGCAAATGCCCCGCTGGACTGGACGCCAAAATGCTACACCTGTCAGCTCCTGTCATCACTGCCCCGCTGGCTGACCTTTTCAATCTCTCATTTTCACTAGCTGCTATCCCATCTGACTGGAAGCATGCCATAGTCATCCCCCTCCCAAAAGGAGACGATCCTTCCTCGACGGGTAATAACCGCCCCATCTCCCTCCTCTCCATCCTGGCCAAACCTCAGGAACACCTCGTACTCACCCAACTTGCCTCCTTTCTAGACTCATCCTCCTTCTTCACCCATTAGTCTGGAATTCGGAAGTCATACTCAACCATTACCTCCCTATACTAAGGCTCACCAATGCCATCCTCACTGGCATGGATAAAGGGCACATCACCTCAGCCATTTTCATTGACCTAGCAAAGGCCTTTGACACCGTCTCCCACTCCCTGCTACTATCCCAACTAACGGTTGCCAGACTCTCTGGTCCTGCCACCAGCTGGTTTCATTCATACCTGGCAGGCAGATATCAATCTGTAAAAATTGGCCCACACACCTCTAACCCCTGGTGTCCCCCAAGGCTCAGTACTGGGTCCGATACTCTTCTCTGTTTTCTTGAATGATCTTACGTAGGCCTGCCCACGCACATCCATTCACATGTACGCTGACAACACCATAATGTATGCAACAGGCCCCTCCCCCAATGAAGTGGCCTCTATACTACAGCAGGACTTTAATGCTATTCAGCACTGGTTCTGCCCCAACCATTTGTTCCTTAACACCAAGAAAAGCATCTCTCTAACCATCAGCTTGCAGCTAAGACTCTCCGGCCCCCCCCCCACCAACCTCACTACTGACAGGGCACCCCTAGAGGCATGCACCTCCTTCAGATACTTAGGTGCATGGCTCGACCAGCATCTTGATTTCTCTACTCACATTGACTCGATTCACAAGAAACTGTATCCAAAACTTTGCACCATATATCACAACAAGGACTGCATCCCTCCATCTACCCAGAAGAAAATTATTCAAAAGATGATTCTCCTGTTACTTGACTATGGAGACGTAGTCTACGGCACTGCTCCCCCCTCCTCCCTAGCCAGTCTTGACACACTATTCCATTCCTTCTGCTGCTTCTTCCTGGAATGCCCCTCATGACTCACCACTGTGACCTCTACAGGTCCCTAGCCCTGCCCTCACTCCAGGACCACAGGCAAGTACACTGTGCCAGGATCACAGCAAAATACTGGACTCAGTCCCTTCCCCCACACCTCGAATCCGCCCTCTTAATCCAACCACCGCCAACATACTCCCTCAGGAGTGCTGACTCCAGGCTTTTTCATGTCCCATTTATGGGCTTATCCAAAGGTCAAGCTGCTTTCAAATCCTGCATGCCCAAACTTTGGAATGCTTTGCCTGCTGACATCAGAAATACCACAAACTCTCGGCACCTCAACCTCCTCCTAAATACTCACTTCTCCACCAGATGTACATGTACCTATTACAAGCAAGGGGCCGGTACACTAGCAACAAGCACTCTCTGTATGCCTAGCCTTGCATCAGGGGACTAGGCTGTTAACCAATCCAGGGGGTCCCGCTGTGGCCTCCTCTCCTAGCTTTTTAACAACCTTGTGTAGTGACATGAATATCAAATGTGCCAAATGCTTAGGTTAATGCTGCTTGCCCAGTTACCACGGGGACACAGCCTAAGAGCTCTGTAACCTGTATACTCTGGCTCTATGATATTAGTACTATCTGTAAATTATTGATCCATTATATGTTTTGTTTTGTTTTTTTAACCGCTCCTCTTCTCAGCCATGGGAGCTCTGTAACTCTCTACATATACAGGTTCAATGTCTCTTGTACTATCTGTATATGTTTATCTATTATAAGTCTTTACTATCACTTCTCTTCCCCCTTCCCCCAGGACGCATCTGGAATCGAGTGGTACTCCGCTCGGTATGCCTTCCTGGTAAAACTCTTAAATAAATAAATAAATACCCTCGAGGAAAGGAAAGAGAGGGGGGACATGATAGAAACTTTCAAGTACCTCAAGGGAATCAACAAAGTCCAAGAGGGTAGCATCGTTCAGAAAAAGAGATGTGCAAGAACAAGGATGCAGAATTTGAAGATAAAGGGGGGATGGCTCAGAGGTAATGTGAGGAAGTATTTTTTCACAGAGAGGGTTGTGGATGCATGGAACAGCCTTCCTGAGAAGGTCATGGAATCAAAAACAGTGGGGGAATTCAAGAATGCGTGAGACAGACATAAGGCAATTCTAGTGGGGGGGCCAGGAGGAAGTAGGCTGTTGGGTTAATTAGGATCTGCAGCTTATTCATTTGGTAGGGAAATGGGCAGACTAGGTGGGCCAAGCGGTCCTTATCTGCCATCAAATTCTATGTTTTTATGTAGATCAGTCAGCCTGACCTAAACAGCGGGTAAGCAAATGGAGACCATCCTGAAAGAGAGACTGATCAGCTCTCTGGAGCAAAATGGGCTCTAGGTCGAGAGGCAACATAGGTTTGTCTCAGGGAGGTCCTGCCAGATTAACCTAACTGACTTCTTTGATTGGGTCACTAGGGCAGTAGACAAGGGCCAGGCAGTTGATATCCTATATCTGGACTTCAACAAGGTCTTCAACTCAGTGACCCACAGGAGATTGGTCAGGATGCTAGAGGACCAGAGGGTGGAGGCCAAGCTGGTGGGATAGGCCACGCTCATGGAATTCAGAAGCTGCTTGCAGGATAGAAGCCAAAGGTGGTAGTCAGGGGAAAATTCTCTGAAGCAAGGCCTGTGAACAGTGAGGTCCCACGGGGGCTTGACGCTCGGCCCAGTGCTAATTAACATCTTCATAAGTGACATCACACATGGGATCAAGGGTAAAGTCTGCCTGATTGCGGTCAACACCAAACTCTGTCGGAGGGTGGACACAGAGGATGGAAGACAGGAACTCAGGGAGGACCTGACTAGGCTTGAAAAGTGGTCTGGCATTTGGCAGCTGGGGTTCAATGCTAAAATGTACAATGTTATGCACTTGAGCGCGAACAACCTGGGGACCAAACACTGGTTGGGCAGAGTGCAGGTAACCAGGTCACAAGAAGAAAAGGACCTATAAGTAATAACCTCAAGTGACCTGAAGCACTCTACACACTGCAGTAGAGCAGCAGCCAAAGCAAATCGGAGGCTGGGCTGCACAGCCAGGGGAATTACTACCAGGAAGGCAGAGGTCATTCTGCTGCTGTACAGGTCACTGGTAAGATCTCACCTAGAGTACAATGTGCAATTCTGGTGTCCATATCGTAAGAAGAATGTCAATTTACTGGAGACGGTACAGAGAAAGGCAACCAAGATGATCCAGGGCCAGCAGGGCAACATCTATGATGAGAGGCTCGGGGAGCTCAACATGTACTGTTGAGGAAAGAAGGGCAAAGGAGACATGACTGAGACCTTCAAGTACCTTAAGGGTATTAACAGGGTGAACACTGAGGGCCTCTTCGGCCTTAACAGCAACAAGACCACTAGGGGGCACAGCCTAAAGCTGATGGGGGAAAGGTTCAGGAGGGAGATGAGGAGGCACTTTTTCACTGAGAGGGTGAGGGACAAATGGAATGAACTGCCAGAGGAGATGGTAGCCCTAAAAACAATGGACAGTTTCAAGAAGAGTTGGGACAGGGTGAGGGGAAAAAAGTACAGTTACGTAGGAACTTACCTTAACAGTAGATCTTCGAGAGCGGTTCCTTCAGTAGGTCATCACATATAGGACTGGCGCCACCTGGCGTCGGGCTGCACAGCAGACTTTTCTAGCAATACCTGACAGGGAGACTGCTCATCTGATGTCACGTGACTGTATATAGTGGGCGGTCCCCACGCCCACCCTCCAGTTCTCCCGTCGGAGCCAGGAAGAGGCCTGACAGCAGGAATGAACAGGATTTGGAGTCCCTGCAAAACATAAAATGAGGGGAAGGAGGGAGGGAAAAATATGACCTACTGAAGGAACCTCTCTTGAAGATCTACTGTTACGGTAAGTTCCTAAATAACTGTACTATCTTACTTCGAGAGGGTTCCTTCAGTAGGTCATCACATATAGGACAGAGTCCCAAGCAGTCCCTCCAAGAAGAGACCGAGAGAAACTATGGAGAAGGAAAACAAACTTCAACGGAAATAAATGAAGTCCAGAAAGGACCCAGTCTAGGACAGAAGGCCCTGCAGGACGGCTAGGCCAAAGCCAGCCCTCCACCTAGAAGCAATGTCCAGACTATAGTGTTTGGTAAAGGTATGGACAGAACTCCAAGTAGCGGCAGCACAAATGTCAGCCGCGGAAATGTTCCGAAGAAAGGCTGCAGAGGCAGCCATGCCCCCAGTAGAATGACCTCTGATGGTACCCAGCAGAGGTTTATCGTACGTCTGTTAACAATATCGAATGCAGTTGCCTAACCATTTGGAAAGTCCCTGCTTAGAAACCGGTTTGCCCTTCGATCTTGAAGCAAAGGAGACAAAAAACTGGTCACAGGAGTGAAACTCTTTGGTCCTATGGGTGTAACACCAGAGAATCCGATGGACATCCATCTTTTGAAGGAGTGCCTCACCTTTGTTAGAGGGAAATAGATAATACACCGGAAGCTCTACTAACTGATTCAGCGTGGCTTCTGACACTACCTTGGGAAGAAACCTCGGATGAGTTCTGAGGACCACCCGGTCCTTACGGAAAATCAAGTATGGCTCCTTCGGGCTGACGTTATAGCCACAAGAAAAAGCACCTTCCAGGAAAGGAAGCACAAATCACAGCTCATAGCCGGCTCGAAGGGAGGAAATGTAAGCTTTTCCAGCACGAAGTTCAAGTCCCAAGGCGGAGTTGGGCTGCGGATGGGGGGTTTCAGACGGAGAATCCTTTTCAGAAAGGTTTTGGAGACTTCTGACTGAGCCACGGGTTTACCATCCATTAGCTCATGGTACACTGAGATAGCTGAGATATGGACCTTTAAGGAAGAGTAGGAGAGACCGGAGTCTGACAAGTGAAGGAGGTATTCCATGACTTGTGGTGCCAAGCAAGAGAAGGGGTTCCAGCCCTTAGCAGTCGCCCAAATGGAAAACCGTTTCTACTTCATGGCATAAGTGGAACAGGAAGACGGTTTCCTAGCCTCGACGAGAACTTGAGCAACCCTGGAGGAAACCCCGAAGCATGATATCGCTATGTCTGCAGAAGCCAGGCATGAAGATGCAGGGTCCTGAGCCCCAGTGTACCAGCCAACCTTGGTCCTGGGTCAGGAGGTCGTGAGTCACTGGAAGTGGAACTAGTGAGTCCCAGGAAAGCTGCTGTAGCAGTGGGAACCAGATCTGTCTTGGCCAGAGAGGAGCGATGAGGATCATTTTGGCCCTCTCCGCCTGGAGTTTGAGGAGAACCCTCTGCAGAATGGGAAACGGAGGGAAAGAGTACAAGAATTTCCCTGTCCAAGATAGAGACAACGTGTCGCTCCAAAAAGCACCTGGCTCTGGAACGAGTGAGCAAAACTTGGGAAGTTTTGTATTGTATTGGAAGGCAAAGAGATTAATTTCCGGATGCCCCCAACTTTGGAAGATGGATTCTGCTACTTCCTGATGTAGTTCCCACTCATGAGCTAGGGTCTGAGACCTGCTGAGACTGTCCGCCAGGACATTTAGAACGCCTGGAACTTGCACGGCCACTAGGCCCAAATGGTGCTGGACTGCCCAATTCCACACCCACGTCACCTCCCTGCAAAGGGGGTATGACCGGGTTTCTCCTTGTTTGTTGATATACCAAACTACTGACATATTGTCCATTTGGATTAGCAGTGATCCCTTTGGAAGGAGGGTCTGAAAGGCATGTAATGCGTACAGGACCACCCTCAACTCCAGAAAATTGATGTGGAGTGAAGTCTCCAAGTCGGACAATAGTCCCTGAGCTTGCTGTTCCCCAAAATGAACTCCCCACCCCATATTCGAGGCATCAGTGGTGAGGGTGGCTACCCAAAGGGAAGCCCCAGAGAAAGATTGCGAGAATCCTTTCACCATTATAAGTCTTTCTGAACTGCTGAGGAGACAAGGACTGGAGGGTCCAGGTCGTCCAGTATGTGGAGCCTTGCAAAGGGAACTGTAATTATGGAGGCCGCCATCAGGCCCAGAAGGCGAAGGACTTCCCGGGCAGGGATGGTCCTGAGGGAAGCCACTTTGGAGGCCTGACAGACAAGGGTCTCCATTCTGTCTGGAGGAAGGAAGGATCTGCACTGGACCATATCCAGGACTGCCCCAATAAACTGAAGTTTCTGGGCAGGGATAAGGGATGACTTGGGAACACTGACCGTGATCCCTAGTCTGCTGAAAAGGTCCAGGGTAAAGGACAGAGCCTCCAGCAAGGAATCCCTGGACAGGGCTGAAATCAGCCAGTCATCCACGTTATGGAAGACTGCAATGCTCCTGTGGCATAGGAACACCGCGACCACTGCCAGGCACTTGGTAAAAACCCGTGGTGCTGAAGACAGACCAAAGGGGAGCGCCCGGAACTGGAAATGCTCCCCTTGGAAACAAAAACGCAGGAATCGGCGGTGGCTGGGGAAAATAGGAATGTGCAGATAAGCATCCTGCATATCCAGGGCACAGAGCCAGTGGTTTTCCATGAGGAGAGGGAGGAGGATCTGGAGCACCAGCATTTGAAATTTTTTGTACTTGACAAACCAATTCAGCTAACTTAGGTCGAATATGGGTCTGAAGTCCTCTGTCTATTTTGGAACCAGGCAAAAATGGGAATAAAATCCCTTTCCCCTTTGCCCGAAGGGGACGCACTCGATTGCTTCTTTGAGCAAGAGCGAATATACCTCCTCGCGAACGAGGAGAGCCTGATTCCGAGAATAAGAGGACTTTGTGGGTCGAGTTTCTGGAGGAATCTCCAGAAACTCTATGGTGTATCTGACAGACACTAGTTGCAGGACCCATTCGTTGGAGGTGATCGCCCTCCACTCCTGTGCATGGCAGGTGAACCTGCCCCTCACCTGCTCCCCGTCATGAGATTGAGGAGGCAGTGGGGACAGAGAGTCAAGAAGTGGCGGGATGTCCAGGGGGAGGGACTCCTGAACATCTCTGATTTTTGGAGGCAGGTGGGGTGGCTGTACCTGTGGTCTTTCGCTTCCCTTGGCAGCGCACCTGAGTGTTCTTTCTCTGCCTCCAGGTCCTTTTCCGAAAGGGCTGCTGCTGCTGTTGTTGAGAGCCTGATCGGTACACAGACCTGTATAGCCATGCCTGTATCCACTGCTTTTCTTTACTGTAACAACCTCATGATGTAACTCACAATGCCTCAAATGTTCCTTATGTCCTTGTTCATTCTTATAACTTGTATTGTTATCCCGGGTCGCCCCTGAAAAAGGGACCTTTGGGGCTCAGTGGGCCTACCCGGTCACCAAAATATAATAAATAAATAAATAAATAGACCTGACAGACTTAAGTGCCACACCCTTGTCCTGTAGGTCTGTGATAATATCTTTGGTGTCCCCACCAAAAAGGACCGAGCCCCTGAAAGGAGTGTCCTGAATTGCTGACTGGACCTCATTGGCAAGGCCAGAAAGGCGAAGCCAGGAATGCCGTCTGAGGGCAACGGCAGTTGCTGAGGTACAGGCCACTGAGTCGACGGAGTCGTAAGTGGCGTGTAAAGCGTGCCTACAAGAAACCTTGGAGAGGCGGAGATCCTTGGCAAGGTCCTCCTTTAGAGGCGAGGAATCCATGGACTGGACTCGCGCTTCCAACCTGGCCAGGGCCGCTTTCTGATGGGACACCATATGGGCCACGTAACTGAGGGACCGGAGGGCACATGTGACCGAGAAATATATCTTTTTTCCGAACTGGTCCATCTGCCTCGACTCTATCTAGAGGAGTAGTGCTCATGTGCTTAGGCGCTGAAGAGCGATCATGAGCCGCCAAAATGACCACAGAGTCAGCCTTGAGATGGGCCTTTAAGAATGGAGCATCCTTCATCACCCGGTAGATCCTGTCTGCCCGCTTGGGGACAGCCGGGATAGAATGAGGCATCTGCCAGACAGTAGTGGTGAGGTCTTGATGGGGGCCATCCAAGGAGCAATGGGGATGGGAGACAGAGACTCTAAATCTAGGTGTTCCGTGATCCTCTGTCTCATGAGGTCCTGTTCCTCCGATTCCCAGTCAAAATAGTCCTTCATGGCCCTCAACAGGTCGGAGAAGGCAGGGTCTTCTGGTGGAGACTTGGGCGAAACCTTGTTCCTCGTGTCCTCAGGGTCTCCGGGACCTCCTCAGAGGAATCTTCCCTCCCTTCTGAACTGTCATCATTGTCATCGTCTGCCTCCTCGACAGGACGGTGTCTGGTAACTGGAAGGGAAACGTCCTGTCGAGTCTTCCCGGAGATATGGACCGTGGCTACAGATGAACTGCTCGGGGAAGGGAACCTAGGAGACCGTGGTTGTGGGAGCTTAGTCTCCAGGTCCAAGACCAACTCTGAAAGAGCCTCCTGCCACCAAGACTGTATTAAGGTCTTGAAATCCGAGGTAACCGGAGGAGGAGGGGGAGGTGGAGTAGGCAGAGGCTGGGGCGGGGGGAGGAGGAGGGGGAGGAATAACTGGTGGCGGATAGTAACCCTGGAATCCCGAATAATGGGAACAGGGATTAAATCCAGGGTAGAACTGTCCCAGGTGACTCCAGTCCAGAGTGGGACCCCTAGGGTAATGGTCCCCAGGATACCCCAACGGGTAATGTGGGACAGTTTGGGGTTGGTTATAAGTCCCCGTTGTCAGATCAGACGTCAGAGGAACCCACGTTGAACCTGCCATCGTATAATAATAATTTTATTTATTTCCGAGGGGCAGCATATACACTGCAAATAACATGGGTGACAGCACAGAACCCTGAGGCACTCCACACAACAAAGAGACTGGGCCGGAGGAAAAAATCCCCGACACAACTCTTTGTGATCTCCCAGTAAGGAATGAAGTGAACCGTTGCAAAACGGTTCTCGACATTCCGCAGATTTGCCTCAGGCATGCTAACAACACCACGTGATCCACAGTGTCGAAAGCTGAGGAGAGATCAAGGAGAACCAAGATGGAACGTCTCTTTTGATCCCTCGCCCTCAGAAGATCATTAAGCACCCGAACCAGCGCAGTCTCAGTGCTATGTCTTTTACGGAAACCAGACTGGAAGGATTCATAGATACTATGGATGGTTAAATGGTCATCCAATTGAGCAGCTACAACCTTTTCAATAACCTTTCCAGTAAAGGGAAGGTTAGAGATAGGTCAGTAGCTTGAAAAACAGCCTGGGTCTAAGGAAGCTTTCTTCAAGACAGGTGTCACCACCGCCTCTTTCAGGGAGCTAGGAAACTCACCTGACTCCAAGGAGCACCAGACTATTTGCACCAAAACTGGACCAATGATATCAACACAGCCCAAAATTAGGGTAGTCGGTCCAGGATCCAAGCTACAGCTTGTAGGGCGCACACTATGGATAAGCCTCATAATATCCACAAACTCAGGTCTATAAAAGGAACTCCAAGAGAATCGAGGCAATGTGTTCTCGCACGTCCCTACAACGGAACCCTTAGAGGCTGTCGAACACAGGTCCACTCTGATGTCAGCCACCTTAGCTGCAAAGTATCGAGCGAGCTCATTGCACTCTATTTGCGAAAAGGCTTTCCGAACTTGCAGACAGGCTGGGTTGCACAGTCTATCTACAGTTCGAAACAGCTGAGCCGGTCGATTCTGAGCAACTGCAATCTCCCTGGACAGGAACTCTGCCTTCTTATGGGTGATTGCAGATTGATAGCTAGCATAATGTTCTATCAATCTAAGATGGTCGGCTTCAAGGGCGGACCTATGCCAACAATGCTCTAACCTTCGCCCTCGTCTCTGCATCTCCCTCAGAGTCCCATCAAACCAAGGGGCTCTGGGGTGAAGGGAAAGAGGGAGTTCACGAACAGGAGCAATAAAATCCAGGGCAACCGTGATGGCCTCATTATAGGCTAACACCAGTGCCTCTGGGTTACTGCTCACCAGCACGGGGGATGATAGGTCAAGGACCGCCACTACGTGTTGTGAAGTAACATTCTGTAATGGGCGGTACCTGACCATCTCCACAGGGGATGTCCTTCAAAGGGGGGTGCAAAAATCGAACCTCACAGTGTAGTGGTCAGACCAAATGACTGGTTCCACCCCCACATCGGATGCATCAATCCCTAGAAGGAAGACTAAGTCCAGAGAGTGCCCAGATTTATGCGTAGCAGTGGAAACTACCTGTGTAAGGCACAAAGAAGACATTAATTGGAGGAAGTGATTACCAAATTGTGAGAGTTCATCGTCAACCCAGGCGTTGAAGTCATCCAGCACCATCAATCTGGGCGACTCAAACGACATGTCGACGAGGAAGTCTGCAACTTCCTGTAAGAAGCGTTTCCCATCTCCAGGTGGACGGTAAATGAGAACGATTCGAACGCCTACACCTGCTACAACTGAACACTCAAAGGACTCAACCTCCCTACTGCCACACTCATGAGGCCCAATTCAGTCTTAAAACAGACTGCAACCCCTCCCTGCGGTCCAATCTCGGGGTGTATCACGAGTACCAGCTGGAATCATGGCCTCTACTATAGGGCCAGAATTTTCATCCAGCCAGGTCTCGTAATGCCCAAGCCAGGTCAGTCAACCAACAAGGTCGCAATAATAGCAGTCTTTGTTCCCTAACAGACCTGGCATTGCATAACACCTCCGAGTTGGACAAACCTCGGAGGTTGTCAGACCTATCTGCCTACTGAAATCAGTAGTGCCTTTGGTATGGATACCAGACAAGGCAAACCCGATCTGGATTCCATTTAAGCCCCAGAAGCCTTCTGGACTTAATAACCCCAATCACGATGGCCCGCTGCTCGTCACTCCCTGTTAAGCTTCCCCGCCCCCTCACTCTCCCACGAGCAATCTCTAATACGCTCTACAATCGCTGGTAAATGTCAAATTGTAAGGGAGGAGTACAAAAGGGGCGGAGGGCGCGAAGAAAGGAAGATGAATAGCGCACCACCGTGGGGGATAAAGGCCAGCACATGATGCTGCTTAACTAAAATAAAAACTAAAATACATAAACGAAACAAAAACAAACCAAAACTTCAAACTAACCTAAGCTAACAGACCTACTAAAAATAAACAAAATTAAATATACAATTTCAATAACATATAAATATAAACATAAACAAATAATACATTTCTGTATAATCCTTCCCCCCAGTCCTCTCACCACCGGGGAAGGAGAATACAATGGCACTCTCACTGCCAAACCAGCATGAAGATATACAATTTTAAACAAAAAAGAAAAGAAAATGAACTCCCCCAATTCTCTCACAACTGGGGAAAATAGTATCAGTCTTTCTCCCTGCTAGGAGAAAAACACAAACTGTAAAGTCAAAATAAACAGAAAAGAATTAAAACAAGCAAAAGTTTATGGACCCAGGGTCCTCTCACCACCCAGGTGTCCAAATCAAAATCTGGAAGAAAATAACAGTCAACAGCCTCTTGCAGCAGATCCAAAAATCCACATAGGTTCCAAAGATCCAAGTCCAAGGAGGACAGCCAAACAGACCCAAAAAGGAAAAGGTCCACAGAAACTCTATATAACAGGAATAAAAAAAACATTAAAAAACGAGGAGATTTGGTCCAGAACACAATTCCAACCCCACTACTCCCTGCTAAGTGCACACCAGGGCAGTTAATGCCACTCACACCAAAGGACCATAAGAAAAAGCCACTATAGTAGCAATTTCCATGGTCCAAGGGAGCGGAGGTACTCCACTCAGTTCCCTGACTAGAAAATACCCCAGCCCCCTGTGGAGTGGCAAACCCTAGAAAGCACCAGCTAGAGCAGAGGAGTTGCTAAAATGTTCACCTGAAAATTTCAGGATAGTCGAAAGGGGAAATCTACAAAGCTCCATCGACTCTTGCCAGCATTCACAGTATCCAAGTAGTATCTAAACTCCTCCGACTTTACCCTCCACACAATAAAAACACTTCCACTGGAGGGAACAGAGTCCGACACACAAAGTCCCCACCGCAGTCCTTTGAAGAAACAAAAACCCCTCTGGCGTCTCCTCCCGGAAAGCTCGTATTGGTCCACAAGAGAACATCAGAAGAGAAACCCGACCGGCATCTCTCTCCAGGTCCACAAACAGGAAATAAAACCCTTCCGCGTCAAAACCACCGCCGAGTACAGAAACGATAAAAATCCAAGGCAGGACCTGAAAGTCTGAAGTCTAACAAGGGGAAAACTGACCAGCGTTCAGCACAGTTCTCCTTTGAAGCTCATTTGTAACAATGACCAGCGTCTCTTGCAATCTAAGAAACGGACCTGCTCTATGCTCTTTGCCTAGTGGCAGCGATAGCATTAAAGCCGAAACCGACACTAAGTAAAAACGAAAAATAAAAACTCAAACTTAAGGGAATTTAAACCAAAATAAAAATAAAAACAAAAACAAAACTTAGTCAAGAAAGCAACAGCAACGCGCCCAACCTGGTGGCCATCTTGCCCCCGCCCCTGTAGTAACAGCAGTACCAACAGATATAGATCAGTATGGATAGGTTGAGGCTCCGGCATCAGGACAGCCCACGTCAGGGGGACCAATGTCAGAACCGGCACCATCCGATCCAGCGCCGGAAGGGGATCCGGCGTCGGAAACCGGACGAAGGGGCCCTGGAGTTGGGCCCGGATCCGGCGTCGGGGCAAAAGGCAAAGACCGATCAGCCAGTCCCAGCTACAGGAATGTCGTGGGGATAACTGGTGTTGGAGGAGGCACCAGAAGCCTGCCGGAAGGCAGAGTAGGGGCCTCCACAGTGAGGCATGTAGGCCGAGGAAGAGCCTCCTTTTCCTTGACCCCAGAAGGGGAATGCAGAGCCGGGAAATTGAAGGAGTCAATGGGCTCTCCGCTGCCATCGCCGGACATACCCGTCGAAGAATTGGAGGGCACTGGCGAAGCAGGAGGAGGAGGGAAAGGGGCTTTCTCCCTCTGGTCCCACTGAAAGTCGGGTGAGGTGCCGTGAGGCTCTGATGGGGGAACCGAGCCCGTGCGGTCATCAGAGACAGCCGACTTGGCAGGCGGAGTCGGGTGGTCAAAGGAGACAGCCCTCAGCCGATCTCGACCGAGCCAGGCGACTGCCCCAGCCGGGAGCCGACTTACCAGCAGCCACGCAGTTCCCGGAGAACCCGGGAGCCAACTTAACGGCCTGGGCAGTGTGGTCGTCGGAGGAGCCAATGGCCAACTTATCCGCCAAAGTTTTGTCCAACTTACCATTCGCTTTTCTGGGTGGCAACTGAGCCTTGCTCTTCGAGGGCCTGGCATCATCCACGGAGCAAGCCCGCTCCCTAGACTTCTCCTTGTGCCTTTTTAAGGGAGAAGATTTCTCAGATGAATCCCGGAGACGATCCATTTTCTTTTCTAAAGAAGCCAAGTGGGCTTTTAGTAAGTGGGCCTCCAAAGCCTGCTGTCTCCTCTTTTTTTTGTGGCCTGGTTAAAAGACTGACACTCGGCAGAAGGAGACAGGATGGTCCGGGCCTAAACAGAGAACGCACTGGGAATGACCATCTTTATGTGGGATCTGTGTGCCAAAGGACAAGCACTTCTTCTTGGGTGAAGACATAAGGAAGAACACGAATTGAAGGAAAAAACAGCAGTGAGGGATAAACCAACACAATGAACTTTCTTGACAATCGCTAACTGGAAGTCTGCAATGCGTCTGACACGAGGCGACGGCGGGAAAGAACTGGAGGGCAGGTGTGGGGACCACCCACTATATACAGTCATGCTGACATCAGTCACGTGACGTCGGGTGGGCGGTCCCCCATCAGGTATTGCTAGAAAAGTCTGCCGTGCGGCCCGACACCAGGTGGTGCCAGTCCTATATGTGATGACCTACTGAAGGAACCCTCTCGAAGTAAGATTTGTGGGTAGAAGGGGACCGAGTGGAGGGAGAAAGGGGGAGGAGGGAGTGGACAAAAGGGAAATGGAAAGGGGGTAGTTCCCTTTGTAAATACATCAAGAGCTGCACAATCGAGCAGACTAGATAGACTGTGAGGCTTTTTATCTGCTGGCATGTTTGTATGTTCATATGTATGTTTGTATGTAGTCTCCACCAAGTATTGCGGCTTTTGTCTTATAGTTGACTTTAAAGTCCGACAGCATACTGAACTTTTCTAAGAGGTTTATAAAAAGAGGCAATGACAACCCAGTGCTTTGAACAAATAGCAGCATGTCGTCCACATACAGGGCAATTTTTTGAATCTGAGACCTGACTTTTATGCCTAGGATATGGTCATTACAGTGCAGACTTGCTGCAAGAGGTTTCACTCCCAGGATGAAGAGTAAGGGAATGGGGCAGACTTGTCTTATCCTCCTTCTCATCCTGCTGGGTCCTAAACTGCTCCATTCGCCACCATTTTGGCTTAAGACCCCTGGCATAAAGACAACAGGTTTTGGATGAAATTATTTTTTTTTTGTGTGTGTGATTTAGTATACTTTTTTATTGCAGCCGCGGCTTCCCAGGGCTCAGCTCCTACTACCTGATCAATCCCTCAGTTTACCTGCTGTGACAAGCTGATCCCAGGCTTGCCCCTAGCTGGGACGGGCCATCGGTTGGCCCTGGACTGTGGACCTGAAGTTAGCAATTCTTGGGGAGCATCCCACCGGGGTTTAGCCACCACTGCCTGCAATGTTTTATTTTCATGCAGATTTCAGTATCTGTGTTTATTAAGCAGTTGAGATTATATTACTCGACATCTTCTAGGTTTTTGTCAGGTCTGGCTGGGATTACCATTATCAGAGTGGTCTGTCATTCCTAGGTGGAATATGCCAGTCTTTATTCTGTATTTTAGTGCTTCCAACAAAGGGCACTCCAAAATTTTCTGGAAAGAACAGTTACACAAGAACTTTCTGTAAAAGCAGATCTTCGAGGGGATCTCAGTCATCAGGTACCACAATAGGAACTTCGCCATTGGTGAATGGGGAATCCACATGGAAGATTTTCAGCACTGCAACTGGGGCCGCCCACGCCATTGATGTCTGCTGATGTCACCAACCCTATATAGGTGTGGGTGGCCCGCTCCCTTCTCAGTTCTCCCCCCACAAGAGACAAAGGGAGCAAGGCTCACACTCTGGGGAACCAAGGAAAGACAGAGGGACCCAGCTCTAGATAAAAGGATGGAAACAACAGATAGCCAGGTCCTGAACAGGAGCCCGTAGAAGAGGGACGGTAGGAGGGAAAAATATACCTGATGACTGAGATCCCCTTGAAGATCTACTGTTATGATAAGTTCTTGCGTAACTTCCATCTTCTTCGGGGTTATCTCAAGCATCAGGTACCACCGTAGGAACGAGTACCAAGCAGTGACAGGAAGAACAGTTAATCTGGGAGGATGGATCTCCATAAACTCAAGACAGAAGAACTGACAAAAAGCTACCCATCCAAGGATCTTCATTAAATTTAAGACAGAAGACCTTGCAAACTGAACCTGTCAAGGGACTCCATAAACTTAAGACAGGAGTCCTTGCAGCACAGCCCTGCCAAAACTAGCACAGGCTTTTGAGGCAATATCCAGACTGTAATGCTTGGTGAAAGTGTGAACTGTACTCCAGGTGGCAGCCACACAAATATCAGTGGCTGAGACCCCTTTAAAGCAAGCCACCAAGGTAGCCATACCTCTGGTGGAATGGGCTTTGACAGCTCCAGGAAACTCCTTGCTGTAACTTGTTATAGAAGAACACAATGCAATTTGCCACACATTTGGATAAACACTGCTTAGAAACCGACGAGGCGTCCTCTCCACCAGGGGCGAACAAAACAAACAACTACTTAGACTTTCTGGACTCCCTTGTCCTGAGTAGATAATACTTCAAAGTTCTGCGCATATCTAAAATATGGAGCAGTGCGTCCGCTGGACTGGTACACTCAGGAAAATACACAGGAAGGTGGACAGACTGATTGAATGTAAACTCAGAAACCACCTTATGTAGAAACTTAGGATTGGTGCACAAAGATACCCTGTCTTTGTGAAAAATCAAATAAGGCTCCTCGCACCAGAGGGCCTGAAGCTCTGAAATTCTTCGAGTGGAAGTAATGGCAACTTAAAAGAGCGCTTTCCAAGACAGAGAGTGAAAGTCGCAAGTCACGATTGTTTCAAAAGGAGACGGTCAACTTTTTCAAGATAAAATTCAAATCCCAAGCTGGGACTGGGAAACGGATTGGGGGTTTCAGATGCAGGATGCCCCTAAGGAAGGTGCGGGAGACATCTAGCTGAGCAATAGTGTGGTCACCTACGGATTCATGGAAAGCTGGAATGGCCAAAAGGCAGACTTTGAGGGAGGAATACTGGAGACCTGAGTCAGACAAAGAAATCAGGTAGTCCCAAGACATGCTTCACATGACAAGTGAAAGGATCTAGAGAATGCCTGGCAGCCCAGATGGCAAACCACTTCCACTTCATGGCATAAGAGTTATGGGTGGAAGGTTTGCAGACAGCCATTAGTACGTCTGCTACCCTATTAGAAACCCCGAACCTGGCAATGGCTACGTACTCAGGAGGATGCATGCAGATGGAGGGATCTGAGGTTTGGATGGATCAAGGTCCCCTGATCCTGGGTCAGCAGGTTCCTGAAGAGAGGCAGGGGAACCGGAGGCTCCTCTGCCAAATGCTGAAACATAGGGACCCATATCTGGTGAGGTCAGAATGGAGATACCAGGATCATGCTGGCCCCTTCCGTTTGTAGTTTGAGCAGCACCCTCTGTATTAGTGGAAACGGAGGGAAAGCATACAGAAACCTCCTGCTCCAAGAGAGGGACAACGAGTCTCACCAGAAAACTCCAGGCCCTGGATCTAGAAAGGAAAAACTGGGCAGTTTTGCATTGTGTGGAGATGCAAAAAGGTCCAACTCTGGGTGACCCCATCTGTCAAACAGATCTTCTGCTATGGATGAGAGAAGCTCACATTCGTGCATGCTTGACTGAGTCCTGCTGAGTCTGTCCGCTAGAATGTTTAGCCCACCTGGCACATGGAACACCGAGAGAGAGAGACAGCCTGTGGTCCAGAGCCCAGTAGCAGTTGCACTGCTTCCCAGCAAAGGGGATAAGATTGTGTCCCGCCCTGCTTGTTGATGTAGTAGATAACACTCAGATTGTCTGACTGCACCAGAAGTAGGTCTGGGGCTAGGTGCTCCTGAAATGCCTGCATGGTGTAGAGCACCGTCCTTATCTCCAGGACATTGATATGCAGGGTGGCTTCCCAATGGGACCAGGAGCCCTGGGTTTGAAAGGGACCCAGGTGTGCCCCACAGCCCAGATCCAAAGCATCCATGGTCAGGATCTGATTTGGGGAGGAGAATTGGAAGGGAACCCCTTGAAGAAGATTCAAGGAGTCCATCCACCACTGCAATGCTTTACGTACTGGAGAAGAGACCAGGACTAGATGGTCCAGCTCATCTAGACGTTGATCCCACTGAACTCTTGAGAGTCCACTGAAGGGTACACATGTGGAGCCTGACTAGTGGAACAGTGGGAGGCCCAGGAGCCTGAGGTACAGTCTGGCAGGAATGTACTGACTCTGAGCGACATCCCGAGCTTGAGCAATAAGACATTCTGCCTTGTTTTGGGACAAGAAGGCCTTCCCCTGCTTTAAATCCAGGACCGCCCAATGTACTGTACTTTTTGGGATGGTATTAGAACAGACAAGGCCAGGTTGACCGTGATTCCCAGAGACTGAAAGAGCTGGAGAGTACGTTCCAGAGTCAGCAACAGCTGTTCCCTGGATGGGGCCTTGAGAAGCCAGTTGTCCAGGTAAGCAAAGATGTATAGATGCTCCCTTCTGAGGGTTGCTATGACTGCTGCTAAGCATTTGGTAAAGACACGTGGCACAAAGGATAAGCCAAAGGGCAAAACCCTGAACTCGTAATGCTTCCTCTGAAAGGCAAAGTGGAGGAACCTCTTGTGAGGAGGAAAAATCGCAATGTGCTGGTAGGCATCCTGCATATCTAGTGAAAGTACAGTTATGTTAGAACTTACCATAACAGAAGATCTTCGAGAGAGGCTCTTGCAGTAGGTAATTACATATAGGACTGAAGCCGGCAGGTGGCAGGACCCCACAGAAAAATTTCTAGCTAGCAGTCCCTGGCGAGGGACCGCCCCCACATTAGGTGACCGGCGTCAGGAAACTGTATAAAGGGGCGGTCCCTCACGCCCACCTTCCAGTTCTTTCCCACCAAAGGCCAACAGAGGCTGGACGAGAGAGAAGCGGATATTTTCTTAAATGGAAAAGGAGCTGAAAAAGCTTAGGGAGATGGAAGGCGGGAAGGTATTACCTACTGCAAGAGCCTCTCTCGAAGATCTACTGTTACGGTAAGTTCTAACGTAACTGTACTATCTTACTTCGAGAGGGCTCTTGCAGTAGGCAGTTACATACAGGACTGAGTCCCAAGCAGTCTGGAACAAGAAGAAGCACACGGGAGGAGGAAAGCTACTCAGAGTAGATCCCCAAGCTGTGAAGGCCCTTAAGAAAGGAAGCCTTGCAGAACAGCCAGCCCAAAGACTGCTCTGCGGTGAGAGGCAATATCCAAACTGTAATGCTTTGTAAAGGTATGGACAGAAGTCCAAGTGGTGGCAGCACAGATGTCTGCCGCTGACACATTCTTAAAACAAGCCACTGAGGAAGCGATTCCTCTGGTGGAGTGGCCTCTTACTTGACCCGGAAGGGTCTTGTTGTACCTGTCGTAACATAAAGTGATGCAATGAGCCAACCATTTAGACAGGCATTGCTTAGAAACAGCACTGCCTTCTCTTTTGGGTGCAAAAGAAACAAACAGTTGATCTGTCTTTCTGAGATCCTTCATCCTGTTAGTGTAGTATCTCAGAATCCGGTGAACGTCCGTAGTATGTAGCAAATACTCCCCTTGACTGGAGTTCTGCTTGAAGAAAGCAGGTAACTCTATGGACTGGTTCAGAGTAGATTCCGCTACCACCTTGGGGAGAAACTCAGGATTGGTATGCAGAGCCACACGTTCCTTGTGAAAAATCAAGTATGGCATTTTACACACCAGGGCCTGGATCTCGGAAATCCTATGAGCAGAGGTGATGGTCACGAGAAAAAATGTCTTCCAAGAAAGGAACTTCAAATCTGCGAAAGCTGGCAGTTCAAAAGGAGGCAGAATAAGTTACTCAAGAACAAAATTCAAATCCCAAGGAGGAGGAGCAGGGACTCGGATAGGGGGTCTCAGGTGGAGAACTCCTCTAAGAAAAGTCTTAGAAACTTCTAGCTGAGCAAACGTTCTGTCTGCAAAGGGAATGTGATAGGCCGAAATGGCCGCCATGTGGACTTTAAGAGAAGAGTGACTAAGACCCAGATCAAAGAGATGGCGCAGGTACTCCAGCAGACGACCAACGGGGCAGGAGAAAGGCTCAAGGTCTATTGAAGCAGCCCAGATTGTGAATCTTTTCCACTTCATGACATAGGTAGACCTGGTGGAGGGTTTCCTAGCCTCTACCAGAATCTCCGCCACCTGGGGAGAAACTCCAAAGTGGGCCTGAGCTACGTCTGCAGGAGCCATGCATGAAGCTGCAGGGACTTGAGACCTGGATGGACCAGGGTCCCCTGATCCTGGGTCAGCAAAGCTTGTGACAGAAGAAGAGGAAGCAGTGGTTCCTCTGAGAATTGTTGCAGAAGAGAGAACCAAACTTGCCTTGGGCCAAAAGGGAGTGATCAGAATCATTCGTGCTCCTTCTGACCCAAGTTTCTGCAAGATCCGTGAGATCAAAGGAATTGGGGGAAAGGCATAGACGAATCTGCCCTTCCAATCTAGAGACAGAATGTCTCTCCAGAAAATGCCTTGCTTTTGAACGAGCGAGCAGAAGACTGGAAGCTTTGCGTTTTGAGGGGAAGTGAACAGGTTCTACCTGTGGTGTTCCCCAGCGTAGGAAGATATCGTCTAGGACCCCTTGATCCAGTTCCCACTCGTGGGCCTGGGCAGACAAGTGACTCAGCTTGTCTTCCAAGGTGTTGTCGACTTCCGGAACATAAATTGCCGTAAGGTGAAGGTCGTGGTGTACTGCCCAATCCCAAACTCTCATTGCTTCCCTGCAAAGAGGGTAGGCTTGAGTCCCTCCCCTGTTTGTTGATGTACCATACCACACACATATTGTCCGTCTGGACGGCTAGGCGGCCTGGAAGGAGATACAGCTGGAGGGCTTGGAGGGCATAAAGTACTGCCCGAAGCTCTAGCACATTGATGTGAAGAGTTTGTTTGAGTTTGGACCAAGAGCCCTGGGTCCGATGAGGACCAAGATGGGCACCCCAACCTTCGCCCAAGGCATCTGTAGTCAAAGTCTGGGAGGGGGGAGGAAGGAAAAATGGAACCCCCCGAAACAGGTTCTCTCTGACCATCCACCACTGCAAGTCTCGAATCATGGGAGAGGAGCCCAGAACCGACTGATCCAAGTCGTCCACCAATTGATCCCATTGGGAGCGGAGCGTCCACTGAGAAACCCTCATGTGGAGCAGAGAGTGAGGAACTGTCGGGATAGCAGCCGCCATGAGCCCGAGAAGGTGAAGAACCGACCATGCAGTGACTCGCCTGTGGCCAGACAACAGGCTTACCAGAGTCTGAATAGTGGCCGCCCTGTCCGGTGGCAGGAAGTCCCTGCCCAGTGTCGTGTCCAGTATCGCCCCAATGAACTGGAGTCTCTGGGATGCGATCAAGTGAGACTTGGAATGATTGATGGCAATACCCAGGCAGGCAAAGACCTGCTGGGTAAGGGAGAGGCAGCGCAGAAGTTCCTCCCTGGATGAGGCAGCCAGGAGCCAGTCGTCCAGGTACAGGAAAACCTGCACTCCCAGAGTACGCAGGTAGGCCGCCACCACTGCCAGGCATTTGGTAAACACTTGGGGAGCCAAGGAGAGGCCAAATGGAAGTGCCTTGAACTGGTAGTGGTCCCCCCTGGAAAGCAAAACGGAGATATTTGTGGTGGGACAGGCGAATGGATATATGCAGGTAAGCATCCTGCATATACAGAGCGCACAGTCACTGGCCCGAACGGAGGAGGGGCAGAAGGCTCTGCAGTGAGAGCATTCTGAACCTCTTGTATTCCACGAATAGGTTCGAGGAACTGAGATCTAGGATAGGTCTTACATCTCCGGTCTTATTCGGGACCAGGAAAAAGTGGGAATAGTAACCCGTTCCCTGTAGGGGAAGGGGGACAAGTTCTATCGCCTCTTTCAGCAACAGTGCTGAAATCTCTTCCTGGACCAGAAGAAGATGTTCCCAAGAGTACGACGACCTTTGGGGAGGGCAACGAGATGGTTTCTGTAGAAACTCTATTGAATGTCCTTCTGCTATTAGCTGGAGCTCCCAGGAATCTGATGTTATCCTCTCCCAGCCCAGAAGGTGGAGGGAAAACCTCCCTCCTACCAGTTCCTCCGGGAAGCCCGGAGGCTGTGGGAGAGGAAAGGAGTCAGGTGGTGTGGGGCAGCGCTGCAGCTGAAGCACCCGCTGCTTTTTTGGGCGGATGGGGCTTGGCAGCTGTGGGGGCCTGGCGTTTAGTAGCCTGCTTTCCTGGAGGTTTTGCCTTTGGCCAATTCTGTCTGTGAAAGGGACAGCGCTGCAACTGATGGGGATGGTACATAGAGTCAACGGACTTTAGTGCAGTCCCCTTCTCCTTCAGATTGGTGATGATGTCCTTGACATCACCCCCGAAGAGCACCGAACCCCGGAAGGGAGCTTCCTGTATAGCGGACTGCACTTCTGGGACCAACCCTGACACACGGAGCCAAGCATGACGTCGTAAGCCTACGGTGAAAGCTGAGCTCCGTCTAGCAGTGCCCACTGCATCGTAGATCGCACGAAGCATGTATCGACTGGCCGAACGTGGACAGCAGACGAGGTCAGACAATTTCTGCTTGACTTGCGAGTCTGGCTGGGAGTCTAATTTGGTTTCCACCTCAGTAAGAATTGCCTTCTGGTAATCCCCCATGTGACTGACATAGTTCAGGGCCATGATCCCAGAGTAGAAAAAGCGAAAATCTTCTTGCCATACTGGTCCAGAAGGTGAGATTCTTTATCAGGTGGCGACAACTAAGATGTCTTGGATTAGCTGTTCGTCCATGAGCGATGCTAATCACAGCCGAATCAGTTTGAGGGTGAGAATCTAAAATGTCAACACCCTCAGGAGCCGGGTATGGCCTGTTTGACTTACGTGGAAGAAGGGCTAACGCAGACGGTTGTTTCCAAATAGTGGTAACAAGGTGGGCGTGAGGCTCGATCTAGGGTGCCACCAAGGTGGAAGCTGTCACGGGCAGATCCACATGCTCAGTGAGTTTCACCCGCTGTGGATCTGGCTCCAAGGTTTGCCACTTTCGCACTGCCTGGATTTTACGTAGCAGCTCCGTGAAAGAAGGATCCTCCGGAGAAGACTTCGGAGGAGTCCTTGGCCTGGGCATTGACGGAGAGCGTGGCTCGTCATCCTTCTCGGAGCAGCCGTCGGTGGCGTCCGAGGAGGAAGAGGAAGAAAATGAAGAGGAAGACGACTCCCTTTCCCGTCTAGGGGGAGGAACGGACCCTTTGGGAAGCCCTCAGGGAAGCATGTCCTGCCCCTCTCTGGACTCAGAGGGTTTAGCCTTGGTGTCTGAAGGAGGTGAGGGAGTTTGTCGCCGTGGACGTACGGGCACCAGTAGCCGCACAGTCGTCGGAAGATGACTCTCCACCTCTCTGGTGAGCTGAGCCTTGGCCTCAGCCCACCAGGAGGCCAGAGTCTCCTGCAAATCCACCGGCGGCTGGTGGGGTGGTGGAGGAGGAGGAGGAGGAGGTGGGGGATAAGGGTATGGGTCATACTCATAAGGCGAGTATCCATAACCTGACAGTGGGAAGCCCAGTGTCGGGTATTGTGGCGTTGGGTACTGTGGCGATGGATAGGCGGCATTGGGTACTGTGGCGTAGGATACTGCGGTCCGAATGCAGCGGGGTCAGGTACCCGGGGCAGGAAACTCACCCGGAGCAGATGGCCCCGCCAGAGGCCCCGTGGGCAGAACTGGGGCAGAAGGCCCGGAGGGTGGAGGACCCAGCATTGGGGCGGCATCCGGGAGCAGGATGTCGCCTGGAGTTGGCAGTACTTGCATTGGAGCTGGCGGCTGAGGTGCCGGCATCGGGGCCGGCGTCCGGGGAGCCAAAGTCAGATCAGTTGGAGGCTGGTCCGATGGAGGTGGAATAGGAACCTCAACGTCACCCGGGGATGGAGGGGAGAAATCCCCAGGGTCGGGCTGAGAAGACTTAGGGTCCCCGGAGGGCAGCGAAGGCTGCGGGGAGGCGGGAACGACGGATGTGGGAGGTTCCGGCGTCAGGCTCATCCGCTGTGCAGACGTCGAGCAAATCGACGTGCGTCTTACCAGCGGGATCCGGGCGGGCGCCAGAGGGGCTGGCGTCCGACTTAACGGACCCTTCGCCGAAGGCAGGCTACGAAGGATGGGCGGCCTGCTCTGCGAAAGAGAGGTCGCGCGATGCCCCGAAAGTTCGGGCGATTTACCGACGTCTGACTTATCAGAGCCGCCCGCACCAGTAGGCCGTGAAGCCATGGTTTTACTGAGGGAAGCCTCCAAGAGCCGGAAGAGCCCAAAGGGCCCCGGTGACCAGGCGGCGGGCTGATGCCATATAGAAGCCTCTAAGGTGGCCGTGGGAAGCAGTCCCTTGAGGGGATGTTACCTTCAACATGGCGATTCCCGAGGAAGTCGCGGTGGGAGAGCAGCCCTTGTCCCGGTGCTTTTCTTTGTCCTTTCTCTTGCGATGGCCTTCAGGGGAAGTAGACGCCTGCCGAAGTTTTTGAGTTCTTTTTCCATGGAGCGCATCTTCTTTTTGAGAATGTGGGCTTCCAGGGACTGCTGCCGCCTTCTCCGGGTGGCCGCGTTGAAACTCAGGCAGTGCTGGCACTTCTCTCCTTGATGGTCGGGGCCTAGGCAAAAAAGGCACAGGGAATGGCCGTCCTTGTGTGGGAGCTGGGCGCCGCACGAATCACACTTATTTTTGTGCTCGGAGGGTGTAGGGGACAACATACACCGATGAATGACTGATGATTACTAAGAAAAAAGTGAAAAAACTCAGTAAAAGAACCAACGAAGGAGCCTGACGAGCAAGGAAATTTTCCATGAGGTGCTGGCATGAGCTAACGGCGGGAAAGAACTGGAAGGCAGGCGTGAGGGAATGCTCCTTTATGCAGACGTCTCCTGATGCTGGTCACCTGACATGGGGGCGGTCTCTCGCCAGGGACTGCTAGCCAGAATTTTTCGTGGGGTCCTGCCTGGCGTCAGTCTATATACGGTACCTACAAGAGCCCTCTCGAAGTAAGATCAGAGCCATTCTCCAGTTTTGAGGAGGGTCAAAAGACTCGGTAAAGTTACCATCCAGAACTTTTTGTACTGGACGAAGAGATTGAGGTCTTTGAGAGCTAGAATAGGCCTCAGATCTCCCATTTTCTTGGGAACCACGAAGAATCTGGACTAGAACCTCTGGTTCTCTATCGCTTTGATACCAATTCTATCACCTGCTTGTGCAGAAGAGTCTGTACCTCCTCCTGGAGAACAGGTAAATGAGCCAGGTGGTAATTTGTGGGTGGTGGAGGGGTGTCTGGAGGTTACTAAATGAGCACCAGTGTATGATCGCTCTCTATGATCTGCAGGATCCAGGCATCTGATGTTGTGGTTCTCCATTGACTCAAATGGAGGGAGAACCAACCTCTGATTGCCACCTCCTGGGCCTGGGTGAGAGGAGGGGGTCTGGAAAGGAGTCAAGCTGAGGAGGGTCCAGCCATGGAAGCGGGACCCTCTGTTCTGGGATGCTTGACTGCCGCTCCAGCCTGGGAGCGGGCAGGCAAGGACTGGGCTCTACGCTTTCCCTGGGGATGAGAGCCTGAGTCTGGCCTTTTAGTCTGCCTATGAAAAGCAGAATGCCTCCTACCATGCTGCTGAGTATGGTAAAGGGAGTAGACGGACCTAAGAGCAGTGCCGGGTCCTGCAGATCATTAATGAGGTCCTTGACGTCTGGGCCGAAAAGTTTAGTGCTATTAAAAGGGGCATTCAGCACCTTATTTTGCACATCAGCTGAGAACCAAGAACCTCTGAGCCAGGAGTGTCTATGTAGACAGATGCAGTGGCAGCCACCCTGGCAACTGTATCAGATAAGTCACAGATGGCACTAAGGAGATGCTTGCCAACATCCTCGGCAGTCTGAAAGCATTGAAGTAACGCTTGTTTCTGGGCACCATCTGGAAGGGCTTCCTCCAGTTGGTGTTCTGGAACTTAACCATGTGGGACAGATAGCTGGCAATCCTCAAACCTAGTGTGGAGGAAGCGTACACCCTTTTGCCCCGGAGATCAATCCTCCGAGACTCCTTGTCTGGGGGCAGGAATCTAAGGTGTCTGGGCACCTTAGGCCTGTCATGTGCCACCTTGATGACCATGGAGCCAGTCTCAGCTTGGGCAGCAAAGTATGGGAGACTTTGAGGGGCATTGCAGAGCTTATCAGCTCTATGGGGCATAGCTGGCACCATGCCTGGTCTGTGTCAGGCTGCCGAAGTAGCATTCTTATGTGCTGGAAGCATGGAAGGAATAATTTTGGGGGGGGAAGATTCCAGAATCTCCAGGTAGTCTGCCAGATCCTTTCTGGTGGCATCCTCCTCCTCCTCTGTCTGGAACCCCACTGTGGAAGACAGTTGCTTCATAATATTAAAGGAGGTAGCATCCTCAGGTGGGGATCTGGGGGTGTGCTTGACTGATTCTTCGCTGACTGAAGAGGCCTGCAGACTTGTCAGACGTATAGTACTGGTCCTCTTCCTCGGCCTCCTTCTCTTCCTCTGGGAGGATGAGGGCAGGATGATACTCTTCCTTAACATCAAACTCTTCCTCAGGGTCCATCAATGGGAATGCTGTCAACAGTCCCTGAGCAGGTTCCTGTGGTCGACGAATGGGTGTCAATGACGCAGGTGTCTTTGACGGCACTGGCGATGAAGGCCTGTTAAAGGCAGCAAACTGCTGAGTTATGACATTAGTGAAGCAGACGAGAACTTTGTTTAAGTCCATAGTTGCCAGAGGAATCAACGGCACCATGGCCGATGAATCCGACTGTAGGCCCAATGAGCCCATAACCCTCGGAGAGGAAGGGGCGGGCCCCGAAGGGGTGGTCGTCAATAACTAACCAGTCGTCGATGGAAGAGGTGCCAATGACCAGGAGTTCGACTGCCTCATGCCCTGAGAATCGGGCGGAGCAGCTGTCAGTATGGTTCTGGAGTGAACCAGGACCTGGATAGCAGGTCTCTTCGCCGGGGCAGCCACCGATGACAAAGAGCCCCCCCAAGGAGAGGTCGACGGGGAATGGGGTGGCTACCAGGGGGAGCGGTTGCAATCCTGGTCTTTTTTATGACTTTACTCCGAGGACTTGTCTTTGACCTCCGAGGCCTTGGAGCTCTTTGACCCGGAGGGTGCTGCGTGGCCGGCGCCCTGGAGGACCCCAGCTTGGAGCTAGCTACCTGCTGATCCATGAAGGTTTTCAGAGCCTTTCTTCATCGCTTAAGGGTGGTTTGGTTAAATTTCTGGTAGAGCTCACAGTCTGAGGCACTGTGATCAGGCCCAAGACAGCAGACACACACAGAGTGTTCGTCATTGGAGGCAATCTTCTTTCCGCAGTGACAGCGATGTAAGAGAGAAGATGACGGATTCTCTCTCGACATAAAAGAAAAGAAGGAAAAAAAATCTCCGAAAGAGATTTGTGAGGGTTGTAGAAAAAAAGACTGTGGGCCAAAAAAGTCGCAAACACTGTGACAGCTCTTTCGCGGAGACTATGCTTGCGAGTTGAGGGTGGGAAAGAACTGAGGAGAGAGCGGGGTCACCCATGCCTATTTAGAGTTGGTGATGTCGGTGGTGTGAGCTGCCCCAGGTGTACTGCTGAAAATCTTCCATGTGGATTCATCATTCATTGACGGTGAAGTTCCTATGGTGGTACCTGGTAACTGAGATACCCCCTGAAGAAGATCTATTTATACAATTCTGCTGGGAAGCCATTGATTCCCACAGATTTGTTGTCTTTGCTTTTAAGAGATTTCATGATTTGTTTCAGTTCTTCCAGTGATACTGGAGCATCCGGCATGTGTCTATCTGCCTCTGACAGTACCAGCAGATTCAGAAAAGTCAAACTCTCTGAGCACCTCCGTATCTTTACTAATGTTCTCTGTGACATACAGATTTCTGCACAAATCTGCAAATTCTCCTGCACTCTCCTCTGGGGTGGTGGCATATCCTGCTGCCCTTCTATGAATCCTATGGACCTCTCTACTTGCACTAGCTTTCCTATGCTGCAGCGCCAGAAGGCACATGGCCCTCCCTCCTTGTGCTCAGTATGTTAGCCTGGTGCATCTAAACTGGATAGCTGCTTTTTCTGTTATTTTCGGGAGCTGCAGCCTAATAGTCTATTTTATTCAAAGCCGCAGGCTGTCCATCCCTTTTGTGTTCTTTCTCTAACTCACCCAATTTCTTCTCCAGTTCCAGTTGTTTAGCCACCCTTTCCTTTTTCTGATGTGTTAGTACTAACACAAATTTTCCTCTCAATACTGCCTTCATGGCATTCCAGACCGCCATTAAAGAGACTTCCTCCATATTGTTCAATTCAAAATATTCTTTAGTGGCATCCCCTTCCTCTTCCTGAAACTTTGTTTTTGACAGGGCTGCCAGAGTTAACCTCCACTGCGGATTCCTCTGTTGCCCTCCCATATCCACTTCTAGGGTAATCATGGCACAGTCTGAGACCGAAATGCTGTGAATATGGAACTGCTCCACCGTAGGCAGGTACAGGATCAGTAAGCTCCAACAATCAAGTCTACTACACGTCCCATATGGGTAACACAAAAATGCACAGACTTTCTCTTCTGGATGCAGCCAGTGCCACAGATATTACATTCTAGTCTCAGAAACCAATGCTGTCAGTGCCTTTGCCGTCTGCAATATGGAGGGGGGATGCCCCTCCCTGCCTTGTGGTGTCCATATGGACATCTGTTACACAGTTGATGTCTCCTGCCAATACACAAAAATAGTTTGCCTTATCTGCCATTAGCTGGAAATTTTCCTGAAAAAAGGAACAGGAGGGGGCATTTGGAAATATATGTTCGGTATCGAAATACAAAAAACTACATAGGTACATGCCATTTACTAATACCCATCGGCTTGCTCATCTCTTCAAATGTTGTTCTACCTTAAAAAGGGAGCAATTCCTAATCGGTATTCCCACAACACTGATTTCCCCGAGGGTATGATGAGGCATAGATTTCTTCCACCCACTTCCTGCACAACTTTAACTGTTCTTCCTCAGTGAAGTGGGATTCCTGTAGCAGCAAGATTTCACAGTGTATTTGTTTCAGTTGTGAGAAGATGCTCACTCCCTTTATTGGGTTATTTAGCCCTTTTACATTATACGATTTTATTTGTAGTTTGGCCATTGGCATTTGATTAAACTATTTTTTTTTTTAACTTTATGTTTATTGCATTTTAGAAAAAAAACAATGACATACAGTACATTCTCCTGAAAGGCATCAGAAAGTACAGTTACGTAAGAACTTACCGTAACAGTGATCGTTGAGAGAGGCTCTTGCAGTGGGTAATTATATATAGGACTGACGCCGGCCGGCGGCAGGACCCCACTGAAAAATTTCTAGCTAGCAGTCCCTGGCGAGGGACCACCCCACGTCAGGTGACCGGCGCCATACGACATCGGTATAAAGGGGCGGTCCCGGATGCCCGCCTTCCAGTTCTTTCCCACCACAGGCCAAAAGAGGCCAGACGAGAGAGAAGCGGATATTTCTGTATATGGAAAAGGAGCTGAAAAAGCCTAGGGGGATGGAGGGCGGGAAGGTATTACCTACTGCAGAGCCCTCTCGAAGATCTACTGTTCAGTGGTTCTTACGTAACTGTACTATCTTACTTGAGAGGGCTCTTGCAGTAAATTAATATATAGGACTGAATCCCAAGCAGTCTGGAATAAAGAAAGGCACCGGGAGGAGGAAATTACTCCAAAAAGTAGCACTAGCCTTGCAAGCCTCAAGACAGCAGGCCTTGCAAAACAGCCAGCCCGAAGCCTGCTCTATGGCGAGAGGCAGTGTCCAAACTATAGTGTTTCGTAAAGGTATGGACAGAAGTCCAGGTGACAGCAGCACATATGTCTGCTACAGACACATTCTTGAAACAAGCCGCAGAGGCGGCTACTCCTCTTGTGGAGTGGCCTCTGACTTGACCTGGGAGGGCCTTGTGGTATTTGTCATAACAGAAAGTGATGCAATGAGCCAACCACTTAGACAGGCATTGCTTGGAAACAGCATTGCCTTCCCTTTTGTGAGTAACAGACGAACAACTGATCAGTCTTTCTGAGATCCTTCATCCTGTTGGCGTAGTATCTCAGAATCCGATGAACATCCATGGTATGGAGTAAATATTCCCCTTGATTAGAATACTGCGTAAAAAAGGCAGGTAGCTCTATAGACTGATTTAAAGTAGACTCTGCTACTACTTTAGGTAGAAACTTAGGATTCATGCAAAGAGCAACTCATTCTTTGTGAAAAATCAAATAGGGGATTTTACACACAAGGACCTGGAGCTCGGAAATTCTTCGAGCTGAAGTAATGGCCACCAAGAAAAGCGTCTTCCACAAAATAAACTTCAGATCTGCAAAAGCTGCAGGCTCAAGGGAGGGAGAGTAAGTTTCTCGAGAACAAAATTCAAGTCCCAAGGGGGAGCAGGGGTACGGATGGGGGGCCTTAAATGAAGGACCTCTCTGAGACAGGTCTTAGAGACCTCTAGTTGAGCGAAAACTTTATCTGCGAAGGGAACATGGTAGGCAGAAATAGCAGCCATGTGAACCTTCAAGGAGGAATGGCTGAGACCCAGGCCGAAGAGATGACGTAAGTACTCCAGCAGAAAAGCCACTGAACAGGAGAAAGGCTCCATGTTCTTGGAGGCTGCCCAAATAGAGAATCTCTTCCACTTCATGGCATAAGTGGACCTGGTGGAGGGTTTTCTAGCCTCCACTAAAATTTCTGCCACTTTTGGAGAGACGCCAAAGCGGGATTGGACTAGGTCTGCAGGAGCCATGCATGTAGTTTAAGGGATTTGAGGCCTGGGTGGACCAGGGTCCCCTGATCCTGGGTCAGCAAACCTCGAGATAGAGGAAGAGAAAGAGGAGGAACCTCTGAATATTGTTGTAGAAGAGAGAACCAGATTTGCCTGGGCCAGAAAGGAGCGATCAGAATAATTCTCGCTCCTTCCGTGGCTAGTTTCTGCAATACTCGTGAGATCAGAGGAATTGGGGGAAAAGCATAGACGAATCTGTCCTTCCAGTCTAGAGAAAGCGCCTCGCTCTGGAACGAACGAGCAAAAGGTGGGAAGTTTTGCGTTTTGGGGCGAGGCGAACAGGTCTACCTGCAGAGTCCCCCAAAGCTGAAAGATATCGTCCAGCACCCCTTGGTCCAATTCCCACTCGTGTGCCAGAGCAGAGGAGCGGCTTAGCTTGTCTGCCAGAGTGTTGTTGACTCCTGGAACATGAATCACCGTGAGGTGAAGGTCGTGATGAGTTGCCCAATCCCAAACCCTCATTGCTTCCCTGCATAGAGAGTAGGAGCGAGTTCCTCCCTGTTTGTTGATGTACCACGCTATGCACATGTTGTCCGTCTGGACGGCTAGGTGGCGGGGAAGAATGTATTGGTGAAGGGCTTGGAGAGCATATAGCACAGCTCGAAGCTCGAGCACGTTGATGTGGAGAGCTTGTTCCAGTCTGGACCATAAGCCCTGGGTCCGATGAGGACCTAGATGGGCTCCCCAACCTTCGCCTGATGCGTCTGTAGTCAGAGTCTGGGAGGGGGGAGGATGAAAGAAGGGGACCCCCGAAACAGGTTCTCTCGAACCATCCACCACTGCAAGTCTCGTATCATCAGCGATGAGATCAGAACTAATTGATCTAGGTCGTCCACAAGTTGATCCCACTGGGAGCGAAGAGTCCACTGAGAGATCCTCATGTGAAGTCGAGCTCAGGGGACCGTCAGAATATCGGCCACCATGAGCCCCAGAAGACGGAGGACCGACCTCGCCGAGACCCTCCTGCGTTCTGATAGCAGGGAAATCTGGGATTGCAGAGAGGCCGCCCTGTCTGGAGGCAGGAAGGCCTTGCTCACAGTCGTATCGATGATAGCCCCGATGAACTGTAGCCTCTGGGAAGGCTCCAGATGAGACTTGGAATGGTTGATGGTAATACCCAGGCAAGTAAAAACCTGCTGGGTGAGGGAGAGAAAATGCAGGAGTTCCTCCCTGGACGAGGCCACCAGGAGCCAGTCGTCCAGGTAAGGGAACACCTGTACTCCCATTGTACGCAGGTGGGCCACACCACAGCCAGGCATCTGGTAAAACTGGGGCGAGGATAGACCAAAGGAGCCTGAATTGGTAGTGGTCCCCTGAAACGCAAAACGAAGATACTTGCGGTGGGAAAGGTGAATGGGAATGTGCAGATAGGCATCCTGCATATCCAGTGCACAAAGCCATTGACCCGGCCGAAAGAGGGACAGAAGGCTCTGCAGAGAAAGCATCCTGAACCTTTTGTATTCCACATAAAGATTCAGGGAACTGAGATCTAGAAGGGGTCTGAGATCTCCCGTCTTCTTTGGAACCAGGCAGAAATGGGAATAGTAACCCGTCCCTTGAAGATGAAGGGGGACGGGTTCTATCGCCTGCTTCGTGAGAAGAGCTGAGATTTCATCCCGGACCAAAGGAAGGTGTTCCCATGAATAGGACGACTTCAGAGGGGGGTGGCGGGGCAGTTTCTGAAGAAACTATATAGAGTGTCCTTCCGCTATAAGCTGGAGCACCCAAGAGTCCGTGGTTATCCTCTCCCATCCCGGAAGGTGGAGGGAAAACCTCCCTCCTACCGGTTCCTCCAGGGGGTCGGAGGCGGTGGGAGAGGAAAGGAGTCAGGGGGTGTGCAGCAGCGCCGCAGCTGAGGCACCCGCTGCTTTTTTGGGTGGAGGGGGCCTGGCAGCTGTGGGGGCCCGACGTTTAGTGGCCCGCCTTCCCTGGGGTTTCGCTTGTGGCCGATTCCATCTGCGAAAGGGACAGCGCTGCTGGTGTTGGGGACGGTACATGGAATCCACTGATTTCAGAGCCGTCCCCTTCTCTTGCAAGTCGGTGATGATGTCTTTGACATCACCGCCGAAAAGCACCGACCCCCTGAAAGGTGCCTCCTGAATAGCAGGTTGCACCTCCGGGACCAAACCTGACACGCGGAGCCAGGCATGACGCCATAGACTCACGGCGAAAGCGGAGCTCTGCCCGGCAGTGTCCACTGCATCATACGTCGCCTGCAAGATGTGGCGACTGGACGAACGAGCAGAACGGACTAAGTCGGCTAACTCCTGTTTGACTTGGGAGTCAGGCAAGGAGTCCAGCTTGGATTCCACCTGCGTAAGGATGGCCTTCTGGTAATCCCCCATATGGGCGACGTAATTCAGGGCCCGAATTCCCAGTGTGGAGGAGGCATAGATCTTTCTTCCATACTGGTCCAGGAGGCGAGATTCCTTATCCGGAGGAGACGAGCTCAAATGTTTTGGATGTGCCGACCGGCCGTGAGCGGCGCTAATCACGACTGAGTCAGCACGAGGGTGGGAGTCAAGGTAGTCTACACCCTCAGGAGCCTGGTATAGCCTGTTAGACTTCCTGCGAAGTGGGGCTAACGCCGACAGCTGTTTCCAAATCGTGGTAACAAGGTGGGCGTGAGGCTCGATCCAGGGTGGCACTAAAGTTGGAGCTGTCACGGGGAGATCCAGATGTTCAGCGAGTTTAAGTCGCTGAGGATCTGGTTCCAAAGAGTGCCACTGGTGGACTTCCTGGATTTTTCTAAGCAACTCCGTGAAAGATGGATCCTCCGGAGGAGACTTCGGAGGGGTCCTCGGCCGGAGTTTAGATGGAGAGCGGGGCTCATCGTCTCTCTCGGAGCATCCCTCAGAAGAGTCCAAGGAATCTGAGAGGGAAAAAGAACAGGAAGAAGAATAAGACTCCCTTATGCGACCAGGGGGAGGAACGGGTTCCTTGGGTGGTACCTGTAAACATCCATAATATGTACCCTGTCCAAACAAAATTACAGTGTGAAACGTTACAGAATATGAATACACATAAAACCCTTAGTACTGTACAACGGTGTTTCAGTCTCACAGTATCTTAATATGTTTCTCATAACCCAACAAGGTTTATGAAACCCGAGGAAATGTCACAAGTTCTAAGGTATTTAAACAATCTATTAATGGTGCAAGGGTAAAGTCAGTGTCCCTTCAAAAGAACACCATCATAAAACAGCTCCCAGTGAACGTGCCTCATGTACTTTCTGTCAATGCAGCTCACACTGAACTAAGATAATAGAGAAGAAAGATGATAAATGCTTACCTGTGTTGGGGTTAACCTCAAAGAGTCCATAGTAAGCATCTGCCACAAAAAGAGTACCACGAGGACTAACCCTGATGCCGAGGGGTCTTCCACATCTGGGCTCATCTTCTCTTGTTCCTATAGAAGAATGAGAATGCATCACACTGTCATGAATATTTGTTTTGATCAAATAAAATAGCAAATGAAAATCAAATAAAGCCCATCGGACAATGCAAATGAGTTTTCTTAGTGTGTATATATATATGTGTGTATTTTGTTTTCTTAAATATACAGTACTTTATCCCCAAACTCAGGTTTTACAGAAATCCTTTAAAGCACTACTGACATTTCTGAGAAAAATACTACAAACTGTACTGTTTAGACACAATTCAGCTGATATTTTATATATTTTCTTGATCCTTATTAACTTTATTCGTTATTTAAAGATAGAGTTACCTGAAAACTGGATATTGTTTTCCCTTGGATTTCCATATGCTCCTTGCTTTTCTATATGTGACATCATAATCGTTCATTTATGACACCACAGTATGTTGCTGTAGAAATCATTGTGATGTCCAAAGTAGAAGATTATGAGATCACATGTGATCGCACAATGTACTGCCCATCCGCTTAATTGATTGTACACAAAAACTATTATCACAAATATTATTGGGAAGGTTGCAAAAGTGGATAGAATAAGTAATCTAATATTAGAAGAATTCCAAAATGCAATTAGAAGAAATCATTCTATGACCCAATGCTGTGTGGTATTATTAAGCAGTAAGCCACGAGGGGTGTGGGTTATCAGGGGATTTACCACAGTTAGAGTGGTTTACCCACGAGGTGCAGCCAAGTGAGTAAATCCTCGCCAGCCGTGGTAAATCCCACGATAACCCACATCCTCAGAGTGGCTCATTGCGATTATACCAAGGTTCATTTTTTTACTATAATAAAATGCAAATATTAAAGAGGTTGCTTTGTTTTTTTTAATTGTATTTATTCCTGTGCTGTAGATGACCACCACCATTTGCTCATCAACAGCCAGTGGTTATCAGAGGATTTAGACCGGTGGTAATCTGCCAATCTGACCATTTCATTGGCTGTTCACTTATGTCCATGATATAATCACATCTAACACACAAATATGTTAAAATTCAGAAAGGAAAGTTATTTTATTGCTTTATAGATTTAATGATGGCATTCAACCGTGTAAGTCATAAGAGAGTGTGGAATACCTTATATATATATATATATATATATATATATATATATATATATATAGGGATATAGGGGATTAATTGTGATAATGCATTTATCTTGTACAGTTTCCAGTGACCTCAAGTAACCTCATGAGTGCCGAAGGCACGAGTGAGAGTTACAAAAACTCACTGGAAACTGTACAAGATAAATGCATCATCACACCCTGAACCACTGCATAATCCATTTATGCAGCAGGTTTAGATGTTGTATGAATGTTTTGATTTTGGTAGGTGTAAACAATTTGTCAAAAAAGGAAAAGAAAATTGAATTTCATGCTGTTTTTTGCTAATTATAAAAAAAAAATGGTGCCTATAAATAAAACACCACTCATTTTTTACATATTTTTGTGCTGAACATTTTTCGTGCTCACAGTACCATGCTATCATATTTTGTTTTAAAGTTATTTACATTTGTTTGTCAAAAAAGTGAACAAAAAATTACATTTTCTTTTGTTTTCTTGCTAAATATAAAAAGTATATAAGGTATCTATAAATGAAACGCCACTCATTTTGTAGATCATTTTGTGCTGAACAATTGTCATACTTACAGTACCATGCTATCTTTTTACGTTTTAAAGTTATTCCTATTTGAATATGGTTAGTATTGCTTCTGAGGCCGAACATTCTAAATAAATTCTGAAGAGAACTGTGTAGATAAATGGGATATTATGGTGATAAATATATTTATTACCATAGTATCGTAGATGAATGGTGTTATTCTACAGTTTTTATCATGACCCCTGTTGCATAAATATGTATATGTGGGAGTAGATAACTTGCTGGATATAAATAATTAGGCTTCATGAGTACATCTGGTCTAAAGTACATTACAATATTTATGGAGGTCTGACTAGACAAATCAATACAAATCTTGGTGTATGCCAAGGATGTATAACAGTGCCACTCCTAGTTAACAAATACCTCAATTACATAATTAAGCAATTTTATGGAACGGAATTTCATTCTTCAAAAACAGATAATAAAACCGTGCTTTTACTTGCTTATGCAGATGGCATGGGTTCAAGTGCCACGTCATTGTTCATTTACAACAAAAGTTAAACAGATTCTCATTCCTTTGCAACGTTACGTTTTTAGTAATTAACCAGAATAAAACTTATTACTGGTACTTGCAGATTCAAATAAAACTGGTACAAACTGTATGTTAAGGTATCTAAGCTTCAAACAGTTAATACCTTTGATTACCTTTGCCTAAGATTTGCGAGTAACAAATTGGCACACACAGTATACTGTACTTAAAAAACTAAACTTAAAATCTTCAACTGGAATAGTTAGGCTTATGAGAGATTATGGCAGTCACTCAGTAAAAGGGTCATTACAGTAATAAACTCTAAAATCAAATCTACAATATTATATGCTGGGGAAATACCAGTATAGGGTTTTTCAAGTATTCAACCACTTAAGGTGGTATTAAATAATACAGAATGCTGACAGGAGTCCCTTCATTTGTTCCAGCATGTATTTTATAATCAGAATTGGGTTGATTTTCAATAGAAAATATGCAGTTAAAAAAAATCATTTTTTATAATAGATCTTCAATTTATGTCACACACTCGAATTCAAATAGCTTATTTTGAAGATCAAATTCAATATTCAGATGGGGAGGGGTTGTGTTCCCTTACCTGGAATTTATTTAAAACAAAAACATATTCCCATTAAAACTGGGCCAAGGACTTCCGGTGACGTCACCCTCCTGATGCAAGCCTGAATTAACAGGCTCTCTCTACGTAGCCTACATAAACCTCCATTTTTACCGCTAAAAATTGGGAATCCTCAAACAGAAGCACCTCCGAAGGAGTGACAATGTCTAAAAGAGGGGAGAAAAGCCTGAAAAAGCCCCCTTTGAACCACGAGGACGGCGGAATTTCGGATTCGGGCAGTGAAGCCTCGCAGGCCTCAATGACCTCACGACAGAGTAACGGTGCCTCCGAGCAGCCCCCTCTCACTACCCTGCAATGACAAATGACCATGGTTCTAGCAGAGCTCAGAGATTTCCAGAATGAATTCCGCTCTACCACCACCGCGCTGAGGATCGACATTGGGAAACTAGAGAAACAGCAAGAGCAGCTCGAACAACATTATACTGAAGCGGACACCAGGATTGACAGAACAGAGTGGGCCATTGTTCAGCTTAATCAGAGTGTGCAGACCTTGCAGGAGCGTGCTGAAGACGCCAAAAGTCAGAGTCGGCATAACAACATCCGAATTTCTGGGATCCCAGAAGGAGAGAGGGTACAGACCTCACAAATTTATTCGCCTCCTTCTGAAGCAGACACTCGAAGTTCCTAATGAAACCACTTTGGAGTTTGAGAGAGTCCACCGCACGTTAGGCCCTAAGCCCCCCAGATGCGAGGCCTCGTGTTATGTTAGTCCGTTTCCTCCGCTTTCAAGAAAAAGAGTGAATACTCCACACAGCCTGGAAAATGGGTCAGGTTAGCTACAAGGGTCAGCGGTTATACTTTGAAATGATTATGCACCCGAAACTACGGTTAGACGCAGGGCCTATATCTTGATTCTAAAGGAGCTGAAAAAGGCGGGCCTCCGCTTTCGAACCCCCTATCCTGCTAAGCTGATAGTTTTCCACCCTGATGGGCAGCTTACCTTTACCTCTGCTGAAGAGGCAATAGAAGGTCTCAGAAAACATCAAGCTGACGTGCAATTCCCTTCAGGAAGACCCACTAAAGGAACATTGGCAGCAAAGCTAGCCCAGCAGGCTTGGTAATCTGGGCAGCGGGAGGTCAGAAAACGTCAGGGGCTTGAGGCAATTCGTAAGATCGTTGACACTCTCTGTGATCAGTCAAAAGGGAATACCTGATTCTTGTGCTGGAAGGGCAGGCTGCCTTTGACATATTACAGACTTATATATTTCCACTATTGGGAACTGTCTCCCGGATCCTACGTTCAGCTCATGGACAGTGGGACAGCTGTAGCATCCCATAGCAGAACTGTTTGGGCTACTCTCTTGTTTGTTATCTTGTCTGCTCCCTTTAGGCTCCTTGGCTAACAACTTCGCAGATAGTGCTTTCTATTGCTAATATCTTGCTACCATCTCTGATATTAACATAACTACTCTTGTCTGCTCCTGTACTAGCACTAACAAGCTGTGTTTATAATTCTGGTCTCTCTCACTTTTTCTCTCCTCCTTTTTTGTTCTCCCCCTTTGTATATGTGCCAGTTATTTACCTCCTCGAAGTTGCTACAATGGCAGGTCTGGGTAGATAACCGTCTACTATTTATTTTTCTCATATAATATCTGCCCACATATGCCTAGATCAGACACTAAATCAGTATTTTCACCACTCAGCAGTTGCTACGGACTTCTCTCTTTTGGATCAGTATTCCTGGCGGGGTGAGGGATGGTCCGATGGCACTCAGTGATCTGTCACCGCGTGAAATTGGGTGGTTTCTCTGGCTCACACCGCCAATATTATTTCTCTGACCATTCATTTCTGTAGCGGCATATACAGCCCTCCCAGGGGACTAATCCATGATATGAATATATGGGTAGTCATGGAATGCCATTGGGATCCGGTTAGAATGCACAGTATATTTTTATTGTGGCTGTTATGGGCCAATTTGGGCCCTTATGTACCCCGACCTTCCCTTCCCCTCCCCTCCCTAGGTCTAGCCGGAGCCGCTGGCTGTGGAGATCCCCTTCATTTTTTGATGACTTACAGATAGGTACTATATATACCCCAGGAGCTGGCGCCGGCGCCCAAAAATTTTTTTTCTTTTCCTCTCAATCCTCCCCATAATTTTTATTCAGTACTTGCTTTGCCCCTCCATAATTTCTCCCCTAGGAATTACCCTCCCTTTCGGAGTATGGCTTGCAGGAGAGTGACTAGCCAATACCCCCTACCCCTTTTCCCAGTACAGGCATTAGAAGTGCCTTGGGGTCTCTTCACCTAAGATTCCCCCCTTTTAATGAGGATTTCCTCAGGCCCGAGGGCCTTGGGAGCTCTCGGTACCTGGAAGTATTTGTTTATAGGTTTTTGCTCGTATTGCCTAATTGTTAGCATAGGTGGCTTCAGCCCTGTTGGCTTTAGCCAATCTCAGACTGGCTGCCTCACTTATGCATCCTCTGAATTTATTGAACACTGTTCTTATTGCATCGTTTATCTCTACAGGTTGCCAGTTTGAGGGTAACCGGTTACTAGCTGATGTTTTTATGATTACGCCTTTGGAAAATTATTCTGACATCCAGACTGTTATAGACTTGCGATTGTGTCCAGTTAATTGCGATATTGTTGGCATGTTATGGGTGGGGGTTGGGGCTCCCTGGCACCTGTGCGGTCTGTTACCTGTAAATTCACACTTAACCAAAATCCCACTATGGAGGAGACCCCCCTGAGATTAGTCTCCTGGAATGTTAACGGGCTCTCCACCCCAGTTAAGCGTGCCAGGGTCCTCACGCAAGTTAAAAAAGCTAAGGCTGACGTTATTTACCTACAAGAGACCCATCTAAGTAATGCGGAGCACGCAAAGCTGAGGCGGATCTCGAGGGGTGAGGTGTACAGTTCTACCTTTAGAGGTGGCAGGAGGAGGGGAGTGGCTATAATAATACCCCATCGTACTCCCTGGCAAATGCTGGCTAAGTGGGCAGACCCACATGGTCGACTGGTTCTACTCCGAGGTCTGATTGGAGGGGCGGAGGTCACCCTAGCAAATGCCTACTTTCCACCAGACATATCGGTGGGTGATCTCAGGGGCTTATTAGATAGAATTATTCAATTTGCCAAGGGCATATTGTTGCTCGCAGGAGACTTTAATATTTTGCCTAACCCTGAGAGGGACTCTTCTAGTCCTAACACTCCCAGGAAAACCTCACAACAGAAACTCCTTAGTAGATTTCTTTCCGAGGTGGGCTGGGCTGACACTTGGTGTTACATGCATCCCCATACCAGGAATTACACGCATTATTCGGCCGTTCACCAAACTTACTCCAGAATTGATTTATGCTTCACTCAAGTAGAACACCTAGATCATTTGGTTGACACCCAAATTGGAGATATCGCCTTATCAGATCATGCACATATTATAAGTACTTGGAAATTGGGACTGCAGAAAGGAATACATTTTGGCGTCTGAATCCCTTCCATCTAAAATCTTAACAGTTTAATGATTTCTTAGCAGACAAAATATCCTAGATACTAACTGATAACATGAACCCCGATATCTCCCCAGGTATCCTTTGGGATACCATAAAAACATTCCTTCGAGGCCATCTTATTAAACACACATCACAGCTTGTGAATGTACGCAGACAGCACAAGACTCGACTGGAGAAAACTCTGCATTTCTTACAAACAGCACATAAGCAGGGTGACAAGTCTGTGCTTCCACAACTTAAGCAGATTAAACAAGATCTGGACAGGTTGGTACTACAACAGACAGAAATTGCCCTAGCCTTCCTCCGTCAGAGGTACTACGAGGTGGGGCCCAGGGCTACAAGATTGTTGGCCTATCAAATTAGGAAGCAGAGGAAGACGGCCACCATCACTACTATACGCCACCCAACAGGTGGTAGACCCCTGAATAAGCTCAATGACATTGTGGTGGCATTCACCACATATTATTCAGCCTTATATACTCCAAAACGCTCCATATCTCCGGGTCACATAAATGAGTTCCAAGACCTTGCTCTCCCCAGAATCTGGCCGGAACAGGGCGAAGACAGCACTGCTGAGCCCTATCACAATGCAGGAGTTAGTCAGTGCCCCTAGCCCGGCCAAAACTACTAAGCTCCGGGACCTGACGGCCTCTGGGCTGAATTCTACAAAGCCACAAAACAGCTTCTCCTGCCTCCCTTTGGAGCACCTGTAACTCTGTCTTACAGGGTGATCCACGCCTCCCACCTGGGCATACGCACATTTCTGTCATCCCCAAGCCGGTAAAAACCCTCAGCTATGTGAATCATATCGGCCAATTTCGGTGTTAAACACAGACTATAAATTATTTATGGGGATTATGGCCCATAGGCTGGAAGTTATTCTTCCACAAGTAGTCCATAGGGACCAAACTGGGTTTGTAGGACGGCGCACCACTACTGACAGTATTTAAAGAGCCTATCATATAATTCGTAAGATGAACATCTCTGATTTCCCTGCGGCCTTAGTAAGCCTTGATGCAGAAAAGACCTTTGATAGAGTGTATTGGCCCTTTCTATACTCAGTTATGGAGTTCATGGGCTTCCCCTTGCCATTAATTCAGGTAATTACAAACATCATTTCATCCCCTAGAGCTTGGGTGAGAGTCGCTGGACACCACTCGAGCTCTTTCCCCCTTTACAGAGGCACCAGAGAGGGTTGCCCCCTGTCACCTCTTCTATTCGCCTTGTTTATGGAGCCACTAGCACAATTAATCAGGCAATCACAGGACATCTTTGGGATCAAGATAGAAGGTGAAGAGCACCGTACAGCTCTTTATGCGGATGACGTTCTCCTATACCTACGAAACCCCGGCTAGTTCAATCCTGAAAGTTAATGAGCTATTGAGATCATTTGGGCATCATTCGGGCTATAAAGTGAATATCTCGAAAACCGAAATTTTGACCTTTCAGTATTCACCCGATCAAATCATTCAGAAACAATTCCCTTGCAAGTGGGACTTGGGGAAGATAAAATATCTAGGGATAAACTTGACTAGGGACCTGAGTGACGCCTTTAGGCAGAATTACATCCCCTTTACCACACATCTTAAGAAGGATCTGGCTAACTGGAGTACAGTCCCGTTGAGCCTGTCTAGGAGGATAGAACTCATTCGAATGGTGACTCTCCCCAGAGCTTTGTACCTTTTTAACAATAACCCCATTACTCTTCCCCGGTCTGTATTCCTGGAATGGGACAGAGCTATAACTTACTTTATTTGGGCTGGTCGTAGGCCAAGAGTCAGGCTGAAACTCCTTACTATGCCAAGAGGCCTTGGAGGACTGTCCCTCCCCGACCTTTACCGTTATTACCAAGCTGCGCACCTTCTTCATGCATTAGCTAGACAGCTATTTGAAAGTGAGATGCACTGGGCAGAGCTGGAACAGGCAGTTACTCCAGATCTGGAATACTTTGACACATTGTACCGTGGGACAAGACACTCAGCTGATTTCCACAATCTGCCCACAGAGATACAGCACAGAGTGTCCTCTTGGTATCAGGTTAGGAGACAGCTCTCTATTTTCCCCTTTTATCCCATTAATCTGCCCAATAGCGGTCCTACCAGATTTTCAGCCCGGGAGACTTGATAATGCTTTTCGTCAATGGTCAAGGTATGGCCTAAGATATTTGTTCCAAATTATAACTGGAGGGAAACTATGGTCATTTCAGGAAATACAGACAAAATTTGGCTTGCCCAACTCACACCATTATAGGTACTTACAGTTAAGACACTATTACGGGTCCTTGTCAATCACAGTGCACTGTCCTGAATGCTGGCCCCCCCTTGATTGCAAGTATGCAGTCTTTGTTTTCCTCCCCAAATCAGAGACACCTAATATCAGTTCTCTATCATGCCCTGATATCTTCTCACTCGGCTAATCTGGTCGACACCCGTGAAAAATGGCAGCATGAATTGGGCATACCCTTAGGAAAAAACAGTGGGAACAGGCCTGCAGGCAGGTGTCATGCACATCTAGCTCACACCAGTGGCGAGAGTACTCCTGGAAATTCCTAGTTAAATACTTCTATACACCTGAGGTCACTAGTCACTACACTCCGGGATGCTCAGCCGCTTGCTGGCGACTATGCGGTGAAGGCAAAGCTCATCTTACACATGTTATTTACACATGCCCTAAGCTATCTTCATTTATTCAAGCTCTACTACTGGAACGCCAAGAGATCTTTGATAGGCCTTTCCAGCTGACCCCCCAGGTATTTATCCTTTTAATTCACCCTGAAGACCTCGGAGATCAGGGCACCCGCTATCTTTTAGTCATTCTTTTGTCAGCAGGGAAAAAGGCCATTACCAGATTGTGGTTGACCCCTGACATCCCAACCCTCCGGGACTGGTGGTCAATATCTAAGCAAATCTACTGCATGAAAAAATTGACATACAGATTAAATAACACAGAAGAAAAATTTAACTCAAGGTGGAATAGGTGGCTTTTATATTATATGCTTAAAGACCCAAAGTTTGTCCCATAATTTGATAAACCTCTCTCTCCTCCCTCTGGCTCTCCCCCCTCCTGCTGCCCCCCCTTTCCCCCATCTTACAACGTGGGTTTGTCTGGCGTGGTGCTGGGACCCCCCTTACTATTGAAGTTTGGGTGTCTCTGGGCTGATGCATATGACAGCAAACTGTTTTACATTAATGGTACTTTCACTACTAAGGTTTTTCTTTGTCATCTAGGGCTTATACCAGTACCCTCCATGAAACTAATCACTTCAGGTTTAGGGCCCTTTGAACTTTGAACTTTTTGGACAGTAATTTCTACAATTGTTGGAGCTAATTTTTAGGACTTTCTCAGAACATTAACTGCTCTAATGTCTATAAGAACACTCCGTGTACCCGGACTTCATCCCTACTTTTACCTGTGTATGGACCCAATCGAATGGAATGTACTGTATGAAAATCAAATAAAGAAGAGAATAACAAAAAAACTGGGCCAAATTATATCTGATGCTTTTCGTGTTTCAAGAACAGAGTTAAAAGAGCAAATTAAAAATGCAGGAAGGTCACACTAGACCAGAGTATGACGAAAATCTTACATTAAAGGAAAACTACACCCAAAACTTGAACAAATGTATGTTGTGCAGAGTGTTTTAATTTGTATGTGAAGTTCTAGTGTTTCCTTCCCTCTGACTGGTATTAGAAGTTTTTCCCAAATTAGCCTGCTAGCTTTATGCTAGTTTTACGACCCCTGGGGATATTCATACCTGATAGCGTAATTGTATTTCTTGTTCCCACAGTGCATCTTGTCTCATGTGACTGTGATGTAAGAGAGACCCAACATTCAGCACACACACATGCCAAACAAACTAAATATCTTGGAAGCTTTACAAGCTACACAAAAATTACCAGCAGCAAAGTTTTTCAGGACAGTAAAACCCTTAGGATGAGGGTGGTCACCAAGCTGAATTCTACAGATTTTAAAATATAGCCATCTCTATTGTTGTGAACTGATTGTAATGCAATGCTTTCTGCTGGATTTATGGGCTCTGCTACATCACCATCACATGAAACAAGGTGCATTGTAGGACAAAGAAATGCAATAAAACTATTTGATATGGAGATCTCCAGGGGTCGTAAAACTACCCTAAAGCTAGCAGGCTAATTTAGGAAAAACTCCTAATACCAGTCAGAGGGAAGGAAACACTAGAACTTCATATACAAATTAAAACACTCTGCACAGCATACATTATTTTAAGTTTTGGGTGTAGTTTTCCTTTAAAAACTTCATAACTTCAACAAGGAAAAAAAATTTGGAAAAGAGCTTATCTTACAACTATTATAAATAGGAAGGACAGAATTTGTTATGTGAAACTCAGATTAGAGATTTGTAATAGTAATTTTCTTCATTACAAACAACGTAGATTAGACACACTGTCACCCTTCTGCAAGTACGGGCCAGGGGGTGTCGATGATATCAAATATATTATATTCTCTTGCCCAGTTTACAGAAAATAAAATGATAAATGGTTAGGGGATATCTTAAGAAATGCACCAGGTTCTCCTTCATTTATTTTCTTTATTTATTCAGTTCTCGGATTAATATCTTTTAGCTATAAGATCGTTTACAGAGGTTCCACGTTAACAGCAAACAACACAAATACAGCAAAACAATACAGACAGTGGTTACAAAATTACATTGGATACAGAAATGATGTTCAACTCTTTTGTAACTAAAACAACGCAATTCAATCACATTACGAAGTATGTACTTTGCAAGGGGTGAACAAAGTGAAAAAGTAGCTTACTATGGAGAGAGAGAGAGAGAGACTGGTAGCAACAGAGGCTGGGTGCTGAGAGTGTGCTGAGTAGGTGAGGAAGGTATAGGGAATAGGTGGAGAAACCTGGAGCAGCCATAGGGCCTTGTCATTGGTTTGCTGGAAGCAGAAAATTCCGTAGGATTTTGGAGTGTGAGGATATGGTGAGGGGAGGGGGAAGCCGTTTAGGTGGGGTGGGTGGGAAACGTATGAGGAATAGAATGGAGGATGAAGGCAGCGTGCAACGGTAGAGGAGAGGAGAGGAGAAAATAACAAGGCAGTTTGATAGGGGGAGGTTGTAAGTGCTATAATGAACAGAAAGAAGACAGGAGTTGGCTTGTGCAATTAAGAAGTTACAATCACACCCAGTAAGTGTTGCTAGGTGGATACGGAGTTTAGTTTCGAAGGTGCCAAGTTTAGATTCTGCCAGCAGGTCATCCTGTTGCAAGTTGAGCCAAGCAGGTGCCCGGTACTCAAAACACCACTGACCCTGGAAGGTGCAGCAGAAAGGGACTTTTAGGGGTTGGCTATTAGTCCCTCTGGTAAGTCTAGCCTTGTTGGTGGGGCAGAGGAGAATCTTCACGCAAGTGATGTTAGACCTAGGGTAGACTTTTTAGCCAACAGGCAGACCTGGTATTGAGTTCTACAGTGCAGATTTAACCACCCAGACTGGGAATAGAGATCGCAGGTGTGTTTAAGGCATAGCACATCTAGGACAAGCCTATAGGCTTTGTTTAGGGCCAGCTTTATTCACTTTAGAGCTGTGTCAGTTGCCACACTATAGACTACGAGCCCATAGTCAATTATGGATAAGACCGAGCTGCACACAGCGAGTTTTAATGCCTCATCGGTTAGGCATGTTTATGCCTAAATAGTTGGCCATTTTTTACATTTGCAGCCTTGGCTACAAGATCAATGTGCTGTGAAAATGTGAGGGAACAGTCTAGTGACCCCAAGATATTTAAAACTCTGGACCATTTCTAGTGAGGCATTTGGTTGTTTACTATTTTTAATAGATGGGATCTCTGCTGGTTGTGAGTACAGGCAAACAGCATTGTCTTGGTCTTCTTATAATGAAGTAAGAGCTTTGAATCAAGAAACCAGGCCTCAACTAAAAATAAATTAACCTGCATTCACATTTCCAGTGCTTCTGGGTCTGTGTGGCTGGTGTAGAATACCGCATCATCAGTGTACAGTAGGACCTTATCCTGGAACACTAGAGAGAAGCAGTTTAGGAGCAGGCTAAAGAGCAGGGGGTCCAAGATTGAACCTTGGGGGATGGGGACACTATTCTCCAAGGTGTATTATATCTAAACTAAATAGAACGGACTGTTATTCAAGAATAAAATAGTAATACTTTGTGTATGGGAAATCTAATCATTTCAGGAAGATAGCTTACTAAACTATGACTCTGTTATCACACTATGGCTCTGTAAAATTATTAAAGAGTATGATTACAGAGTGGATTTTAAATGTAAGCTGTACTGGCATACATATTAACTTTTGTAAATGTAGTATTTTTTTATGATCCACTGCGATGAAAGCCTTGAGAACTGAAGGAAAACTGGTCTTGTATAGCAATTTGCCTATAATATTCTGACAGGTAATGGCAGCTCATCAGGGCACTGCAAACTTAAATCCTTTTAAAGCCTAGAAGGGCTAGCAGTCTCATATGGAGATAACAGAATACAGGTTGCAACATGCCACGAGAGATGCAGGTAACCAGGCCTGAACCTCGTGGTGTCCTATTTACAGTTCAGCTCATAAATGAACTTAGCTAAGGTAACTTCGCTGTGTCCATATAAACATGATCTGCGTCCTGTACTGTGCACTTTAGTCAATGGAAATAATTACAGTATGATACTAATGATGTGAAACATATGCATGTATTAATGATGATTTGGACAATGTAATTTGCCCTTTTTACTCTGCAAATCATATTCTTTTTAATACTGTAATGTCCTTGGATGATCATTAAACTACTGAACTGAATTAACATCACGTGTAGACAAGCAGTAGATGAAGTCAGACGGACAAAAGTGCTGTTTTCAGTCAGAGTTGCTTACTGATGCTGACTGAAGGGGAGGTAAAGCAAGGAAAATACATCCAGCACTGTAAAGCAGAACTATGTCTAAATTCTGAAATTGTTCCTGAGGCATTAGCAGCTCTTTAAAGAAGCAGTACTAGTTAATAATTTAAAAAAAACTTGATGGGCAGTCAGGACAAACCAAAACATCAATATATATGATTTTCGTTTTACTTTATTTCATTCCCAAGGCAAGAAAAGGGATTTTTGAAGTTCTTAAAAGTTATTGGCCTTTTGTCATGTAAACAATCATAGACGTAAGCAAAGCAGGTTGGTGTTGTGCTACTGGCCATCAGAAACATGTGCTGGCAACACCCTGACATATCTGCATTATAAATACAATGAGTGCTGTTAGCGTGTGCTCTCTGGGGAGAAGAATATTTGAAGGTCGCTGAGGGCTGCTGTCTTTACTGCAGAGCCACACAAATTACAAAAGCTGTAATTAAACACGGTCTTCAAAATAGCTGATTAAATTTAAAATACCCCAGTGAAGAATCTCAGATTATCAGGAATACTTACTGCTAAAAAAAGGTAGGATGACATTTTTTGCTGGATAACTAGTACTGCTGCTGTAATGGCTCTACAGATTCCAACAAAATCCCACAGGACAAGTACAGAGTTAGCTAAACTGGAAACCATTTCATTTACTTTCCTAGGCAGGGTAAAGTATCGCTCAGAATGAAGCCTGCATGGGATTATGTACAGTAAATACTAAAAAAATAATACTATACTGTACTATACTATATTATGACAGAAAAAGGCAGTGTGCCCACATTATCCATCTCCCAAAAACTAAAACAATTTCTAACTCCAGCTGATATCACTGTGGGGAAATAGCACGACAGCATCTGGCTGTGTCTAAAGGGGAACTCTCAGCTCCCTCAAAGTAAAGATCAGGGACCTAGAGGTCCTGATTAAGACAAATGCAGGGAAATAAAGTTTCTTTTTTATTTTTTATTACTTACCTCTTTCACAGTGTATATATTCTTTATTGGGCTGATCCTGCAAAGTCCTGCCCGCTGTGGCATTCCTACGGTCCCTCACATTCAAGCCTGTGATGACGTGCAGGGTGGGCTAAGCCGCAGAAGACATCTATGTGTTTTGCAAATATAAGTAGCAAAATGCTGCATTTTCACGTTTTTTCCTGCAAGTACCACTCTAGCTACCCAAACTCAGGGGAACGAGGTTGGTACTGGTAGAATAAGCACAAAAATGTGCAATTGTACTACAGGTAGGCTACATAGAATACATAAAAAAAAACAAAAAAACATTAGCATCCAACATGGCCCAGCCCGCTGGGCATGTCATCACAGGCTTGACTGTGGAGGATCCTGGGATTTTAAATCAGATGAAATGTCAGGAGGCAATGCGCAGATCAACCAAATAAAAAACTCATTTTGAAAGAAGTGATAAAAAATGATATTTGCTTGTGTTTTTATTAATCGGGACCTCTATATTCTTTAGTGTAGCTGAGAATTCCCCTTCATCACTGAAGCGCACTTGATGGTAGGGAAAAAGGAACTAAGGTGTTTGGAGGGTCAACGCCAAGATAGCCTATACAGTGCGAGCCAGCCTCGCATGCATGGTTCTACCTCGGTGCCAGGCCTCCTGAAGATTTTTGGCTCCTGCTGGGTCCTAGCTCCTCCGGCATAGTCCCACTAGTGTGAATGAGTGGTGGAGACTTTTAGTCCAGAAAAATCTCCCATTTACACTGCACTTTATTACCTTCAATTTATGTGATGTCTTATTTCTTTGTGACACCACAAGGCATATCATAACCCCCCAAAAAGACAAATGCATATAAACTTCACTCTGATTAGCTGGAATTGCTAATTGATTTCTACGCTGCTCTTTTTTTATATATATAACTTGAACAGTCCTAGTGGGGCCCCAGTTCTCCTGCAAACAAACAAACTGCAGGGAGGAGTCTGCGCTAATGCACCTTATAGACCACAGCACAACTGAATTGAAAGACCAACTCACCACCATACATGTTTGTACTTGATATTTTTTATTAACGCATAAAAAGGTAATGGACATGGACATAAAACACCGTTTCCCGTGTACACCTCACTTCCTCAGCATACCACATTTATCTAAAAATAATGACATTTAAATAAATTCCTTATTTAACCTATAAATTCACACACACTGTCCCACGACTGCAAAGTCAGCAGAACTTGGAAAGCTCACCGGTGAGTTAGTTTTTAAGTAATCTAGTAATTTAGCTATACGTTTGGTCCCCACATTCGTTCCTCAGTTAAGGACTAACTTTTCTAAATTGGGGGAAGGGCGGACACCATTTAGTGCCATTTCTTGTGGGCTGGAATCTGGGGTGATTTTCCTACTCGTCTTTTACTAGAAACATGTGGGGGCTTGTCAATGATGTCCTGATTCAACCCCCTACTCCAATAATCGGCTGGGACTTTTCATGCAAGTGTTCTGTCATTTTCCTTTCCTCCTCCCCCTTAAAATAATTTTGATTTTCTTCCCCTGTATGTTTACCAAATCAACTGAAGTAAGATATACTAGCTCAAATGAGGAGGGTTTTATATATTAAAATCTGATTGTCAGAATCAAAATCTCCTTATTTTTCATACTGTATTTATTATAATATAAGGGAGGCAGAGAATGTTAAAGTATGTTCTTTGACAAGTAGCGCTTGAGCAAGTGCCCTCTGACAACTGCTGCCAAAACAAAAGTTGCAAGGATATGTGGGTATTGTAATAAATGAAGAAGGGAAATGTACTAAATGGCCCAAGCAAAAAGTGCTCCATCGACAGTCATGCTTAACAGTTCCCCAACCCCCAAAAAAAAAGGAGAGAATACATAGATACATAGACAGTGTCGGCAGATAAGGCCTATGGGCCCACCCAGTCTGCCCATTTGAGCTTGTAAGTTCAGTTTGTTTTCCTAGAAGTCTGTTGCACCTTACCCTGACCTCCAGAATTCCTTTATGTCTATCCATGCATTCTTAAATCCTTGATTGTTTCAGCCCCACCACTTCCTCTGGCAGGGTGTTCCACTTGTCCACCACCCGTTCTGTGAAGAAATTCTCTCTCATGTTTCCTCTGAATCGTCCTCCCTCCAACTTCATCCCATGCCCTCTAGTCCTGGAACATCTTTTTCGCTTAAAAATAGTGTTTTCCTGCACCCTGTTCCTCCCTGTAAGATACTTGTATGTCTCTATCATATCCCCTCTCTCCCTCCTCTCCTCCAGGGAATATCGAACCCTTCTACGTTAAAGATAGCTGAGAAAATATTTCTAAGTGGGAACCTGGTTGAAAAGCACATGAGCAGTGTGCTTTGATTGACAATTATGTCCAACACTATATAAGCCAATTTGAAAGGGCCATATCTGCAGCGGGGTCAGTCAACAAGCTATTATACAGACTGTAGTGATGTGCAGCTCAGTGGCTGGTGAGCCACGGAATGGCTATGATGCTAAGCCTAGTAAGTTTTGCTTTTATGGTTTGAATAGAAACGGATGCACTTCCTAAAATTTGCAAAGCCCTATTTTTTAAAATGCCCTTATTTATTTATAGAAACTACTGTGAGCCTGAAAGGTTATATTTATGAAAGTGTTTATTCTCAGTGGAGTGAGTGGAGACTCAACTTAATGATTTAAAACTTTGTGTGCTGTTTTTAAATCATTTTGTGATTTCTATGTTAAAGGTGACCTGTAAGGAAATACTGCGGCCCGCTCCCATTCCCACATACCTTAAAATGCTGCTGCGGGAGTCTGGGGCTGCAGTGAGCTTAATTTTTAATCCAGTGTGTTTTTTGTAATAAAATGCCGAAACTTTCGGCCGAATACGGAAGCGCTGTGGGTTCCCGTATGAGCGGGCATAGAGAGTCATGGGGATTACACCTATTTAGTGACATCGCTACCACCACTGCTCTTATTATAGTAGCCGTGGCGGTACTGTTATACTTAATATATGAAACATATGGGGGTCTTCATGCATGTAATGTCTTGCAGCAACACTTGGACGGGTTGTTTGCTGTAGAGATGACATGTGAACATAACTCATATATTAATAAGCGGCTACTATAAGGCAGTGTGTCACTAAATAGGTGTAATCCCATGCCTCGCCCGTCGATGAGACCGGCGATTCGGCTGCTGGCTGCCAGAAAATAAGCCACTGCAACCCAGACCCCGCAGCAGCATTTTAAGGTATGTGGGAATGGGAGCGGGCTGCAGTATTTCTTTACAGGTCACCTTTAATAGAATTTCTGAGAGACTTGTTTATATTTAACCCATATTGGCCCAAGTTTTATCCTATCCTCTGTCACTGAACGGCAGCTTTATCTTTCTCTGATCTCATCTGTTCTGGGATAGCAATTAACGTCAACCCTGGAGTGACATCAATGGCTGCAGCTGGTGTCTCACATCAGCTGATCTGATTTGGAGTAACTGTCACGAGCATTGGAACAGTGCTACCATACAACAAGGACGGGTATTGTTTTTGTTGGAAATACAATTAAAAAATTAAAAAAGCTGTTATTACAAGCATCTTTTGTTGCATAATTTAGTGGCTGAACTGAGCTGAAAAAAAAAAATATCACACTCTCATACTTAAATAGCAAGCAGATAAATCTGTGAGCAAACAGATTCATCAGTTTAAGTGCTTATTGATGGTATTCTTATGCTTTTACGTTCTTCTGATTTTCTCTCTACTCCTCCACCGAGGGCCTCCTGGCAGTTCTGAGGGCCAGGCTGAAAACCTTGGGAGACCATACATTTGAGGTGGCCGACCCAGCCCTATGGAACTCACTCCCCAGATCTCTGAGGGAGGCCCCATTGGTGGAGGCTTTTAAGAGGCATCTGAAGGCACACTTTTTTAAAGAAGCCTTTTTTTAGTTAGCTACGACATCGAACTTATTTATTTATTAGTGATTTTACTTGTGTGTACTTATTTTACTGACCTATATTTCTCGTATGTTATTCTGTATGTTTCTTACACCTCCTTGTAAAACGCCCCGAGGCTCCAGGATTGGGCGCTGGATAAATAAAGATTTACTTACTGACTCTATTTTGATGCCTGAGAGCGAGCAGTCTTTGCCTCTGATTTACTAGTGGCTGCATGCTCAGATCAGCGTGCTCATTCTCTGTGCACAGACCTGATCGAAGCTTCATTGGTTTCTTCGCACAAAGTGCTCTGTGCCACGTGAAGTTTTCTTTTTCTAAAATTGTTGAACACACTGATTTTCAGATGTTCACAGCACAACATTCTCAGATATTGTTTAACATCATTCTGTAGCACATTCAGATTTTAACTTGTTTTATTAATGCTAAAAAAAGTGCCTAAAGTGTCTTTTTTTCACTTCTCTAAGTGTACAGACTGGTATAGAGTGCAATCCTGCCAGTGAACAGAGTCTAGCAGAGGCAGGGGCCACTCTGCAACATCAAAGTTTGAAACTCCTGAAAATCTACATAAAACACTGAAACACAGAAGTTGTCGGCAGATAAGGATCTCTTGGCCCCCCTAGTCTGCACAGGTTTCCCTGCCTACTGTGCCACCACAGACCCTACTCATCTCCAACCATCTCCTTTCCTTGTCTTATTAACAAGGTCCCTTTGTATCTGTCCCATGAATGCCTGCATCCCATCACCGTTTCAGCACCCCCCCCCCCGCTGGAAAGTTGTTCCAGGCATTCACCACCCTCTCCGTGAAGAAGTATTTTCTCACATTTCCTCTGAGCTTCCCCTCTCCAGCTTCATAGTGTGATCCCTTGTCCTTGAGATTCTTTTTCTATGGAAAATTCTGCCTTCCTGTAACTTATTAATACCTGTTTGATAATTTGAATGTTTCTATCCTATCCCCCTTTCCCTCCTCTCCTCTAGAGATTGCATATTCAGTTCCTTGAGTCTCTCCTCGTAGGGCTTTGGATGCAGGTCCTGCACCATTTTGGTAGCCCTCTTTTGTACCGCCTCTACCTTATCAATGTCCTTCCGGAGGTGGGATGCCTCCAAAACTGGACACAGTACTCGAGGTGGGGGTCTTACCAGTGATCTGTACAGGGGTAATACTACCTCCTTCCTCCTACTGGTGATACCCCTCTCTATGCACCTCAGGATCCTGCTTACCTTCCCCACTGCCTTACCACACTGCCAGGCTACCTTCAGGTCATCAGAAGTTGTTACTCCCAGGTCCCTTTCCTGTCTGGTGGTTGCCAGTACTTCACCCTCCCAATTGGTACGTTGCCCTCCCCCCCTGGGTTTCTGTGCCCCAAGTGCATGATTTTTCACTCTTTTGCATTGAAACCCAGCTGCCAAACCCTTGACCATTCTTCCAACTGTTTCAGATCATCCTTCATTATTTTTTACCCCCGGTGTCTACTCTGTTGCAGATTTTTGTGTCATCCATGAACAGGCATACTTTCCCTTCTAGCCCTTCACCACTGTCATTAATAAGGACACTAAAGAGCACTGGGCCTAGTACTGAGCCACCCTGCTGGTCACCTTGCCTTCTCCAGAGTGCACACCATTTAACACCACCTTCTAACTCCTGTAACTTAACCAACTTCTTACCCATTTTATAACTTTTTGACCCACTCCCAGACAGGCCAGCTTGTTCACCAGTCTTTTATGCAGAATGGTGTTGAATGCCTTACTGAAATCCAGATAGGCCACATCTACCACTCCTCCCTGATCCACTACCCTGGTCATCCAGTCGAAGAACTTGATCATGTTTGTCTGGCAAGATTCCCCCCCCACACCCACCATGAAACCATGTTGCCTTGGATCCTATAATCCACTGGTTACAAAGTATTCCACTATCCTTTCCTTCAGTAGTGTTTCCATTACTTTGCCCACTAGCAACGTCAGACCGACAGGTCTTTAATTTCCTGCCTCCTCCCTGTTTCCACTTTTGTGACGTGGGACCACATTTGACCTCCTCCAGTCTCTCGGAACCTTCCCTGTTTTTAATGATAACTTGAACAGAGTTGTCAGAAGTGCAGCCAGCACCTCTTTGAGCTTCCTCAGTATCCTGGGGTGCACCCCATCAGGTCACATTGCCTTGTCTACTTTTGACTATGCTAGTACCTTGATGTGGTCTATAAAAATGCTAAAACAATATTAGGCTCTTTGGATGTGCTGCTAAATAGTGCTTTAAGATTCATAACAAATTTGCCATATAAAACTCACCGTTGTGTTTTGTACCAGAAATCAGGTATATGTTCATTATCAGGTAGGAGAGATATGTATTGGAATTTACTGGTTTATAGATTTCTGACACAGTCTTTACCAGATTTTCTTTTGAAGACAGTTGCAATTAGACAAAAACAAATGTTTGGTTTGAGATCTCTGGATTGAATATGTCTTTATGTACCTCAATGCAGAACTAGTTTTGGGAAGAAAACTTTGTCGAGTTTAGTACCAAAAACATGGGAAAGGTTGTCAAAGCAAATGAATGTTATTGTATTAAAATTTTTTGAGTGTTTTAGGTCATTTTTGAACACTCTTTATGATATATATTGTAATTGCTTTGGATGAAATATGTACCTTATCTACACTATCTTGACTAATTATGGGTTACGTTTTACATGAAATAATTGTGTATGTTTGTAAACCTGTGGTTTGTATGTTATGTGATGGATTCAATTGGAAAACAGATTTTTTTATCTGAATTTGACATCCAATAAAAGTTGAAAGTTGAGGACGTTCTACTCTGTAAAAGGACAGGTGTCCACCTCCCTCCATTTATGCCCTTGTCCTTTATCTTTGGCCTGTCACCTACCCCTTCTGCTGTAACGACTGAACAGAAGTACTTGTTTAATATGTCTGCCTTATTTTGGTTCTCCTCCTCACATATCCCTTCTTCCCCTTTTATCTTTACAATCCCCCCCCCCCTTTGGTCTTCCTCTTCTCACTTATATCTCTAAAGAACGTTTTATCCCCTTCTTTTACTGATTGGGCAATATTCTCCTCTGTTTGTGCCTTTGCATGTCTAACTGCCTTCCCTGCCTCCCTTTGTTTCCCCTGGTAGTTTTCCCTATCCTCCTCCTTCTGTGTCTTTGTGTACTTTCTAAATGCTAGGGTTTTTTTTGCTCTTACTTTTTCTGCTACATCTTTAGAGAACCATACTGGTCTTTTTTTTTTCACTTGCCCTTGTTAACACCTGACACAGAGATATGTTGCTTTTTACATGCCCTCCTTTATTTCTTCCCATAGTTACTCGATTCCCCCCAGATCCTCTATCCCTGCCAGAGTGTCCCTGAGGCATTCTCCCATTTTCCTGAAATCTGCCCTCCTGAAGTCCAGGACCCTCATCTTAGTGTGGCTTGGTTCTGGCCCAGTTCTTATATTCAACCACACTGTATGGTGATTACTGGATGCCAGGTTGTCACCCACTGTGACATCAGCAATCTGTCTGAGTTTGGAAGGGGTGTGTGTGTGTGTGTTTGGGGTGGGTGGGAATCTGCATTATACATTTGGATTTGTGGTGTGTAATACTTTGTTCCTGAAAGTATTTGGTTTGTATGTTTAGTTTTGATACTGTCAATGTTGGGTTTGAATGACATTTGTTTCCCTTTTTTTTTTCTTCTTTCAATTTTTCTATCATAGAGTACTTGTAACCAAAAATCATGCTAACCAGCATGTGCTTCTGTAGCTCACTGGCTTTGTGCACCTCCACCTCAGCATGATCTGGAGGTGCAGCTTCAAACCTCACAATGAAGAACATCAGTTTTTTTTTACTACTACAAATGTTCAGACTGGTACAGTGTGATGACTGGAACAGAGACAGAAGCCTCTGCATCGTTATCAAAAAGTTGGAAACTCCTGAAAATCTGCCCTACTCTTTTTATGTACAGTAGTAGTCATAGACACTGCCAGCTATTTCCAGATATTTTGCGAAATTTCTTAAGAGTTTCTCTCTGCTGCCCCTATTGTGGAAATGCAGAAAGCAGGAGATAGTTCTGGAAATATTACAGAAATTTTTGGGAAGTAGCTGGCAGTGTCTGTGGCTGCTACTGTACAAACAGTTTGCTGTGACATTTTTTTAACCTATTCATCTAACACATATATATATATATATATGCAGATTAACATCTCAGTGTACTTCTGGACATGCTGGCCTTACTTATCCCAGGGACCTATGCAAACCTTCTTGCTGAGGTCCCATATCAGAAGTCAGGGAGCCTCCAAGGAACATCCTCATCCCTATCATGATCTCCTTATGTCTTCATTTTCAGCTAGTTTTGTGTAATTTTTGCACTTTCCTTGAATTAGAATGTAATCTCTAAGGCCCTGTCCACACTACCCCTCTGTAATGTTACAGAGGGCCCAAACCATTACCGCAATGGTTTGCATTTACACCTATAACGTTACAGAAGGCATTTTCGTAACCATTGTTGAAACCACATATGAGGTGGTTTCAACAACGGTTATGAAGCTGTTACCTACCGTAGCGTTACCAGGCGTAGTGTGGACGTGGTACCGGTCCTCTAAGCGCAGCGCAGCTGCATTGTAGGATCGGTGCCACGGTAACGCCGCCTCGGCTCAAGTGTGGATCATGTGCCAGTCCCGTGAACGGACACTTAATGGTAGGGATACTGCACCGCCTCGATTGTAATGGTTTCTATCCATTACGGGGTCTGAGCGGTGCAGGTGGACGGGCCAAAGCAAGGAGGAGATGTACACATCAGCGATAAATTGTGGAGAAATTTGGACAGAGACACAGAGGATCAGAAGGAAAGAGGACAACCCAACAGCACAGGCTTTTTGACCCCCCCTGTTCTTTGGGCCCTGCGCAAAAGCACAGTTCGTACCATGCTAAGGCTGGCTCAAGTGTGGGAGGTGCTGCTACTTAAAACATAGAATTTGATAGCAGATAAGGACCGCCTGGCCCACCTAGTCTGCCCATTTCCCTATCTAATGAATAAGCTGCAGATCCTAGTTAACCAACAGCCTACTTCTTCTTACCTCCCACAAGAATTGCCTTATGTCTGTCCCATGCATTCTTGAACTCCCCCACTGTTTTTGACTCCATCACCTCCTCAGGAAGGCTGTACCATGCATCCATACCCCTCTCCGTGGAAAAATACTTCCTCACATTACCTCTGAGCCATCCCCCTCCATCTTCAAATTGTGCCCCCTTGTTCTTGCACATCTCTTTTTAAGGGTTACCACCTTTAAAAAAGCCCAAAGTGGGACATTTCTTACTGAAACATGATTTTTCGCAGGACAATATGTAATCTTGACCAATGCAACAGACTTGTTTTCTCTAAATAATCAGAATTAAGACTAAGTGTTGTCATTTTATAGCTGTTTTTAGTGTTTCTTATCATTTTAAGGTATTTTCGTTAAGGTATGATAGTGTTAAGCAGTATTTATAGAAAAGTCAGAAAATATTTTTTTCTGCTATAATGTCAGGACACGTAGTAGCTTTCATGTTTTTTTGCAGGACACAGGGGCCAGATCAGGACTGTCCTGCGAAAACAGGGACAGGTGGTGACCCTACTCTTTTTCTGAAAGATGCTACTCTGTTGGACTTTGTTGATTCCCTTGAGGCACTTGAAAGTTTCTATCATGTCCCCCCTCCCCCCCTCCTTTCCTCGAGGGTACACATATTAAGCTCCTTTAGTCTCTCTTCGTATGTCTTATGATGCAGATCCTGCACCATTTTGGTTGCCCTCCTCTGGACAGCCTCCACTCTGTCTATGTCTTTGCAGAGATGGGGTCTCCAGAACTACACACAGTGCTCCAGATGGGGTCTCACCAACTGTCTGTACAGGGATAACAACTTCCTGTTTTCTACTGGTGATGCCTCTCCCTATGCATCCCAGTATCTCTCCAGCCCTCCTTACTGCCTTATTACATTGCTTGCCCACCTTCAGGTCATCTGATATAACTACCCCCAGGCCCCTTTCCATTTCTGTTATTGTCAGTATCTCACTCCCCATTGTGTACTCTTCCCCTGGGTTTTTTGTTTCCCAGGGGCATTGCTTTGCACTTCTTTGCATTGAATCTAAGCTGCCATACATTTGACCATTCCTCCAACTCTGCCAAGTCCCTTCTCATCCTCTCCACCCCACCTTGTGTATCAACCCTGTTGCAGATCTTTGTGTCGTCTGCAGAGGCATACTTTTCCTTCTAGTCCTGCTGCAATGTCACTTATAAAGACATTAAAAAGGACTGGACCCAGTACTGAACCCTGCGGTAACCCACTAGTAACCCCCCTTTCTTCACTGTGGACTCAGTTTACTATTACCCTCTGCATCCTATTGTCCAGCCAATGTTTTATCCAGGTTATCACCCTGGGACCCACTCCCAGACTGGCTAATTTGTTTATTAATCTTTTGTGCAGGACTGTGTCAAATGCCTTGCTAAAGTCTAGGTAGGCCATGTCCACAGCCACTCCCTGGTCTACTACTTTGGTCACAAGGTCCAAAAAATCAATTAGATTCGTCTGACATGACCTTCCCACTGTGAATCCATGCTGCCATGGGTCCTGTGCTCCACTGGCCTCTAGGTACTAAAGAAAAAATTACTCACCTTAGTAATGTTGTTTCTTCTAATGGAGTCTTGCTATATTATGACAATTGCAGTATGACCGCAGGTTAGAACTGTCTGAGGTGAAATAGTTAACTTCCATGCAAGGTATGGAATCTTGAGCGCCGAAGCTCGGCATAAAGCTCTGTCTGCTTGCTTTCAAACCCCAAACCATCAGATCTTTTAGAGCTAAAACTCACTAATGTTCTGTGTGGAAGCTGTAAACCCACACTAGCCAACTGACTACTACCCTAACAAACACACTTGTGGGTCTCGAAAAAGACTCAAGTCAAGAGACCCAATAATGAAATAAACACACTCACCCTAGGGAGGGTGAAACAAAACAACAAAGTGGCAAGAAAACAGAGTGCCAACACTGTGATGCCCACCCACAGTGCAAAAACGAGGTTCTGAGAGGGGCAGGCAGGGAGGGAGGTCATACTATAGCAAGACTCCATTACAGGAAACAACATTACTAAGGTGAGTAATTTTTTCTTCAAACAACATGAAGTCTTGCTATATTATGACAATTGCAGACTACACAGCAGTACCCCTATGGAGGAGGGACAGAACCTACTTAGGGAAAAGGCTCTGAAGGACAGCTGTGCCAAACCGAGCATCACTCCTAGCCTGGATGTCCAAGGAATAATGCTTGGTAAAAGTGTGAACCATTTTCCAGGTAGCTGCTTGACATATCTCTAGAATGGGGATGTCTCTAGCAGCAGCCAGAGAAGCAGCTGTACCTCTGGTAGAGTGAGCCCTCAGGCCTGAGGGGGGAGTCTTACCCAACTTTTCATAACAGAATTGGATACAAGAGACAATCCACCTAGCAATGGATCTTTTAGTGGCAGGTTTCCCCTTCCCAACCTCACCATAAGTGAGGAACAGTTGGAGGGAGTCAAACCTGTGACCCCTGGTACGCTCTATGTAGTAGCTAAGGGCCCTCTTTACATCTAAGCTGTGCAGCCTTCTCTCACCAGAGGAAGAATGGTCAGTGAAGTAAACAGGGAGAGAAATAGATTGATTAAGGTGGAAATCCGAAACCACCTTAGGCAGGAACTTTCTATTAGTCCGAAGGACGACCTTATCTCTATGAAAGGAGATAAAGTCTGGCTCCACTGACAATGCTTGTAATTCACTTATGCGTCTGGCAGAGGTGATAGCCACCAAAAACACAGTTTTCCAAGTCAGGAACTTAAGCTCAGCTGAAGACAAGGGCTCGAAAGGAGGTTGCATGAGCTGAGCAATGCAAACATTGAGGTCCCAGGCAGGGGCAGGGTCCCTGAATGGAGGGTTAGTGTGAAGCAAACCCTTAAAAAACCTGGTAAACACAGGGTGAGATGAAAGAGGAGAGGGTTTACCTGCTGAAAGAAAAGCAGAGACAGCTGCCAAATGTACCTTCAGAGTAGCTGGTCTCAGCCCTAAAGTGTTTAGATAGATCATATAATCTAGGACTGTGGGTAAATCAGCAGTGTCTGGGGGAATATTCTTTTCCGAGCACCATATGGAAAATCTTTTCCATTTGGAGTTATAAGTAGCCCTGGTAGAAGGCTTCCTAGAAGCCCTGAGTATATCCATTACACCTTGAGAGAGGTGTAGGCCCGCAATTCTAGCTTTCAAGAACCAGGCCTTGAGATTGAGAGACTTGAGATCTGGTACCAAACCCTTCCCTGGGCACATGTTAACAGATTGTGATTCTTGGGAAGGCACAGGGAGGATGGACTGCTAGAGACAGGAGGAGAGGATACCAGGTTGTCTGGCCCAATCCAGGGCCATCAGAATGACCCTGCAGGATTGGGCTCTGATTCTGACTAGCACTTTGAACAGGAGAGGAAAGGAGGGAATGCATAGAAACTTCCTTCCCAGCTGAGGCTAAAGCGCCCAGAGGGACTGGGCCCAAGACTGGAGGCCTGCAGCAAAAGAGAAGTTGATGATTGTCTGGAGCTGCAAAGAGATCTATTTACGGGGTGCCCCATTTGGCAAATACCACTCTCAGAACCAGGGGATCCAGGGACCACTCGTGATGGCCCTGAGAGATCCTGCTGAGAGCATCTGCCAAGACATTGTCTTTGCCTGGGAGATGAACTGCCGAAAGGGAGGTGTTCAGGGAGTACGCCAGAGACCACAATTTCATGGCTTCAGTGCAAGGCCGTAGACCAAGTGCCCCCCTGCTTGTTGATGTACCACATTGTAGTGGTGTTGTCTGTTCTGACCTGCACAGTCTTGTTCTGAACAGATTCTGAGAAGGCTTGAAGTGCTAGAAAAACTGCTCTGAGCTCCAACAGGTTGATGTGGAGCAGAGATTCCTGTGGGGACCACAGTCCCTGGGTAGTGAGGTCTCCCATGTGGGCCCCCCACCCCAAGAGGGATGCATCTGTAGTAAGGATTAATGAGTGAGGCTGAGTGACAAAGGGAATTCCTTGTCTCAGATTGCTCTGATCCTGCCACCACTGAAGGGCTTGGATCAGGGTTCGAGTAACTGGGATCAGTTTGGTAAGAGGACCCTTTCTTTGGGACCAAAAGGCCCGCAGATGGAACTGAATGTCTCTCATTTGAAACCTTGCTCCTTGCACTACTGCTGTGGAAGCAGCCATGTGTCCTAGGAGCTGCAGAAAATGCCTTGCTGGTCGAGAGACCTGCAGGGTGAATGAAGAGGCCAGGGAGACAAGGGCGTTTGCCCTGTCTAGAGGGAGGAAGGCCCTGCTTCCTGGGTATTCAGCTCTGCATCTATGAAGGTTAGGAGCTGGACAGGCTCCAGTACTGACTTTGAGAGATTCAGAAGGAAACCTAGTGACGTAAGCAGTTGCTGGGTTATCTGAAGATGTAGGTTGACCTGATCTGGGGATTGACCTACAATGAGCCAATCGTCCAAATAAGGAATGATGGAAATCTTTGGCCTTCTTAGGCAAGCTACTGCTACTGCCAGACACTTGGTAAATACCCTTGGAGCCGAAGAGAGTCCAAAGGGCATTGCCCTGAACTGGTAATGGCCTGAGGGCAGCTGGAACCTGAGGTACTTTCGGTGGGAGCTTCTGATGAGAATATGGAAGTAGGCATCCTTGAGGTCCAGGGATGCTAGCCAGTCCCCTGGCCGTAGGGAAGGTAAAATGATTGCCAGAGTCACCATTTTGAAATTTGGTTTTAAAAGGTGCTTGTTTAGGTATCTGAGATCCAGGATGGGCCGCCATTCTCCTGCCTTTTTTGGGGTAAGGAAGTACCTGGAGTACAACCCTTTGCCTTGGTGTAGGGGTGGAACCCTTTCCATGGCTCTGAGAGCGAGGAGGGTGGAGACCTCTGACTCTATGGCGAGTGCCTCCGATGGAGATGCAGGAGGAAAAGATCTGGTCCTCAGCTTCGGACATTTTTTGAAGCTGAGGACCAGTCCCTGGCTTACTACTTCCAGGACCCACTTGTCTGATGTGAGAGACTTCCAGTCCTGGACAAAGTAAGCCAGCCTGCCCCCTACCGGTAGAGGAGAAGCGGCCCTGGCTACCCCATCAGGGTGCCTGCTTGGCAGGGGCTTGGGCTGAGGGGAGTGAAGCAGGCCTGCTTGAACCCCTCCTGCCCCTTCCTCTAAAGAATCCCCTCTGGGTATAGGGAGGAAGAGGAGGCTTGAGCCTGATAAAAAGGCCTATGAAAAGGCCTGCCTCTGCCCCTGGGGGGCTGCTTCTGAGGAGTGGCCTGCCTTTCCTTGGCCTGTGCACTCTGATAGGTGGTCCTGTATTCATCCATTTTCTTCATATAATTCTCTGTTTGCTCCTCAAACAAAGAACTGCCAATCACAGGAAAGTCAATGACTTTTGATTGGGTATCCTGTGACAATGTGGTGCATCTGAGACAGGCCATTCTGCGAAGAGCCACAGAAGTAGCCATAACTCTAGAAGATACATCATTAGAGTCCACCGCAGCATGAAACTGCATTTTTGATGCCTCAATACCATCTAAAGCTACCTGTTCCAGATCCCTGGCAAACTTGTCAGGGAGTTGTTTGACTAGAGCCAGCACAGTATCCCATCTGGATTTCTGGTATCTGCAGCATAAGCCATGTAATTTGCTTGTCTGAGTCCCAAGGATGCTGCCATGTACTGTTTCTTTGCCATAGCATCAATCTTCCTGGAGTCCTTTTCAGGAGGATGTGAAGCTAGGGGGATAGTTGCCTTGTCACAGGCTGCAGCCTGCACCACACCCACATGGCTGCATTGCTGTGTGAGAAATTCTATGTCAGAACCTGATAAAGTATACCTTCTGTCCATCCTTTTATCCACAGGAGGTATAGAATGGGGAGTTTTTAAAACTTCTACTGTCTGGTTCCTGAAAGATTTATGAAGGGGAATAGACAGTCTCTTAGATTCTGGAATATCCATCATTTCCACATAATCAGGCTCTTCCTGATCATCCACAGCTTCCTCAACAGGAAGCTGAAGAGTTTCAGCAACCTTCTTGTAAAAGATGAAATGAGCAGGGGACTCAGAAAGCCTGGGGAAACCCTAAAGGTCTGTCTGAGAGGTATCTGGCTCAATAGGAGCGCCAGATCTTCAGACCATAATTACTCTCTTCATAATCTCCTCCCCCACGGTTCATAAAATTCCTCAAAATCATAATCCTGAACCGATGGGACCTGGTGAACGAAAGTCTCCCAGATGGGGACGGTTCAGGAACGGGAAAGAGACTGGACAATTTGGATTGCTTTGGCTATCTCTTCAGCTGTTGGGGAAAGGACTTTTCCACAGCAGCAGACTTTCTAGTCCTTTTGCAGGAACTGGCTCCTCGAGCCAGCTCTTCGTTGCCCGAGGAAGAAGGCCCTGGTCAGAGGCACTCCCTCAGGTTCGGCTGGACCGAACCGGCCGCCATCCGGTCAGCGGACTTTTGGCTCTCTTTCCTGAGCCTACCAACTCTCTTTTCAATGGTGGCAGCAGGAAATTCTTGCAAATCTGGCAGTCTGAATCGAGGTGGTCAAACCCCAGGCAATAAACACAGGTGGTGTGAGGGTCAGCCTTGGCAAAGGCTTCCCACAGACATCACAGCGCTGAAACCCAGTGGGCCCGGGTTTTTCTTTTGGGTTTCTCAGACATTATGCCAGCCTAACCAAAACTTGCCCGTTTATGGCAATCCGCCAAGCAAGACTCTCCTATAGGTTCCCAACCGTGTCACGGGCCGTGGAAAAAGAACGTAATGAAATCTGTTTTTTTTAGAACCAATAGGAACCGGGAACCGCACTCTAAAAAGGACTAGCAATTGAAAAAGCAACCTAATCGGTTCAAACCGAACCGATAAATGTTTTACAAGTTCCACACAGAATTCGTATGTAAAACCTATCTATTACTTACGTTACCACAGACAGAGCTTGAACCGAACGGTTGCGGTTAAATTAAGACAATTTACTTTTTAAAACTGTTTTAAACCGTGAAAATGAACCGAGCAAAAGGAGAAATCTCCGAGCGACTGTTCAGTGAGGCGGAGTAAAGAATCTGACGGTTTGGGTTTGAAAGCAAGCAGACAGAGCTTCCTTAACCGAGCTCGCGCTCAAGATTCCATGCCTTGCATGGAAGTTAACTATTTCACCTCCGGAGCAGTTCTAACCTGCGGTCATACTGCAATTGTCATAATATAGCAAGACTTCATGTTGTTTGAACAATTCTTTCCTTCAGAAATGATTCCATCATTTTCCCTACCACTGAGATCAAACTGACAGGTCTGTAGTTTCCTGCCTCTGTCTTGCTCCCACTTTTGTGAAGGGGAATCACATCCGCCCTCCTCTAGTCCTTAGGTACCACACCATCCTCCCATGATTTGTTAAAAAGGGTAGTCAATGGTGTTACTAGTTCTCCCCTTAGTTCTTTTAGAATTCTGGGGTGAATTCCATCAGGCCCCATTGCTTTGTCCACCTTCAGTTTTAGGAGCTCTTTCAGAACCCTTTCTTCTGTGAAAGGACTGATATCAACCCCCTATCCAGAGTGCTTCTATTGACTGGGTTAGGTACCTCCCCCTCCTCTTCCTTCGTGAATACTGAGCAGAAGTATTCATTCCGTATCCCTGCTTTTTTTACTGTCCCTCTCTGCCCACCAACCCTCCTCTTTATTACCCTCAGTATCCCTCCCTTTGTCTTTCTTCGCTCCCTAATGTACATGTACAAGGTGTTATCCCCTTCTTAACCGAGTTGGCTATCCTTTCCTCGGTTTGGGCCTTTGCTATTCTGACTGCCTTCCCTGCTTCCTTCTGCTTTAACTGGTACAGTTCTCTGTCATGCTCGTTCTGTGTTTTTTTATACTTCCCGAATGCTATTTTTTTCTTCCTAACCTTCCCCGGCACCTCTTTTGAGAACCATGATGTTTTTTTTCTTTCGTTTTGATTTGTTTATTTGCCTCACACAAAGGCTTGTTGCCTCTGTGATGGCAGTTTTGATGTTTCCCTATTGTTGCTCCACCCCCTCCTTCTTGCCTGTTTGCTAGTGCTTTTCTGATGCACTCTCCCATTTTGACAAAATCAGCCCTCCTGAAGTCCAGTACCTTCACTTTGGTATGGCATGACGCTACAGCTGAGTTTATCATGAACCACACTGTTTGGTGGTCACTTGTTCCCAGATGGCTACCTACTTCTCGATTTGAGATCCTCTCTCCGTCCCCATTTGAGAGTACCAGGTCTAAGATTGCTCCCTCCCGAGGGTTCCAACACTAGCTGTCTAGGGCATCGGGAATGGACCTGCTCTTGGATGTGGCTGCAGAAAGGTGCTCCAGTTAACATCTGGCATATTCAGGTCCCCCAACAGCAATATCTCCCCTTTCTCTGCCATCCTAAGGATGCCCTCTATCATTTGCTTGTCCATTTCCTCCCCTTGAGACAGGGGTCTGTATACAACCCCTGTGCAGATTGTGGTGCCATTTCCAGTCTCCAGGGTGACCCACATTGCCTCTCTCCTCCCTGTTTACCCTTTAGTTCCGTTTCTTTGATCCCTTTCCTTACATAGAGAGCTATTCCTCCTCCTCTTCTACCCTCTCTGTCTCTCCTGTAGATTGTGTACCCTGGTATGTTGACATCCCAGTAATGGTTCTCTGTGTACCATGTTTCTGTGACTGCCACGATATCCAGGCATCCCTCTTCCATCAAGGCCACCAGTTCAGGGAGCTTGTTACCTAGACTACAGGCACTGGTACTCATTACCCTCCATTTTTTGATGGCCTTACCCTTTTTTGCCCCATCTCTCTCCTTACTGCCTTTGTCTTTTTCACCATTTACCCGGCCCCTCTTCCTATCGACTTCTCTATCTTGGTGTTTACTTCACTAACTATCCTGATTTTTAGACAGGCTAGGATTTCCCTTCTCCTTTTCAGTGCCCCCAGCTAGTTTAAATGCTTGCCAATGAAGCATTTAAACCTGTCACCTAGGATCCTGGTTCCCCTCCTGGACAGATGCAGACCATCGTGCCAGTATAGGCCTGCATCCCTCCAGGTGGACCCCCAATCCCCAATGAAGCCAAAACTCTGAGCTCTGCACCAGTTTTTCAACCACTGACTGAATCCCATGGTGTGGAGCACCCTAGCCTCACCCATACCAGACAGGCAGCACCTCCGAGAAGGTTACTGTGCATGCTACCTGTCTAAGGCCCCTCCCCAACTCCACAAACTCCTCCTGCACTGCTCTGATCCCTTTCCCAGCCAGGTCATTTGTCCCTAGGTAGACAATGACATCCAGCTCCCTCCCCCGTGCAGCTGCTTCCACGATCTTGAGGATTCACTCCCTGTCCCTCCAAGCCATGGTGCCATGGTGCCATGCAGGCACCTTACCTCCCTCTCCCCTCCCTCCCCCAGTTCTACCCTCCAAACAATGGAGTCCCCCACCAGGAGTTGTTGCTGTGGCTGTTATCATGATATTGTAGAAAGATTGTTTTAATTTTTGTCAAGATTAACACACTTACATATACTAAACTTGTGTGTTCCATACATTGTCACTGAATGTGCTCATGTACTGTGAGAATATGTGTGTGTGGTTGGTGAGGAAGAGAGGCTGACATTTGCAACCTATCATATGAATTAAAAAGTCTTTCACATCTGGGCTACTAATAAATATCATGTAAACTGTACACATCATCTCTCATTCTTGTTAAGTGAATATGCATTTTGCAGTTGGTTTGTGGTGTGTAATATACCTAGTTCCCAAGGGTATTTAGTTTGTATGTGATTTAGTTTTGATATTGTGAATGTCACGGTCCCCCTTTTTTTACTTCTTTCATTTTCTCTGTTGTAGAGTACTTGTAAACAAAAAAATCATCCATGGTAGAATGAACTTCTGTTGCTCACTGGCTTTATACACTTTACTGTGATCCTGACCTTCCCGGTTCAAACCTCATAATGGGATACATCAGGTTGTTTTTTTACTACTACAAATGTTCAGACTGGTATTAGTAAAGGAAAAATAATAGGAGTCTATGACCAATTTACGGGTACAAAGGTTTGAAGGTGGTTTTTATATGAATAAATGGTGCTGAAAAAGATGGTCTTGAGGGATCCGCTCAAAAAGTTGGGCAACTGCTGCTAGGTGGCCAAATTCAAGATGGCTGCCAAAAATCTCTAAAATGGCATATCTCAGCTCATAGCTGTCGTATAAAGCTGTATTTTGTGTCTAAGGGGGGGTTTGAGGGTCAAGGAATTAATTTCTTATAATAAAAATGATCTTTCTTGAAGCCAAATATATATACCTGTATATATATATATATATATATATATATATATATATATATATATAGATTATATATAAATTCTGTGATTGGTGATTGGAAAGATGTCAACACCCTTGTTAAAACCAGTGCAACAGTTGAGAGGAAAGAAGAGGAGTTGAGTTGAGATGATTAAAGAACTGTGTATATTATGTGCTAAAGAGTGTGATGAAGACAAAAGTGACTATCCAATTGATTCATGGAACAAACTGAAGAGTCTAGCACTGGAAAGGAGGGGGCTGGATAAATATTTGAGAAAGTAAACTGGGATGATGGTCCAACTGGCATGTTTTTTCACAAATTGTGTAAAACTGGATTCATGAGTAAAAGGAAACTTCAGCAAGCCAAAACTAGGAAAGAGAAACAGCACATGCACGAAATCCTCGTATCCCAATCTGAGCATGACAGTTCTCCTGAAAATGCTCCTGGCCCTTCTCCTAGACTTTCATGGAGTGGTCCTCTACAGGACAAGGATCTCTGCATCTGGTAGTGCATGATACCAGAAGACAAAAAACATCCTGACCGAGACAAGTGATGTCTTCTCCAACAAATGGATGCATGGCACACGTTCACAGCTCTCACAGTGTACCTAGATGATGCTACAATGCTGGACCGTATCTTAGCTGTAATTGATTATACAACAGATCCTTTTGCCGCTGAGATTCGTATCATCGCTCCTGCTGGAAAAAATAGGTCACTCCAATATACCTCCAGGACATAAAGAACAGGTTACTCGCCTGTAACAGTAGTTCTAGGAGTGGTATATGTTGTTCATCCACACTCTTTGGCATGTCCCCTTCCGATTTAAATCTCACTGGAAGTCTTCAAGCTGGCTCCTCCCACCCACCCGGGTGGTATATACCTCGGCTCCATCCCATGACACCAGATCTTAGCCCGCTGGAAACCAGGTTGTGTGCATCCACAGCCGGGGAGGTTGGGTGGGTCCGTGTGGATGAACAACATATACCACTCCTAGAACTACTGTTACAGGTGAGTAACCTGTTCTTCTAGAAGCGTGGATATGTTGTTCATCCACACTCTTTGGCAGACTCCTAGCAGTTCTCCGGGAGAAGGAAGGCAAGGCGCACAACCCCTACTTAGGGAACAGAGATTGGAGAACTAACGCCCCCAAAACCAGCATCCCGGCATGACTCAAGGTCGATGTGGTAGTGGGTGATGAAAGTGTTTGCTGAGTTCCAGGTGCAGCCCGACAGATTTCCTGGAATCAGCCACCGATGCAGCAGTATGGCGGGTAGAATGAGCTCTTAACCCTCTGGGAGGCTCCTTGCCTGCCAACTCGTAGCACAGACCTATGCATGATGTAATTCACCTTGCAATGGTCCGTTTGGCTGCAGGTCTGCCAGAAGCAGTTTCAGCGTACGTGACAAACAGCTGGCGAACCTCTCCCCGAATTTCCGCCGTCCTCTCCTTGTAATAGGAGAGAGCACGTCTCAGGTCCGAAGTATGGAGCCTGTACTCGGCCTCCGAGGTGTAATTAGGGTAGTATACTGGCACAGTTAGCACCTGGTTAAGGTGAAACTCTGACACCACCTTCGGAAGGAATTTCTGGTGGGGGCATAGGACAACCTTGTCCTTGTGGAAGACCAGATAAGGGGAGTCCACTGAAAGCGCCTGGGGCTCCCCTGTCCTTCTAGCAGACGTGATAGCCACCAGGAAGGCCATCTTCCATGAAAAGTGTGACAACTCACAATTGGGCATTGGTTTGAATGGCTTGCCCATGAGCTTTGCCAGTACCAGCAGCTGATCCCACGGAGGTGGAGGTTCACGCACCGGAGGGGATATGTGATCCAGACCTTTGAAAAAGTGCCAGACCACCGTCTCCTGCGGCAATATCAGCTGACCGGCCTGCACCCGCTAAGCAGAGATGGCTGTCAGGTGCACCCTAAGGGTCGATGACCAAAGATCCCCTTTGGAGAGAGACCAAAGGTAGTCGAGAATGTTAGCCACCAGACAGGAGAGAGGGTCCAGGCCCTTGCCCTGACACCAAATGGAAAACCTTTTCCATTTGAAGGCATAACATTTCCTGGTCGATTCTTTCTGGATGCCTCCACCATGGTGTAGACATCTTCGGAAAGACCCAAAGCCTGGAAATCTAGCCGCTCAGGTACCAGGCTGCGAGGTGCAGGGATTGAAGATCCGGATGGAATACTTTCCCCTGATTGAGAGATATCAGGTCTGGGCATGTGCAAAGCCGCTCCAGGGGCCTGCAGCTGAGGCTGAGGCGATCTGGATACCAGAACTGGTGCGGCCAGTCTGGGGCTACCAGAATCACCTTTGCCCTGTCCCTCCTCACCTTGTGGATCAAGGGAAATGGAGGGAAGGCATAGAGGAGGCCTGGGGTCCGCAGCCTTGAGAAGGCATCCCCCTGCAGCAAGCCCTGCTGTGGGGGAGGGCATGAAACAGCCTCAGCTTAGTGTTGTCTATGGAGGCAAACAGGTCCATTGTCGATCTGCCCCAGTGGGAGAACAGGCTGTAGGCTACCTCTGGATGGAGAGACCACTCGTGGGATGTCTGGCCCAAGCGGCTGACAGCATTCGCCAGGTGGTTTGAGGCTCATGGCACATGGATGGCTAGGAGATCTGCCTCCAACAGGCTCACGAGGGTCCAGATGCAGAGCTCCTCCCTACACAGGAAAAGGAAGTACGTGCCGCCCTGTTTGTTGAGGTAGCACACGGTCATGGTATTGACCGTCTGGGCTTGAACCACTTGACCCCAGTGCTGAGGAGTGAAAGCTGACAGTGCCAGTCTGACTGCTCTGAGCTCCAACAGGTTGTTGTGGCATCAGGACTCCTCGGGGGTCCAGAGCCCGTGGGCTCTGTTGTCCTCCATGTGGGCTCCCCAGCCCATGAGAGAGGCATCAGTCGTAAGGACCACCGTCGGCTCGGGGTGGACAAACAGGATCCCTTCCTGCAACAGGTCTGGGGCGGTCCACCATTAGAGAGTGTCCCACATCTTCTGGGTTACAGTGATCAGCTGGTCAAAATGACCATGATGCTGAGTCCACTGGCCGGCCAGCTCCCACTGGAGGGGGCGCATATGTAACCGGGCCCAATGGACCACTGAGGTGCACGCCACCATGTAACCCAGAAGGTGCAGAAAGTACCAGGCAGGGCGCAATTGCCCAACCAGAAATGATTGAGCAAAGGAGGAAAGAATCTCCGCCTCGTCCACCGGGAGCCGAGCTCTGGCTTGACAAGAGTTGAGCTCTGCCCCGATGAGGCCCATCACCTGAGAAGGCACGTGTTCCGACTTAGGCTTGTTGATCAGGAGGCCGAGTTGGGAGCAGGATTGCAGGGCCAGGCCTCTGGACCTCTCCACCTCCTGTTGGGTGGATCCTGCTAGGAGCCAATCGTCGAGGTAAGGATAAGTCCTGACCCCCCCGCCGACGCCTGAGATGGGCTGCCACCACTGCAATGCATTTTGTGAAGACCCATGGGGCCGATGACAGGCCGAACGGCATGGCTCGGAACTCGTACAGAGTCCCTTCAACCCTGAAGCAGAGGAACCGCTGATGGGATGGATGGATTGGGACATGAAAGAAAGCGTCCTGCAGATTAAGTGAACAGAACCACATGTTCCCCTCCAAGGATGGTATGATCCGAGACAGAGTGACCATCCGGAAGGTGCGGGACCTGAGATATTGATTCAAGTCGTGCAGATCTAGAATGGGGCGCCAGCCCCCCGTCCACTTGGGCACCAGGAAGTACCTGGAGACAAAGCTTGGGTCTGCTGGAGGATCCGCCACTGGAGCTACTGCTTCCTTCAGGAGGAGCTGAGTGAAGTCGTCTCTGAGAGCCAACTGGGTCTGAGCGGATACTCTTTCCTCCCAAGGGGCACAGGCTCGGCTTGGAGGGTACTGCTCAAATTCCAGAGGCAGTCCCCGACCGATCACTTCCAGAACCTGCTTGTCGGTGGTGATATCGGACCAGGCGGAAAGAAAGTGGCAGAGCCGGCCCCCCATGGGAGGACCCAGAACTGGAGTGATGGGAGAGGGATTGGTTGCCCCTGCCCCATCACTGAGCAGGCTTGAAAGAGGAGGCTCCAGGACCTGAACCTCGGCCTCCTTTATGGGCCTGTTGGGATCCAGGCTTGGGCCGAGGGCACCAAGCTTGAGCCTGCTGTTGATGCTGGTGCTGCTGCCCGCCTTGAAAGGAGGACTGCTGAGCCGCAGGGGAAGAGTGCCAAAAGGGCTTCTTCTTTGTCTCCTGCTAGTTCTTGCCCGAAGAACTCTTAGCAGAAGTAGCGTCCAAGGTGACACTGGACTGCTCAATGCACTGAAGGTGACTGGCCACTCCTGGGCCGAACAAATCGGTCTCCAGGAGTGGCACATCAGCTAGTTTGTGCTGGGTATCTGCCAGAAAGGAGGCGAGCCTCAGCCAAGCCCTGCGATGAGAGGCAACAGTGGCAGCCATCAAGCAGGCACATGAATCCCCACTGTCCAGGGCCATCTGAAGTTGCTGTTTTGCAACAGCTCAGCCCTGATCTCGGACCTGCTTGACCGTGGTCTTCATGTCCGAGGGGAGATGTGGGAGGACTTCACCTAATGACCCTAGAAGGGCGTGAGAGAAATGTGTCATGATGACAGACGAACTTGCCTGATGAAGGCCCAAGGAGGAAGCCGCATAGACCTTCCTGGCTGAATGGTCCAAGAACTTGGACTCTTTATCAGGAGGTCGGTCAGTATTGACAGAACTACCAGTACGCCTGAACACAGAGGGAGTCACCAGGCTCTCGGCCAAAGGATGCTCTGTGAACTCTGCTAGGGACCCCATGGGCACCGCGTACTTGCAGGCCATGTGGGCAGATGGAGCTGGACAAGAGGCAAGGTGCTGCCATAGTTCAAGGGCCAGGCCGACAATGGCCTCAGCCACTGGAAAGGCCTCCATCGGGGTATCCCCTCTTTTCAGGATATCCGTGAGAGGGTACTCTGCCTTTTTCTGGATTGACTCCAGGGGCATCCCTGTAGATTCAGAGATAAGGCAAAGGATCCCTTGAAAAAACAAGGTACCTTCCTCCGTCTCCAGGCCAGCGGTTGATTTGTCATCACCTGGATGCGAATGCAAACCGGTGACATCGGAATCCGAGGAATCTGGATATAATGGCATACCACCCAGGTCACTCTCGACTCTTTGAGGGTGGTCCAGGGTCACCGTGAACGACAAGTGCCAGGGAAGCCCGGTGTCTGGTCTGTCTTCCTTGGAAGGTGCCCCTCCCACAGGCTGCTTGGGCGGTGGTTCTACCACAACTTGCGGAGAGATCGCTTTGGGCTGAGCAGGTGGTTTTGCCGTCTCCGCGGGCTCAGGAACTGATTTAATCGGCTCCAAAGGAGATGGCTTTGGCCTAGGAGGCGAAAGCCAAGTAATGGCCAGTGTAGAAGCTGGGGTGGGCTTGTGCCCAGTCAGAATTAGCTGTTGCCACATGAGGTCCTCATAGTGCTTACAGAGTTTCTGCCGGAGCCTCTCCTCATCCAAGGAAGAGAAGGACGACCGAAGGCATCATCTCTTTTTAGAGTGCTTATGGCTCTTCCTTGGCCTGCTGGTCGAGGGGGTCCAAGATCTCGATCGAGATTGGGTGGGCCGACTTGGCCTTGGCCGCTCGGGAGAAACCGGCAGGACCAGTGATTTCCAGGGATCAAGGACCACATCTTCAACTGGAGTCCCAGCAAGATGGGTCTCCTCACCTGGAAAAAACAGATTGGGTGTTCGATCGAGGGAATTGTCAACTGGAGTCAGCGATATCTGATCGATGGGATTGATCACGATCTCAACCTCGTTGACAGATAACTCGGTTGACTGGCCAGACGGTGAGACCAAAAAGCCAGCGACCGAAGAAGCAATCTCGACCGAGGTCGAGACCGCATGCTCCTGGGATCGAGATCTCTCCCACTCCCAAGAACATCTCCGTTGAGACAAAGATGCTCCCGGGTCCTTCTCCTGCTTATGGGATCGAGAGGACTGCGAGCCCGCAGGCGCCACTCCCTTGGTCAGGAGAGACTGGCACAACTCCCGGAAGGAACCAGAGAAGGTGGAGCCCAGGTTGAGTGGAACAAAGAAGCTCCAAGAGGAATCCACAGCACGAGCCGCTTCCTCCTAGAACGCTTGCATACGTTCCAACTGTTCGTCGGACCCCGCAGCTGCGGAGACCGCCCACCGAGCCTCCTTAGATTTCACCAGAGGGTTCCTCTTCTCCCGCTTTCCCAGTTTCAGGCGCATGAGATGGCTGTCGAGGATGTTGGGATGGAATGCCAGGCAGAAATTGCATTTCGAGGTGTCACGGTGGACACCGAGGCAATAGGCCTTACCTGGTGTGTGGGGATCGTGCAGCGACATCTTCTGGCCACAAGAGCACCAACGAAATTCGAGGGGAAGACTTATGTTCCATGACCGAAGCTGCAAACTTGCGTTCACTAATGCGAACAATACAAAGCTTCGGTAAAACCGAGGGTTTGAAAGCCAGGACCTACTAAATGTGTGAGCACGAGGGAGACAACCTGAATCTTCCAGCGGAAAGGAAGATCTGGTGGCATGGGGCGGAGCCGAGGTATATACCACACAGGTGGGTGGGAGGAGCCAGCTTGAAGACTTCCAGTGAGATTTAAGCGGAAGGGAACATGTCAAAGAGTGTGGATGAACAACATATCCACGCTCCTAGAACATTAATTCAGAGCTCCACTTACAACAGGTTCGTCTTGCAGAAGTTCTAGAAATGTTCTTCAAACATGTATGGACAATTATATTGCATACGAATGAACCAAGAGCATTATAAGGACTACTGATGAACTACAATTACCTTTTGAGGAATTTCTGTTATGATACGAGCACAAAAAAATCAAGCACAATTAAGCAGATGATTCAAAAGGAGTTTACAAACAGATTCGGATTTCATGATCATTTCCACAAAAACGAGAGTACCACAGTGTGTAACACATCTGCAAGTGGAAGTTATGTGGAAGCAAGAATCTACTCGTGGGGAGTAAGCAATGAACAATTACTGAATACCATTGCCAGGCGCTCGAAAGATAAGTTATCGTGTGATACAGGCACGAGTTGGCCTCCACATATTGATGAGCTTGAAAACACTGAAGAACCTAATCCTGAGTTACGAAAGTTTCTCACTTGGCTAAAGAACCCTGCTGCTAGTGACTTCAGTGATGCTTACCAGGATCCAGAGATTGCAGCCTTGTCATCACTGTTATTTATCTTCATTACAGGGGAACACACTTCCTTAAAGTTCAAGTTATCAATGATGATTCATGGCCTGACTAGAAGTCATGAGATAATAGACATGATGAAGAAATTATCACTCAGAATAAGCTACCAGGATGTTCTTAATCTGTATGCTACATGGGCCAAGTTTGAGCTTGAGAAGAATGACATCTGTCCTGAAGATCCTGCCAGCGATTTTCCTGGAACTGCCATTCTAGACAATGATGACTTTCAGGATGACACATTGACCGGAGCAGATACATCTCACTGCACAAACGTGATGTTTGTTAAACCAGGGGATGTTGCTGCTGAAGTTTCTACTGAGAATCATCCTAAACTGGCCATGGCAAAGCCTCTTGAGATGAAAAATATAAATGCAGGAAAAAACCCATTGAGTTCAACCTTACAAGATGGTCAAACGTGGCCTACCATCAGTTGGAGCTGAAAGCGATATTTCACCACAAAGCACTCAGGACCAAATGATTCAAGAAATGGTCCATTCTTTGGTCCCTATTGATAGCAATCGAAAAGAGGTTCCAGCAGAAATCCAGAAGATTGGAGCATTTGCTGGATTTCAAGCCAATATCCAGCAGTCGGCTACAATAAGCAAGGCATACTACTACCTCACATTGCCCAAGCTCAGAATAAACTTCCAACAAATAGCAAATTAAGCCCCTAGCATTTTCAAACATTACACAAACATGTATCGATAATGGGCTGAAGTTTTACAGAAAAGAACACCTGCATAGAAGTCTGCTTAGAGTCCCATGGGAAAATGAGTATGTGCTTTATTTAATAACTGAGTTTAGCCCTCTTCCGAAGCTGCTTCTACCTCAGTGGTCTCCGGTGTTGCCCCTCGCCATGCAGCAAATTCTTGTTCGGTCTTCCCTATCCACTGACGTCACCGCTTTGTCTGGATCTGAAAATTACTGAGTCTTACCTCCATAGATGACGCAGAGTTGGGTGGGCATCAGTAACGAGAAGAGAACTCCTGGAGCATGTAATCACCGTCTGATGGTGTAAAATTTCTTCTTTCTGACTCTAGTGGTGAAAGAAAGATCTGGATAAAACTTGATGTCTGCTCCTTTAATCTTTAGAGGACATGCTGCTCGTGCTGCTCCCAGCACCAAATAGCAAACCTCTACCCCAGTCGTTCTCAATAGTATAGTCCTATTGTGATTCGTCCCTTGCTGTGCAGTCCTGGGCTTTACTCTGTAGACTTTCAGAAACTGCAGACCATCAAGTCTTTCAGGTAGTTCTAAATGCTAAAGGATCCAGGTTGTAAGGAACTCTAGTAGACTGGAGCCTTCAATAGCTTCTGGGACCCCGATCAGTCATAAAATCCCAGCTCTCATTTCATTTTCAAGAGCCTCTATGTGGCACCAGAGTTTGCTATATTCCTGGGTATACCACAGTTGCCACTGTGGTCATCAATCTTTTATCTGAATCCTCAGCCCGCCTCGGTTTATTTTTGAAACCAAGACTAATTCTACAGCCCTCTTGTGGAGGAGGGGTTGAACCTCCTAAAGCAGAAGTGCAAAATATCATGGAGGATATATGTTGGGCAATGAAGGGGTAACTGGAGGAACAGTAAGGAGCTTTAGAGTATGTCCATGCTGAACCACCTCCAGAACCTATGCATTTGTAGTGCTCTCCCCCCATTTCTGAAGAAAGAGGAGATACACCCTCCCACCAGAATTTCCTGAGGCAATGAGGCCAGAGGAAGTGGAGGGGAGTCAGAAGGTGCCAGGGGCAGCAGGGGTGCCTGTAATGGTTTGACTTTTTGTGACCTGGCATAGGCATCTAGGGGCAGGTTTGTTGCTTGAAAGCGGAAGGCTGAGGTCTCTGTGAACCACAATCAGGTCCCATTGAGTAGTCATGACCTGGACGGGCATAGGGCCTGCGATAAGAACCACAGTCCCTTCTACAGGGCTTAAAGTTCAAAGTATGGAGGGATCTAAGAGTCATTTTTGAGGATTGTTAATCCCTTAGAGCGTATTCAACATCATTTCCAAGTAATTGTTTCCCTCTGAAAGAAGGATTCATCCCAGACTGTTGCACATCAGAGGCAAAACCAAGAGTGCTGATGGAGGCACATCCCAGAGGCAACTGCCCTGGCAGCAGCATCAGAGACATTGTAAGCTGATCTCAGCAGGTGCTTACCAGCTTCCTGTCCATTAGCTACAGTTTGTTGAACCAGTATTTATCCTGGCCCTCAGGCAAATTTTCAGCCAGTGTTGCCATGGTCTTTCAAAGGCAATTCTGATATTTAATCATATATGCCTGATAGTTAGCAATTCTTGGGCCTAGGGAAGCAGAGGGAGGTAAAAGTTCTCTTCCCCATCATGCACAGCTTCCTTGGTTCCTCGCAGAAGGAAGAGAGCTCATATGCTCTGGAGCTTTGGATCTGTCATGAGCAGCCATGATCACCACAAGGTAAATTTATTTTTGATAATAAATATATTTTATTGAAATTTTATATAAAAACCATCAAACTAACAAATATATACGACAACAACAAACAAACCCCCAAACCCCACCCTCCCACTTCACCAGAGTCACTGCCACAGAAAACACAAGTTCCATGTGAGTCAAACAAGGGATAATCAGACAATATATATATATATATATATATATATATATATATATAGGATACATCCAGAGGCATAAACCATCACACAGAAAGCAACTTTATTTATTCAGGAACCTGTACCGCCCAGTGTAGAATGGGTAACAGAGCTTCCAAACATTCCCACCTCTCTTTATATGCCCTTAAGGTGCACCTCATGGAGGCAAGCATTTTCTCTAGACACAAAACTTGTAAAATTTATTTTTGCTGTTCGAGTAAGGAGGGAGCTCTGTACCCGTTTTGTCAAAGAATATTTATTTTAGTAACCATAGAGATTAAAATAAAATGGATATCTGCGTCTATGAATAAGTTGATGTGTGTCTGTCCCTAGTAAACAAGCTCTCTTTTGTAAAAGTGCCCTCCAAACCTAATAAGGGTCCAAAACACATTGAATAGTCTCCATAAGGGCTGCGCCTTTGGGCAATCCCTCCTGTGTGCCACAATGAGTACACAAAGATGATGCCCATAAATGCAGTTTTTGCAAAGTATGATGCATATGCATGATACAGAGTATGATACATATTCTGCAAGATTTTGAACCGCATCTAACAATAACTGTCTATCTTTACACCTGTGCATGTTCACACAAATGGCCTCCCACTGTTACTGTGTTAACTCAGACTGTAAAATATGAGGCCACTAATTAGAGGGGGTGCCATAATGGTGTGGCATGGCCTCTTGAAGGGCAGAATAAAAGCAGAGAAATTGCACCTTTCTGCTGGGCAACTTTGGCTTAATATCACAAGGTACGTAATAGGGTGTTCCACAGAGTCTGTTTCAGACTGTGAAAAATAATAAAGTTTTACACAGGGGCTGGATATTATTTCTTAGCCTTCCTGAGAACTGCACGCAGTTGAGCAGGTCTGTGCCAGGCTGCTAAAGCTGCATCCTCTACAGTAGATTGCACTGGTGTAATAAGCAATGTTGGAGAAGCAGAAACCTCCAAGAACTCAATGATTTTTCTTGGAGGAATCCGTTTCTTCTGCTTGAAACCCAGTTGAGCCTGAACCTATTTAAGAAAGGCTTGGAAAGAGGCATCTTCTGGGGAGATTTTGATGTGTTTTTCATACTATCTTCTGAGCAAGAGGAGAGAGTGGAGCTTGCATCAACCACATCCATTACCTGTTCTTCTTCATCCATTTCCTCCTTCTCCTCCATATATTCTGGATTATATTCCAGTTTATCATCAACTGCTGTTGGCTGAGAGTTGACGGGATGAGAAGACAACTGAAGAGGAGCTGATGACCCGGAACTGTGGCAGGGACAGAGAACTGAAGCATCAGTGATAATGTTGATGGCAAACCAGCCAAAGGCACTGATGGAGCAGGTATCAATGGGAGAAACAGCAGCAGTCACTGAAACAGCTCTGACATTGTTTGGTACAACATCTGTGCATCAATGGGCCCTGTAGGGGTCAAAGATGACTGAGACGTCAATTGGACAATGCCCAATGGCAGAATAGACTGCAAGTTCCAAGGTGGTGAAGATAAGCATAGGCTGGACCCCAACCATGGTGTCTGAGAGATGGTTGGGGGGGTGGTAAGACTCATGGCTGCAGCTGGGGACCCATCTTTTTCAGTGGACTTACCCCCTCTGATAGGCGAATGGGAAATGTCAGAAGAAGTGGCGATGTCTTTCCGGCGCTTATCCTTGCCAGAATGGCAGTTTCTCTCTGCCAACTTAGAAGACTTATCTTTGTTTTTCGATGAGTCAGCGACAGCCACCATCGACCGCGTGGATTGATGGACAAAGAGTGAACCAGGAACAGAAGCAGTGAACGATGGTGAAGCTGCCTTTGCCACAAGCAGTCTCTCTATTTCGTGAAGCTTTAGGAAAACTTCCAAAGCCTTCTTGCAATGTCTCCTGCTTGCCTAGTTAAAGCTAAGGCAAACTGAGCAGGCCTTAATGCCGTGGTCTGTACCAAGGCAATGGATACAAATGGAGTGGCTGTCGTCTTTATAAATCTTAACATTGCTGCAACGGCAAAAAACAGAACAGCAGTTACTTGTCTTCCAGCGGTAGCATAAAGGAAAGTTTAAAAATATCAAACTAACAGAAGTAGCAGCATTAGTGAATATTTGCAAAAGTTTGACAGCAGTCTTCAGCAGTGGTGGACTGGTTAGCATCTGACAGCAGGAGAAAGAACTGAGGCATGCAGAAGATGCCCACATTATATAGGCACTGAAGAGGCACGTGGATGTAAATGGTCCCAGCCTACAAAAGCTTTCAGGAGGTTGTAACGCCAACTGCTTACAGTTCCATGATGTTCCATGATGTGACTCAACGGAGAGAGATATCCTTGAAGAAGATCAGTTTGTTTCCCGATGCGTCCTGGGGGGATTGGGGAAGGAGAGTATACAGTACATGATGTGCAAGTGAAAATACACAATGTAAGGTGCAGTAGTAATAAAAGTAAGTACGGTAAGAACGTATACAATAGAGCAATGATAAACAGTGCACAGTCACAATTTGCAGGCAGAATATTCAGAACTACAAAAATAGAGATATAACACAAATTTAGATACAAGTGCTACACAGTGCAGGGAACAATGCCAGAAGAGTAGCAGAGTTAGCACCACCCAGACTGCCAAGGTGTGAGCTTACAAAATCAGTACAGGAGGTAGGCTCAGGAGCCCAATATTACCATATGGAATTAACTAATTACGGCACAGCTAGGCGGGGGGGTTGAAGTTGCTCGCAGATGGGAAGGGACACGAGGGGAACGTTAACAACGGAGGAGTGAATACGAGGGTCAGGGATCAGGAACAGCTGCAGGAGGGGGTGGCAAGGTCACAAAGAAGGGATTTGAGGGACACAGTTACCATGAGAGATGGGTAAAGCTAGGGAAATTCGCTTTGTGAAGACCTTTACAAAGTTTCCCTAACTTTGCTTTGTCTGTGGTCTCATGTTGCATAGTGCAAATTTGCCCTGTAATACTGGCTACGCCCCAGCTCAGATATATGTACAGCAACAGCGTGCTATGTCACAAGGAAGAAGGTGGGTGATAAAAGCCTTGTCAGGCCAATAATGGTAGCCATCTCCCCCCACCACGCCCACATTCTAGTCTCTACTCTGGACCTCCCCTTGCGTAGATGTTTGTTCCCAGATTACTGCCCCACTAGCCTGGACCCCTCTGGAGGGGATAAGATAGATAGTTGCATTTTCTTTTAAAGAGATCATATTGAAGCTACTGCACACTCAGGTCCTGTTTCTCTGTGGTACTTCTATAAAATAATATATTCACGTCTTGGTAGGGTTCTATTCTGTTATTTTCTAAGAAGCCATGAAAGTTAGTTGATGATATTAGCTACTAAGCATGGTGAAGGGGCTTTGGGATAAGCAAACAATGTATGAGGGAGAGATACTGTAAAAGTAGTATTATTTTACCAGAATCATAGGGGTTGTAAATTCACATTTTGGCAGAATCTCAGGGGATGCAAAGCTCTACTGGCTGCCAAATCTGTGATGCACAAATACTGGGGAAACCTTATTTCTGGGGCTCCTAGGAGTTGCAAAGGGCATCATATGAGTTGCAAAGATATCACAGGAGTCTCAGCTGCAACCCCTGACTACCCCTAAATAAAGCCTTGTACTGTCTACGTTTATATGTAGTTATTGTCTTCCATGGTTAAGAGTACAGTCTCAAGTTCTTTGGGTGAAAGGACTGTAGAGAGAAATTAAGTAGTTCTAGCACTCAAAAGGACTTGAGAGGATGGTCTTATAACCCATGAGATATGGTAACTACATATTAAAAGCTGTCTTTGAATGGGTAATAAGCTTTACAGTAACCACATATTAAAAGCTGTCCTTTAATGGGTAATAAGCTTTTTTATTGTACTAAGTGTATGAAAACCATTCCACCTTAGCCTTTTTTTCCACCAAAGTTATTATTTAAAAACAAGAGTGCAGTAAGAGCAAACCCCTTCTCCAGTACAACATGCCAAGGATTGGATTAAAATTAAAAATACTGGGGAGGTAAATACCTCCTAATGAAAAATGGTAGAAACAACATTATGTAGACATTTTTTTCTTTATCTGACATGACCGTATCTTAAAATGCCTCTGCACTGCAACTAGGGGCGCTAATCAAGATTGCAGCTTAGTCACCAGCTCGACAACAGAGGGACTTATCCACCTGAATCAGACAATTTGCACCCATGAATCCATCTGGAAATGCATGAACAAGATCCCTATATACCAGGGACTCTAAAAATCAATTTCTCAGTGTAAATGTAGAACTTGGCAAAAATCTACCCTCTTACCTGTGCACTCTGTACAAAGAGTTCAGCTTTGCAGCATGGCGAATCCTCAGCAGCAGCAGGCATGGGAGCAGCCCTTTGTGAAGGCAATGTTTAGCCAGTTAATAGCTCAAATGTCTCAAGTAACCACAGCGACTAACCGGAACACCCAAGTTATGCAAAATCTTGAGGCCAGGATGTTCAATTCTGAGCAAACGGTCACTACGACTGAGCAAAAGATGCAGCACCTGGAGAAGGCTCTGTGGGAACAACAGCGTACTACGTGTACAGAGGCCAATCGGCGGCCTGGAGGAACTGGGACCATCGCAACCTCACGGCTCTTGGGGTTTCCGGAGCAGGTAGAAGGGCGCGATAAAGAGGGTTTCCTGCAGCTGGCCCTGACAGAGATGCTAAATCTGGACCCTTCTCGCCCCCTCCAGGCAGAGGGCACTTATTGTTCACTTGCTCCCGTGCCTAAGGCCCAGGAAAGGCCTCGGCCCATAATCGCCAGATTCGTCAACTTCAGAGAAAAGGAGAAGGTCCTGGCTAAGGCCAGGGAGATCCAACAGCTAACGTGGTGCTCTAATTAAATTAGCATCTTTCACGACTTCTCTAAAGAACTGTTGGATAGGCTCAGGGCATTCATAAAATTGAGGCGTACTATGCATAGGATTGGCCTAGCATTCTCCCTGTGATATCCTGCCACAATGTGAATCATGCATAACAGGGTGCCAGTGAATTTTGATACCCCCGAAGCTCTGAATGACTTCTTGTGGAGAAATTGGCTGAATGATTACAACCACCGGAATACCGCAGCCCTCTCCTCCTAAGACTCCGCTTGAAGAATCGGACCGCTGCTCCCTGCTACATGTTAATAGGCCCGGGGGTTGGCAGGACACCAAGGACTCGAAGTGGGAGCTTCCCCCAAAGGCTAATCGAAAGTGGCATACCTCCAGAAAGCATGGTAGGCGGGAACACCCCTCTGGGTGAGTGCCGCTTGAACCCACGGAGGGCGCGCTGATGGATCAAGCCTGAACCACTGCAAGGTTTCCATACCTTCAACAAATTCGAAGCCCTGCTGCCAAGTTCCCTGGAGCAGCATCCAAATACCTGCCGTGGACCCAAGGATAGCCAACATACAACCCTGTTCAGGCCAGACTAAGTGATCAGCTCCAAGGTCCCATTCCAGGCGACAGAAGGGGAATCAAGCCTGATGCTGAAGCAACCTCCAAAGATCTCCTATACGGCTGCCACCAGCTTGGAAGAGCCCGTGTGTGCCCCGAGCCTGCCGGCCTGGGCCCCGTCACCACAGCAGATGCCTGAAGCAGCTCCTGCGTCGTGGTCAGATAAGTAATCCCTTTACTATGGTTTCTCTTATTCTTTTCGGCTGTTTAGCCAGGTCGGGGGCTTGGAAAGGGGGGTATGACCAGGCAGTAGTGGAGGGCATTCCTTACATTTTCTGTAGGCCCAAACAACGATGGTCGAGTTTAAGTGACTACCTGTCCCCGTCCTCGAACATGTTCTGGATGGCTGCAGATACAGTGAATCCAACCTACTCCCATACTGGGAGGGATCAGTAGAGGCTCCACTCATCGCAGTGCTGGACAATAATGAATCTTTCAAGTCAATGAATACCCAAGACCCTTTCATATGGGTGGTGTTGTACCTTACCATAATGTACTTTTGGTTACAGTGCATGTTTTAGGGCAAGTTGCCCTCAAGTTGGTGGAGCGGGTGGAGAGCCATTGAATAAGTGTGTTGGGGTGACAGGGATACAGACAGGTGCAGAGAAGACCAGGATATCTCTGGCCACACTCCGTAGCTGGACGAGTGACCCAGGCCAGCATCTAGTTTACAGCCCAACCCTATGATGGGAAACATCTCAGTCTCTGAATTGTTTATATACCTGTTCACTAGATGAGGCACTGGGATTGAGACACCCTATGAGCAAATTGCCCCTCAAGCATCAGCTAGGACACCAAACCTTCAGTATGCCATGGGTCCTGATCCTGCCCCCCCCCCCAATGCCATGGGTCCTGATCCTGCCCCAAAGCCTCCCACAGTGAATGCTGGCTACTGCCCTTGCCAATCCTGCAGGAGTTCAGGCCATGGGATTATGCTCTCAGCTGCAGGAGACAGCCTTCACAGAAGGACCCGCCCCAGTACACTTCTGGCACTTCTCCCTCCCCGCCTCTACTTTTGGGAGGCGACCCCCAAATGCCCTTCAGGCATTGGCTCAGTTTCATACAACTATACGCTCACTGATTACCCTTCTAGGGCTTACATCAAGCTGAGACTCTCACAGTAGTCTCACTAAGGTGGCAATCACAGCCTTCCAGATGTGACCCCCCCCCCCCGGCTACCCCCCAATTTACGGGGGAGTCTACAGACATCGGATTATGCCCAGAGTATAGAGGCTGGCCATCAGCAGACTTCTGCAATCAAGGGAAAGCCTCTATTTCCCCAAATGACATCACCGGTTGTACGATATGTATATAGTTTGTATTTGTGTTATTATCTGTATTTACTAGGGACACACACAGAGTTAATCTTAGATTTTAGGTCAAGGACAGATTTCTGCTCCCGGGAGGGGTCACTTTACTCACACACTCTCACTCTCTCTCACTCTCTCCATGTCATACTCATTCGTTGCTCCCCTGGGCGATGGCCACTCCACTCTTAGCCTCCAGGCTTACATTTGATTATTTCCTCCATAATTACAAGCTTCCTACTTTAAATGGGTGATAAAACATGTGTGACATGGAACGTCAGGGGGCTCAATACCCCCAATAAAAGGAAGCAAGTATTGCAACACCTTAGGAGACTGGGAGCGGAGGTGGCTTTCATACAGGAGACCAAGCTTACTAGAGATGACCATGACAGACTAAAGAGGGACTGGGTGGGTCAGGTCATTTACGTCGCGGCCCTTACCAGAAAAAGAGGGGTGGCTATACTGCTTCACAAAGCTCTGCACTGGAACCTGATGAGAAAGATGAGTGACCCAGACAGGAGGTGGGTAATCGTACGTATGGATACACCGAAGGGGACCCTGATACTGGGGAACGTGTATGCCCCTAACAAGGATTCATCCTCCTTTTTTCACATACTGGCCCAGCAGCTGGGCACATTAGCATCAGCTGACACCCATCTGATATTAGGTGGGGATTTTAATCTTACACTAGACCCATTTTTCGACAGATCTCCCCTTTAATACAGAACAGACTCTAGGGCAGTGTTGGCCCTTGCCCAGATGCAGCAGGACTTGGCCCTTACTGATATCTGGAGGATTTTCCACCCTTCCCAGCATGACTACACCTTTCACTCCCCAGTGCACAGTTTCCATAGTTGCACAGACTTCTGGCTAACTTCCCCCAGTATTACCAGTAACACCACTGACACCGCCATTCAGTCCTTGGTCATTTCAGATCATGCTCCAGTGAAATTATCCTTCACCTGGGGTCCCACCCACCTCCCCTGCCTGGAGATTAGACCCCATGCTTCTTCGGGATCTGGACTTACCCCCTGGCTCCAATGTGAGGCCCCGGACTTCTTTCGGAACAGCCCTGCTGCAGATACCTCTGCAGGCACTACATGGGAGGCTTTCAAGGCTACACTAAAGGGGGCAATTATGTGGTATGCCTACAAGCACTGGAAGGCTAAGGAGCAGAGACTTCGGTTACTGGAAGAACAGCTCAAGGTGGCTGAGGAGTCCTTCAAGACGCTCCGACACCCATCTCTTCAGACACAGGCAGGTGACTGCCTTGAGGATGCAGGTAAATGAGCTCTTCTCCAGGAAGGCCAAAATCTCTGTCATCAGATTGCATCACAAATACTGGGAAGGGGGGGAAGGGGGTAAGGTCCTTGCATATTGTTTAAAGCAGCAGCAAGCAGAACGTCATATAGCTGCTCTGGTGGATAAGGGTGGGGATTCCCACACTTCGACAGAGGGACTTAATCAGATAATGGCTGAGTTCTATACCTCGCTTTACAAACCATCCAGACAGCCCAATCTCATGGGTGTGGCCCCCTTTTTGACCTCCCTACATCTTCCCAAAATATCAGAGCAACAGGCCAAGGCCTTGGATGCCCTAATTACGGTCGAGGAAGTGACCTCCACATTAATGTCCCTGAAGAAGGGGAAGGCCCCCTGTGGAGATGGGTTCCCTCTGGAGATATGGCAACTGCTGTAATCCACGATCTCCCCTGTCTTGCAACAGGTGTTCACTGAGGCGCTGCAGGATGGGGCCCTCCTCCCCTCATTTAGGGAAGCAATAATCACCATCATGCCCAAGAAGGGGAAGGACCCCCTGAAAGCAGCCAGCTATCGGCCCATCTCCTTACTGAACATGGATAGTAAGGTGCTGGAAAAATACTGGCTAATAGACTCAATCCTCTCCTTCACGATCTGATACATCACTCCCAGGCTGGGTTTGTTAAGGGCCGTTGTAGTGCGGATCACATTAGATCACTGGTGAATTTAATTCTCAAGGCCAAGTTGCTCCCCACACCAGCAGCGGCAATAGCAATAGATTTTGAAAAAGCCTCTGACTCCCTGGAGTGGGATTATGTCCAACAAGTGCTGTGCACAATGGGGTTGGGAGCGGGCTTTCGAGCCAGGATCTGGGCTATATAATTCTCTCCAATCGCAAAGGTACTCACCAACTCTTTGTTGTCCTCCCCCTTCCCATTAGGTAGGGGAACACACCAAGGCTGCCCACTATCCCAGTTACTTTTTGTTCTTACAGTGGAACTCCTGGCTGCGGCCATCAGGCAGAATATACATATACAGGGGATAGCTCTGGGAGGAGAGGAATACCTCACTCATGTATGCAGATGACCTCCTCCTTACCTTGGTGGATGTCCCTATGGCTCTCCCACCCCTTCCGAGTACTCTCTCTCAAATTTGCCACCTTTTCTGGGCTCAGGCTTAATCAGTCTAAGACTGAAGTCCTTCCACTGAACACTCATTGTACCCCTCACATGGCTGCCCAACATGCATTTCGCTGGTCCCCAGAAGAACTTACATGTCTTGGCATTAGCATCATCTCTGACTTAACCAGAATTTGGGAGATGAACCTGAAACCATTAGTGTCAGCGATTCGCACAGAGCTGGATAGGTGGAGGGCTCTCCATCTCTTTCTAGCAGGTAAAATCTCCACCATAAAAATGGTTACTGCTCCCAAGATTATGTATTTCTTATCCCACATCCTCTTGAAGTTTCTGAATTTCTGGTATCCAGACTAGACACCCTATTGGGGGGCTTTCTCTGGGAAGGGAAGAAGCTCAGGTATAGTAGGAACAAACTGCGGGTCCACTGGATAGAAGGGGGGTGGGACCTCCCATGCTTTGAAGGTTACAAATGGGCTTTCCAGGCCACTCAGATGTTAAAGTGGTTTGTAGATCCAGGGTAAGACGCCCCCAATGGTTAGGTATGGAGAGCAAGGCATGTAAGCTGGCTCAACTGCCCTTAATATTGTATAATCATCCCGAGGGGCATTCAGGCCCACCCGACTATAGGTCCCTCCCTCGAATACTGGGGCAAAGCCCATAGAAAGCTCAGCACCAACCTGACTCCCTTGCGACTTATTCCTCTGTGGAACGACAATGAGATTACTATCAATAAGAATACTATAGTTTGGGCCTCATGGATGGCAGCAGGCCTAATAATCTGCAGCATTTGTATATCCCAGGTACCGACACCCTGAATTCTTTTGTTAAGCTATGTGAAGCATATGGGATCCCCTCCAACGACTTCTGGCACTTCCTACAACTCAGAAACACAGTTACTGGATATATCCATAAGCGACCCCAGGGCTTGCCTGACTCCCCGGTGGAGTCATGGTTGCACTTGGAGAGGGGCCAGACTAGCTGCATTTATGCTGCCCCTAGGGCTGCTCCCCCCTCTCAATCCCTGGCTTCCAAACTTAAATGGGAGCAGGCGTTACAGACCAAAATTACAGCCCAGGAATGGAAGTCTTGCCTGAGGATGGCCCATACGGCTTACCCAGAGACCAGAAATCAGTTAATACAGAATAAGATTATACACTCATGGTACAGGACACCTGTGGTCCTAAGAAAGGCCAAACTGACGCAGGATGACCTATGCTGGCGATGCCAGAAGGACCCAGGGGATCTGATCCATATCCTTTGCAGGGACCCTGGGTTTCCATTTTTATTGGTAACACTGGTAACAATCACGGAATCCTGCTTGGTTTGCGGATTTTGAATTCTTGTACCGGTGCCTCATGGAAATTGCATATTACTGCACAGAATCTCTAAGATTTCAGCATCTTTTTTAAAAAAAAATTATTTTCTCTATGTCCCCTTCTCACAGCATCAGTCTCCACTTTTCAGAGATCCCTAGGCTGGGTATCCCCTAGCTTCACCCCCAGGTAATGCTCAGGAGCTCCTGTGGGCCTTCCCCTATCCTGCCTGAGTTGTATCCCACCCAGGTGGGAAGGGAGGGGACCCCAGGCCACCCCTCCACATTCCCTTAATGTGTGTCGGGAAACCCAGTGGGTCCCTCATGAAGCCTGGTTATGAAGTCTGTGGCACCTGGGTCCCTTCTGCCAGTGGCTGATGTGGGGTGGTTGTTCCTGGTTTTCTTGTCTCTGTTCTGGAGGGCACCGGCACTAGAGGAGATCCAAGGAGGTAGGTCACATAGCGACATGCCACTGCTCCAGATCCTGGCTAGCTTCCTCCCCTCCTGACCACTCTGCAGCACCACTGCACCACCACCACGTGGTCACACAGGTGGTGAATAGCTGAGGACCTGCAGCCACCCTCCCGGAGTGGGAGGCAGTCCCAGGGTGCTCGGTCCTACTCCCCTGGTCGAACCTCCAGCAACCCGAGTTCGCTTCTGACCTTGGGTCGCTGGCATTGCAAGCAGTAGTTCCCCGCAGCGCCAATGACCTGACCCAGATTTCAACATCTTAAAATGAATGCTGCTGTGCTTCGCATTCTTTCTGCTTTGCTGCTTATAGAGTCAGTAAGGAAATCACCCACACTGCTTTGTTGTAACCAGCCATTCAGTTTAACCACCCATGCTTCCCACCGTCTCCATCACCTGAGGACTGCTTTCCTTCCTGCAACCACAGTTTTCATGTAGTATGTGCCCACAAGTCTTTTATTATTTACAGTATATTGCACTAGATGATACAAAAAAAAAATCAAGTATCAGCACACATGGGCAGGGCACTGGAAAATAAAAGTAACCTGAAATTGCAGAAATTTTTTTGTAAAACTTGCTGGGAAATTGTGGGAGTTATACTACAGATCCTGAGTGCTTCACAATAAATCATTTACTGTTTTCTGCAGCATATATTAGTCAGCATAAAATACTAAATGAATACACTGACACTGGAATATGTTTTAAATATGAAGAAAAAATTCTGTTTTTAACATGAGTCCTAAACAGATAAGATGTGTTGCCTCACTTCCAAAATGTAAAAACATCTGCCTCAGGCAGTGCTAGATTCTATTTATTGAGCCACAGAAAATCAATATTAAATAAATCCAGAATAAACAAATGTTATCTGTTTCTGGATGTAGAATAATGAAGCCTGATCAAAAGCTATTTACAGAGCTCTGTCAACTATTCACCGACTTTGGTGTAAGAAAAAATAAGCAAACGGAGTGGCAAATAGTTCAGTTTTAGTAAAATGTTGTAAAGTGTTTCATGTTCATAATTTGTACTGTAGGTACTGTGCACTATTATTAAAAGCATATATTAAAACATTATATATGGGTGTTATTAGGACTGGCAGTATAGCCTAGTGGTTAGATTGAACTGGGTACATCCAGCAGACTTGGGTTTGGTTCCCCAACCTCCACTTGCATACTGTGTGACTCCAAGCAAGTCACTGAACCCCGCAGTGCTTATAGGTCACTCCTGAAAACAGGCAGTTCTGCCTAGTGGGCCTTACCAGGTTTACAAAGAATATTAAAAAAAATACCAATATATATGTTTACTATATCACTGAATAGTAGTCAGGGTACCATGTAATTTACCTGAATTTTACTTGGGCTGCAATGATTTTGTATAGGTAAAGATACATGTTCAGATACATTTTATGTGTTTTATAAGCTTGTTTTTAGATTTTAGTCAGGTTTTCATTGTATTCTTTGCATATGAGCATCTAGGTTGTAGATTGCTACATGCAGGATCACTGTTACCAACTAGCTTATTTCAAGTTCATAATCAGCAGGGCCATCCAAAATTTTCAGTTGTTTGAATGAAAACTAGCCTGAATGAAAGTATGTTCACTAGGAAAAAAAAAAGTCTTACTACTTATGAAAAGACTACATAGTCAGCATCCCATTTAGGTGAATTGGATCATTTGCACCTTTTTCTCCCACCTGCTGTTTCAGTCTCTGTGGCAACAAAAGGTTTTTTGATAGACTGCTTCAACAAAAAGCAAACATTAAGTATTTAAGTGTGCTTTTGTTTGGCCAGTAGATTTTGAAAGCACATTCAATGACATACAAAAGGTAGGACCACAAGGGCTGTATGATGCTGGTGGGCAGAGTGGTGCTCAATTCACATCTGAGCTCAGACATGAAAACTGGGAGATACCATTTTCATGGACACCAAGTGAAATAAAAGCATCCGCATGTCTGGGAGATGCATGAATCCATTTGAAGGTCCTCCACTAATCACTTGTGGATTTTTTAGGTGAAGACACTTTATTTTAAAGAAGCAAATTCAGGCAGCTTTTGTTTGCTCCTCCTACCCACTGGTCATCCACTCCTTCAGGCCTGCCAAGGCCCCCTACCATCGCTGCTGCGTCCCGACCACCATTCACTGCCCCTTACTGCTGTGCTACCAGGTAACCCTAAGTAATCCTTCACTGAATGGGCCCCTACCCCTGTAGGAGGCTACCGGGGAGGAGAACTGCCCCCAAAAAGCTTACTGTGTATCCTGGGCATGGCAGAGGTCAGAACGGACACATGTCTGGGGCTTCCGGCTTATGGAGGGACCAGCAACCATCCTTCGGTTAGTCAGTGGGTGTTTTCCCATTTTCTTGGGAGTGTGACAGGCCACATGATGTCAAGACACAAGCCGACGTCCGTCATGCTCCCTCCCGCAGTGAGGGCCGATGTGTTGTCATGCCTCTGGCCTCCACCAGGGGCCAGCAAATGCTGAGCTATGAACCTACCCTCCCTCCCAAGAGAAGGTGAGTGGTCGTTGGACACTCAAGCTTTCACCCACCAGCTGGCTCTTCAACACCCAAGCCTGTTCCCTAACCCTGGTCAGTGCTGTCATAGGCAGAAATCCAATTCAGGCAGATTACCTCTGGCATTGTGCTCGTGCAACTCCGACGCAAGTAAACATAGTTATACAAAGCAGCCAGAAATGATTGCACTCGAAGAATACGGAATGCTAAACGCAGCTATTACAAAGAGGCTCTGACCAACTCTTGGGGCCAGGGAAACAAATTCTGGAACAACATGAAAGAACTCACAGGCAAGGATCCTAAAGCACCACCCACTATGCTCAACCTTCATGGCATTCCTTCACTCGACCTAGGTATCATCACCAGCACTTTTAATAATGCATTTACAAACCTGGACAGTGTCCTTCCACTAAATTTTTCGACAACCTCCCTCAGCTCCTCCCAAGTTACCCCCAACTAGAGCATTACAGCGCAAAAGTTTTTTTTAGGAGGTCCCACCACAGTTAGCTAGAAAATACATTCAAAAGGCCATCTGCAAACAAGGGTACAGTGGTGACTCCCCTGACCTGAAACTGCTGGCACAAGTCCTCGATGAAATCTTAGAACCACTTACAAAGATCTTTAATCTCTCACTTAGATTGGGCCATTTCCCCTCTCTCTGGAAGAAAGCCACTGTCACACCAGTTCACAAAAGTGAGCACACCAATTACAGACCTATCTCACTCCTCCCCCCACTATCCAAAGTGCTGGAGCGAATAGTGTCGGACCAACTAGTTGAATTCCTGGATAAGTACAATGTACAGTGCCCAGAGCAGCATGGCTTCAGAAAAGGGCACAGCACCACCACTGCACTACTGGAATTTACAACCTTCATCCATGCCACGCTTGACAAAGGGAATTGTGGAGGGGCAGTATTTATAGACCTTACCAAGGCATTCGACACAGTTAACCACCCCCTACTGCTCAAGCAACTGTCCTCCATTGGGATCTCCAGCGATGCCTTTCCATGGTTCACCAGCTACCTTGATAATCGGATCACATGTAAGGATTGCAGGGATCTCTTGGATGAGAACCGGTCCTTTTGAGTCCCCAGGGTCTATTCTGGGCCCTCTACTCTTCTCCTCTTCATCAACAATCTCCCCAGTGCCTGCCACCAAAAATATTACTATCCGCAGACGATGCAGTCCTGTTTTCCAGCCACCATGACATTACAGTCCTTGAATCCCAGCTGCAGCTCGACTTCAATCGCATCGAACACTGGTTCAGTTCTCATAAACTTGTCCTGAACCACAGCAAGACTAAAGTCATGTCCTTCTGTAACCGACAGAACAGGCACAACTCTCTGTCCCTCACCATCAAGAACCACGCTGGGAACCCACTCGAACATGTCAAGGAGTTCAAGTACCTTGGTATTACCCTGGATAGTACCCTCTCCTACACTCGGCATATTGAGACTGTTGCCAAGACCGCCAATATACGGATTGGACTACTACACAAACACAAGCACTGTATGCCTGCGGATGCCCTTAAACTAGCCATCTACAGCTCTGTCACCTCTATCATTGACTACGGCCTTGCCATCTATGGCTCTGCCTCAACAAGTGCCCTCCATGGGATCTCAGTTGCTCTCAACAAAGCCTGTAGACTACTGATGGGTGCAGCCCGACAAACTCACACCTGTGACCTCTATGCACAGGCCAGCTGGCTACCCCTACGCAGCAGAATACAATACCAGACCTGCTTACTTTACAAAAAGATTCTCCTTGGTCTCATGCCACCTGGTGTTAGCTCCTCCTTTACTACCTACAGTGGCACTCAACAAACACGTGGTACCCAGTCTCTAACCTTTCAAGTTCCCAGATGTCGTACCTCCACGGGTCAGCGGTCCTTTATCTATAGAGCCGCTCAATGGTTCAATTCCTTCAATGAAGAAGCACTTTCCTCTACTACACTTGGACCCTTCAAAAGGAATCTCAAACTTTACCTCACCTCTACCACTCAATGTGACTGCTTCTCTGAACAGAGCTCTCTCTAAACACCTCCCAGCTCACTCATGTCTCACAGCCCCCTTTCCCAATCTCATTCCCTCTGGCACTGGGCCTTCCTTGTGACTCCTTTCCTGCTTCACATCTCCACTGGTACAAGACATTTTCCACCACCATCGGACAGTGGCCCATTAGCCTGCCAACTTCCTCTCCCGGTCGCATGCCTGCAATACTAACTGCCTAAGGTGCCCTCTATCTCTTATTGTTACCGCAGCCATCAGCTTACTCAAGCTGTTCGTTTTATGAATATTATCTCAAAGTATGTTATAACTGAGTGTCTTTATTTTTTCTTTTAGTTGTTTTGGTTGTTTATTGTGCATTCTTTTACTACCTCTGTATGTATGTTGACCCTCATCCTTTGACGTGGAACCTTTGTAAACGAGCAGTTTCTGCTCAAAGGTATTTGTAATCCGAGAATTTCATAAATAAAAAAAAATAAATAAAATATTATAGATAGGAAAAAACAAAGGTAGTCCACCTTAGCGATGATGGTTCAGATTAATTCACATCTGAGTTCTAATAAGCAAAGAGACCAAGTCATTTGTAATGTGTGCATGTGGGGTGTGGGTGTTGAAGAAAGGAGATCATAGTCAGGGCCCCGATTTTTCTGCAGCACATCGAAGCAGTTCTGCGGCAGGGTTCTCATTTGCCGCAGAACTTCTGCGGCACTCAGCACCAATTTCTGTGGCAATTCTGCTGCACATTTTTACCCTTAATTTTTTTCCTTTTTTTGCCAAATCTGACACAATGCACGCTCGTAACACAGTCATTTTAAGGGCGTTTGTCACCAAATTTTCAACATAGCCAGTTTAAGACCTCTGCTCATGAACAGTATCACTGTGATTTTATTAATCTGTCTGGAACATTGATTTCGGACACCGACCGCGCCATTGTGCGCTACATGTGCGAAAACACATTTTGGGTGAAATGTGAAAATGACAGTTGTACTGTTCATAAGGAGGTGTGGTAAAATGGCAATACTGAAAATCTGGGTGAAAATATTAAAATGCTCGGAAGTTCTGGTAGGAACAATGCAGCGCTGCCTTCTAAGTAAAACAATCGTTTTGGGAATAATTTCACCAAATTTTCAACATAGGGTTTTTAGGGCCTACCTCATGAACTGTGACACAGTCATTTCGTTAATCATTCTGGAAAGGTGGTTCTGCGCAGTGACTATGGAACCACTTTTTCGAGACCGATTAACGAAAATAACAGTGTTACAGTTCATGAGGTGGGGACTCAAACCCCATGTTGAAAATTTGGTGAAAAATTCCAGAAATGGCTGAGATATGCACTAAAGTTGAAAAATCCATTTATGCCATTATGCAGCTTACGGCATTTCTTCAGTTCGCGGTCGGCTTTGAAGAGTGCAGGCGTGTTCCCGGTCCACAAGATCATCGGCAGCTGGGCTCCGGGTAAGTATGGGTTGAGGTGGGGGTGTGTGGGAGGTGGAGTGCAGGAGAGTGGGTGCGGGTTGGGGGGGGGCAAAAGAATCACCGATGGAAGGTTTTTTTTTTCAGGGTGTTGGAAGCTACAGGACATTGGTGTCTGTATGTGTCTGCACTCCACACCAACCTACCCACTCACACAGAAACTCTCAAAACCACATTTTTTTTTCACAAATATATTTCTTAGTTTGCCCACCCTGTTTCAGTTAGGGCCAGTGGGAATGAGTGTGTCCCATACTGGCTGAGGTAAATAGCGTGTTGTTTCTTGCTCTACTCTCCAACATACAGACAACATTTTTTTTGCCTCATTTTATGTTTCTTTTTTTTTCTTAAGGCTTTATCTTGTTAATTTACTTTAAATGACTGATTGGCTAGGAACAAGCATGTCCCTCAGTGACCACCGTAGATAGTGATTTTCTGCTTTGCGGTTGCCAAAATATGACAGTCAGCAAGGAAGAGAAAGAAACTCTCTTTTTTTATTATTTTGTGGTCACAGTAATGCACTGCTTTTTTAGATGGGGACCTCTGGACTGTTGTGGGTCTTGTAGGAGGGAGAGGAGAAGCTGGGGGAAAATCAAGCTTGAAGATGTCAGAAAGTTTCAAACGGTAGTGTGTATTGGGCAGACATTTGAGCAGTGGGACCGAGAGCTGCAACTCTGAGAAACAGACAGACAGTGAGTAAAACATATTTAGTACATTAAAACTTAAGTGGTTGTGCAGGAAAGGGGACCTTGGATACATTCACTAGTATAGTGCTTTCTGTATTAGTGCCATTGCACTCCCACTGCAGCTGGTGTGGTTCTGTCAGGTCATAGCTGAGGAGCTGCAGCGAGATAGCGGTGACACGGATTGATTTCACCATGTGCTGTATTTTGGGGCACACAAGTAATGCCAGTTGTAAGATTATTTCTTGATAAGGACATGGCCAGCCATAACATCCGCGGCAATTCCGCGGCTGGACGTGACTTCTACGGGTGAAGCACAATTCCGCGATTTTCTGCGGATAGTTCCATGGCCGCGGAACCGCGGAAAACACGGGGCCTTGATCATAGTGCTGTCACTACTGCCATCACCCCTGAGGGATGAGGACTGCATTGTTGCAACTGCCATCACACCGAAGGGGTGGGCGCTGTAGTGCTTCTGCCATCACCACTGGTGGAAGGGGAATGTAGTACTGCTACCATCACACCGAAGGGATGGGGGCCGCAGTGCTGCTGCTTCTGTCGCACCTGAGGGAGGGAGGGAGTTCACAGTGCTGTTGCTGCTGCCATCACACTAGAGGGATGGGGGCCATAGTGCTGTTGGTGCTGCCATCACACCTGAGGGATGGGGCCGTAGTGCTACTTCCATCACACCTTAGGGATGGGGGCTATAGTGCTGCTGCTGCCATCACATCTTATACCTAAGATAATTTTAAATTGGTACAAGGATGGAAGGATGTGCAATAGTGGAGGTCAAAATTGCTAAAATGCATGTTAGCAGAGTTAAAAATTGTTAAATAAAGTACACAGAACCAAATACTGGTAAAACCGGATTTTGGCTTAGCAGACACTGGTGACAATACCATTTTTTACAATGTGCAAAACGGAATATGCCCTTTCTCAATCCCGGTAAACCAGTGTCCCTGATCCTTTGGCATTGTAGTCTGGTTCAGACTCTGTGGAAGGCGGTCTGTAAAATGGGGTCTGAAATCCTACAGAAATCGGTACCCATGACCCCGGAGCTGTTGATCCTTGGAGTCCACTCTTCAGCTCCTCACCTTTGGTCACTAGACCTGAAACGTTTGGCCAGCCTCAGTATGCAGGTAAAAAGACTCCTACAGTGTAGGTGGAGAACGCAGGAGGTCCCTTCAGTCACAGAAGTGCTTAATTCCCTTGTTCAGCTTGCAAACTTTTCCAGAATGTCGCACATTGTTGCAGACACTCTCCCCCAATAAGCAATTATGTGGCAGCCCTTTATCCTGTATCTGAAACCCAGGGAGGGAATAGGCTGACCTGTCTGTCAGCTGTTAATATGTCCGGAGACTCCAATGCTCAATATGGTACTTTCCGCACCCTCCCCAGGAGCTCCAAAATGTCCCAGAAGAAATACCAAGGCTTGATGTAGCATGTTAGTATGTCTGTTAATCCATCATCTGTACAGTTCCAGGTAGTTGCTTCTGTGTGTCAATTGCTCTGTTATAGATCCTGTCCCGAATGCAGTTACCCAGATCCGGTAGGTTCTCAAAGGGCTCAGAATTTGGAGACGCCCCTAAAGAAGTCCAGGTAAGCCCTGCCATATAGCACTTAGCTGGCTAGAGTAGTAGCCAGGGGGCCTCTTTGGCAGATACGATACATGACAATAGTTAGAAGCCCTCCGGCGTAAACCTTGGCGGGGACAGGACCTTGGCAATGCTCCTTAAGTAATACAATATTATGATGTCAACACAGCTTTTACAGCTCCATGTACAGCTCCGTAACTTTTACTATATTGTAACTTTGTGCTTTTCAATTGTAATGCGTGATTAAAACTTAAACAATAAAAACATTTTAACCACAAAAAAAATGCCTCTATTAAAAAATTGTTGAAAACAAAATACTGTATATACTCCTGTGTTATGAGTGAATGCCATCTCGTAAGTACTGAAACACAATTCAGCAACACGAAAACAGTGGATGGATTAACTTGGCATCACTTTATAGAAAACAATAATCACTACATCAACAAAATACTGGGGAGGTAAATACCTCCTAATGGAAAATGGTAGAAACAATACACTGTAAATATTTTTTCTTTACCTGACGTGAGCGCATGTTAAAATGACTGTTAAAAATTTGCTGAAAACAAAATGCATAATCCAGTGTTATCAGTGAGTGCCACCCAGTGGATAATGAAGCACAGTTCAGCAGATAGGAAAACAGTGGATGGAGTAACCTAGAATCTACTTTACAGAAAACAATATTACCACGTCTGTGCTTTTGTACATACACATGTTGGAATTAAAAAGATCAATCACAGTTGCCCATGATGACAATCAAATGTATTATATTTAATGGAAACATACCTCTTAACTGCCATGAATTTCGCATAGCGCTATGATTTTCACACTCAAATGTACCCTTGTTCTGCATAGGTTTACTCATCTTTCTCATAATGTTAGAGCTGTTTCTGGACACACAAGCTATTAAATCATTGAACTAAGCTGACAGAAACATTCCTTATTACTAACTATATGGAGCCCACTATCTGTAGACATATTAATGTTTAGTATAAGGAAGTGCTACACATTGTGGCCCTTTGCTATGATTTTTGAAGGCCAATGCTATGATTTTTAATGCTGAGAGGTTAAGGTATGAATGGAAATCGTATTCTCTTTTTTATGTGTCAAACAGCCATAAGAAAAAATTACTCACCTTAGTAATTGCTTTTCTTCTCATGGAGTCTTGCTGTATTAGGACTTAATGCAGTTAGCCACTGCACTCGAACTGCCCCGGAGAGGATAGGGTTAACTCCAGAGCAGTCTGGAGTTCCACAGCGCGAGGGCGCTGTTCAAAGCTCTATCTGGCTAGTTTCAAATGAAACTGCCAGGTTCTTTACGAAGCTAAACTAATACAGCAAGTCTGTGTGGAAAAGCTCTACACTAGCCATTGGCTACCTACCAGTAGTAGAACAACAAAACACAACAACAATCATAGAATAATAACAAAATCACCTGTTATTGTTAGAATCACCCATGACAAGCACTAATAGGCCCCTCTCCCAAAAGACTCAAGTCCAGAGGAGGACCACCTATCACTTAACAAAAACAGAATCACCTAGTTCCTAACCCAAATGAACAAAAGGAGGGAGACTAGAGAGAAATTGAAATGGCATGACAGTGCTTGCACCAATTTGACAACCCCATACTCAAGTAGGAGTTCTGAGCGGGTAGGAGGGAGGTTGTCCTAATACAGCAAGACTCCATGAGAAGAAAAGCAATTACTAAGGTGAGTAATTTTTTCTTCAAACACCATGAAGTCTTGCTGCTAATACGACTTAATGCAGATTATACAGCAGTACCTCCATGGAGGAGGGTCAGAACCTACTTGGGGAATAGGCTGTGAAGCACATCTGTGCCAAACCGAGCATCTCTCCTGGACTGGACATCCAGGGAATAATGCTTGGTAAAGGTGTGGACTGTTTTTCAGGTAGCAGCTTGGCAAATTTCCAAAATGGGAATATCTCTAGCAGCCGCTAGAGATGCAGCTGTACCCTGGTGGAATGAGCCCTCAGTCCTGAGGGAGGTTCTCTACCTAGTTTTGGTAACAGAACTGGATACAAGAGACAATCCACCTTGCAATTGTCCTCTTAGTGGCAGGTCTCCCTTTGCCAACTTCTCCATAGGTAAGGAAGAGTTGGAGGGATTCGAACCTGTGACCCTTGGTGCATTCCAAATAGTAGCTTAGGGCTCTTTTGACGTCCAGACTGTGCAATCTCCTCTTCCCTGAGGGGGAATGCTCAGTGAAAAATACTGGAAGAGAGATGGATTGGTTGAGATGAAAATCTGAAACCACTTTAGGTAAAAACTTTCTGTTAGTCCTAAGGACTACCTTATCTCTGTGAAAAGAAATAAAATCTTCTTCTACTGACAAGGCCTGTAATTCACTTATCGTCTAGCAAGTGATAGCCACTAGAAAACAGTCTTCCAAGTCAAAAACTTGAGGTCTGCCGAGGACAGAGGCTCAAGGGGGTTGCATTAGCTGAGCAATGCAAACATTCAGCTCCCATGCAGGAGCTGGTTCCCGAAAGGGGGTTAGTGTGAAGTAACCCTTAAAAACTTGGAAAATACAGGGTGAGAAGAAAGGGAAGCAGGCTTCCCGCTGACACAAAAGCAGAGACAGCTGCCAGATGAACCTTTAAGGTAGCTGGCCTAAGGCCTAAGGAATTTAAATGGACCAAATAGTCCAGTAAAATGGGCAGATTAGCAGATTCTGGGATAATCTGCTTCAGAACACCAAATGGAAAACCTCTTCCACTTAGAATTGTAAGTGGCTCTGGTGGAAGGTTTCCTAGAAGCCTTTAAAATATCCAGGACACCTTGAAAGAGGTGTAAATCAAGCAAATTCTAGCTCCTCAAGAACCAGGCCTTGAGGTGGAGAATTGAGTTCGGATACCACACTCTCCCCTGTGCACAGGTCAGCAGGTCGTGGGTCCTGGGCAAGCTCAGGGGAGGGTGGAATGTCAGGGACAGGAGGAGAGGGTACCAGGGCTGTCTGGCCCAGTCTGGAGCAATCAGAATCACTCTGCAGGGCTGAGTTCTGATTTTTACTAGTACCCTGAAGAGGAGAGGAAGGGGGAAAAGCATACAAGAACTTCCCTTTCCAATCCAACTGAAAGGCATCCAGTGGAACTGATCCCAGAACTGGAGGCCTGCAACAAAACAGGGGAAGTTGGTGGTTGTCTGGGGCTGCGAAAAGATCTATCTGAGGGTGCCCCATCTGGCAAGACTGACCCCAGCACCAGAGAATTCAGAGCCCATTCTGATGGCCCTGAGAAATCCTGCTGAGGGCATCCGCTAGGACATTGTCCTTCCCTGGAAGGTGAACTGCTATCAGGAGGTGTTCAGGGAGTAAGCCAGAGACCACAACTTCATTGCTTTGGTGCACAAGGCTGATGACGAGTGCCCCACTTGTTGATGTACCACATTGTTGTGGTGTTGTCTGTCCTGACTTGGACTACCTTGTTCTGGACAGTAGTCGAAAAACCTGGAGAGCTAAGAGAACAGCTCTGAGTTCCAAAAGGTTGATGTGGGCAGAAGATTCCTGAGGGACCACACTCCCTGAGTGGAAAGGTCGCCTAATGTGCCCCCACCCTAACAGGGAGGCATCCGTGGTGAGGGTGAGGGAATGAAGAACGGGTAAGAAGGGGACCCCTGAGTTAAATTGCTTCATCCTGCCACCACTGAAGGGCTAGGATCAGGGTTTTGGTCACTGGATTAACTTGGATAGGGGTTCTTCCTTTGAGACCAGTAGGACCTCAAGTGGAACTGGATGTCTCTCATCTGAAATCTTGCTCCCTGCACGACAGCTGTGGAAGCAGCCATGTGCCCTAGGAGTTGCAAAAGTGCCTTGCTGGTCGAGAGACCCAGGAGTAAAGGAGGATGCCAGGGCAATGAGTCTGTCCACTCTTTCGGAGGAAGAAATGCCTGGCTGACTTTGTGTTCAATTCTGCACCTATGAAAGTTAGTACCTGAACTGGTTCCAGAACTGACATTGGAAAATTCAACAGGAATCCCAGAGAAGTGAGAAGTTGCTGGGAGACTTGCAAGTGGGATTTACCTGATCTGGAGACTGACCCACTATGAGCCAGTCGTCCAGGTAGGAAACACAGCAACCCCTTGCCTTCTTAAATGAGCCACTACTACAGCTAAACATTTTGTGAAAACCCTTGGAGCAGAGGTAAGGCGTCAAGGGCATTGGTCTGAACTGGTAGTGGCCAGAGGGTAGTTCAACCTGAGGTACTTTCGTGAGAAGGCCTGATCAAAATATGAAAATAGGCTCCTTGAGGTCCAGGGAAGCTAGCCAGTCCCTGGCCTTAGGGAAGGCAGAATCATTGCCAGAGTTAACATTTTGAACTTTGGTTTCAAAAGATGCTTGTTCAGGAACCTTAAATCTAAGATGGCTGCCACTCTCCTGTCTTTTTGGGGTAAGGAAATACCTCGAGTACAGACCCTTGCCCTGATGGCAAGGAGGAACTCTTTCCACTGCTTTGCAGCCCAGCAGAGAAGAAACCTCTGCTTCCAAAGCAAGGACTTCTGAAGGATTTGCAGGTGGAAAATGTCTGGCTCTCATCTTTGGGAACTGTTTGAAACTGAGAACCAGACCTTGGCTTACCACCTCCAGAACCCATTTGTCCGAAGTTAGGGACACCCAGTTCTGGCTGAAATAAGCCAACCTGCCCCCCACCGGTACAGGAGAATCGGCCCTGGGCACCCCATCAGGGTGCCTGCTTGGCAGCAGCTTTAGGCTGAGGAGAGGGAGATGGTCTGCCTGTGCCCCGTCTACCCCTGCCTCTGAAAAAACCCCTCTGTGCAAAGGCTGAAGAGGCCTGAACTTGATAAAAGGGCCTGTGGTAAGGCCTGCCCCTACCCCTGGGGGCATGCCTTTGTGGAGTGGCATGCCTCTCCTTAGCGTGGGCACTTTTGTAGGTAGTACTGTATTCATCCATTTTCTTCAAGTAATTTTCTGTTTGATCCCCAAACAGAGAGTTTCCTACTACAGGAAAATCTATAGCCTTTGCCTGAGTATCTTGGGACAGATTAGTGCATCTAAGCCATGCCAACCTACGGAGAGCTACAGAAGTGGCCATGACCCTAGAGGAAACATCATTAACATCAACGGCAGTATGAAATTGAACTTTAGAGGCTTCAATGCCATCAGCAGCCACTTGTTCCAACTCACTAGCCAGCTGGCCCTGGGCCTGCTTGGCTAACTGCAATATAGTGTCCCATCTAGATTTCTGATTTCTAGCCACATAAGCCATATAATTAGCCTGCCTGAGTCCCAAAGAAGCTGCCATATATTGCTTTTTCGCCATGGCATCAATCTTCCTGGAATCCTTATCAGGAGGATGTGATGCCAGGGGAATATTAGCCTTGTCACAGGCTGCAGCTTGAACAACACCTATGTGACTACACTGCTCGGTGAGGAAGTCTGTATCAGGGCCTGATAAAGTATACCTTCTGTCCATTTTCTTATCTACAGGAGGAACAGAATGAGGATTTTTTAAAATCTTTGTTGTTTGCTTCCTAAATGACTTATGCAAAGAAATAGACAACCTTCTAGACTCTGGAATATCCATCATTTCTACATAATCAGGCTCCTCTTGCTCATCCACAGCCTCCTCTAAAGGGAGCTGGAGGGTTTCTACCTTTTATAAAACATAAAATGAGAAGGGACTCAGACAGCAAAGGGAGATTCTAAGGGTCTATCTGGAGAAATGCCGGTTCAATGGGCACGTCCAGACCTTCAGTCACAAATACACTGATCAAATTCCTCCTCCCCTCCTGTGGTTCATAAAACTCCTCAACATCATAATCCTGAACCACTGGACCTGAACAAGCCACCCTTTCCCAATTGTGGGGGCTCGACAGAATCCCTGAGACAAGGACTGAACAATCTGAATGGCTTTTGCTATTTCTGCAGCAGTTGGAGAGACAATTTTGGACTCCAGACCTGCTGATTTCTTTGTCTTTTTTGCTGGAGCTGGTTCCTCTGAACCAGCTTTTCTTTTGCCAGAGGAAGTCTCGCCCTGGTCAGAGGGCACTCCCTCTGGTCCAGTGGGTACTGGACCAGGCTGGCCATCCGGGTCAGTGGACTTTTTGACCTCTCGTTCCCTGAGCCGGCCCAATCTCTTTTCCAGGGTGGCTGCAGGGACATTTTTACACACCTGGCAGTCTGACAGGAGGTGGCCAGCCCCCAGACAATAGACACAAGTGGTGTGTGGATCAGCCTTGGCAAAGGCTTCCCCACAGACATCACAGTGTTGAAACCCAGTGGGCCCGGTTTTTCTTTTGGGTTTCTCAGACATAATGCCAGCCTAACCAACAAACTTGCCCTTTAAACGGCCGTGCCAGGCAAGACACCCTTATCGGTTTCTAACCGTGTCACGGGTATTGGAAAAAAAACCCAAATAAAATTAAGGTTTTTTTAGCACCGATAAGAACCAGGTACCGCACTTCTAAAGCCAAAAATCGTAAAATAAGCCAACCGATCGGTTCAGACTGAACCGATAATGTATTTCCACACAGACTATATTTTTAGTACTTACGGTTTACCAGATAGAGCTTTTGACCGAAAATGCGGTAATTTTTAAACACTTGCCGGTTCAAATGAACCGAGTAAACTCGCTTGAACCGCAAAATGAACCGAGCTGAAGGAGCTGATCTCCGGAGCGACTGTTCAGTGAAAGCGGATTAAAGAATCTGACAGTTTCATTTGAAACTAGCCAGATAGAGCTTTGAACAGCGCCTTCGCGCTGTGGAACTCCAGACTGCTCTGGAGTTAACCCTATCCTCTCTGGGGCAGTTCGAGTGCAGTAGCTAACTGCATTAAGTCCTAATAGCAGCAAGACTTCATGGTGTTTGAAGGGACAGACAAGTGGTGGCCATTATATCGAAGGCTCTGACAGATACAGCATCCTCCACACACTGCCTGTCACTTGGGTAGTAATGATCAAATTGCTACATTCCCGAGATGCTGTCAGAACATAAAGGATGCAAGTGCTGTGGCCTGCTGGTGACAAACTCTTATGGATGGATGCCCCAAAAGATGAAGCAGGACACTAAGAGTTTGGTCTGGATGCCCTCAATTTCTCTTTTTTTTTTTGTTTGTTTGTGAGTCTTCAGCCTCCAAAATGTCATTACTATTGAGAGCCAAAGTATAGATATGTAATATTAGATAATGTCAATGACCAGCTTCATAAGGGTCTTACTGCCACTTAGAATTTGTCTTTTATAGACTTCATAGTCACAGTGATGGGCAGTAGCGGCTTTAAATTCAAAAAGTGAGGGAACCCAATTAAAGTGGGGGTACACACAGCAGCCCCATTGCACCTCCACAATTTGGGGCCATACACACATGCAGTTTATATTTTTAGTGGAGAAGTTCCCCTGTGACTATGTTACTGAAATGAAGGTTGCCAGCTGCTAGTGTGTGCTAAAGGGGTTTATTCCCACATAATACTGGATAGCAACACTCATGGCGGTCTTAGCATAGCATAACACCAGGTGTGTTGCAAATGCCATGCTGAGAGTCCATGTGACCTGGTGCTACTGCTGAAGCATCCCCCACCCGACCCATACCTGAAGACCTGCTTCTGGGCTAGTGCCCCTAGATTTCCACTGGCCCCCCACCTATTGTTTCTGGAAGTCCAGAGGTTTCCCACAAGCAACCTGGTCCCTCAGTAGTCCATTGAGTCCAGTGAAATGCACCTTCCTAGCTTAATTTCCCCACTCTTTCCACTGTAAAGCCTGACCCATGACAATCTCTGTCCCCCACTGGCTCTCCTTCAGTTGATCCCAGAACTGTGACACCCCTACACCTTGCCTTTAATAGTTGCAAAGGTAGGGGGTGTTGCAAAACTTTGTGATTGACTTTATGAGGGTCATAATGTTTTGTATATGACCCAATGGGTCATCTCCATGGCGACCACTGCCCCTTCCCCTGCCCATTCGCAAACGGCTTAGCAAAGGCTGCTAGAAGGGTTGCAATCCCCTGAGCTGGTTGCAAAATGCACCCATTACTAAGTGACCATTGTAACCACTTTGCAACAGTCCCTTATGACTTATAATCAGTGCCAGAGTGTCCAGGCCAGTCCCGTGGTAATGCGAGAGATCAAGGTTCGGAATAACTTCAGGTCTCTCACTCACTGAGCTGACAGAGGGTGGGCATGCTACAGGGTGATGATGCACTTTCTCTCTGGGGAGAAAAGGCTACAAAACATCACCCTCCAGCACGCTCTATAGCTAATTAATGAGCAATACTTGTTGGGGGCCCCAGCTGCAACCCCTTGTTGGTGATGAGGTCGGGTGCTGCATTGCGTGCTGAGCAGGGCTGTCATAATATCACGTTCTGAGTATCGTCATATTTGTGTAAAGAAATTATCACAACATATAATTATGTCTAGTATTTCTAACATTACAGACATTTTAGGGGTTGGGGGGAATGAAAGATTTCAGCTACACCCTAAGTAGAGACACTCTACCAGATCAGTGTAGGTAAGTAGGTTGGAGAGTTTATTATGATAAATACTGCTGCACGACAGTACTACTGGTCTTTTCAATACTGCTAGTGGGAAATGCTGCGATATATCAACATGTCGAATTATCACAGCAAACATTCCTATCTGTGAGCACTGGGGAAGAACACATCGGGATCTAGGAACCAAACAGAACACGTCTGGCTCTGGCAAAGTAAATGTGAAAGTGCTCCTGTGTTCTGCCACCCAACTCAAACGTTCATACGCAATGCTAAACTGTCATAACAGGGGTTACCAGAACCCATGGTATGTGTAAAATAATGTTTGGGGATTACATTGTGGCCATGATATATGGTCTAAGAATAAAAATACTGCGGCTGTGATTAAAGTGTACTTGGGGGTAATGCTAGCCCTGAGATCAATGTTCTGAAAATGCTCTGAAATGTTAATGAGATAACATCCTGTTGCTCCAAGAGGTTTCTGCTTGGTGAGTGTGTGTCTAGCTGCCTGTTTGCAACTGCAATTGCCAATTGGACAAGAAGGTTCCAAGGCAATGTTTCCTACTTGCTAGGGGCACATAAATAGGGACTCTGGCCATCAAATGGGACTTTATATCCCTGGTTCATGTGGTTCCGCAGTCTGGGGTGCCAAGGTGAACTGATATCCAGGTTTAGCACCTCCAGGTGTGCATCTCCAGTTGCAACCGGTAGCTGCAGGTCCAGGAATGGTGGCAAGGTTTACAGGGTCTGGGTGGCACTGGCTCTCTCCAATGCAGGTCTTCCGAGACTCAGGCATAACTGGGTCCAAGATTCGGGATGGAAGAGCCTGTTGAGGGTTCACCCTCAAGGAGAGTCTCTTGATGGTTTTTGCACCAACTGTCCAGAGAAGTTGTCAATGAGAATCCTGAACTGGCACAGGCCTGTGACTTAATGAGCCTGTGTTCTGACGAAGATCAGCTCAGTTGGTACCAATAATCTGAACCATAGGGAAAAGGGTCAGTCACTGCAGTCCGTAATCATTAGACGCCAACTCTTATCCATATGGAGACACAGGGCAAGGCGCAGGCAGACCGAGGTAGCCATTTACCTAATTTGTGCTAATGTGTATGTTCAGAAGCGTAAGCCCCTTCATTTGAACTCTGCCAGGGGCACTGTATCACTCATTTTTGCACCATTCAAGTTCACGTACACCTCAATGTCCTCATTCTACCTGCAACCACAAAGAGGACCCAACTGAAAAGGAAAATCCCTGTGTGTCATCTCCAAGTAACAGCGAAAAGTGTAACGGAAGTTATGGCAGACAGTAAGAGGGACTGAACTGTAACTATGTTCAGAAATAATGATGCTGCTGGAGTCTAACTTGTGACTGGCAGGTCAAGGGATATGTACAGCAACAATGATTATGCCAAACCCGATGTCAAATTATGCTGACTATGAAGGGAACTGCAACTGCAGATGTACCCCTACCTCATGTTGTGTGTGCACAATCCTGTAAATAATTGCTGGAGTTTTTGCATGAAGTTATGCCCTATGACAGTGCATTCACCAAAAAGGATACAATGTTCAGGGAGTGCAACTGCAACAGCTAATCCAAACCAATCCAATCCAACTTTATTTACATAGCGCCTTTCAAATCCAAGGCGCTATAAAATATAGCAACCATGACTAAGTAAAAGCTAAACTAAATAAATATGTTTTTTAAACCTTAAATGCAACTGAATAAAGTTATGGGACCTACCGTCAAAATGAGATGAGACCTACCTCATGTTGCCATGTAGAGACAGTTTGTTTTTTTTTTTTTAAAGTCTTTTGGTAACCGGATAAGACCCACTAGACATAAATAAGTGCCTGTTTTCAGGGGCAACCTGGGAGCACTGAGGAGGTTAAGTGACTTGCTCAGAGTCACACAGCATGCAAGTTGAGGTTGTGGGGATCAAACCCATATCTGCTGGATGTACCGAGCTCATTCACAGTTCATTACTCTAACCTTTAGGCTATACTGCCAGGCACGTGACAGTAGCAGTGTAAAGTGTGAACCCAAAGTGAAATTTACTTTTTGATCAATAAAGGTGGCTCCGTCCACCCCCAGAGCAAAAGACACAAAAACATTTGATAGTGAGGAAGACAAGGAGACTAGACACCACAGACACCTTAACTATGCAAGGGGTCGATGAAAGTGGAGTCCATATCCATGAAGCATGGGACGCCATGCTGAGAAGGTAAGTGGTTCTTCCCTGAACTTCCTGAAGGGGAACAGGTAGCGTGGTTGAGGCAAGAACTGTAGGGTGCACAAAGACTTTTATAGCAGAGTCTCAGCGGGCCACACCTGAAAGAAAGTGGGGACAGTGGCAAGTCTGGATCTGTCCAATATACAGAGTGTGGCGTCCAGCAAGAGCGAACCATCAAAATACCCCTAGACACAGGAGTCTCCTCTGAGGTTACTGTCCACCCCACTCTTCAACAATGGACAGCATGGTAGGAAGGCAAGGCAATTTTATTTGTATGGCACCCTATCCCTCAGGCTCAGACCACTGTACAATCAAACACGGAAAAACAGTCAGATGGCACAGAGGGCTGAGGCGGAGCAGCATCTTACCTCTCACCATGCCGGCGATCCGAGCTGGGAATCAACTTGGATCAGCGGGGGAAGGGTGGCTGAGAGAGGCCATGGTTCCAGGACAAGGGAGAAAATGGAGAAAGGTCAGCTCTGGCTCAATGATGTCCCACTCGCCAACCCTGTGCTCTGCACTGTGCCCGGCTGGGACCCAACATCTGGATGTAGGTCTCCGGGTGGGGGGAGAACAGCCCTCTCCACCTGGCCCCACCATGGGGGTCAATCTTTAGGGGTCTACAGGACCCAGCTGGGTTGAGGCAGAATGCCGAATGGTGGGGACGGCAACAGGACTGACAAGCCCCAGCCTGAGCAGACCATGGAAGAAAAAGCTTGATGGAAAAAAGAAAGAAAAAAAAAGTCAACAAGCAACTTAAATACTGAATAAAACATGATATTGAACAGAAAAATTATGTAAGAATTTCAAGTAAAATTAAGCTGGGCAGGCCTGATTAAAAAGATGAGTTTTCAGGAAGGTCCTGAAGGCCTCCATTGTGCGGGCAGATCAGATGGTCACACTGACACCGAACAGGCAGCCAGCAGTGTGCACAGAACCAGCTTAATGTGGATGCTACCATCGATCTGGTGAACCGGCCTGCGGAGACAGTGAATTGGGACTTCCACAGCCTGGTGGGACAGACTGAAGAAGCACTCTGCTTCCTTGGCCTTTTCTGAGGTCCTCCCTGTCTGGGGTAGGAAGACAGGGGGAGGATAAGATAAAGTGAAGGAGGAGGACAGCGTGGGGCTCCACGGGTAGTGTCAGGAACAGGGGTACCACTCTGTAAGAGACGGGGGTGTCTTCTGGGAAAGGCTCTTCAAAAGAGACAGCCTTCACATAACAAGAGAGGGAAGTAGTGTATTAGGGCAAAAGTTTGATGTCTAGATTGGCAGACAGTTAAACTAACTGCAAGGCAGGCTGGGGCTTGGGATTCCACAGTTGAGGTAGGTGAAGTGAGGAACCTAGACAGGACTCCCCCAGGGATGGGGAAAGGTGCACAAGAACTTGTAACAGTGTGGAACGAGTTCAGGCGCCTGGGGACTGTAGACCAAAGAGACCAGCAAAAAAGAGAAAACACAGGATACCATGAATATCAGGGAATAATTGTGTCAAGGGAAGCCATCAAAGAACCAAAAGGAGTGGAAGCACAGTTGGTCAGTGGTGTGTCTCAATGCCAGGAGTCTATGTAATAAAATCAGTGAGCTCCAGGAACTGGTAGCAGACTCTGAGCTAGATCTAGTGGCAGTTACAGAAACTTGGGCCAACGAAAACAATGACTGAGACCTGGGGATTCCTGGATACACCTTACGTAGACATGACAGGATGGGTTGGGGGGTTATTTACATCAGGGAAGGAGTCGAGGCAGTAGAGGATGCATCCATTGGAGGGAAAGGGGAGGTATAATCACTGTGGGTACAGCTCACAGTCATCGGGTAGAAAACTTTACAAAGGGATGGTTTGCAGACCACCAGAGCAAGTAGACAAGATAAGGAACTAGGAGAAGAAGTAGGGACGGGGGGGTGGCAAGGGGGGATGTAGCAGTAGGAGATCTCAACCTGCCAGATATCGAGCAGCCAGAAGCACCAGGAACCAGGCCCTGCTTAATGCACTGCAACACAAACAACAAATTAAAGTGCACAAAAAGATAAGCAAGAGGCAGCAAAAGCTGCTAAATAGGGGTGTTTATTGACAAAATAAAGGATCTCACTAATTCCCCAGTTCTTAGTGCTGCAGCCATTCTGTGAGCCTTTATACCCTTTTGCTGAAATTAATACACTGTAGAACTGCATGCTGGTGCTGCCAATCAGGGATTCTAATATAAAACCTGCCATTCTCAATGTGGTACTCACCAACTCGGAAAGAGTAAGCGGAGTGTGTTGGTCGGGAACCACTGGGGTTCAGCGACCACAGAACTAGATGGTTCCAGTTGGCTCTAGGTACCAGTAAGCCCTTGTCTCACGCTGAAGTGCTAGACTTCAGAAGGGCAAATTTCAACCAAATGAGGGAATTCATCCTAGGCAGGTTAGCTGGGGAAGGCAGCATCAGGGGAGTGGAGAATAGATAGAGGGTTATACAAGGGGCTATTCTCAAGGCAACAAAAACATGCACAAGAACAGTTATCATGAGGAACAAACACAAGACTCCAATTTTTTCCTCTTAAAAGGTCATGGAGGCATTGAGGGATAAAAAGGTCTTTATCAGGCACCAAGAACAGTAGGGGGACAAAAAATGAGCCGACTATCAGGAAAAAAACTATGGAGGCCAAGAGGGCAATCAGGATTGCACCGTGAGACAGAACTGCACATTACGGATGGGGTCCAACTAATTAATGGACCAACTAATTAATTCAAAATGGCAATTTAAGACATACAATCTCACTAAGTAGGAGGATAAATCAGTCATGACTTTAATCTCTATACTTTCGATCAAAATCAAGTCCACAGACAAAGGTGGCAAAATCACGGTAACGCACAAACTCAGGTATGAAGGGGGAGATCCTTCAACAACTCCATGATACCACTAGCTCTGAGAAGCTCTGAGAAATCCTACTAAGGTATTCAAGAAACAGACAGAATGCCTTTTCGGAAATGTCCAAAGCAGAACGTCATATCTCAGAAAAAGAAGTTCAGTTCATCAGAAAGGTAGCCAGAATCTACATGCTACCTAAACAACATAAAGACCTGTTAACTCATCAGGTAGATCCATTCTGTCCTGCAATTGTCATCTCAGTGAAAACCTGTTTTTGTGGACCATTTCTTGCAAAAGCAAGTACAGAATCTGCCATTGTACCTGAAAGTGAATATTAATGTCATCAGATGTCTGGGTGGCTTTGAATGGGAGTCTAGATTTCCATCCTATGGATTACTAAAAACGTTACTTCTTCATGTACGTCTGTTGCACATGCATAATGTCTAGAAGAGGTACAATGCATGCCAACAGACAGCACCATGAAATGTGACATTTTTGTTACTGGCAACTGAACTCAATCTCACCCTTAAGCAGTTTGCATTTAACAAAGCCTTTTATCTACAGGTCAGAGGCACAGCAATGGGGACAGTGATGGCCCCTCCTATACCAACCTTTTTATGGGTTGGTGGGAGGAGAGGGGCATTTTCAACCCCCAGATGCCAACCTGTACTTGGCTAATCTGATGTTTTTGGGGTTGTTATATTGATGATATTTGGCCATCTGGCATGGGGTCTGCTGCACTGTCAGAGGAATTTAAGTACATAAAAGAAATCTTCTGAACCTTCAGTTTACCCATTCTACCGGCTCTCGCCACACAGACTTGCTGAACTTTCATCAATCTGTAAACAATGAGGGCAGAGTGATCACAGCAACTTCCAGGAAACTGTCTGCTGGAAACACACTTTTTCAAGCAGACACTGAACACCTGCCTCACCTCAGTAGAGTGGCTCCCTATGACCAGTATATCTGTCTCAGGAGAAACTGTTCGGACTTATCAACTTTTTATGTGCAAGCTCAGAAATTAGCCAGCAGATTTCTCCAGAGGGGATACCCTAAGCAACTTTCAGAGCAAGTCTATCTTAAGGCCAGTAGTACACCTAGACAGCACCTTCTGATACAAAAAACAAAACAAAAAAACAAGCAGAAATCTGCCATGCAAGACATCTGTTTTTGTCTGAATACCATGCACTGGCACCTTGTATTACTGGGATTGTATCAAAGCACGGAGGTTCTCAAGGAAGACAGGGACTTGGCAAACACAGTGGGTGTCAGATCTAGAGCAGTCTACAGTAGAGGCAAATCTTTAAAGAACAGGGTCACCAAAAGTTTCTTTTCTGATCATCAAGAGACAGCAGACATCCCGTGGCCATGAACCCTCCCCTCCAGGTAGCCACAAATGTGTCAGTGGACTTAAATCCAAAGTGACAGAAGCAGAATCAACAGGGGCACCTAACGCTAGCCATGCAGACTGATAAAACTAAAACGAACACAAAGCAGTCTTTTTCATACAGCACATCAGAAAGTCAGGGGATGCAAACTAAGGTGCAGAAATGAGTGGGTAGTTGAGGTCAAAGCACTTGATACATAATCAGGTAAAGCAGCCAGTGTTGAGAAAATATGAATTCAAACCAACCGAGTCTATTTGGGAAGCAGAACCCATACAAAGGCAAAACAGGTAGTCAAATTGGTGACAGCTTTGACACAGAAATGACTGGAGCACCACAGCTGAGTAAATGGAATAACGCCAGAGACAGATAATTTAAAATTGAAAGCAGCACAGATAGACGAGAAAGGTGGGTGCACAGAGTTAACAGCTGCTCTCTTTATCTTGATAATAGAAACATTTTCCACATTCTCAGCATGTGCAGTAACTGTGGTGCAATGGACAAAGCACTCAACCTCTACGTTTTGCACCGTGTCCCTGAAGAAGCGGGCTCGATCCTTGCTCCTCACGCAACCTCAGTATGCTGCCACATACTGTAGCTGAACCTTATTTATCCTTGATTGTTTTAATCAACACTCTTTTTTTTTTCCCCTCTGAATTGCATTTAATGAGTTGGAAATGCTGTACAGCTGGCATTACTGCAGAGCTGACAAGAAATTCACCGTAATTACCACCATGTGACTTTTTGCTCTTGTAGCCTTTATCGTTGGATTTGCCCCATGGTATTTGTTTAGATGTAGCCTATACTCTCTGCTTTGGCCAGTGGATTTGTTTATGTTATTTTCCCAAGATGTGTATTCTTTTTGTTTTAGTCTACAATTCAATGCATCATGATAAGGGTAACTTTCCACTCCCTTTCATCAAGGAATAATGCTATGGAGTAGTGGTTAGAGATCACACCTGTCAAAATGTTGTTGCTTGGACCACGAGGACCCGGGTTCGATCCCAGCTACTCATGTTTACCCATATGCTGTTACATAGCCAAACCTTCGTTTCCCTTACCTTGTTTTGTTTATTAATTTAAATTTTCTTGAGCATAATGGTATCTACACCACCAATGGCTATAGCAGAGAGTACAGGACACATCTCATCACATACCAGGGGTTAAACCAAATAAAAAACACACAAAGATAACAACAAAGTACAGCAGTCACACAGTGCGTGACTGACATGTGACGGTGGCAATGTCAATTCAGGAGCTCCATGCTGGCAGCCCGCAGCAGTTTTGTTTGTTTTTTTGACAAACATTAAAAAAAAAAAAAAGAAGTACTGATAAACTAAACAGATGGTGTATCCTAAGGAAGTTATCTTGTAAGAGTCCATCCCACAAAGGAATCATCATAAAGTCTACATAAAATAAACATATAAAATGAGGACGCAAAGCTCTAATGCGCACACACACACACACACACACACACACACACACACACACAAAATAAATAAAAATGAATTAAGAATAAACTGTGCCTCTTCACAAATACACTGCAACACATGATGGCAGGAAATGAACTGTACCAGTGACCACGCTAACGAGCGTCTGAAGGGAAAAAGACGCAGAGTTTTATTTTTAGGCATGGTCCTGATGTGTCAGCACGTCAACACGGACGCGCTTTGTGCTCAATGTTAAGTGAGATGAACATCCCAGGCACTAGGCAGAGGCTTCAGTTGGGAGGAGAGTTTTACTGTTTGTGTGATTGTTTGAACTCCCTTGCAGTGTTTTTATTTTACTGTTTGTTGATTCTTGTCCCCATTCCTGACTAACATAGGTGCCAGAACTGTTGGGTGCTGTACTACTGCTTTTAATCTAGTGTCGCGTTCCACCCAGATTCCCAAACCAAAAGAGCAGCTGCTAGCTAATTCAAAGTCCCCAAAGAAGCAAAGAAGTGTGAAAGGAACTAGGCAGATAAGGAATTGTTAGTGTTGGGGGCTGCTTAACAGCCGGACTGGCAGACAACTGTTTCTGGAAGTAACTGTTTGTGTCCCTGCCCTTAAACAAACCCCAATACTATCGATTTCCAAACTGCCTTGTTCATGCCTCTTTGCTTTCGGAGCACTTTGCAGGTGTTTGAAGTGTCTAGCATTGGCGCTTCGTCTGGTGTAGAAGACAATAGGAAATCCAAGCAGCCAGGCTAGCAAGGCAGGTATAAAAGCAACAGGTCTACATGGTAGCCCAATTCACCTTGCTAGCCTGACTGACTCGTTTCATTGCTGCAGCCATGTTGTATTTTCCGTTGTGTGTCTGTGGTCATGGATTGTGGTCAGACCATCATCGGACTCGGGTGTGCTCTCCGTATTCTGCTGCTGTCTGCTGGACCATCCACCTGTCATCCGAAATCAGGGAGTGGGGCATTATCGAGCACACCAACCCATGTAAGAGTGTCAGTAAGGCAGTACAGTATGACAAGTTTAATCCCTGGGCCTCCCCCCCCAACACAAACAGCAAAGGAAGCGTCTCTAAGAAACGAGCAAAAGAACACGTGTTTGAAAGAGTCCTGTTCCATGTCCTATCCAGCAGAGGGAATGTTAGTTAGAGGGGGCTAATGCTGGGAAGCGTCAAATTCAATGTTTCTAACGTGGCTGAGCCTGAGACGCGAGATGATTATTTGCTGCAGTACCGGTTACGGGGGGGGGGTGCACTCTGCTAACTGACTTGTATAACATGAAGTTCCGTTTTTTGATTTGGAAGTACCTGTTGCGTGCGCGGGGGGGGGTCTGCTAACTGATTTTCAGCATAACATGGCTGCTGGCAGAAGTGGGTCACTGACTCCCCCGAGACTGCTCCCTGTACACACAGGATGATGCATGCATCCCTCTGGAGAACTGGTGGTGATCAGAACGGGGGCAGAAGAGGGTGTCAGTTCAAACTGTGTCATTGCCTGGTCAGGATGACCTGTCAGAAGGTAAGTGCTCCAGTGAGGTTTGCAATCAAAACCAGCCAAACCAACACATCATCCTCTCACGTGGAGCATTTGCTGAAGTGAATAATGTTTGTTTTTTTTCAAGGTGTTCACAGTTCCAAATGCTGGAATCAAGTTTTGTTGGTGCAGCTGTGTTGATAACAAATTGTGTTTGTCAGGGTTCCACAACAGAAGGAGAGTATTGGGGTGTCTGGGAGTTATTAGGACATGATGGACTTCTGTAAAGAGGGTCAGTGCACTCTAGCCAGCACACAATCAGTGGTACTCTGGTTTGAACTAATCTAGTGATTCCTGGGAAGTCGCAAGCGACCCTATCTGACCTACACACAGTCACACTGACTAGTGCTAGAAAAACACACAGTCACACTGACTAGTGCTAGAAGACTTACTGATTCAGCAACCTTGGATACCACTCTCCATTCAGCCCCCCTTCTGTAACTATAAAGAAAGGATAGGGACATCTCAGAAAACATCCCGAGTGTCATACTATGCTTTGAATGAGTCAATGAGTACATCTTACAAAATAAATGACACAGGAAGCAAGTGTATTTGTGTGTTGTTTATTGTTCTTCTGTTCACAGTAATATTTGTCCTTTCTAAGGGGTTCATTTTAAATGAGTTTTAAGAACTATTTAGGCTACCTATTGTGAAGCTATATAGTGTTCTGACTCTTAACTAATAATTATATTTATTGTGTCTTTCCATGGGGTTATCTCTGCCAGGCCAGTCATACAATGTATGTCAGATGTTCACTGCATATTGTAGACACACTGCATTACAACTTGAATATAAAAAAAAAAAACAAAGTTTGCAGTATTTTGTTTGACCACTAAGGCAAATCTCAAGTAACTGCCAGATGCAGACAGTATACTATGTAATAGTGATGGTCAGATGTCTAGCACTGTGCAAGTCAGTCCCCTCCCACTCCAGACCACCTTGAAAATAGGGCTTGGATACAACAAATCCACCCATGTGTGCTGTAGCCACTGCCGCCTGTAGTAGTTCATATGATAGTCTGCTAAGATTGATATAAAGTGCTGGATTTTAAGGGTGGATTTGTCATGGCAGTCCAACATGAGCTTTGACACAGTTACAGCCAAACAAAATGATGCAAACTTTAATTTAAAACAATTTTTTTAAATGCAAGTTTTACGCAATTTGTCTGCAATGGGAGGATCGGATGCCCAAAAGAAGGTTAGGAAAGACCCACGGAGTTAAAGAACAAAGAAAGAGAGCTAGGAATGCTATATCCAATGAGGTTTTTATGGCCACAAAGTAAGTGGCACGATGGGATTCAACCTGGCTTGGTAACCAGGTAAGACCCACTAGGAACAAGTGCCTATTTTCAGAACTGACCCAGGAACACTGGGAGGTTAAGCCAGTGACTTGCTCAGAGTCATGCAGTATGCAAGTGGAGGTTGTGTGAATCAAACCCAGGTCTACTGGATGTATCAAGCTCATTCACAGCTCATTACTGTAACCCCAGGCTATACCTAGCCTCTGATAATGCAGTTGGGTAAACCAATGAACCACAAACTGCAACACTTGATAAGTGAATTAACGTGGGAAACAGCAACCAGGGTCTTAGACTTATTGAAAGAGGGAGTTTGGTGGTTAGAAGGGAAGGGAACATTGTTTAACCAGGAGCAGCACACTAAGCTGCAGTTTGTTTCCAGATGCGACCTGGGAGCACAAGGAAGTTAAGTGACTTGCTCAGGATCACACAGTATGTGCCTAGGTGGCTGTGGGATTCAAAGAGCACTAGTTAGGAAACCGCCAGAAGTCACAGGTTTAAAACCCTACTATAGGCAGATAATCACTCACTGTGTGATCTTGGGCAAGTCATGTAACCTCTCAGTTGCCTAGTCCACCCACCGGTGGAAATGAGTGGAAGCAAGACCCCACTGTAAACGAGGTGCTGCATCAGAGCTGGCCTGGGCTATCCTGGGTAAACATACTGTTAAAAAAAAAGCACTAAAGCAGGCAAATCATGGTGATATTGCAATGCTTGCTAACATGGAGGTTTGTCATAGTGCCACATATGAGAAACATGATTAATGATGACATTAAAGCAACAGTGCGTGCTACTTTTTATTCTATGTCCTAATGCCCCTTTTCTCCAGTATTGTGACATGCACACCCTTTTCCCTCTCTCACATTGAGACTGCTTTAACATTTTTTTTTAAAGATTTTAAATAATTAAATGTTTTTATTTTCATTTATTTCTTTAATTCGTAACCAAGAGTGGTTGTTGTGGGAATTAAACCCAGGTCTGTCTGCTGGATGTACCAAGCTCATTATTAATCTCTAGGTTATACTGTCAGGCAGCAACAGTATTCCAGTTGATTCTGAACATACACTAGCTGTCCCATTATCTCAGAGAAAAGCATCTGTTGCATGCTAGTTCACCGTAGTTTGGAAAGAGGGTCAGTATGATGGATTGCCATGACAAAGTAATAATTTGTAAAACGTGCTTTTACTTGTATTACATTCAGCATAGACAGAGTGTGAAGTGCAGTACACTGTTTGTAAACTGTCAAAATAGCAAATTCGATTGAAGCTCAAGTAAAAGTTTGAACAAACTATTTTTGTGACTTGTCATGATGTTCGGTAGTGTGATTCAGCGCTGTGTGACTATCGGTATGTAGCATTACAATACAAGGCTGGTCCAAAAGATATGTATAACAGTAATCTGTTCTAATTGATAATGGCAGTAACAGGCACTGAAGAGAACATCTTCTCTTCCTACACAGTCTGGTCACAACAGGCAGGTCGCTGCTGGCAGTATCATGCAGAACACCTGTAGACAGACTGGCTACTCTTGGTTGATCTGACTAGCTCCATCTTTCTCTGCATTTTCTTGTCTGGGTATAGCTGAGCAACGTATTGTGTAGCTAACTGGATGGGACTGGTGTATAATCTGGAAAGAGTACAAATATCAACATTTTACACAAGGGACCGTTGTAAAGTGCTTTACATACTGTATTATTTTGATACACACAATATTATTTTGAGTGTTTTCATATTTTGGACCCACATTTGTGACAGTGGCGAGTTCAACTGGACCCATGCTTCTGGACCCCTACCGCTGTCACTGAACTGTTCACTTTATCAGTTTAGAGATTCCCACTTTCAGCACGGGAACGAGCACGCCGGTCGTGATGTAGATAGCAACCAATACATCATGGGATGCTGAGTTTGGGAAAGAAACATGGCAGCGCATTCATTAATTTGTACAAAATAAATAATAACTTAAATAAAATCCAGTGCTCACTAAGGTTTCATGAGGAAAAAACTGCAGAAACGAGCACTGGAATATTCATTCTTCCTATCTCTAAGGTAAAATAACAAACATCATTTTCATATACCATTCATTGCACTGCTGCTTTAAAGGAGTAGTCCACCTAGAATTTGCAAAAACACATGTTGTGCAGAGTGTTTCGATTTGTGTGTGAAGTCCTAGTGTGTTCTTCCCTCTGTCTGCTATTAGGAGTTTTTCCTAAATTAGCCTGCTAGCTTTATGGTAGTTTTACAACCCCTGGAGATCTCCATCTGAGATAACTTTATTGCATTCCTTGTTCCTACAATGCAACCTGTCTCTCAATTTGGATAAAGCCAGTGAATCTTGTGGCGTCAGTCTGCATCCCCTGGAAAAGTGCAAATAGTATACAGCTGCACCATTTTTTGTCAAAAGAGGAAGTCTATTGTTCATGATGGCACACATTCTTTCATCATATAGAGTGATCAGTAATTCCATGTGCCATTACTGATACAACAGTTTTTCTGAGTCCAGCCAGTGTCTAAGTACCAGCCTTTTCTTAGAGGCAGCTACTAATGATATATGGTATTTCTTCTCTTTTACAGCCACTTGCTGAGGGCTGCCAATTAGGCAGATAATTGCGGTAAATAGGTCTTGATGTCCTAGAAGAGGATTCAACCTTGCTTTGACGGTATTCTATAAGTCTTGGACTAATTCACACTCCAAGAAGATATGGATCAATGAACCTGTGGATTTATTACATCTAGTGCACACATCTGTCTTTGTAACATGCCAGTTTTTCTTATTCATGAATGCAGCATTCCAGTACGCTGAAACACAACTTGTGATGCAAAATGAAGCAGGCATTAATTCCCTAGTAATGCCCGCTTCATTTTGCAGTACTGTGACTGTCCACAGTAGAATCGCAAACTGAGTACCATCTCAAGTACTTACTTCCCACCTGCCCGCCCAGCAGTCACAATTGCATCGTCGCCGATCCTATACTGAAAATGCCTAAAGTGTACCTGAGGAGAGAAATTCCTGATCTCAGGCAGATGACAGAATGATAAAAAGTCACTGATTTTGGCCACAATCGCCGAGTTCTGTTTGCAATCGGCTATGTTAGAGGAGATTACGTAAATGACCGTTTCCACATTGCAATTAGCAGAAACATACATCTCTGTCTTTCTTTCAAAATGCAATTATCTGTACTCAGTTTATGTAGTGCTTCTCATGTTCCAAGCACATTTATGCGCTCCAGACTCGGGCTCTACTAGGGAATTAATGCCCGGTTGGTGGTTGGAGGCATGAGGCCAAACTGGGCATTAATTCCCTAGTAGAGCCCTCCTCTGTCGTGCATTAATGCTTACGTGTTTTATCAATTCTGAAGAGCATCACATGTGTACAGTAAAGACTATTAAGAATTTTGAACTGCATGAGTAAGTTCATTGTTTTTAACCTAGGGGTGTGTGTGTGTGTATATATATATATATATATATATATATATATATATATATATATATATACATATACATATACACACACATATACACACACACACACTTACATACCTGTTCCCACTTCTGATGTTTCAGGGACAGTGCATCAGCCCAATATGAACAGCTGCCATCTCCCTTCCAGTGGGATTTACCAATCATAATATTTAAAAAAAGTGTAAACTACAGAATTTATATATTTGAACTCTGAAATACAGTCCGACCTATAATTTTTAATGTCCCAGAATAGCCCAGGCCACCTGGTTACATGCTACCCTGTGGCACTTGTTTAAAGGTATACTAACTAAACTGATTCCCTCAGTTAATGTATCAATAAAATCTCAGCCTAACGAAGGAATAAATGGGCCATTTCAAGTGGTCAGGAGTAGTGAGAGGCAGTGGTATGTGTTACTATGTACTGTATCAAAGAGTAGTATATTTGCTGTAACATAGACAAACTATGAAGCACTAGGCATGGGAAAGGACCTTGTCATGGTTCTGTTTCTCACAGTCTGATTGTGCTTACGCTTTCCTTTTTAGTGTGAATGAACATTTTATTATGTGTTGTGAGTGAAGTGAGAAACAATGAGGCAATCTGAGACATAAGTGAGATACAGGAGTCGAAATTACGTTTTGTGGCCACTAGCCAGCATGGCTAGTGACTGGGAAAATCCACTGGCCCAGTTGGTGTACATACTGAACTGTTGCCTTCTCCAGTACAAGCCCATAGGGCTAGTTAAATATAAATCATACAAGCCCGATACAAAATCTACCAGCATTTGGCTAGCGGGCCAGTGACAAATTCGACCCACGTAAAGATACTTAATCTCCCTTTGTTCCCAGGTTGCTGCTGCTGCAAATGAGCTTTGGCTCAGTGTGCCTTCCCAAGCCCCCCAAATAATAATAAAAATAATTTTATTTCACAATTTGTTTAACCTGGACAGCCAAGCTGAGATGCAACATCTTGTTTCCAGTTGGGTCTTCCTCCTACCTCCCAATTTCGTTAATACGGTGGATTGAAGTACTAGGAGGTTAAGCGACTTGCTCAAGGTCTTACAGGGAGTATCTGTCTCTAGGGAAGTTTGAACCTGTGATTCAATGGCTCCAAATAAAGACATGTATTAAGAGAAACTTAAGTACTGTAGGTCAACAGAATTCCACTTTTTTTTTTTTTTGCTGATCCAGATTTGAGATCATCGAAGTAAACAAAGTCACAAGGCAGAACCCCACAACTCCCAGTAGCCACCATCACAGCTAGGGGGACAGCTGTGGAGGAATTTAATACAATATAAATACATTTCAAATTTAAAAAAGAAATAATTTGCAGGTTGAGAGGCCCGCTCCTCTCCCAAGGCGAAGTGTTGGTTGTGTAACCTATAATTGTCCTTGCGAGTGCAGCAGGACCAGCAATGAAAACAGAGCTTTCTAATGTTCCATGCCTATTTGTGGTATAGATTGCAATCACCCACAGATATTTCCCAACCATGAAGTCAGACACGGAAGATTGTGTAATGCTGCACTGTGGCATTGTCTACATCTGATATCTGGGAACATAGCAGGATCAACCAGAAGACATGTAAAATATTTTTCAGCACTAAAATTGCTAATGTGGGTCTCGCACATGGGTGTTCCCCTTTAACTTGCAACCTGTGACCTCAGCTGAGAGACGCCCACTGTCTTGGTCAGAAGGTGACTCCGGTAATCAGGGTACAGTCCACTGATGCACTTCTAGACTAGTGTGGACCAGTGGCATTCAGATCTATGGGTAACATGGCTTGCATTAGCACTAGTAAACTAGGAGTGGGTTTGACCTTCCGTTTCACATGTTGGGGGTCAGCCCAGAAAATATCTGGGTCAGAAATTTGCTTGCCGGTCTTTGTACTGCTTTAGATTTATATACTAGCTACATACATGCAGACTGGCCAGTAAAGTGACAAATCTTATGTTTCTGTAGCCCCTCCCCCAATCCTTAGTATCTGCCTACTATGTGCCTGCAACCCCATTCTCTACTTCCATGTCATCAAACTGCTGGTTGTGGGGGCCTGCAGTGCCTGGCAGCTGCTCAGCTCGTATATGGAAGTGTTTCCCGGCTTGAATGACTGAGTCGAGCTAACCCCTTCCTACAAAAATAGAAAAATATGTATAGGATTTGTAGGTTAGCAGGTATCTGTTTTTTATCTCTTTTAGATACCAGGATTCTTTAACTTGTTCAGATAGCAGCATGCTTTCAGAATGTATTCGCATCATGCTTTTTGTAACTTGGCAGCTTTTATGAATTGTAACAACCGAAACGTATTTATCTTTTTGTACTATCAGATTGCACTTTTTTTTATGAGTAGTAATTTGTAGGAGATCTCGAACATGTATAACTTTTTTTTTTTTAAATACTAAGCACTTTCACACTCATTGCACTGATATTGTGGGTCTGCGCTTTTAAGTGCATACTATTTCAGTTGCACCCTAGGTGGCGCCCACCACTCTCGACAAAGTCAGTATGGTGATACACTAAGTTTTTGTGTGAGTGAATGTACACCCTCTCACCTAAATAAAGGTATGCAACAACAGTGAAGCAACCTTGCTTGCTGTGTTATTTGTCCTCTGTGTAACTAGTTTTTCTGCTTCCCTGAAAATGTTTTCCTTTACTTGAATTAAAATTATGACATTGTTCTTAACCAATCGAGACTATTTAAAAATGTAAACATTCCTGTTACTCCTATATAGGGGATATGCAGTAGCCTATTTATCTTCATGAGTGAGGAAACAGAAGCATAACCCATCAGTGACAAACCATAAAGTGCGAAAGCCATGGGCGAGTTATATAAATCCTGCCCCTTCACAAGTACTGTGGCATATCTGTACTGTGTATCCAAGTTATACAATGTATTTTAAATGGTAAAGCTTTTATATTAGTTCTTTTAAGAGGATTTAATGGCTTCTGTTGGATTTCACTGCTCTGTATGGTGAGCAACCGAGGCCACTGTAATGTCATCAGGCATTGTTGAATCTGTTCTCCTGTAGCCAGCCTGCCGGTGCAGCAGTAGGCACGACCACTCGTAACGTCGGTGACCCATGTTTGGAAACGAGCCAGGGCTGTCGGAGGGCCAGCTGAGGGAGGATGATCAAGCATCCTGGCGGATGCTTCCCTCCTCCAGGGAGGGGAGATCTGCTGATCCGCTGCTCTACTGCCCCCTGGGTGACCACAGGAGGTGGTGTAGGGGATAGAATTTGCTGGGAGCATTGCAGCGAGCCTCAGGTCATATGGATGCATTTTTGTGCTGGCACTCAATGACACCGCAAGTTCCTGGGGGAAGGGCAGGGCCATCCACAATGCTCAGTGCTGGACTGCATCCACTACCTGTTGGGGGAACCTCCAGGCCTTCACGTCTGTTGCAGGTAGCCAAAGGGACTGTGCAAAAGAAATGTCAAGTGGCTAAGGTGTGCAGGGACCTGGGGGGAGGCTGGGGGGAGAGACAGCACAGCAGTAAGATCAAGTGGGCCTCTGGGGCCTGAGCAGGTATGTGGAGCAGTCTCGGTAAGCAGATATTGGGGCTTGGCAGAAGGATGTCCCTCCCAATCAAGCACACAGGGGAGAAAAATAAGCTGGAGAGGGGAAGCTGTTCTTCCGTGGGTTAAGGGCTCCTGTGTGACATGTCTGTAGTTGAGATAAATACCCAAAATGAAGACAAATTATTTATCTTCATTTAGAAGCCTTCAGTAAATAAAATAAATAAAACACCAGTGGTGATTTATTTTCCCTGATAAGTGTATCGTGCTATCTAACCTCCAGATAAATGTTATCTAGAGGTTAGGTATGTCACACTTTTCTTGGCCTTTGTGGAGAACAGAACCAATCAGAGAGCAGCTAACACAATGCCGATGGCATCATAACAGGCCTGTGCAGCACTGAAGCAAGCAGTTCAAATCATAGAAAACCAATAACATCTTCACACAGGAAGCTGATTTAAAAAGTTATAACAGTTACATTGATGTTATGTAGATCGAATACACAAAGCTTGAATCAAAGCATAGAACCGGTCTCCACTTGTGAGAGGACAAGACTTTCATAATTAACTCGTGGCTTCGTCACTTAATTGGGATTTAAAATCAAGTGTTTTACTTTGCAGAAATTAAGAGAAACCCCTACGTGGGAAATGGACAATACTAACTGAACTTACAACTTCAGAATTTTCAGAACTACAGCACATGCATGAGACTCCTTCATATGGTTGTAAGTGTACCTGGAATGCTTAGAAGGAAACACTCCTGAATGGCTAAGAATGATGTCATGATTTATAATAAACATAGGCAATGTGTCTCAGGGTAATAATTCTAAAATGCTTAAACTCAACGGTCAGTTGACATTTCTTAACAAAGGCTTTTCTATCGTTTTCTGCAAAGTAAAATGATGCAGGCAAGATTTTCCCCTCCACTACTACCTTAACACTATTCACACTCTTCCTGCATCCACTTCCTCCTTCCCCGCTACCTTCTCCACTCTCCTCCTCTTCCTTATTCTATCCTAGCCTCTTCTCTTCTCTTTGTCCCCTTCCAAACCTCTATTCCTTATTCCGAACCTTAATCCATTTCCCCTTCTCTTCTATCCCTCCACCTGTCTTCCTCTTCTTTCTTCCTTTCTCCCTCTCCTTTCTCTCTACCCTCCCTCCTCTCTTTCCTCTCTCATATTCCTCTCTAGTTGCTCCTCCCTGTTGCCCCCTCCTGATTAAATGACCACCCCTACCCTGTCCTGTTACTGACGTTACAGCCTGTGAAAGCCTGGTTACCCCACACTCCTGATGTAATAAATGTGTATTGTTATTAATTATGACAGTAGAATACTGTATATACTGTACACTGCTGTGTCTTGTTGCTTTGTACTTGTATTATGTACTTATCCTCTCCCTCCCCTTCCCCCAGGACACATCTGGAAACGAGCTTTATGGCTCAGTATGGCTTTCCTAGTAAATCTCTTTTGACCGGGTAAGTGCACTAGACAAATCCTGCCTATTTTCAGGCACGACCCGGGGGAGGGGGGATACAGATGAATGCCAACTGACCTTGAACCAGATTAAGCTGATGGTGGTATTTTTTAATGAATGAGGAAAATTTGGCCAGGGCACCGGGGAAATTCCCCTACTCTTTTCGATAAGTGCCATACATAAATGGATCTGCCCAAGATGTGTCTGTCCCTATTTTCAATGCAGAAATGTGTCCAGACTTGCTAGACCATCTATTGGATGTTCTAACAGTGTCCACATTTTAAGTTCAAAAACAGATGCAATTGTGTCCAAAATGGATGCAAACCATGTCAGTTTTCTGCTTCATGTTATGATTTTTTGTCACAAACAAATGCAACATCTGAAAATAGCAGCAGGGCTGCCTAGACGCAAGTGGATGGGCGCAGACTCAAGCACAGCATGCATTAGTGTAGGCATCCAACCCTTTTGAAAATCCCATTGATTTTAAATAAAAGTTCAATTAAAAAAAATATTCTAAATGAATTTATAATATGTTGATATGAACAGTTTGTGCTTCTCTCTTATAACCAACCATAGGAGACACAGAAACAGTAAATACAAACATAACGTGCATCCCAGACAGTGGAAAGAAATGCTTGCCCAAGCATCGGAAATTGCATCTTCTTCACGGCGCCCAGAGGAGGCTATAATTCACTACATGTGGGTAAGCATTTATTCCACCTTAATGTTCAGCACTTCAATATATGTTTTTATATATTCTGTTCCAGATTCTCTTATGGTTACATTACAAGAGTGCTTTCTTGAGACCACTGGATGAGAGAATTGCAAAGCTGCGCTGAGCTCTTCTGGCACACAAAGGACTTCAGAAGGCATTCACAATCATACAAGATGCTGGAACTACCCAGATAAACATACTGTAAGTCATGTAAAAACTTTTGTTTTTGAAAAAGAAACTTGAATTTAAAATCACAATGCTGCACTACGAAGAAAGTAAGAGATACCTCTGACTGGGTCATGGGGCTCGCCAACGAAACTTAAGAATTTTGGAACTGTTTGCATGAGAGGCCCTGTGGTTGCAAGAATGTCTGAAATACTTAGAGAATACTGGAAGGGCAACTGTGCACAACCAGCCTGTGCTACCACAGAGGGGTTCTAACTCCCTCGGTCCTCAAGAGCAAAGCTTGAGAGGTCTGAGGGAAATCAGAACCCTGAGGTGGCAGCTCAGGCTGGTTGTGCATACAGTTGCACATCTAGCATTTTATATAGTGTATAGCGCAAAAATAATTAAAGCCACCATACTGCGGAACTGCCACCACTGTAACGGTTCACTTCCCCTTTAACTGTTTGATGTGCACGAGCTGGTTCTAGAAATGAAAAGTGGGTGTTTCATGGATTTCTGAATCAGAAGGCAAGCTACTATACCACAGAAGGGTGCAACCACTTTCCATGACCTTTGAACTGTGGTACAACAACGTTTCAGCTGGCATAGAAACATATACAGAACAAGCCCTAACTATACACTATTACACAATCCTGACTGGTTTAACATGATGTCATGAGTTATGATTACATTTAAAATGTACATTTTCAGCTACCTGTCTATACCCATATTTAAGTGTGTGGCTCAATCTGATGATTCATGAGAATAGTTTCCCCACTGTATCTGGTTACTTCTACAGGGCTGTGATGTTTTAAAATGTTTTTCCATTCTAGAGTTTTGTCAGTATTACACTGGGTAAATTCTTACATTTTCTATGCTTTTTGTTGGTGCTTTTTTCTAATTGTCAGTTCTGAACCATATATTCTAGTTCAAGTAATCTACAGTATAAGCAAGGTCAAAAATTGTGCTTAATAAGCCTTTGTCTGCCACATTCCAAAACACAGATGGGTGGGAAACTGCAATTTGACGAACAGATACATGGCAGTCTTTCAAATGATCTTGCTACATGCCTGTGCAAAGGGTTCAAGATTGGCCAACTCCAGAACTATCAGCAACATAGCAACTTTCAAACAGAGGGAAAAAAGACAAAATATAGTTCACACAGTCATGCAATATGAAAAGCAGATGTTTGGGATTTCTACAGTAAAGGTCATACAACTGTCAAGCTTCTAGCCTATGTCCACCCTAGATCCCAAATACCAGGACAACATATAGCAACTTCTGGTAGACCATACACAACCACGAGTTCCACAATTTTTCAAATGACGTCCAAAATCTCTTTCAACAATAGAAACTTGATGGTAACGCATGCATCATGGAGGAAACAGTGTTTCTTACTCAGTTAAGGGAGAACTGATGCAAAATATTTTTGCCACATCATACAACTAGTCATATGCTATTTCCATCCTATTCAAATCCCCTTATAGATCGTGGGAGTGTTCTCAACCAATCAGCGCTCCTTTCCACTAGTTGTGAGACACTGCTGTTCTGCAGTGCATTTCCAGTGCAGGTGCCCAGAAAATGGGTACTGTCGAGGGAGTCTTAAAATATTTTTTGAATAATATTGATGGACCTCGATCAATAATATATTATTACGTCCTCCAACATACTCGTATGGTTGTCAGAGTGTTCTCACTTACACTCGTGGTGTATCAGAACGGCTCAGCCTCGGATTGCAGTTCTCATACCCTAACAATGAAACACAGTATTTGCCAGTACAAAGGGACCACTTAGACCACCCAGTCTGCTCAGAATCTTGACTGGGAGGTCGATCACATCTTCGGTGCTGCAGCCCCGTGCACAGGTGAAGTACCTGAAGCCAATTTGGGGTGAGGTATGACTCTGCAGACCTGATGAAGGTGCAATACCCGATTCTGAAGTCCATGGGGGAGGGAGAGGGGAGGGAGGTTTTTCAACTTTATTTATTTATTTATTTATTTGGAACAGGGACACCTTTATAATGCCCTGGATTCTTCCCCCATTGCTTTGGGCCATGAAGGAACAACACAAGTGTCAGTACTGGGAACCTTGAGCAGTCCCAACGGCAGGATGACGGGATAAGGACATGTATAGGTTGGAAAATCCAATTTTTGTAACATCTCCTTCTCCCACTCAAATCACTGGTACAAAGCAGACAAGGCCAGGTAGAAGGATGACTCTTCTTTGGAGGAAGATATCAAGAGAGATAAGGCATGGAATCCACATGGGTTAGGCACTGGGGAAGGGACCCTGAACTGGGTCCAATTTGCATTCCTTGTACCATAATTCTACAGTACCTACCCATATGTGGCTCTGTTCCCATGTAAGAGATCCAGGAGGCTTAAAAAATGTAACCAGTCTGTCTAAGCAAGGCAGTTTTATTTATAGAGCATCCTACCCTACAGAATCAGGGTGCTTCACACATATGCATCAATCAGCAGATCAAACCATTCAAATAGTAAGTCTACCCACTCTCAAGGCACTTTCAGTCGAAACATAAGGGGAGGGATGGAACAGCCTGCTGGGCCATAGTACCTGTGCCTCAGGAAAAGCTTTGTGGCTCTGGCATTACCCTCGCCATGGGGAGGATCGAGAATAACTCCTTGCTGTGCTTGTATTGATGAAGGAGGTGGCAGAGTGATGGTCCCGGGCGGGTGAGACCCAAGAATAGGTAAACAGAGCCAGTGGACGACTAGGCCCCTCTGAGGGGTCTGACTCGTGCCCGGCACAGACAACAATCTCAGAGCTGGGGGAAACTCAGCACCATAGTCACCACCATACCAATCAGCACCACTAGCGCACAGACTTCAAAGGCTCCAATATCTCCAGCACCGAGTTCACCCTCAGCACCAACAGCAGCACCATGCCCCACATAGGACAATGACACTGTGATCCAAGCCGATCTCTTCCTTAGTGTCATTAAAAGCAGAGAGTTCAGGATTCGCATTCAAACTGGCTGTGACCCCATAACAAACACCACAAACTGTCTCAACCCCAGAGTCAGCATCAGTGCCACTCTCTACATCATCACCCTAAAGTGACAACAGCCTGGGCTACACTGACTGTTGGCGTTGACGACTTCACAGATCTAGACAAGGTCAGAGGCCCTGACCTGGAAGCCAGGGTGACCCGTTGCTTAGCGTAATGGACTGTGATAGGTTCTATGCCAGCTGTCCAGAAGGAGCCAGGAGTCCACTCAGCACTAACAGAGATTCCAACACAAACCCAGCGCATGAGTTGAAGGAAAGTCCCATACCTCACTCAACTCCAAACAGCTGAGAGGGGACCCAAGGGAAGGGCACAATGTTCAACCTTCAAACGGCCTGGTCAGACACCTGCCGCCAACAGTTGGGACCAGACAGCCCAGCATCCAGCACTGGATTTGGAGGGCGCAGAAGTCAAAGGAAAAGTAGGCATCACAGAAGTCAATGTCATGGCCTAGTCCAAGGCAGGAAAAACTCTGTTAACACTCATTGTTGTTGTTGCCTATTTTAATGCCACACTTGCAAAAATGGAAAAGAGGTCTCTGGACCTTCATCTTGGACAACTCAGGCATTCTGAAAAATAATAAAATGAAAGTTAGGTGACAAAGAAGCAAACGCAGGCAAACTGAGGCAACACAACTCACTCAATGAAGGAAAAAACAGGACTGAGTTAGTCGAGGGGCCCGGCAATGGTTACTGGCAAGCATGTATCACCACGTGACAAGAAACAAATGTACAGACTGCACCATACTACACTAGTACTCTCTAGTGATAGCTGCACAGGAACTATTTTATATTAAAACTGTGCTTATTTTAAAAGAAACTAAAATTTATTTGACAAAACTTGCTACAAATCCATTTTATTAGCACAATGAGACACACCGGGGTGTTGACTGCGGTGGGATAAGTGCACTTATAGTGGCTGAAGGCACTTGGTCTACGGCCTCATGCCATACTATGCTACTAGGTGCGCACTTATCCCAACACAACCAACACCCAATCGTGTGCGCATGTGTGTGTATTTATTTATACATATTTTTGTTCATTTTCAGAGATATTTTTATTCTATGACATGCCTACAGGCTCCACTCACCAACTAGTCTGTAATATTTCTAGCCCACAGAAGACCATGAATCTGGTTTCAAACAAAGGCAAGCCATATTATTTTAGAAGAGTAATCCTGGACCACAGGCCTTAAAAAGGACCCTGATACCTTCAGGAAAACTTTGAAGAACTAATAGTTTTTACACGCATGGACTTACAGTATATTCATACAGATCTGCATTTTGCTTCCACTTTTTCATTAACAATTGTATGTGCATTGACGAGAACATAGGACCACTGCCTCACAGACTTCATCTGCTCAGGCTGCTTGTCTACACCTGATATCACAGTCCTCTGCTTGTGACATCACACACCGAGGATTAGGATGCCAGGTGTAGACAAGAAGCCACAGCAAATGTAATCTAGGGTACAGTGATCCTGTTTAACGTCAATGCCCACAATTATAAGGAAACAGGCAAAGGTAATAGAGACATTATATAAAACTAAGCCTTAAGATTATGGTTTCATAAAGATTCCTCTGTTACATCACAGGCATTTGGGAGCATACACAGTAAAACGGGAAATATTTAATGACATTTTATTTTCGCTGTTTTCGTGCTACCATCCCAATGGACGAAATTTAAATGAGAGCAAAAACTGAATGCCAGTGGACATCTCCGAACACCCTTATAAAACTTGTGTTCTCTTTACTTTCTATGTATGTTCTAGATGGAATAGTTGGAAAAAACACAAGGAGTATACAGCAGGTGAAGGGGCAGAAGAAAAATGTGAAGAGTTAAAAAAAAACAATGACAGAAGTGGCAGAAAGCTCACTTGCAATGGCATCAAAGAGAACAAGCACTTGTCAATGCCGAATGTTGGCTTGCTGGCACTGGCAGTGCAGGAGTTAGAGAGATGCACAATAGGACTGGCAGTGAAGTAGTGAACCGACGCCAACCTCAGCCCCACCATGCAGAGAGTGACAGGCACTGGGGTGTGCCTTTGGGTCATTGGCCATAACGCTCATGCCATTTCACCTCCCCCTCCCCCTGGGTGCAGTGTAGGAGAATGGAGTAAACGTTGGGGCCGAACAGTCCAAGGCACACCTCGACGCCTATCACTGGCTACAGGGAGAGGGGTGGAATGGCGTGAGCATTATAGCCGACAATGCCAAATCACACCTCTGGCACCTGTCAGTCTGTACAGAGTGGGGCATTACAGTTGGAAACCCTCATGCCCAGGGCATTTGTTGGTATTTTCACTCCAAATTTTCAACATAGGCCATTTGTGACCCCACCTCATGAACAGTGGCACTATGAGTTTGTTTGCCAAAAGGTGATTTTGTACAGCAACTGTGCATTTTGGCACCACAGGTGCGAAAACACATTTCGAGCAGGATGTGAAAAATTACAGCTGCACTATTCATGAGGAGGTGTTAAAAAATGTCATTGTTGAAAATCTAGAGTGAAAATATGAAAAATTGGTGACTTCACGAGCATGCGTACAAACTGCGCCACGCACGCCAGTAACGCAATTATTTTGGGGATTTGTTTAACCAAATTTTCAACATAGGCATTTTGGGAACTCCGGTCATGAACAGTGTCACTGTGATTTTGTTAATCTGGCCTGAACACTGATTTCCCACAGCGACCGCGCCATTGTGTGACACATGCGAAAACACATTTTGGGCAGGATGTGAAAAATGACAGCTGCACTGTTCATAAGGATGTGTGAAAAAAGGGCAATGCTGAAAATCTGGAGTGAAAATATTAAAAATTGTCAAAGTTATGAACATGCGCAACCGGACATCTTTTGGAATTTTTCCACCAAATTTGCAAGACAGGGTTTTTGGGACCCACCTCATGAACAGCAGCATTGTTGTTTCGTTATGTCCGGTCGCAAGGTGATTTTCGCAGTGACCATGAAATGACCTTCGGGCCAAGTAACAAGATGACAGTGCATGTGTTCATGAGGTGGGGTCCCAAGCACCACATGTTGAAAATTTGAAGGCAAAATTCAAAAAAGTGGCTGAGATATCCAACCAAGTTGAAAAAGCCCAATTTATGCCATTATACAGCTTACTGGCATTTCTTCAGTTCATGGTCAGCTTTGAAGAGTCCAGACGTGTTCCCAGTCCACCGAAGATCACCGCACCAGGCTCCGGAGGTGGGTGAGGGGTGTGTGTGGGGAGGTGAGATGTGCAGAGGGTGGCTGCGGGTTGGGACCCCACGGCGAGGGACCATTTTCTTTCTTTCAGGTAATTAAAAAAAAAAACTGAACACCGCAGACAGTTTTCTTTTTACAGGTGTATGAACAACTGTTGTGCACACTGGGGTAGGTTCCCAGTGTGCCCCATGACTTTGGGGGGTGATGTTGGGCCACACTGGGGTGGGCTCCCAGTGTGGCACAGAATGGGGGCAGAAGCCGGAACATGCCGACAACGGTCGGCTTTGATTACGGTAAGGCACACTGGGGTGGGTTCCCAGTGTGCCACACAATCTTGGGGGGGTTATTTAGCATGCCGACAGGGGGATTGGGAACCCCTGAAGTTGGCTTTGTAGGCACTGTGCGGCACGCTGCAGTAGCAGCCACTGCCACCATGTTTACTGAAATACTTCACCAGGAAAGGCATGTTGGGAGGTGTGTTATTGTGCCGCTGCATGACGAGCTTGTCTCTTATTGCAGCGCCACTTTCTTTACAAGTTTTGACCACTTTACATATTTCTTGTGTGAGCGCCTGCATGCTGGCTTATTGGGGAATGAGGGACGCACTTACTAAAGCATGCCCTGCATTCACCCACACTGACGCACCTCCAAAATCTGCTACTACCGCAAGATGTTGGCTTACACGCAGGTGCAAGCCAACATAAAAAGGGTAAGGGGTTCAATGTGGTTCACAACCAAAGTAAAGATGGTTGTAAGAGCCAAAAGGAGGGCATTCTTAAAGTATAAGGGAAGCCAACGAGAGGAGAAAGATAGGGAGAAGTACCTAGAGGCAACAAAGGTAGCCAGCAGGAAAATGAGGGAGGCCAAGGTGGAGAAGGAATTCTGGCTGGCAAGGGGAAAAGCCACTCTTTAAGTCCATCCAGGAGAATCGTAAGGTCAGAGGGGGTATTATTAGACTGAAGAATGAGGAAGAAAGGGAGGAGGAGGACAAAGGGGCAGAGATACTTAAATGTTTTTGTTCTGTATTTACTAGAGGAAGGGCCACTGGCAGAATGTGGGATAAAGAAGGGAAGGAAGGAGAGCAGGGGCTCACGTGGCATGGTCAAAATAACAGAGAAAAGGGTACTGGAAAAGTTTACTGGTTTGTATGTAGATAAATCTATGGGACCTGATGACTTTCACCCGAAGATGCAGAAGGAGGCAGCAGACGTGATAGCAGGGCCACTTGCAGATATATTCAGCTGTTCACTGAACACAGGGGTGGTCCCTAGGGACTGGAGGACAGCAGACATGGTCCCTCTACACAACAGCGGAAGGAGAGATGAACCAGAGAACTACAGATCAGTCAGTATGACGTCCATGGTGGGAAAAATTACAGTCTTAGCTAAAGAAGGAATGGACTGCAAGTCTCCAGACAACATGGATTCATGAGCGGAAGGTCTTGCACACAAATCTAGTTGACTTTGACTGGGTGACCAAGGCAGCAGATAGGGGGCAGGCAGTAGATGTGGTATACCTGGATTACAGCAAGGCCTTTGACTCAGTCCCCCCACAGCAGGCTGATCGAGAAGATAAGGGACTTATGAGTAGGAGAAAAAATGTCAGCTTGTGTGCAGAACTAACTGAGGAGAAGAATAAAAAGGGCAGTAGTTAATGGGGAGTTTTCAGAGGTAAGGTAAATAAAAGTGGAGTACCCCAGGGGTTAGGGCTGAACCTGGCCCTTTTCGGTGCATTTATCTGTGATACAAGCCTCAAGGGTAAGACCTGCCTCTTCGCAGATGACACAAAGATACATGCAAGCGTGGACATAGAGGAAGGGATAAAGGAGTTCAGGAAGGATCTGGGCAGGTTGGAGAGCTGGTCAAGGATTTGGCACCTGGGCTTCAATGCAAAAAATGTAAAGTGATGCACATTGGGAAGACAAACCGAAGAGTGCAATATGAAGGGGCGGGGGAGTGGTACTGGAAAGTACCATGGAGGAAAAGAGCCTAGGGGTCATGATATTGGAGAGCCTAAAAATAACAGCACACTGTAATACATCTGTGAGCAAGACAAACAAGATGCTGGGTTGCACAGGAAGGGGAATAAGCAGAAGACATTAGGAGGTGTTCCTCCTATTCGAAACAGAAACGGACAGTAACAGCAAAAAACACCAAAGGTTCAGCTAGCCTGCCCAGAGTTCCCTATCTGCCCCAGGAGCAAATGTCCATATGGGGTTTTATCCTCCTTGGTCCATCCCCCTGTTCCCCTCCCTACTGCTATCGACCTAAGCAACCACTAAACCCTACACTCTGTCCCAGTCATGCTTTTTTTTTTGTAGTTTATGCCAACATAGTCCTTGCAGAAACCAAAGACTAAAGAGCAGCAAGTCCTGGGAACCAGGCTCCTCAGCTATTTTGGAGCAGAGGGGCCTGGTCCCCAGGTCCATCTAAGGCATGTCTTGCCCTTGATGCTTTCCCCTATGGCACAAATGAATAGACTGAAAAGAATTGAGCCCAGCCCTAACCCCCGAGGTACTCAACAATTTATGGTCTTGGCGCCAACCACCTCCACTGACAAAATGTTCCATGGTTCCACCAACTTTCTAGAAAACAGAACTTCCTCACATCCCTCTTAAACCCCCCAAAACCAGTTTCCACTTATGACCTCGGACACTTGACTCTGTACTCTTCAATCAATCAATCAAAATCTTAATTTAACCAGGCGATCACCATTGAGCATAACCCACTTTCAAGGTGGACCTGGGGTTTTCAGGAGAAACTTATAAGAAGGATACACTGAACAATGTACAAGGCAGGAATATATACAATAATTAATAATAGACAGTAATGAGTGACAGTCGGGATATAGGTCAAGGGATATAAAATAATAACACGTTATAAAAAGTATACACGAGAGTATGCATGTATAAATATAACAATCATATGGGTATAACAGATTAAAAAGCGCACAACATACAGTTTATGTAGAGGTCCTGGATAGGGGCGAAGGTTACAAGGCTACACTAGTTAAATAGTTCCCCGCAGCTCACCTGGTTTATTCTCTTCAGGAACTTGAAGGTCTCTAACATATTCCCACCTCTCTCGCCTGATATCCAGTCAGTACAAGTTCAGTGCCTTCAGACGATCTTCGTAAGCTTTGCCCTGTTGACCCTGAGTCATCTTGATCACTTTGCATTTTCCATTTCCAGTCTGTCCCTGTACTTCCTTGGGTGAGGACTTCAGAACTCAATACAGTATTCCAGGTGAGGCCACAGAAACAGAATCTGACAGCAGATAAGGACCACTTGACCTACCCAGTCTGCCCATTTTTCCCTATCTACAGATTCACCGCAGACCCTACTTTATTCCCAGCCCATTCTCCCTCTTCCATTTCTGTTCCACTAAGATTCCTTTATGCCTGTCCCATGCATTCCTGAACCCACCACTGTTTTCACCCCACCACATCCACTGGAAGGCTGTTCCAGGAATCCAACACTCTTTCTGTGAACAAATACTTCCTCACATCTCTCCTGAATATACCCCCCTCCAGCTTCATAGCATGTGCCCTTGTTCTTGAACACCTTTTTTTTCTGAAAAATACTTCCTTCCTGTACCTTATGTACCACCACGAGGTGTTTAACGATCTCTATCATATCCCCCTCTCCCTCCTCTCTTCCAGGGTGTACATACTGAGGTCCTTTAGTCTCTCCTCATAGGGCTTCTGATGCATACCCTACATCATTTTAGTTGCCTTCCTCTGGACTGCCTCCACTCTGTGTCCTTCCAGAGATGCAGTCTCCATAACTGGAGAAAGTACTCTAGGTGGGGTCTTAGTAGCGATCTATACACAGGCATCACCATCTCCTTCTTTCTGCTGGTGATACCTCTCCCTACACACCCCAGCATCCCACTAGTCCTCCAAAACTGCCTTGTCACACTGCCTGGCAACCTTTAGGTCATCAGATAGGATTACCCCCAGGTCTCTTCTTTGCTTGGTGGCCATCAGTACCACTCCACCCATTCTATACTTTGTCCCTGGCTTTCTATGCCCCAAGTGCATTATTTTGCACTTTTGCACACTGAAACCCAGCTGCCATACCCTTGACCACTCCTGGTGTTTTCTCAGGTCTCTGCTCATCCTTTCCACCCCCCATGGAGTGTCCACCCTACTGCAGATTTTGGTGTCATCCACAAAGAGGCAGCTCTTCCCTTCTAGCTCCTCTGCAATGTCACTTATAAAAATATTAAAGAGGACAGGTCCTAGCACGGACCCCGAGGCACTCCACTGGTCACCCTTCCTTCTTCGGAGTGAACCCTGTTTACCACCATCCTCTGCCGCTTATTCCCTAACCAATTTCTTACCCAGTTTACCACTTTTGGACCCATTCATCAGCTACCCAGCTTGCTTACTAGTCTCCTATGTGAAATGACATAGAAAGTCTTGCTGAAATCTAGGTAGGCCATGTCTACCACTCCACCCTGCTCTAACTCCTCCAAAGAAATCTATCAGATTTGTTTGGTGCGGGTGTGAACTCACCAATGAATCTTCGCTGCCTCGGTTCTTGTAACCCGCTGGATTCAAGATATTCCACAATCCTTTCCTTCAGCAGTGATTCCATTAACTTTCCCTCCACCGATGTCAGGCTTACTAGCCTATAATTGGCAGCCCCCTCTCTGCTTAATTTTATATTTATTTATTGAAATGTTTCACTAGGAGGACACACTGAAAAACAAGTTGCTCGTCTCATGGTGAGACCTCGGGAGGGAGGGAACATGAGGATAACTACAGAGACTGATACAACTTAACAAATTACACATTTGGTCAATATACAACTAGCAAATACATAGATTGTATAAATACACAATGACTAATGAGGGGAAGGGAGCAGCTAGAAGACAGTGCAATAAATGGAATGCAAACAGTTTTGGTGAAAGGCGGGCTGGTATCAGCACAGACAGTACAATAATTAACTATACAACAGAAGTGCAGAATAAAGTACAGAGCAATGGAATTTTAGGGGCTGTTGGTATAGCACAGAGTAATGGAGGGGGGAGGAAGGGGAGTAGAGGAGGGATGCAGGAGGGGAAGGCGAAGGGAGGAGTGAGGCATACTAAGGTCGGACCCCTGCAGGATGCTGAGAACCCAGCCAGGGGGCAGAGCATGGCAAAGATAGAGGTGATGGAGAGGAGAAATAGGAGGTGAGAGGCATACCATGATCTGACCCCTTCAGGATGCTGAGAACCCTGTCAGGGGACGGAGCAAGGCAAAGACCGGGGTGAAGGAGAGGAGAAATAGGGGGAGAGAGGCATTCCATGATCTTGGCCTCTTCAGGATGCTGAGAACCCTGCCAGGGGGTGGAACCAGGCAAAGGTGGAGCAGTGATACAAGATAATTGATAGGGAGGACTGGAGGGAAGCAGGAAGTAAGGGTGGGTAGCAGAGAAGAGGGACAGAGGCAGTGGAGATTAGATTTGAGACATGGGTTGGATAAACCAGAACAGAAATTAAAGGAGGGAGATTAAGATGGATTAAATCAGGATCAGCCAAAATGCGAGTGTCAGAAGATCTGAGGGAGTGTGATGGGGGGTTGAGAGAAATGTGGTGAGGTAAGGAGGGAGTTCACCCAGCCAGTATTTGGAGATGAGTTTGGTGCAATGGGAGAGGTGCCTGTTAGCAAGCGGGGGAAATGACAGGACATGACAGAGATCACAATGATGAGACTAGTAGGGAGCATCAAGAGCGAAGCGACATAAGAAGTTAAAGAGAATGTCCAATCTCACCAGGGAGGACTTGGGAGCGGCACCACAGACTATGTCACAGTAGTCAAAGATGGGGAGGATCATCTTCTGGACATGTTCACGCCTGGCCGTTGGAGGTATGCAACTATGGTTCCTTTATAAGGCTCCAAGCTTGGGGCGCAGTTTTTTCAAGATGGCATCAACATGTCCAGAGAAGCTGAGGTGTTGGTCCACCCAAACCCCAAGGTATCTGAATGAGGTGGTGTCCTCTAAGATAGTCCCATACAGGGTGTGGAAAAAGGGCAGGTCCGGGAGCCTTGAGAGTCTCTGTCAGGTGCCAAAGGTCATGGAGACAGTCTTCCTGATTTTCAGGAAGAGCTGATGGGAGGAAAACGAAAGCTGAATCTGGTGGAAATCATGCTGCAGAGTGGTTTCAACATCAGCTGGGTTTTTGCCAGAGGTACACAAGACAGTATCATCGGCATACATATGGATGGAGGAGGAGGGGCAGCAGACTGATGGTAGGTTGTTTAGGAATGTGGGAAAAAAGAATGGGACCAAGCACCAAGCCCTGTGGGACTCCTGTGGTGATAGAGAGTGGAGGGGAGATTGACTCTTGGACCTTTACAGATTGTGTTCTGCCTGTGAGGTAGGCCCTAAACCAGGAAGAGGCGGATGCAGACAACTCAGTTGACATGAGGGAGTCGAGAAGGAGTGTGTGGGAGACAGTGTCGAAAGCCTTGGTGAGGTCAACAAAGATGGCTGAGGTGATGAGGCCATTGTCCATGCCGGTAAGGATGCAGTCAGTGAGCCTGAGTAGGGAGGTGGCGGTGGAGTGATTTTTTCCAAAAACCAGATTGGAAAGGGGTGAAGAAGGAGGAGGTAGTTAGGAAGGAGGTGATTTGAAAGAGGACCAAGTGTTCCTGGAGCTTAGCAAGGGTGGGGAGAAGAGAGAAAGGGCGAAAATTAGCAGGAGAAGTGGGGTCACCACTCTTGGGTAGGAGGAGGACCACAGCATGCCTCCATGCCGAGGGGACAGTTGAAGACGAGAAAAACAGGTTGAAGATTAAGAAGAGAGGAAAGGCTATAGCTGGGACTGAGAGGTAGAGGAGCTTTGGGTCAATGTCTTCAGTGAGGAGCCTTTAGAAGAGTTAAGTGAGAGAAGGACATTTAACATTTCATCAGGGGAGACTGCCGAGAAGGTGAATGTAGGGGATATAGGAGGGGGATGAGTGCCTAAGGAGGGGGGAAAGGGGAGGGAAGTTGGGAGGAACTTTAGGAGAGCGGAGGCACATAAGATATAGTAGGAGTTAAATTCCTTAGCCACTAAGTAGGGGTCAGATACAAGGGAGTTGTTTATTTTTAGCATGGTGGGGGGGAGCTTGGACCACTTTCCAAAACTAAGAGGAAGTGCTGATATTAGTGAGGAAGGCTGATCTAAAATACTCGGACTTGACTAATCTGGTAGCTTTAGTGCAATAATTTTTTAGCGTGCAGTTCTTTACATAATCAATGGGGCGCTGGGATGCCTAATGCTTCTTCCAGGCTTTGTTGCGTGCCCTGAGGTAGGCCAGCAGTTCAGGGGTGATCCAGGGAAGATGGCTGCCATGTACTCTAGTTCATTTGAAAGGGGCAAATGTACTCCAGGCTGTAAGGAATTTTTCTTTAAAGTAGCTGAGAGCCTGGTCCACAGAGTAGGCGAAGGAAAGGGAGACTCAAACAAAGAAGGCAAAGTCCTGTAGGAGGGTGTAAAGGTCTAAGGATTTGTAGGAGCAAAGTTGCAAGATTTTATGTAGGGATTTGGGCCTGTGGACCTTTCTTACCAGGTAGATAGGGTGATGGTCACTGAAGGCATTTGGCAGGATGCCAGATTTAATGACTCTGTGGGGGTGGGAGTGAAGAGCCTAGTCGATCAGGGAATGGTTTTGGATTTTTTCAGCATCAATAAATGTAGGTGAGACATGTCTCTAGAGAATATTCACTGCTCTGTCATGAGGCAGGGGGTATTTTCTCCGCTCTGCAACGAAGTAACTACTACAACTAGGACCAGGTAACTATATATTGTAAATATATATTCATGATACAACATTCCATTGTCAGGATGCATGGAAGCGCTATAACTGGTGCATGGGCAATCTGGAAAAAAATGTGGAAGTAAGTATCAGCAGTGACCTTGCCTGGGCATCACCCTATTTCTGTCCTCAGTTTTAAATAGGCAAGGAAGGGATCCCAGCAAGCAAAGTATGCACCGTACTTATTGACTATGATATGTGACATGCGATCAAGTGAGACCAAAAGTGTAAGTGTATGGTAGAGCTCAGAAAAAGTTGGGATTTCTGTGGATCTCCAGCGACATAAAATTAGACGTTTAGTTGACATGCCTAACAAGGCGAGCCAGTGTAGTTGCTGAGGTTTTAGGCGAGCTCCTTGGGGCAGGAGACCCAAAATCCAGACCAAAGGGTCTAAATGTGTAGTACAACCTAACACTTGGGTTGCAAGCTGGGCTATTTGTGACCAAAAGGAAAGTAACAAAGGGCATTGCCACATGATATGAAGTAGGTCTCCTGGCTGGGCCAAACACCTCCAGCAGAGATTATTGTCCTGAAGCTTCGCTTTATGGAGAACTACCGGTGTTCTATACCAATGATGCAATATTTTATTTTGAATTAATCTGCTGCTCAGATCTGTATAGTGCATACGTGCCAGTTTCCAGCAACGGGCCCAGCAAGCATCTTCTAACTTAGTGTTAAGAGCTTTTTCCCATTTTTGCTGAGACTCCCTAGATTGTGAGGGGATACTATCTCTTATGCTAGCATAAATGGAGCTGGCTTGGCCTTTGGGAAGCTGAAGCCATTCAGATAGCTTCTGAGGTCCATCCCCTACAGGCGTATGACGTTTCAAATAACCTGAGAGGGAGCTGCGGAACTGTAAATATCTCCAAAAATCCCCTTTCCCCAAATCTTTTGTACTGGCAAGATCCTGAAAGGATTGAAACCTTCACTCTGTCGTGTCAAGGACATCCAACAGAACTCTGATACCTTTGCTCTCCCACTGAGGCCAGTAAATGGTCACGTTGCCCACCAGAATGTGTTTGTTGCAATGTATAGGAGTAAAGGACAGGGGCTGGGGATTGGCTTTGATCCATGTGTGCACTTTGTTCCATAGTTGAACCACTGGGGATATCGTGAAATGGACCTGCATATGCTTAGATAAGGGTTTGTAAATCAGGAGAGAAAGACAGTGGACCTTAGCAGTTTCCTTTTCCATGTACAGCCATTGTGGTGAGCCTGAGGAAAGTGTGCTAAACCACTTTAGGGATTGCGCTACTGAATAAGTCCACGTATAGCCTTCCAGCCAAGGCAAACACCAGCCACCTACCTTCCAGTGGGAGCGCAGTTTGCTTCTGCTATACCAAGGTTATTTGTTATCCCAGAGGAAGTTTCCAATTATGGTGTCTAGGGTGTGGAGCCACTTGGTAGGTGAAGCCAATGGAATGTGAGACAGGGGGCATAGGAGCTTGGGAGCTAAGATCATTTTAAGGGCTGATATTTTGCCTACCAGGGTAAGATGAAGCGCTTTCCACCTGTCCAGCTCTGTTTTGAGATCTGCAGCTAATGGCTGCATATTAAGATCCCATATTTTGGAAAGATGATAGGGAACATGAATATAGAGATATAACAGGGATCCTGGGGCCCATTTGAGGCCTAGAGGGGCCACCATATTTGGGGTGCAGATGGGGTTAAGAGGGGGCACTTCGGTTTTGGATTTATTAATTCTGAGGCCTGATATGCCCGTAAAGTCCGTCAGAAGAGAGAGAAGAGCCGGAAGGGAAGTAGATATATCTTCTAGTGGGACCAGCTGGTCTTCCGCATACATAAGAGTAGCGTATGCTTGGGACCCCATAGATATTCCCCAGATGATAGGGTGCTGCCTAATAGCAGCTGCAATTGGCTCAGCCGCAAGAACAAAAAGATGGGGAGATAGGGGGCAGCCTTGCCGGGTACCTCTCCCAAGCTGAAAATGTTCAGAGACCAATGCGTTAGTCTGTACTCTGGCCACAGGTTGATGGTAAAGTGCCCGTATCCACTTCTGGAAATGCGGCCCAAACCACTGTAAGACCAGCCCAAGATAGTCCCATTCCAGAGAATCAAAGGTCTTTTCAAAGTCAACAGCCACCGCCGCTGCTGGAGTGGAAAGTCTTCGGGCTTGCCACATAAGACTGAGTAGGGATCTGATATGGTCTCTACTGAAGCAACCCGGGACAACCCCACTTGCGAAGCGTGGATAAGGGCGGGAAGAAGAGGATTTAGTCTGGTGGCCAGGACTTTGGCAAATAGTTTGCTGTCTTCGTTAATAAGGGAGATTGGCCAGTAGCTTGCAGGCATAGTGGAATCTTTACCTTTTTTTAGGGAAGACAGTAATAACTGCCTCTCATAAGGTGTGGGGGGGGGAGATACCGCTATCTAGGCCTCATTAAACACCGAAGATAGAAGAGTGGTGATTTGAGAAGAAAGGATTTGCCAGAACTCTACTGGAAAACTATCCCCTCCTGGGGTTTTACCTGTGTGCAAGGTCTTTAAGGCGGCTGCTAATTCGGAGGGCTGTGGAGTGGGGAGCTGGAGAGAGGAGAGGAATGCCTCTGCAACCCTCAAGTCCTGCCCCCCTGGTGGAGGTGTATAAATCTGACTAAAACTGTTTCATAATTAGACTGATGCACCGGGGGTCCGTTTGGGTTGCACCAGAGGGATCATGGAGAACAGGAATATGGCGCTCGGCCTGCTGTTTGCATAGTCTATAGGCTAAGAGCTTACTGGCCTTTTCCCCACTGTCCCCATAATGATGACGCAGTCTGAGTATGACAAGCTCTGCCTTCCAGGAGAGCAATTGGTTAATCTCTATATGAGTTCTAAGCGGTTCTTTTCCCATAGGAGAGCTTGGTTGTATGTTAGGGATGTGTTTAGCTAATGTTTCTAGTGTTTTAAGATGTGATTCTAGGGATTTCAAGAGATGTTCCCGCTGCTTCCATCGTTTGGAAGCATACGCAATTATTGCCCCTCGAAGAGTGACTTTGAGGGCTTCCCAGGTAATATCGGGGGAGGTATCCTGGGGGGAGTTTTCTGCTAGAAAGAGGGTGGTTTCAGAGGATATCCATTGCACAAAGTCTGGGTCCTTAAGGAGAAGAGGGTCCAGTTTCCAAGAGGAGGATTTAAAAGGGGGTATGCCCCAGACAGTGTGCAAGTGGACCGGGGCATGGTCAGATATAACCTGGGGCATGATCACTGAGTCAACTGTATTTTGGCAGATATCCACAGAGACTAGTCAAAAATCCAGACAGCTGTGTGTACCATGCACCGGGGGCACATAGGAGTAGTCCCTCGTCTTGGGATGCAGGGTTCTCCAAAGGTCTGTAAGCCCCAATTTGGGCATCATCTGTTGTAAAGCTAGCCAGGCCCTGGGGTGTTGAGCGGAAGTTGGGATACTATGATCTAATTGAGGTGCCAAGGCTAGATTAAAATCTCCCCCCAGAATAACTGGGGTGTGTGTGGGAGCAAGGGAGCTAAGTTCCTGGGCCACTTCATGAAAGAAGGTGGGGCATCCTCATTCGGAGCATATATGCATCCCAGAACCAAGGAGCTTTCTGGGGTGTTTAGTAGAGAGAGCATCCATCTGCTGTGAGGATCTGTCTGCACCAAAGTGGGGGACCAGGTGAGCGATTTGTGGAGGAGTATAGCCACCCCTCTTTTCCTGGAGGTGGAGGAGGAAGAAGAAAAGACTTTCCTAACCCAGTCTCTTGCCAGTTTATCATGGTCCTGCACTGTTAATTTTGTTTCCTGCAGAAAGGCGACTGTGGTCCTCAGCCTCTTAAGATGGGATAACACCTGTTTACACTTTACCGGGGTGTTCAAGCCCCGTACGTTCCAGGTGTAGCAGTGGAGGTCACCCATCATCACGTGAAACATGAAAAGTGCTGAGGGATAAAGACAGGCACACTGAACTGAGGCTGAGTCAGCAACTGCATTAATCTGTAGGAAAGGCCCATCAAGCCCCTGCCACCCGGAATAGGCATTCAAACTAGAGTCCTGCACTACAATGTAATGAAACAGTTCCCGGTCACATACATTAATATTAACAAGACACGGGTAAACAGCCCAACAAACATTAAAACTATTGACAAACAACTTGAAAACCAGTTGAAAACTCTTGCATGGAAGGAGATAGTTATGCCGGCAGGCAAGCTGCCAAGGCCATCTATGTCCTTCTTACGGGGTGAGGATTCGGAAAAAAAAAAAAAAGGTCACGATCACCTACTGTCTAGTAGGGCCTTGTCCCATGTGGGATTTAAGATTGTGGGGAGAGATGATAAGAGCAAATGAATCTGCATCTCGGGGAAGAGTGCTCAGTATTCTGAAAAGAAGAGGGAGGTGGATCTGGTAGCAGAGGGGGTACTTGCAGAAGGGGCACCAAACTTATAATGTAGAAAGCTGATCCCAGTACTCGAGCTGAGATCTATCGGATGAAGCTCCGTCCCCTGCTGGAATCCCTCATTCCAGACACGTATGGTGGCCCATAGACCGGCAGGATGACCTTAGGAACACTATCCAGCCCCAAAAGGAGGGGAGGGTGTTTGTCTCTACATAAGAAAACAACCTAGTCCCTCAAAAATTAGGAGGTACAGTGAGGTAACCCGATGGGCTAAATATGTGCATATCTCACAAGCATCGAGGCCCCCCCACCCTCATCAGTTTAGGAGAGACAAACATCATAGAATAAATTATCAGCCTTGCAATTTAAAAGATATCAGAGCACAGCAGCAAAAGGTAAAATAGAAATAAAAAAAAGGAGTTTAACATCAGCACTGTAACAGTTCAGCATCGTGGGCTAGAAGGTGTGCAGCTACCCCGAGGTCTTAGCTGGTGCTTAAGTTTAATTAGTGAGGCCTCTGGAGGGGGAACAGTACACAGATTAGGGTATAGAGTCAGCAATGAGAGGGGTCGCATAGTCTCTATTGTTAATCCCCCCTTTACTAGCCCCGCTGAATGAATATTATTATAACGGAGAAGTCTTGCTCATTCTCCAAATCAGGGCGGCGCCTCCTTCCCCGGCGAGGCAGCTGAGTGCAGCGGGGCCTTGCAATGCTTATCTTGATGTAGCGGGACGTCAGGGGCCTCTGGTGAAGACCTGGTCATGGGGGATTACTGTGTTTTCATTGCCGTCACTGCGCTCCATGACTTTGGCTCTCTCTGGGGTAAGTGAGCAAGCTGCTGTGCAGCCTCCTGGGGTCAGCGTCCATCAAAGTTTTCAAGACGGCAAACTTGTTAAGGGAACGGAACCGGCTTAGGGAATCCTCCTCGCAGTCTGAGCTGGCGTCCTCTTGCTGCCGCTCCATCGGGTGCTGCCTCTTCTCCTGGCACCATGAGGGCATCCGCTTCCTGCTTCTAGGAAGGTGAGAGGCCTTGAAGCGCTGGACAGGCTGTCTCATTGTCTGTGGAGGTGAGACTGGCGGTGATGCTGTGCGATATACGTCGCTCACTGGGCCCTCAGCCTTACTGAATAATACTGGGTCCTGGAAGTCTTTAGAGTATTCCCTCGGAAGGAAATCCATGAGACTTTCAGGAGAGGAAAAGAGAGTAGGGGACCCATTGATGTTTATTTTCATTGTCGCTGGATAGCGTAAAGAAAAGGAGACTTGATGAGCATGCAGCATCCTACGGCAATCTGATAAGCTTTCCATCTTTCGGAGAGCTCCTTTGAATAGTCCTGGAAGATTTGGATCCAATTTCCATTCCAGAACAGAGAGCCCTTAATTCTGGCCGCTTTAGTAACTTGCTCTTTTTGTCAGAAATCTAGAAATCAGGCCAAAATTGGGCTCGGACGTTCTCCGGGTTTGGTGGTGGAGCAAGTGAGCGGTGAGCCCATTCAATATGGAGGGTTGTACCAGACGGTAAGCCAAGGATCTGAGGCAATGTAGTTTGCAAGAAGCCAATGGTATCTTGTTGCTCCATTCCTTCAGGGAAGCCGATGAACTGCAAATTACTGCAGCAGTTACAGTTTTCCAAACCACTCTAGGACAGCGGCAAGAACCTGGCCTCACAATTTGGTCTAGGACCAAAATTAATATTGTCAAAGACATGTACTAATGTAATGTAAAGAGACCTCAGGAACTGAAAGAGTTGGAGGTAAAGTCTACTGGTTCAGGGTAGCCCGAAAAGTGCAGATGGAAACCCCCACTATCAGGTATGGCTGACCTGTAAACAACAGGTCCAGAAACACTTGAACCCCTTACTTGGTGAGCAAGGGGGTCCCGGTGGGGTTAGCCCATCAAGGAGAATGGTCTCCACTTAGTCACAGGAACCTTCCTGATGGAAAGCCAAGCACGACTTAGAAGCCTCTTGTGGTGGTCCAGTAGAACCAGATCCTACCCACTGCATATTCCAAAGGAATCATCCTGCCCCTGTGTGTACAACTGTAGTAGCAGTCTCTGAACTCAAGGAAGAAAGGAAAAAGTGTACAGGAGGACGTGTCCACTGCAGAAAAAAGCATTCCGACAGAAAAAAACAGGGGCTGGATTTCTAAGGCAAATAGAGGCAGATGTGCGTTGAGGAGGGACACAGAAGGACCAAATTAGGGCTAGCCCATTTCTTGAAGTGACTGAAAGAGGCAGTGACTCAATGTGGTGAGGCACTACCCACTCTGGCCTCCCTGAAGGTAGTAGAAAAGGATTCTAGTTTGTTTGCTGAAAAACAAACATCATAACTCCATCACACACTTGAAGAGGATAGTTTCATGTGCGACTGGCATGGACCAGTGCACAGTAACCGAAGGTGTGAATATGTGAGAAGGTACCTCAGAAAAAAGACCTACTTGACCTTCCGTCAAGAAGGAGAAAATCGCCTGTTAAGTTAAGCAAGCAATGAAGTAGGAACCCGAGTTCCAACTCGGTGGAGAGTCGCTTCTGCTGCTGTAAGGCTCTGCTCAAGAGAAGAACGCCTGATAAAAAGAAAGGGGAATTAAGAGACTGGGCAGTCGCCTAGGTCTAGGAAATGTCTCTGAATGAGAGAAATTGCTCTTAGAGAAAGAGATAACCATACCGCCGCCGGATCGCACTCCCCCTAGGGGAAGATGAAGTCAGGTACTCTTTACCGTACTCTGGAGATGAGCGCCTCAGGGGCTGAGGTGGAACCTGATCAGATCCAAAAAGGGGGGTATCGGGTAATTTCGGCTAGGCCCTGTGCTGTGATAAAAATTTATTTATTTATTTTTTTTAGTCTGAGCTTGACAAGGCTTTCAGACTGCTATTTCACAAGGATAGTCTTGATACAAAAATTACGAAGATGTTCTCCATCTGAGTGCAGGAGGAGCCTGAGCGTCCATACTGAAATCATGACCAGACTAATAATCACAGCTGGAGAGATGTTAACCACCTGTGCCGAAGAAGTCACCGAAGGGGTAATATCACAAGGGGGCTATATACCCCATCAAAGGAGTGGAAGAGCCAGAGCAGCTCCCAACCATTAAGTTAGAATGTTCCACAGAGTGTAACTGTCTTGACGATTGAAAAAGTCTAGATGCAGAAGTGTACGGTCCACAGACGCAGTGTGAAATACTATGGTGGACCCCATTACTGAGGAACTACTGAAAAGATTTTCCATCACGGACTCTGATGATAGAGAGGACGTGCCCTTCAGTATATAAAATGAGTTATCTGCTGTATTACTGACCAGAAAGACAGGGAAAGACCCATCTAGATGCACTTCTACCCTAGAAGGACCTCCAAGAGTGGTCTAGGTCAGAGCCACTAGAGACTCCGTCATCAGGAAGGATGTCGAGGAGCTTGGTACCACGTAGGGAGCCGAGAAAGTGCTGAGCAGAATGAGATTCCGCTGGCAGAGAAGTACAGCAGAGTTCCATCAGCAGAAAACTGCTGGCTGACACAAGATCCCACATAGACCGCCACTCACTAAGATGTGTGGAAAAAATAATCAGCTGAACAGAAGTTCATTCTGCAATAAACATCCCGCCACAAGTTCTGTGGAAAGAAAGTCCGAAAAGGAAAAATGTGTCACTAATTCTGCCATACAGCACCCACTAGCACCCGTGCTGCACCAGAATCACTCGTGGCACAGGAGGGCACCAAGCAGTGCTTATGACAACCTGGACGATACCCGAGGGCAGCCGCGGCAGTACCCACAGGCACCCCTGGCTCCCATGTAGCAATGGCACCTGAGGGCACCACCGACAACCATGGTACCATGGCACCATGGTACCCATGACACCCATGGCAAGAATGGCACCCGAGGACACCTGTGGCACCCACGGGTGTCCCCCGGTGCCACCCATGGTACTCATGGTGCCTGTGGCACCCATAGCACCCGTGGACGCTCATGGCACCACCCACGGGTGGTCCTGGTGCCACCCATGGAACCTTGGCACCATGGTACTCACGGGTGCCACCCGTGGGTGCATGGCACTGCCCGCGGGTGCACGGCACCACCAGACACCCACGGCACCACTGACTGCGCTAACAAAGATGCTGAAGGGAGAATTTTACAGAAGAAATCTGAGACGGTCATGGTTTTCACAGAGGGTGGTATCCACATGGAATGCACTTCCCGATAGTGTAGTGACTAGCACCAGTATAGATCATTTTAAAATATCCTTAGATGAAGCACTGATAGATCAAACCCAATAGAATGTAAGTAATTGGTTCAGGTCAATAAAGGCTAATGCTGTAAGCCCTGTATTGATCCTATGAATCCTATGAACGTCTTAAGAAAGATATCAGCTTGCTGGAAATGGTCCAGAGAAGGGCAACCAAGATGAACTAGAGCAAGCAGGACAACACCTACGAGGAAAGGCTGAGGGGGCTCAACATGTACTCTCTTGAGAAAACAAGGAAGAGGGGAGACATGACTGACACCTTCAAGTACCTGAAAGGTATTACCAGGGCGAGCACTGAGGGACTCTTCAGTCTTAGCGGGAACAAAACCACGAGGGGGCACAACCCAAAGCTGGTGGGTGGGAAGTTTCAGGAGGGAGATAAGGAGGCAATTTTTACCGAGACGGTGGTAACCAAGTGGAAAGAGCTGTCAGAGGAGGATGGTCCAGGGACTAAGGGGCACAACATACAAGGAGAGACTGCAGGACTTGAACATGTACACCTTTGAGAAAAGGAAAGAAAGGTATGACATAAATAGTGACATACAAGTACCTGCATGGGATAAATAGGGTGGATGTCAAGAACTTTTCATAGATTCTGTTGGCAGATAAGGACCGCCAGGCCCATCCAGTCTGCCGTTTATGTTAGCTCACAAAGCGACCAGTGACCCTTATTGGTCATTTGCTTACCTTTTTCTTCCTACTTCTATTATTCCTTTGTTTCTGTCACATGCATGTTTAAAACCCACCACAGTACAGGCTGCTACCACCTCCTGGGGCAGGCTATTCCATGCATCCACCACCCTTTCAGTGAAGAATCTCTTAATATTTCCCCTAATGCAGCCGCCCTTCAATATCATGTCATCTCCTCTTGTCCTGGCACTACTGTTGAGCTGAAATATGTTGTCATCTTCCACCTTGTTTATGCCCTTGAGGTACTTTAATGTTTCTGTCATGTCTCCTCTCTCCCTTCTCTGTTCCAGCGTATACAAATTTAGGTCCCTCACTCTCTCCTCATAAGGCTTGTGATGTAATCTGTTCACCATTTTTATCACCCTCCTCTGCACCGTCTCTCTTTTGTCATTGTCCTTTCGAAGGTGTGGTCTCCAGAACTGTGCACAACATTCAAGGTGAGGTCTCACCAGGGTCTTGTACAGTGGGACCATTACTTCCCTCCTTCTGCTTGTGATTCCCCTTCCAATACATCCCAACATCCCAATGGCCTTTCTCACTGCCTTGGCAGTCTGCCTAGCAGCTTTCAAGTCATCTGTGATTATGACCCCCAAATCTCTCTCTCCTCCTTACTTACGGTCAGTAGCTTCCCCCCCATCCCGTAGCACACTCCAGGGTTCCTGCTCCCGACATGTGTGATTCTGCATTTCTTTGCATTAAACCTTAGCTGCCATGCCCGTGACCCTCTCTCCAACCATTCCAGGTCTCTTCTCATCCTTTCCACCCCCTCCAGGGTATCCACCCTGTTGCAGATCACCTTGTGTTCAACTATAGGGACAAAAGGGAATGCATTTAAACTTATTCGGGGGGGGGATAAAAAAGGGACACCCATAAACACTTTTTCCACAGACAAGTGGACAAGTGGAACAAGTTACCAGAGGAAGTGGTACAGGCCAAATTAGTGAACAGCTTCAAGCAGGGATTGGACAGGCGTATGGGATTAGTTAGAAAACAGAGAGCAAAAACACAGGAGAGGGATGGCCACTAGGTCAAGTGCAGGGTAGTTAGGGGGTTTGGGTAGACTGGATGGGCTTTTTCTGTCGTCATGGTCTATGGATCTATGTACGTTCCTCTGTGGAACTCAATGGTAGAAAGTGATGCACTCAGTTTTCAGTTTAATATTAATTTTGTTGTAACAGTAAGATGATTCAGTTAAAAAGCAAATGCTTAAAAACATGCTTTATGCCACTTGTAATTTTATAAAATGCGATTAGTTCTGTATGGCTATTTTGGCAGAAGAAGTCAGCAAACGCTGAACGCCAAACACATATTGTGCTCAATCAAAAGACAGGTTTACAGTTTTCTCTGTTTAAAGTGCTAAAGTAAAAAGCTTTACAGTACTAATACACTAACAATGTGGTACCGTCAACTTAGATTTCAGCAGCAAATGCCAAACACGGAACACTGAACACACATGGTACTGGGTCACCCTGCAGCTTGTTCTGCTCATAGTGGGAATGTTCAGTATCACACAACACAAAATGGCACTGCAGCCATCTTAGTAGGGACAGCTTCTAAAACATCCACTTGTAGTTCCATCAGCAGGCAGAGTGGCATTCGGATCAACAGGCACAGGGAGAAATGGAATAGGTCACCACAGGAGTAACTACTGCAACAGTTTTTAGAGCTTTTTTATAGCCTAATTAAGAGCATGTGACTGGTTGCTTGATTGACTGGCACTTTTATGATCAGCTGATCGCTCAGGTGCAAACTCTGTGTTACGTGAATGTACATGAGGCTTCTAAAAAGCAAAATATGAGACATGGTCTTTTTGCGTTTTCAAGTTACCGTCTTGCCCCAGTTTTCCTCTGACTTACTACTACTCAAGAAAGTACAGTTACATAAGAACTTACCTTAACAGTAGATCTTCGAGAGAGGCTCTTGTAGTAGGTAATTACAAATAGGACTGAAGCCGGCAGGCGTCGGGGACCCCATGGAAAAATTTCTAGCTAGCAGTCTCTGGTGGGGGACCACCCCACGTCAGGTGACCGACATCATGCAACGTCAGTATAAAGGGGCGGTACCCCACGGCCGCCTTCCAGTTCTTTCCTGCCAAAGGCCAAAAAGGTCAGATGAGAGAGAAGCGGATGTTTCCTTCCCGGAAAAGGAGCTGAAAAGCCTATGATGGAGGATAGGAAGGTAGACATTTACTGTGTAACCTTCTCGCGAAGATCTACTGGTACAGTAAGTTTTTACGTAACTGTACTATCTTACTTCGAGAGGGCTCTTGCAGTAGGTAATTACAAACAGGACTGAGTCCCAAGCAGTCTGGAACAAGGAGAAGCAAACTGGAGGAGGAAACTACTCAAATGTAGACCCTCTGGCTGTGAAGGTCTTACAAAAGAAGACCTTGTAGCATGGCCAACCCGAAGCCAGCTCTATGGCGAAAGGCAAAGTCCAAACTGTAATGTTTCGTAAAGGTATGGACAGAAGTCCAAGTTGCGGCTGCACAAATGTCTGCCGCTGACACATTCTTGAAACAAGCAGCAGAGGCAGCGACACCCCTGGTGGAATGGCCTCTGACTTGACCCAGCAGGGTCTTGTAGTACTTGTCATAAAAGAAAGTGATACAATGAGCCAACCATTTAGACAGGCATTGCTTGGAGACAGCACTGCCTAATCATTTACGAGCAAAAGAGACAAACAGTTGATCAGTCTTTCTGAGATCCTTCGTCCTGGTGTATCTCAGAATTCGGTGAATATCCAAAGTATGCAAGAGGTATTCCCCTTGATTGGAGTGCTGCATAAAGAAAGCAGGCAGCTCAATGGATTAATTCAGCGTAGATTCCGCTACCACCTTAGGGAGAAACTTAGGGTTGGTATGCAGAGCCACATGTTCCTTGTTAAAAATGAAATATGGAATTTTGCACATCAAGGCCTGGAGCTCGGAAATCCTTCGAGCAGAAGTAATGGCCACTAGGAAGAGAGTCTTCCAGGAAAGGAACTTTAGGTCTGCCGAGGCTGCCAGCTCGAAAGGAGGCAGGGCAAGCTTCTCAAGAATAACATTCAAATCCAAAGGAGGGGCAGGAACGCAAATAGGGGGTCTCAAGCAGAGAACCCCTCTAAGAAAAGTCTCAAAGATTTCCAACTGTGCAAAAGTTCTGTCCCCAAAAGGAACATGGTAAGCGGAGATGGCCGCCATGTGAACCTTCAAAGAGGAATGACTGAGACCCAGATCAAAGAGATGGCGCATGTAGCCCAGAAGCCTCCCAACAGAGCAAGAGAATGGCTCAAAATCTTTGGAAGAGGCCCAAATAGAGGACCGTTTCCATTGCAATGCGTAAGTAGATCTAGTGGAGGGCTTTCTGGCCTCCACCAGAATCTCAGCCACCAGCGGGGAAACCCCGAATAGGGCTTGAGCTACGTCTGCAGGAGACACGCGTGCAAGTGAAGGGACCTGAGGCCTGGATGGACCAGGGTCCCCTGATCCCGGGTCAGCAAAAGTTGTGACAGTGGAAGAGGAAGAGGAGGTTCCTCTGAATACTGTTGCAGAAGAGAGAACCAAACTTGCCTGGGCCAGAAAGGAGCGATTAGTATCAAGCAAGCTCCTTCTGAGCCGAGTTTCTGTACGACCCTCAGAATCAAAGGAATCGGTGGGAAGGCATAGACGAATCTGCCCTTCCAGTCTAGAGACAGAGCATCTCTCAAAAAAATGCCGCACCCTGGAGCGAGCGAGCAGAAGGTGGGAAGTTTTGCATTGAGGAGACGCAAACAGGTCTACCTGGAGTGTTCCCCAATGCAGAAAGATATCATCTGCTACCCACTGATCCAGTTCCCACTTGTGAGTGTGGGCAGACGACCGACTGAAGTGGTCTGCCAACGTGTTCTCAACCCCCAGGACATGAATTGCTGTGAGATGAAGGTTGTGCTGCACCGCCCAATCCCAAACTCACATCGCCTCCCTGCAGAGAGGGTAGGAACGAGTTCCTCCCTGTGTGTTGATGTACCAGACTACACACATGTCTGTCTGGACAGCCAGATGCCCTGGGAGCAGATACAGATGCAGAGCTTGTAGAGCATACAGCACGGCCCAGTGCTTGAGCACATTTATGTGAAGTGTCTGTTCGAGCCTGGACCAGGAGCCCTGGGTTTTGTGAGATCCCAGGTGGGCTCCCTAACCCTTGCCTTAAGCATCTGTTGTCAGCGTCTGGGAGGGGGGAGAGAGGGAGATGGGAACTCCCCGGCAAAGATTCTCCTGAACCATCCATCATTGCAAGTCCTGAACCATAGGATTGAAGACCAGACCCTGTAGATCTAGGTCGTCCACCAGCTGATCCCACTAAGACCGAAGCATCCACTGAGAGATTCTCATGTGCAGCTGAGCGCAAGGGACTGTCGGAATAGCAGCCACCATAAGCCCGAGGAGGTGAAGGACTGACCTGGCGCTGACCCTCCTGTGGCTGGACAACAGGCGGACATGAGCCTGGAGGGTGGCCACCCTGTCCAGTGGCAGGAATGCCATGCCGGAGGTCGTGTCCAGGATCGCCCCAATAAACTAGAGCCTCTGGGACAGGATCAGATGGGGTTTGGCCTGGTTGATGGTAATACCCAGGCTGGTGAAAACCTGCAGGGTAAGGGAAAGGAAGCGCTGGAGTTCCTCCCTAGACGGGGCCGCCAGGAGCCAGTCGTCCAGGTATGGGAAAACCTGAACCGCCTGGGTATGCAGGTAGGCCACTACCACCGAAAGACATTTGTTGAACGCTCGGGCGCCGAGGAAAGACCAAATGAGAGGGCCTTGAGCTGGTAGTGGTCCCCCTGGAACAAAAAATGAAGGTATTTGCGGTGGGAAGGGTGGATAGGGATATGCAGGTAGGCATCCTGCATGTCCAGAGCGCACAGCCACTGTCCCGGCCGAAGGAGGGGCAGAAGACTCTGCAGAGAGAGCATTCTGAACCTTTTGTATGCTATGAACAAATTCAGTGAGCTGAGGTCTAGAATTGGCCTCACATCTCCTGTCTTCTTCGGAACCAGGAAGAAATGGGAGTAGTAACCCGTCCCCCGAAGGTGGATGGGACAGGCTCTATCACCTCCTTCAGAAGAAGGGAGGATATTTCTTCCGACCAGAAGAAGGTGTTCTGGGGAGTAAGATGACCTTGGGGGGGGGTTGTGGTGGCTTCTGAAGAAACTCTATTGAGTATCCTTCTGCTATCAGCTGGAGCACCCAAGTGTCTGAAGTGATCCTCTCCCAACCCGGTAGATGGAAGGAGAATCTCCCTCCTACTGGTTCCTCTGGGAAGCCCAGAGGCTGTGGGAGAGGACAGGAGTCAGGAGGTGTGGGGCAGCATCGCAGCTGAAGATCCCGATGCTTTTTTGTGCAGGGGGGGCTTGGCAGCCGGAGGGGCCAGACGTTTGTTAGCCCGCTTTCCCTGAGGTTTCGCCTTGAGCTGAGAACGTCTGCGAAAGGGACAACACTGAGCCTGAGGGGGCCTGTACAAGGAGTCAACAGACTTAAGTGCAGTACCCTTCTCCTGCAGATCAGTGATGATGTCCTTGACAATGCCACCAAACAGCACTGAACCCCTGAAGGGAGTGTCCTGGATAGCAGACTGCACCTCCGGGACCAAACCTGACACCCTGAGCCAGGCATGAAGCCGCAAACCCACGGCAAAAGCAGAGCTCTGACCAGCAGCATCCACTGCATCATACGTGGCATAAAGCACGTGCCGACTGGTCGAATGCGCAGGCCGGACTAGGTCAGCCACTTCCTGCTTCGTCTGAGACTCAGGAAGGGATTCCAATTTAGTTTCCACCTCCCTAAGGATTGTCTTCTGGTAATCCCCCACATGAGCAACATAGCTCAGGGCCTTGGTTCCCATAGTGGAAGAAGCATAAACCTTCTTCCCGTACTGATCCAGAAGGCGGGATTCCTTGTCAGGTGGAGACGAGCTCACGTGCTTGGGGTTAGCCGAACGGCCGTGAGCGGCGCTAAACACAACCGAATCAGCCCTGGGGTGTGAATTCAAAGAATCAGCACCTTCTGGAGCCTGATATAGCCTGTCCGACTTCCTCGGAAGGGGAGCTAGTGCCGACGGTTGTTTCCAAATAGTGGACACACGGTTGGCATGAGGTTCGATCCAGGGTGGAACCAGAGTAGAAGCAGTCTCGGGCAGATCCAGGTGCGCAGTGAGTTTTTTACGCTGTGGATCCAGCTCCAAGGATTGCCACTAATGAACAGCCTGGATTTTTATGCAGCAACTCCAGGAAAGAAGGATCCTCTGAAGGGGACTTCGGAGGAGTCCTTGGCCTGGGTTTGTCCAGAGTACGTGGCACATAGTCCGGGTCGGAGCAACCATCAGAGTCATCTGAGGTCTCAGAGGAGGAAGAAGAAAAGGAGGACTCCTCCTGGTGCGGGGGGAGGAATGGATCCCTTGAGAAACCCACGGAGAAGTGTATCCTCCCCTGCCCTGGAACCGGAGGGCTCGCCTCTGGTGTCAGGACGGGGGGAGGGAGTCTCTCGCCTCCAACATCAGGGGTCTAGAACCGGGTCCAGCGTCGGAATATGGCTTCATTCCTGATGAGCTGAGCCTTGGCCTCAGCACACCAGGAAGCCAGAGTCTCCTTCATATCCACCGGCAGCTGAGGGGGCGGTGGAGGAGGAGGGGACGGATACTGGGGATATCGCGACGCACGATCCAGTAACTCTGACGGGCAGGAAGCCTGGCATCGGGTACTGGGGCACCGTGGTGCTGCAGCGGCCGGGTACTGGGTGCCGGATACTGCGACCTGCAAGAAGGTGTTCGAGCATGACGAAGTCGGATACCCAGGCACCAGGGGCTCTGAAGGAGCAGAAGGCCCTGGGAACTGCCCAGTGTGTGGGCCCACAACGGGAGGCCCGGAGGGCAGCGGACCCGGTGTACAGGCGGCGTTCAGCAAGGGGGTGTCGCCAGGCGTCAGGTGGCTGGCGCCAGCATCCAAGGATTCAACATCGGGTCCTCCGGCCCAGCGGGAGGGAGACCTGACAGCAGCGTGCCAACATCCTCGGTGTCACCTGGGGAAGGGGGGGCTAACATTCCCAGGGTCCAGCAAGGGAAACGCTGGAGCCTCGGAATGCAATGAACGCTGCGGCGAGCTCGGGACGATGGATAGGCCTGAAGGGTCCAGCATCGGCTCTGACGCCGAGTGGCCGTTGGAGGGGCCGATGTCCGGCTTACGAGCGGGATCCTGGCGGATGTCAGAGGAGCCGGCATCTGACTTATCGGACCCTACACCGATGAAGGCCACGATGGAGGGTGGCCTTGGTGGGTGCTTAGAGGACACGTTACACTTCTTAAGGGCGGGCATCTTATCAGTCTTACCTGGGTGGGGCATTGAAGGAGCAGACGTCTGGCTTACGGGGGCCGCTCGAACCAGAAGGCTGCACGGTGGCGGGCTTACTGGGAGCAACTGCCTCCTTTGACCCGGAGGCTCCCGAGGGGCCTGAGCCCGACGGGAGGGGCGGCAGCGCCTTCAAAGCCTCCAAGACGGCCATCATGGAACGGTCCCCCAGAAGGGACGTTACCTGCAGCACCGCAACCCCAGCCAAGGTCACGGCAACTGTAGTAGAGGAGTCCTGGTCCCGTGCTTCTTCTTGCGATGGCTCTCCGGAGAAGTAGAGGCCTGCCTAAGTTTTTTCAGCTCCTTTTCCATGGAGGTCATTTTAAGTTTGAGAATGTGGGCCTCCAGGGACTGCTGCCTCTGCTTTCCAGTGGGCGCATTAAACTGCTGGCAGAGCTGGCACTTCTCCATGGGGTGGTCGGGGCCTAGGCAAAAAAGGTACTGGGAGTGTCCATCCTCGTGCGGGAGCTGGGCGCCGCAGGAATCGCACTTGTTCTTGTGCTCTGAGGGAGTCGGGGATGACATACATGGCAGCTGAAGTAAATGCTGATGAAAAGCTGAAGAAATAGCGAAAAGAGATGGTAAAACTACCAACGATAGACTGGCGAAGCAGTGAACTTAACCCGAGGTGCTACACGAGCTAACAGCGGGAAAGAACTGGAAGGCGTCCCCACCAGAGATTGCTAGTTAGAAATTTTTCCGTGGGGTCCTGACGCCTGCTGGCTTCAGTCCTATTTGTAATTACCTACTGCAAGAGCCCTCTCGAAGTAAGATCTGCAGTTACTTATTGTGATTAATATGGTTATTTACATACCACAGGGGGGTTTGCCAATTCTTGCCAAGTTGTGTATTTTCCCATCTTCAATTTTCAGAATGAGTCCATCAGCCGTACCAGTGAACAGAACATCTGAAGTGACAAAATACAATAATTCACGTGGGTTAAAAATGGTACTCAGACATACAAAGGCTCTTGATAAAAACATTTAGATATTTAATACAATATTTTAGGAGTAAAACAGCTTGCAATACCTGGTTTATAGTCGTATGTGTGTCTAAACTGTCTATTTTAGGCATTACAAAACTGTGATTGGAAAAGCAGTCATTTGATTGGCTGACCACATTCCACATTAGCAGCTGAGTACTACACTGTCAGATGGAAGTGTAACACCCCTACAAATGGGGGTTCCCAAAAAGTCTTCCTTGAGCTTGCCTAAATGCTCACTGCCAGGCTGGTGTCCTGCATTTTAGTAGTTTAAATGTGATTACCAGAGTTTGTATAGCCTCTGTGTACTGTCTCTTTAAGAGCTACCTAATTGCAATTTAAGTAATCTGAGAGGGAGCTCTGTTGAAAGATGTAACTATTTACTGAAAATCATTTAGAGTGATAATTATAATGTAGTTTGTCTAACCTGCTTTCTTTGTAGCAAGGACTGTTTTGTTTGTCTCCACTATCTTGGTCCTGGACTGCAAATTGGACCAATCAGTTCTGGTGGGACCTAAAATGTAGCCGGACTACAGGAGCTGTCTGAATTCAAAATCTATAGGAACTGTGGTTTGAGTTTTTGCGCCTTTTTTGCAACTGAAGTGGAAGCTCTTGCTTTGACTGACAGCTAAATCAGCCAACCAAATATTTTGGATCTTGGGGAAGTCCTGGGCTGCTTGCAGTTTTCAGTTAGAACTAAGCTAGAAGCTGAGCAAGAAGGAGCTGAAATGTTTCTGAGCAGCAATTCTGAGTGGATTTGCATGGGAGAACTCTGAAAAGGCTAAGTTTTTGGCCTGCATGCCGGTGTGCTCCTCCTGAGAGGTACAGAAGAGAATTATTTTGGACTAAATCCAAGTTTGTGTGACTAAAGTAAGCTACTGAAGTGGGCCAGGCTCAACCTGAAGACCACCGAATATTTTTGCTGAATGCAATCAGCCTGTCAGGAGTTCCAGCTACCCCTAAGCTCCCGGTGTGTGCAGAGACTTTGCGATTGTGCCCGGGGAGCGCTTTGCCTGGTACAGTAGAATTCCCATACATGTAAATGTGTTATGAGCTGCTAGTGGGTTGTGAGTTAGTTCCCCACTGTGTGAACTGTGTTCTGCTTGCTGGAAGCTGTATCTAGTCCAAAACGGACTGCTCCCGAACTTGTCTCCATGTGGTCTGGGCTTTGACAGACTACCCACTGCACAGAGAAGCCATCGACGAGAGACCTGCCTGGGGATCAGCCCCCTGCGCCACGCTTGAACAGGAGCGACGCCTCTGTGACTTTTTGTGAGCCCTGCTTCTCCTGGCATTCCAGATCAACCACCTGAAGTCTCTATTTTCGTCCAGCCTGTGTCCAGTCTTGGATATCGTGAGTAAATACCAGGGTAGCTCCCTACAACAATAGCTTAATCTGAGTGTGTCATGTAATTGTCTTGTTGTTTCGTTTCCTTTTCGAACTGAGCCCTCTGGCTCCAGATTACAAATATTGTGTACTGTGCATGTCATGCTTTCCATCACAGGGCCCCAACCAGCTGCAACCTCGGGCAACTGTCCTGGCTAGCCCATCTCTTCTCTACCTGGGTACCCAGAGGTGGACTGTGTGGGGGGACTCAAAGTGCATGCATAACTGCTTGATTGATATAACCTTTAAGCTAATTAACCGGATTTTACCCCTCCCTTGTTCAAGTCCCCTGAATAAATCAGATCTAACTTTTTCTGCATGTAATCTTACTGTGGTTCCAGTTTGTGCTCAAAGTACTGTACTGTTGCTATTTGCTGTGCTGAACCTTGTTTTACAGGTGGTCCCCAGGGTCAAGCCAGAGGAATCAGCCCTGGTGGTAAGTGCAAACAGTGTGGGTACTTGTGTGGTGTACCAGGGGTATTGTGAAAGTGATTATTGTACAGTGTTCTGGCCACTAGAGGGGAAAGGGGGGTTACAGCGTCCCGGAGGGCTGTGCCCAGGTTAGCTTGACCACTACCAACCCTGACCTCTGAGTGGAGGCACCCATTCCAGAACTCAGGCCCCTTAACCTGCTACTAGCCAAGCAGGCAGGGATAGTAGCCCTTGGGATAGCGCCACCTGGGGGTTACAGAAGCATACTGAGTGTGCTCAAATGACATATTTTCAAAGCGTTGAAGACAAATGAAAAAAAAAAATATATGGGATATGACATGGCCTGACTGAAGATAACATATTTATTTTCATGACAGGCCAATGACATCATGATATCTCATGAGTGACGAAGCCACAAGTGAGATATATTGATGTCATTGGCCTCGAGTGAAGATAAATATATCTTCAGTCAGGCCATGTCATGTTCTGTTTATACAACATATGTTTTGGGCAATGATGGATGCAGGAGGGGCAGGAACGGGGGCAGGTGCACCCCCACTGTAATTTACTTACTTGCTCCTGCTGCATATGTGTCATAAGAAAAGTTCAATAACTTATCCGGTTCATCCTGCCATTTCTGACTTTTAAATAACTTATCTGGCTGATCCTGCTATTCTGTCAGTGTTTCCCCAAAGAACTTTCGTTTCCTTCCTCTGATGTAGCATGACCGAGCGGTGTCCACTGGGGTAAATGATGTGCTGACAGAGTCTTTAAGTAAGGTACCTTCTCTTCAAAATGCAAGTAAACTGGGGTTTCCAGCTTCCACTTATTTAGGTTAGTATAAAAAGATGCTGTGAACTGCAGGGATAGGGGAGCGAGGGCAGAGGGGGCGAGTCGTTGGCTTCACAAAAGCAGACTGAAGCTCGAGTGTGTGTTGCCCTAGCAACGGTTGCTCGGGCTTGCGTCTACTCTGGCGAGGCCGACGACCCGCTCACTCTGCTCTCGCTCCCCTCTCTCTCTGCAGTTCACAGCATGTTTTTATACTCAGCTGAAGCTGGAAACCCCATTTGACTTACGTTTTGAAGAGAAGGTACCTTACTTATTCACTTAAAGAATAATAAACACTTGAAACAAACTCCCCATAGAGGTTATTGTGAGTAAAACTAAATCAGAGATTAAACGTCGCCTCTCGACAACCTTATTCTTACTGGGTTCAATTTTAGTTATTATAATTAAAATTACAGGTGCATTTATGGGCCCACCAGCCTCCTAGCACCTTATCTACCTTAGTATGAACTTAAAGACTCTGTCAGCACGTCATTTACCCCAAAGGACACCGCTTGGTCACACTACATCAGAGGAAGGAAACCGAAAGTTCTTCAGGGAAACACTGACAAAAATGGCAGGATCAATCAGGTAAGTTAATTAAATAAAAGTTTGCTTAAAAATTATGGCAGGCTCAACCAGATGGTAGTGCTGGGGGGGGGGGGGTTGCTGCAGGTGTACAGTGAAAACCACACAGTAGCTTACAGTTGTAGGAGCAGTGAGATTGAAACTTAAATGGTTGCAGTTCTTTAAGAATGAGGTGTAGGAATGTGGAAATATCGAAGGATGATGTATAGGAACGTAGCAATATCAGAATGACGTATAGGAACATGGAGACAGAAACACAGAAATTGTCAGCAGATAAGGACCGCCTGGCCCATCTAGTCTGCCGTAAGCCCTTGTACTGGATTACTGCTTCCGACCCACCCGCTGCTGTACCTCTGTGGTTCCCCTTTGCCTGTCCCAAACATGCTTGAATCCATCCACAAACCTCACTCCCACCACCTCCTGAGGCAGACCATTCCATGCATCCATCACCCTCTCCATGAAGAAGAACTTGCTGATATTCCCTCTTAACCTCCCACCTGCCAATTTCATGTCATGTCCCCTTATTCTTGTGCTCCTCCTGTATTGGAAAATGTCTCCCCCCGCAATGTGTTTATACCTTTGAGATACTGGAATGTTTCTATCATGTCCCCTCGTTCCCTTCTCTCTTCCAGCAAGTACATATTGAGGTCCCTTAATCTTTCCTCATAAGTCTTGTGTTGCAAGCCCTGTACCATCTTAGTCACCCTTCTCTGGAACGTCTTCAGCCTGTTAATATCCTTACAAAGGTGCGGCCTCCAAAACTGCACACAGTACTCCACGTGAGGCCTGACTGGTTTTATATAATGGCATCACTACCTCCCTCCTTCTTCGGGTGATACCAGTCTATGCACCCCAGCATGCCACTGACCCTCCCAGCTGCCTTAGCACTCTGCTTTGACATTTTCAGGTCATCTGAAATAATAACCCCTAGGTCCCTTTCCTCCTTTGTGGCTGTCAGCAACTCACCCCCAACCCCCATCCTGTAGCTTTCCCCAGGGTTTCTGTGTCCCAGGTGCATAACTTTGCACTTTTTTGAATTAAACTTCAGTTGCCAGACCTCAGACCATTTTTTAAACTTCCCCAGGTCCCTCCTCATTTTCTCCACCCCCTCGGGGGTATCCACTCTGTTACAGATCTTGGTGTCATCTGCAAACAGGCAGACCTTTCGCTTCAGCCCTTCTGCAATGTCGCCAATGAAAACACTGAACAGGACTGGCCCCAGGACTGATCCCTGAGGCACCCCACTGGTCAGTCCCTCTCCCCAGACTGCACCCCATTTACCACCACCCTCTGCCTCCTGTCAGCCAATTTCTAACTCAGTTTACCACTCAGTTTACCACCCTGTCCCCCATGCCCAGTCTACCCAGCTTGTTTATCAGCCTCCTATGTGGGACAGTGTCAAAAGCTTTCCTGAAATCAAGGCAAGCGATGTCCACTGCCCCACCCTGATTTACTTCCTTTGTCACCCAGTCGAAGAAATTAACCAGATTTATCTGACATGACCGCCCCGCTGCGAATCTGTGTTGCCTATGGTCCTGGGCTCCGATGGCTTCCAGGTACGTCACTATCCTTTCTTTAAGCAATGTCTTCATGATCTTTCCCCACTACTGAGATGAGGCTGATTGGTCTATAGTTCACCACCTCCTCCCTGCTGCCAGATTTGTGTGGAGGGTCCACATGTGCCCTCCTCCAATCTTGTGATACCACCCCTGCTTTGAATGACTCGGTGTGCATGGCTGCCAGAGGTTCTGCTATCTCCCTTCGCAGTTCTCTTAATATCCTTGGATGTATGCCATCTGGTCCCATCGCTTTGTCGACATTCAATTTAGTGAGCTCTTGCAGGACTCTTTCTCCTATGAATGGACTACTGTCCACCTCTTCACCCCCTTGGCAACTGCTGTGGCCCCTGCCCCACCCCCCTTCTGTGAATACTGAACAGAAATATTTATTCAGTATTTCTGCCTTTTCCATGTCACCCTCCTTGCATTCCCTTCCCTCTCCCTTGAGCCGTTCAACCCCCCCCTTGTTTTTCCTCCTTTCGCTGATGTACCTGAAGAATGTCTTGTCCCCTTTCTCAACTGACTGCAAAACCTTCCTCGGTCTGTGCCTTTGCTCACCTTACTACCTTTCCCACTTCCCTTAGACACTCTAGGTACTCCTCCCTGTCCTCCTCCCTTTGGGTCATCTTATATTTCCTGAACCCTTTCCTTTTTGCCCTGACCTTAACCGCCACCTCTCTCGAGAAACACAGTGGCTTTCTCCTTCTCTTGCCTTTGGATACCAATCTGATGCATTGCTTTGTTACTTCCAGTAAGGCTTCCTTTAGATGCTTCCACTGTTCTTCCACTCCCACTCTTGCCCCTGTTCTCTCCAGGGCTCTTTTGATACCCTTCCCCATTTCAGGGAAGTCAGCATTTTTGAAACCCAAAACCTTTGTCCTAGTATGACTTGAGTAAGTCTCTGTCCCTATGCTGAACCATACAATGTTGTGATCGCTGGATCCCAGTTGCCCTTCTACCTGGACATCTGCAATTCGATCTCCATTGATCATTACTAGATCTAGAATTGCCCTGTCTTTGGTGAGATCAAGCACAAGCTGCCTGAGTCCAACCTCCTGGAGAGAATCAAGGATGCCTCTGCTTATAGCTGAAGCAGCTACACTGGTGTTACAATTCACGTCTGGCATATTGAAATCCCTCATCAGTAGAATTTCACCTTTCATTGCCATCGCGTGTATTTCCTCCACTAGCTCCCTGTCCTGGAGGCCTGTACATCACCCCTGTGCGTACTGCTGTGCCATTTCCAGGCTGAAGGGTGACCCACAGTGCCTCGGCCTACCCTGTACCTGTGTTGCCATTACTATACCCTCTCTGATATACAGGGCCACTCCCCCTCCCTTTTTGCCCTTCCAGTCCCTCCTGAATACAGCATCCACTCATGATTAGCTGTGTACTAGGTTTCAGTTATTGCTATTATGTCTATATCTCCTTCAATTATTAAGTCCTCCATGTCTGGGACTTTATTTCCCAGGCTGCGGACATTTGTCAACATGACCTTTCAAGTTTTACTGCCTGACCTCTCTCATTTCCTGTTTTTGGTACCCTGCATCTTCCCCCCTTCCTAATATTTTTCTCTTGTGTTCCAGATTCCTTTCCCACTCCATTTCTGCCTGACTCCAATGACCTCGATATCAACTCCTCTTCCTGCTTCATTGTTCTGCTTTCTATACCACGTGGGGGAGGGCTGCCTGAGTATCCCTGCTCCTGTTGCCCTCCCCAACGGCTAGTTTAAAAGCTCAACAGCAAAGCATTTAAACCGTCCATTGAGGGCTGCCATCCCCTTGCTGGATAGATGTAGTCCGTCCCCACTGTACAGGGCTGCATCACTCTCACACCAGGTGGTTTCCCAGTCCCCAATGAAGCCATACCCCTTCTCATAGCACCAGCCTTTCAACCATATGTTGAAGTTACTAATGCAGAGATTCCTCTCCCCCCGGACTGGCAGCAACTCCAAAAATGTCACAGAGCTTGATACCTTCCCCAGGCACCCTCCCAACACTGTAAAGTTCTCCTTCACCTGCTCCAAGCTTGCCTTATCCTTGGATAGGTCATTTGTCCCCAAGTGGATAATGACCTCCACCCCTCCCCTCCTTGCCACAGCTTCAGCGATCACCTGGATGCACTCCCCCTCCTTCCGAGCTGTGCCTCCTGGAAGGCACTTTACCTCCCTCTCCTCTCTACTATTTGTGCACAAATCCATTTCCCGGACAACTGAGTCTCCAACAGGAGTAACTTCTTCCTATGAGGTTCTCTTCCTCCCGCCACTGGGTCCCCTGCTGGAGGACCCTCCCCTCCTCCCTGGTCTCAGCCTCAGGTTCTTTTGCAGGGCTGTCCTGTTCCTCCAGCACTAAGTAGGGGTTCATGAGCTGGACTGGATGGGGAATGTGTCTCTGCCCCACTCCCCTGAACCTTTCTGAGCCCACCGTAGTCCATCCTGCCATCTGCCTGAGTGGCCGTAGAGGCATTGGCTGGGGACCTGGTGGCCTCTGGGTGGGGTGAAGGTCCCCAGTATTCCTGCCAGCTCGTTACAAAGACTGGCGATCTCCACCCTCAGCCCAGAGAGGTGCCTGCAAATGGGGCAGCACCGCAGTAACCAGAATGGTTTTCTGAAGACTGCTGCACCACAGCCAGAGCACTGCACCACTCCCTGTATCACCCTGTGCTTGCTGATATTCCTCCCCTCCTAACCCTGTTTTTTTTCCTTCTCCTTCTCTCCCTGTCTCTCTCTCCTTCTGTAGCGACTTACAGTTTCTTTCTCCTCCTCTTGTATGTGCCCTTGTGGACTTTGTTGCTTGCTACACCCTTTGTAATTGTGCCTATATACCAACTATGTTATTGCTTGTGCTGTGCTGCCGAACTATTCCTGTGTCTTTAAGTAGGTGTGGCCTGGCCATCCACTATAAAGGTAGAGCACCCAGGGTGGTTGGGAAATGGGGGTGGGTGGTGGAATTTGTTCCTTTGGTACTTGGTGTCTACAAAAAACAATCAGGTAAAAAAAAGACTTTCTCCTGTAAACTACAGGTCAAAAACACAGCTCTAGTTAAGGTAGCTGCTCTCCCTTTCAGCTTCTGCAGCAAACAGAGTCCACAGTCGACTCCTGTTTGTAATCCACAGTCCCGCAAGCCTTCTTCAGCTCCTTCCCTTATTAGACACCTCTTTCACAGAGTTTCTTTTTTTTTTAAAAGTTTTTATTAGATTTTGGTTATACAACAAACAAAAGTAACAGACATCATTAGCAGGGAAGGATCATTTCATTAATGTGTCCAGAGCTTCCTGGTGTACAACATACATGTATAGAGAAAGAAAAAAGAAAAGGCAAAGGACTAAGGAAGGAAAGGATAGGGGCATCCCCCTAAATTCTCTGCCCGTAGTGATGCCAAACTAATAAGAGTAATACATGACTAGGTATCTGCATGGTACCAACACAATGTCACTGAGGAACTGATAGCTATGTATAACTAGGTCCATACTGCTTGGTTGACTAAGCTGAGTGTATGACCGGGACTCTCACTCCAGGAATACAAAGGGAGAAAAGCCATCACAGTGACCACAGATAATGTTCATCCTACCCCTGTTCTGGGTTTTAAATAAGCAAGAAAGGGGGCCCAGATGCTGCCATTGTATTGGTTGTAATGTGAGACATGCGGTCAAGTGAAGCCAGCTGTGTGAGAGCATGCTGAAGTTCTGAGAGAGAGGGGACTTCAGCTGAACTCCACCGACACAAGATAAGGTGCTTGGCTGAGATACCAAGCAAAGCTTGCCAGTGGAGTTGTGGGGCCTTGAGGCAAATTCCGTGAGGGGGTAGGCCCAGGATCCATACTAAGGGATCCATCTGAATCGCCTGGTTTAGGGTCTGGGCCGCCAGCTGATGAACTGCTTGCTATAAAGGGGCTAGCAGTGGACACTGCCAGATAATACAACACAGGTGTCCAGTTTGAGCTTGGCACCCCCAGCACAGATTATTATACAGAAGCTTAGCTTTATACAATATCTCAGGGGTCCTGTGCCAATCATGCAACAATTTATTTTGTATAAGTCTGCTGCATGCATCTGGATAGCTCAAGTGGGCCACTTTTGAGCAGAGGGTCCATTGAATGTCATCCAGCTTCAGCTTTTGCGCCCCTCTCCCACTTTTGTTTAGATTCTCCAGATTGCGAGGGAATGCTCTCTCATATGTCATCGTACACTTTGCTGGCTTGGCCCCCAAGGAGCTTGAGCCAAGTGCACAGCTTCTGAGAGGTAGCCGAATTAGCTGCGTGCGATTTGAGGAATTCAGCTAATGAGCAGCGTACTTGCAGGTACCTGAAGAAATCACTTTTGTCCAGGCTTTTCGCCTTAGCCAAATCAAGATAAGACTGCAGCCCCAACCCATTATCACCCATAACATCGGCCAAGAATTTAATGTCTGAGCACTCCCAATGAGGCCAATTGATAGGCTTATGTTCCACCATTATATATTTGTTGTTGAAAATAGGAGGGTAGAGGTGAAGCGTGGGACTGGCTTTAATCCTGGCATGAACTCTGGCCCAAATCTGGACCGCTGGCACGATAGTGGGATGGGTCTGCAGAAATTTAGGTAAGGGATTGTATATTAGCAAAGGAAGGGTATAAACCCATGCAATAGACTGCTCTATGTGGAACCATTGCGAAGATTTGGGAGAAAGGGCCGAGAACCATTTTAGGGATTGTGCTACAGAATATGCCCACGCTTAACCTTCAAACCACGCAAGGCCCCATCCACCGGTCCTCCAGTGGGAGCGTCATTTTCCCCTGCTGTACCGGAGTCTTTTGGAGTCCCAGAGAAAGTTCTCCACTATGTGTCTATGGAGCGAGCCATTTGGGGGGGATCAGGGGAATGCGAGAGACAGGACAGAGCAATTTGGGAGCTGAGATCATTTTAAGAGCTTCTGTTTTTTCCTGCTAAAGTAAGGTGGAGCAATTTTCACCTGTCCAGTTCCATTCTGAGGTCAGCGAGTAATGGGTTCATATTGAGATCCCAGATATTAGAGAGATCAGAGGATATATAAATACAGAGATATACCAGGGAGTTTGCGGCCCACTTAGGCCCCAGGGGTGGATCATTATTCTGATTACACTGAGAGTTGAGAAGGAGCAGTTCAGTTTTGGATTTGTTCATCCTCAAGCCAGACAATTTCGCAAAGCCTGCTAATAGGTTGAGGAGCGCAGGAAGAGTTACTGTGACATCTTCTACCAGGACCAATAAATCATCCACATACATGAGTGTGGCGTTTGCATGTGCCCCAACAGTGACCCCATGGATGTCTGGGAGTTGTCTAATGGCAGCTGCGAGTGGCTCAACAGCTAAAATAAACAAGAGAGGGGACAGACGGCAGCCTTGACGGGTGCCTCTACCTAGCTGAAAAGGGCTGGAGATCACTACACTGGTGCAAATTTTGGCCATAGGCTGTTGATATAATGCTATCACCCAATTCCGAAAGGGAGCCCCAAAGCTAAAGTGGTGCAAACCTTCTCCAGGTAGTCCCATTCTGGGGAGTCAAAGGCTTTTTTGAAGTCGACTGCAACTGCAGCAGCTGGGGTGGGGGAATGACTGGTGGATGATACTGACCAGTGACCTGATGTGATCCCAGCTACGGCACCCTGGCACAAAGCCTACCTACGAAGGATGGATAAGGGAGGGAAAGAGTGGGATGAGACTAGTGGCTAGGACCTTGGCAAAGATTTTTCTATCCGTGTTAATTAAAGAGATTGGGCGATAGCTAGAGGGGAGAGTAGGGTCTTTGCCTTTTTTGGGGAAACACTGTGATAATTGCTTCACAGAGAGTAGGGGGAAAGATGCCGGTGCTCAGGGCCTCATTGTAAACCTGGAAGAGGAAAGGGGTGATCTGAGGGAAAAGAACTTGCCACAATTTGACTGGGAAACTGTCCCCTCCAGGGGACTTAACCGAGTTTAGGGTCTTGATAGCCGCTGCCACCTCGTCTGATGCGATAGGAAGGTCTAAGTCTACTACCTGATCTGGAAGAAGGGCAGGAAGATGGAGAGAGGCCAGGAAGGACTCCATGGTGTCGGCATTCTGGATTCTAGTGGAGGAGTAGAGCTCAGAGTAAAAACGCTTCATGATGTCATTAATAAGCTGTGGGTCTGTGCAGATTTGGCCCGCCTGGTCTCTCAAGCCTGGAACAGAGCGTTCAGCCTGCTGCTTGCGGAGTCAGTCAATAGGCCAAAAGTTTGCTGCCCCCCCCCGGTAGTGATGTCGCAGTCTCAATATTGCTACTTCTGCCTTACGGGCCAGCAGGTCATTAATTTCCATACGAGTTGAGAGCATTTCCTTATGTAGAGCAGAGTCTGGTTGCAAGTGAGAGGTCTGCCTGGCTTGGGACTCCAAGGTCTTGAGCTGTGCTTCCAGAGAGACCAAAAGATGCTCCCACTTCCTCCAGCGCCTAGAGGCAAACCCCATTATAGTACCGCACAGAGTGGCTTCAAAGACCTTCTACATGACATCCTGGGAGGTGTCTTGAGGAGGGTTCTTTGTCAGAAGGGAGGCAGTCTTCAAAGTCAACCATTGTATAAACTCGGGGTCCTTGAGGAGAAGGAGGTCTAGTCTCCAGGTGACCGATTTGGAGGGAGGCGAGCTCCAAAGAATGTGCAGGTGCACCGGAACATGGTCCGATATCACCTTAGGTAAGATTATGGTGTCTACAGCCATGTGACATACATCCGCGAACACTAACCAGAAGTCCAGCCAGCTGTGTGATCTGTGTACTGACGAGGTCAAGGAGTAATCTCTCTCCCACGGGTGAAAGGTCCTCCAGGTGTCGGTTAAGCCAGCTTCCACCATCAAGTGCTGCAGCGCTTGGCAGCCCTTGGGATGCTGCATGGGGGGGAGGGTGCTGCGGTCCATCTGGGGCACCAAAACGAGATTAAAATCTCCTCCTAGGATGGTAGGAGTGAGGTGAAGATTGAGAGAACTTAACTCCTGAGCTAGTGCATGAAAGAAGGAGGGATCGTCCTCATTCGGGGCATAGATACAGCCCAGGAGTAGAGAGCCTTCCGTGGTTTTCATCAGGGCTAATACCCATCTGCCATGGGGGTCTGTTCAAACCTATATGGGGGACCAGATGAGCATCTTATGGAGGAGTACAGCAACCCCTCTATTTTTAGAAGAAAAGGATGAGCAGAAAACCTGCCCCACCCAGTCTCTAAACAGCTTAGCGTGGTTCTGTGTTGTAAGCTCAGTTTCTTGTAGGAAGGCCAGTATGGCCCTCAACCTCTTCAAATGCGATAACACCAGTTTACGTTTTACCGGGGTATTCAAACCCCGTACATTCCAGGTGTAAGCGTGATGGTCACCCATGACCCCGGGGATAGAGAAAAGTGCAAAGCAGTATTATGGAACGTTCAGGGGCCGAGGCTGGGGGACCAACTGCCCATTCCCACAAGACAGCCCGGAGGTCACCCGACCACTCAGCATAGCAAAACCATATAGGGCCTAAAACATATGCAGCTCTATTGGTTACCCAGTCTACACAATAAACATGAGAACTGATCAGGCAAATGGCCCGAAACAACATCCAACTATTTACAAAAAACTTAACAGTCAGCATGAACTCTGTAGGTGGAGGGGGGGTGGTCAGGCCGGCAAACAGGCTGCCAAGGCCATCCACCTCCCTCTCATGGGATGGATACAAGGGGAGAGTAGGCAGGTCGCTGCCTATAATTCATCCACAGATGCGCGAGGTACAGCTGGTACCACTCATTCCTTCTGTGGGTGTAAAACAATGGGGATAAATACAGGTATGGGTCCCATATCCAGATTAGGCAGCAGGGTGGGTAAGTCCAACTTGTATTAGAGTTGAGGTTTCCGTACCATGTCTAATGGTGTGTGGGAGGGGAGGCACCCTTGAAAGTGGGGCCCACGATATGGCCCCTGGAGCCAAAGCTGGGACAAAGAGTATGGGGGGACAAGGGCACAATTCAGGGTCGCCGACGCCTCCCCAGTCTAAGCCCTAGGGGCACTCAAAGGCTGAGTTCCAGATGTTCAGAAGCCCTTGGATCTAGAATGGGGGGGTAGCTGCCCTCAAAACAAAGGGGCAAAGCACGACTGAGCACTTGGCCTCTGAGGAACTGGATATGGGCAAGAAACAGGCATAAAGTAAGAGCAGCATGATGGGACTGAGCAATGCTCAACCATAGCCCCTGGTTAACATACCTACAGCATGAAAAAAGAAGAGAGAAAATCGCTACCCCACATAATAGAACATAGAACCCTGTATCAAAAGACAATCAATATATTTAAGAGCTTTAGTACCAGAAAATGCACAGCCTGCTGTGAGCAGGCCTGAAGCTATGGCAAATAGTTCCTGTTTGACATTACAGGGATGAGTAATCGGTCCAGAAAAACAGTCCAGACCTGAATTCTCAACTCAGAGCCATGGGGAAGGAAACCCTTGCATACTGGCACAGCCTGAGTCCCAGTTCTTACCCCAGCCAGGGTACAACACAACAAGTAAGTCACTTACTTTGTGGACTGTTCAGGGTGGTGCCTCTGTGGTCTGTGGTGGGGAGAACTCCTCAAAGCTTCCCGATTCTGCACCAGTCACTGGGGCGGGCTGTGGGGGTGGAGCCAGTTTCCCTGATGAGGCATGCTGAATATTTACTGCAGCGACTTCGACCCAGGATTTTACAGTAGTGGTAGGAGCTGGGAGAGCCGAGAGATCTTTCTCCTGAGGGGTGTCATCAGGTAGGGTCAGCAGAGGGGCAAATTTACTTGGGGAGCAGTACTGGCTCAGGGCTCCTTCTTCCAATACAGGAGCCGCGACATCCATCTGCCTGGTGATCAGGTGCTGCCTTCTCTCATGTCATGCTGACGAGTGGCGCCTTTGCTGCGATGAGGAAGGGGGCTTCAAACCAGTAAACCTGGGGCTTGGGAGAGGGCGGCAGGGGGCTAGATGAAGCTTCCATGCAACTCTGGAGAGTGGAAGGAACACCAGAGGCTTTAAAGAGTTCCGGATTTTGGAAGTCTTTGGGGAACTCCAGCTGCAGATAGTCCAGGAAACTGTCAGGGGTGGAAAAAGGATAGGCGCCCCATTGATAACCACCCACATGGTTGCCGGATAACGGAGAGAGAATGTGATGCGATGAGCATGGAGGATTTTCCAGCAAAATGTGTAGGCCTTGCGCCGCTCATTTACTTCCCTAGAATAGTCCTGGTATATCTGAATGTTGTTGCCATTCCTGGTGAGCAGGCCTTTGTCCCTGGCCGCTGCTCGACCAGCTCCTTTTGTCTGAAATCAAGGAAATGGGCCAGGATTGGGTGCAGGTGCTCTCCTTGTTTAGGCACCGGGGCTAACATGCGCTGGGCCTGCTTGACGTGCAGGGCAGTTGTAGGTGGGAGGCCTAGAAGTTGTGGTAATTTGTCCTGGTGAAAATGGATTGTGTCCTGCTGCTCAGCCACCTCAGGAAATCCGAGAAACTGTAAATTATTGTGGTTGCTGTGGTTTTCTAGGTCATTCACCTTATCTTGAAGGAGGTGAATGAGGCAGGCCTGTTCCCAAGTTGTAGCAGTTAAGTCTTGCAGGGCAGAATCGTGGGCCTTAAGATGCCGCTCTGTGTGGAACAGTCGTGTTTCTATAGCCTGTAATGTTTGAGTGTTGTTATTATTGAGAGCAAGAGTCATTTGGGTCATCTGTGCCATCAGCTGATTAAACATCATTTCCATTTTTGCAGAGTCAAATGGAGTTGGAGAGGAGGATGCCATCCTGCAGGCCGCAGACCAAGGGAAGGGCTGCAGCAGACACTGTGCTTCCCAGAGATGAGGAAAATGAAGACAACGCAATATAGCAGGTAAGTCCCTCTTCAAAGTTTGTGCCTTTAGAGAGTGAAAGAAATTCCCTTATAGCAAGATGTCGTAGGATATGAGCCCAGTCACGGAGCTGAGTTATTATGCTGCCATCTTGGTTGAAAGCTAAGCCACGCCCCCCCTTCACAGAGTTTCAGTAACAGCTCTAGTCATAAATGACTGCAGATATTCTCAGTTAGATTACCTCCCTGGCAAATCAAAGTTACACTAAGGAAAGACAACCCCAAAAACAGAGAACCAAAACACTGACTTCTACTTACTATTACAGGCCTCCTGAATTAAGAATTCAATTCAGTGTACTCAGTAAATCACCTCCTTGCTGTTGAGTAGCTGGAAGCTGCTCTCCTTCTAAGCTTTAGCAGCAAACACTGATATCTCCACTGCCTGCCTAAGATACTACTTTTTATTCTTGCATATATCCCAAAAGAAAAAATTACTCACCTTAGTAATTGCTTTTCTTCTCATGGAGTCTTGCTATATTATAACAATAGCAGTCAGCCACTGCAGCTGAACTGCCCCGGAGAGGAAGGAGTTAACTCCAGAAGATCTGGAGTTCTACAGCACAAGGGCGCTGTGACCAAAGCTCTATCTGGCAGTTTCAAATGAAACTGTCAGATCTTTACGAAGCCAACATCAAAAGACGGAAAAAAGTCTGTGTGGAAAAACTACACTAGCCTATGGCTACCTACTAGTAGTAATAACAACAATATAAACAACAAAGAAACACCCAGAACCATAATAACAAAGATTGATGGTATTATGGTTCGTTTCCTACCTGACAAGCCCATATGAACCCCCTTCCCATAGAGACTCAAGTCCAAGAAGGGGCAATAAAAATAACCTAAATGAACAATCTAGATCCCTAACCCAAAGGAAAACAGGGTTAGGGAAAACTAAAATGGCATGACACAGTGCTTGCACAATTTGCCACCCTATCCAGGTAGGAGTTCTGAGAGGGCAGGAGGGAGGGTGGTTATAATATAGCAAGACTCCATGAGAAGAAAAGCAATTACTAAGGTGAGTAATTTTTTCTTCAAACACCATGAAGTCTTGCTATATTATAACAATAACAGATTACACAGCAGTACCTCCATGGAGGAGGGTCAGAACCTACTTAGGAAATAGGCTCTGAAGCACAGCTGTGCCAAACCGAGCATCTCCCTGGACTGGACATCCAGGGAATAATGCTTGTAAAGGTGTGAACTGTCTCCAGGTAGCAGCTTGACAAATCTCCAGAATAGGAATGTCTCTAGCAGCCGCTAGAGACGCAGCTGTACCCCTGGTGGAGTGGGCCCTCAATCCTGAGGGGGTACTCTACCTAGTTTCTGATGACAAAATTGGATACAAGAGACAATCCACCTTGCAATTGTTCTCTTAGTGGCAGGTTTCCTTTGCCAACCTCGCCATAGGTAAGAAACAGTTGGAGGGATTGAACCTATGACCTCTGGTGCGCTCTAGATAGTAACTTAATGCCTTTTGACATCCAAGCTGTGCAGTCTCCTCTCACCTGAGGAAGAATGCTCAGTGAAAATACTGGGAGGGAGATAGATTGATTCAGGTGGAAATCAGAAACCACCTTAGGCAAAACTTTCTATTAGTCCTAAGGACTACCTTATCTCTGTGGAAAGAGATAAAATCTTCTTCCACTGACAGGGCCTGTAACTCACTTATCGTCTGGCAGAGGTGATAGCTACTAAAACAGGTTTTCCAAGTTAAATACTTGAGTTCTGCTGAAGACAGAGGCTCAAAGGGGGTTGCATTAACTGAGCAATGCAAATATTCAGGTCCCAGGCGGAGCTGGTTCCAAAGGAGGTTAGTGTGAAGTAACCCTTTAAAAACTTGGAGAACACAGGGTGAGAAGAAAGGAGGCAGGCTTCCTGCTGACACAAAAGCAGAGACAGCTGCCAGATGAACCTTCAGGGTAGCTGGTCTAAGGCCTAAGGAATTCAGATGGACCAAATAGTCCAAAGAATGGGAAGATCAGCAGATTCTGGGGTAATCTGCCTCTCAGAGCACCAGATGGAAAACCTCTTCCACTTAGAATTATAAGTGGCCCTAGTGGAAGGCTTCCTTGAAGCCTTTAAAATATCCATAACACCTTGAGAAAGGTGTAAATCAGCAAATTCTAGCTCCTCAAGAGCCAAGCCTTGAGGTGGAGGGACTTGAGGTCCGGATACCACACTCTCCCCTGTGCACAGGCCAGTAAGTTGTGAACTCTGGGCAGGCTCAGGGCAGGGTGGACTGCCAGGGACAGGAGCAGAGGGTACCAGGGCTGTCTGGCCCAATCTGGGGCAATCAGAATCACTCTGCAAGGTTGAGATCTGATTTTCACAAGTACCCTGAAAAGGAGAGGAAAGGGGGGGAAGGCATACAGGAACTTCCCTTTCCAATCCAACAGAAAGGCATCCAGAGGACTGAGCCCAGTACTGGAGGCCTGCAGCAAAAAGAGGAAGTTGGTGGTTGTCTGGGGCGCGAAAAGATCTATCTGAGGAGTGCCCCAACTGGCAAAGACAGACCCCAGTACTTGTGGATTCAGAGCCCATTAGTGATGGCCCTGAGAAATTCTGCTGAGGGCGTCCGGCACACATTGTCCTTCCTGGAGATGAACCGCTATCAGGGAGGTGTTCAGGGAATAAGCCAGAGACCACAACTTCATTGCTCGGTGCACAAGGCTGAAGACCGAGTGCCCCTTGCTTGTTGATGTACCACATTGTGGTGGTATTGTCTGTCCTGACTTGAACCACTTTGTTCTGGACAGAATCTGAAAAGACCGAAGAGCTAAAAAGACAGCTCTGAGTTCCAGAAGATTGATGTGGAGCAGAGATTCCTGAGGAGACCACACTCCCTGAGTGGAAAGGTCTGGGTGAGCCCCCACCCTAACAGGGAGGCATCCGTGGTGAGGGTGAGGGAGGAGAAATGGGAATGAAGGAACCCTTGTTTCAGATTGCTTTGATCCTGCCACCAGTGTGAGGCCAGGATCAGGGTTTGAGTAACTGGGACCAATTTGGTAGGGGTCCTTCCTCTGAGACCAATAGGCCCTCAAATGGAACTGAATGTCCTCATCTGGAATCTTGCTCCCTGCACAACAGCTGTGGAAGCAGCCATGTGCCCGAGGAGTTGAAAATGCCTTGCTGGTCGAGAGACCCTGAGGGTAAAGGAGGATGCCAGGGCGATGAGTCTGTCCACCCTTTCCGAGGGAAGAAAGGCCCTGGCTAACCTTGTGTTCAATTCTGCGCCTATGAAAGTTAGGGCCTGAACTGGTTCCAGAACTGACTTTGGTAAGTTTAGCAGGAATCCCAGAGAAGTGAGAAGCTGCTGGGTGACTTGCAAGTGGGATTTCACCTGACCTGGAGACTGACCCACAATGAGCCAGTCATCCAGGTGAGGAAACACAGCAACCCTTGCCTTCTTAAATGAGCCACTACTACAGCGAGACATTTTGTGAATACCCTTGGCGCAGAGGTAGGCGAAGGGCACTGCCCTGAACTGGTAGTGGCCTGAGGGCAGTTCGAACCTGAGGTACTTTCGGTGAGAAGGCCTGATCAGAACATGAAAATAGGCATCCTTGAGGTCCAGGGAAGCTAGCCAGTCCCTGGCCTTAGGAAGAGCAATATCATTGCCAGAGTTAACATTTTGAACTTTGGTTTCAACAGATGCTTGTTCAAGTATCTTAAATCCAGAATGGGCCATTCTCCTGTCTTTTGGGGTAAGAAAGTATCTTGAATAAAGCCCTTGCCCTGATGGCAAGGAGGAACCCTTTCCACTGCTTTGCAGACCAGAAGAGAAGAAACCTCTGCTTCCAAAGCAAGGGCTTTGAAGGATTTGCAGGTGGGAAATGCCTGGCTCTCATCTTTGGAAAATATTTGAAGCTGAGAACCAGACCCTGGCCTATTACCTCCAGAACCCATCTGTCCGAAGTTAGGGACAGCCAGCTCTGGCTGAAATAGGCCAACCTGCCCCCCACTGGTACAGGAGAATCGGCCCTGGGCACCCCATCAGGGTGCCTGCTTAGCAGCAGCCTTAGGCTGAGGGAGAGGCGGTCTACTTAGCCACGTCTACCCCTGCCTCTGAAGAAACCCCTCTGCGAGACAGCAGAGGAGGCTTGAAATTGGTAAAAGGCCTGAAAGGGTCTGCCCCTACCTCTGGGAGCATGCCTTTGTGGCATGGCATGCTTCTCCTTAGCCTGGGCACTTTGTAGGTAGTTCTGTATTCATCCATCTTTTCATATAATTTTCTGTTTGCTCCCAAACAGAGAATTTCCCACTACAGGAAAATCCATAGCCTTTGACTGGAGTATCTTGGGACAGATTAGTGCATCTGAGCCATGCCAACCTCATGAGAAGCTACAGAAGTGGCCATGACCCTAGAGGAAACATCATTAACATCAACAGCAGTATGAAATTGAACTTTAGAGGCTTCAATGCCATCAGCAGCCACCTGTTCCAACTCACTAGCCAGCTGGCCATGGGCCTGCTTGGCTAACTGCAATACTGTGTCCCACCTAGATTTCTGATATCTAGCCACATAAGCCATATAATTTGCCTGCCTGAGTCCCAAAAGCTGCCATATACTGTTTCTTAGCCATGGCATCAATCTTCCTGGAATCCTTGTCAGGGATGATGAGGCCAGAGGAATATTAGCCTTGTCACAGGCTGCAGCTTGTACCACACCTACATGACTACACTGCTCAATAGGAAGTCTGTATCCGAGCCTGACAAAGTATACCTTCTGTCCATTTTTATCTACAGGAGGGACAGAATGAGGATTTTTAAAATCTTTGTTGTTTGCTTCCTAAATGACTTATGCAAAGGAATAGACAACCTCCTAGACTCTGGAATATCCATCATTTCCACATAATCAGGCTCCTCTTGCTCATCCACAGCCTCCTCTAAAGGAAGCTGGAGGGTTTCTACAACCTTTTGTAAAAATAAAGAAAGAAGGACTCAGACAGAATAGGAGGAGATTCTAAAGGTCTGTCTGGAGAAATGCCGGTTCAATGGGCACGTCCAGACCCTCCAGCCACACATATATTGATCAAATTCCTCCTCCCTCCTGTGGTTCATAAAAATCCTCAAATTCAAAATCCTGAACCACTGGGACTGAGACGAACCAACCTTTACCAACTGTTGGTGGTTCTACAGATCCCTGAGACAGTGACTGGACAATCTGAATGGCTTTAGCTATCTCTGCAGCAGTTGGAGACACAATTCTGGACTCCAAACCTCCTGATTTCTTTGTCTTTTACTTGGGACTGGTTCCTCTGAACCAGTCTTCCTTTGCCGAGGAAGTCTCGCCTGGTCAGAGGCACTCCCTCTGGTCCAGTGGGTACTGAACCGGGCTGGCCATCCGGGTCAGCGGACTTTTGGCCTCTCGTTCCCTGAGCCGCCCAATCTCTTTCCAGGGTGGCTGCAGGAAAATTTTACACACCTGGCAGTCTGACAGGAGGTGGTCAGCCCCAGACAATGAACACAAGTGGTGTGTGGGTCAGCCTTGGCAAGCGTCCCCACAGACATCACAGTGTTGAAACCCAGTGGGCCAGTTTTTCTTTGGGTTTCTCAGACATAATGCCAGCCTAACCAAAAACTTGCCCTTTTGATGGCAGTGCCAGGCAAGACACCCTTATCGGTTCCTAACGTGTCACGGTATTTGAAAAAACCGTAATAATTTCGGTTTTTAGAACCGAAAAGAACAGGAACCGCACTCTAAAACCCACAGTACAGTTTTAAAAGCAGAAAAACCAAGCGATCGGTTCAAAACCGAACCGATAATTAATTTTCACACAGACTTGAATTTTGTACTTACGGTTACCAGATAGAGCTTTAGAACCGAAATCGGTAAAATAATGACTTTTGCCAGTTCAAATGAACCGAAAACTACTCTCTTGAACCGAGAATGATCCGAGCTGAAGGAGCTGATCTCCGGAGCGACTGTTCAGTGAAGCGGAGTAAAGAATCTGACAGTTTCATTTGAAACTGCCAGAAAAAGCTTTGGTCACAGCGCCCTCGCGCTGTAGAACTCCAGATCTTCTGGAGTTAACTCCTTCCTCTCCGGGGCAGTTCAGCTGCAGTGGCTGACTGCTATTGTTATAATATAGCAAGACTTCATGGTGTTTGAAATACAGGTTACTCACCTGTAACAGGAGTTCTAGGAATGGTATATGTTGCTCATCCACACTTATTGGCAGGTTCCTTGCCGCTTTAAATCTTGCCGGAAGGTCTTCAAGCTGGCTCCTCCCACCCACCCGGGTGGTAAAACTCGGCTCCGCCCCATGGCGCAGATCTGGCCCGCTGGAAGCTCAGGTTGTCGTGTCAAGCCGGGAGGTGGTGGATGTAGGATGAACAACATATACCATTCCTAGAACTCCTGTTACAGGTGAGTAACCTGTATTCTAGGGACATGGATATGTTGTTCATCCACACTTATTGGCAGACTCTAGCAGTTCTCCGGGAGGAGGAGGCAAGCGCACACCTACTAGGGAATAAAGACTGGAGCCGAGGCCCCAAAACCAGCATCCTGGCGTGACTCAAGGTCGATGTGGTAATGGGTAATGAAGGTGTGTGCTGACTTCCAGGTAGCAGCCTGCAGATTTCCTGGATAGGGCGTCCTGGAAGCAGCCACCGATGCAGCAGTATGGCGGGTAGAATGAGCTCTTATCCCTCTGGGAGGCTCCATGCCCGCCAACTTATAGCAGAGATCTATGCAGGAGGTGACCCACCTGCTTATCGTCCGCTTGGCTGCAGGTCTGCCAGGTGCGGCTTCAGCGTAGGTGACAAACAGCTGGCGAACCTCTCCCCGAATTTCAGCCGTGCGCTCCTTATAATAAGCGAGCGCCCTTCTAGGGTCAAAGTATGGAGCCTGTATTCAACCTCCGAGTGTGACTGGGGTAGAACACCGGCAGAGTCAACACCTGGTTAAGGTGAAACTCCGACACCACCTTGGAAGGAATTTCGGGTGGGGCGCAGGACAACCTGTCCCTGTGGAAGACCAGGTAAGGAGACTCAATGCAGGCGCCTGGAGTTCTCCCATCCTTCTGGCTGGCGTGATAGCCACCAAGAAGGCGTCTTCCACGACAGGTGAGAGAGTTCACACCTGTGCATTGGTTCGATGGCTTGCCCATGAGCTTTGCCAGTACCAGCAGTAAATCCCACGGAGGTGGAGGTTCTCGCACCGGAGGGGAAATGTGATCAAGGCCTTTGAAAAAGCGCCAGACCACCTTCTCCTGCGCCACCGACTGCTCCCCGGCCCGCGCCCGGTAAGCAGAGATGGCTGCCAGGTGCACCCTTAGGGTCGTCGACCTAAGCCCTTGACTAGAAAGGGACCATAAATAGTCCAAGATGCTTGCCAAAGGACAGGAGGAAGGGTCCAAGCCCTTGCCCTGACACCAAATGGAAAATCTCTTCCATTTGAAGGCATAGCATTTCCTGGTCGACTCCTGACAGGACGCCTCAACAACATTGAGGACCTCGTCGGAAAGACCCAAGGCCTGGAACTCTAGCCGCTCAGGAACCAGGCCGTCAGGTGCAGGGACTGAAGGTCCGGATGAAACACCTTCCCCTGATTGACTGAGAGCAGGTCTGGGCGAGCTGGAAGCTGCCTCGGGAGCCTGGAGCTGAGGCTGAGGAGATCTGGATACCAGAACTGGCGGGGCCAGTCTGGGGCTATCAGAATCACCTCGTCTTGTCCCTCCTTGCTTTGAGAAGCATCATTGTGAATCAAGGGAAATGGGGAAAGGCGTAGAAAAGCCAGGGTCCACAGCCTCGAGGCATCCCCCTGCAGCGAGCTCTGCTGAGGGGGGCGGGCATGAAACAGCCTCAGCTTCGCGTTCTCCCTGGAAGCAAACAGGTCCACCTGAGGTGTGCTCCAGTGGGAGAACAGATCTTGTACTACCTCCGGCAGGAGAGACCACTCGTGAGATGCAGCCCCTATCCAGCTCAGGGCATCGGCCAGGGTTTTGGAGGCTCCTGCCACATGAATGGCTAGGAGATCCGCCTCCAGGCTGCGCACGAGTGACCAAATGCGGAGAGCTTCCTTGCATAGAAGCATGGAACGCGTCCCGCCCTGGCGGTTTAGGTAGTACATGGTCGTGGTATTGTCCGTCTGGACTTGGACCACTTGACCCGGAGAAACGGAGCAAAGGCGGTGAGAGCTAGGCGGACCGCTCGAGCTCCAGCAGGTTGATGTGGCATCGGGACTCCCGCGGGGACCAGAGGCCGTGCGCGCAGTGTTCCCCCAGATGGGCACCCCAACCCATCAGAGAGGCATCAGTCAATAGAGACCGTCGGCTCGGGCGGACAAGCGGGATGCCCTCCTGCAGATGAGATGGAGCGGTCCACCACTGGAGGCGTTCCACATCTCTGGGTCACCATCACTAGCTGGTCAATGGATCGCAGCATTGTGACCACTGGCTGGCCAGTCCCACTGAAGGGGCGCATGTGCCAGCGTGCCCAGCGGACCACGCTGGTACAGGCCGCCATGAGACCAGGGCGCAGGAAGTCCCGGGCAGGCGCGATTGCCCAACCAGAAATGATTGGGCCAAGGAGGTAAGAACCTCGGCCCTGTCCGCCGGGAGCGTGCTCTGGCTCGAAGAAGTCGAGCTCTGCCCCGATAAACAGAATCACCTGCTTCGGCTCGAGTTCCGACTTGGCCTCGTTGATGAGAAGGCCGACTTGAGAGCAAACCTGGAGGGCCAGATCTCTGGACCGCTCCACCTCCTGTCTGGAGGGGGCTGCTATCAGCCAATCGTCCAGGTAAGGGTGCACCCGGACCCCTCGGCGCCGCAGGAAAGCTGTCACCACTGCAATGCATTTGGTGAAGACCCTGGGAGCTGGAGACAGGCCGAAGGGCATGGCTCGGAACTCGAAGAGGGATCCCTCCGCTCGAAAGCGAAGGAATCTCCGATGTGACGGACGGATAGGGACGTGAAAGAACGCGTCCTGCAGGTCCAGAGAGCAGAACCACACGCTGTGTTCCAGGGATGGTATTATCTGAGCCAGAGTGACCATCCTGAAGGTTCGAGACCTTAGGAACTTGTTCAGGTCGTGTAGGTCGAGAATGGGGCGCCAGCCCCCCGTCCGTTTCGGAACTAGGAAGTACCTGGACACAAACCCCGGGTCTGAGGGAGGGTCCGCCACCTCCCTGATCACCTCCTTTTGGAGGAGGAGAGTGATGTCGGCCCGAGCCTGCTGGCCCTGACGTTGCTGGGCCGGACGTGCCGCGGGCGCAGAAGGACGAAAGGGCTTAGGCTGTGGTTTGCGGCCTTTGTCCTTCTGAGCGGAAGAGACCGAGTCCAAGGTAGCATTGGACTTCTCGATCCTCTGCAGGTGACCTTCCACCCCAGGGACGAAGAGGTCAGTCCCCAAAAAGGGAACATCCGCCAACTTGTGCTGGGTATCCGAGTAAAGGTGGATATCCTCAGCCAAGCCGTGGCCTGTAGCCACTGCGGCCGCCACAGACCTGGCAATGAGTCCCAATGTCTAAAGCAGTCTGGAGCTGCTGTTTGGCCACTGCCCTGCCCTGGTCCCCCTGCCTGACCGTGGTCTGCAGATCAGCGGGAAGATGAGGGCGACCTCATCCAGGAGGCCCAACAGGGCATGAGAAAATGTGCCATGAGGATGGCCGAACTGGCCTGGCGAGCCGAGGCAGGGCGCAGCATAGACTTTTCGCCGGCATAGTCCAATTTCTTGGACTCCTTGTGGGAGGTTTGTCCATCTCCAGCGCTCTCGCACCGCGAAAACGCTGTCGAGAACCAACCCCTCAGCCGAGGGGTGTTCCGAAAAACCGGACAGGGAACCAGTAGGGACCGCATACTTCCTGGCCATCCTGGCTGAAGGCGCAGGACAGGAAGCAGGGCGCTGCCAGAGCTCCAAGGCCGGACCCACTATGGCCTCGGCCACCGGAAAGGCCTCCATGGGGAATCCCCTCGGTCCAGAATCTCCGTGAGGGGATACCTGGCCCGTTTAGAAATGGGTTCGAGCTTCATCTCGGTGGACTCAGAGATGAGCCGAAGCAATCCTAGGAAGGATGAAGGGCTATCATCCGCCGACTGTCCTCCTGAGGACTCCAAGTCCATTCGCTTGGAGAAAAGGGAGGAATCGTCCTCGGACTCGGAAGAGTCCTCAAAGAGCTGCCTCGGGCCTGAGCCACCCTCCACCTGCTGAGGCCGGTCGGGAGTGATGAGGGTGACAGACAGCCTATGGGGCAGTCCCTGAGCCGACCGAGAATTTTTGGTCAGAGCCCCAACTAACGGCTGTGGAGGCGGAGGTTCCACCGGAATCGGTGGGGCAGCTAGATTTGGCCGAACAACCGGCCTGGGAACAGGCTCCTCGGCTAAAATGAGGGGTTGTTTCGGCCGCTCCGGTGACAGCCACTTAATGGCCGGGGAAGACGACGGCGTCGGCTTATTCCCGGTCAGAAGGAGCTGTTGCCACATGAGTTCCTCATACCTCCGACGCAACTTGCGCCGAAGCCTCCCCTCGTCCGAGGAGGAGGAAGAGGACGAGTGGCGGTGCCGCTTGCCGCAGTGCCGAGACCGAGACCACCTATGATGGCGGGATCGGCTGGACCGTGAAGACGTCTGAGACCGAGAACCTCGGCTATGCCGAGGACGGTGCGGGGAGGTGTCGCGGGAAATCAGCACTCCCCTCGGTTCGGACGATTCAACCGAAGGCTCCGGAACCGGAGGCACAGACAAGCCGACGGGATCCACAACTCCCACCGGGGGAACCAGGGAGAGGGGATTCTCGGCTTCTCCAGCCGACATCCCGTCCAACGTGTCGAGAAAAATCTCAACTGCATCGACGGGAGTCTCGGTCAACTGGCCTGACGGGGACACCGTGAGACCAGTGGCCGAAGCTGAGAAGTCGACCAAAGTCGACGGCCGACCACTCGGGGAGAGGGATCTTTCCCGCTCCCAAGAGCGTCGACGGTGAGACCTATCCTTGTCTCTCTTTTTGGACCGAGAAAACGGTCCAGAAGAAGTTGGACCCTCACCTTTAGTCGAGAGGGTCAGACAAAGCTCCTTAAAAGAAGCCGAATAAGAGGCACAGAGAGAGAGCGGGACCTATGCCGCAGCCGAGGTAAAAGTGGCCCGCGCAGCCTCCTCTTCAAGGGCGATCATCTGCTCGAGCTGATCCGCCAAGCCCGCCGCCGCGGACACCGCCGTCCGGGCCTCTTTTGACTTTACCAGAGGAAATCTCTTCTCGGGACGCCCCAGTTGCAAACGGGCAGCACGGTCTTCGAGGACGTAGGCCGAAAAGGAAGAGCACAGGTCGCAAGCCTGCGGGTCGTGCTCAAGGCCCAAGCAGTAGACGCACGTGGAGTGCGGATCCGTCCGAGACATCTTCTGCCCGCAAGGGCAACTCCGGAAACCGGGAGTCGATTTATCCATCGCGAGTCAGGAGGGAGAGAAGACCAAGTCTTTTGTAAAAACTTTTTAAATTTCGAAATTCAAGAATTAGGAACCAGTCTTATACGCAGAGAGCGTTAAGGAGGAACCTGCGCTTCCAAGCGGTAAGGAAGATCTGGCGTCATGGGGCGGAGCCGAGAGTTTTACCACCCGGGTGGGTGGGAGGAGCCAGCTTGAAGACCTACCGGCAAGATTTAAAGCGGCAAGGAACCTGCCAATAAGTGTGGATGAACAACATATCCATGTCCCTAGAATACATGTTGTATAAACATATATACACACACATGCAGATATTTTGTTTTGAGACGGCAATTAGGCACACCAGGATTTGGTTATTCTCAGAGATCACATCCATACAGTGCCGCATTCTAGGAGGATTTATTAACCTCCACTGAATGCCAACCCCTGAGTGAACCTTATTATACAGAATGGTCAGGACACAATGGAATGTGTTAGTGGCCAACAACTGCTGGGTTTCAGCTCTCAGACATCATTCACACTCATGCAAATTCAATTTCTATATTCTATTTTTGACCCACAGGCCCCCATCCAGGTAAGACTTTTCCACAGCCGCATCACCGAACCAGAAAGCATATGGTGAAGTTGGAAGGGGGGGTCTCCAAGTGACTGGGGTCCAAAATTGTGGAGATGGCCAGCAGGGAGGAGGTAGTGATAATGGGGGACTTCAGTCTGGCTGGGGCAGAGTGGAAGATCCCAACTACCGCCTATATCAGGACTCGGGTGCTCGTGGATGCATTCCAAGAATGGATTCCTTACACAATGTGACCTGAAGCCCACTAGGGACAGTGCCATACTGGACTTGGTCCTGCCTAACGGTGCACATGTCCAAGAAGTAAAAGTGGAGACACCACTTACGGAAGTGACCACCACACTGTGTGGTTCCACTTGGACATAGGCAGGGGAAGATTACAACAAAAGAAAAAGTTACTTACCATAGTAACCTTGTTTCTCCCAGGGGATACTCCAATATTCATAACTCTTCTGCAGTATACCTTTAAGGTCAGATCTGCCTGGAGATAGAATGCTATGCTAATGATGGAATCAATGGCATGAGCCACTTTTCACATGTTGCCACCTATCAACAGCCTACATTCTAACCCTCAGATTTCGTGGACACCTGGGAAGACGGGGCCCAAAATTTAAAATATATAAAATTTAACTTCAAAATTCCCCACCCAAACCTCCAACTGGAAGAAATATAAATTTATCATAAAACAATCCCACAAGCTCCTATATCAGAATCACCTGAAAAGGAGAAAACCAAAGAACAAGTTCCAGTAAAAGTAGAATGAGGCATGCAAACACTAAGGTACAGCATGGAATACAGAGGCCACTGGTTCTTAAACAGGGAGGCAGGGTGGGAGAGTTATGAATATTGGAGTATCCCCTGGGAGAAACAAGGTTACCATGGTAAGTAACTTTTTCTTCTCACCCCTGGAATACTCCAATATTCTTAACTCTTCTGCAAACTAAAACGCAGTACCTTAGGAGGCGGGAAGAACCTATTTGGGAAACAGACTCTGCGGGACAACTGTACCAAACCTGACATCAGCCCTAGCCTGCATATCCAAGCTGTAATGCTTGACAAATGTGTGTACTGTTCACCAGGTTGCTGCTTTACAGATATCCACCAAGGGTACATCCCTTGCAGCTGCCAGAGTTGCAGCTGTACCCCTTGTGGAGAGGGCTCCAAGCCCTGCTGGAGCTTCTTTGCCCACCTTTGAATTGCAAAATTGGATACACTGGACCAGACAACGAGAAATTTACCTTTTAGATGCTGGATTTCCCTTTCCCATATCCCCATAAGTGAGGAAATGTTGTGTTCTGTCCTGCCTATGTGCTTAGTAGCTGTCATGTAGTAGCTCAGAGCTCTTTTGACATCCAGGCTATGCAACCAATGTCCACCAGAAGAACAATGGTCAGTGAAGAACACTGGCAAAGTGATAGATTGGTTCAAGTGGAAGTCTGAAACCATTCTGGGAAGGAATAGAGACATAGACTTTGACGGCAGATAAGGACCACTTGGTCAACCCAGTCTACCCATTTCCCTTCCTATTGGATAAGCTGCAGATTCTAGTTAACCAACAGCCTACTTCCTGCAACCCCACACTACAATTGCCTTACGTCTGTCCCAAATTTTCTATTTGTCTGTAGGACTACCTTATCCCTGTGGAAGGAAATGTAGTCCTTTTCAATGCAATAAAGCTTGGAGCTCACTAATCCTTCTAGCTGAAGTAATGGCCACTAGAAACACTGTTTTCCATGTGATATACTTCAAAGGTGCTGAAAACACGGGCTCAAAGGCAGGGACCACAAGTTGGGCAATGCAGCTGTTAAGGTCCCAAGTTGGCACCGGTTCTCTCACCGGTGGATACATATCAGAAAGGCCCTTGAAGAACCTTTTAAATAAGGAGTCTGATGCCAAAGAAACAGACTTGCCTGCAGACGCATACGCCGAGACTGAAGCCAAATGAATCTTTAGTGTAGAAGGCTGTAAGCCTATGGAATGTAAGTAGACCAGGTAGTCCGTACCAACAGCACTCCTGCCTGGGTTGGTACTATACTCCTATGAGAGCACCAAATAGAAAATCTCTTCCACTTTGCAGCACAGGTTTTCATAGTAGAGGATTTCTTGTATTCTCATGATATATCCATAACTGGTTCAGACAGATGTCAACTAGCATACTCTAGGTCCTCAAGAGCCAAGCTTTGAGCCCGAGTGACTTGAGGTTGAGATATAGGAGCCTCCCCTGGTTGGAGGTCAGAAGATTGTGCCTCCTGGGAAGATGTATTGGTTTATCCACTGACATGGACAGCAATAGGGAGTATCATGACTGCCTGGCCCCGTCTGGGGCTATCAGAATAATTGTTGCTGGCTGAGACCCAAGTTTCAACAGCACCCTGTATACCAGAAGCAATGGAGGGAATGCATACAGGAATTTCCCTGACCAATCCAGCATAAGGGCATCCAGTGGAACCACGCCCACTACTGGAGGCCTGCAACAGAACTGTGGCAAGTGATGACTCTTTAGAGAGGCAAAGACATGCATTTCTGGAGTGCCCCACCTCCTGAGTAAGGTCTGCATCACTTGCCTATTCAGGGACCATTCATGATGGTCCTAGCTGATTCAGCTCAGGGCATCTGCCAGAACATTGTCTTTGCCTGGTAGATGAATGGCCTGTAGTGAAGAACCCAGTGAGTAAACTAGGGTCCAAAATCTCAAAGCCTCCATGCAAAGGAGGCTTGACTTTGTTCCCCCTTGCTTGTTTATGTAGTACATGGTGGTAGTGTTATCTGTCCTGACTTGCACTACCTTTCCCTGCATCAGTAGCTTGAAAGCTTGCATTGCCAGAAACACTGCCCTGGTCTCTAACAAGTTTATGTGTAAAAGAGTCTCTGCACTTGACTAAGTGCCCTGGGTAGTGTGCTCTGCTAGATGAGCCCCCCCCAAAGCCCAAGAGGGATGCATCGGTTGTGAGAATCATTGATGGAAGAAGTTCTTTTTGGACAGGAACCCCTTCTCTGAGGTTGGTTTCCTCTTTCCACCACTGAAGAGCTTGGAAAAATGTTTTTGTTACAGGAACGAGATTTGACAGGGAATCCTTTCTTTGGCACCAATGAGCTCTTACGTGAAACTGGATGTCCCTCATCTGAAACCTGGAGCCTAGCTCTGTGTCTGCTGCAGCTGCCATGTGGCCCAAAAGTTGAAGAAAATGCCTGGCAGGCCTTGGGACACTGAGCCTGAAAGAACCTAACTGCAGGATGCTTTTTATCCTGTATTTGGGTAGAAAGGCTCTGCCCACTACGGTGTTCAATTCTGCTCCTATGAACTGCAGAATTTGAGAAGGAAGAAAAACAGATTTTTCTAGATTTAAAAGGAAACTTCAGAGCGAGCTATAGGTGTTCTGCTAACTGTTGTGGTGAATTTCCCACCACCAGCCAGTCATCTAGCTAGGGGAATACTGTGACATCTTGTCTGCACAGGTGAGCCACTACCACAGCCAGACACTTTGCGAACACCCTTGGTGCTGGAGTGAGACCGAAAGGTAGAGCTGAGAACTGATAATGACCTGACAGGAGTCTGAACCTGAGATACTTTCTGTAAGACTCCCTTATGGGGATGTGGAAATAGGCATCTTTTAGGTCCAATGATGCCAGCCAATCTCCTTTTTGGAGTGCTGGTAGAATCAGAGACAAAGTTATCATTTTGAACTTTTGTTTTGCTAGGAACCTGTTGAGGACCCTATGATCCAAGATAGGCAGCAGCTCTCCATTTTTCTTTGGTGTGAGAAAATACCTTGAGTAAAATCCTTTTCCCCTTTGATGCAGAGGCACTGGTTACACTGCTTTTAGTGAAAGAAGGTGTTTCACCTCTTTTTCCAGCCTTTTGCTTTCCAGGAGGGAAGCTGGTTGGAAAATTCTGATTTTTTGAACAGGAGAGGACTTGAAACTTAAAGACAAGCCCTGACCCACTATCTCCAGAACCCACTTGTTTGTGGTGATGGTTTTCCAACTCTGGAAAAAATGGGTCAGCCTGCCCCCTACTGGCAAAGGAGGGGCAGCCTGATCGATGAAGCAGGAGTCCTGCTTGGATTGGGGCTGAGACTGGGCACCACGCCTGGAACCTTTTCTGCCCCTACCACTGAAATACCCTTGCTGTGGGTATTGGGGTGCCTGAGGAAGTACCATGGCCTGATAAAAAGGCCTGGAATGGAATGGTCTGCCCCTGCCTCTCCTACTGAAAGGTCTAGAGGAGGTGGAGGGTCTTTCTTTTGCAGAATTGCTATGGAAGGTAGCTTTATACTCATCCACCTTCTTCATATAGGTCTCTGTATGGCTGCCAAATAGGGAAGTGCCCTCCATAGGAAAATCCAGAGTCTTATTCTGGGTATCCTGCATGAGGTTTGTGACTCTCAACCAAGCAAACCTTCTCTGTGTGATGGTACTTGCCATCCACCTTGCAGCAGTCTCATTACTGTCTGCTGCCATCTGGAACTGGTATTCGGCAGCTTCCAGGCCAAACCTAGCAGTTTCAGCTAGGTCTGCCGAAAGATGAGAAGGTGCTTTCTCAGCCATGTCTAGGACAGACTGCTAGAGAGCCTTCTGGTACTGGGCTGCACAGGCCTGATAGTTAGCTTGCCTAATGGCCAGAGAGGCTGATAGGTAACCTTTCTTGACCATACTTTCAATTTTTCGAGAGTCCTTCTCTGGGGGGTGGGAAGCCAGAGGGACTTTTGCCTTGTCTCAAGCTGCAGCTTGCACCACCTTATGGTGGTCAGGGTGTGAAAATAAGAATTCAGCCCCTGTTCTGTCAAGCTGATACTTTTATCAAACCTTTTGTCCAAAGGAGGGACAGACCCAGGAGCTTGGAGGAGTTTTAAAATATCTCTTTTAAAAAACTTGTTTACGGGGAGTGACAGCTTTTTAGTAGGAGTCAGACCCATCATTTCCAGATAATTAGCCTCCTCCTCATCCTCTACAGCTTCAGAGGTAGGGATGTCCAAGGCATCAGCAATTTTCCTGATAAAGGAAAAATGAGAAGAATCTTCCATAGTCCTGGGAGGGGAGCTAAACTCATGTTCAGGGGAGACCTCAGGCTCTATAGGCTCACCTTCTTCCTTCTCCTCCTCACCATGTTTCTCAGGAAAGGAAGGTAGGTTGGGGTGTGCAGGGGTCTGGACTGGGGACTGTGAAACCACAGGCAGCAGATCCTGAAAAGTTTGCATTATTTTTATTGCCTGTGCAATCTCTGAAGGAGAAGGCACAGCGGCAGGCTCCACAGAAGTCCCCTTTTTCATAGTGGGTTCAGTGTGCTTTGTTTTCTTTACTTTTTTCCTGGAACCGGAGAGCTAGCCAGTTCAGAGGGTCTCTTTTTACCCATATCAGGGGTAGAAACAGTAGAAGTTGTGGTGTCACCCACAGACCCTGAGGGTTTCGGCTGGTCAGAGCCAGAGGGACCTTTCAATTTCTTATTTAATCTCTCCAGATGTTTTTCAAGCATCTTTTCAGGAAAATAGTTGCAAATCTCACAAATAGTTTTTAAATTATCAAAACCAAGGCAGAAAACACAAATGGAATGCTTATCTGCCTTGACAAAAACTTCACCACATTCAGAAATGTTTTTAAAACTGGGTCCTCCAGTTCTCTTTTTAGGTTTATCTGACATACTGAAGAAAAACCGCAACCGCAAAACACTAAAGGTTTTTAAATTCAAAAAACAACAAATTTATCAGTTGCGGTCGGTTCAGGAACCGATCAGAGAAACCAAGCAGAACCGCAAACCGATAGAAATAGAACCAGAATTAGCGGTTTGGAACTGAAGTTATCTGTTCTAAAAAACAAAGATTTTAACACATAAAACTAGTAAATAAAAGGAGGGAAAAAAAAAACGAAACTAACTAAAAGTATCTCGGTTCCTCAGTGGTTATCCCGAACCGTGAGAAACCGAGAAAACAACACAAAACTAGCTAAATAAACTAACGGTTATTAAAATAACGCTGATAAGAGGCAGCAAATGAAAATAAATGAAAAATACGTAAGTATTTGTTATTAATTAAGGCTCCTCTGACTAGATGATTAGGAGGAAATCTCCAGGCATCTGGTCTTGACAGGCGGAGAGAGAAACCTGAGGGTTAGAATGTAGGCAGTTGATAGGTGGCAGCATTTGAAAAGTGGCTCATGCCAATGATTCCATCATTAGCATAGCATTCTATCTCTGGGCGGATCTGACCTTAAAGGTATACTGCAAAAGAGTTAGGAATATTGGAGTATTCCTGGGGTGAGAAACAAGGTTCTAAACTTCAGGAGGGAAGTCTACAGTATGATGGGAGGGATTCTGGGAGGGCACATTGCTGGGATCAGGAAGGAAACTGGACTGGACCAGAAACAGGCCATAATCAAGGAGGGTCTGTTGGCAGCCAGTGTGCCAAACTCAAGAGCAAAAACTCTAATACCAAAACGTCCAGCTAATATGATAGGGAGGTAGCCCAGGTGGTAAAGGGTAAGAAGTTAACTTTCAGGAAGTACAACTGCACCAGAAGGATGAGGACAGAAATGAATATTGTACCAAGGCAAGAGAGGCAGGCAGAGTAATCAGACTGCCCAAGGCCAAGGGAAGGCTGCAGCTGGAAGAGGTAAAAACAGGGGAGAGTGCCTTTCTTCCAGTATATCAAGGAGAAGAGGGATATGAAGGATGGGATAGTCAGGCTGAGACATGTGGGTGGATAGGTGGAGGGAAGTGAAGAGAAAGCAGAGGTACTTAGCAAGCACTTCTGTTCAGTCTTCACTAAGGAGAAAGATGGTCCAGGAGATAGAAGCTGACAGAGTGAGAAAAGGCTTAAAGGCCCTGAAGGCAGACATGTCCCCAGGACCAGATGGCGTACATCCAAAGGTGTTGAGGGAGTTGGTGGATGTGCTGGTGGGTCCCCTGATGGACCTGTTTAACACTTCACTGGGGTCAGGGCAAAGTATCTGTGGACTAGAGGACAGCATATGTAGTGCCACTACACAAAAGCGGGCAGAGGGACGACCCTGGCAACTACTGATCGGTCAGTTTAACCCTTGATAGTGGGGAAATGCATGCAAACCATACTGAAAGAAAGACTGGTACGCTTTCTAGAAGAAAATGGGCTCCAGGATGACAGGCAGTACAGGTTTGTGTCAGGATGGTCCTGTCAGACTAATGTAACTGATTTCTGTAACAATACTTCCAGAACTATTTTTTTGTACTTCTGTTAGTGTACATTTTGTTATTCCAACCCACATGACAACAGATCAACACTAGTGAAACGTGAGGGCAAGTCAAAATGAAAGCAATTTCACCCTTTGGTGGGATTTAAATCCAGACCGCCACATTCACAGTCCTACGCTCTAACCCCTAGGCTACTTCAGCTTTAGCTCCCATTTTGCATGGCTATAGGTGAGTGTCTTAGGCATATCTCAGACAAGAGCACAGACTCCAGCTCAGAGTAGATGGACCCCAGACCACTGTTGCCCGTAACAGATCCCTAGGTCAGAGGTTGAGAGCAGTCTATCTGCACCCATCCCCATACAGTATTTGAAGGCTGCTAGGGATGGCAAGAGGAGGTACTGTTGCAACAGGCAGTCTCACTCAATATCCCAGCAACTCTAGCACATCACCTCAGTGGCACTATGTGAACTTCTCAGTAAAACATCAGGGAAAACCCTACAATGCAGCAAATCTCCAACACGCTGATGAATCCTGATAAGGGCAAAACACATTTCTGTATCTTCTGTTCTCAACCTTCGCAGAATGCGAGAGAGGCCATTTGCCATTGCACACGGCCGCTTAAAGCAGACCCAATCTAAAGTCTTTCATGCGGTGTGCATATACAGTACATCCCCCCATGCTTGGGGTGTGTGTGATTTCACATTTCTTTGAAACCTGACTTTGTTGCCAATTCATTTCCGTGTAACCCTTGTCTCAGTGCTTTTGTGCAGAAGTTCCTTCTCTTTTTAAATCACCAACACCAATCCTTTTCCAAATATGTTTTCAACCCCCCCCCCCCCAAAATCCCAGGAGTCTGGTAGGTTGACGGTATGTACCTCATATACATACTGCTGTTGGCTGGAATTTATTCAACTGGGAATTATTTTCCAGTGCCATGTCTAGGTGTCAAAAATGGATTTGTAAAAAGATAACTGCTGGTGATTTACAGCATAGGAGGGTTTGCCTGGTTCCAAAATAAAGGTTTTAAATGCCGAGCAAAGGAAAAATAGGTTACTCACCTGTAACCGTAGTTCTAGGAGTGGTACATGGTTCACATCCACACAAAGGCAAGCTCCCTTTAAGCGCTGTTCTTCCTGGACAGTCTTCACATTACGCTCCTCCTACCACCCAGATGGTATATCCCTCGGCTCCGCTCCATGATGTTCGATTTTGCACACTGAAAAAGTGATCCACGTGCCTCTTGCCAGGGGAGGTCAGCTCAGTGGTGTGGATGTGAACCATATACCACTCCTAGAACTATGGTTAGAGGTGAGTAAATACAGGTTACTCACCTGTAACAGGAGTTCTAGGAATGGTATATATTGTTCATCCACACTGTCTGGCAGATTCCTTGCCGCTTTAAATCTTGCCGGAAGGTCTTCAAGCTGGCTCCTCCCACCCACCCAGGTGGTAAAACTCTCGGCTCACCCCATGACGCCAGATCTAGCCGCTGGAAGCCAGGTTGTCGTGCCGAGCCGAGGTCGGGTGGGTCGTGTGGATGAACAACATATACCATTCCAGAACTCCCTGTTACAGGTGAGTAACCTGTATTTCTAGGGACATGGATATGTTGTTCATCCACACTGTCTGGCAGACTCCTAGTAGTTCTCCGGGAGGAGGAAGGCAAGGCGCACACCCCCTACTTGGGAAATAAAGACTGGAGAACCGAGGCCCCAAAGCCAGCATCCCGGCGTGACTCAAGGTCGATGTGGTAGTGGGTGATGAAGGTGTGTGCTGACTTCCAGGTAGCAGCCCTGCAGATTTCCTGGATAGGGACGTCCCTGGAAGCAGCCACCGATGCAGCGGTATGGCGGGTAGAATGAGCTCTTATCCCTCTGGGAGGCTCCATGCCCAACCTATATGAGAGATATATGCAGGAGGTGACCCACCTGCCTATCGTCCCTTGTCTGCAGGTCTGCCAGGTGGGCTTCAGCGTGAGTGACAAACAGCTGGCGAACCTCTCCCGAACTGGCCGTCCGCTCCTTGTAATAAGCGAGCGCTCTTCAGGGTCCAAAGTATGGAGCCTATACTCGGCCTCCGAGGTGTGACTGGGGTAGAACACCGGCAGAGTCAATGCCTGGTTAAGGTGAAACTCCGACACCACCTTCGGAAGGAATTTCGGTTGGGGGCACAGGACAACCTTGTCCCCTGTGGAAGACCAGATAAGGAGACTCGATGGAAAGCGCCTGGAGCTCTCCCATCCTTCTGGCTGACATGATAGCCACCAAGAAGGCGGTCTTCCACGACAGGTGAGAGATGTCACACCTGTGCATCGGTTCGAATGGCTTGCCCATGAGCTTAGCCAATACCAGCAGTAGATCCCACAGAAGTGGAGGTTCTCGCACTGGAGGGGATATGTGATCAAGGCCTTTGAAAAAGCGCCCAACCACCTTCTCCTGTGCCACCGACTGCTTCCCGGCCCGCGCCCGATAAGCAGAGATGGCTGCCAGGTGCACCTTAAGGGTCGTCGACCGAAGCCCTAGCTGAGAAAGGGACCACAGGTAGTCCAGAATGCTTGCCAAGGAACAGGAGGAAGGGTCCAGGCCCTTGCCCTGACACCAAATGGAGAATCTCTTCCATTTGAAGGCGTAGCATTTTCTGGTCGACTCCTTACGGGACGCCTCAACGACGTTGAGGACCTCGTCGGAAAGACCCAAGGCCTGGAACTCTAGCCACTCAGGAACCAGGCCATCAGGTGCTGGGATTGAAAGTCCGGATGAAATACCTTCCCCTGATTGACTGAGATCAGGTCCAGGTGGGTTGGAAGCCACCTCGGGAGCCTGGAGCTGAGACTGAGTAGATCTGGATACCAGAACTGGCGGGGCCAGTTTGGGGCTACCAGAATCACCTGCGCCTTGACCCTCCTCACCTTGAGAAGCACCTTGTGGATCAAGGGAAATAGGGGAAAGGCGTAGAAGAGACCCGGGGTCCACAGCCTCGAGAAGGCATCCCCCTGCAGCAAGCCCTGCTGAGGGGGGTGGGCATGAAACAGTCTCAACTTCGCATTCTCCCAGGAGGCAAACAGGTCCGCCTAAGGCGGTGCCCTAGTGGGAGAAGAGATCTTGTACAACCTCCGGCAGGAGAGACCACTCGTGAGACGCAGCCCCTATCTGGCTTAGGGCATCGGCCAGGGTGTTGGAGGCTCCTGCCACATGAATGGCGAGGAGATCCGCCTCCAGGCTGCACACGAGTAACCAAATGCGGAGAGCTTCCCTGCACAGAGGCATGGAGTGCGTCCCGCCCTGGCGGTTTAGGTAGTACATGGTCGTGGTATTGTCCGTCTGGACCTGAACCACTTGACCCCGTAGAAACGGAGCAAAGGCGGAGAGGGCTAGACAAACCGCTCGAAGATCCAGCAGGTTGATATGGCATCGAGACTCCCGAGGGGACCAGAGGCCGTGCGCTCTGTGTTCCCCCAGATGGGCACCCCAACCCATCAGAGAGGCATCGGTCAACAGAGAGACCGTCAACACGGGGTGGACAAACGGGATGCCCTCCTGCAGATGTGCTGGAATGGTCCACCACTGGAAAGCGTTCCACATCCCCTGGGTCACTGTCACTAGCTGATCCAGCGGATCGAAGTGCTGTGACCATTGGCTGGCCAGTCCCCATTGAAGGGGATGCATGTACCAGCGGGCCCAACATACCACGCTGGTGCAGGCCGCCATGAGGCCCAGGAGGTGCAGGAAGTCCCGGGGCAGGGCACAACTGCCCAACCTGAAATGATTGGGCAAAGGAGAAAAGAACCTCGGCCCTGTCCGCCAGTAGCCGTGCTCTGGCTCGTAGAGAGTCGAGCTCTGCCCCGATGAATTGTATCACCTGCTTTGGCACGAGTTCTGACTTGGCCTCATTGATGAGGAGGCCAACCTGAGAGCAAACCTGGAGGGCCAGATCTCTGGACCACTCCACTTCCGCTCTGGAGGGGGCTGCAATCAGCCAGTCGTCCAGGTAGGGGTACACCCGGACCCTTCGGCGCCGCAGGAATGCTGTCACCACTGCCATGCATTTGGTGAAGACCCTGGGAGCTAGGGAAAGGCCGAAGGGCATGGCCCGGAACTCGTAAAGGGATCCCCTCCGTTCTGAAGTGGAAGAATCTCTGGTGGGACGGACGGATTGGGTCATGAAAGAACGCGTCCTGAAGGTCCAGGGAACAGAACCACACACCTTGTTCCAAGGATGGGATTATCTGAGGACCATCCTGAAGGTCCGAGACCTAAGGAAGCTGTGCAGGTCATGCAGGTCGAAAATGGGGCGCCAGCCTCCCGTCCGTTTTGGGACCAGGAAGTACCTGGACACAAACCCCGGGTCTGGAGGAGGATCCGCCACCTTCCTGATCACCTTTTTTTCGAGGAGCAGGGCAATATCGGCTCGGCGGGCCGACAGAGAGGCTGTGGACCCCGTGGACCCTCGAGGGGCGACGGCTCGGAAGGGTGGGGCCTGCTCGAACTCCAGAGGCAGACCCTTTCCTACCACCTCCAACACCCACCGGTCCGTGGTGATAGCGGACCAGGTGGAAAGGAAGTGGCGGAGCGGTCCCCCCACAGGGAGAACCCAGTGGGGAGTGACGAGGCTGGGGGCGACACCCCTCAACCCGTCACTGGGCAGGCTTGGAGGAGGGACCGGCCGAGGGACCTCCTGGGCCTTTACCTCCCTGCTTCCTATTGGAGGAAGCCGCGGGCTTGGGTTTGGGATGCCAAGCACGAGCCTGCTGGCCCTGGTGCTGGTGGGCCAGATGTGCCGCAGGCGCAGAAGGGCGAAAGGACTTGTGCTGCTGCTGTCGGCAGCCTTTGTCCTTCTGGGCGGAGGTGACTGAGTCCAGAGTGGCATTGGACTTTTCGATCTGCTGGAGGTGACCTTCCACTCCAGGGTCGAAGTGGTCGGACCCCAGGAAGGGGACATCCGCCAATTTGTGCTGGGTATCCACCGTGAAGGTGGATATCCTCAGCCATGCGCTGTGGCGCATAGCCACTGCGGCCGCAACTGATCTGGCACAGGAGTCTCCTATGTCCAGAGCAGTCTGGAGCTGCTGCTTAGTCACTGCCCTACCCTGGTCCCGCACCTGCCGGACCGTGGTCTGCAGGTCAGTCGGGAGATGAGGGATCACCTCATCCAGGGAGCCCATGAGGGCGTGGGAGAAGTGTGCCATCAGCATGGCCGAGCTGGCCTGGCGAAGGCCAAGGGAGGACACAGCGTACACCTTGCATCCGGCGTAGTCCAGCTTTTTGGACTCCTTGTCGGGGAGCTTGTCCACATCCCTAGCATTCCCAGAACACTGGAAAACGCTGTCGGTGACCAACACCTCGGCAGAGGGGTGTTCAGAAAACCCAGGCAAAGAGCCGGTAGGGACCGCATACTTCCTGGCCATCCTGGCCGAAGGCACAGGGCAGGAAGCAGGCCGTTGCCAAAGCTCCAAGGCTGGGCTAACAGTGGCTTCAGCCACCGGAAAGGCCTCCGTGGGGGAATCCCCTCGGTCCAGTATCTCCGTCAGGGGATACTTGGCCCATTTGGATACGGGCTCGAGCTGCATCCCAGTGGACTCCAAGATGAGCCGAAGCAAACCCATGAAGGACGATGGGCTTTCATCCAACGACTGGCCCCCGGAGGGCTCCAGGTCAACAGGGAGGAGTCATCGTCAGACTCGGAGGAGTCCGCGAAGAGCTGCCTGGGGCCTGAGCCACCCTTCACCTGCAGAGGACGGTCGGAAGTGAGTGTGACCGACAACCTGTGGGGCAGGCCTTAACCCGACCGAGAGTCCTTGGTCGGCGTCCCCGATTTCGGTTGTGGAGGTGGAGGTTCCACCACAATCGGTGGGGCAGTGGGTTTCAGCCGAACAACCAGCCCAGGCTTGGGCACCTCGACTACAGTGAGGGGTTGTTTCAGCCGCTCGGGTGACAGCCACTTGATGGCCGGGGAAGGCAACGGCGTCGACTTGTTCCCGGACAGAAGTAACTGCTGCCACATCAGGTCCTCATAGCGTCGACGCAATTTGTGCCGAAGCCTCTCCACTTCCGAGGAGGAAGACGAGGACGAGCGCCGGCGTCGCTTACCTTGGTGCCGAGAACGAGACCGCCGATGTCGGCTGGATCAGCTGGACTGAGACGAAGTCCGAGACCGAGATCCTCGGTGTTTCCGAGGACAGGTCTGGGAAGGAGTGGAGGACACCCGCTCTTCCCTTGGCTCAGAAGCCTTAATCGGGGACTGCTGCACTGGGGACGCAGGCAGATCCTCGGCCTCCACCGGGGAAACCGGTGAAGAAGGGTTGTCGGCTTCACCAGTCGACAGCCCGTTCGACGGGTCGAGAAAAATCTCGACCACGTCGACAGGAGTCTTGGCCAGCTGGCCTGACAGGGACGCCGTGAAGCCAGCGGCCTTAGCCGCAACCTCGACCGAAGTCGACAGTCGGCAGTCCGGGGAAGGAGACCTCTCCCGCTCCCACGAACGCTGACGACGGAACTTACCCTTTGAGTCCTTCTTTTTGGACTGAGAGGAATGTCCCGATGGCCCCTCTCCCTTCGTGGAAAGGGACTGGCAAAGCTCCTTGAACGAAGCTGAATATGAGGTACCCAGAGAGAGCAGGATAAATGCCGTGACTGAGGAAGAGGATGATCCGGCCAGGGCCGCCTCTTCCTCGAGGGCGATCATCTGCTAGAGTTGCTCAGCCGAGCCAGCCGCCGCGGTAACCGCCCAACGGGCCTCCTTCGACTTAACCGGCGGGTAGCACTTCTCGGGGCGCCCAAGATGGAACCGGGCAGCATGGTCCTCCAGGACATTGGCCAAAAATGAACGGCATGACTGGCAGGCCTGCGGGTCGTGTTCTAGGCCGAGGCAGTAGACGCACGTGGAGTGCGGATCCATCCTGGACAACTTCTGCCCACAAGGGCACCGCCCAAATCCGGGAGCCAATTTGTCCATCGCAGCCGCGAGGGAGAAAGATGACTGAAGTCTTGGAATTTTAAAATGAGTTTCAGGCGTAACCAAGAAATAGGATCCAGTCTATCACACAGAGCGTTAAGGGGAGAACCTGAGCTTCCAAGCGGTAAGGAAGATCTGGCATCATGGGGCAAAGCCGAGAGTTTTACCACCCGGGTGGGTGGGAGGAGCCAGCCTGAAGACCTTCCGGAAAGATTTAAAGTGGCAAGGAACCTGACAGACAGTGTGGATGAACAACATATCCATGTCCCTAGAACCTATTTTTCTAGGGACGTGGATATGGTTCACTTATCCAAACACTGGCAGACTTCCAGCAGTTCTCTGGGAGGAGAACACAAGGCATGCATATACAGGTTACTCATCTGTAACAGGAGGGTTTGCCTGGTTCCAAAATAAAGGTTTTAAATGCCGGGCAAAAGAAAAATAGGTTACTCACCTGTAACTGTAGTTCTAGGAGTGGTACATGGTTCACATCCACACAAAGGCAGGCTCCCTTTAAGAGCTGTTCTTCCTGGACAGTCTTCACATTACGCTCCTCCTACCACCCAGATGGTATATCCCTCGGCTCCGCTCCATGATGTTTGATTTTGCACACTGAAAAAAGTGATCCACGTGCCTCTTGCCAGGGGAGGTCAGCTCAGTGGTGTGGATGTGAACCATATACCACTCCTAGAACTATGGTTAGAGGTGAGTAAATACAGGTTACTCACCTGTAACAGGAGTTCTAGGAATGGTATATGTTGTTCATCCACACTGTCTGGCAGATTCCTTGCCGCTTTAAATCTTGCCGGAGGGTCTTCAAGCTGGCTCCTCCCACCCACCCGGGTGGTAAAACTCTCGGCTCCGCCCCATGACGCCAGATCTAGCCCGCTGGAAGCCAGGTTGTGCGTCGAAGCCGGGAAGGTCAGGTGGGTCGTGTGGACGAACAACATATATCATTCCTAGAACTCCTGTTACAGGTGAGTAACCTGTATTTCTAGGGACATGGATATGTTGTTCATCCACACTGTCTGGCAGACTCCTAACAGTTCTCCGGGAGGAGGGAGGCAAGGCACACACCCCCTGCTTAGGGAATAGAGACTGGAGAACCGAGGCCCCAACTTGGCCTCGTTGAAGAGGAGGCCAATCTGAGAGCAGCCTGGAGGGCCAGAACTCTGGACCGCTCCACCTCCACTCTGAAGGGGCTGCAATCAGCCAGCTGTCCAGGTAGGGGTACACCCGGACCCTTCGGCGCTGCAGGAATGCTGTCACCACTGCCATGCATTGGTGAAGACCCTGGAAGCTGGAGAGAGGCCGAAGGGCATGGCCCGGAACTCTTAAAGGGATCCCTCCACTCTGAAGCAGAAGAATCTCTGATGAGACGGACGGATCGGAACGTGAAGAAGGCATCCTGGAGGTCCAAGGAACAAAACCATACACCTCATTCCAAGGATGGTATTATCTGAGCCAGAGTGACCATACTGAAGGTCCAAGACCTTAGAAACCTGTTCAGGTCGTGCAGGTCGAGAATGGGGCGCCAGCCCCTCGTTCGTTTTGGGACCAGGAATACCTGGACACGAACCCCGGGTCTGGAGGAGGATCTGCCACCTTCCTGATCACCTCTATCCCGAGGCACAGGGCAATATCAGCTCAGCGAGATGACAGCAAGGCTTCGGACCCTGTGAACCCCCGGGGGGGCGACGGCTCGAAAGGGAAGGGCCTGTTCGAAAACCGGAGATAGGCCCTTACCTACCACCTCCCACACCCAACAGTCCATGTGATAGCGGACCAGGCAGAAGGGAAGTGGCAGAGCCGTCCCCCCATGGAAGGGACCCAGGGAAGGGTGGCGAGGTTGGGGGCGAAGCCCCTCAACCCGTCACTGAGCAGGCTTGGAGGAGGGACCGATCGAGGGAGCTCCTGGGCCTTTACCTCCTTGCTTCTCATTAGAGGAAGCCGCTGGCTTGGCTTTGGGATGCCAAGCACAAGCCTGCTGGCCCTCGTGCTGGCACTGATGGGCCATTCGTGCCGCAGGGGCCGAAGGGACTTACGCTGATGTTGCTGATGGCCCTTGTCCTTCTGGGCGGAGGTGACCGAGTCCAGAGTGGCATTGGACTTTTTGATCCACTGCAGGTGTCCCTCCACCACAGGGCCGAAGAGGTCAGTCCCCAAGAAGGGGATGTCCGCCAACTTGTGCTGGGTATCCGCCGAGAAGGTGGATATCCTCAGCCACGCCCTGCGGCGCATGCCAACCGCAGCCGCTTACTGACCTGGCACAGGAATCACCTATGTCCAGAGCAGTCTGAAGTTGCTGCTTAGCCACCGCCCTTCCCTGGTCCCGCACCTGACAGGCCGTAGTCCGCAGGTCGGTAGGGAGATGAGGGATCATCTCATCCAGGGAGCCCATGAGGGCGTGGAAGAAGTGTGCCATCAGCGCGGCCGAGCTGGCCTACCGGAGACCAAGGGAGGATGCAGCGTAAACCTTGCGCCCAACATAGTCCAGCCTTTTGGACTCCTTGTTGGGAGGCCTATCCACGTCACGAGCGTACCCGGAACGCTGGAAGACATTATCGGTAACTAACCCCTCAGCAGAGGGGTGCTCCGAGAAACCGGGCAAAGAGCTAATAGGGACCGCATACTTCCTGGCCATCCTGGCCGAGGGCGCAGGACAGGAAGCAGGCCGCTGCCAAAGCTCCAAGGCTGGGCCGACAATGGCCTCAGCCACAGGGAAGGCCTCCGTGGGCGAATCCCCTTGGTCTAGAATTTCCATCAGGGGATAATAGGCCCGTCTGGACACGGGCTCGAGCTGCATCCCGGTAAACTCCGAGATGAGCCTAAGCAGATCCAGGAAGGACGATGGGCTATCATCCAGAGACTGGCCCCGGGAGGACTCCAGCCCCCCCCCCCGGCCTGGGGAACACGGAGGAGTTGTCATCAGACTCCGAAGGGTCTGCAAAGAGCTGCCTCAATGAGCCTGAGCCACCCTTCACCTGCTGAGAGCGGCCGGAAGTGAGGGTGACTGACAACATTCGGGGCAGGCCGTGACCCGGCCGAGGTTCCACCACAATCGGTGGGGCAGCTAGATTTGGTCAAACAACCAGCCCAGAAATGGGCATCTCGACTGCGTCGAGCGGTTGCTTCGGCCGTTCAGGCGGCAGCCACTTGATGGCCGGAGAATGAATCGGAGTCGATTGATTCCCAGACAACAGCAACTGGTGCCACATAAGCTCCTCGTAACATCGGCGCAATCTGAGTCGAAACCGCTCCTCATCCGAGGAGGATGACGAGGAGGAATGGTGTTGCCACTTAACTCGGTGCCCAGACCGAGACCGCTGAAGTCGTTGGGAGCGACTTGACCAAGATGAAGACCGAGACCGAGCCCCTCGGTGAAACCGAGGGCGGGTCTGGGAAGCGCCGGGGGACACCCGCTCTTCCCTCGGCTCGGACGCTTTGACCGAGGACTGCCGCCCCAAAGGCGGGCAGAACTCTCAGTCTCCACCGGGAAACGGGCGGAGAAGGGTTAACGGCTCTCCATTCGACCACTCCAGCTGGACGGGTCGAGAGATAACTCGACTACGCTGATGGGTGTCTCAGCAGGCTGGCCTGACGGGACACCGCTAAGCCAACGACCTGAGCCGCAACCTCGACCAAAGTCAACGGTCGGCTGTCGGGAAAGGAGAGTTCTCCACGCTCCTAAGCGCAGACAATGGGACACATGACTCTCCCTCGTCTTGGGCCGAGAGGCATTACCCAATGGTCCCTCTCCCTTCGTGGAAAGGGACTGGCGAAGCTCCTTGAACAAAGCCAGATGAGACGAACTCAGAGAGAGCGGGATAAACGCCGCGACTGAGGAGGAAGAGGAGGGAGATGTGGCCTGGGCCGCCTCCTCCTCAAGGGCGATAGAGTGCTTGAGCTGCTCAGCCGAGTCAGCCACCGCGGACGCCACCCAACGAACCTCTTTGGGTTTTACCAGCGGGGAAAAATCCTCGAGGCGCCCGAGCCCCAATCGGGCAGCACGATCCTCCAGGACGTTGGCCGAAAAAGCGAGCATAACCCGCAGACTCATGGTCATGGTCCAAGTCGAGGCAGTATATGCACATGGAGTGCAGATCAGTCCTGGAGATATTCCGCCGCAGGGCTCTGAGAGCCGGAAACCAAATGTCCATCACAGCCACGAGGGAAAGGAAGACCGAAGTTTAGAAAAACTTTAAAACTAAATTCGGATGAACCAAGAATCATGAACCAGTCGAAAAACGCAGAGCGCTAAGGAGGGAACCTGAGCTTCCAAGCGGTAAGGAAGATCTGGTGTCATGGGGCGGAGCCGAGAGTTTTACCACCCGGGTGGGTGGGAGGAGCCAGCTTGAAGACCTTCCGGCAAGATTTAAAGCGGCAAGGAACCAGCCAGACAGTGTGGATGAACAACATATCCATGTCCCTAGAACCCTATTTACCAAGCAAAGATTGGAGAACCAAGGTCTTAAAAACAGCATCTTACTGTGACCCAAGGTCGATGCTGTAATGGGAGATTAAGGTGTGTGCTGACTCTCAGGTAGCCACCCAATAGGATCTCCTGCATGGAGATGTCCCTGAAAGCACAGTCACAGAGGCAGCAGAATGTCTGGTGCAATAAGCCCTATGGAAGGCGCCCTACCAGACAGGCTATAGCAGTGGTCAATGCAGGAGACAATCCACCTGTCAGTCATTCACTTTGCTGCCGGTCTGCCAGGTACGGCTTCAGTGTATGTGACAAAGATAAGGTGAGCTTCACCCCGAACTCCAGTCATACACTCTCTATAATAAAGAGAGCACTCACTGCAGGTCCAATGTATGGAGCCTACAGTCCAACTCAGAAGGTGGGTTAGTAAAGTATACTGACAAGTTAATCACCTGGTTTAGGTAAAACTGATACAACTTTCAGGAGTAACTTCAGGCTGGAGGAAAAGGACAGCCCTGTCCCTGTGGAAGACTGGGTAAGGAGACTCAACTGAGAGCACCTGAAGCTCACTTGATGCTTCTGGCAGAGGTGACAGTCACCAAGAAAGTGGTTTTCCACGACAGGTGTGATATCTCACACCTGTGCATAGGCTCGAAAGGACTGCCCATTAGCACTGCCAAAACCAGCAGCAGATCCAAAGGTGGTGGTGGTTCACACACTGGTGGGTTCAGGTGGTCAAGGCCCTTAAAAAGCATCTGACCACCTTCTCCTGCGCCACAGTCAGCATACCAGCCCACACCCGGTATGCAGAAGATGGCTGGCAGGTGCACCTTGAGGGTTGTCCATCTCAGCCCTAGCTGGAAGAAGGACCATAAAACAAGTAAGAGGATCAAGCTCCTTGCTCTGGCACCAAATGGAAAATCTTTTCCATTTAAAAGCACAGCATCGACAAGTCGATTCCTTTTGGAATGCCTCCACAACATGGAGCACATTGCCCAAATGTCCCAAGGCCTGGAACTCTAGCCACTCAGGAACCAGGCCGTGAGGTGCAGGGATTGAAGACCCGGGTATAGGATTTTTCCTTGATGGCAGGACAGCAGATCCAAGTGCAAGGGCAACAACCATAGAGGTCTGCTTCGGAGACTGAGGAGATCTGGGTACCAAAACTGACATGGCCAGTCTGGTGCCTTGTATCTCCACATCTGACCACCACCTTGTAGATCAAGTGAAAGGGAGGGAAGGCGTACAGGAGGCCTGGGGTCCAGGACCTCACAAAGGCATCCCCCAACAGTGTCCCAGACTGAGAGGACAGTCACAAAACAGCCTCAGTTTTGCATTCTCCCTGAAGGCAAAGTGGTCCACCAGAGCAGTGCCCCATAGGGAGAACAGGAGGTTCACCACCTCCTGATGCAAAGACCACTCGTGTGATGTCTCGCCCACCTGGCTGAGGGCATCCGCTAACTGGTTGTCAGCTCCCTCAACATGAATCGCTAGGAAATCTGCACCCAAGTTGCACAAGAGGGTGCGGGTGCAGAGGGTCTCCCGACATAAGGGAAGTGAGCGTGTGTCGCCCTGTTTGATCAGGTAGAACATGGTCGTGGTGTTGTCCGTCTGGACTTGCATGACCTGACCCTAAACAAAAAGAACAAATTTTGTCAGAGTTAGGCACACTGCATGGAGCTCCAGCAGGTTGATGTGGTGACGGGACTCACTGGGGGTCCACAGCCTGTGGGCTCTGTGGTCGCCCAGGTGGTATCTCTCTCCCCAACCCCCCACCAGAGATGCATCTGTAGTCAGAATAACCGATGGCTCCGGGTGGACAAATGGGACTCCTTCCTCCAGATGGTCTAGGACAAGCCACCACTGGATGGTGTCCCACATCGGCTGGGTCACTGCAACCGGCTGGTCCAAGTGACCAAGGCGCTGAGACCACTGACAGTTCAGCTCCCACTGAAGGTAATGCATCTGCCAGCAGGCCCACCAGACCATGCTGGTGCAGGACACCTTGCACCTAAACAGCCTCAGGAAGTCCCAGGCATGATGTGAGTACCCAACCTGAAATGATTCGCAAAGGAGGTAAGATCCCATGTCCAGTCTGCAGGGAGTTGGGCTTTGGCCCAGAGGAAGTCTAGCTTTGCCCTGATAAAGTGAACCACTTGCAAGGGGCTGAGTTCGGACTTGGTCCAATTGTCCAGAAGGCTCAACTCTCTGCAGGTCTGGAGGGCCAGGTCCCTGGACTGCTCCACTGCCTCCCTGTATATCCCAGCTATAAGCCAGTTGTCGAATTAGTTGTATACTCTGAGCTCCTGGTGCTGCAGGAAGGCTGCCACCACTGCCATGCACTTGGTGAAGACCCTGGGTGCCAAAGAGAAGCCGTAAGGCATCACCTGTAACTAGTAAAGAGACCCTTCTGCATGGAACTGGAGGTACCACCAGTGGGATAGATGGAGTGGAATGTGGATGAACGTGTCCTGGAGGTCCAGGGAGTAGAACCACATGCTCTGCTCCAGAGATGGCATTATATGGTTCAGAGTGACCATCCTGAACTTGTGTTTGCAGAGGTACTGATTTAGACTGTGAAGGTCCAGTATGGGGTGCCAACCCCCCTATCCGTTTCAGGACTAGAAAGTACCTAGACACGAAGCCCTGACCTGCCATGGACTCTGCGACAAGGGCTATGGCTCCTTTCTCTAGGAGCTGAGCAACATCCTCCTTAAGGGCGGACGTGTCCTGCGACACCACGGACTCCCTTGGCTCACGGGGTTGGTAAGGCAGGAGAGCCTCGAAATCGAGAGGCAACCCCCTACCTACCACCTCTAGGACCCACTTGTCCGAGGTAATTATGGATCAACCATGCCAGAAGTGGCACAGCTTACCTCCTCCCATGAGGAGCTGGGGCAGGGACTGAACGGGTGAGAGGTAGACACCCCCCCATCCCATCACTGGGCAGCTTTTGAGGGGGCACTGGCACCTGCTGCCAGAGGCGTGCCACCACCCCAACCCTGCCTTTTTTGGGGCCCTGACCAGGGAACCTAGTCTTGAGACACCAAGCGTAGAAAAGCCCCTGCTGAGGCTGCTGCTGTCTAAGCTACTGTGACGGAAAGGGCAGAAACTGAAAACGCTTTTTCTTTGGCTTCTGTCCTTTCTCCTCCTTCTAAAAGGAGGTCACGGAGTCCAGGATGCCACTGGACTTCTCAATCTTGGTGAGGTAGTCCTCCACTATGGAGCCAAAGAGGTCAGTGCCCAAGAAGGGGACAAAGTCCAACTTCAATCAATCAATCAATCAAGTCTTTATTTGACCAGGCGTTCATCGTTGAGCAGAAGCTCATTTGCAAGATGGACCTGAGTGGAGCATGAACACTTGTATATACAGGTCAATACAGGTATTTACAAGGCAATACAGATAATACTGTTTACAGAGAGGAAAAAAAAGAAGTTCATATGTACATAGAATTATACAGATATTGTATAGATTACAGGATATTTACATACATAGAAGTGTCTATAGGAAGATAAAGCAGGTTATCTAAGGTTGCAGGAGGAAGTAACGGAAGAAAAAATATATATACACAGGTAGAGGCGAAGGTGGGGGAGGTAGGGGAGAAAGGCTAGAAGGGCACGTGCACAGAGAGGAGTTGGTAAACGGGATGTAGAAAGGTGGATGGAGAAAAGGAGTATGTGTGAGCACCGGATTGAATGCTATAAGTATGGGGCATGGTAGGATGTCACAACCCAGGGTAGTGAGCTCCTATCCGAGGTTGGGAAAGGAAGAATAAGGAATGGACGGACTAGTGTTGATAAGACAGGGGGATAAGAGAGAGAACAATTAGGCTGGTGAGGAGCAAGCTGGGGGGGGTCAGTACTTAAAATTGGGTCTAGGCGTGGCTATATACCAGTGCAGACACCGGTACTGGGTCTGAGTGGGTGAAGCAGTTACATACTTCTCTGATTGTACGGAAATAAAGCATCTTGAAGGCATTTATACCGATTAGAGTGCTTAATTTGAGGATTTTTTGTAGATCGTTCCACAAGGTAGGTAGCACGAAGCTTGTGGCTGCCCTGCCGAAGCGGGATTTTGCTTTGGGTACTTTAAGTGTAATAGCTGAGTAACTTCTTAACGTGTATTTCCCAATTATACTCAGGGGAAGACAGCAGGAGATATAGTAAGGCAGCTTATTAGAGATGGCTCTATAGGTCCAGAGAGCGGCGTTTCTGTGGTGCCTGAACTTTAGTGATGTTCACCCCACTGCCGCATATAGGATGCAGTGATGCATGTCGAAGGGAAGTCCCATTATAAACCTCAGTGCTCGATGGTAGAGTGTGTCCAGTTTAGCCTTGAAAGAGTTGAGGCATTGGCTGTAGAGGAAATCAGCGTAATCAACCAATGATAGGAAAATGGATTGGACCAGTTGTTTCTTGGCATCTCTGGTGAGAAATTGGTTGATTCTAAAAAACAGGCCAAGCCTTTGCCGAAGTCGTTTTAGCAAGTCCTCGATATGTTCAATGAAGGAGAGTCTTTGGTCTATCCAAACTCCCAGATACTTGAATTTTGTAACAAATTCTAGTTTTTCACCTAGAACTGTGGTAATTTGGGGAACTGTCCCACTGGACACAGGGTTAGCTGTACGGATGAAAGGGGAGAGGACCATCGCTTTAGTTTTAAGGAGCAGCTTTTTTTGGAGGAGTTGGCTTTGCAAAAGGTTGAATTCTGACTGTAGGTCATTGCAGGCAGCTTCAGGTGTTGGGCGACTCACGTAGAGAACTGTATCATCTGCAAACAGATGGATGTTGGCTTCTTTTATACAGCAGTCGATGTTATTAATGTAGATTGCAAAAGTAAGGGCCCTAATATAGAACCTTGAGGTACCCTAACTTTGCAGAGTTTTTAAGGGGGACAGGCCTCCTTCAGCTTTAACTTGTTGAAGGCGCCCTGTAAGATAGTCAGTAAACCAGCGCAGAGAGTAGGGGTCCATACCTATGGTTTGAAGGGAGGAGAGGAGCAGACTATGGTCGACGGTGTCAAAAGCCTTGCTTAGATCAAGGAAAACAGCACAAATAAAGTATTTGCTCTCAAGATTACACTGACAAGGGCTGAGATAGTGCTATGTTTAGCTCTGAATCCGGACTGCATAGGGTTTAGCAGTTCCCTAGACTCAAGGTGAGTCCTCAGCTTGAGCTGGGTGTCTGCCGTAAAGGAGGAAGTCCTGAACCAATCCCTGTGATGCATTGTGATGACCGCAGCCATGGCACGGGGCACAAGAATTGCACACATCCAAGGCCGTCTGAAGCTGGTGTTTAGCCAGCACTTGACCTTGGTCTCAGATCACTTTCATCAACATCTGCTTGTCTGCAGGGAGGTAAGGGAGGACACTGTCTAGGACTCCCATCTGGGAGTGACCAAAATGGGCCATAATCAGAGTGCAGCTTGCCTGATGGAGACCAAGGAAGGACACAGCATAGACCTTTTTAGCTGCATGGTCAAGCTTTTTGGACTCCTTATAGGGGAGGTCTGTCCATGACCCTGGTATTACCAGATTTGCAGAAGACTAAATCAGCAACCAGACTCTCGGCCGAGTAGTGGTCTGAAAATCCGGATGAGGTGCTGGTAGGGACCGCATACTTCCCTAGTAGCTTTAGAACAGGCATTATGAAGGGTCTGGTAAACTGTAAGGTCAGAAGTGGAGACAGAGGACTTGCATGTCCTTCAGGCAAGGTTACATGCATGATGACAAGCCAGTAATTCAACTGAGATCAAAGGAAGATGAGAACCTCAGACCCTGGTTCTTCTAAAGGGGGGTGATGATCCCAGACTTACATTAATTTAGAGGTGAAGAATTTAAGGTCATTGTCAACATTGCCAGCTACAGAAATAGGGGACCAACTGGTGGCTACCAGATCAGCATGAAGGCGAGACAAGTCCAGTGATCAAAAAGACTGGAGCTGAATCAATTTTGGGAGAGCTTTGGGATGACAAATCTTATGCATACAGTAGACCATATCGTGGTTGCTGAGAGCATAAATATTATAAAAAAATAAAACAACAGCAAAGGCAAACAAAATGCTGGGATGCTTATCTGGGGGGATCAATAGTAGGAGATAGGAGGTTATACTGCCTTTGTATAGGTCACCAGCAAGGCCGCATCTAGGAGTATGGAGTTCAGTACTGGTGCCAACAACTCAAAAAGGACATTAACCTGCTGGAGAAGGTCCAGAGGAGGACTGCAAAGATATAGCAGGTCAGCAGGGTAAGGCATATAAGGAGAGGTTGAGGGCATTGAACATGTTCTCCCTGGAAGACAGGAGAGAGACAGGGGGCATGATTGGGACCTTCAAGTACTTGAAAGGGATAAATAAGATTGATAAGGAGAGTCTCTTTAAGCTGAGTGGCAACCATAACACAAGAGACCACAGTCTTAAGCTGGAGGGTGGGAAGTTTAGGAGGGAGGTCAGGAAGCACTTCTTAACAGAGAGGGTGGTAGACACTTGGAATGAGCTGCTGGAAGAGGTGGTCTCCCTGAAGACAGTGGGAAGCTTTAAGAGAGGCTGGGACAGGCATGGGGGAAGGTAAGGATCATGGGTAGGGAAGATGGGAGGAATGGGGAGGAGGGGCAGGGACAGTAGCTCAAGCTGTGGACCCTGCAATATGAGCAGACTAGATAGACCAATGGCCTTCTTCTACTCACTTCTTCATATGTTCGAATGTGTATGTCTGCGAGGGCTGTTTTTTGTTTTGGTTTTTACACACATCCTTGGTGTGTGTGATGACCACATAAACCTCTTATAATACACCTGCCTATGTATTAGTCTATATGTAACACATTATGCATAATCAATGCAAACTACCCTGAAAGAGCATGAGATTACTAGGTTTTAAAAGGACTAAAAGGCACCACAAGGATTCAGAGCAAATGAATTAACATACAGTACCAATTAAGGGATGCCCAATGACCCAGTTGTAAGCGCACTCGCTTACCACGCTGCTGACCCCAGTTTGTGAACCAAACCAAGAATGCTGCAAATCTGGCAGCAGTGTGTACAAACATCAGCTTTGGTCACTTCCCACTTCTGGTCATGTGGAGGACCTCCTGCAGGTGCATGACTACCCACTGGTGGCCAAGGGGAGGAATTCATGTGGGCAGGAATGTCAGGCTCCTTTCCGCATCTCCCAGCCTTCGGATGCTCAAATGTATAGGCATCAGCATCTAGGCAGGAGTTTGCTAAGTGCAATAATGAGTTCAGCTAACACAACCACCCTAGAGAGGCTACCCCACAGGGAGGAGAGAATATAAGGACTTATAGATCTGGCTGGTCAGGAGGATGAAATCCCTCCTACCTCCATGTACACAAGGGTCCAAGTTCAAGCCGCTTGCCCCTACCAACTCCAGCAGTCTCCTCTCCGTGGTCTTCCATGGCTTCTCTTTTGCAAGACCCATCATGGGGCTGTCTATGGAGACCTGGGGAGGAAGAGGAAAAAGAATGTGTGTGCCAGGGGGTGTCTTTGAGTCAGAAGTGGTAGATGGAGGGACGGGAGGCAGTCCTGGCAAGGCTGGGAAGAAATCAGGGGAGAAAAAGAAAGTAAACAAATTAACTATACACTACTGTACATCAACTGAAATGGGCTCGCTGGCACTGTGGTAGCAAACCCAGGTTCACAATGGGGCACTTGGCTTCAGTGGTGAGGAGATGCAGATCACCTGAATTAAGAACAAGGTATGGCCATGGGCAGCTCAAAGATGAAAGTGCAGGAGATGAGGAAACCTGGGGAAAAGTCAGTGTCAGTTAAAATAACTTAGCTTGTTTGATAAATCTGTCTTCCTGCTGTAAAGCTGCTCCAGAATCAGTCTGTCCCAAGAAAGTTACTGGGACCTTCTGGTAAAGAAAGTTCCAACTTTATAATGAATGTTTAAAGCACTATTCATTAAACAGAATTCCACACGGCAGTGGTCAGGAAGGAGCATTATGCTATTTAGAAACTTGTGCTGTATTTCTGCTCTCTGAGGCTTCTTTCTTTGCATGTCGCATGCCATCAGACTGCAATGCCACTTATGCAAGTTCATCTAATATAAAGGGAGATGTAGGTGTGTGGGCTCCCTCTGGGTCTGAAGGACCATGAAAAGCTCTTCTAAACTGTAAGTACCAATAATCTGCAGATATAACATACTAAGTCTGCCCAATACTGAGTAAATGCAGCATGCATTTCACAGACTCTTAAGACAGAAAGCTACGTTGTGGTTGGGGGGGACTGTGCTAAACTACACACAGCTTCCCCAACAAAGATACACCCTCCTGTCTCTGGGTTCCATGGGATGGCTGCCACCTTGATTTAATATATGAATGACATAGAAAAGGATAGCTCTAGGCTGTTGACTCCTACAAATAAGCGGACTACCTTATTTGAAAGAGTCTTCTTTTCATAGGTTTTCAGACTATGAATAACTGTAAACACATACATTACTAGATATTTACTTTATTTGTTGTTATTTTATTTACAATTAACTTACTCAGGATATCCTAGCTGAGATGCAACATCTTGTGGTTAAGGGTGGGGGTGGGGGGTCCAGTGTTTACTCAGTTTTACAGCTGGAGGGGATTGAAGCACAGGAAGATCAAGTGGCTTGCTCAGGGTCACAGAGTGAGTCAGTTACTAGTGGGATTCAAGCCTGAGATTTCCTAATTCACAATTCTGTTCTATCTACTAGACTACACTGTCTACACTACTACTGTAGTAATTTAGGCATAATCCACAATAGTATGTGTGGATGTAAGTAAGTAATGCACACCTTGGATGGCTGTTAGGCACAAAGCCTAACCAAATATGCAACCCCCCTTTAAGTGTGTTATTCCATTTTCTCCACATACCCTGGAGAGTATTATCCTACATATAAAATGGGCAGTAACATAATTTTAATTTTAAACAGTATATAAGTTTTTTTTGTAAGCTTTAACCACTTTTTCGAACAGAAAAATTGGTTCCTGCCTTTTTTTTAGCAGAAAGATGTATTTTTCCGCCAAAGCAGTCCAGATTACCCCCCACACACACACTGTCATCCAGGAAATTGTTGTGATTTAAATAGACCCATTCTCTCACCTAGGTACATATGCCTGCATTACTACGGGAATGGTCGTGTGCATCTTTGTAAACTTACTGTGCTGCCAACTTGAACCGAAAGACAGTTTCAAGTTTGGGGGGTAGTTTAAGAAAAAGCAGATAAAGATGGGGAGAGATATTTACGCCAGATAAGTGGTAAGGTATGAATTTGGCACCTGATGAATGTTGTATGGTTGGGGCAGTAGAAAGAGACACTTGTTTTTCCCTTCTAATTACAGGTAAAAACTACAACAAGCAGTTCCATGGCAAGGAGGCATTTTGGTCAGCGAGATGATCTGGGAGGGAGGAAGGGGTGTTTATTTTTAATGCATTACTGTCCTTGGGAGGCTATATTTATTTATTTTATTTATTTACTTTGTTGACCAGGTAAGTACACTGAGCCAGAGGCCCCTTTTCAGGAATGATACTAATGATATTTGCTAAAATTGTACATGGCACTTAGCTAGATGTTGAACAACAAAATGGATATCATCTTTTTTTTTTTTATTTAGTTGTTTAACCAGGTATAGCACAGTAAGCTGAAAGCTTTTTTACAGGAGCGACCTGGGAGCACAAGGAGGTTAAGTGACTTGCTCAGGGTCACACAGAATGCACGTGGAAGCTGTGGGATTCAAACCCAGGTCTGGTCTGCTGGATGTCACCAAATTTGCAGCTCAGAGCCTTAGACCACTGCGCTATACTGCCTCACCTACATTATATCTACATATCTAGATTTAAACATTCTGTGGGACACGGAGGGATTTCACCTTGGTGATGAAGTGTTACCACGTGTAGTCTCAGTAAGGTATGCAGTTGTAAGAGAATAATTGACAGTCATGTGACATGTGATTACAAATTATACAATGGCAGGAAAATTTCTTCCATCCTGATTGGTCACTGTGTGCCCGGGACAGTGATGTTAATGAACAACAACATCACTGTATTGAGTCCACGCACACAAGTGACAGTACAACAATAAAAGAAATCGTTGCCTCCCACCACAGCTTACTGCCGCTGTACAAATCTTCGGCTACAATGTACGACTCCCCCCCCCCCAGCCATGCAGGCATTTCATCTGTTGTCCCCTTTTTTATCTTTTTCCCAGTTAAACTAACACTTTCTACTCCTTGCAACTGCACAATGGTGGTTTTACATACAAAAAAAATTGTCATATTTTCTTTCTGTAAAAGTAAAATGAATGCTCTTCTCTACAGCACTGCTGCCTACGGGTAAATAGTTTCACTATTACACCCGCTCCACTATTTCACTGAAAACCTGCAGGTACAGTACTGACAGTATGTAAAACAAACGACGCTCTCGTATTGTTTTAAATCACTTTCCTGATTAAAACTCACTTCTCAGCCTCTATTTTCAGCATGGGTGAGATTGCGTCATCGTGTGCCCAATTTACATTCGCACTACACTGTGGCAACGGCTTGTTGGCGCACAGCTTGTCAGCCACACAAAAAAATTGAATTGAATTGAAAAAACAACAGTCACAATCAAGCCTGTTAGCTGTAAGCCAACAACCAGGAAGGGCACTGTCAGAGTAATATCAGACAGCACTCAGTAAAACAAAAACAAGCTTGGGAGGCTTAGCAAACAAGATACATAGACACAGACAGTGTCGGCAGATAAGGGCCTATGGCCCACCCAGTCTGCCCATTTGAGCTTGTAAGTTCAGTTTATGTTTTTCTAGAAGTCTGTTGCCCCTTACCCCTGACCTCCAGAATTCCTTTATGTCTATCCCATGCATTCTTAAATCCTGTGATTGCTTCAGCCCTCACCACTTCCTCTGACAGGGTGTTCCACTTGCCCACCACCCGTTCTGTGAAGAAATTCTTCCTCACGTTTCCTCTGAATCATCCTCCCTCCAACTTCATCCCATGCCCTCTAGTCCTGGAACATCTTTTTCGCTTAAAAATAGTGTATTCCTGCACCCTGATCCTCCCTGTAAGATACTTGTATGGCTCTATCAAGTACCCTCTCTCCTTCTGAAGATCATTCTGTTACAGCTCCACCATGTGGTAGAAGAAATATTCAGGACTTTTTTTTTGTAAACATGTACCTACACCACCAAAAAGCAAAGGCAAACAAAGAAAAATACAGAAAATGTATTTTTCTCTTTTTTTTTTTTAATTAACAAATGAGCCATTGTATAATAGCAATAAGGCACTCCAGGGTGTGTGTTATTGTGTAATAACGTCACTCCTGGGGTGTTGGAAGCACTCGGCTTCACCTTGTGCTTCAACCCGCCCCAGGAGTGACGTAATTACACAATAACACACCCACTGTCGTGCCTTACTGCTTAATTAAGTTACATGGCCCATTTTATAATTGGCTGTAACAGCTGAGGTATTGCTATGGCTGAGGAAAATGCAGAAGAAAAAAAATGGAACAAGCAAGCTTCATGAATCCATGCCCACTTCCCCATGGCCCATGCTACTGCCTGACCACCGAGGCAATCTAACTGTGTGACCCTGTTCTGGGGGCGAATCAGTGGGGGATTTGCCCATGTGTTTAGGGGAGGAAAACACTGGTCATGGGGAGCAGGGACAGAGCTGAGAGCCTGTCTACCTGCTCTGGGGATACAAACAAAAAGTATGGAAAAAAAATAATATTGACATACTACTGAAAGATTAGGAACTAGAAATTAGTGAGTAACTGTTGTGAACAGTCAGAGAGAAGTGAGTTACTAGTGCAAGACCAGTGATAACTTCTGTGTAGCAGATCTCTTACAGTTCTAGGTATTATGGCTACCTCCCAAAGTTTGACCGTTGAACTGTGTAAAGTTCATTAAAGTTCTCTTAACAGAGAACTAGTTTGCACTGGTTCAACCATTAAAAAGCATTAGGAAATGGGATAAAATGAAGTATACAATGGGGTCTGAAAATCCATTAACCTGCTTGGTCAAATGGCATCTTTACCTGTGAGTAAATCCCACTGTAACTTACGGGTGAAGTACCAGCAGACCAATTTACATAAAAAATATCACTACACTCCGCAGTCCCAGAAATGTTTTGGCTGCCATCTTGGATCTCACTTGGTTAAAAGCAATGTTAATTTAACAACTGAAATTGTACCAAAATAAAAACTTTTTCAGTACAAAGAAAACCCCACATACGACAGCATTACGCAACCCATATACTCTGTACTTTACCATTAGTTTGACATCATTTGACACTACAGTGCAGGCCAAATTCAGACCACGGCTCTCTCTCCACTCCCTCCCTCCCTCCCATCAACCAGTGACCACCCCCACACCAGTTCACTGAAACACACTATCAACCAGAACATGCTTACAACTCCCCCATGCACACAAAGTCCCTGTAGCAAACTCTTGCAGCGCTCATACCTCACAACCACGGTGCTAAACTATATAGAGTTATTTTCAACTGCACTTCAGCTACTCCAAACTGCCGACATCATCAATCACTTTCCACGCTCACTTCCCAGCACCAGGCAGCTGCACCCTGCAGCTCTACTGACACTGCTAAATGGGGGCCACTCAGTGACGCCAATATCGCTGATTGTTCTCCATGCTCACATCCAGCACCAGGTGCTAAGTGGCTGCGCCTTGCAGTTCCACTGACACTGCTGAATGGCAGCCACTCATTTCATCATTACCAATCGCTCCTCACACTCACCCCCAGCACCGGGTGGCTGCGCCCTGAAGCTCCAATGAAACTGCCGAACAGGAGCTATTCATACCTTGCATGGTCATAGTGCAAAAACTACCTGAAGTATACTGCTGATTTAAAAGAAAAATACAAAATAAAAAAAATAAAAAATGGAAACTGCAAACAAACAGAAGCTACAAGAGAGTGAGTGAGTGTGTGTGTGTGTGTGTGTGTGTGTGTGTGTGTGTGTGTGTGTGTCAGTTCAGGTGAGGGGGTTGACGGCAGCCTTCCATGTTCCACCTAGCAACACAGGACCGGAGGAAGCATATTACTCTAAAACTCTACAAAAACACTTTTTCTTTTCAAAATATAAACGGTTTAATTTTTTTTTTTTTTTTTTTAGTTGGTGTCAACTATATAATCACAACAATCCACTCCAGGGTGCTGGTTATGGTGTGATTTACCTATTTCTGGTGTGGTTTAGCAACCAAACCACACCAGACCTGGGTGAATTCTACCATAACCCACACCCTGTCGTGGATTACTGCTTACATAACTTGAAGCACGGGGCTCACGAAGCACCCACAACAGCAAGATGATGCAGTGGACTACAGTGAAGGGTACTAGTTCCAAGAATTGTGTCCATTCACTCACTGCCAAACATGGACAATGCCAGTAGTAATAAAGAGTATGTGGCTCCAAAAATCATGTGCCCACTGGAACAGTGCCACATATGGACAAGGCTTCCAGTTATGTCATGGCCAAGTATTGTACACAACTGGTCTGATGGGCAATGTTGCCCCAAAAATTATTAATTTAGCCTGTGCAGACCTGATAAAAACTGACCAACCATTAATCTGAAGAAGACTGAGTGAAGACAACAGTACAGCACCCCACAGTGCGTGTCTAGGCTGTTGGTTCCAAAAGGAAAAATACTGGACACAGAAGCCCTCCCCGTCCACCTCAGCATACTTCTCTGTTAGCCCAGCTGAAAGTGTAGAAGAGTCATCATCCATCAACTGTGGCAAAAACAGCTTTGGAAAAAGGGGGAGGTTAGTTTTTAAAAACGAGCATCTCTACATTTTGGGTTAAAAGGCATGTTCTCCTGTTGGTGACAATATTGCCTACAGCACTTAAAATCCTCTCCGAGTACATACTTGCGGAAGGACAACTGAGGTGTTCAGCAGCAACCTGCGTCAAAGAGGGCCAAATGTTTGTTTTTTCTGTACCAATACAGTAGAGGCTCCTGTCCTGCTTGTGGCTCATTCACATCCAGATCATCCTGCACCATTCTGTTTGCTGGCACCTCAGACATCACTGTGTCAGAAAGTGACTCGCCTGTTTTGTCATCAAGCCTTAGTCAGACAGTTGTTCCTACAGTGGTTTTTCATCAACTGCTGACTTTCTTTGGGGGTGCAGCAGAAGTAGCAGGCTGACTTGGGAGACAAAATAAGTGACTCCTGTGATGTTCAGTAGCAGCGGAAACACACTGGGATCTTCCTTCTTCCCTCTCCACCAGCTGACCTGTCAGTTTGATTGCAACAAGGGATGATGATGAGTTCTGCTCTATTTGTGTTCTTGTTCTGTTTTGTGCCATATGTACAGAGACCAGATGTATAAGCCAGGCTTTATAGGACTGCTGATCCTTACTGCATTCTTGTGCATCAAAGAATGTCTCAAATGTGTCTTTGAACCGAGGGTCCAAGAGAGTGGCCAAAGAAACAGAGAAATAGAGACTTTGACAGCAGATAAGGACCGCTTGACCCACCTAGTCTGCCCATTTCCCTACCTACTGCATAAGCTGCAGATCCTAGTTAACCAGCAGCTTATTTCTTCTACCCCCCCACCACAATAATTGCCTTATGTTTGTCTCATGCATTCTTGAATTCTCCCACAGTTTTAGACCCCACAACCTCCTCAAGAAGGCTGTTCCATGCGTCTGCCACAATCTATGTGAAAAAATACTTCCTCACATTGCCCCTGAGCCGTTCCCCCTCTATCTTCAAATTGTGTCCCCTTGTTCTTGCACATCTCTTTTTCTGAAAGATGTTACCCTCTTGGACTTTGTTGATTCCACTGAGGTACTTAAAAGTTTCTATCATGTGCCCCTCTCCTCCTTTCCTCAAGGGTATACATATTAAGCTCCTTTAGTCTCTCCTCATATGGCTTCTCTTGCGGACCCTGCACCATTTTAGTTGCCCTCCTCTGGATTGCCTCCATCCTGTCTATGTCCTTGAGGAGATGGGGTCTCCAGAACTGGATGCAGTACTCCAGATGGGGTCTCACCAACTGTCTGTACAGAGGGATAACAACTTTCTGTTTTCTGCTGGTGATGCCTCTCCCTATACATCCCAGTATCCCCCAGGATGTAGTAGTCATCTGTATGCATTTTTTTTTGAAATGCGTGTCATTCTAGAAACATGATCTCATCCTTTCTATGAGGCTGACAGCAGTGGTATCTTCCTGTTCATCATACTGAGTTTTCATACAAAGACGTTGCAGGTTAATGAGGGGAAGTACCTGGCTTGGACCAGCTGTATCAGCACTTACTACCCTTGTGGCCTCCTCAAAGGGCTACTGCACAGTGCAAATGGTCTCCATCAGACACCACTGATTTGGGCTGACGTTCATGTCTCCCTTACTAATACCATGTTCTACAGCATACTGGTGGATAGCCTTCTATTTTTCTAGCAGCCGTTCCACCATATAATAGGTGGAATTCCATCTTGTTGTCACATCCTGTTTCAGGTGGTGAAGGGAAAGGTGGTTCCACTGCTGAATGTTTCGTTAATAGCTTCCATGACTTTACAGAATGGCTAAAATGACCACAAACCTTTTTGGCCAGACTACACGTCTGCACAGTGATGCCACCTTCATCTAGGAATCCCCGAACCACTAGATTTACACAGTGAGCAAAACATGTAACATGTGTATAGTTTCTGAGAAATATAGGATATTCTTGTGTCAGAACAGGACAGTCGGGAGCTTAAAGAGCACAGAGGCAGAAAGTAAGTAGAGAGAGAAGGGGAAAAAAACAAAACAAACAGAGAAAAGAGCAAGAATTCCAAACAACAGTTAAGGGGCCAGAAATAAGACATGATGGGAGTAGAGCAGTGCAGTGGCTGTGGAGCAGCAGTCTTCAGGGAGACATTCTGGAGGATGCAGTGTTGTCCCATCTGCAGGCACCTCTCTGGGCTGAGGGAGGAGGTTGCTCATCTCTAGGCTGAGTTGGCCAGGATTTGTGGGACCTCCTCTTCCATCCAGGGACCATCAGTGCCACTGCCGATGTCTCAGAGGTTGCCAATAAAGAGGAGTGGTTGGACCACAGTGGGCTCAGGGAGGGTGAGGGTGGTGGAACAAAGGCGCATCCCTCCAGTTGTACCTCTCCACAATTCCTATGCCATTCTGGCAAAGTGTGGTTCCTCTATGGAGGCACCCACAGCGGAGACCAAAGAGGATGCTGGGAACCTCAACAAAAGAGACCCACAGGAGGGTGGCATGTGACCCCACAGGGGAAGGAAACAACTCCTGGTGGGGGACTCCATTGTTAGGAAGGTAGAACTGGGGGCGGAAGGGAAGAGGGAGGTAAGGTGCCTGCCTGGCGCCATGACTTGGAGGGACAGGGAGCGAATCCTCAGGATTGCCGGAGCAGCTGCACAGGGGAGGGAGCTGGATGTCATTGTCCACCTAGGGACAAATGACCTGGCTAAGAAAGGGATTAAAGCAGTGCAGGAAGAGTTTGTGGAATTGGGGAGGGGCCTTAGACAAGTAGCACGCACAGTAACATTCTTGGAGGTGCTGCCCATCTATGGTGTAGGAGAGGCTAGGGTGTTCTGCACCATGGGATTCAATCAGTGGTTAAAAAACTGGTGCAGAGCTCAGGGATTTGGCTTCACTGGGGACTGGGGGTCCACCTGGAGTGATGCAGGCCTATACTGGCATGGTGGGCTGCATCTGTTCAGGAGGGGAACCAGGATCCTAGGTGATAGGTTTAAATGCTTTATTGGCAAGCATTTAAACTAGCCAAGGGGGGAAGCACTGGAAAGGAGCAGGGAAATCCTAGCCCCCCAAAAAAATCACAGTAGTAAGTGCGGTAAACACCAACATAGAGGTGTCAATAGGGAGAAGGGCAGGGGTAAATGGGGAAAGTGACAAAGACAAGAAGGCTGGACAACAGGACACAGAAAGTAATTGTAAATGGAGTCCACAGTGAAGAAAGGAGGGTTACTAGTGGGGTACCGCAGGGTTCAGTACTGGGACCGGTCCTTTTTAATGTCTTTATAAGTGACATTGCAGAGGAACTGGAAGGAAAAGAATGTCTCTTTGCAGACGACACAAAGATCTGCAACAGGGTTGATACACAAGATGGAGTGGAAAGGATGAGAAGGGACTTGGCAAGGTTGGAGGAATGGTCAAATGTATGGCAGCTCAGATTCAATGCAAAGAAGTGCAAGGTAATGCACATAGATACATAGACACATAGACAGTGTCGGCAGATAAGGGCCTATGGCCCACCCAGTCTGCCCATTTGAGCTTGTAAGTTCAGTTTGTTTTCCTAGAAGTCTGTTGCCTCTACCCCTGACCTCTAGAATTCCTTTATGTCTATCCCATGCATTCTTAAATCCTGTGATTGTTTTCAGCCCCACCACTTCCTCTGGCAGGGTGTTCCACTTGTCCACCACCCGTTCTGTGAAGAAATTCTTTCTCATGTTTCTCTGAATCTGCCCCTCCTCCAACTTCATCCCATGCCCTCTAGTCCTGGAACATCTTTCGCTTAAAATAGTGTTTTCCTGCACCCTGTTCCTCCCTGTAAGATACTTGTATGTCTCTCATATCCCTCTCTCCCTCCTCTCCTCCAGGAGTACATGTTCAGTTCCTTCAACCTGTCTTCATAGGACTTGTGATACAATCCATGCACCATCTTTGTTGCCCTCCTCTGAACATTCTCTACCCTGTCTATGTCCTTACGTAGGTATGGTCTCCAGAACTGTACACTGTACTCCAGGTGGGGCCTCACTAGTGTCTTGTACAGCGGAATTATGACCTCCTTTTCCTGGGAACAAAAACCCAGGGGAAGCGTACACAATGGGGGGTGAGATACTGACAACAGTAAAAATGGAAAGGGACCTGGGGGTAATTATATCAGATGACCTAAAGGTGGGCAAGCAATGTGAGAAGGCAGTAAGGAAGGCTGGAGGGATACTGGGATGCATAGGAAGAGGCATCAACAGTGGAAAACAGGAAGTTGTTATCCCTCTGTACAATCAGTTGGTGAGACCCCATCTGGAATACTGTGTGCAATTCTGGAGACCCCATCTCCACAAAGACATAGACAGAGTGGAGGCTGTCCAGAGAGGGCAACCAAATGGTGGAGGGTCTGCACCAGAAGACATATGAAGAAAGACTAAAGGAGCTTAATATGTATATCCTTGAGGAAAGAAGGAGAGAGGACATGATAGAAACTTTCAAGTACCTCAGGGAATCAACAAAGTCCAAGAGGTAGCATCTTTCAGAAAAAGAGATGCAAGAACAAAGCGCACAATTTGAAGATAGAGGGGGGACGGCTCAGAGGTAATGTGAGGGAGTATTTTTTCCACAGAGAGGGTTGTGGATGCATGGAACAGCCTCCCTGAGGAGGTCGTGGAGTCAAGAACAGTGGGGGAATTCAAAAATGCACGGGACAGATATAAGGCAGTCCTAGTGGGGGTAGGAGAAAGTAAGCTGTTTGTTAACTAGGATCTGCAGCTTATCTGTTCAGTAGGAAAATGGGCAGACTAGGTGGGCCAAGCGGTCCTTATCTGCCATCAAATTCTATGTTTCTATGTTTCTATGATGGGCCAAAAAGGAGTAAGGCCATCAGGAAATGGAGGGTAATGAGTACCAATGCCCATAGTCTGGGCAACAAGCTCCCTGAGCTAGTGGCCTTGATGGAAGAGGGATGCCTGGATATCGTAGCAGTCACAGAAACATGGAACACAGAGAACTATGACTGGGATGTTAACGTACCAGGGTACATAACCTACAGGAGAGACAGGCAGGGGAGAAGAGGGGGAGGAGTAGCTCTCTATGTAAAGGAAGGGATAAAAGCAACTGAACAAAAGAGTAAACAGGGAGGAGAGGAGGCACTGTAGGTCACCTTGGAGACTGGAAAAGGCACCACGATCTGCACAGGGGTTGTGTACAGACCCCCATGTCAGGGGGAGGGAATGGACAAGGATATGATAGAAGGCATTCTTAGAATTCCAGAGAAAGGGGAGATACTGTTGATGGGAGACCTGAATATGCCAGATGTTGACTGGAGCACATCTGCTGCGGCCACATCAAAGAGCAGGACCATTCTTGATGCCCTACAGGTGGCAGGCCTCAGACAGCTAGTTTTGGAACCCACTCGTGAGGGAGCAATCTTAGACCTCGTACTCTCAAATGGGGGCAGTGAGAGGATCTCAGATCTAGAAGTGGATTGCCATCTGGGAACAAGTGACAATCAAACAGTGTGGTTCACATTAAACTCAGCTACAGAGTCAAGCCATACAAAAGTGAGGGTACTGGACTTCAGGAGGGCTGACTTTGGCAAGATGGGAGAGTGCCTCAGAAAAGAACTAGCAAACAGGCTAGAAGAAGGGGTGGAGCAACAATGGGGAATCATCAAAACTGCCATCACAGAGGCAACAAGCCTTTGTGTGAAGCAAATAAACAAATCAAAACGAAAGAAAAAGCCACCATGGTTCTCAAAAGAGGTGGCTGGGAAAGTCAGGGAGAAAAAGATAGTATTCAGGAAGTATAAGGAAACACAGAAGGAGCAGGACAGAGAGCTGTACCAGTTAAGGCAGAAGGAAGCAGGGAGGGAAGTCAGATAGCAAAGGCCCAAACTGAGGAAAAGAAAACCAACTCAGTTAAGAAGGGGGATAAAACCTTTTATAGGTACATCAGAGAGCGTAGAAAGACAAAGGGAGGGATAGTGAGGCTGAATAGAATGATCGGTGGGTGGGCAGAGGGGGACAGTGAAAAAGCAGGGATACTGAATGAATATTTCTGCTCAGTATTCACAAAAGAGGAGGGGGAAGTGCCTAATCCAATTAACAGAAGCACTCTTGATAGGGGGGTCGAGCCCAGTCCTTTCACAGAAGAAAGGGTTCTGCAAGAACTCCTAAAACTGAAGGTGGACAAAGCAATGAGGCCTGATAGAATTCACCCAGGAATTCTAAAAGAATTAAGGGGGGAACTAGTGAAACCACTGACTACTCTTTTTAATAAATCATGGGAGGATGGTGTGGTACCAGAGGACTGGAGGAAGGCAGATGTGATTCCCCTTCACAAAAGTGAGACTAAAACAGAGGCAGGAAACTACAGACCTGTCAGTTTGACCTCTGTGGTAGGGAAAGTGATGGAGTCACTTCTGAAGGAAAGAATCGTCGAGTACCTAGAGGCCAGTGGCGCACAGGACCCAAGGCAGCATGGGTTCATAGTGGGAAGGTCATGTCAGAAGAATCTAATAGATTTCTTTGACTGGGTGACCAAAGTAGTAGACCAGGGAGGGGCTGTGGACATGGTCTACCTAGACTTTAGCAAGGCATCTGACACAGTCCCACACAAAAGATTAATAGTCAAATTAACCAGCCTGGGGTGGGTCCCAGGGTGGTAGCCTAGTAAAACATTGGCTGGACAACAGGACACAGAAAGTAATTGCAAATGGAGTCACTCTGAAGAAGAGGGGTTACTAGTGGGGTACCGCAAGGTTCAGTACTGGGTCAGTCCTTTTAATGTCTTTATAAGTGACATTGCAGAGGACTGGAAGGAAAGTATGCCTCTTTGCAGATGACACAAAGATCTGCAACAGGATTGATACACAAGGGCGTGGAAAGGATGAGAAGGGACTTGCAAGGTTGGAGGAATGGTCAGAAGTATGGCAGCTAGGATTCAATGCAAAAGTGCAAATAATGCACCTGGGAAACAAGAACCAGGAAGATTACACAATTTGGAAGTGTAGTAACAACAACAAAAAGGAAAGGGACCTGGGGTAACCCTATCAGATGACCCTACGGTTAGCAAGCAACGTGAGAAGGCCTTAGGTAGGGCTGGAGGTATACTAGGATGCATAGGGAGAGGCATCATCAGCAGAAAAGAACAGGTTACTCACCTGTAACAGTAGTTCTAGGAGTGGTATATGTTGTTCATCCACACTGCCTGGCATTGTCCTTTTCCCCTTTAAATCTTGCCGGAAGTCTTCAAGCTGGCTCCTCCCACCCACCCGGGTGGTAAATACCTCGGCTCCGCCCCAGGACGCCAGATCTAGCCCGCTGGAAGCCAGGTAGTGCGCCTAAAGCCGCGGAGGTCAGGTGGGTGCGTGTGGATGAACAACATATACCACTCCTAGAACTACTGTTACAGGTGAGTAACCTGTTCTTCTAGGAGCGTGGATATGTTGTTCATCCACACTGTCTGGCAGACTCCAAGCAGTTCTCTGGGAGGAGGGAGGCAAGGCACACACCCCCTACTTAGGGAATAGAGACTGGAGAACAGAGGCCCCAAAACCAGCAACCCGGCGTGACTCTAGGTCGATGTGGTAATGAATAATAAAGTGCTTGCTGACTTCCAGGTAGCGGCCCGACAGATTTCCTGGATAGGGATGTCCCTGGAAGCAGCCACCGAGCCAACAGTATGGCCAGGTAGAATGAGCCCTTAGCCCTTTGGGAGGCTCCTTACCCGCCAATTCATAGCACAGACCTATGCATGATGTGATCCATCTTGCAATAGTCCGCTTGGCTGCAGGTCTGCCAGAAGCGGCTTCAGCGTAGGTGACAAACAGCTGGCGAACCTCTCCCCGAAATTCCGCCGTCCTCTCCTTATAATAGGAGAGAGCATGCCTGACGTCCAGAGTATGGAGCCTGTACTCGGCATCCGAGGTGTAGTTAGGGTAGTATACCGGCAGAGTCAACGCCTGGTTAAGGTGAAACTCTGACACCACCTTCGGAAGGAATTTCGGGTGGGGGCGTAGGACAACTTTGTCCCTGTGAAAGACCAGATAGGGGGAGTCCACTGAAAGCGCCTGGGCTCCCACGTCCTTCTGGCTGACATGATAGCCACCAAGGCCGTCTTCCACAAGTGCGAGGCAGACTTGTGCATAGGTTCGAGATAAACTTGCCATGAGCTGCCAAAACCAGCAAAAGATCCACGGAGGTGGAGGTTCACGCACGGAGGGATATGTAGTCAGGCCATTGAGCATGACCACCTTTTCCTGAGCCAACGTCGGCTGACCGACCCACGCCCGGTAAGCTGAAATGGCTGCTAGGTGCACCCTAAGGGTCGATGACCGAAGACCCCCTTTGGAGAGGGAGCAAAGGTAGTCTAGAATGTTAGCCACCGAGCAGGATAAGGGGTCCAGACCTTTACCCTGACACCAAATGGAAAATCTCTTCCATTTGAAGGCGTAACATTTCCTGGTCGATTCTTTTCGAGATGCCTCCACCACGGTGTAGACATCTTCCGAAAGACCCAAAGCCTGGAACTCTAGCAGCTCAGGGACCAGGCTGTGAGGTGCAGAGTTGAAGGTCGGATGAAGGACCTTCCCTGGTTCAGAGATATCAGGTCGAGGCGTGTACTCAGCCGCTCCGGGGTCCTGCAGCTGAGGCTGAGGAGATCTGGATACCAGAACTGGCGTGGCCAATCTGGGGCTACCAGGATCACCTTGCCTTGTCCTTCCTCACCTTGAGTAACACCTTGTGGATCAAGGAAATGGAGAAAGGCGTAAAAAGAGGCCTGGGGTCCACGGCCTCGAGAAGACATCCCCTGCAGCGAACCCTGCTGGGGGCGGGCATAGTACAGCCTCAGCTTGGTGTTCTCCCTGGAGGCAAACAGGTCCACCAACGGTTTGCCCCAACGGGAGAACAGGTAGTAGGCAACCTCTGGATGGAGAGACCACTGGTGGGATGTCTGGCCTAGGCGGCTGAGAGCATCCGCCAGTTGGTTCGCGACTCCTGCCACATGGATGGCCAGGAGATCCACCTCCAGCAGGCTGACGAAGGTCCAGATCTGGAGCACCTCCTTGCATAGCAGACGGGAGTGCGTGCCGCCCTGTTTGTTGAGGTAGTACATGGTCGTGGTATTGTCCGTCTGGACTTGAACCACTTGACCCCGGAGCTGAGGAGCGAAAGCTGACAGAGCCAGTCTGACTGCCCTGAGCTCCAACAGGTTGATGTGGCATCGGGACTCCTCTGGGGTCCAGAACCCGTGAGCCTTGTGTTCCCCCATGTGGGCTCCCCAGCCCGTGAGAGAGGCATCGGTCGTAAGGACGACCGTTGGCTCGGGGCGGACAAACGGGATCCCTTCCAGCAGATGACTCGGGACGGTCCACCATTGGAGAGCGTCCCACATCCTCTGGGTGACCGTGACCAGCTGGTCAAAAAGACTCTGCGCTGAGACCACTGGGCAGCGAGCTCCCCACTGGAGGCGCATGTGCAGTCTATTGTGGACGACTGTGCACTTGCCGCCATGTAGCCCAGGAGCGCAGAAAGTCCCGGGCAGGCGTGAGTGCCCAACCAGAAATGATTGGGCAAGGAGAGAGAACCTCCGCCCTTCCGCCGGAGCGAGCTCTGGCTTGCGAGAATCGAGCTCTGCCCGATGAAGCCCATTCACCTGAGAAGTCAGAGTTCCGATTTGGCCTCGTTGATCAGAAGGCCCAAGTGTGAGCAGGTTCGGAGGATCAGGTCCTGGACCTCTCCACCTCCTGAAGGAGGATCCCGCCAGGAGCCAGTCGTCCAGTGTAGGGTATCCCGAACCCCCTGGCGCCGAAGATGGGCTGCCACCACTGCAATGCATTTGGTGAAAACCCTTGGGGCCGATGACAGGCCGAGCGGCATGGCTCTGAACTCGTGCACAGGGTCCCTCGACCCTGAAGCGGAGGAACCGCTGATGAGACAGACGGATAGGGACGTGGAAAAAGCATCCTGAAGATCCAGTGTACAGAACCACATATTTCGCTCCAGGGATGGTATGATCTGGTTCAGAGTTACCATCCGAAAGGTGCGAGACCTGAGATACCGATTCAGGTCGTGCAGATCTAGAATGGGGCGCCAACCCCCCGTCCGTTTGGGCACCAGAAAATACCTGGAGACGAAGCCTGGGTCTGAAGGAGGATCAGTCACTCGGGCCACCGCCTCTTTGAGGAGGAGTAGTGCAATGTCGTCCCGGAGGGCAGACTGGGCGACTGAGATCCGTTCCTCTCGTGGGGCACGGGCTCGGCTGGGAGGGTACTGCTCGAATTCTAGGGGCAGACCCTGCCCGACCACTTCTAGGACCCATCTGTCCGAGGTGATACCGGACCAGGTGGAAACGAAGTGGCGGAGCAGGCCCCCAACGGGAGGACCCAGAGCTGGAGTGGCCGATGCAGGGAGGCCACCCCGGCCCGTCACTAGGCAGCGAGGAGGAGGTGGCACCTGGACCAGCGCCTCGGCCTCCTTTGCGGGGCTGCTGGGGACCTTGCTTGGGCCTAGGGCGCCAAGCCTGAGCCTGCTGCTGTTGCTGACCCCCCTGGAAGGGTGGCTGTCTGACCGCAGGGGAAGAATGACGAAAAGGCTTCCTCCTGCGCTTCTGCTGGTTCTTACTTGAAGAACCCTTAGCAGAGGTAGCATCTAAGGTGGCATTAGATTGCTCAATACGCTGCAGGTGACCTGCCACTCCTGGCCCGAAGAGGTCGGTGCCAAGGAAGGGCACATCAGCTAGCTTGTGCCGAGTATCCACGGGAAAGGAGGATAACCTCAGCCAAGCCCTGCGGCGAGTGGATACCGCTGCAGCTAGCGAACGGGCACAGGAATCACCCACGTCCAGAGCAGTCTGGAGTTGTTGTTTAGCAACAGCCCTGCCCTGATCCCTGACCTGCTTGACCGTGGTCTGCATGTCAGCTGGGAGGTGGGGGAGAACTTCGTCCAGCGACCCCTAGAGGGCATGAGAGAAGTGTGCCATAATCACCGCTGAGCTTGCCTGACGAAGGCCCAAAGAAGATGCAGCATAGACCTTCCGGGCCGAGTGGTCCATAAGTTTGGACTCTTTGTCTGGAGGGCGGTCAGTATCGGCCGAGCTGCCCGTCCGCCTGAATACTGAGGCAGTCACAAGGCTTTCCGCTGAGGGGTGCTCAGTAAACCCCGCCAAAGACCCTGTGGGCACCGCGTGCTTGCATGCCATGCGGGCAGATGGAGCTGGGCAGGAGGCTGGACGCTGCCAGAGTTCCAAGGCCAGGCCAATAATGGCTTCAGCGACTGGAAATGCCTCCGTAGGGGTATCCCCCCTCTTAAGAATATCCGTAAGGGGATATTCCACCTTTTTCTGGATAGGCTGCAGGGACATCCTGTCGACTCGGAAATGAGCCGGAGGATGCCCTGGAAGGAGGAAGGCCCTTCTTCCAAGCCTGACACTGAAAGCTCATCGAGAGAATGAAGACCAGTGTTATCGGAATCGGAAGAGTCCCGATATAAAGGCTGCCCACCTAAGTCCCCCTCGATACGCCTAGGGTGATCAGGGGTGACCGTAATTGACAGTCTGTGGGGGAGACCTGAGGACTGTCGGGCCTCCTTGGAGGGAATCCCCCCGAGGGGCAGCTTAGGTGGAGGTTCCACCAAAATTGGTGGGGAACCTGAAACCGGCTGCAGTGGAAGGCGCACCGGAGCCCCCGAAGAGACCAGCACCGGAGAAATCGGTGTCGGAGGCGGCCGAAGAGGCTGAGGCCAAGAGATAGCCGGGACCGCCGAGGGAGCCGGCTTCTGACCTGCTAGCAGGAATTGCTGCCACATAAGATCCTCGCAGCGTCGACGAATTTTCATCGGAGCCTCTCGGCCCGAGGAGGAAGAGGAACGTGGCGGCACCTCTGCTTGGTGCTTGTGTCCTTTTGGGTCAATCGACAAAGAGGACTTACTCCTGATCGAGACCGGCGGTGTAAGCTTTGTCGATCGGGAGAGACTGGACTCGGTGAAACCGAGGCTCCGTTCTTGTCCTTCGGGTCGGGAGGCCCGTGGGGCGGGTCTCCTCATCGGGGAAGGAGAGAATCGGCGTTCTCTCCAAGGAATCATCGACAGGAGTCGGTGATAACGGCTCGATCGGGTCGAGAATAATCTCAGCCGGATCAGCCGACTCCTCAGCTTCTACGCCCGGTACAGACGGGAGGTCTGAAAACCCAGCGGCCGAGGAGGCAATCTCGACCAAAGTCGAGACATCAGACCGCTATTGATCCCAGGAGCATCTTCTTCGACCCGAAGAAGAGTTTAAGGTCCTTTTCTTAGAGCGGGATGAGTGCGGCCGAGGGGCCTCACCCTTGGTAGGGAGAGACTGGCACAAATCCGAAAGGAACCTGAGAAGGAAGAGCCCAGATTGGTGACGCGAAGAAACCTCGGCTGCTGAGGCTTGGAGCGAAGCTTCTTCCTCAAGGCCACCATGCGCCGAGCTGCTCGTGGATCCCGCAGCCGCGAAACCCACCTGGCCTCCTTGGATTTTACCGTGGGCTGCGGAGTCCGGTCTACCCAGCTTCAGGCGCGCCTGGCGATCTTCCAAGGCGTTGGGATGGAAGGAGCGCAAATAGAGCATTGCGGTATCATGAATAGTACTGAGGCAGTAAACACCACGAGAGAGGTGGGGATTGGTGCGCGACATTTCTGTCCATAAGGACACAGTGAGCTCCGAGGGGCGACTTGTCATCCATGTCGAGATCAGAGTCGTAAACTCTAATGAGTTTCAAGAGCGAGAAGATGCGGTGAAAACCGTCAGAAGAAAGCAGATCGGGCCTCAACACTACAAACCGAGGAAACCTGAATCTTCCAGCGGAAAGGAAGATCTGGCGTCATGGGGCGGAGCAGGGTATTTACCACCGGGTGGGTGGGAGGAGCCAGCTTGAAGACTTCCGCAAGATTTAAAGGGAAAGGACAATGCCAGACAGTGTGGATGAACAACATATCCACGCTCCTAGAACAGGAAGTTGTTATCCCTCTGTACAGACAGTTGGTGAGACCCCATCTGGAGTCCTGCATCCAGTTCTGGAGATCCCATCTCCACAAGGACATAGACAGGATAGAGGCAGTCCAGAGGAGAGCTCAAAATGGTGCAGGGTCTGCAAGAGAAGCTGTCGAGGAGAGACTAAAGGAGCTTAATATGTATACCTTTAAGGGAAAGAAGGGAGTCGGGGCATGATAGAAACTTTTAAGTACCTCAGTGGAATCTACAAAGTCCAAGAGGGTAGCATCTTTCAGAAAAAGAGAAGTGCAAGAACAAGGGGACACAATTTATAGATGGGGGGTTCAGGGGCAATGTGAGGAAGTATTTTTTCACAGAGAGGGTAGTGAATGCATGGAACAGCCTTCCTGAGGAGGTTGTGGGGTCTAAAACTGTGGGAGAATTCAAGAATGCATGGGACAGACATAAGGCAATTCTTGTGGTGGGTAGGAAAAAATAGGCTGTTCGTTAACTAGGATCTGTCGCCTACCCTGTAGGTAGGGAAATGGGCAGACTAGGTGGGCCAAGCGGTCCTTATCTGCCGTCAAAGTCTTATGTTTTTATGTTTCTATGTTTCCTCAACTGCCTTTACAATGTTCTTTGCATTATCTGATATTATGAAACCAGATGTTCATGAATGTGGTGTCAGCCACTCTTCAAACTTCTGCTGAAGGAAGTGTAACAAGTTTTCTGCACGATAATCATTGTCAAAGCCAGCAATACATAAAGCTGCCTGCTTGCAGAAGTTTGGGGGCACTGGTAACTTCTGGCTACTGCTGCTGCTGCTGCTGGTACTTAACTCAGAGGAAGAGGAGGAGGAAGAGGAGGGGAATGAAGAAGGGAAACTGACCAAATGGGCAGTCACTGCCATGTAGTCAGTAGTCTGACCACTGCTCCACATGTCAGTGGTGATATGAAAGGCTGGAGCAAATGATGCCTAGAGGGCATGTGACAGTCTTGTAGACACTCCGATACAAATCAGGAAGAGGACCTGTGAAAAAGTAGGTATGGCTCAGCACTTGATACCTTGGCACAGCAACATACAGTAGTGATAGAAAACCAGTGTTGCTCTAAAAGGAGAATGGCAGCAAAGCTATGGTTAGCATTTCAACAATTACTCGTTAACTTTTTTGCCTCAGGTCTGTTTGCTTTATATTTCTGACCAATTAACAGGGACTGGACCAGACAGAGTTGAGTGCTTTTTTCCCTGGAAGTGACAGTTTGCTCCTATTTCTGCCACCTCTGGAGGTGAAAGTGGCACAGGATTTGTAGCTCCTTGGAGGTGTGGGAGGCAACGGGCTACAGAATTGATGAATGGAAGATGTTGGAGTTGTGTATCGGCTACCAGTTGAGAGACTTTCTTCCTCTTTCGCCCCACCTGGTCTCCTAATGTTCTCCTCCCCCTGGCCATCATCATCATCAGCTTCACTGCCTGCTGGTGCTTCTGCTGACTCCAGAAATTGTCATGCCTTCTCATACTGAGATCGGTGGGACATCAGCAAATACCTTTTCATAGTAGATGTTCCTAGCCTTGTTCCCTGCTTACCCCAACTCAGCCTGTCTTCACATATAAGACACACTGCATGTGTCCATGATTCTTTGCCCACTCTAAAGAATTCCACAACATCAATGTCACTTGTTTGGTTTTTCCTACTGGCACTCTCGTCTGTTGCCTAACAGATGGGCTACTGTGGGCCACTTCCTCACCATCACCCTCCTCCTCATCCTCCACCAGTTCTCCAGGGTCAGGGAATGGCTCTTCTCCCTCTACCATGTGTCCTAGGCTACCACTTTTACCTGTGTCTTTATCTGCTGTTAGTTCACATGCTTCTTGCTGTGTTTCCCCTTGTTGTTTTGTGGCCTTTCTGTTTCTTTGTTGTGTTGTGCCACCAGTTTTGGTCTTTTTTGATCTCTCATGTGTACCTGCCCCAGGTCGAGCTCCCACCTGCTGTTCCATCTCCTCCTCCTCCTCCTCCTCCCTTCTCAGAACTGCTGCTGCTGCTATTACTTTTATTGGATATATATAATCATAGTCTGTGTCTGTCCCCAAGTGCCACCACATCACTTTGCTCCTCCTCCTCAGCCTGTGCCTACCTGATGCACTCCTTTCTTGTTCCTTTTTTCCTACAATGGCTGCTTGTGTTGCAGTCAGTGCAGTGGCACTGCGAGTGGTTCCTACAATGTGAGATACAACTGTTCGACCACTACTGTCATCTTCTTCTACACCTATAGTTCCACTGATGCAGAGCATCTACGACCCAACCCAGTACACTTTTGTTTTTCTTTGTTACTGGATGATCCCATACCACCATCTCCTTCGCCTGTCTGTTGCTCCCTTTCCTAATGCTTGCAACAGCACTTAGCCACTTGGGTGATGAATGCTGAAGAGTGAGACTTTATTTTATGTAATGCGTTTTGTTTTTTTTATCAATGGGGTGCTACCAAAGATGACAAGAGGCCAGGCACCAACTCCCTTCCAGCTGGCACACACCTGCTGCCCACTGTTCAGATAATTTTTGCAACAGCACAGCTCAGGATGACACAGACACACACACACACACACACACACACACACATGCTTGCTGCTTCAAGACTCAGGAAGAAGGAACTGCTGCAGCTTGGGGGAACTTGAAGACTTAAGAGTTTCAATTTAAAAATTGCCACAAAAAAAAATATATATATATATATATATATACATATTTTTTAATGGGATGAAACCAAAATGCAAACTACTAGGGTCTGGGCACCATCACATTGGCAGGTGGCGCACACTTACTGCCCTGCCTACTGCCCAGATCACACTGCAACAGCACAGCTCAGGATGACATACACACAGGCTGCTTCGGGACTCAGCAGGAAGGAACCAATGCAACTTGGGGGAATGTGAGGACTAAGAGTTTCAATCTGAAAACTGCCACAAAAATAAATAAATATTTTTTAAGGGGTGCCACCAAGGTGCCAACAACCAGGGGCTGGGCAACAGCACACTGTCAACTGGGGCACACTTGCTGCCCTGCCTACTGCCCAGATCACACTGCAACAGTACAGCTCAGGACCACACACACACACTGCTTCAGGACTGAGGAGGAAGGAACGTCAGTAACTTGAGGGAATGTGGAGAACTGTTATTTGTTTTTTGTTGTTTTTTAATAGGAAGCCACCAAGGGGCCAACTACTAGAGGCCAGGCACTGGCATGCTGCCAGCTGGCACCCACTTGTTGCACTGCCTCCTGCCCAGATCATAATACAACAGCACAGCTCAGGACCAGGCACACAAAGTCTGCTTCAGGACTCGGGAGGATGAGGAGCAGGAGGAAGAAGGAACATCAGTAACTTGGGGGAATGTGGAGAACTTTTTTTTTGTTTGTTTTGTTTAATGAGATGCTATGAAGGTGCCAACCCTACAGCTAAATGATCTACCAGGTTCTTATCCTACCTCTAGTATGTATCTACTAAGATAAGTACTACCCACCAACATTGTGGCTCACCCTATTTACTCTCAATGTACTGTTATGTTCCTGAATGCCACTATGTCTGTATGATGCTTGTATTACCTGTAATTTGTGCTGATTGTGTTACACTGTTTATCCACTAATGCTATGTAATCCCTGAAAAAGGGACCACTGGGGCTCAGTGGGCTTACCCGGTTACCAACATTTAATAAATAAATAAAACTGTCAGCGGCCAAGCACTGACATGCTGCCGGCTGGCACACACTTGCTGCCCTGTAAACTGTACAGATCACACTGCACCAGCACAGCTCAGGATGAACACACATAAGCTGCTTCAGGAGGAAGCAGAAAGAGACTGCTGCAACTTGGTGGAACATGAAGACTGAATGTTTCCATTTGAAAACTGCCACAGAAAGAAAAACGATTTTGTATGGGATGCCACCAAGGTGTCAACTACCAGGAGTCAGGCACTGGCACACTGCCAACTGGCATATACTTGCTACCCTGCCCAGTGCCCAGATCACACTGCAAAAGGCTACTTCAAGACTCAAGAGGATGAAGAAAGGAGTAACTGCTGCAGCCTGCAACTTGGGCAAAAGCATTGTAATGAGTTTCAAACTCCCACAAAAAGAAATGTGAATGAAGAATTATGTTTTATGGATGCCACCAAGGTGCCGACTGCTAGTGGCCGGAAACTGCCCTGATGCCAGCTAGCATGGTTGAGTAAAATTAAATTACTAAGACAGTAATCCCCCCAAAAAAAAAATTCATATCAGGCTTTTGCCAGGAGCTTCAGTCAAAAACAAGGAAATGTTTTTATTTTTCCCTTTTGAATTTTTTAATGCCCTGCTAAAAGGCCAGTTCTGCAACAAACAAAATGGGTGCTGCACTCCTGAGATTAAATTATTTAAAGGCAACAAGTGGGCACTTGCTGACTACCATCTCATGTCTGATCTGCCACTGTCCAGATCCAAGCACGCTCCATCGTCCTCAAGTCCCCCACAGTACTATCTTTCTCCCCTCGCAGGCACGCTTCGGGTCTCAAATACCTGCTGCAAGCCTAGAGCACTGCTGCTGCTGCTCAGTCTGCCTTTTCAGGTTTTTTTTCTCTTCATTTTCCACTAAATAAAATACCCTTTCGGCACCCTTGCTAATAGGTCAAATCTTTCAATTTCAATTGTACTGTTGCTTGTTCTTTTTACTGCCATATTTCAATTGCATTGTTGTTCGCTCTGTTGTCTCCTATATGCTGTACTGTATTTATTTTGGGGATCGTATCTGAAAATAGGCATATGAATGCCTAATGTACCCCACCCAGTCAACAAAACGCTAAATAAATAAATAAGATTTCTGGTGTTTTGGACAATTTCCCAGCTGATCTAACTAATCAATCACAGAGCCCTTCGTGAGCTACCTAACAGCCTGATGACAAGCGAGTGAGTTTCTCTCTGACTCACGTGATTGAGCAGAGTCAAGCAGCTCCAAAACCAGGCTGGAACCTGTGAATCACAGTCAGCCCCATTAGGGCCGTAGGCAGTGTTAACTGTTTCAGGGGTGAACTGCGGTCTGCAGTTCAGCAGGTCCGCACCATTCAGACCACAGTGAACCTAAAGTCTGCCGATTTCCAGTGAAAGTTCGCCACCGTTCACAAGAATCGAACACCCAAGGTTTCAGGTAGTCAATTCTTTGGTATAACCGAACTTGCAGCCCTAGAAGGTATGCATCTTCCCCTAGTCCCACTGGACCATCAGCTGTGACAAGCTGTTCTGCAGCTCATGGTACACTTGAGCTATAGTATACCTTATGTCCTGCTCTTACTGTGGTAATCAGGGTCAGGCAATAAACAGCTACCATCCCCCCCCCCCACACACACAACCACACACCCACCTCCCAGCTGAAACTGTCCTCCCTAGACACAAAGCTTTCTCCCTCTTACAGGCAAACAAGTTCTGCCCAAAAACTTTCAACTATATCCGTACTCTCCAAATTCATGCATGTATTGTCAGGTAAAAACTAGATGGAGACTGACCACTCCATTACAACTGGTGACTTCGCAAGAGGCATGCAGCAGGTTTACAGCAACATTTGAGAGCATCAAAAGCCTAAAATCACAATACAGTGCTGCAATCAAGCAGCTTTACAGAATGTTATACCCTCAGAGGCCCTCGTGCAAAGCAGTACTGCGAACAAGCAGATTTACAGAATTCTATACCCTCACAGCCCCACCAACCTACCCCACCACAACACTTCCGTCTCCCACTTCTTTTCATGAGGACTCTCACAGCATGGACCCCTTGAAGCACCAGGTGTTTTGACCTTCACACCCACAACCCACACAGTAATGTCCGCTGCACACCCAGACCTCCATCAGCATTGGCAGCTACACGATCACCACCCCTCCCCAGATCCCCAACAGTACCTATGGCTGCTGCATAGACCAGAACACCAGAGCTCTGAAAAATACTGAGTACTGGACCGACCATCACAATCAAAACCCTGGACAGTGCCACTAGCTACACTAACAGAGCACACCCAGGACTCCCCACACTACTACCTGCTGCAGAAACAATCACATTTAGACCCCCAAAAGTACTGCTTGCTGGAATGACCATAAGTGAAATTACGTACCTACGTAATTCTTGATCTTCTCTTGTATCTTCACCATTCATTACTGCTTGGGTTAAGCGGGCGCGCACCCGCTTCTGAGTTTTTTTTTTTTTTTTGTTTTTTTTTCTGCGGCCACGCACACCCTTGAGGACTAACGACTGCCATGCACGAGGGCGGCCCAGTTAGGTGTCAGAGACTCTCCTCCATCTCAGTTCTGTTAATGGAGAGGCAAAAATAAAGTGTAAGAAAAAAGAAAGTGAGGCAAGAGAGCCGAGGGATAGAAAAAAGGAAAGGAAATAAACTGTAAAAGGAATAAGCCGATGGAGAATATACAGAGGAGAGAGAATTCCTACCCTAAGGGACCGCAGGGCCTCCTTTCTGGGGTGGCTCTAGGGGAGGAACAGAGAGAGGGAGAGGAAGTAGAAGAAGAAGAAGAAGAAAGAAAGAGGCATGTTGAGAAGGAGAACAGTGCCCATTGAGCATTGTTGGTTGAGAGACTTATAGGCTCGAAACTAATAAGGGAGCAAGAATCCCAGTTGTTAGGACTGAGGAGAGGTTCCACCGAACCTCCTGAACAGACCCAAGAGAGGGCAGACTCTCTGAACTCTCAACATGCCAAGTCCCTTCATCCTAGTTGAGGGCTCCTAGACTGTCCGAGCAGAACCTGTTCCGGAAGAGCGCCCATCCAGGAAGAGGACTAAGTTCCTTAGCACCTTGTTAAGTGCTACCACAGAAGAGTATGGGAAAAAAACATGCCTTCTCGGAGGCAGTTGGTAAGAAAAATAGAGAGGAACTCAATCCGACTTGCTAAGACAAGGCAGACAGACGCTTGAAGCTGACAAGTTCAGTCAGCAGCTGGAAAAGCTTTGAAAAATAATGCCTGCCACGGGGATTCCAAACTTTGAGGAGGCCAAGACACGGCATGGCCACCAGGCTGTGAAACTACATGACCTGAAGAAGGTAAGGAATCGCACCATAGGACAGTCAGAAAGAGTTCCCTCAGAAGTAAAGAAATTTGCAACCATACTCGTTCCTCTCTACCTTGAGGAAAAGAGAATCCATTCACAAGAATGGGGGAAAAAAACAGATTTTTTTTTTTGGCATAAAGGCCAAGGGGGGAGAGAGAGGAACAAGGCGGGAGGAGGCACTACAGAAGGAGGCCACTGAGGGAAGGTGGGTGGGTATCAGTAATGAATGGTGAAGATACAAGAGAAGATCAATAATTACGGTAGGTATGTAATTTTCATATCTTCCTTGTCAATCTTCACCATTCATTACTCTGAGTGATATCAAGCCTCCCCCTTGACAAAAGGAGGTAGAACCCTAGAGGAACAAGACCCCAGCCTCCTGTTGGTGAGGAACAGAAGGGAAGACCCTGGCAAACACAAGGGAAGCCTAAGTGGGAGAAGAGCTAGGAGGTGTCCCCCGAGGACGGGGAGACGGAGAAAGCCCCTGCAAAAGTCTCTTAGCTCTGGAGGAAAAAAGACGGGTCCCCCGGAAAGCGGAGCGCATCACCCTATGCCAGGCCAGGGGTGAAAACCTTGATAGATGGAGCCATGCCGTCCGCCTAATGCAGATCGCTGTCCCCGCAAGCCTGGAAGCCACCTCATTGGCGTCATAAGATGCCCTTGCTTGGTGTCTTGCCAGCTCCAGGCCTATAGCGAAGAGGGCAATAGCCTGTCTGGTTTGCTCCGTATCAGGCATTGATGCTAGGAGCTGGGAGAGCATCGACCACAGATGCAGACTGTAGGCAGCGTGGTGAGCCTGATGTGATGCAATGCAAGCCACCACACGAGAAGAAGAGAACACTCTTCGCCCCCACCGGTTGAATTGTAGTGTATCCGAATCTGGTGGGCGGTCGTGCGCCAGGTGGCGGCGCCCAGAATGAGTCTCTAGGTACACCAAACCCGAGGACGGGTTGGGAAGGGTACCCAGGGATTCTGAGGGGGCACAATACCTTCGACGACAGTCTGCCGGGGCTGGAGAAAGGGTGGCTGGTGACTGCCAGGAACGGATAGACGCCTCCTGGAAGGGGATAGGCCAGGAAGGTACCACCAGGTGCTGGGCACTGAATTCTCCAAGGAATTCACGCGTCTCCCGTTCGGTATTGTCTCGCCTGACGTAAGAGATTCGAAGATCCCCCACCATCCTCAAGAGGAATCGCTGATATTCAGTGAAATCAGCGTTGGAAGAAAGATGAGCAAGGGGTTCCTCTTCCTCAGAGGAGGAAGACGAGGATGATGGAGAGCTCGAATGTCCAGAAGATTCCAGCAGTGGGGAGAGTCGAAAGACCGGTCATGCATGTATCTAATGTATGAGGGGAAGGCGGCCGCAGAACCTCTGAACTGCTCCCAGGATAGCGCCCTGTGGGACCGACATGGCCTGGAAGAGCGGGGGGTTGATGCAGAGGTACTGGAGAAGGGCACCTACAAAGAGGCAACTGACCTCTGCCAGGGCTCTGAAATCCGGGGAATGGAGCCCGAGCTGGCGGGATCCCGGACAACAAACCAGGCCGCAAGACGAGACCCTGAGGATGCGATGCCTGGAACAGCCCGGGGGGGAACTTCCCTTGTGACGAACCCGGGACTGCATGGGTCCAGAAGGGCAGTCAACAGCAACACCACCAGAGGGAACCACGGGGCCCAAGAGGGAAGGGCGGGGTTCGGCGCTACGGCTCCTAGCCACCCCACGAGGGGTGGCCGGGGAGACTGGGGCACCCGTCCCCTGCCCCTCGACCCCTCGGACTCCGAGAGAGCCCTCCTCCTCGACTGCAGCGTTCCCCCACCCCGAGAGGAGGCAACAGCACCTGTGAGGGCAGCTGTCACAGGTCCCCTAGGAGGGGGAGCCTCCTCCTCAGTCTCCACCACATCACCCCCTGGGACCCAGGGCCACCCCTAGCCCAAGGACCCTCAGGGGAGGACAGGAGTGGGAACAGTGGAAGGGGCCTGCTGCGCCGCCTAGTACCCTGTGCCACTGGGGACCCTGACCCCGAAGAGTCAGGGTGCCAGGATGGGTCCACATCTGTGTCATCGGCCTCCGAAGAGGACGAGACCAGCAGAACCTCAATGTTGGCCACCCCAGGGATCCCGGTGCAGCGGTGCCACAGATAGGCGCGGTACCAGGCAGTGCGGGCGACCCCTGCCCACTGCGACAGCCAGGCCCGGTCCTGGCTCCCTGCCGCACCAGTTAGGCCCACGGTGCCGCTCCCGGCGTCGGAACCCGACCGGTGCCGCCGGAGCACAGACCCGGGCCGCAGGCGCTGCAAGCGGCGCCAAAGGCCAGGTGGCACCACCTGCGCGCCATCTCGATCACCCGACGCATAGCGGCGCCGGGATCGGCTAGCGCCCGGAGGCGGTGTCGGCCGTCCACGGTGCCAGGCCCAGAAATGCGTGGAGCTCGACACTGGCAGAGCCTGCACACCTCGAGGAGGTGACTGCCGAAAGGTGGTGTCCCGTCGCGGCCCGGGGGACCACTACGTTCCCCAACACGCAAGAAAGCTTCCTCTTGGCAAGAGAAGAGAGGCTCCCTCCTCATGGACCGTATAGGCCGGGGAGAACCGAGAGGAAGGCCTGAGACTTACCTGGGAATCCCTGGGCGGCGCCGTCCCGAAGGTAGGCGGGGCCTTGCCGAGCTTGAACGCGCGGACTTCGAGGACACGGCGGTCCATGGAGAAACAAGCATCGCACGCGTCCATGTTGTGGTCGGGTCCCAGGCAACGGAGACAGACATCATGCCGGTCGAAGACGGAGAAATGCTGGCCACAGGAGCACCGACGCATAGAGGCGCAGCCCGCCTTTGACTTAAGCCTTGCTCCCGAACCGGACATGGTGCGAACTAAACAAGGAAAAAAAGTAATAAAGCACTCGGCGCCACAGTATAGAAATAAAAGGAATGGTCTTACCGGTATACGGCGTCGAGTGGATGTCTGAGAAAAAACGAGGAGTCTTCAGCTGTGGGAAAAACCCGAGAAACTATACGCTACCGCGCAGCAGGTGCAGCCTCGATGGCGGGAGAAACAGAACTGAGATGGAGGAGGAGTCTATGGCACCCAACGGCCGCCCCTCGCGCATGACGCGATGCGTGCGTCCTCGGGGGAGGCGCCACGTTGGAAACCAACTAAAAAAACTCCCGTGGCGGTGCGCACTCCGGCTTAACCAAGCAGTAATGAATGGTGAAGATTGACAAGGGAAGATCAACGGGACCCAGACAGTACCACCCTCTGCACTGTACGTCACACCTGACCTGGAAGTTCCTACAGGGTGTCCTGTGATTTGAGAGAATGAATTTGGGCGAGTCAAAAAAAGTGACTGAAAAAGAGCAATGGGAAAACTGGCGACTACTGTATGTCTTCACAGCACCAGTAAATGTGATTGAATATGGTTATTATGCCAAGTCGCTAGCGGGGGGAATAGCAGTGTTAGTACTTAAGATTAGAAGAGGTGTTTTTGTGTGGTACCGAGGAGTGCTGGCAGCATAGCATAGAGGTTAGGGTCAGCATCTGCATGTGCTGCAGTAGGAAGCAGACCTGGGCGATTCCCGGAGTGACTTTTTTGTGTACATATAAAAATGTTTTCCCCACAGTGTTGCAGTCAACTTCTCCCCCCCCCACGTCATATTGTACATGCACCCCTCCCACAGTTGCCATCTACCTTATACCGTATTTCTCCCCATCCCTAGTGTTGATTATATATATTTACAGGGGGTGCAGGGGCAGAGCCTCCTGCAAAGAGGGGTGTTGGGGGCAAATCCCTCCACAGAATAACCTGGCATAGAGGAGATGTGTTACTGCCATCCAGTGCCTGGTTCGCGGTTTTCTGCAGGTACTAGTAAGTGGCTACGCTGTTTTTGGCTTTGCAGTTATTCCAGCGCTATTTTTGCTGTTGCTCTTTTATTTTCACTCAAATCACATAGAACCTTCCTATGGTACCAACCACTGTATTATCCATCTTTATCCATCATACAGTGTACTCAACAGTACCACCCGCTGCACAACCCATCAGAATCGCACTGGATCCCCAACAGTACTACCCACTGCGTTGACCTCACACCCAGGACAACCAACAGTATCAATGACTGTAACATCCAGGATACACAACAGTATCTGTGCCAACAGTGATACTCAAGACCGTCCGTTGCATTATCTGTCACACCAGGGACCCCAGAAGCAACATCTGCTACATTGGTAGCAACACCCTGAACCCTCAACAACCAGAACTTCCAACAGCCTGACAGTATCTCCTGCTGCACCGACCATGACACCAACTGTATTGCCCACTACACTAGCATTCCCAGGGGCTTCCTGTTCCTGCAAGACACCGGATGTCGGGTAAGCACTCCCCTCAAAATCCTGGGAGTGCTTAGTTTAAAGAAATAAGAAATTAAAAAGGTCCTGGCTCCAGCACGTCTCCTAACTGAGTACCCCAAATCAAGCCAGTCGGTGGATGCAGCAGAGAGGTGGTGGTGTTAGATGGAGGAATGATATTTATAAAAAGAAAAAAGAAATCTTACTTCAGTATTTGTTGATTTGTTGGAACCGGCACCTACTAAAAGAGAAAACACAATGTGCTACTCCACTTATCAACAATGAGTGCTTGCTTCTAAAATTTCAGTGCAAAAAATCTCTTTATTCTTCATACGTGCACCAAAGCAAATAAAGCACTTCAAACAGCATGTCGAAAGGTTTCAAAGTCCATAAAACGTCCATAAAAATGTCATGAAAACATCAAGCCAGAAACACGAACTGGCTGGTAAACCCACTTCAGTAGGAAGAGTGAGGGCTCCTCCTTGGTGGGTCACTTTGAAACTTTTGAAGCAAGCACTGATTCTTGATAAGTGGAGTATCACATTGTGTCTTCTCTTTTAGTAGGTGCCGGTTCCAACAAATAAACAAATACTAATTTTTTAACCTTGGCACTACTATCTACCCAGGTGCGGTTACGTTTGCTCTGCAATCTTACTTCAGTTCAGTAAATATCTGTTTACAGAATCCTGGGATGGTGCAGCCTCAGTGAGGGGCAAGTTGGTCGGAAGATTGGGACAAGGGGGGGGGGCACTAGACACCAGGGGTTACACAATCAGGCCAGAGAGGGAGCAGCAGTCACGGATTCTGCCGGTGCCTGATGCTGACCCTGTGGTGGAAGGGGGAGTGCATTGATTCCTACATACTCATTATGTGCTTCAACTCCATTGCGTGGAAGTAAAAATTATATGATGCAGTCGGTATCCGGTCACGCCTTTCCGGACCCCCTATATTCTCCTCCACTGGCAATACATCAGCACAAGTCTCACTATGCAGCTTTAAAAATACAGAACACAGCTATGTGCTTTCATAATTTCTTATTTAATATCCTTTAGGATTTTCCTTTTAGGAGTCTTTCTGCTCCCATAAGGCTCATGGTGGTTTTTGGAATGCTTTATCTGCTGGATTATGTACAAATCCTTCCTTTAATTCATTCAAATTCAAATTGTGTCAATACTTGTTTGAGACCTACATTTGTAACTGTTGATGACTCTGCAAATGCTGAAACACTGTTGCTCAAGTACTGTCATGTAATATCGTTTTTTGTATGCCTTTGGCCCAGGTCGAACATAAAATGGGCCTTTGGTCCAGTGCTCCTTACCTGGATGACAAATTTGAATAAATAGATAGCTAAATAAATAAATAAATTAAATAAACAAACAAATAAGTAAATAAATAAATAATGGTTGGCTCTGCTCACACCTACAAGAGTGGAGTCAGAGCTCCATGGGTAACAAACTCCTACTTAGGTTTTAAAAGGTACACCAGTGCCTTCTTTTACATTCTTTTACTCTCAGCAAGGAGCACAGGACAAATAAACAAGTCCTAGAGGGACCTGCAACCTATGTTGGGGAAGGCACCCAAAACATGGCATTGTAGAACATGGAAAATAGAAGAAAGAAAGACACTCTGGATAGTCAAAAAACAAATACAGCAGCAGTTATACTGAAGTTGAATAGTACTGCAGTACACCACGTGGTGTTTGCACAGGCAAACCGCTGTGTGATACAGCATCAGCACTTAACATGTATGTGCCTGTGCAAATACCGCAGTATGCCTGTGTAAACACTGCAGTATACTGCAATATCTGTTCAACTTCTGTATACCTACCTCTGTACACAGAGTGCTCTTAAGAGAGTAAGAGAATAAAAGAATATTAGAGATGGGAAGAAAAAGCTAAAGCCATTGACTGGATAGGGTCACTGACCGCTTCATCAGGTTGCATAAATGGGCAGACTGAATGGGCCTGGCAGCCCTTATCCACTGACAGTATCTATGTAAGGGAGGAGGCCAACTAACAGAGTGACACCCCCCCCCAATCATGTAACTGAGGAACAGCTTTCCCAAACACAGCAGTGCCTCTCAGTGTTTTCACAGATACCTACAAATAGAAATATACATTTTTCTGTGCACGATATACCTACCACCAATATTTGCAATTGATTCTGGTCCAACAAGCTGTCCTTCAAATAGTCTTTCTGCTTGCCTCAGTTTAAAGTTAGGTTCAAGTGCATCTGTCATGAGGGGTGGTTCTTGATAACTGCAAAAACAGGCCAAATATTATGAGTCACTTTGTTTCAACATATTTTTGCAACATGACCTCAGGAACATTTTGAAAGACCCAAATCCACTTGTGCAATAACTGAGCTGGGATTGCCACCTGTCTAGTTTTGGACTAGATAATCCAATTTTTAGGGTCTTACCATCATCAGGTTTTGCTCAGAGGTAGTCTATTTTTAACCATGTTGAGTTCTCACGTACTCTTGAAACCGATTGCATCAAACCATTTATTGTGGTGGCTACATGCCCAGGTTATAAACACGTTCTGACGTCATAAAGATCTTGGTTTATAACCGGTCAGTCTGGGAGGTGCAAAGTACTGTATGGATACTCAGACCACTAGCCCTAAATTAAGCTAACCTTTTCCACTCAGCATTTTAAACTTGATCTTTTACTGCTGTAATAAGAAACAACGTTTATAGCTTTATATGCTTTTCTGTTTCCCTTTTTTCATTGTCCTAGATATGTTTTGGACCCATTTTTATAAAAGTAATCGTTTTTTTCTTGCCCCGTCACTACACTGATACCCTCTTCCCCAGAGTCCACAGCAGCTACTGTTCTCGACACACTACCTGCATATTCCATGACATCAGTTACACCATTCTGGGCCATTCAGAAAAATAGCATGAAATGGTATTCCATTCCATGTTATTCCATGAGGGGGGGGTAGGAGGAAGTAGGCTACTGGGACTAGGTGGGCCGTCAAAGTCTATGTTTCTATGTAACTGCTAACAAGAAATGCCTTTGAAACACGAAAAGAAAGAGCAGTAGCAGCCAATGCGAAAGGAACACAATGTAGATCTGAGGGCACCAGAAACCTAGATAATTTAAGAGAAACTGGTCAAAGCACATCAGAATATATATGGCTGACATGGAAACAGTGGCACATGCAGGTCAACATATTGGGGGGACCCAAGATGAAGAGAGACCCTTTTCTTGCCACCTTCCCACCAAAATACATTTCCTCAATATAATCTTTAAACATTTTCCAGACACGGGGGGGCAGTCCCTATGTCCCCCTGACCACTTGCACCTATACATGGAAAGGAAAACAGGAGGGTATTTAACAGTACAAAAATGATCTCTTATCACTTTTAAAGGAACGGCTTGGGAGGAAGAGGAGTGATGTACTCATCAGTCACAAAAGGGGTGGAGTTTGGGGGTGTGGTTTAGTATCCGATTTTCAAATCACCCAAAGGTGGCAACCCTAGCATGGCATCCAATGCACTAGAATTAACATGGCTTTGAACACAAGTCAAATGAACATGAAAAAATAATGCATAAACAGATGCTAATCCACAAAAGCATGTACCAATTATTTTTATAAAGCTACGTTTTATTCAGAAAGAAAACCTTTGCTTGATTAAAATATAAGTGTGGCTTTCCATGGAATTATAGTAGCAGAGAAAATACCAAATGGCAAATGAAACACTTTGTGGCTTATGCCATCAGGTGTTATGGAAGCAATGCATTTAAACCAGACAACAGAGCTCACCTTAGAGGCTGTGGGTCTATCGGGCTCTCCAGGATAAGTACAGCAACTACCAATGGGACCAGCAACAAGAAGGCCAAAGCCATGAATGTCAGTCGGAAAATCTTCCCACTGTATGTACTGAAAACAAAATTAAGAAACATTAGCAGGATTGCTTACTTGGTTTCACACAGTGAAAACTATATTTACTATAGACGGAGTTTAAACACTAGAAAAGTGTAGTGTATTTGGAAATACTGCCATCAAGGAAGGCTAACCTACAGGATTTACAGACATTTCAAGGTGTTTTTCCATAAAAGATCCCATAACAATGAAACGTATTTGTCGCTATGTGTTAAGGACTGAAAAAGTAGCAGAGGGGAATGAGGGCTTTCAACACAGGAGAGGAAAGTGTGATTATTGAGCATAATGATTACACATTCAGTAAGTGTTTTATGGTGTATAGCAGAGCATTGTTCTATACGGAAATTCATCCTTTTCAAAATGCTGTTGTACCACAGTTCAAAGATCATGGAATGTGATTGTACCCTTCTGTGGTAGAACAGCATTCTAGAACCTCTAGAGACTGCACAGGTCAGTTTCATTGTGAAAGAGAAAACAACACAATGCACACATTTCACATAATACTATACATAACAAAAAAATACAGGATGAGACACTGTAGTCATAACTAGCGTGTTCTGCCACCTCAGGGTTCTGATTCCCATGGATCTCTCGAGCTTCACTGTCAAGGTCAGAGAGAATCAGAATCCCTCTATGGCAGAACACACTGGTTCTGTATAGCTGCCCGTCCAGTACTCTCTATATTTCACTTATAACATGGGTTCTTCTTAAAATGTTTTTTAAAAAGTTTTTAATGATTTTAACTAAGAAGATCTTGTTTTCCGTATGAAAGAGCACAAGATACATAGTTCTGGTTGAGGAGTACTGATACAGTAGCTAAAACTGGTGCACATACTTTTTTTTTTTGAAATTTATTCTACTTTATTGAATTTTCACCCACAAAAAAAAAATATATATATATATACACATATATAACAATACAAAACAGTCAACATGTCAACAACAAAACATACACAACCCACAAACCCAACCTCAAACTCCGCCCCCTTCCCTCCCTCACCTCAGAGGTTAACAGGTACTAGGAAGCCAGGGAGCAGTTCACGCGATATATATTCATACTATAGTGATCAAGGCACAAGCAAATATCATTAGATAAATCCAGATGACTAGGAATTAAAAAGGAGAATCGAGACAGCTTCTTGCTAGAGTATGCCAGGAAACTTCTGGCCACATCCTTGACTAAGCTTTGTGCCTTGCATCCCCCCAACTAACAAAAAACATAAACCATAAGTCTATCAGGCTCCATGACCTGCTCATGCGGAAGAAGTAAGCGAATACAGGGTATGTAATTCATCCCATCTCTTTTTATAGACATGAGCACGGTTATGTATACTAGCTATCATCTTTTCAAGTCTAAGATTGATTAACAACTCATTAAGCCATTCAAAATAAAGAATTTCCAATGACGCAGTACAATCCTTTTCACCAAGAGGGAAATCATGGCCAAGTAGTACCTCCTTTCTTTTACTGGTACTCCTGAATAATCTCCTATTAGGCATATCTCAGGTGTGAAATAGTCCTCCAGCCCCAGAAGGGGATCTGCTCCTTGTTTAATCTTTTCCCAGAGAGAAGCAGCTTTTTACGCACTCCCACATCACATGCAAAAGGGATCCATCCACATGGCCACACCTTGTACATAAAGGTGAGGACAACTTCCCCATCCTAGCCAAATGTACAGGAGTAAATATATATTGTGTAAAATATAAAACTGAGTAAGTCGCAATTTATCATTGGACACATAGAGAATAACAGATAGGCAAGTGTGTGTTATGACTTTTTTTTTTCACACCCGAGGTTTATGTGGTCATCACACACAGAGGGTGTGAAAAAATAAGCCATAAATACATATCTGACTATCCATTATTTTTTATAATTGCTGGTGCAAGTAGTTAGCCTTGAAGACAGTTTCCAATGCGTTGCTAAGCTCTCTCTGACTGACACACACACACACACACACAGTCTCTCTTGAGCGCTCTCAAACTGACTTTTTTTTTTTTTTAATCACTCCAGCGCTGTCACCATTCCCTGACTTCAGGTACCACTCATTCTGGATCTTACTCGGATTGTAGGCAGGATCAGCCAGATAAATAATAAAAAGTAAAAGAAAGTTTGAGAGCGTGAAGAGAAAATAGCAGCTCGTCAATAAGCGGTGAGCGGAGCTGCCATGTTTTTCATTCTGTTTAGCCCACCCAAACACAGAGTTCTGCCCAATGAAGTGACGTGGCAGAAATGAGTGGCATCTTACATCCACGTTCGTGAATTTTTTTTCTTCGAAAAGCCGTAATAACTCGTTTTCGGGTTATTACGGCATTTGACAGTACCCGTAATCGGGTTGATAAATAGGGTCACCAGTAATTATATAACAATATACAACAATACATATCTAGCCAAATGTGATCCCAATTGAGATTACAATAGGGAAATAAGGAGGACCACTAATTAGAGTGGCCTGCACATCCTAAACAAGTACAGGAATTTAATTATGACCAGATGATTACACTCTTGTATGTTAGCCAGTCAGGTGGCTAGAATTATCTTACCCAGGTTGTATATCCATATACCACAACAATTCAATCTACCACTGCAATAAAAAAAAAAAACAAAAAAAAAAACAATGTTTGTATCTGTCCCACAACGTGTAAAATCTACTGACTGTCTCCACCTTCATCACTCACTTAGGCAGCCTATTTCACTGCTTCTTCACCCTCTCAGTGAAGAACTTCCTGACGTCTCTCCTAAACCTACCCACCCACCCATCCAATTTCCAGTCACATTCCCTTGTTCCTGGTGAACAGGTCACAACTAACTACCCTATTCATCCCTCTCAGAAACACAAAGATTTCTATCATTTCCCTCCTTCTGTTCTCCAGCGGGTGCACACTGAGGTCTTTTATACCTTCCTCATATGTCTTTCTTTTCTATCCCTGGCACATCCTAGTGGTCCTTCTCTGCTCTGCCTTCAGCCTGTCCCAGTCCTTTTTTAATGCTGTCTCCAGAACTGGGCACAATACTCACGGTGTGGTCTCACCAGAGACCTGTACAGGGGCAGAATCACCTCCTCACTTCTGCTGTTAAAGCCTCTACTGTATGTTAATACTGCTGCTGAGACCACTCAGAGTTGTAAGAGTGGTCTTACATGCATTCTTAGGGTATGAGAATCACAAGCCAAAGGTGAGCAGTTCCGATACCCTAAGAATGTGAGACTACGCTTATAACCATAAGGGTGATCATGGTGGCGGTATTAATACATTATTGATCAAGCTCGATTGATGATATAGTGATCGATGGAAGACTAGGTTTGCTGGCCAAGGAACCTAGCTTCACCTGAGCTCTTTCCTTCTAGCTTGCTTGAAAGGACAGAACAAAGAACCTTACCAGAGTAAGGGAAAGGATTAAGACTTCTTTTGGCTAGGCAGATTTACTGTGTGTTGTTGTTTTTATTTTTTACTCACAGGGATTGTTGCTGTTTGTTGCTAACATTTTATTGCTTTATTTTTCTCTGATTCAAATAGCTGTTGCTGGGTATACCTTCTGCTGCATTATTACAAAGTGTGCCTACAGGTGTGTGCTAACAGATTACTGCTGTAATCTTCTGATTCAAATTGTCTTTTGCAAAGTATATTTTCTGTTACTGCTTTATTTTTCTCTGTAGCAAAGTGTTTCTTACAGGGTATATATTCTGTGAAATTATTACAGGTAGTATTGATTCTGTTTTTGGGGTGGACTTTTCTTAGTTTTAACTTTAATTTACCAGGAAGGAACTGTAGCTGGGAGATATTTGCAGTCAGTCGTGACTAGACCTGTTACATAGCCTTTGTGAAATCGGTGTCTGAAAGGAAGGAAGGCACTCCCCAGGGTGGAGGGTAAGAGTTGTAGGTGATTGTTTCTGGACGGCATAGGAGTAGCTCTCTATGTAAGGGAAAGGATCAAAGCAACAGAACTAAAGGGTAAACAGGGAGGAGAGGAGGCACTGTGGGTCACCCTGGAGACTAGAAATGGCTCCACAATCCGCACAGGGGTTGTATACAGACCCCCGTCTCAGGAGGAGGAAATGGACAAGTAAATGATAGAAGGCATCCTTGGGAAGGCAGAGAAAGGAGAGATATTGCTGAAGGGGGACCTGAATATGCCAGATGTTGACTGGAGCACCTTTGCTGCAGCCACATCAAAGAGCAGGGCCATTCTCGATGCCCTATAGGGGGCATGCCTCAGACAGCTAGTTTTGGAACCCACTCGGGAGAGAGCAATCTTAGACCTGGTACTCTCAAATGGGGATGGAGAGAGGATCTCTGGTCTTGAAGTGGATAACCATCTAGGAACAAGCGACCACCAAACTGTGTGGTTCACTATAACACTTGAAGTCAAGCCACACAAAAGTGAAGGTACTGGACTTCAGGAGGGCTGATTTGTCAAATGGAGTGCCTCAGAAAGCTGCTTAGCAACAGGCAAGAAGGCGGGTGATAAACAATGGGGAAACATCAAAACCGCCATCACAGAGGCAACAAGCCTTGTGTAAGCAAATAAATCAAAACAAAAGAAAAAACACTATGGTTCTCAAAAGAAGTGGCGGGGAAGGTAAGGGAGAAAAGGATAGCATTCAGGAAGTATAAGTAAACACAGAAGGAGCAGGACAGAGAACTGTACCAGTTAAAGCAGAAGGAAGTGGGTAAGGCAGTCAGAATAGCAAAGGCCCAGACCGAGGAAAAGATAGCCAACTCGGTTAAGAAGGGGGATAAGAAAAAATTACTCACCTTAGTAATGTTGTTTCTTCTAATGGAGTCTTGCTGTATTCTGACATATGCAGTGATGTCCAACCTTTGAACTGCCCCGGAGATGAAAGAGTTAACTTTCCATGCCAGGCATGGAACGCTGAGCTCGAGCTCGGTTGAGACTCTGTCTGTTGCTGTTTGAACTCAAGCCGTCAGATCTTTACGAGCCACACTCACTGGGTGTCCTGTGGAAACTGTAACTTACACTAGCCAACTGGCTACTTAAATATAACAAAAATATTTTTGGGTCCCAAAACAAAGACTCAAGTCAGGAAACCCAAAAATAAACAAAACACAACACCCACACAAACAAACTAAAGGTGAGAAAAGAATGGGTGGGGGCACCTCCCGAAAGCCAACACTGCTACTGCCCACCCACATCCCAAAACCCAGGTTCTGAGAGGGAGGCGGAGATGTGAATACAGTAAGACTCCATTAGAAAACAACATTACTAAGGTGAGTAATTTTTTCAAACAACATGAAGTCTTGCTGTATTCTGCATATGCAGACTACTACAGTAATTCTCCATGGAGGAGGACAGAGACCTACTTTAGAAATAGGCTCTGAAGCACTGTTGTGTTAAACCGAGCATCACTCCTAGCCTGGATATCCAGAGAGTAATGCTTGGTAAAAGTATATACTGTTTTCCAGGTGGCTGCTTGACAAATCTCTAAGATAGGAATATCCCTGGCAGCAGCCAGGAAGCAGCTGTACCTCTATTGAGTGAGCCCTCCAGGCCTGGGTGGATTCTCACCAAATTTTTCGTAGCAGAATTCGGTATACAAGAGACAATCCACCTGGCAATAGATCTTTAGTGGCAGGTTTTCCTTACCGACCTTCACCATAAGTGAGGAACAATTGAGGAGTCAAACCTGTGACCCTTGGTGCGCTCTATGTAGTAGCTAAGGGCCCTTTTCACGTCTAGGTTGTGTAGCCTCCTCCTCCAGAGGAGGAATGGTCAGTGAAGAAAACAAGAAGAGACATAGACTGGTTAAGGTGGAAATCTGAAACCACCTTAGGCAAAAACTTCCTATTAGTCCTGAGGACCACCTTATCTCTATGGAAAGAGGTAAAATCAGGTTCCACTGACAGGGCCTGTAACTCATTTATGCATCCGGAGAAGTGATAGCCACCAAGAAAACAGTTTTCCAAGTCAAGTACTTAAGCTCTGCTGAGGACAAAGGCTCAAAGGGGTTGCATAAGCTGAGCGCAAACATTTGGGTCCCAAGTAGGGGCAGGGTCCCTGAAGGGAGGATGGTATGCAGCAACCTTTGAAAATTTTGAAAATACAGGGATGCGCTGAAAGGGAAGAAGTGGTTGCTCATTGAGAGGAAGGCAGAGACAGCTGCCAGATACACTCTTAGAGTAGCTGGTCTGAGTCCCAAGCTTATTAAGATGAACCAATAGTCAGGACTGTGGCAGGCCAGCAGACTCCAGAGAAATATGCTTCCCAGAGCACCATATAGTAAACCTTTTCCACTTGGAATTGTAAGTGTTTCTGGTGGAAGGCTTTCGTGAAGCCTTTAAGATATCCAGAACACCTTGAGAGAGGTGCAAATCAGCAAATTGTAACTCTTCAAGAGCCAGGCCTTGAGATTGAGAGATTTGAGATTCAGATACCAAACCCTCCCCTGAGCACATGTTAATAGGTTGTAATTCCTGGGGAAGGTGGACTGCTAAGGACAACAAGAGACGGTACCACGGCTGTCTGGCCCAGTCTGGAGCAATCAGAATCACATTGCAGGATTGAGACTTGATTTTGACTAGCACCTTGAACAGGAGAGGGAAGGGGGGGAAGCATACAGGAACTTCCCTTCCCAATTGAGAACTAGGGCATCCAGGGGGACTGAGCCCAACACTGGGGGCCTGCAGCAAAAGAGAGGAAGTTGGTGATTGTCTGGGGCTGCAAAAAGATCTATCTGTGGGGTGCCCCATCTGGAGAAGATCACCTTCAAAATCAGGGGATCCAAGGACCATTCGTGACGGCCCCGAGATATCCTGCTGAGAGCATCTGCCAGGACATTGTCCTTCCCTGGGAGGTGCATTGCTGTAAGAGAGGCGTTCAGGGAATAGGCCAGAGACCACAACTTCATTGCTTCTGTGCACAAAGCCGTAGACCGAGTGCCCCTTTGTTTGTTGATATACCCACATCGTGGTGGTATTGTCTGTCCTGATCTGAACTACTTTTGTTCTGAATAGACTTGGAAAAAGCTTGAAGTGCTAGAAACACTGCTCTGAGTTCTAACAGATTGATGTGAAGCAGAGATTCCTGAGTAACCACAACTCTTGGGTGGCCAGGGTCCCCAATGGGCTTCCCCACCCCAAGAGGGAGGCATCTGTAGTAAGGATTGAGAATGCACTGAGTGACAAAAGGAACTCCTGTCTTAGGATTGTCCTGATCCTGCCACCACTGTAACGCCTGGATCAGGTTTGAGTCACTGGGATTAGTTTGGTCAGAGGATCCTTTTCTGAGACTCAGAAGGCTCTCAAGTGGAACTGAATGTCCCTCATTTGAAATCTTGCTCCCTGGACCACTGCTGTAGAGGCAGCCATGTGTCCCAGGAGCTGCAGAAAATGCCTTGCTGGTCGAGACACCTGGAGGGTGAATGAAGAGGCCAGTGAGATATGGGTCCTGCCCTGTCCAGGGAAGGAAGGCTCTTGCTTTACTGTATCCACGCTCTGCTCATATGAAGGTGAGGAGCTGCACAGGCTCCAGGAACTGACTTTGAAAAGATTCAGAAGGAAACCTAGAGAAGAGCAGCTGCTGAGTTATCTCAGGTGTGCTTGACTTGTCTGGAGACTGGCCTACAGAGCCAGTCGCCCAGGTATGGAAAGATGGAGATCTTTTTTTCCTTAAGAAGGCAACCACTTGCCAGGGCATTTTGTGAACACCCTTGGAGCAGAAGTTAGTCCTGGGGCATTGCTCTGAATTGGTAATGGCCTGAGGGCAGCCTCGAACCTGAGGTACTTTCAGTGGGAGCTCTGATGAGAATATAAAATAGGCATCCTTGAGGTCCAGGGAACCTAGCCAGTCCCCCTGGCTTAGAGAGGTAGAATTACCCCAGAGTCACAATTTTGAACTTTGGCTTTAAGGTGCTTGTTTAAATATCTGAGATCCAGGATGGGCCGCCATTCTCCTGTGTCTTTGGGGGTTAGGAAGTACCTGGAGTACAACCTTTCCTTTGTGTAGGGTGGAACCTCTCTATGGCTCTCAGAGCCAAGAAGAAGAGTAGAACTCTGCTTCTAAGGGCAAGTGCCTCTTGAAGGATTTGCAGGTGGAAAGGATCTGTTCTCATCCTTGGAAATTTTTGAAGCTGAGAACCAGTCCCTGGCTTTACTACTTCCAGGACCCATTTGTCTGATGTTAAAGACATCCAGTCCTGCACAAAGTAAGCCAGCCTGCCCCTACAGGTGGTGGAGAATTGGCCCTGGCAAACCCATCAGGGTGCCTGTTACAGGGGCTTAGGCTGGAGGGGTGGAAGCAGGCCTGCTTGCACCCCTCCTGCCTCTCCTCTGAAGAACCCCCTCTGAGCATAAGCAGAAGAGGAGGCCTGGGCTTGGTAGAAAGGCTCATGAGGCCCTGCCCCTGCCCCTGGAATGCTGCCTCTGGGGAGTGGCTTGCCTTTCTTTGGCCTGGGCACTTCCATAGGTGTCCATATTCATCCATTTTCATGTAGTCTCTGTTTGCTCCCCAAACAGAGAATTACCCACAACAGGAAAATCCATGGCCTTAGTCTGGGTATCCTGAGACAGGCTAGTACATCTGAGCCAAGCCATCCTACGTAAGGGCCACAGATGTAGCCATGACCTCTAGATGAAACATCATTGGAGTCCACAGCAGCATGGAATTGCACCTTGATGCCTCAATACCATCTGCAGCCACTTGCTCCAGCTTCCTTGGCAAGCTGGCCAGGGACCTGTTTAGCTAAGGCCATTACAGCGTCCCATCTAGATTTCTGATATCTAGCTGTATAGGCCATATAATTAGCCTGCCTAGTCCCAAGGATGCTGCCATGTACTTTTTTGCCATGGCATCAATCCTCCTGGAGTCCTTATCTCGGGTGTGAAGCCAAGGGTATATTTGCCTTATCACAGGACAGCAGCCTGTACTACTCCTAACATGGCTGCATTGCTGGGTAGGAACTCCTCGTGATTCGAGCTTGAGAGAGTATACCTCTTGTCCATTCTCTTGTCCACAGGAGGTATAGAATCAGAGTACCTTTAAAATTTTTATTGTCTGTTTCCCAAAGGACTTATGGAAGGGAATAGACAGCCTCTTGGACTCTGGGATATCCATCATTTCAACATAGTCAGGCTCCTCCGGTCGCCCACAGCTTCTTCCATAGGAAGCTGAAGAGTTTCAGCCACTTTTGTAGAACATAAAATGGGAAGGGGACTCAGAAAGCCTAGGAGGAGAAACCCTGAAGGTCTGTCTGGGGAGATGTCCGGTCAATAGGCACATCCAGACTTTCATAATCACCATCACTATCCTACACTCCTTCCTTCCTCCGGTTCATAAAAATCTTCTAAATTATAATCTGGAACCGGGGGAACTGACCGAACCGAGCCCCTTCCTGATGGTGCCAGTTCGGTCGGAACCGGGGTTAGCGACTAAACAATCCTTATTGCTTTGGCTATTTCATCAGCGGTCCGAGAAAGAATTTGTGGATCCGCACCGGCTGATTTATCCCTTCTTTTTCTTTTAACCGGAACCGACTCCTCGGATTCAGTTCTCCTTTTGCCCGAAGAAGTCTCGCCCTGGTCAGAGGGCACTCCTTCTGATTCGGTTGGAACCGAACCGGGCTGGCCATCCGGGTCAGCGGACTTCTTGGCCTCCCTTTCCCTGAGCCTAACAACTCTCTTTTCCAGGATAGCTGCAGGAAAATTCTTGCAAATCTGGCAGTCTGAATCGAGGTGGTCAAACCCCAGACAATAAACACAGGTGGTGTGGGGATCAGCCTTAGCAAAGGCTTCCCCACACACACTACAGTGTTGAAACCCAGTGGGCCCGGTTTTTCTTTTGGGTTTCTCAGACATGGCCAGTCCTAACAAAAACTTACCCTTTTATCGGCACTCTGCCAGGCAAGACACCCTTATCGGTTCCCGACCATGTTACGGGTCATGGAAAAAAACGTAATAAAAATCCATTTTTTTAGAACTGATAAGGACCGGTTACCACACTCTAAAAGTAGAATAAACTTTTTTTAAACAACCTAATCGGTTCAAACCGAACCGATCCTACGTTTACAAGTTCCACACAGAAGAACAAGGAAATAAACCTATCTAGTACTCACAATACCACAGACAGAGACTGGACCGACAGGTTAATGGATTAAATTCGGTCGAAAACCGAGAAAAACGGTACTTTAACCGACAAACTTGAACTGAGCAAAGGAGAAATCCCCGGAGCGACTGTTCAGTGAGGCGGAGTAAAGAATCTGACGGTTTGAGTTCAAACAGCAGCAGACAGAGTCTCAACCGAGCTCGAGCTCAGCGTTCCATGCCTGGCATGGAAAGTTAACTCTTTCATCTCCAGGGCAGTTCAAAGGTTGGACATCACTGCATATGTCAGAATACAGCAAGACTTCATGTTGTTTGAAAACCTTTTATAGATACATTAGGGAGCAAAGAAAGACTAAGGCAGGGATACTGAGGCTGAACAAAGAGGAAGGTGGTTGGGCAGAGAGCGACCGTGAAAAAGCAAGGATACTGAACGAATGCTTCTGCTCAGTATTCACAATGGAAAAGCAGGGGAAAATACCTAATCTGGTCAATAGAAGCACTCTTGATAGGGGGGTTGATATTAGTCCTTTCACAGACGAAAGGGTTCTGAAAGAACTCTTAAAACTGAAGGTGGATAAAGCAATGGGCCCCGATGGGATTCACCCCAGAATTCTAAAAGAACTAAGTGAAGAACTAGTAACACCAGTGACTACCCTTTTTAATAAATCATGGGAGGATGGTGTGGTACCTGAGGACTGGAGGAGGGCAGATGTGATTCCCCTTCACAAAAGTGGTAGAAAGACAGAGGCAGGAAACTACAGACCTGTCAGTTTGACCTCAGTGGTAGGGAAAATGATGGAATCACTTCTGAAGGAAAGAACTGTTGAGTACCTAGAGGTCAGTGGGGCACAGGACCCAAGGCAGCATGGATTCACAGTGGGAAGGTCATGTCAGACACATCTAATTGATTTCTTTGACTGGGTGACCAAAGCAGTAGATCAGGGAGGGGCAGTGGACATGGCCTACCTAGACTTTAGCAAGGCATTTGACACAGTCCCGCACAAAAGATTAATAAACAAATTAGCCAGCCTGGGAGTGGGTCCCAGGGTGGTAGCCTGGGTAAAACACTGGTTGGACAACAGGACACAGCGGGTAATAGTAAATGGAGTCCACAGTGAAGAAAGAAAGGTTACTAGTGGGGTACTGGAGCCGGTCCTTTTTAATGTCCTTTATAAGTGACATTGCAGAGGGACTGGAAGGGAAAGTATGTCTCTTTGCAGATGACACAAAGATCTGCAACGGGGTTGATACACTTTGTGGGTTGGAAAGGATGAAAAGGGACTTGTCAAGATTGGAGGAATGGTCAAATGTGTGGCAGCTTAGATTCAATGCAAAGAAGTGCTAAGTAATGCACCTGGGAAACAAAAACCCAGGGGAAGAGTACACAATGGGGGGTGAGATACTGACAACAACAAAAATGGAAAGGGACCTGGGGGTAGTCATATAGCAATGTGAGAAGGCAGTAAGGAGGGCTGGGGGGATACTGGGATGCTATAAGGAGAGGCATCACCAGTAGAAAACAGGAAGTTGTTGGCCCTCTGTACAGACAGTTGGTAAGACCACATGTGGAGTACTGTGTACCGTTCTGGAGACCTCATCTCCGCAAAGACATAGGGTGGAGGCTGTCCAGAGGAGGGCAACCAAAATGATGCAGGGTCTACATCAGAAGACATATGAAGAAGGACTAAAGGAACTAAAGATGTATAGCATCGAGGAAAGGAGGTGGGGGAGAGACATGATAGAAACTTTCAAATACCTCAAGGGAATCAACAAAGTCCAAGAGGGTAGCATCTTTCAGAAAAAGAGATGTGCAAAAACAAGCGGGCACAATTTGAAGATGGAGGGGAGACGGCTCAGAGGTAATGTGAGGAAGTATTTTTTCACAGAGAGGGTTGTGCATACATGGAACAGCCTTCCTGGGGAGGTCGTAGAGTCAAATACAGTGGGGGAATTCAAGAATGCATGGGACAGACATAAGGCAATTCTAGTGGGGGGTAGGAGGAAGTAGGCTGTTGGTTAACTAGGATCTGCAGCTTATCCGTTAGGTACGGAAACGGGCAGACTAGGTGGGCCAAGCGGTCCTCATCTGCCGTCAAATTCTATGTTCTATATAATTAAAAAAAAAAACTTATCTGAACATGACTGTTTCCAGGTCAGCTGCACATGAGACACTCTTCGTAGAATAAGAGCATCTCAAGCACAGGGAAAAGGAGCACCGTGTGCACTCCCTCAATCTATAGCAATGCACCCCAGCATTCTGTTCACCTTGCTGTAAACCTTATTGCATTGTGCAGAAACTCTGAGGCTATTGATTACTCTAAGCCCCTTTCCTCCCCAGTCATGGCTAACTTCACCTCCCCATCCAGTACTCCCAGCAACAGTTTTACCTGCCAGTGTGTATCACCTTGCATTTCTCTGCCTTGAAATGCAACTGTAAGAGCTCGGACAATTTCTCCAGCTGTTTCAGATCTTGGCACAACTCTGTAGCCTCCTCCACATTATCTACCCTTCCACATAGTTTTGAATCATCTGCAAAGAGATGCATCTTCCCCTTAATGCCATTCTCCATGTGGCTTATAAACACATTGAACAGGACCGGCCCAGGGACCAACCACTGCGTACGCCACTCATGACCTCTCTTGCCTCCAATTCTTTTCCATTTACCACCACCCTTTGTTGTCTCCACCCAACCAGTTTTCTGCCCATCTAGTCAGCCCCCCCTCCCCCAAAACCCAGAATCTTCCATCTTTTTCAGAAGCCTTTTGTGTTGCGAAAAGTCAAGGCCTTACTGAAGTCAAGGTATAGGACATCGACATCCTGACCCCTGTCCATGGCCTTGGTGATCCAGTCAAAGAAGATCAGATTTGTCTCACACAATCTTCCTGCTACAAACCCATCCTGTAACTCATTCCCCTCCAGGTCTTTCACCAACATTTCCTAGATTATTGTCTCCGTGAGTTTCCCCACAAGCCTGTAGTTCCCAGGGTCCTCCCTATCACTCCCTTGTGTAGTGGCGCCACCATCACCTTCCTTCAGTCATTGCCCTCACCCTGGTCTCTGCAGTGCACCTGAACAGACCCATTAGAGGGCTGTTAGCTCCGAACCCTTGAATGTAGACTGTATAGCCTCGGTGATTTATCCGCCCTCAGAGCACATAGCCCTTTCCTTATCCTATCCTCAGTGATCTGCATAGGTCCCATTTCCCCCACACCCCCTCTTGAGGCCTTACTATGACTCTCTGTTACTGGCCCCCCCCCCCCTTCTACTGTAAATACACTGACCAGTTAAAAGTATTTCTGTTTGGTATCTGATTTCTGCAAGTTTTCTTTTACCTAACACCCTCCTTCAAACTGATGAGTTCCCCTTTTGTAGTAGTACTCTTCTCCTTAATATACCAGACAACCCCCCCCCTTTTTTTTTTTTGTTACCTACCACTATTTTTAGTTTCGTCTCTGCCTTGGCTGTTCTGACAGCCGAGGTGTTTCTTTCTGCTTTCAATTTCCCCTGGAAGTCCTGTCAGTCTTTTCCACTGGTTTTCTTTCCACTTTCTAACTCCCCTGGTAGTCCCTTCCACTTCCTCTCATTCTGCCCACTCTTATAATTCTGAAGCCCTTCTTTTTGACCTTCACCGCTTCATCTACTGCTTTGGAAAATCAGACAGGTTTTTGGTACATGTTTTTCTCATCTACCCCTTCTGCACAGCTTTTTATAACTTCCAGGATATCCCTTTTAATGATGTCCCATTTGTTTGTCACCACTCTGCACTTGCAACCCCTCCTAATTCCCCTCTAATTTTCTCCCTCGTTTTATTAAAGTCCGCGGCACAGAGCGCCAGGACCACAGCACTTGATGTGGAGAGCCAACTCCCAATGTCCATTCTGAAGTCTGGTTGCAGGACCCCAGTAGATTTTTCACCTCGACCCCTCCCACCACTTCAGTATTGGTTAGCAGCTGATGCAGGGTTTCCTGATCCCTCATCAGTGCCTGTACTAGCTACACCAGGAAACAGTCCTGCAAGCTGTCCAACAGGGCCTGGCTCCTGGACACCAGACTAGGAGGGACTTACGTACGTCTCAATTCATGTTAAAAGTTTATAAAGGGCAAGTACCAAACTATTTCTTAGATTTATTCAAGATTAGACCAATTAAATCATGCCTACGATCTGCACAAGGCATTGAGTATCAAGTTGTTGACTGTAATCTGGAAATTGGGAGGTCATCGGTCCTGTATAGGGGAGCAATTACATGGAATTTAATACCAATACATCTGCAGGGTGTTGACATTATGATAAAAAAAAAAAAGTAATTTAATTAAATGGTACAAGGAACATGGCAATAGACCTTTAACATGCTGCTAACTACAAACACCTAGGAAATGGTCCATTCAGGCCCTGTACACATTACAAGTGAAGATTTGTACCGTTTTAAAGAACAGTTTCAAAACGTTTTAAAACTCACCACAGCAGCCCGTCCACATTATTTTTTACCGAGTTTGAACTCGGTTGTAACACGGGTGACTCCCGTCCGCATCAGCAGCGAGAAACATTTTCAAACTCGTTAATCCAGCCCGACTGTAGCACGCTTATGTTGTGGCATTCAACCCAGGATGCATCTTGTTACTCCCAGCCTGCATTTCGGCAATATTGTAAACAAACAACGCGAACTGCCGTTCAGGAAGTGTTTGTAACTGCAGTGTGTGTTTGCTCATTAGTGCATCAGTAGTGGGTGGTACTTGTGCTACAGCATTGTAATTGTCCAAAACCTGCTGAATGTTGAATTAGTGACAGCCTGTCCCAGCAAGCAGTTCACCCTGTCACATGATCCACACTGCATCACCTTGGTGATCAGTTGTTTAGACATGGAGTTCTGCAGTGGGGACATGTAAACTCTGATTTTATGCTTGCTGGCAGCTCATCAGGCTCTGTCAGTACTTGCTCTGAAGAGGAGAACTTCTGAGATGAGGCAGAGATCATTGCTTAGCACAGCACGTTCCAGAATGAGGCAGCAGCAGCACATTATCAAATCTCTAGCTGTCATGCAGAGTATTCTGACTGCTGGGTATGTCTCGAATTCCCTACATAGGCGTGTATGGTGTGTGGATCGTTCCTCATCTTGGTGGAATGATGTTGTGTTGACACACTGGGATGATGAGCAGTGGATATCTAACTTCCGTCTCAGTAAAGGGACATTCACATTGCTTGCGATGAGCTGTCACCTTACATTGCACGTAGTAATACAAGATTTCGGCAAGCAGTGTCACAGTAAGCATGTTGGGATCACCCTGTATGGCTAGCAACAAATGTTGAGTACCGACACCTGGACATCTGTTCGGGTTGGACGCTCCACCGTGGTGAGATCATAAATGAAGTGTGTCATGCCATTGTGCAAGTCCTCCTACCCAAAGTGATTGTCATTCAAAACCTAGGTGAAATAATGGCAGGTTTTGATAAAGAATGGGGTTTCCAATGCATCGGTGCTGTTGATGGCACTCATTTTCCCATTTTATGCCCACCTGGTAATGCAACAGAATACTACAACCGAAGTGCTACTATTCTGTGGTGATGCAGGCGGTTGTTGATTACCGCACGGATTCATTGACATAAATGTTGGTTGGCCTGGTAAAGTTCATGATGCTAGAGTACTTAAAACAGAGACCTGTATTGTAGAGGGCAACGGGGATCTTTTTCCAAACAGTGATCAGGAATAAAAGGTGATGGTGCCTTCTTTGATTCTAGGTGATCCTGCATATCCTCCTACCATGGCTTATGACGAATATGCTGATTATACAGACCCCCGATAAGAGGAACTTTAATTACAGGCTGAGTAAGACACGTATGGTTATTGAATGCGCCTTTGGAAGACTAAAAGGCAGATGGCGTTGTCTGCTAAAAAGAAGCGAGTTCAGCCTGGAGAACATTCCATACATTATTGCTGCATGCTGCACAATATATGTGAGAGTAAGGGGGAGTTGTTCGACTCTAGGTGGTTGGCTGACACAGATGGTGATGTTGTTCCTCAACCCAACATTGAACATCATCAGGCATATGCTACAACAGTTGCATCTCAAACAAGACAAGCAATCTTGATCCGTGATGCCCTGTGTGCTTATTTTGTTACAATGCCACATGTGCAGTAACATATTGCTGAGGTGGATAGTGTCATGTTTAGTCACACTACAGTAAATGCAGCAAGTTAATAAGCGCAGTGCACCAGTAGTAACCTTGCTGATGTTGTGTCACACAAACAATATTTGTAATATATGTTCTTAATGCAGTTCTGATATATATGCAGTACAAAGTACAAAGCAGTTTGTATCGTTTAAAATATTGACTTTTTTATTGGCAAACAAACACTGTTACTGTTCTATACGAAATGCTATTGTCCCATAAAAGGGAACAACAGTAATTCAGTGAGAGGTTGTATTTCTGCAAGTGGCAGATTAAAAACCTGTTATGAACTGTTTACATTTTAAAAAATGTTCTTTAATGTACTGTTCAATTAAAAACATGGCGGTAACAACACAAAGGAACAGCAGTATCGAGCATACATTTCAGTATGTAACATTTAATTATTTCAACAATAGTGAACATTTTTATATTATGAAATTGATTAGTAACAATTCGTAGCAGTTTGGATGTTATGTGACAGCATTAAAGTTGCAGGTTTTCTATCTTTAAACTGTTTCTTAAATTCTGAACTGCTGTACTGATCATAACTGTGCCTTTCACAACAGTAGCACAAACAAATACTGATGAATTTCATCTTAACAAGTGTAAGACATGTTTATTGGCAATAACAAACAGTTGCACACACTGTCTTTGCTGTTTTATGCAACATAACAGCTTCTGCTGCCCATCCTTTTAAAAGTACAGGGGTATTGTATCAGCAACAGCTAAGATGTCACAGACTTGTCCATGTGACATCATCAGAATTCAGTTGTTCACTGTATGACTGCACATGAGTAATGTTTGGTCTACATTCATCAGTAGCAGTATGTTGGGAAACAGAACGAGACACATAACCAACATTTTCATGAGTGGGAGTCATATTATTGTGGACAGGTTGACTGTCCTGCATGACATTCGGTTGGTGATACAATACCCCTCTACTGTTAAAAGGATGGGCAGCCGAAGTATTTCCCGAGGTCATTACAGTGAAAGGGGATGGTGACTGCATGGCGTTGGCATGGACCGTGGCAGCTGGCAAACACTGCCACAATGCTATGGAACAATGATGCAGTATGTTCCATCTCCCGTGTTCTTAGCCGTTCCTCCATCTCTCTATCTTCCCTAGCCCTTTCTCTCTCTCGTTGCAACAGCTGATTGTGCTGCTCAATCAACATTTTATGTGTTGGTTCAAACACGGACTCAACTATCTCATGCATTTTTGTCAGTCTCTTTTTCTTCCGTAGATTGAAAAGAGGCTCAGTGCTGCAGGTTCTCTTCCCAGATGACACACATGATGGTGGTGCTGCATGGCTGGATCCTGGTTCTTCTTCTTCTAATGCATCTAGGGTATCATCACATGGGTCATGGATGATGGTAGAAGACTCTTCCACTGATGAGTCCTGGCAACCCTCATGGTCTACAAAACAAATCACATTTGGTAATGTTAATAGCTCTGATGACAGCTGTATGGTAAGTGCCAGACGATGCAGTTCCATGTGGAGATGCTTTCTGTGCACTCTCCCCCCCCCCCAGCATCACTGTCACCAGACACAGCGGCAATATATATTATGTCACTATGCCATTAAAGGCAGTATGCACAGGTATGGAGAATACTTTGTGCAGACAAAGCAATGCACAGCATCATGTTTGCTGAATCCACCACAGTGACGCTACATTACACAGACACGTCTGTGACTGCAGGGTGTGGGTGGAGGGACTACAGTGCTGACGAATAATGAGTTACGTGTGTGACATCACATTGCATGTACCTGACTGCAGGGTTCTGGATCTGGGTACTCTTCTCAATAGGTGGACATGGTGGCTCAACAGATGCTCCTCAAGGACAAATGCAGGGTTTGAAGTTGGTCGGTACCAAGAATTCTGTCCAGTTCATCAAAAATGGGCAGGTGATCCTCTTGCCACCAGATCGCCTGTTGTTGTCTTTCACTTTATGGTATCTCACTTTAGCTGCTTTATCTTTTCCTGCATTGCTTTGCAGACCTTTCTATGCCTTTCTAATAGGAAGTCTGCAATTTTCTGATAAATCTTGGTGTTTCTGCGATAGTTGGCCAACTCCTCCTGAACCCACTCCTGGAACCAGTACTCAATTAGGAGATTAGTGGCCTCCTCTGTCCAGCTTGCAGAACGATCAGTCATTCTACCACAGTCGCGATATAATCTCCTGGAAGGGCACTATGCAGGGAAGCACTACCACTAATTAACTATTAAATATGTATTCACCACACAGGCTGAGTGTGTCTGCTTTACTGTAGTAAATACTGGTAAATGATGCAGACAATTCGTCTGTCAACCTCCACGAGCACTTTAATTTCCCGCCACTAGGCGCTCTGTTGGATGGCAATGCTCTACAGCCTCACTGCAGCTGCACTATGGGATTGCTTGCCAGCAAGCACTGGAGGATCGAAGCTCTCAGCACGGCACAGGAATAGAGTTACAACCTCATGCCCGTCCACACCAGAAGGTAAACACGCTTTCCTCCTGTAAAACGGTTTCGAAAACGGACTTGAGACTAGCTCGCAGCAGGGTTTAAGACGGTTTCTTAACACGCTTTGAAACCGCGGCTTAAATGCAGACGGGAGCGCTAGAGTTTATCGATTTAAACGCTTAAGCACCTTAAAACGTTTTAAGTGGTCTGATGTGTACAGGGCCTCAGTGTCTGAGTGTTTTAATTGATTGTATTATTTTTATATAGGTATTGTATTGTATTGTACTAAATGTTATGGTGAGTGTATGGAAACATGTATGAATGTTCCAGAGATCTCACTGTAAAAAGGTTTTGCTCAACAGAGTTAATTCCCTTTCATTGACTATGAATAAAAGTATACTACTGCTACTACCAGTTCCTCCCAGTCTACATCATGCAGGTTGAAATCCACAACTATTACCACTCCCCCCTTGGTGGATACTCTTCTGATTTCCTCCCCGGTGCTCTGTCACTCTCCCTCTTCTGTCCTGGTAGTCTACACATCACCCCCATCCTGAACTTCCTCCCTCCCTCCTACTGGTGTGAGTAGGATCTATATGGATTACACTTCACCATTCCCCTTGACTGGTGCACCCTCCACTGCCCTGATGCCCTACTTCTGCCTAAAGGGTCATCCCCCTACCCTTCTAGTCTTCCTTAATATGAAGTACCCAAGGACCGTGAGGTCCCACACGTGACTGTCTGAAGCCCACGTTTCTGTCACTGCAACCACATCTGGGATAGCCTCTGTCACCAACGCCTGGAGATAACGGATTTTGTTCCCCAGACTCCCGGCATTTAGACTGATACCCCTTCTCCAAGGTGTCCCCTGATACTGTGCTTGCGTTTGTCGCTAGCCCCACCATCACTGGCTACCCCCCTTAAAATCTTTCTCTTCCTGTCCATTTTCCCCTCCCAGCATTCTCTCTTCTCCTCCTTACCCCATATCTCCACTATCCTGGGGTGCCTCTCCATTCCCTTATGGTTGCCTTCCTCTCAGTTACCTTCCATCCCCCAAATGCCCTTACTTTAAGATCAGTGACCTCCCTTGTCCCTGACTGACATAGTCAGGGGGGAACTACTGGATACCCTAACTGCTCTGCCCTTCTATTGGAGCACACATCCTCAGTCTCCCCTTTTCCTAGTTTAAATACCTGTCAATGAAGACATAAAACATCTGTCCTAGTGCACTAGCTCCCTCCCATGTTGGCTGGCACCCGCTACTCTTTAATAGCCTCCTTTCCCAGAACTGGCCCTAACCCCCTAAGAAAGTATGCCCTCCCACTTTGCACCAACACATAAGCCATTGGTTGAACATTCTGACTTAATTGCCTTGTGTCCCCCATGCCCCATACTGGCAGGACCTCAAAGAAGGTCACTGGATCAGACACTGAGATGAACTTCTCCCCCAGCACCTGGAAACTGGCCTTGACTACTTTCATTTCTTGATCCACCAGCTCATTTGCACCAAAGTGGATTAGGACCTCTATTCCCTCCCCATACCCCTAACAATGTTCTCAAACATATTCATATCCCTTTTATGCGTATGCTGCTGGAGACATTTCATTTATTTATTCTTTGGTAACAGGGTAAAGCCACTAGGCACAAGTGCCTGTTTTCAGGAGTGACTAGGAAGTTCTTGGGAGGTTAAGTGACTTGCTCAGAGTTACAAAGTATGCGAGTGGAGGTTGTGGTAGTGAAACCCAGGACTGCTGGATGTATCAAGTTCATTCACAGCTCAATGGGGAATGGGGGACTGGTGTCCTCCCCCCCAACCGATGGAAATCCCATGACGACAAGAACGGGATCGCCATGTCCAGTTCGGCTCCTCCTGATGCCCTGGTTTACCAAAGGGGATGGGGACCCCGTGAGTGGGGTTGGCCGATCGGGGAACTGTGCTAGCCACTGGCTGGGACTGGATGGCCAGGGGCCATGAGCGGGAGAAGTGGGCAAGGAGCCGCAGACAAGCTGTGTCTCTACCTCCAAGGCAGGAAACCCACCACCCATCCAAAAGTATAGCACAAGAACATTGTCCTCTACTGATGGAACCACCGGAAGGGTCTGTAAAGGATTTTCCCAGTTTTTCCTGCTAAGCAGGTTTTTTTCTGGGTTTTTGCCTCTGCCAGGCAGGTTCTTGGATTTGGCCACCTGGTGGGGGTTGCACTACTGTGGCAACCTTTGTAAGCAGATAGAGAGTGTCTCCAAGGTTGACTAAGGGCGAGTCAGGTTAGCCTGGCTTGGAAGTGGGGGAAAAGCGCGGCGTCCAGCACCCACCATGGAATGAGGGTTTCTCTTTCGGGCGATCTCAGGGGAAACCCGGCCTGCGCCCAGCATGGACAGGCCGAGGTCACGGATAATGCCCTGGGTCGATTGGGCCCATGGAGGGGAGAATCAGCTGAGCCTCTTGAGGCAGGTTGCCCAGTGGAGGTCCCGCAAAATCCAGGGTCAGACAAAGGAAAGAAGGCAGATGGCCCTGCCTAGCATGGAGGGCACTAGGCCTCTGGCCCTGATGGTCTGACCCCCCTTTAAGAGCCCCGCAGCCTTGCCAAGGGGGGGGCAGGCAGCAGGTGGGATTGACCCCCTCCCTTCATGGAGGGGAAGGGAGGGGAGTTGGGACATGAACCTTGGAGAGACTTCCTTCAGCGCACGTCTAGTTTGTATTAGGAACTGAATTTAATAAACATATGACCATGGCCATTCAAATCCCAAACTGATGTGTTTATTGTCTCCAAGGGAAGATTGGAGGAGGGGGTGGAATAGGTGAGAACAGGACAACCAATTCCTCTCTCACCTCTGCAAGCTCCTGACTGAGCACTGCCAATTTCCTACAAAGGGAAAAAGATTCCAACCTCCACAGCTTAGCCTGAATACAGCCGGTTCGCAATTACTACTGCTTACAATGCCCACCGACCCCCTCTTTATTTTGTTTAATCCATGTCCCCCTATCACCACACCCCCTTCCATAACTTGCACATTGACCTCCCACACCCCCCGTGCAGACTTCTAAACTCCTAGCCCCTCGGATATGCATCCTTCTTTCCGCCTCTTTCTCACGATGTCTCCCTCATGCCCACCTCATCTTTATTCATGCTCAGTCCTAGCTCCCTGAGCAGCACAACCTCAGTTAGGAAGGTATGGCCATTCAGGATATTTTCCTTGCAGCCAAGTCCTTACTTCCCGCACAGCCCTACCCCAGACAGGGCAGCCTGGTTGTTCGAAGATGTACAGCTAGCTAATCCTTATTCCCTGTGGTGCTAAATCCCAAAGAGGGGAAAAAGCCCTTCCAGACTACATTCCCTCCTTCATGTATACCAGGCCTACTTTTGGTTTTTTTTTGTGCCTGGATGGTCCTATGCGTTAGGAACTCCAAATTCCCCCCATTCTCCCTGCCTTACTTTTCCTGCAAAGATTTGCAGCCCCCAATCACCTCTTACCTCCTCTATACTTCCTGCTCCACTTGCTTTTCTTGCATACCTTCTTACTTCTGTCTTCCTACCCCTCCACGGGTACCACAGGCAGAGTTTCCTGCAGATCTGTGGACCACCTGCAGACGTACCGGCAAATGCTGCCCTCCTGCTCTGTGGCCCTCATGCTCTGGGGTCCAGAATGTGCTGGGGTCTCTAGACTCTCTGGGTGTAACTACAGTGCTGCTAGTGCCAGAGTAGTACTAGCCAGCCCTAACACTAGCCAGCCACTTGGGTGGTCCCCTCCCAGAATGGCGTCACAAGTAGATGTTGTCTTCTACCCCTGAAAGTACCTTGCAAGCCTGCCCTCCTCGCAAGCTCCCTTCAACCAGCCACTAATCAATGGCCCAGCATTTGGCCTGACCCTGGTGGAGGAAAGGAAAAAAAAACAGCCCACTATCCCCAGCACAGTGTAAAGCCCACTCCCTCTACCCATCTGAACAAACACCCTGATGCAGTTTTGCAATTACACACACACATGAAAAAAGGGCATAAGAGTCTCCTCACCACTGCCCTTGGCTGGTTTCTCCTGCCAGATGCGTTAGCAAACCCAGATACAAACCGTTTTCCACTGCTGCTAGTGCCCAATTCATGCTAGTCAGCCACGTAGGTGTTCCTTCCCAGAATGGCACCAACTCCTGCCCCACAAAAGCCCTTGCAAGCCTGCCCACCCTCAAGCTCCCATACCCAGCCAGTAATCGCTGCCCCTACATTGACCTGATCCTGATGGACGAAAGAAAAAAATCTATGCTATATCCCCAGCACAATATAAACCCCTCTATTCACCGCAGCAAACACCCTGATGCAGTTTTGCAATTACACACACATATACAATAAAAGGCTTAAGAGCCCGCTCACGACTGTCCTCAGATGGCCCCTCCTTGACCCATAATTCCATACACTGGCATGTCTTGTTGCGTATCTAATCATTCTGGTACACAGCTCTAACTGCTATAGAATATACTGTAGCAGGATTTCTGTGGTATAGCTTTAATTAACTGAAATATAGATTTAATTGATATATGGTGTAGTAACTGGTTGTTTTATTCTGGAAGCAAAGTCCAGTGCAGTGAGAATATCTGTTACTGGGAAGGGAGAAGCCCGAGAGGGCGAGGGGTGCAGCAAGGTCAGCTCCCAGGGTGGGGGCTGACCAAACGAGCAGACGCAAAAGACCGATAGGCCTATTCTGCTGGCATTTTAGTATGTTAGTATGTTATATGAGGAAAAGGGCCCATATATGTGTAACAAGTGTTTAAGCAGCAGTATTTGTTAGTCCGTAAAAATATTCATCATATGTTTTTTTAGCAAAAACATATTTCTGACAACTTAGACTCATCCTCGGTGTATTTTTATTTTTCCCAGATATTGTTCGAACAGCTTTTACAGCTAATTTTGTAATTAATGGCTCACATCATTAAAGATGACCACCACTTACAATGTTTAAAAATCTCTTCCACTGAGTTACTTATTGAATATAAATGTTAGATTCATACTGTAACTATATTAGGATGGTGCTACCAAATGTTTCTGATTGAAAACAGTATACCAAGATGCTTAATTGTTTCATGAGTGGTGTGGCACAGGAGTAGGAACTTAAAGGCATCAAAATTCCATGTCTTTGTTCAAGAGTGAAAGAAAATAAAAATAAAAATGTGCATCCAGGCATTTTATTCATATAAACGTTGTTGAAAAAACTATATGGTTACTAACAAACACTGCTGCTTTAAAACACAGATTGCTGAGTGTCAAATGGTGTAACCATCAACTTCTAAACTTCTCCATTAAATATATATTTTCAGTCAAGCAGGCATTTTCTCTCACTCTCCCGTAAAAAAGATCAAGACTTTAGCATTAGCCCAAGTGTTATAAACAGCAGGTCATGCTATTCATCCTACAAAAAAAACACCCAACCCTTATTCAACTCTGACTTTTATTACAGTACTAAAATTCCAAAGCTAGTGTGCAAACATAAAAATAACTTAGAAAACGCCAACACCATGTTGTTTATGTGCCAATGGGATCACAGTTCAGTTACTGATACTGAGCACACATTACGTGCTTGCATGTAAAATGAAAGCATGAACATGTGGGCCATGTTTTCTAAGAGCTGGATGAATGTCAACGACGACAACAAGTGGCTTTTCAGGGGCAATTAAAAATGCACTGTGATTTTTAATTTTAAGTTAGATTTCTTTTGACTGCCCGATTGGCCCAGTGACACAGCACACTGCGCTGCCATGTGGATGACTCGGGTTGAGAAACAAGCGCAGGATGTCAGAGGACAGGCCAAGGCCCAGACTGCTGCCACTCAGCATGCGTCTCGGAAAGGGAGGGTTGGCAGTGCGTTCTACCACCATACTGACCCCCCTGTGGCTGAGCCAGGGAGCTTACTCCTGCCACAGGGCAGACTACAGCTGTGCGAGGCTGAAAGAAGCAGGAGGCAGGACAAGAAAAATGGAGGGAGAAAAACCCAGTAGCCAACTAAATAATGGCTGGGTTCAGTCTGAAATGAGTATATCCCTGTGAACAGGGTATATCCTTGGGGACGAGCTACCAGCTAGGGAAGTGTAAAGCTATATGCAAAAGAAAAACAAACAGTTTTTGCTTTTTTGCAGCCGACTGGTGGCCCAGGGAAGTCCATCATGCTCTCATGCAGGGGGCTCGGGTTCGGGAGCAGACTTGGGTCCCTGCACCTGGCTGGGAAGCACTTGTACATGGCAACTCCTCCTAGCCTAGGAAGGGACAGTATCACAGTCCAGTGCTGCTGCAGCCCCTTGCAATGGGCCGGTGAGCTAGTACCCTCAACATTGGCAGGTAGATGTACGCCTTACAATCCTATTTGCGTGCAAGGCCTTGGCTGCACAGTGCTGTTAGAGAGGTGGGGGGGGGGATGCTAGAAAGACAATGGAAAAGCTTGCTAGTAACCTTGGATGATTGTTGGCATTCTGACCCCGTTGCCACAGATCTCCTGCCCCAGTGCTGATCAGGGGGTGATGATCGATGGGGAGTGAAGGCTGCCTGGTGCATTGCCTCCACCTTTACTCCTTAAGTCAGCTAACCTTCTAAAATATAGGTTACTCACCTGTAACCATAGTTCTGCAAGTGGTATACAGTTCACATCCAGACAATGGCAGTCTTTCTGGAGACAGCCAGGTCATTGGAATGTTTTCAAGCTAAGTTCTTCTCACCACCAAGGTGGTATATGCTCCAGCTCCATCCATGATGTCAGATCTTTACAAGCTGGAAGCAGGGATCTCAGTGCCACATCGCTAGAGGACTTCTGTGGTATACAGCTTTAATTAATGGAAATACGGTCGGTCTGGTGATGTGGATGTGAACTGTATACCACTCTTAGGAGAGTAACTTATATTTCTAAAGGCATAAATACAATTCACTATCCACACAATGGCAGACTCTTAGCAGTCCTTTGTGAGGAAAGGGCAAGGCATGTACCCATATCTGATGAACAGAGACTGAAGGACAGAGGACCCAAAAGCAGCATCCGGATGAGGAATGATACTGATGCTGTAATGAAAGTGTGCATTTTTGTCCAGGTTGCAGCCCTCTATATCTCTACAATGGAGATACTCTGGAAACTGCCACCAAGGCAGCAGTATGTTTGGTGGAATCTAAGCGCCTTGGGTGACTCTCTACCAGCCAACCTATAGCAGAGGCCGAAGCAGGATGTTGTCCACCTGGCAATCATCTACTTTGCTATCAGTCTAACAGGCGTGACTTTAGTGTAAATGAGAAACAGCTGGTGAGCCTCTCCCCAAAATCCAGCCATGCACTCTGTGTAGTAAGACAACACCCTCTGCAGGTCCAATATGTATAGCCTGCGATCGGCATTCAAGGCTGGATTGGTTAAATATATCAGAAAGTTAATCATCTGCTTAAGATGAAACTCCAACACAACCTTCGGAAGGAAGTTCGGGTTGAGGTAAAGGACCACTATATCCCTATGAAGGCCAGACAGGCAGACTCAACCAAGAGCACCTGGAACTCACTGATCCTATGCTGATGTCATGGCCACCAGGAAGGCGGCCTTCCGTGATGTATGTGACATCTCACACTTGTGCATATGCTCAAATAGCTTCCCATAAGCACTGCCAACACCAGCAGCAGGTCCCACGGAGGCAGTGATTCGTGCACTGGAGAGGAGAGGTGATCCAGTCCTTTGAAAAAGCACCTGACCACCTTCTTCCAAGTACACCTTCACCATACCAGTCCACACCAAGTATGCAGAGATGACTGCCAGGAGCACCTTCAGGGTCGTTGCTCATAACTGTGACTGAGCTAGAGACCAGAGGAGGTAGCCGAGAATGCTCGCCATTGAGCAGGTAAGGGGATCAAGCTCCTTACCCTGGCACCAAATTGAGAGCATCTTCCACTTGAATGCACAGCATTTACCAGTCTACTCCTTACAGGATGCCTTCAAAACATGGAAGACATCTTCTGAAAGGCCCAAAGCCTGGAGCTCTAGCTGCTCAGGAACCAGGCTGAGAAAAGTAGGCACTGAAGGTACGGGTGCAGGACCTTCCCCTGTTGTATGATCAGCAGGTCAAAGCAGAGGGGCAACTTTCACTGATGCCTGCTGCTAAGGCAATCTGGGTACCAGAACTGCCTGGGCCCTTCTGGAGATATCAGAATCATATGCGCCTTGTCCTTCAGGGTCTTGATCACAAACTTGTGAACCAAGGGGAAGGCATGCAGAAGGCCTGGATCCAGGGCCTGGAGAAGGCATTCCCCTGCAGTGACCCAGACTGAGGGGGGCAGATACAAAACAGCCTCAGCTTCCTGTTCTCCCACAAGGCAAACAGATCCAAAAAAGGGGTGCCCCACTGGAAGAACATGGGTTCTACCAATTCCTGATTCAGGGACCACTTGTGCGACATCTCTCCGAACTAGCCAAGTGCCCACCAGCTAGTGTTATTCTCCATGCTGAATCACTGGGAGATTTGCACCCAGACTGCGCACGAGTGTCCAGATAGAGAGAGCCTCCCACCACAACAGAAGGGAGTGCATCCCACCCTGCCTGTTCAGGCAGAACATGTTCATTGTGTTGTCCATCTGAACCTGCATGACCTGACCCCAGATCAATCAGAAAATTCTGCAAGAGCCAGATGCACTGCACAGAGCCCCAGCAGACTGATGTGGTAACGGCACTCCAGAAGTGACCAGAACCTGTGGGGTCTGTGGTCTCCCAGGTGAGCTCCCTACCAAAGATGTGTCCATTGTGAGAGTTACAGATAGTTCTGTGTGAACAAACGGGATTCCCTCTTCGATGGCATCCCACATAGGCTGGGTCACCATGACCAACTTGGTCCAGGCAACCTAGACACTGAGACCACTGCCAAGCCAACTCCCACTGCAGGGATGCATTCTCCAGCATGCCCACTGGACCATGCTTGTAGAAGCTACCATCAGCCCAGCAGCTGCTGGAAGTCTCGGGCAGTGTGCAAGTGCCCAACCTGAAATAACTGGGCAAAAGAGCTAAGATCCAATGCCCAGTTTGCCAGTAGGTAGTTCCTGGCCCACAGAAGTCTAGTACTGCCCCAATGAGCTTCAGCAACTACAAGGGGACCAGCTCTGACTTGGCCATACTGACCAGAAGGCCCAAGTCCTGATAGGTCTGGAGGGCCAGATCCCTGGACCGCTCCAAAGCATCCTCGGACATCCCTGCTATCAGACAGTCATCCAGACAGGGATACATCCTGATTACCTTGCACAGCAGGAAGGCCACCACCACTGCCATGCACTTGGTGAAGAACCTAGTCGTGGATGAGACTCTAAATGGCATGACCAGGAATTGGTACTGAATCCCCTCTGCATGGCACTGAAGGTAAAGGCGATGGGATGAACAGCATGGGATGTGGAAGAATGCATCCTGGAGGTTCAGGGAGCAAAACCACATTCGGTACTCCAGGGATGGTATAATCCTATTCAGAGTAACCATCTGGAACTTGCGCTTCCACATGAAGTTGTTCAGATCGGGTGCCAGTCCCCCATCCATTTCGAAACCAGGAAGTACCTGGACACATATTCCTAAGTGATCAGATCATCTGGGACTCGGGCTATCGCCCCACACTCTAGGAGTTACACAATATCGGCTCACAGCACAGGCATGTCCTTTGGTACCCTGGATTCCCACGGAAGCTCAGAAATGGTACAGAGGGAAAGCCTTGAAACTCAGAGGCAGACCCTTGCTCACCACTTCTATAACCCACCTGTTCAAGGTAATGGGAACCACTGTAGCAAGAAGTGGCACAACCGATCTCTCCCCCCCCCCCGGATGGAAGCAGGGGCTGGACGGGAAGGGGTGACGCCCCGCAACACGTCTCAGAGCAGCCTTGGAGTGGGCTCCAGCTGCAGGGGCCCCAGAGGTAACACCACCTCTGTCCCCCCTCCTTTTTTCTGTCCCTTTTGACTAGTGGAAGGCAGAGTCCGTCATCAATTACTTACAAGGATGCCTGTGGGGACAGTCACAGCATACTTTCTGGATCATACAGGTAAGCGGTGCCGGGCAGGATGCTGGATGTTGCCAGAGTTCCAGGGCCAGTCCCAAAATGGCTTCAGCCAAGGGAAAGGTAACCCCCAGAATCATCCCTATCCAGAATATCAGTAAAGGTGTATTCAGACCATTTCTGGACTGGTTCTAAGGGCACATTCATGGACTCAGACATTAATCAAACCAGAGCTCCGAAAGATGTTGGCCCATGAGCCGTAATAAGCTCTTCGACCGATTCCAGGCCAAAGTGTGAGTCCTGGTCAAGGCCAATGATGATCTGACTTAAACGCTCAATGATCCTTTGAAGATTACCCTCGACCACTTTCCACCCTGGTATCCTCATCTTGTGTGGTTTCCACTGATAACTGGCCTAGCAAGCTGGTAGCTGAGCAAGACTCCTTGGTCAGTGCCCCAGACTGTGGCTGGGGTGGAGATGGCTCCAAGCAAAGTGGAGGCAAAGCAGATGCATGGGTCTGCTGAGTAGGATGGACCAGTATGGGAACGAATGATGAAGGCCAAGGGGCCGAGACGGCCCAGAGTCAGAGCCCAACCCCTCCCTGCAATGGTCCATTTTTGTCAAAGGAGCTCCTCATAGCATTGACACATCTGGCATCGATGTCTCTCCTCACCAGGGGATGAAGAGGTCTACAGCACCACCTCCAAGTCCAACAGGATCAAGAGCGCGAACAGCAGCTCCAAGGGCCAACATCAGTGGCAGGATTTTATTTAACTCTAAAAATTGATTAGCGTTTTGCTCATAAAAGTGTTAAAACATTGTGAAAATGCATAGCACTTGCCTCACTGTGTTTAACAAACATAACACTTCTAGAAAACCTATATAACTACTCTCTGTACAGTTAGTATTGTTCCAAGAAAAAAACTGCTAATCAATTATTTAAAACCCTGAGTGGGAGTCCTCCGGAAGGTTGGTATAGACCACCTGCTTCAACAGAGTGACCAGGATGGGTCTCAGAGGCATGACCACTGGAGGAGACAGCTCATGAGGCAACTCGGTCAGGGGTTCCGACCGAGCCTTGTCCTCTTGGGTGAGGACAGGGAGCACTGGGGTCAGAGAGATCGTCTCTTCATCGATCTTTTTCGAGAGCTGATCAACCAACTCGAGAAATATCTCAGTTGCTTGCATAACTGGAGTCAAGGCCAACACACATGATGGGGTTACTGATGAGCCCTCAACTACACCCTCGACCAAATTAAGCTAGACCAGGGTCAAGCGGTTAGATGACTTGAAGTAGTGGGAAGAGCATGATCTTTCCCAGTCCCATTACCTGTGGTGATGCTGCTTCTTGTGCTTCTTGCTGCGGTGAGAAAGGCTCTCTTCTTGATGATCTGGAAGGTCATGCACAGCTCCATGAAATCATCAGAGAATGACCCTCCAACACCGGCCCCAACTGGGAACAGTACCAAGATCGATAAGGACCTCACCGCAGCTGCCAACACCTTTTCTTCCAGGACTGCAGGCTAGGCAGTCAACAAGGTCATTCTGCAGTCTTCGGGCCTTCCTAAGGCCAGTCTAGCCTTCCATTCTTCAATGGCTGCTGGCAGTATGGCCTAGTACTTACTGCAACTCAAGACAAAGTACTGATCAGCCAAACAACAGATCCACATATTGTGCAGATCCGTGGCCAATATTTTTGCCTGAAAAAGCCCTTGAAAACCTCAAAACCCTTCAGTGCTGCAAAGCTGTGAAGCAGGAGGCCAATCCCTTCCAGTGGAAAGAATGATCTGACATCAGAGGACATACCAACCCTGGTGGTGGGAGAAGCTTAGCTTGAAGACATTATGATGACTTAGCTGTCTCCGGGAAGACTGCCATTGTGTGGATAGTGAACTGTATCCATGACTTTAGAACTCTGCTTTTTGCAAGGGTTGTAATCTGCCCAAGCATTCAAATGTTATGCTCTCAAGGCATTGTAAATCTGACCTACACTTCACCATTGTTTCAACAGATTTTACTATGCAGCCTTACTGTATATTATATTATAACTGCACATTATTGTGATTTACAATGCATCTTATGCATCGATGCATCACTGCACTGTTCCAGAATGTCCCCTTCCCTATGAAGCATCTAGAAACTAGTGATTACCAGCTCAGTATATCCTTCCTGGTAAAACTTCTAAAATAAACAAACAAATAAATGACAGACTCCTGCAGAGATGAAAAAAATCTGAATAACAAAATGTGCTACTATCACTGCAGCTCATTTGGGCCGGAAACACCCCATTTTCCATTGAAGGCAATGCTCCACACTGGACCCCACTATCCAGCTCCTTGGGAGGTCCCATCCTCTGGTATGGGTCCAGAGGGAAAGGATGACGCACTCTCCTTGGCAGAGAGCAGAAATGTGCTAGGCAGCTGGGGGAAAGAAGGAAGATGTCAAGAGAGGTGGGTATCCGGCCGGCCCGGTGGCACTGAGGTTGAGGCGCTGGACGCCACACCTTGGGTTTGAGCTGGCGACCCAAATTCAGGAACACACAGGCCAAGGTCAGCAGGGGAGGAGAAAGCTTTTTTGAAATTTAAGTTTATTGATTTCACAAGCAAACAAAACATTAGAAACATGTCAAGTAGATAAGACACAGGTAGTACACGGTACAACAAAAAAAAAAAATCCCCAACAAACCCCCACCCCAACCTCCCACATACCGAAACCCGCCTAAACCCCCACCTCCCCCATCACTCACCCCCGATCAAACCTCCCTCCCCACCCCTCCCCCACCCAAGACTAAGTGTGCCAAGCAAACATTGCCTTCAGACTGGATGTGTAAAAGTACTAGCCATCTATAGCTATGCTCCACCCCCAACAACAGAGGGTGCAGCTGACAATATATAACAAGACACAGGGTGTCTTTGCGGGCACCAGGGAAAAGGTCGAGAACTCAGTGGTGCAAATATAGCGCCTGTAATTTACCCCATCTCTTCCGAAACAGGTCCATGCGGCAACGTAGGCTGGCTACCAGGCTTTCAGAATTAAGGTAAGCAGAAAGCTCAACCAGCCACTCAGCATATGCCAGGGCTAATTGGTCAGTCCAATGCCTAAGGACCAGCCTCTTAACTGCTATGGACACCAAGGCCATATGATACCGGCGTTCCACACTATCTATGCTAGAGTAATCCCCCAGAACACAAACCTCAGGGGTAAAAATCTAGAGACCTAGTAGGGGATCCAGATTATCCCGGATAAGAGACCACAGAGAAGCCACCTTACTACAAGACCAAAAATATGTAGGGAATCCCTTCATCCTGCATACACCTAGAGCAGGTAGAAAGGGGAGCTTATAAGCTTGAAAAGCTTCTAAGGTATAATACAAATTGTTCACAATATAGTATTGAGTAAGTTTTAATCTATCCTGAGTATGATACCTATGAAGGTCCTTCCAGATGCGGACCAGTTCAAGGTAGACTCAGGCAGCAGAGAAGACCAGATATTAGAGCCCTTGAGAGATTCCGGAAATTCATAATTTAAAAGATAAGAATAGATTAACGATGGAATGCTGTTTAGAAGCAAGGGTTATTATTTGAGAGAGAAAGGTAAACCAGCGATTCACTAAAAGAAATACCAAATTTCTCAGCAATAAGATGTCTTAATTGGTAAATTTTGAAAATCTTAACATTGGGGATGGCGATTTAGTAAGTATGTCAGCTGAGGAAAGAAGGATCCTTGATCATAAAGTGCTCCAGCCTGGCTCTTTTAATTTGCGGAAGCCACTGGAGTGATCATTGATTTACCCAGCTTAATATTAGGATTGAACACAACCGGTTGACCCAAATCCAGCTCGGAGAAGATGTTTACAGAACGCAAACACTGAGAAAGGGATTTAAGGATACCAGAATCGACGGTCAGCAATCCACTGCGAAATTACAGACGGGAAGTATAAAAATTGCACACGATCCAACTTGGCTCCAAAGGATCGCCTTTCATTTGAAGCCAGATCGGGCATGGGAGATCTGAGTTCGAGAGAGCCATCTCCCTAACTTAGCAAGATGAGCCCAATGATAAAACAAAAGATTAGGAAGCCGGAGACCTCTTATCCTTAGGAAGAGACAGTTTGGGAACGAACGCCTAGCTCCTTTCCTCGCCAAATGAACTTGGAAAACATCGCATGAAATTGCTTAAAGTAGGAGGCAGGTAACCAGAGATTTAATAAATTAAGGGATAGAAGACACGGGAGGATATTCATTTTAATAATATTAACGCCCCAGAGAGAAATGGAAGGATGGACCATCGCAGCAAATCTTGGTGGATGAGATTTTTAATATTATCCAAATTAAGCTTCCTGAGAAGGGAAGGCTCTGTCGAGAAGTGAATCCCTAGATACTTAATCGATCTGGGAGACCATCTCATACCAAAATTAACAAACTCCTGCTTATACGTATAAACATTTAGCGGAAAAATTTCAGATTTGGAAATATTCAATCTATATTGAGAGAGGGCCCCATACTGCCCAATAACATCTAATGCCGCTTGTAGGGAGTCAGCCGGACATTCAACATGCAGGAGTATATCATCCACATAAGCTCGAAAAGAACCAGCCCCTGCTGCTGCACTAGCAACTTCTAATAAGCGGAGAAGATTTAAGCCTGATAAGGAGGGTTCCAAATATAAATTAAATAGAAAGGGCGAAAGAGGGCAACCCTGCCTAGTACCAGTGTATAGCGGACAAGCTAGGAAAACCCCATTACAGTATATTTTGGCCGAGGAAAGCTGTAAAGGACCTGAACCCATTTAAGAAAAGATGACGGAAGCCCATCTTCGCCATCACAGCCCAAAGAAAGGACCAATCCACTCGGTCAAAGGCCTTCTGCGCCTAACGAGACTAAGGCCATGGGACAGCGAGATACCTGAGCATGTTGAGAGATGTGAGACAGAGTTCTTAGATGATCCAAGGGGATCTAGAATACACAAAACCCACCTGCTCTGGGCTATAATCCAGTCCAGACCTTCTTGATCCTTTCAGCCAAAACCTTAGAAAAGATTTTCATGTCATAATTTGAAGGATATAGGCCGATAGCTCGCAGGGTCCGTGGAGAATTTTACCGGATTTAGGAATTAGAATAATAGTGGCTTTGGAAGGGACGGGTCTGTAACACCGGAAGAGGAAAGGTACTCATATAGCCTGAGAAGTATAGGAGCAAGCTCCTTGGAGAAAACCTTATAAAAACTGGCAGGGAATCCATCTGGGCCAGGTGTCTTATCTGAAGCCATAGAGGCAGTGACCTTCTCTATCTCGCCAAGAGAAAGGGGAGCAGTCAAAACTTCTTTGTGAGATGGCAGAAGCTGAGGGATGTCAATGTCAGCTAAATATGCTGCGATATCCGAGAGAGGGGCAGGAGATAGAGGCAAACTGTATAGCTCCTTGTAGTAATTTTCGAATACTTTGGCAATTCCTCTGGGAGAAGTTTCTATGGAACCTCGTAAGAATGCAGAGTCGAGATTATCCTCGAACCCTCCAATGCCCAAGACGCAAGCCAGAAGCTTCCCGGCCTTTTCCCCATGATCCAGGTACTTGGCTTGGGTCTGAATAAGACAGTACTCGGCCTTCTCTTTCAGGAGGTCCACGACTCATTCTTAGCTGCCAGGAGGGCCTCTAAGGACGATAACGGAGAGATTGGGAGAAGGGCTTCTAAGTCTTTAATTTTACTCATTAAGGAAAGGGCTCACATTGTCGTGGTTTCTTCCTTGCCGGCTATCTTAATTAGCTCACCCCTGAGATAACATTTAGTGAACACCAGATCATATCAAATCTCGGGTAGAGTCAAGATTATCTGTAAGGAAAAGGGAGATCAGGATCTTATCACGACACCTTATGGGGTCCTTGAGCAACTGGGTGTTGCTTCCAGGTAGTATGCCAATGAAAATCAGGGTCCTGGGAGATTTTGATCCATACTATTACATGGTCCGAAAGAATAATCGGCTCGATGCCAGACCGAAGAAAACCGGGAAGGAGAGTTTACTGCACAAGACGAATCTATCCCCTAATCTTGACCTATGGGGCTGACAGAAAACGAAAGTCCGAAGTGAGGGATTAGAAAGTCTCCAGGGGTCACACAGCCCCAGCATCAGCAAGAAATCATGCAGAGCCCTTTGGGCGGCGCGAGGGTCGACATCCTGAGGATCCCTGTCCAACACAGAAGAAGGCGGGACATTCCAGTCCCCTCCCAGAATAAGTTGCGAGGGGAGGAGAGCGCTAATTTTATCAGCTAAGCTCATAAAAAATTCAGGACTCCCCCCAACAGGCCCATAAATGGAGCCCAGGACTACGGTGCTCCCATTAAGGGTACCCTTAGCCAAAACAAACCTCCCATCTGGATCCGACACAACCAGGTCTCTCATAAACAGGACATGCTTTTATAAGCAGGGCAGCTACCCCTTGCTAAAGCTGGATCCACCTGCCACATAGATCTGCGAGCCGGATCGAGATAGTCACTAACCTCTGCTTGGCCTAAGTGGGTTTCCTGAAGAAAAGTATATCCACCTGCAATAAAGAGCAATGGTTGAAAACCTGAGTTCTTTTGACCTGCTCCTGAGCCCACGACATTCCAGGATGCTATTTTGATAGCACTTGTAGCCATTTTAAATAGAAGATAAGAGGGAAACAAAACCTGAAACATCCAGAAATGACACAGAAATAACGGCACACCAAAGCCCCGAAAACCCATATCCCCACAGCCTGCCAAGATAAACCCAGAATAAGTAATAACAACCTGGCAGAAATTACCCCAGTTAAGAAGCAGTCATAGAATATCCACTTGCAGGCTACTTCTCCCCACCAACCCCCACCCACCCAACTGCAGACTCTAAGAGTCCAACCCCCAGTTCGCCCCAGAAACATTTTAAAGCTGATACTAACAGTATAGGGAATCAATTACTATGTAACAGTGAGTAGCTAACACCCAACCAGCCCTCCCCAGCCCCTCCCGACCCCCTTCCCCTCCCTCCCAAAATTACCCGCCCTCAAACGGGAGGAGAAAGCTTGTGTGTCTGCCAACAGCTCACCTTCCCCTGAGGAGGGAGGGACACAAGACTTGGTACTCGAGTGCCTCCCGGTGGCAAAGGGGGGATATGGTGCCGCAGTCTGCACATAAGAGGGAAGGTGGCGCATGGCAGATGGCAGGAACGTGCTTGGGAGCAAGTGCATCTCCTCTACCGGGCGTCATTGCATGATCGTGCGCACCTAAAGGGGAGGGGGGTGTAACCACCAGAACAAGGAAAAACACCCCAGATTGGTGGTAGGCGACGGTGTACCCTGGCCCCACGCTGGACCCTGCCCACCTGGGTCCCGATTCCCCATTTATTTTCTCAGAAGAAGCCAGAAGGGGAAGGAAGGAAACATATTCAATTCAGTGCTTTAGAGTAACTGGTAATTGCTATTTTCCTTTTAAACTTAGATTGTGGGCTTTTAGTGACACTGTACTTTCTTTGTTGTCTTTAGTTAGAATTGTTTTTGGGCTGTTGAAAATTTAAAACGTAGTGGTGGTGTAATTCTGTGCTGTCTTTAATTGCTGCAAATTTTATCTTAGCTAACTGGTAATTGCTCCCTCTCCTTCCCCCAACTCTTAATTATATGCCCTGTTAAATCTGATTGACAGGAGCTAAACACAGGATATAGTAAGGGGTATGAAGTAGGAGGGGCATAAGGGGGAAGAAGCCCACCCTCAGCACAAGTGTTTTGACTCATTTATTTATTTATTGGTTTCTTTTTTTTTTTTTTTATAAAGAAAATTATCTGAGGATCAGTGGCAGGATTTTTAGGACAGTAAATTAATAAAAAGGGAACTAGGAGAGCTTCAGTAGCAGACAAGTAGTGGAATAGCAGTATAACTGCAGTATAATGTGGGGAGTGGTGCAATGCAGTGGCTGTGGGGCAGCCATATTCAGGCAGACCTTCTGGACACTGAGGTGCTGCCCTATCTGCATGCATCTCTCTGGACTGTGGGATGAGGTAGCCAGACTCAGAGCGGAAGTAAACTGGGTCAGGAGTACCATCACCTCTATCCAGAGCCCACCCAGTCCAATGCAACTGCCTCAAAGGATGCCAAGAATGAGGAGCACTTGGATGACAGTGGGCTCAGGGAGGGTTAGAGCGGTCAGGCAGAGGCACATCCCAGATCCTATTCCACTCAAGAACTCAGATGCCACACTGGCAAACGAGGACAACCAGATAGAGGTACCCAGAGAAGTGGAAGGAAAGGATGTGGAGGTTAGCCAAGGAGGTGACTTCAGCGGGGAAAGCAGTGGACCCCAGAGGAGGAGGAAGCGAATCCTGGTGAGGGATAGGCAGAAAAGGGGCAAAATTCAGCAGAAGGGCAGACAGCAAGGAGAACCAGGGATAAAGGACAACCAAGGAAGGGTCTGGAGTAGAACAGCGAAACAGTCTAGGGAGGTCAAATCATGGAAAGCCATGTGTGCAAATGCCAGGAGCCTTAGCAACAAGATGGAAGATCTGGAGGCTGTCATGGTGCAGTCAGACCTGGACATTGTCGCCATCACTGAAACCTGGTGTAATGATAACCACGACTGGGAGATGGCCATACCTGGCTACAACATATTCAGAAGAGACAGAGCAGGCAGGAAGGGAGGAGGAGTGGCACTGTACGTGAAAAATGACATAAGGGCCACAGAGATCCAGGAGGAACAAAATGGGAGAGATACTGTGGGTTAAGCTGGAAAGGAAAATGGGACAGCCATCCGCACAGGTGGTCTATAGACCACCAGCCCAGGAGGAAGAAACAGATAGGGAGCTGATGCTAGCCATCCAAAGGAGGGCAGACAAGGGTGAGGTAGTACTGGTTGGAGACTTCAATATTCCAGACGTCGACTGGAGCATCCCAGCAGCAGCATCAACTAGGAGCAGATTTATCCTGGACTCCTTCAGGGTGCCTTTCTCAAGCAACTGGTCATGGAACCAACTCAGCAGAAGGCAATACTGGACCTTGTGCTCACAAACAGGGACAGTGTGATGGGGGTAACAGTGGGGGAGCACCTGGGGAACAGTGACCACCAGTCACTGTGGTTTGAAATCACAGAAAGAGCAGAACCAAACCACATAAAAACATGTATCCTGAATTTTAGGGGGGCAGACTTTGGGAAAATGGGGAGATACTTGAAAGAGGCATTAAGGAGAATGGGACAGGAATCAGGGGTTGAGGAACAGTGGGCAGTATTTAAAATGGGGATTACAAGAACAACAGAATTATGATTAAGCAGGTTAGCAAAAGGAAAAGGAAGAAGAGACCATTATGGTTTTCCAAAGAGGTAGCAAAGAAGGTGAAAGCCAAAAAGATTGCATTCAGGCAATACAAAAAGACACAGGCAGAAGGGGATAGGGAGAAGTACCAGAAGAAGCAAAGGGAGGCAGGGAGGTCAGTAAGGGAAGCCAAGGCCCAGACAGAAGAACACATTGCAAAATCAGTGGGTAGAGGGGACAAAACCTTTTACAGGTACATAAGTGAAAAAAGAAAGACAAAGGAAGGGATAGTGAGACTGACGGGGGAGGATGGGGGTCACGTGGAGGATGACAACAGTAAAGCTGACATATTGAACAGGTATTTCTGCTGTCTTTACTGAGGAAGAGGAGGGTAATGGGTCTGAAGGGAGTACAAGAGGTGAGAATGGTGCAGAAATGGACACAAGTCCCTTTACACGAGAAAGGGTCCTGAAGGAACTGGAAGTAGTAAGAGTTGATAAAGCAATGGGGCCAGATGGGGTGCACCCCAGGGTCCTTAAAGAACTAAGAGAGGTGGTGGCTGAACCTCTGGCTATCCTGTTTAGCCGATCACTGGAAACAGGGAGGTACCCAAAGACTGGAGGACAGCAGATGTAGTCCCTTATGCAAAAGTGGGAAAAAGAGGAAGCAGGGAACTACAGACCAGTCAGCCTCACCTCGGTAGTGGGAAGATCATGGACACTATTGAAGGAGAGATTGGTGGAACATCTGGTTGTCAATGGACTACAGGACCCAAGGCAGCAGGTTCCACTCAGGGGAGGTCATGTCAGACCAACCTCGTTGAATTTTTTGACTGGGTAACTAGGGAGGTGGATCAGGGGAGGGCAGTGGACACGGCCTATCTGGACTTCAGCAAGGCCTTTGACACTGTGCCACATAGAAGACTATTACACAAACTGGGGAATATGGGTGTGGGCAGGACAGTAGTGTGGTGGGTAGGTAACTGGCTGGGTGGCAGGACACAGAGGGTAGTGGTAAATGGCTGTCATTCCACAGAGGGAAGAGTGACCAGTGGGGTACCACAGGGATCAGTGCTGGGACCGGTCCTATTCAACATCTTCATCAGTGACATTGCACAGGACCTAGAAGGCAGAATTTCACTGTTCGCTGATGACACAAAGCTCTGTAACAGAGTAGACACACCCAGGGCTAGAAATAATTTTTTTTGAGATGCCTGTTCGAGGGACAGGTGGAATGTAAATGTTGCCTGTCCGGACAAAGTTTTACCTGTCCACATTTTTATGAGGTGAATTTTAAACTTAAAACATAAAATGGACTGTAAAGTGGAAAGAGAGAAAACTGTTGCTTTTTGGGGGGGTTATTTTTCAAGGTAAAACACTGATTGAGTCTAGTCTATTTCTGAATCAGAACTTGAATCAAGTCTGCAGCCATATGGTCTCCTATGATCTCTCTTTGTTTTCCAGATTTGAACCATAGTGTTATGGCATCCTGCAGGTCAAATGTAGCAACGCTAGCATCTGACAGCTTGACACGCATTAGTTCAGATGTAGTCATAGGAGACAGACAGGACCACCAGTCAGACTTCACTCTGCCCATCAAGCTGAATCCTCTCTCAACTACTGCAGTTTGGGTTGGGATCAGTAGAGCTATTGTGACTAAGACCAGAATATCAGGGAATCGCTGTTCATGTGCATCATTATGGAGAATTTTTGCCAGAAATCAAAATAATGAAATTTCGGAGACAGCTCATTCAGTGATTTTTTCATAAGGGTTTAAGCTCTAACCATTGCGCTCAATCAAGTTTATATTATTATTGTGTTTCTTCAGTAGGTCACTGTAGTGCTCTGTGAGGGTTCTGACTTCCTCATTGCCATAAAGGGCTAGTTGGTCACTATCTGGTAACTGTAATGGGTTAAATATACTGAATGACCGTAGGACTTTGTCTGTTTTAAAATTGGAAAATCGTGAGTTAATACTTTCAATTGTAGATGAAAGAAGGCTTGTAACATCACGCAACACTGCCTGTTTGGTTCTATCTATAGAATATCCCCTTTCTAAGTTAAGGAAGATATCAGATCCACGGAACTGAACCTGAGTAGTGGCTGAGACTGTCAGTCGACTTGTGCTAGTGTCACTGTCAGCTGTATCAGAGTCAGGAGCAACAGCAATTGCTACAGACTTTGTCAAGTTTATCCTGTGCAGGGTAGTTCTCTAGCCAGAGCACCGTGCTTTCAACCTTGTGACTATTGTTTCTACTGTTGAGCTGTCTCTCTGTAGAGTTAGACTGAAGGCCTTCATGACAGAAAGGTATTCAGCCAGAAACTGAGAAAAGAGGACAAATCTCACAGTACTTATTGTTTTGAACAACCCACTGGCCTGATCTTTTGTTTGCCCTAGTGTGGAAGCAATGTGCTGTAAATGTACAACTAAGGCCTTGTAGCTGGACAGAATAACAGACAGAGCCCTTTCTCTGTGTGCATCCCACCGGGTCCCTGACACGTTAACTGGTTTGTGAATGGTGTACCTCATATTACTGGCTAACTCTTTGAGACCGGCCCAGTTTTTGGGAGACTTATGGTATATTTTATAGATACCCATTAAGACTTCATCTGTTGTTTTCATGTATGGAATAGATGTTGCTGATTGCTTTATAGCTAGCTCCAACTTGGGCACTGCACTGAATCCTAACAAATGAGGTACATCTTTCAAAATCCTGCCAAACACCCCAGTCACTTTACCCAACATGATGGTGCCCCATCAGATCCAAAGCAACAATTTTTTCTTTCCAGTCTTTACAGTCCAAGGTGAATTCTAAGGCATCACCTATTGAGTTAGAAATGCTTTCACCATTTGGAATAGAGACTGGCTGAAGGAAACAAATTTGTTAACTGGACAGAAATTTTCCATTGTCCTAATATAGACTGCCTCCTCTTCTATTACTGAGGCATCAGTGCTCGAGTCACATAGGACAGAGATGAAAGTGTTACTGTTAACCAGTTTGCATCTTTTATCCTTATTGATTCTGAAATAAAATGTGGAATGTTGCTGCCTGTTTGTCACTTCTATAACTGACTCGACATTTGCACCATTTACATGTTGTAATTTAAAATGCCAGGGAAATCTGTGAATGGATGTCTGAATTAATCAAATAAAGAGTTGTTCTAAACAAATGTTCCACTTGTGTCCCTCATTTTTTTCCATTTGTATTATTCCTCGCTCTATTGCTAAGTTGGAAGGGTCTGTGTTAGACACAGTATTTTTTCTATTGGCTAATTTATGAGGTTTGGAGAGTTCATGAGCTCGTACATTTTCAAGTCTCATGCTCTTACAGCCACTCATGAAAGTGTTTGTCTCCCTTAAGTATTTTTTGCAGTATGAGCAGGTCATGCCCACATCAGGCTCATATAGTAGCCACTCCCTATTTTTCTTCCAGGTTTCCTGGAACCCCCTTTTTCTTTTTGCCCCGGGACTCCTGCCACTTTCAACAGTAGTCAGAGTTGCTGGCATATCAGCACTGGAACTACAAGTTGTCACATCTGTGGCCACAATGGTGGGGTGAGTAGTTGGTGCTACTGAGTCTATCAGTAATGGAGAAGCAGTACACATGGAAGAACCCGCTTTCTCCTCCTCTTGGCTTGAAACTGAAGGCTTTCCTGTAATTTTTAAAGCCAAACTTTAACAAAGACATTTTTTCCCTTTGGTTTACTTTAGTACTGAATTTAAAGTACAGTAAGCATTCTGAAGACAGTGGACACTACAGTGAAGTGATGATCAGAGATATCAGAAGATGTGAACAGTCTGTTTAGTTTTCTTTCCTCCCTGTAAAACCCCGGACAAAGGAGTTTAATATTTATATTTTCCTCCCCCAGATTTCACAACTAAAACCTGAGGGGTATCCTGCTGTCAACCTGTTTTGTAATTGAATCCCCTCCTCTCCCTTTGACAGTGCCTTCTTGTCACAGTGTCACTCAATTTTACTTTTATTCAGTTAGTCCAGTGGCAGAGCACAACAGCAGGCTGACAGGGGCTAGTTTAAATTAGTAGCAGTACTATTAGTAGTACAGTAAGTCTGTCAGTATCTATCTTCAAGGTTCAAGCTCTGGAGGGCTTTACACAGGCTGAGTGAACAATAAGCTTTAATAGAGCCTTGCCTTCACCTCTCTGCACACTCAAGATATATTTTTTTATTCAGAGTCAGAGATGATGAGACTTGCAGATCACAAGGTCTCTTTTGGCTTTGAGAGAGTTTTAGGTGTACAGGTACAGTGTCTGACTGCTTTGAGACTTGACTTACACTAAATAAATCCCCCTTGTTCACATCCCCTCTCCTCCTCCAAGTACCAGCAGGACTGATTCACACAAGCTGAGCCCCCAAATGCTAGTGCCCTGAGAAGGGCTGTTGAGAATTTGCAGAAGTCTTTTTTTTCACTTTTGAGACTTAAAACTAAATAAATCCCTTGTTCACCTCCCCTCTCCTCCTCCAAGTACCAGCAGGGCTAATTCACACAAACTGAGCCCCCAAATGCTAGAGCCCTGAGAAGGGCTGTTGAGAATTTGCAGAAGTCTTTTTTTTTCACTTTTGAGACTAACTAAATAAATCCCTTGTTCACCTCCCCTCCCCTCTCCTCCTCCAAGTACCAGCAGGACTGATTCACACAAACTGTGCCCCCAAATGCTAGAGCCCTGAGAAGGGCTATTTAGAATTTGCAGAAGTCTTTTTTTTTCACTTTTGAGACTTAAAACTAAATAAATCCCTTGTTCACCTCCCCTCTCCTCCTCCAAGTACCAGCAGGGCTAATTCACATAAACTGAGCCCCCAAATGCTAGAGCCCTGAGAAGGGCTGTTTAGAATTTGCAGAAGTCTTTTTTTCACTTTTGAGACTAACTAAATAAATCCCTTGTTCACCTCCCCTCTCCTCCTCCAAGTACCAGCAGGACTGATTCACACAAACTGAGCCCCCAAATGCTAGAGCCCTGAGAAGGGCTGTTTAGAATTTACAGAAGTCTTTTTTTTCACTTGAGTCAATTTGACTAACTAAATAAATCCCTTGTTCACCTCCCCTCTCCTCCTCCAAGTACCAGCAGCCCCCAAATGCTAGAGCCCTGATAAGGGCTGTTGTGAATTGCAGAATATTTTTTTTTCCACTGCCGCCAAGGCTTTCCTGACCGCGCCTCACCCTATGGCCAGACTAGTGAGAGTGAGGAGCGCGAGTCGGCGCCAGTCAGTTTTTCCCACTCGCTGAGAGGTCAGGCGATGCTAGTAGCTGCAGTCACCTGACCCTCAGTCAGTGGGAATGGGCAAGCGGAGCTGCACTTTTCGGTGGGCGGAGCTACGCGTCATGACGTCAACGCCATCCGGAAACCTCCCGTCTGCCGCTGGGTCCTAGTGCCCAGCTCAATACTCTGGCTGCAAATTTAAACCGCCTGTCCCCGGGACAGGCGGACTTCTCAAAACGGCTGTCCCGGGTGGAAAACGGCTGTCCGGGACGGGTGGACAGCTGGTTATTTCGAGCCCTGGACACACCAGAGGGTGTAGACAGAATGAGAAGGGACCTGCAGAAACTTGAAGAATGGTCAGGGGTTTGGCAGTTGAAATTCAATGCAAAGAAGTGCAAGATAATGCATATGGGGCACAAAAACCCTGGCACAATATATCAGTTGGGGGGTGAGGATATAGCATGCACCAAGCAGGAAAGGGATATTGGGGTTATCATCTCTGATGACCTCAAGGCAGGGAAGCAGTGTGACAAGGCAGCAGGTAAAGCAAATAGGATGCTGGTATGTATAGGCAGGGGCATCACCAGCAGGAAAAGGGAGGTCATAATTCCTCTATACAAGACACTAATGAGGCCCCACCTGGAGTACAGTGTACAGTTCTGGAGACCATACCTACGTAAGGACATAGACAGGGAAGAAAAGGTTCAGAGGAAGGCAACAAAGATGGTGCATGGGTTGCATCACAAGTCCTATGAAGACATGTTGAAGGAACTGAACATGTACTCCCTGGAGGAGAGGAGGGAGAGGGGATATGATAGAGACATACAAGTATCTCACAGGGAGGAACATGGTGCAGGAATACACTATTTTTAAGCGAAAAAGATGTTCCAGGACTAGAGGGCATGGGATGAAGTTGGAGGGAGGACGATTCAGAGGAAACATGAGGAAGAATTTCTTCACAGAACGGGTGGTGGACAAGTGGAACACCCTGCCAGAAGAAGTGGTGGGGGCTGAAACAATCACGGGATTTAAGAATGCATGGGACAGACATAAAGGAATTCTGGAGGTCGGGGAAAGGGGTAACAGACTTCTAGGAAAACCTAAACTGAACTTGTAAGCTCAAATGGGCAGACTGGGTGGGCCATAGGCCCTTATCTGCCGACATTGTCTATGTATCTATGTATCCATGTGCCACCAATGCCTGGATGATACTGGATGTCTGGGGCACCTGTAGGAGTGGCGACCCCGCGCAGGGGGTAAGCCAGGGAGGTCTCTCACCAGCCAGAGGTAAGGCATCTGCGGAGCTCCAGAGTGGGGTGTTTCAGGCTGGGCAGGAGACAACCGGGACGTCGCCTGAGAGAGACCACCACTCCGGTGACCGAAGGGAAAAAGAAGTGAAAAAAAAGAAAAGATAGGTGTGTATGCTAGAGACAGGTCCTGATGACAGGACGGGGGAGGGCTCTCTGCACAAAGGCACCACAAATTTCTCCCATAAGGAACTTCCTGTTCTGGCAGGACAACATTGTACCATACAAATTATTGTTCTTAAAGAGCTACTGACGCCTCAAAGAAAACTTTAAAAAAACATAATAATTAGGTACAATTCTGCTTGCATTCTATTTATATTTTATATATTTCTCCTCCCCATAATTTATTACTAGGGAAATGTGTATGAATGTTGTTCCTTAGAGTTTATTTTAAGTTCATCTGCCTCTACATCTCACTCCCTACTCCAAGTCACAATCCTCTGTTGTGACATCACAGTCTGTTGCCATGGGAGTAACTGTGAGGTCACAAGCAGCGCTCTATGACTTTAGATAGGGAGAAAGCAGCAGGAATAGATGAATTCTTCAGGAGCAGAAATCCTGTTTTCGTACAAATGACCTCAGTATTAAATAATGGGGAGGAGAAATACAGAACTAATGAGAAATACAAGCTGGATTGTGTCTAAATATTATGTTTTGTTAAAGTTGACCTGAATGTGTCACCAGCTCTTTAAGTTTGTCTTCAATATAATTTATTATTCCAACTCCAAACTGCATGGATTGCTACTCAAGTGCAATTTCAAATGGAAAAAAAAAAACATTTTTTAAATGTTTCAACACCAAGGATTTGAACCAAAGTCTCTTGTCGGTGTCTCTTGGAGGTGCCAAACGTAGGCATAAAATTCCTCCTCTCCCTGGCCGTCACCCCTCCATCCGCCCCTCTTGTCTTGTCTTTGTACCCCATTGCACTTACTTAACCTGCCCCTACATGACAAAGCGATACTACTGCCTCTCTGAACTGCTACTTCTAATTACCTCACTCTTCAATGCTTAGTACCAGTTACTGGCTATAGTCCTGGCACCCTCTATATTTTTGCTTCACCTACCTCTAGTCAGACCCCCAGCTTCCTCTTTCCCCACCCCTCTCATCTAGCACTTCAGTTGTTTAAATTTAAATGGGAACTGTCATCAACAGGGTTTCTTAATGTCTGAAAGACCATAAATACAGGTTACTCACCTGTAACAGGAGTTCTAGGAATGGTATATGTTGTTCACCCACACTGTCTGGCAGGTTTCTTGCCGCTTTAAATCTTGCTGGAAGGTCTTCAAGCTGGCTCCTCCCACCCACCCAGGTGGTAAAACTCTCAGCTCTGCCCCATAACGCCAGATCTAGCACGCTGGAAGCCAGGATGTGCGTTGAAGCCGGGGAGGTCGGGTGGGTCATGTGGATGAACAACATATACCATTCCTAGAACTCCTGTTACAGGTGAGTAACCTGTATTTCTAGGGACATGGATATGTTGTTCATCCACACTGTCTGGCAGACTCCTAGCAGTTCTCTGGGAGGAGGGAGGCAAGGCGCACACCCCCCACTTAGGGAATAGAGACTGGAGAACCGAGGCCCCAAAACCAGCATCCCGGCGTGACTCAAGGTCAATGTGGTAGTGGGTGATTAAGGTATGTGCTGACTTCCAGGTAGCAGCCCTGCAGATTTCCTGGATAGGGACATCCCAGGAAGCAGCCACCGATGCAGCGGTATGGCAGGCAGAATGAGCTCTTATCCCGCTGGGAGGCTCCATGCCCACCAACCTATAGCAGAGATATATGCAGGAGGTGACCCACCTGCCTATCGTCTGCTTGGCTGCAGGTCTGCCAGGTGCGGCTTCAGTGTAGGTGACAAACAGCTGGCGAACCTCTCCCCCGAACTTCAGCCGTCCACTCTTTATAATAAGCGAGCGCTCTTCTAGGGTCCAAAGTATGGAGCCTATATTCAGCCTCTGAGGTGTGATTAGGGGTGAACACCGGCAGAGTCAACATCTGGTTAAGGTGAAACTCCGACACCGCCTTCGGAAGGAATTTCGGGTGGGGGCGCAGGACAACCTTGTTTCTGTGGAAGACCAGATAAGGCGACTCGATGGAAAGCGCCTGGACCTCTCCTATCCTTCTGGCTGACATGATAGCCACCAAGAAGGTGGTCTTCCACGACAGGTGAGAGATGTCACACCTGTGCATCGGTTAGAATGGCTTGCCCATGAGCTTAGCCAATACCAGCAGTAGATCCCACAGAGGTGGAGGTTCTCGCACCGAAGGGGATATGTGATCAAGGCCTTTGAAAAAGCACCCGACCACCTTCTCCTGCGCCACCAACTGCTTCCCGGCCCGCACCCGGTAAGCAGAGATGGCTGCCAGGTGCACCTTAAGGGTCGTCGACTGAAGCCCTTGCTGAGAAAGGGACCACAGGTAGTCCAGAATGCTTGCCAAAGAACAGGAGGAAGGGTCCCGCCCTTGCCCTGACACCAAATGGAGAATCTCTTCCATTTGAAGGCGTAGCATTTTCTGGTCGACTCCTTACGGGACGCCTCAATGACGTTGAGGACCTCGTCGGAAAGACCCAAGGCCTGGAACTCTAGCCACTCAGGAACCAGGCCATCAGGTGCAGGGATTGAAGGTCCGGATGGAATACCTTCCCCTGATTGACTGAGATCAGGTCGGAGCGGGCTGGAAGCCGCCTCGGGAGCCTGGAGCTGAGACTGAGGAGATCTGGATACCAGAACTGGCGGGGCCAGTCTGGGGCTACCAGAATCACCAGCGCCTTGTCCCTCCTCGCCTTGAGAAGCACCTTGTGGATCAAGGGAAATAGGGGAAAGGCGTAGAAGAGGACCGGGGTTCACGGCCTCGAGAAGGCATCCCCCTGCAGCGAACCGTGCTGAGGGGGGCGAGCATGAAACAGTCTAAGCTTTGCATTCTCCTTGGAGGCAAACAGGTCCACCTGAGGTGTGCCCCAGTGGGAGAAGAGATCTTGTACTACCTCCGGCAGTAGAGACCACTCGTGAGACGCAGCCCCTATCCAGCTTAGGGCATCGGCCAGGGTATTGGAGGCTCCTGCCACATGAATGGTGAGGAGATCCACCTCCGGGCTGTGCACGAGTGACCAAATGTGGAGAGCTTCCCTGCACAGAGGCATGGAGCGCGTCCCGCCCTGGCGGTTTAGGTAGTACATGGTTGTGGTATTGTCCATCTGGACCTGAACCACTTGACCCCATAGAAACGGAGCGAAGGCGGTGAGGGCTAGACGAACCACTCGAAGCTCCAGCAGGTTGATGTGGCATCAGGAATCCCGAGGGGACCAGAGGCCAAGCGCTCTGTGCTCCCCCAGATGGGCACCCCAACCCATCCGAGAGGCATCGGTCGATAGCGAGACCGTCGGCTCGGGGCGGACAAACGGGATGCCCTCCTGCAGATGTGCTGGAACGGTCCACCACTGGAGAGCGTTCCACATCCCCTGGGTCACTGTCACTAGCTGATCCAGCGGATCGAAGTGCTGTGACCACTGGCTGGCCAGCCCCCATTGAAAGGGACGCATGTACCAGCGGGCCCAATGGACTACGCTGGTGCAGGCCGCTATGAGGCCCAGGAGGTGCAGGAAGTCCCGGGCAGGGCGTGATTGCCCAACCTGAAATGATTGAGCAAAGGAGGAAAGAACCTCGGCCCTGTCCGCTGGGAGCCGTGCTCTAGCTCGTAGAGTCTCGAGCTCTGCCCCGATAAATCGTATCACCTGCTTTGGCACGAGTTCTGACTTGGCCTCGTTGAGGAGGAGCCCAATCTGAGAGCAAACCTGGAGGGCCAGATCTCTGGACCGCTCCACCTCCGCTCTGGAGGGGGCTGCAATCAGCCAGTCATCCAGGTAGGGATACACCCGGACCCTTCGGCACCGCAGGAATGCTGTCACCACTGCCATGCATTTGGTGAAGACCCTGGGAGCTAGGGAAAGGCCGAAGGGCATGGCCCGGAACTGGTAAAGGGATCCCTCCACTCTGAAGTGGAGGAATCTCTAGTGGGACGGACGGATTAGGACGTGAAAGAACGAGTCCTAAAGGTCTAGAGAACAGAACTACATGCCTCGTTCCAAGGATGGGATAATCTGAGCCAGAGTGACCATCCTGAAGGTCCGAGACCTTAGGAACCTGTTCAGGTCGTGCAGGTCGAGAATGGGGCACCAGCCCCTCGTCCATTTTGGGACCAGGAAGTACCTGGACACAAACTCCGGGTCTGGAGGAGGATCCGCCACCTTCCTGATCACTTCTTTTTCAAGGAGCAAGGCAATATCGGGTCAGCGGACCCCGCAGCCCCCCGAGGGGTGACAGCTCAGAATGGCGGGGCCTGCTCAAAGTCCAGGGGCAGGCCCTTTCCTACCACCTCCAAAACCCAACGGCCCGTGGTGATAACGGACCAAGCAGAAAGAAAGTGGTGGGGCCGTCCCCCAACGGGGGGAACCCAGGAGGGAGTGACGAGGCTGGGGGCGACACCCCTCAACCCGTCACTGGGCAGGCTTAGAGGAGAGACCGGCTGAGGGACCTCCTGGGCCTTTACCTCCCTGCTTCCTGTTGGAGGAAGCCGTGGGCTTGGGTTTGGGATGCCAAGTGTGAGCCTGCTGGCTCTGGTGCTGGTGCAGTTGGGCTGGACGTGCCGCAGGTGCAGAAGGATGAAAGGACTTGTGCTGCTGCTGTCGGCGGCCTTTGTCCTTCAGAGCAGAGGTGACTGAGTCCAGAGTGGCATTGGACTTTTCGATCAGCTGGAGGTGACCTTTTACTCCAAGGCCGAAGAGGTCAGTCCCCAAGAAGGGGACATCCGCCAGTTTGCGCTGGGTATCCGCCGTGAAGGTGGATATTCTCAGCCGTGCTCTGTGGCACATGGCCACTGCGGCCGCAACCAATCTGGCACAGGAGTCTCCGATGTCCAGAGCCGTTTGGAGCTGCTGCTTAGCCACTGCCCTACCCTGGTCCCATACCTGCCGGACCGTGGTCTGCAGGTCGGCCAGGAGATGAGGGATCACCTCATCCAGGGAGTCCATGAGGGCATGGGAGAAGTGTGCCATCAGCACGGCCGAATTGGCCTGGCAGAGGCCAAGGGAGGATGCAGCGTACACCCTGCACCTGGCATAGTCCAGCTTTTTGGACTCCTTGTCGGGGGGGGGGGGACTTGTCCACATCCCTAGTGTTCCCGGAACGCCGGAAAACGCTGTCGGTGACCAACCCCTCGGCAGAGGGGTGTTCCGAAAAACCGGGCAAAGAGCCGGTAGGGACCGCATACTTCCTGACCATCCTGGCCGAAGGCACAGGACAGGAAGCAGGCCGCTGCCAGAGCTCCAAGGCTGGGCCAACAATGGCTTCAGCCACCGGAAAGGCCTCCGTGGGTGAATCCCCTCGGTCCAGTATCTCTGTCAGGAGATACCTGGCCTGCTTGGATACGGGCTCGAGCCGCATCCCACTGGACTCCGAGATGAGCCAAAGCAAACCCATGAAGGACGATGGGCTTTTGTCCATCAACTGGCCCCGGAGCACTCCAGGTCAATGGGCCTGGAGAACAAGGAGGAGTTGTCGTCGGACTCCGAGGAGTCCATGAAGAGCTGCCTAGGGCCTGAGCCACCCCCCACCTGCCGAGAACAGTCGGGAGTGAGGGTGACCGACAACCTGTGGGGCAGGCCCTGACCCAACCGAAAGTCCTTGGTCAGTGCCCCCGATTTCGGTTGTGGAGGCGGAGGTTCCACCACAATCGTTGGGCAGCTGGTTTCGGCCAAACAACCGGCCCAGGCTTGGGCATCTCGGCTACAGCGAGGGGTTGTTTCGGCCGCTCGGGTGATAGCCACTTGATGGCTGGGGAAGGCGACGGCGCCGGCTTGTTCCCGGACAGAAGTAACTGCTGCCACATCAGGTCCTCGTAGCATCGACGCAATTTGTGCCGAAGCCTCTCCTCTTCTGAGGAGGAAGATGAGCAGCAGCGCCGCTTGCCTCGGTGCCGAGACCGAGATCGCCAATGTTGGCGGGATCGGCTGGACCGAGACGATGTCCGAGACCGAGATCCTCTGCGTTTTCCGGTACGGGTCTGGTAAGGGCCGGGGGACACCCACTCTTCCCTAGGCTCAGAAGCCTTAACCGGGCACTGCAGCACCGGAGGCGCAGGCAAGTCCTCGGTCTCTACCGGGGGAACCGGTGAAGAAGGGTTGTCGGCTTCACCAGTCGACAGCCCGTCCGACTGGTCGAGAAAAATCTCGACCGCATCGACGGGTGTCTCGGCCGGCTGGCCTGACGGGGACACCGTGAAGCCAGCGGCCTTAGCCGCAACCTCGACCAAAGTCGAATGTCAACTGTCCAGGGAAGGGGACCTCTCCCGTTCCCACGAACGCCGACGATGGGACTTACCCTTTGAGTCCTTCTTTTTGGACCGAGAGGAATGTGCCGATGGCCCCTCTCCTTTTGTGGAAAGGGCCTGGCAAAGCTCCTTGAAAGAAGCTGAATACGAGGTACCCAGTGAGAGCGGGATAAATGCCGCGACCGAGGAAGAGGATGATGCAGCCTGTGCCACCTCCTCCTCGAGGGCGATCATCTGTTCGAGTTGCTCAACCGAGCCAGCTGCCGCGGAAACCGCCCAACGGGCCTCCTTCGACTTATCCGGCGGGTAGCGCTCCTCGGGGCACCCAAGCTGTAACCGGGCAGCATGGTCTTCTAGGATGTTGGCCAAAATTAACGGCATAACTCGTGACGCTATGCAAGTCATGTTCTAGCCGAGGCAGTAGTTTATCGGAGTGTGGGTCCGTCTGGACATCTTCTGCCCAAAAGGGCACCGCCAATCCGGAGTCGACGGTCCATCGGAGCCGCGAGGGAGAAAGTTGACCAAGTCTTGAAAATTTTAAAATAAGTTTTGAGCAACCAAGAATTAGGATCTCAGGCTTACACGCGGAGCGTTAAGGAGGGAACCTAAGCTTCCAAGCGGTAAGGAAGATCTGGCGTCACGGGGCGGAGCCAAGAGTTTTACCACCCGGGTGGGTGAGAGGAGCCAGCTTGAAGACCTTCCGGCAAAATTTAAAGCAGCAAGGAACCTGCCAGACAGTGTGGATAAACAACATATCCATGTCCCTAGAAACAGCTAATTTGAGTGAGGCATTGTGTTTATCTAGGAGTCTTTGCAGTCCAGAGTTATTCATATGTAAATTAGCCTGTAATTAGGGCTGGGTGCAGCCATATGTTTTAGGCTTCTGACAGGAAATGATGTCACCGAGGATCTTGGCCCTTCATTGACTGTAGGTTAAATAGGAAATTGTCTGTTTTATTTAGTGTGTTTTAAGGTGTTATTACAACACTTTCTACATTTATAATACTAACATACAAAGAAGCCAGCAGAAGAAGGCCATTTGTTCTATCAAGTCTGCTCGTATTGCAGGGTCCACAGCTTGAGCTAATGTCCCTGCCCTTCCTCCCATCCTCCCTACCCATGATCCTTACCTTCCCTCATGCCTATCCCAGCCTCTCTTAAAGCTGCCCACTGTATTCAACGAGATGACCTCTTCCAGCAGCGCATTCCAAGTGTCCACCGCCCTCTCTGTGAAGAAGTGCTTCCTGACCTCCCTCCTAAACCTCCCTCCCTCCAGCTTAAGAATGTGCCCCCTAGTGTTATGGTTGCCACTCAGCTTAAAGAGACTTTCCTTATCAATCTTATTTATCCCTTTCAAGTACTTGAAGGTTCCAATCATGTCCCCTCTCTCCCCCGTCTTCCAGGGAGCACAGGTTCAGTGTCCTCAACCTCTCCTCATATGCCTTGCCCTGCTGTCCAGCTATCATCTTTGTAGCCCTCCTCTGGACCTTCTCCAGCAGGTTAATGTCCTTTTTGAGGTGTGGGCACCAGTACTAAACTCCATGGTCTAGATGTGGCCTTACCAGTGACCTGTACAAGGGCAGTATAACCCCCCCCCACTACTGATCCCCCTAGATATGCATCCCAGCATCTTGTTTGCCTTTGCTGCTGCTTTCTTGCACTGCGTGGAGTGCTTCAGGTCTCTAGCGATCATCACTCCCAAGTCCTTCTCCTCCTCTGATGCAGATATTCGGACTTCGCCCAGGTAGTACTCTGTCTTGGGATTCTTGGCTCCAATATGCACAACTCTGCATTTCTTGGCATTGAAGTCAAGCTACCAGATCCTGGGCCACCTCCCCAGCTTTTCCAGATCTTCCTGCAGGTCCCATAGTCCTTTGGCTGTGTCCACTCTGCCACAGAGCTTGGTGTCATCCACGAACAGGCACATTTTGACCTACTGATGCATGCCCTGCATCCACCCAACAGTTACCGCGCCTCCAAATCTGCACTACTGCAATATGTTGGCTGTGCATGCGCGAGCCAACATAAAAAGGAAAGAAAAACAAAAACAACAAAGGGAGAGACAGGGTGGGTGTGTGTGTGTGTGTGTGTGTGTGTGTGTGAGAAGTGTGTATGTATCTCTGACAGAAGTGCTGCTCTAACTCAACTGTGCTGAAAGGGAAAAAAATTATCACTATTAATTAAATAAAATACTACATGGGTGGGTATAAAAAACAGAATGTTGCACACACCATCGGTGTGGGATGCTTCTATAAACCACTCGGACTTTGCCATCGGGGTTAATGAAGTATCCTACACCTCAGGTGTGTGTAAAATTTGGTTACACACACACATATATTTATATATTATTCTATATTTTAATAATGCAGTTCAGATTATGCTTTTTTTTTTTTAAACAATGTTGTCCATCCATGTGTTTTTGCAATTAATAAACAATTAATGGTGTCCTATTTTTTTTTTCTTTTCAAGTCAAATCTGGATAGAAAGAGCATAATATTTTCAGAATCATAGCACATGCTCAGATTGTTTTTACTCTCTTTGTCCAGGAAAGGCACACAGCTACAGCTTGTTTCTGGGTGTGTTGTGGGAGCACAGGGAGGTTAAGTGACTTACTGTACTCTGGTCACATAATATACAAGTACAGCATGTTGGAATCAAACCCCATTCTGCTGGATGAATGAAGCTTGTTCACAGCTCTTTGTTTCAACCTCTAGGTCGTACTGCCAGCTGTTTATCAAAAATGACACATTTCAAGGCTGGCCCCATGATGGCAGGCCAGTAGGTACGTAGTCACATTTGCATCTTGTAAAACTGAGTTCACACCCGAAATTGTAAGACAAAAGGCTATAAGAGAGGGAACAGAATAAGACAGAAGTTAGTGCTGCGGCAGCCCCAGAAATCTGCACTGACATGAACACAGACAGGGTTTAGAAATCCTGATACAGTATGGGGCCCCAATACCTGTTGGCACCACAGAGCCAGCCTTGAGATGTGTAGTTTTTAATGATCAGCTGGCAATATAGCCTAGAGGTTAAAGCAATCCTAAGAAAAAATTACTCACCTTAGTAATGTTGTTTCTTCTAATGGAGTCTTGCTGTATTCTGACTATTGCAGTGATATCCAACCTTTGAACTGCCCGGAAAGTAAAGAGTTAACTTTCCATGCAAGGCATGGAATGCTGAGCTCGAGCTCGGTTGAGACTCTGTCTGTTGTTGTTTGAACCCAAACTGCCAGATCTTTACGAGCTATACTCACTGGGCGTCCTGTGTGGAAACTGTAAACTCACACTAGCCAACTGGCAACTAAATTTAATAAAAGGTTTTTTGATTCCAAGGCAAAGACTAAAGTCAGAAAACCCAAAAAACAAAACACAACACACCCAAAAATAAGAGGGTGAGAAAAAGGAGGCACCTCTAGGGTGCCAACACTGCTCCTGCCCACCCATATCCCAAAACCCAGATTCTGAGAGGGGAGACGGCGGGGGCAGAATACAGCAAGACTCCATTAGAAGAAACAACATTACTAAGGCGAGTAATTTTTTCTTCAAACAACATGAAGTCTTGCTGTATTCTGACTATTGCACACTACCAAGCAGTACCTCCATGGAGGAGGGACAGAACCTACTTTGGGAACAGGCTCTGAAGAACTGCTGTGTCAAACCGAGCATCACTCCTAGCCTGGATATCCAGAGAGTAATGCTTGGTGAAAGTATGTATTGTTTTCCAGGTGGCTGCTTGACAAATCTCTAAGATAGGAATATCCCTGGCAGCAGCCAGGGAAGCAGCTGTACCTCTAGTAGAGTGAGTCCTCAGGCCTGAGGGTGGGATTCTGCCTAATTTTTCATAGCAGAATTGTATACAAGAGACAATCCACCTGGCAATAGATCTCTTAGTGGCAGGTTTTCCCTTACCAACCTCACCATAAGTGAAGAACAATTGGAGGGAGTCAACCCTGTGACCCTTGGTGTACTCTATGTAGTAGCTAAGGGCCCTTTTCACATCTAGGCTGTGAAGCCTCCTCTCCCCAGAGGAGGAATGGTCAGTGAAGAAAACAGGAAGAGACATAGACTGATCAAGGTGGAAATCTGAAACCACCTTAGGTAAAAACTTCCTATTAGTCCTGAGGACCACCTTATCTCTATGGAAGGAGATAAAATCAGGCTCCACTGACAGGGCCTGTAACTCACTTATGCATCTAGCAGAAGTAATGGCTACCAAGAACACAGTTTTCCAAGTCAAGTACTTAAGCTCTGCTGAAGACAAAGGCTCAAAAGGGGATTGCATGAGCTGAGCAATGCAAACATTAAGGTCCCAAGCAGGGGCAGGGTCCCTGAAGGGAGGATTGGTATGCAGAAATCCCTTGAAGAATTTACAGAATACGGGATGAGCTGAAAGGGAAGAGGGCTTGCCTGCTGACAAGAAGGCAGAGACAGCTGCCAGATGCACTCTAAGTGTAGCTGGTCTGAGTCCCAAGCTATTGAGATGAACCATATAGTCCAGGACTGTAGGCAACCCAGCAGACTCTGGAGAAACATGCTTCCCAGAGCACCAAATAGTAAACCTTTTCCATTTGGAGTTTTAAGTCATTCTGGTGGAAGGCTTTTGAGAAGCCTTTAGGATATCCAGAACACCTTGAGAGAGAAGCAAATCAGCAAACTCTAACTCTTTAAGAGCCAAGCCTTGAGATTGAGAGATTTGAGATTCGGATACCAAACCCTCCCCTGAGAACATGTTAACAGGTTGTAATTCCTGGGAAGAGACAGGGGAAGGTGGACTGCTAAGGACAGCAAGAGAGGGTACCAGGGCTGCCTGGCCCAGTCTGGAGCAATCAGAATCACTTTGCAGGGTTGAGACTTGATTTTGACTAGTACCTTGAACAGCAGAGGGAAGCATGCAGGAATTATCCTTCCCAATCGAGAACTAGAGCATCCAGGGGGACTGAGCCCAACACTGGGGGTCTGCAGCAAAAAAGAGGAAGTTGGTGATTGTCTGGGACTGTAAAAAGATCTATCTGTGGGGTGCCCCATCTGGAGAAGATCACCTTCAAAATTAGGGGATCTAGGGACCATTTGTGATGGCCCTGAGATATCCTGCTGAGAGCATCTGCCAGGACATTGTCCTTCCCTGGGAGGTGCACTGCTATCAGAGAGGTATTCAGGAATAGGCCAGAGACCACAACCTCATTGCTTCTGTGCACAAGGCCGTAGACTGAGTGCCCCCTTGCTTGTTGATGTACCACATTGTGGTGGTATTGTCTGTCCTGATCTGAACTACTTTGTTCTGAACAGACTTGGAAAAAACTTGAAGTGCTAGAAACACTGCTCTGAGTTCTAAGAGATTGATGTGAAGCAGAGATTCTTGAGGTGACCATAACCCTTGGGTGGTCAGATCCCCCAAATGGGCTCCCCAGCCCAAGAGGGAGGCATCTGTGGTAAGGATTAGAGAATGAGAGATTGAGTGACAAAGGGGACTGCTTGTCTTAGGTTGTCCTGATCCTGCCACCATTGCAAAGCCTGGATCAGGGTTCGAGTCACTGGGATTAACTTGGTCAGAGAATCCTTTCTCAGGGACCAGAAGGCTCTTAAGTGGAACTGAATGCCCCTCATCTGAAATCTTGCTCCTTGGACCATTGCCACAGAGGCAGCCATGTGGCCCAGGAGCTGCAGAAAATGCCTTGCTGGTCGAGAAACATGGAGGGTGAATGAAGAGGCCAGTGTCACAAGGGTCCTTGTCCTGTCCAGGGGAAGGAAGGCTCTTGCCCTTATTGTATCCAGCTCCGCTCCTATGACGGCGAGGAGCTGCACTGGCTCTAGAACTGACTTTGAAAGATTCAGGAGGAATCCTAGAGAAGTGAGCAGTTGCTGAGTTATCTGTAGGTGTGACTTGACTTGGTCTGGAGACTGACCCACTATGAGCCAGTCGTCCAGGTATGGAAAGATGGAGATCTTTTTTCTCCTTAGGAAAGCAACCACATTGCTTTGAATTGATAGTGGCCTGAGGGCAATTCAAACCTGAGGTACTTTCTGTGGGAGCATCTGATGAGAATGTGGAAATAGGCATCCTTGAGGTCCAGGGAGACTAGCCAGTCCCTTGGCCCTAGAGAGGGTAGAATTATTCCCAGAGTCACCATTTTGAACTTTGGCTTTAAAAGGTGCTTGTTTAAATATCTGAGATCCAGGATGGGCCGCCATTCTCCTGTCTTTTTGGGGGTTAGGAAGTACCTGGAGTACAATCCTTTTCCCTTGTGTAGGGGTGGAACCCTTTCTATGGCTCTGAGAGCCAAGAGGGAAGATACCTCTGCCTCTAGGGCAAGGGCCTCAGAAGGATTTGCAGGTGGAAAGGATCTGGTTCTCATCTTGGGAAATTGTTTGAAGCTGAGAACCAGTCCCTGGCTTACTACTTCCAGGACCCATTTGGCTGATGTTAAAGACATCCAGTCCTGGACAAAGTAAGCCAGCCTGCCCCCTACGGTAGTGGAGAATCGGCCCGGGCAAACCCATCAGGGTGCCTGTTTGGCAGGAGCTTTAGGCCGAGGGGTGGTAGCAGGCCTGCTTATACCCCGTCTGCCTCTCCCTCTGAAGAACCCCCTCTGGGCAAAGGCAGAAGAGGAGGCCTGGGCTTGGTAGAAAGGCCTATGAAAAGGCCTGCCCCTGCCCCTGGAGTGCTGCCTCCGGGGAGTGCCTTGCCTTCTTTCCTTGGCCTGAGCACTCCTATAGGTGGTCCTGTACTCATCAATTTTCTTCATGTAGTTCTCTGTCTACTCCCCAAACAGAGAATTACCAATAACAGGAAAATCCATGGCCTTAGTCTGGGTATCCTGTGACAGGCTAGTTCATCTGAGCCAAGCCATCCTACGAAGGGCCACAGATGTAACCATGACTCTAGATGAAACATCACTGGAGTCCACTGCAGCATGAAATTGCACCTTGGATGCCTCAATACCATCTGCAGCCACCTGCTCCAGCTCCTTGGCAAGCTGGCCAGGGACCTGTTTAGCTAGAGCCATCACAGTGCCCCACCTAGACTTCTGGTATTTAGCTGTGTAGGCCATATAATTAGCCTGCCTGAGTCCCAAAGATGCTGCTATGTACTGTTTCTTTGCCATGGCATCAATCCTCCTAGAGTCCTTATCTGGGGGGTGTGAAGCCAAGGGTATATTTGCCTTATCACAGGCAGCAGCCTGCACTACCCCAACATGGCTGCATTGCTGGGAAAGTAACTCCGTATCTGAGCCTGAAAGAGTATACCTCTTATCCATTCTTCTGTCCACAGGAGGTATAGAATTAGGAGTCTTTAAAATTTTAAATGTCGGTTTCCCAAAAGACTTATGGAGGGGAACAGACAGTCTCCTGGACTCTGGGATGTCCATCATCTCAACATAAATCAGGCTCCTCCTGATCCTCTACTGCTTCCTCCATAGGAAGCTGGAGAGTTTCAGCCACTTTTTTGTAAAACATAAAGTGGGAAGGGGACTCAGAAAGCCTAGGAGGAGAAACACCTGAAGGTCTGTCTGGGGAGATGTCCGGGTCAATGGGCACATCCAGACTTTCATCATCACCATCACTATCCTCATACTCTCCCTCATCCTTCTCAGTTTCATAAAAATCCTCTAAATTATAATCTGGAACCAGGTGAACCGACCGAACCGAGCCCCTAACTGATGGTGCCGGTTCGGTCGGAACCGGAGTTAGCGACTGAACAATCCTTATCGCTTTGGCTATTTCATCAGCGGTCGGAGAAAGAACTGGTGGATCCGAACCGGCTGACTTATCCCTTCTTTTTCTTTTAACAGGAACCGACTCCTCAGAGTCAGTTCTCCTTTTGCCCGAAGAAGTTTCGCCCTGGTCAGAGGGCACTCCTTCTGGTTCGGTTGGAATCGAACCGGACTGGCCATCCAGGTCAGCAGACTTTTTGGCCTCCCTTTCCCTCAGCCTACCTACTCTCTTTTCCTGCTGGGTAGCTGTGGGAAAACTTTTACAAATCTGGCAGTCTGAATCGAGGTGGTCAAACCCCAGACAATAAACACAGGTGGTGTGGGGGTCAGCCTTAGCAAAGGCTTCCCCACACACACTACAGTGTTGAAACCCAGTGGGCGTTTTTCTCTTGGGTTTCTCAGACATGTCCAGTCCTAACCAAACTTACCCTTTTTTCGGCAATCCGCCAGGCAAGACACCCTTATTGGTTCCTGACCGTGTTACGGGCCGTGGAAAAAAATGTAATGAAATCCGTTTTTTTTTAGAACCGATAAGGACCGGTTACCACACTCTAAGAAGCAGAACAAACTTTTTGTACAAGCCTGATCAGTTCAAACCGAACCGATCCAATGTTTACAAGTTCCACACAGAAGCTAATAATAATAAACCTATCTAGTACTCACGGTACCACAGACAGAGACTGAACCGACAGGTTAGATAGAAGAAATTCGGTTGAAACCGAGGGAAAAAATGACACTTTAACCGACTAAGTTGAACCGAGCGAAGGAGAAATCTCCAGAGCAACTGTTCAGTGAGGCGGAGTAAAGAATCTGGCGGTTTGGGTTCAAACAACAACAGACAGAGTCTCAACCGAGCTCGAGCTCAGCGTTCCATGCCTTGCATGGAAAGTTAACTCTTTCCTCTCCGGGGCAGTTCAAAGGTTGGATATCACTGCAATAGTCAGAATACAAGAAGACTTCATGTTGTTTGAAAGATGGATTATTTTTACTAACAGTTTGAAATGTAAGGGTGATAACTCACTAGTTTCAATGCACATACAAAACAATTATTATAAATGTAGAAAGTGTTGTAATAAAACCTAAACCACACTTAATAAAACAGATGATGTCCCATTTAACCTACAGTCAATGGAGGGCCAAGATCCTCAGTGACATCATTTCCTGTCAGGAGCCTAAAACATATGGCTGCCCCCAGCCCTTAATTACAGACTGATTTACATATGATTAACTCTGGACTGCAAAGGCTCACAGATAAATACGATGGCTCACTCAAAATTAGCTTTTTATGGTCTTTCAGACATTAAGAAACCCTGCTGATGACAGTTCCCCTTTAAACATAGTGTTTTACCTGTCCTTAATTGTAACGCCAATCCACCAATATGTTGGCAATATTGTTGTTCTATTCTATGTACCTTATCCCCCATGTATATTAACTGTGACTGTATGTATAATCACTGTTTTTATCCACTGTAACCCCCCAGGTCGCACCGGAGAAGAACAACTTGTTGCTCAGTGTGCCTTCCTGGTGAAACATTTCAATAAATAAGAATACAAAATATTGTGCTTCTACCTGGATTTGAACCACAGATGCTTTGCTTGCTAACTGAAAATACATCCAATGTGCATCCAAACTACACTGGAGTAAGATACAGCTCCTGTGGTGCAGAGGTTAAGTTCACAACCTATGACACAGGCTACCATGGTTATACACCCAGCAGAACCATGCACCCAACAGAAGTAGGGGTAAAATGATAAGATCAAACAAAAAAAAAGATATCCTGGCTAGTGACAACAGCAAAAGCAACATAGTTAGTTCATTCAAAAGTTTCACCAGGAAAAGCATACTGCACTGGGTAGCAGTTCGTTTACTGATACGTCCTGGGCGGAGGGTGAAAAGGATGACCAGGAAAAATACACAAATAGAATACAACAGGTATGATCAGATCACAGTAACAGATAACAATTAGACAGAAGCACAGTATAATACAATATGTTTACAGTTACTTCATGTACAGTTAACTTCACATACCAGCAGTGGAAATGCAAAACAGAAAGATAACAGTAAGGAATCAATAATGTGCTTCTCAGATTCAATTTGATCGGGAGTGGAGGGGTGCTGTAGCAGACTTTTACACGGCTGGAGGGAACAGAAGCGAGATGAAGGAAGGATAGTGGGGGGTACCCCTGAATTTACGAGGGTGCCAAGTGTAAGGGGAAGCATGGGGGCTTGTTGTAGGAGAGGAAAGGGAAAGCGAAAGGGCTGAAGTGAGGAACAGAAATGGAGGAAGAAGCAGAGGGGAGCATGAGATTGAGGAGAGGAGGGGTCAAGGGGGGGACAGGTGCCATTGCGGGGGGAGGAGGGGATCGGGTGCAGCTGCAGGAATAATAGGTTGTTGTTACTGTTGTCACAATGGACATTTTTTAAGTTACTGTCATCACAGTGGAATACTGAACCAAACAGCAGCTTTCACAATGCTGATAACATTACAATGCCTAGTACAGCACTGAAGCCAGCTGTTAAAATCAAAGAAAAACAGCAAGATCTTCAAACAAACTGCAGATTTAAAAGCTATAACTTATAAACTACTGTTGTATATATTGAATATGCAATAGCCTGACTCAAAATAAGCAACTTATTGTAACCCCTAGGTGGCGCTATCCCAAGGGCTACTACCCCTGCCTGCACGGCTAGTAGCAGGTTAAGGGGCCTGAGTTCTGAAACAGGTACCTCCACCCGGAGGTCAGGGTTGGTAGTGGTCAAACTAACCTGGGTACAGCCCTCCGGGACACTGTAACCCCCCCCTTTCCTTCTAGTGGCCTGAGCAATATACAATAATCACTTTCACAGTACCCCTTGTATACCATACCTGTACCCATACTGTTTGAACTTACCACCAGGGCTGGTTCCTCTGGCTCAACCCTGGGGACCCCCTGTAAAATCAGGTTATGCATAGTAAATAGCAACAGTACAGTACTCTTGGCACAAACTGGAACCAGTCAGGTTAAATGCAGCAAAAAAGTCAGATCTGATTTATTCAGGGGACTTGAACAAGGAAGGGGTGCAATCAGGTTAATTAGCTTAAAGGCTATATTAATCAAACAGTTATGCATGCGTTTTAAGTCCCCACACAGTCACATACTCTGGGTACCCAGGTAGGAAAATGGTGGGCTAGCCAGGAATGTTGCAGTGGGTTGGGGCCCTGTGATGGAAGAAAGCAACATGCACAGCACACACTACTTGTAATCCGGAGCTGGAGGGCTCAGTTCATGAAAGAAAAAGCAACAAGACAATCAGATGACAACACTTTAGATTTAGCTGTTGTTGCAGGGAGCTACCCTGATGTTTACTCACGATACCCAATACTGGACATAGGCAGGACAAAATCGAGACTGCAGGCTGTTGAGCTGGAGTGTCTGGAGAAACGGGGCCCACATGAATCACCGAGGCATCGTTCCTGTTCAAGTGTTGAGCAGGGGGCTGATCCCTAGGCAGGTCTCTCGTCGATGGCTTTCTCTGTGCAGCAGGTAGTCGGACTGGGACAGTGTGGCAAGGATCAGGCCGAATGGAGATGATTTTGGATTCAGACCATGGGGCTGGATGCGGCTTCCATCAAGCAGAATACAGTTCAAACCACAGTGGGGAACCAAATCGCGACCCACTATAAGCACACAGCACATTTACACATAAGGAAATTCCACTGTACCAGGCAAAAGGCTCTCCGGTCGCAATTACAGAGTCTCTGCACAATCCGGGAATTCAGAGGTGGCTGAAAGTCCAGACAGGCCAATCGCATTCAGCAAATCTTTGGTCTTCTTCAGTGGCTTACTTCGCTCTCCAAGTTCTGATTCAGTCCGAAAAAGGCACAAGTTCCCTCTCAAGGACAGCAGGCAGGCATGCAGGCCAAAAACTCAGGCCTTTCCACAGTTCTCACGCGTGAATCCACTATGAATTGCTGCTCAAACTACCTCGAGCTGTTACTTCTTCACTTCCCAATTTAGATCTAACTAAAACTGCAAGCAGTGTGGGACTTTCCCCAAGATCCAAAAAGTTTGGTTGGCTGATCTGTCTGTCAGTCACAACAAGGGCTCCCCCTCTAGGCTATTTTAGGCGCCAAAAGCCCAAAACTACAATTCCTACAAGTTTTGGCCCCATCAAGCCCCTGTACGCAGGTTCCATTTTACAGTCCCAAATGTACTGATTGACCCATTCTGACAGTCCAGAACCAAGATGATGGAAACAAACAGAACTGTCCATGCTGCAAAGAAGATAGGTTAGAACAAACTGCAACATCATTACTATTCTAACAAATGATCAGCAAACAAGCACATCTTCTAACAGAGCTCCCTTTTAGATTAATTATGACTGCAATCCAGGCAGCTCTTAAAAAGACAGTACACAGAGGCTATATAGGCACTCTCTGGCAATCACATTTAAACTTCAAAAATGCAGGACACCAGCCTGGCAGTGAGCATTTAGACAAGCTCAAGGAAGACTTTTCGGGAACCCCCATTTGTATGGGAGTTACATTATCATCACTTGTGAGTGGGCAGGACTTTTCATAATTCACTTGTGGTTCTGCCACTCGTGAGTTATGGTCCTGCGCCCTCACACTTTAAGATAAATGGCAAATTTGAGTCAGCCCATTACGCATCACATAAACTATCTAACTCACGTGTTCCTAAAAGGAACATTCTGTGGTACCTTTTTGCATACTGGTGGGGGGGGGGGGCATCAGTCATCATCCAGAATAGGAGGTAGGCCTTTTTATTTTCTCCTGCCCAGGCCATGAGACACTGAGCATGAATTTAAGTGCTCCTCTGGGTCCCAGGTGTTCCTGGGTGCTGACTCAGAGTAATGCTATGAGGAAGTCAGGTAGTGGGACACAGGTCTGATGACCCCCCCCCCCTCCTCCTAGGGCAGTATCCAAGCAGACGCTCAATCCTGCTGTGCAAGCTAGTCCGCACAGAACTGGCAGGATGAGATCCTTTACTCAGGAATCAGGTTGCGACAGACAGTGGTTTAATACGAAGAGATTACAGTAACTACTTTCTTGAACTCGGATTTATTTTCCAAATTACAAAATACAGCTCACTGTTTAAATTAATCTTTTGAATTACATTTACTTTTCCCATCAGTACATGGCTAACCAGAACATTTTAACAGATCAACGTGCCTGTCTTCAGTTAGAATACAGCTCAACAGAAACTTCCCATCCTACAGAGAGCGCAAACTATCAGTTGTAGGACAACTGAGGAGGGTACCAGAGCTTCAGCAAAATTTATTTTGCTGAAAATTATTACTTTCCAGGGGTCCAAATTAGAAATGATGTTGGGTTTTTGGCAGTCAAAATACTTACTAAGGCTGAAATTCAAAAGTCGATATTCTACAAGAGGCCAGTTTTATGGAGATTAAAACAAAACAATATTACTCAAATACCCATTTATGTAGGTAAACAACTGTCCTGTCAGGAAAATGTCATGTCATCTTTACTAAACTTGCTACTTTTTATACATAATTATTTTGTTTAATTAGTTAGTTTACTGATAACTTTGGAGAATAGTTTTAACCACAGGTTCCCGTTTACAAAGGTTCCATGTCAAATACATAGTCACATAAAACATTACAAGTACAATAATCATTCCAGAGGAAATGAAGTTGAGTCTGGCCCAAAGCACTTAAGACAGAACAATTACATACAGTTTTGAAAAAACCCATATAGATTGTTGTACTGTATAAAAAGTCATAGGATACATACAGAAAGTGAATAAAACAATTTAACAGTTACAGTTGCAATGGACAAGGGCAAACGGCAAAGATCTCTTAAACTGATTAATCTTGAAGAGATTCAGCAGAGTATCAAGGCAGTTTGTTTAACCAGTTACTGGCCCTGACAACAAATTACCGCTTGCCCAGCTGAGTATGCCAGAAATGCATCTTAGGGCATTCCTGGCCATATTCCTGGTGTTGTACCAGTTGGAGATGGTACGGAAGCAATTTGTTAAAGCAGGGGATTTTAGGCCCAGAAACATCTTTTTGGCTAGCAAACAGGTCTGGAGCTTTATTCTGCAGTGTAAAGGTAGCCAGTTAGTGAGTGCATAAAGGGTACAGTTATGTGTGCAGTTACCTGCACCAAGTACAAAGCAGCACGCCTTATTACCGATCAGCTTTACTGTGTTTAGCACCATGTCACAGGTAGCTGCCATAATCTATAAGTGACAGAATCAGTAATCTGTTATGGGGAAGGGGGGACTGCTGGCACCACTTAATAGGTAGTTTGTATAAGGGTATACAGGCATTATGGCCTGAGACTTCTAGATCTATTCTGGAAAAATGGAACCAAGAACTGAACACCTCCTATACTTATGAACAACGGGTTAGGTAGTCCCTGTTGCCTCTCTGAGCTACTGCCTCAGCTCGTTGAAGGCAGTTTGCCTGGAAATCACCAGAGCTATTTTATTACCCCTAGGATACAGGCAAAATATTTGGGAGACCATTTTGGCTCATACTGGAGGGGATTTTTGGTCCTGTCCCATACTGGAGGACTTCTGGTAACAATTACGAACCCATTTATCTCTCCTTTCCATGGAACCTTGGATGCCATATCCTGACATTCTCCTCCTGGCCATTCCTCTGGAAGGGTAGAGGTGTCGGTCACGCTCATTGTTACATGTTTATCTCCTGGCTGCAAAGAAGGCCATTACCTGGTTGGCTGAAGTCCCCCACCACCACCACCACCGAAATATACTTCAATGGCAGCAGACTGTGTCTCAGATTTATACCTTAGAGAAATTGACTTACCAACACAGGGAAAATTCAACACTTCCATGATCGATGGCAACCTTGGGTATTATATTGTACGTTACAAAATACTCAGTTTGTCCCTTAAGAGTACCAGGACTCCTTTGAAAGGTGAAACAGAATTTGACCCACAGCCTGGCAGTTATTATTTGGGGGGGGGGGGGCACCTGATCCGGCTGCTATACAGAGATATGTAATGTTTCTGACATATCCTGTTTGTAATTACTTATTTTAAGTTACATATCACACTCTGCCTGTATTATGAATGTACTGACCTACCTATTACACATGACATAAAACCTTTTTTCTTCAATAAACTTTAAATATGAAAAAAAGAACTAGTAATCTGTAACTGATTTATTTTCAGACCCAGTAATCCAAGATGTATAACAGATTACTTTTCTAAAGTTGTCTTAATCCTGGACGGAGTCCATATATAGTGCAACAGGAGGCAGTCTTGGGCCTTTTATGGAAGGTTGTCTTTTTAATAGCAGTTCCCACCCACTTCTTGTGAAATCAGGGTATAGAAAGTTCCATCACTCCCCATAAAAAGCAATGGGGGTGGTTCAAGGACCTTACAAAATGACATTTGGCTGCGGTCTGTCATAGAAGTCTCCTCGCCTATAGAGTTCCCATTCTCAGTGTGTAACAGCTGTTGGTTAGTTTATAGTAATCTGACACAGTGAGGTTTCAAGGGAGTCCCTCTTCCTTTTGATGGAAAATGTAGCTTCAATTTTTTATATTTTTTTTGTAATTTCTGTTTATCTCCGCCTGCTGTCCCCACTGGAGTCGCACCATCGGGAGTCATCAATCAAGCCTGTCTCTGCCAATGCCTTACCTGCTAGTCCTGGTCCATCCATCCTGCCTCAGATACCCCCAGGCGGGGTCAGGGTAGAAGCGGACCCCCGAATGTTGCATGTGTCAGGGTCCAGAGGCTGCAGGCAGGCATTGGCACATCGAGACCCCAGGCTCGGTGCTCCGTCTTCCCGGCTCCAGTGGGGGTGTTTTCCACTTTTCTGTGGGAGGTTGCGGGCCCATACATCAAGGCCCGAGCGCAGACATCAGCAATGTCCCTCCCCCTCCTTCCGCGAAGGAGCAGCCCCTGTGGCTGATTGGTCACCGACCAATGCCCTCGACCAATCAAGCCCCTGGGACCCCAGCTTTCCGTCATGCCCCCAGCCTCCGCCAGGGATCGCCGCTTGCCGGGTTGAAGAACCCTCCCTCCCCCGAAGAAGACAAGCTGTCGTCGGACGCTCCAGCCTGTCTCCCCCAGCCAACCCCCAGCGGCCCGAGTTCGCTCCCGAACCCGAGTCGCCAGCGTGGTGCGAGGTGTGGCGTCCAGCGCCTCAACCCTCAGCACCACCGGGCAGGCGGTAGCTTCAATTTTAACAGAGTTAAGCAAATGACTGTCTTTGATGTATGTGCTCCCTAGGTCCAAGAAACAAACACAATACAGCACATCAACATTGCAATAAAATCTTAATTACAACTACAAGAAATAAACATAATACAGCACATCAACACTGTAATAGGATCTTAATTACAACTACAAGAAACAAACATAATACAGCACATCAACACTAACAGGATCTTAATTACAACTACAAGAAACAAACATAATACAGCACATCAACACTGTAATAGGATCTTAATCACAACTAGAAGAAACAACATTATACAGCACATCAACACTATAATAGGATCTTAATTACAACTACAAGAAACACAAGCAGCTTGAGCGGCAACGGGGGGAGGGGACTTCAGTACAGGGGAGTTAGGTAGGATCCCCACGCAATAAAGAGAGTCTGGAGCAACACACCACTAGTCGAGAATAAAAGTGTATATCAATACCTCTGCCAGGGCCACTCTTACAGTTGTAAGAGTGGTCTTGCATGCATTCTTAGGGTATGAGACCTGCAAACCAAAGATGAGTGGTTCTGATAACTTAAGATTGTGAGACCACTCTTACAACCGTAAGCGTGGTCTTGGAGGCAATAATAATATGTTACTGATTGATCTTGATCAAGAATATAGTAATTAAAAAAAAAACTTTACCAGAACATGCCTGTTTCAGGGGCAGCTGCGCGTGAGACACTCTTCACAGAACAAAAGTGTCTCACACACACAGAAGAAAGGAGCACTCCAATTGGAGGCAGTATAATGCTGTGGTTTAGGGCACTGAGCTGCACACTTGGAGACCTGGGTTTGAATCCCACAGCTTCCACTTCCATACTATGCCACCTTAAGCAAGCCACTTAACTTCCTTGTGCTCCCAGGTCATACTTGGAAATAAGCTCTAGTTTAGTGTGCCTTTACTGGTTAAGTAATGCTTCCACACTCCCTCGATATAAGAAGTTCCAGGCACAAAACCAGTACTGTCATCTAACCAGACCAACAATGCACAAGAGTTTTATGCTATGGCAGTGACACTACACAAAGCAGGAAAAGAGAAGACAAACAGGAGCGAGACTGGCCACATGGTACAGTGGTATTACGGACACAAAGGTGAATCTGAACACACAACAGCTGGTGGTCAGTGGAGCCATACACAAGCCAAGAAGCAGAGCCCGTAATTGCTAAACAGCTCACTATTGGTTCACCAGTTTAATGGCAAGAACAACTCTGTTCTTCGGTTTCCAAGGAGCAGACATCCCCACATCAGAATCCGTCACCACCTGCAGCAATATGGAGAGAATACTTAATGCCCATGGAATCACAGAGCTGCTGTCAATGTCTCCGCTTGGACCGTGACTGGCAGCTTTGCCTGCTCCACGGGGTTACCAAAACAGCCTGTAGCTGGAGCAGACACCCACTCCATAGCCCCACCAGCACAGTCCTCCATATTTCGGTGGTGGTGGTGGGGGACTTCAGCCAACCAGGTAACGGCCAAGACAATGGGGCATCACACTAATTTAATACAAACCACAAATTTTGCAAGCAGAAAATGCCAATGGTCCATCAAGTTTGCCCAGTCCATACTTTATAACTCAATGTCTAGCACTGCAAGAGCTTATGCAATGCTGCCCATTTGTACAGCTGCTTCGCTACTCGACTAACCATCACTAGACCACCCCCTCCCCATTATTTTCACTATACCCATGTGTCCATCCCACCCAATCTCATAACCTGTAATTGTGTCTGCATTAACCATCTACCTGAGTAGATGGTTCCACTTGTCCACCACCCTCTCCATGAAGAAGTACAGTGGTGCCAGCCAGGATGCAATGCAGTATATCACAAAATGCTGCAGTATGCTGCAGGGAACAGTGTAATTCAATTAAGCAATAAACCACGAGAGGGTTTGGGTTACGGGGGGAGGGGGGTTACCATAGCTGGCATGGTTTGGCCATGAGGCTGCAGGCCGAGTGGTCAAATCCTCACCATCCAGGGTAAATCCTCCCATAAACCCACTCCCCCGAGTGGCTTATTGTGATTATATTATGGCTTCCTTTTTTTAAAATACAGAAAAAATTTTTTTTCCATTTTAAATAGTTTTTCTTTACTTTATTGCTGTGCGAGACAAAATAGTCCTGGGTTGCATTTCCAGGTTTTGTGATGGGGGTGAGGGGTACTTCCAGGTATGAGTTTGTGGGCACAATGCAGTGACAGTGGTGTTCGGGGGAATTTCTTCTCAACTGCCATTTTTTTTTTAAATTCCAATTTATGGACTACTGGGAGTGAATGGGGCAGCAGCAAAGAAGACTCAGACCGGGACAGAGCGAAGCCGGAGAGCAAGCAAGACCAGTCTGGGGGAGAGAGAGAGAGGAGAGGGAGGGAGGGGAGGGAAACAAAGGAGGTGGGTGTAGCAGTACAGAACTGTTTATTGGGAAGAATTTTAAAATTACTACTGAACGCTTCACGTTCCAACATGGTTTTGGAACGCTTTGTTTGGTTTAAATTAAGGATGGGAGTGTGCAAATCCCATTGCCTCCTGTACGGGACAAGTACATGTCCCTGAAGGGCAAGTATAAAAAGACGGCTAATTTCATTTTAATGAATAAGGGCAAGTGAAAATTCAGTTACAGTCATGGCTGGGCAAGTAATAAAAGTTTTGATTTGAACAGCCCTGATTGAGGAGTGCAGACAGCAGTGTTTACCGGGAATCCAACATGGCGGATTTCTCTTTTGTGTTCAGTGGCCGGAGTGTTTCTTTGAAAATGCGGCTGGTTGGCACCTTTTGTGTAGGTTATTGTAGGATTTGCCATGGCAGAAAGGTGCCAGACAGCCAATCACAATACAGGATTTTGTCTTTTTTTGGATGCCCATGGTGTAACAGTAAATAAGCCATTTTGTCAAGCAGTATTTTGTGACATATCACTTAACTGCAAGTTACTGTGCTACATCGTGGCTTGCTCCACTATTTCCTCACATCCCTCCTGAATTCCCCTCCCCTTAGACACACCTCATGCTCCTCAAATCCTTCCTCAATTCACACACACACACACACACACACACACACACACACACACACACACACACAGCAGCTTACAGTCATGCTCTCTTGTCACAAACTCCTCACAATGACTGAACTGTTGCTGGCAGTACACCCTGTTTATTCTCTTCAGATTTTTTTTTTTTAATTCTCATTATCCTCCATGGTCCTGACAACTAGGACCTATTTTGGCTGTCATAAGCGCCCACTCCTGTCCTCCCAAGGCCCTCCTACCTGAATTGCTGGTGTCATGGTCTACCCACTAAACAGCACAGTTAGCTGTTCCCCCTCAGCTTGCCCCACTGAGTTGTGGTTGCCATCAGCTCGTTAACGATGCCCTACACCATCTGGTGAATCACTGCAGTGCAAGTGAAAGTAGGGAGATCCAGGACCAGGCAGGCGGGGCCCTGCTACAAACGTGGAGGGCCTGATGCACAGTCACCCTCCCAGTCAGCGGCTCTTTTCCTTGTTCAAGGTCCCCAGGAGAAGCAAAACTTGTGGTCATGAGGTACATTACCCCCTGCTACCATTTATGGACCAAGCTTTTGCAGGGCACTGCAACCCTCCCTCCAAGGACAGCAGTCCAAAGGACCTTCAATCCTTCTCACCTAGGCTGACCTTCTAATGTTCCAAGCTCATCCCCAAACTTGAGTCAGCACCGCAAGTGGTAGTGTTACCACTGTACTAGTGGGCCTACTTATTCTCTTTAGATTTAAAAGTTTCAAAAACTTTTAGACATACACCACATTTCTTTCTGGCCTCCACACAGTATATATTCAGGTCAGCCAGTCTTTCCTCCTAGGTCTTCCCCTGTTGCCTATCATTCTGGTTGCCATCTTCTGGATGGATTTTAGGTGGTCCTTGTCCTTTTTAGGATGAGGGTTCAAAGAATTCAGCACAGTACTCTAGATGTGGCCTCACAAATGAGCAATAGAGGGGCAAGGTCACTTCCTTCACTCTACTAAAAAAGGCCCTTCCTTTGCACCTTCCCATCCTGCTGGCTTTTCCACATGTGCATGACCTTACACTTTCCTGGCATTTAATTTTAGTTACCATATCTTGGACCACTTTTCTAACTTCTCTTGGCTTTCTCTCATATCATGTTCCAGAAAGACAGGTCAGAGAGGAAAGAAGGAGGGGGTTGTTTTATATTTGAAGGATGGTCTAAGGGCTACTGAGATACAGGAAAACAAGGAGACCATGACGGGCTGGAGGTACTATGGGTCAACCGAGAGACAGGGTCTGGAGACGTTATTTGCACAGGGGTGGTGTACAGGCCTCTGACACAGGTGGAGGATTTAGACAGAGCCCTGAGGGAAGCCATTAGCAAAATGCCTGCAAGGGGAAGTTTTGATTAGGAGGGACTTTAAACTGTCATATACTGGGGTATTCTCACCGCAGCTGTATCAAGAGGCAATGCCATCCTGGACTTCATACAAGGGGCATTTCTCAGGCAGCTGGTTTTGGAACCCACTAACGATGGGGCATTGCTGGACCTGGCACTTACAAACAGAGAGAGAGGGAGAGGGAGCACTGCTGATGTCACATTGGGTAGTCCCCTGGCTACACGTGATCATTGTATTTTGTGGTTTGGCATACAGATTGGACAGGGGAAAAAAAAAAACACTGAGACAAGGGTCCTGGACTTCAGATCTCAAAGAAATAGGAACTGCCTCAGAGAATACCTCAAAGCAGGGGAAGGCAGAGGGGAAGTGGAGACTCAATGGAGGGTACAGCACAGGCAATGGCATGCTGTTTGAAGGAACTGAGCTAGGGAAAGAGGAGGAAGAGGCCACTACGGTTCTCTAAGGAAGTGCCAAAGGCAGTGAAGGAGAAGAAAAGTAAGCACCAGGGAGAGAGGGAAGTGGACACAAGTCCATTCTCAGTGGAAAGGGTCCAGAATGAATTGGAAGTCTTAAAGAATAGTAAGGTGATGGGGCTGGATGGGATTTATCCAAGAGTCCTAAAGAAACTGAGCACAGTGCTGGCTGCCCCTCTAGTAGTGCTTTTTAGCACCTCAGTGGAGCTGGGGGAAGTTCCAGAGGACTGGAGGAGAGCAGATGTAGTCCCTCTGCACAAAAGCAGAAGTACAGAGGATGCTAGCAACTACAGACCAGTCAGTCTCATAACAGTGGTAGGGATGCTAATGGAGACACTACTGAAGGAGAGGTTCATGGAGCACCTGGAGGCAAAAGGGCTGCAAGACCACCAGCAGCATGGTTTCACATGGGGAGGTGATGTCAAACTACTCTCACAGATTTCTTTGACTAGGTGATCAAGGAGGTGAATCACAGGAGAGCAGTGGACATGGCCCATCTGGACTTCAGTAAGACGTCGACACTGTGCCACAAAGGAGGCTAATCAAGAAACTAAGTGGCCTGGGGATGGGGAAAGTGACAAGCTGAGTATCAAATTGGTTAAAGTATAGGAGGCAAGGGTTGGTGGTAAATGGTAACCACTCAGATGAAAGAAAACTGATTAGTGGGGAGGGGGCACAATGTTCAGTGCTGGGACCGGTCCTCTTCAATGCCTTCATAAGTGACACCTCGAAGGAGCTTGAGGGTAAGGAGCATCTCTTTACGGATCGTACATATAGCTATGTAACCCCCCTACAAATGGGGGTTCCTGAAAAATCTTCCTTGAGCTTGCCTAAATGCTCACTGCCAGGCTGGTGTCCTGTGTTTTAGCAGTTTAAATGTGATTGCCAAAGTGCCTGTATAGCCTCTGTGTACTGTCTCTTTACGAGCTCCCTGGATTGCAGTCATAAGTAATCTGAGAGACAGCCCTGTTGAAACATGTAACTATTTGCTGAAAATCATTTAGAGTGATAATGATAATGTAGTTTGTCTAACCTGCCTTCACTGCAGTAAGGACTGTTTTGTTTATCCTCACCATTTGGCCTGGGACAGCGAAATGCACCAATCAGTACTGGTGGGACCTAAAATGGAGCCGGACTACAGGAGCTGTCTGGAGTCAAAATCTGTATGAAGTTGTAGTTTGGGGCTTTTGGCGCCTTTTTGCACCTGAAGTGGGAGCTCCAGTTGTGACTGACAGATGAATCAGCCAACCAAACCTTTTGGATCTTAAGGAAATTCCCAGGCTTGCTACAGTTTGAGTCAGATCTAAGTTGGGAGATGAAAAAGCATCATGTTTGAGACAGTCAAGCAGCCGTCTGAGTAGTTTCGCACGGGAGAACTAAGGAAAGGCCTGAGTTGTGGCTTGCATGTCTGCCTGCTGCCCCTGAGAGGGAGAGAAGAGAATTATTTTGGACTAAATCCAAGTTTGTGAGAACAAAGTAAGCCACTGATTTTTTACCAGGCTCATACCTGAAGAAGACCAAAGATTTTGCTGAATGCGATCAGCCTGTCAGGATTTCCAGCTGCTTTTGAATCCCCGGTTTGTGCAGAGACTTTGTGATGGTGACCGGAGAGCGGTTTGCCTGGTACAGTAGAATTTCCTTACATGTAAATGTGCTGTGTATTGAAAGTGGGTCGTGATTTGGTTCCCCACTGTGTGAACTGTGTTCTGCTTGCTGGTACTGTAGAATCCTTTACATGTAAATGTGATGTATTGAAAGTGGGTCATGATTTGGTTCCCCACTGTGTAAACTGTGTTCTGCTTGCTGGAAGCTTTAGCCAGCCAAATTGGACTGAATCCGTGTTCCTCTCCATTTGGCCTGGGCCATACCAGACTACCCCACTGCACAGAGAAAGCCACTGACGAGAGACCTGCCTGGGGATCAGCCCTCTGCTCCACGCTTGAACAGGAACGGCGCCTCGACAAATCATGTGGGCCCTGCTTCTCCTGGCACTCCAGATTAACCACCTGCTGTCTCGATTTTCGTCCAGCCTGTGTCCAGTCTTGGGTATCATTAGTAATCATCAGGGTGGCTCCCTGCAACAACAGCCTAATCTAAAAGTGTGTCATCTGATTGTCTTCTTGTTTTCTTTTCACGAACTGAGCCCTCCAGCTCCAGATTACAAATAGTGTGTGTTGTGTATGTCATTTTCTTCCATCACAGGCCCCCAACCAGCTGCAACATTCCTGGCTAGCCCACCATTCTCCATCTGGGTACCCAGAGTGTGTGACTGCTTATGGGCCCTGAAGTGCATGCATAACTGTTTGATTGATGGAGCCTTTAAGCAAATTAATCTGATTACACCCCTCCCTTGTTCAAGTCCCTTAAATAAATCAGATCTAACTCTTTTTTGCATTTACCCTGACTGTGGTTCCAGTTTGTACAAGAGTACTGTACTGTTGTTATTTGCTGTGTATAACCTTGTTTTACAGCGGGTCCCCAGGGCCGAGCCAGAGGAAAGCCCTGGTGGTAAGTGCAAACAGTGTGGGTACTTGTGTGGTGTATCAGGGGTATTGTGAAAGTAATTATTGTGTATTGTTCCGGCCACTAGTAAGAAAAGAGGGGGGTTACAGTGTCCCGGAGGGCTGTGCCAGGTTAGTTTGACCACTGCCAACCCTGACCTCCGGGTGGAGGCACCCGTTTCAGAACTCAGGCCCCTTAACCTGTTACTAGCCAAGCAGGCAGGGGTAGTAGCCCTTGGAATAGCACCACCTAGGGGTTACATCTACAACAGGGTTGACATTCAGGAAGGGCTGGAGAGAGCACAAAGAGATCTGAGGAAACCAGAGGAATGGTCTAGGGGGTGGCAGCTGGGTTTCAATGCCAAACAGTGCAAAGTTATGACTCAGAGCTGCAGAACCCAGGCGATGTGTATAAGATGGGGGAAGTGGAGCTCACAGTCAGCAAGCAAGAAAGAAACCTAAGGATCATCATATCTGATGACCTCAGGGTAGCTGGGAAGTGTGACAAAGCTGTGGGAAAGGCCAGCAGGATGCTGGGGTGCATTGGGAGAGGGATTTCTAGCAGGAGGAGGGAGGTGCTGCTGCCATTGTGTCGCTCACTGGTGAGGCCGCCCCTGGAGTACTGTGTCCTGTTCTGGAGGCCACACCTCCACTTTGACATTTAAAGGGTGGAGGCAATACAGAGGAGGGCAATCAAAATGGTGAGGGGGTTGCACGAGAGGCCATATGAGGAAAGGCTACAGGAGCTCAACATGTATTCCCTGGAAGAGAGGAGAGCAAGAGCAGACATGACTGAAACCTACAAGTAGCTCACAGGAGTGAACAAAGTGGAGGGTCTACTGCAGAGAAAGGAAGGTACTAGAACAAGGGAGTATGCAATGATTCTACAGGGAGGGAAGTGTAGGAGAGACGTACAGAAATACTTCTCCATGGAAACGGTGGTGGATGACTGGAACAGCCTGCCAGTGTAGTGGGAGCAAACACTGTAGGAAGCGTCAAGCATGCATGGGATAGGCACAGGCTGGGGCATTTTAGGTGGAGGAACGAGGGGAAGGAGTGACACCTGTGACTAACTAGGTCAGTGGTGACAGAACAGGCAGGGACAAGGGGAAGACTAGATGGGCCTAAGGGTCCTTTTCTGCTGACTGAATCTGTGTTTCTCTGTAACCCCTTCCTCACGGTTTACCATGCAACATATCTTTATGTCATTCACAAGGAGACACATTTTGTCCTGGACTCATCTCATCTTCAGTGTCACATATAAACACACTGAAGAGCACAGGATCCAGGACGGACCCCTGGGACACCCACTGATCACCCTTCTAACTTCACAGTGCCTTCCATTTAGCTCAGTAAGTGCTGGGGGGTGTCTACTGGCACCTTGACTCACAGAATGTGTCTGTGCACTAGAAGACAGGCAGAACTCTGTACTTCTATCAGCCTAATGGTCACTCCAATATGGCAGTTGCCTGATGCCCACAAAACTATGTGATATCCCCATAGCCTCTTCTTTTATGAGATCTTTATGCCTCAGCCACCATTACTTACACCCCCCCACCAGTGAACATTACTTCCAGTATTCTGTGCTCCCACCCCCACCTCCCTGACCACCCACATGCTCACATTTTGGCATTCTTGAGGAATCCATGTGGAAAAAAAGTATAAGCCTTACTTAGTCAGTTACTGGGAGACAGGGCATCGGCTCTCTGGCTGATCGTGTTTCCACACAGATCCCCTCTCTGGTTCCACCCCTTCTTAGAAGCAGCAACAACAGCAGATCCTGGCACCATTTTCAGCCTGGGCAGCAGAAGCAAGGAAGCAGCAGGATTCCTCAGTCTGGACCTTGCACCTCACTAAAACTCCAGTAACTGCAGTGATGACAGCTCACTGGAAACAGGCGTGGTTCCAGAGGACAGCAGATGTGGTCCCACTCCAGAAGAGCAGCAGCAGGGAGGAGTCTAGCAACTATAGGCCGGTCAGTCTCATATCAGTGGTGGAGAAAATAATGGAAACCCTAGGTTAGTAGAGAGTCTTAAATCTAAGTAAGCAATAATACCCGATAGGGTGGGCAATACTGGGGAATACTGGACCACCCAGGGGCATAAGGAGGTCCGACACTGAAGTCGGAGGGCCTTATAGCCCCTGGAAGGTCCGGTATTCCCCAATGCCGCCCACTCTGGAGCGTATTATTGCACTTAGAAAATGGCCCACTGTATTAAATATGTTTCAAAAAAAAAAAATGTACATGTTAAAATGTTAAAAGTGTTACGTAAAAAAAAAAATTGTTCCTCCACATGTATTACAGTGCCTTCCTTTTTTTTTTGAGCTGAGGGCATTTGTCCTTGTCGAGCCTCCACAGTTATACCTTTTCACAGTTATACCTTTTGCTCCTGGTTTCAATCCCCCCCCCCAGAAGTTGTGCTCCGCATGGACTTACATTTGCATAAAGGTAAGGCTGTAGATAATTCGTATGCTTTTTCTGAGTTTGAAAATCCCCCTCATCATTTTATACTTTTTTCTGGGGGGGGGCGGCAGCTGAGAGAACAGGTCGATTAGGGAGACAGCCGAAATGTACATGCTGGGACGAGTGCTGCTTATAGCATTATTCTCCCCAATCGACATCTTGCTTAGTTTTTTTTTTTTTTTTATTTGAGGCCTGCACTAGTTTACGGCTCCAGTTTTAATTTGCTGAGCCTGTGAGAAGAATATTAGATCCGACGGTGTCCGTTTGCATCTCTTGTTTAGCGCTTTCTTTGTTGTGGTGGATCAGCATTGGGAATTGCAGTGGTCCAACAAATTTAAATGAAGTCATGAAGGTGATTACAGTATGTTTAAACAGGAAGAGTTTTATGTTATTTTGCTTTATATTTCTGAAAGGAAACGAAGACTGACCGAGGGGTGAGGGGACAGCCAGCCACCAGTCTGTCCACTAAGCGAGAGACAAGAAAATGGCGGCTGGCATGTTACAGAATTTGGGGTGCCCAAGAATACCCTTAGTGATGGGACACCCTGAATTAGCCCCTTTTTTAAGCAGGCTTTATTTAAAAATACCAGCCCACTTAGATGGGAGTCCTAGCCAATCGCAAGGCTAGGATCTCTTGGCCATTTTCTAATGGGTTACAAGACCAAAGGCAGCATGGATTCACAAGGGTTGGGGGTGGGTGTGTCATCTCTTTGACTGAGTAACTAGGGAAATAGATCAGGGGAGGGCAGTTGATGTGACCTATCTGGACTTCAGCAAGGCCTTCAACACTATACCACACTGGAGATTGATAAACTGAGCAGTCCAGGGGTGGGATCCAAAGTGGTAAATTGGGTAAGTTAACTGGTTAATGGATAGGCAACAGAGGGTGGTGGTAAAGTTCAGAGGAGGGCAACAAAGATGGTGCATGGATTGCATCACAAGTCCTATGAGGACAGGTTGAAGGCACTGAACATGTACTCCCTGGAGGAGAGGAGGGAGAGAGGGGATATGATAGAGACATACAAGTATCTTACAGGGAGGAACAGGGTGCAGGAATGCACTATTTTTAAGCGAAAAAGATGTTCCAGGACTAGAGGGCATGGGATGAAGTTGGAGGAGGGCGATTCAGAGGAAAGCGTGAGGAAATTTCTTCACAGAGCGGGTGGTGGACAAGTGGAACACCCTGCCAGAGGAAGTGGTGGGGGCTGAAACAATCACGGGATTTAAGAATGCATGGGATAGACATAAAGGAATTCTGGAGGTCAGGGGTAAGGGGCAACAGACTTCCTGGAAAACATAAACTGAACTTACAAACTTAAATGGGCAGACTGGGTGGGCCATAGGCCCTTATCTGCCGACACTGTCTATGTATCTATGTATCTATGTAAATGGCACTCACTCTACGGAGGGAACAGTGACCAGTGGGGTGCAGCAGGGCTCGGCACTCGGCCATTCCTCTTCAATGTCCTTACAAGTGACATTGCAGCAGAACTGAAAGGGAAGGTATGCCTTTTTGCAGATAACACCAAAATCTGTAACAGAGTGTATACTCGGAAGGGGGTAAAGAGAAAGCGTAGGGACCTTGGAAAACTCAAGGAGTGGTCAAGGGCATGGCAGATGGGGTTCGATGCTAAAAAGTGCAAAATCATGCACCTAGGGCATAGAAACCCAGGGGCTAAGTATAGGATGGGGGGTACTGGCAATCACTAAGCAGGAAAGGGGCCTTGTGGTAATCATATCTGATGACCTCAAAGAGGCAGGGAAGTGTGACAAAGCAGTGGGCAGCGTCAGTGGAATGCTGAGATGCAGAGAGAGAGACATACCTCTCAACTGTCCCTGATTTTCAGGGACGTCCCTGATTTTGCCTCAAAATTTTCCTCTATCCCTCGTAAAATTTGTGTTTTTGTAACAGAACAATGGTGATTAAAAGCAAAAAATAATGTCAAACATTAAAGTTACAGAGTTTGTTTTCTTCAGAAAATGCATCTTAACACAAATCCTTTCATTCTATCAGCTTTCTGAGTGAATAGTAAGCATTTTTAAGATGTGTCCCTCATTTGGGGTCTTTGTCCCTGGTTTTTTTAAGCCTTGTCCCTGATTCATGAGGTAAGAGGTTGAGAGGTATGGAGAGAGAGAGAGGTATCACCAGCAGGAGAAGGGAGGTTGGGCTACCACTGTACCGGTCGCTGGTGAGATCCCACCTGGGGCACTGTGTCCAGTTTTGGAGGCTGCATCTCAGAAAGGATATAGACATGGTGGGGGCAGTCCAGAGGAGAGCAACTAAAATGGTGTAGAGGTTACATCAAAGGATTTATCAGGAGAGGTTAACGGATCTCAACATGTACACCCCGGAAGAGAGGAGAGGGCATGATAAAGACGTACAAGTAATGCACAGGGGTGAACAAGATGCAGGAATGGGAGACTTCCAGTGACGTCACCGTCTCAATGGCCATCCAGTTGAAACGCTCCGGGGCTGTTCCAGCAATATTTAATCTAACCAGCGATAGACTTACATTAAAGAAAGAAATTTCTGATTACAGAGCAAGGGGAAATGACCTCCAATAGATCCCAGCACAGAAATTCGCAGGCCGCAAAGCTTAAAACACTGATGGAGTCTGATAAGAATTCATGCCATCCATGGGACGTGCGCTCGGCCTCCCCAGTAAGCAGCATCACCGACTCTGAAGAAAACTTTGACACAAACGACCGGGGGTGAGTCTATCAAAATCAGACGGCATAATAAAGGCAATACAGACAGCTGAATCCTCAGTCGTGGACCTTAAAGCCAAGCTAAAAGCAATCGACAAACGGACTATGGCTGTGGAGGAGTGCGCCGGGGGCCTAGCTGACTGATCCAGCCAACACGACCGGGCTATCCTCCATTTGCTGACCAGAGAACGGGAATTACAACTAAAGTTGGACGATCAAGAAAACTGTGCACGGCGGAACAACTTTAGAATTTATGGTGTACCTGAAGATATGGAGAAATTCTTTGAGTCAGTAGAGGAGTTTGTATTACATAGTCTGTGAGAAGTTCTGAAATCCCTGAAGATACCCCTCTCCCAACTGAGAGAGCACACTGTTCGCTAGCCCACAAACCAAAGGATCAAACACATGCTCAATCATAGCTCGTATGCTGAATTATCAAGACCACCAACTGGTGCTCCAAACAGCGTGGAAAATAAAGGAAGTTAAAATGGACGGTCAAAGATTGTTCTTTTATCAGGACTTTTCAGACCTTTTAAATGAAAAGAGAAAGCAAGTACGGGAGGTTATCAAGCAGGCAAAGGAGAAAAAAAATACTCATTCAACTCTACTACCCTGCAAAACTCCGTATACATACTGAAAAAGGCCCAGTCTTCTTTGAGTCCTTGAGAGAAACGATGCCAATGCTTAAACAGCTGGGCCTACGTTGTCCTGAGTTGCACAGTGACATACTGGAACACGAGATCTCCTGCTCGGCGTGGTCCCCATACTGGTCCAGGTTTTTAACAAACATAAGGAGGATGGTGGATTCCTGGGCTCATGGAAGGAGGCCTATATAACAGTTATCCCTAAGGAAGGAAAGCTCCCAGAAGCACGTTGTTCCTACAGACCACTCTCACTCCTTAACGTGGATTCTAAGATCTTCACAAAGATTTTAGCTAATAGGGTTAACACAGTCCTCCCAGACTTTGTCCAAGCAGGTTTTGTACAGAACAGGTACCTTAAAGACAACATAAGACGCTTTCTGAATATCCTACATGCAGGAAGGAAGGGAAAGAAACAGCATATTGCAACAGCAATCGACGCAGAAAAAGCGTTTGATCGCTTGCGTTGGGATTTCCTATCAGAAGTACTGATTAAATTTGGTTTTGGGGACCAGTTTATAGAATGGATAGAGGGAATTTACAATACCCCTACAGCTAGGGTTAATGTGAACGGTAAGATCTCAGACCCACAGAAGATTAAGAAGGGTACAAGACAGGGCTGCCCCCTATCCCCGATTCTTTTCACTCTTAGTATGGAGCCCCTAACCCAACTTATTAGAACACAAAAGGACCTGACTGGCATTACAGTGGAGGGGGAGGAGAACAGAATTTCCCTCTATGCAGACGACACCATGCTATACTTATGAGACCCGATAAAAACCTTTCCCACATTACTCTAGATCTTAATGGAATATGGCCAGGTGTCAGGTTTCAAAATAAATAATGACAAAACAAAGGTGATTTTAGTTTGTGGTTCACGCACCAGAACGTTAGAGCAACTAATTCCCTTCAGATTGGTCTTATCTCAGATTACATACCTGGGGATTTATCTTCCCATGGACCTGAAACAACTATACCATGTCAATTATGACAAACTGATCCAAGAGGTACTAACTGACCTGAAGAGATGGACTATCCTCCCCCTGTCCCTACTAGGGAGAACTGAATCCATTAATATAAACATACTCCCCTGTTTTTTGTGCTTGTTTAATACTCTTCCACTTCGGATCCTGAGTACGGCATGGAAAAGAATCAACAAAGCTTTACATCAGTTCATATGGGGAGGACAGAGGGCTAGAATTGCATGGGAGACACTGCAGAGAGTGAGGGAGGGGGGTGGCCTCGGGCTTCCCAACTTACGAACTTATTATCAAATAGCACAATTAGGATCCTGGGTAAATTTCCTAACAAACGACCCAAATAACACCTTGGTCTCACAAGAAATTCAAGGTGAGCCAGCCCGGTGGAGCTGAGGGTTGAGGCGCTGGATGCCGCACCTCGCGCCGCGCTGGTGACCCAGGTTCAGGAATGGACTTGGTCGGCAGGGGAAGGGTTGAGAACTGAGCGCCTGTATGGTGCTCTCCTCCCCGGATCAAGGGAGGGGACAGCCTGGAGAGCCAGAGACTCCCGGTGGAGACCGGAGGTACTATAGCGAGCCAGGCAAGCACGTACTAAGCGTGGCAGCGCAGGCAGGGTTGCTGTTGAGCGTCCGGGCATGCCCACGCATGGGGGACAGAACAAGGAAAAAATGGTCCTGGGGAGGCGACAGCACCAGCCCCATACCCACTGCCAAATGCGACCTTGCCGGCCTTCACGGATCCCCGCCCAGGGCCCGTCTGCAGCTGAGTCTGATCAAGAGAACCCAAAGGTGAAGGCCCCACCTCGGAGGGGTTAAGCTGGGGGTGCCAGCTGTGAGGCGGGGCAGGGGTGAAGAAGGTACGGATGGGGGCTTCAGGCAGGGCAGGACACAAGGTGGATGCCTGAGAGAGGCTCCTAGGACCGTGACCAGAGTGAAAGAAAGCCGACAAAAAAAAAAAAGACATTCAAGGTGAGTCAGGACTGACCCCACAACTAGATTTTAATGGGTCCCCAGCCCATCTCCTTAAAAAGACATATCAAACCCCTGGACTAAACAAACCTATAGAATTTGGGGTGAGATAAAGAAAGATTTAAAATTGGGGTACACATTGTCTAGCAAAACAGAATTTATTTACTGTACCCACTTTTCTCCCCCAAGGATGGACCATGTTTTTTCCCTCTGGAAAAGAAAGGGTATCAGGTTCTTCAAACAGTTCACTAACTCTGAACAAATTACAACTTTTCAAGCATTACAGTGGGAGTTCCAGCTCTCACCTCCACACTTTTTTTTTTTTTTTTTTTTAGGTACCGCAGGTGATATATTTTCTTAAAACAGGAACCAACTTGGCTGACGTAACAGCCGCCCCCCCCCACCCCCATTTGCTGACACAAACCATATGGAACTCAGTCCTGAGTTGGGCGAAAGGAAACAAATCTCTAGGCTTATGGTGGCTCATACAGCCTCTAAGGGCTTAACACCACCCCTTTGTCAGACCGAGTGGGAGATGGAAACAGATACTCAGTTAGATAAGGACAGTTGGAGGACTGTCTGGGAAGGGGTTAAACGTACTTCTGCATCTAATTACTGGAAAGAGTTTAGATGGAAAATTGTGACTAGATTTTTTAATACTCCCATAAGAACAAAGCATTATAAAGCTGGGAACACTGATTCATGCTGGAGAAATTGTGGGGGTAAAGGATCCCATTTCCACATCTTCTGGGATTGCCCCATCTTATGGCCTTACTGAACCAAGGTGGGTAAACACCTCGGGGAAAATGTTGGACTGTGAGAATGAACTTGGCTTCCAGAATCTGGTATTAGGTCTAGTACCCAAAGGCAAAAGATCCAACAGCCAGAGGTTGTTCACTGGCATCCTGCTGGCAGCAGCGGGTAAGGCCATAATGAGACGTTGGCTCTCCCAGACAGCCCCAACAGTGGAGGAGTGGATTGCCAATGGCATTGTAAAGGAAATTCCTAGGGTAGAAAGAATCACTGCAGAATTACGTCTGCAAAAAGATAAATACAATCAGATCTGGCTTCCCTTCATGCACCTGATAGAGAAGCTGCAGGGCATCCCAATCCTGGAGCAGCAAGCCTTAGGGTACTGAACCGAAGGAACTCCCAGATCAGAAGGGGCCCCGGTAACCTGACTAGGGGCTAGCAGACCCTGTGCTCAATCCCCCACTGGTTCCTGTTTACTTTCCTCTCCTATTCAGGGTGTACCCTGATCTTGTCCCCTTCCTAATTCAGCCATCCCCTTGAACAAACCAGCCATGAAATTTCTCATGTTTACTTTTTATTATTTATTTATTTTATGTACATATGTTATTAATGACTGGACATATGACTCCATGTGGAACTTAACCAAAACACGAATGGTACTAGATAAAAAACAGAATCCACAGCAAAACTGCAGGTCGAAGGCATCTGTTGGTCTTACCTGGAAAAGAAGAGACACTTATATAAGTGGTTCAATTTAAGACTACTGTATCAACTCCTTTTGTCAGTGTCTCTATATTTGATGACCTAATTATTGTGTATGAATTTTTGTCATATGCTCAACATTCAATAAAACTGAAGTAAAAAAAAAAAACAAGATGCAGGAATGGAGTCTCTTTCAAATAAGGAAAAAACACTAGGACCAGAGGGCATGCGACAAAGTGGGGAGGGGGGGCAGGAGGGAAGAAAGGAAGTACTTCTTCACTGAATGAGTGGTAGAAGAGTGGCAAACACCTGAAACAGACTGTCAGCAGGAAAGGTGAGGGCAAAAATAATGACATGTCTAATGCATGCATGGGATAGACACAGAGGAATATTAGTAAATAAGCAAGAAGGAGGGAGAGGCACCAGAGATTAAGTAGGGCACAGGAAAGCACAGAAAGCAGTCACATGGGCCTTGCGAATGATCAAACATAACACTTATAAAGGATCTTTAGTTTCTAACTTTCTTTATTTCACCAGGTAGTAAATTCAAAATTTGTTGGGGCTGCTGCAGTGAAGGGCTGTTCCCTAAAGGATTTGCACATCCTTATCTGCACTATTGAACTATTGTTCTTAAAGTATCTCCACTTCAGTCTTTGGCACTCCAGGACCTACATTGTGTACCTGGCAAACACTGCTTTCACAATCCTGCCCACAGTAACTCAGTACAAATTCTGGCTGGACAGCTCAAGATAACACTTTAGTGCTCCGATGGAGTGCAGGTAATCAGCAGCAGAAATGCAGTTCCAGTACTGGACTTGAACGTCTGTTTGTTTGGTCATCTGTACAAGGACCAATACGGCTGCAAACAATTCTCTGTAAATAACAGAGTAGATGATTTTATACCTTGTATCGGACCAACAAGTAAGTTCCAGAACACAACCTTTCATTTCAGGTCTCACAGTTCTCTTCTTCAAGTGAACCTCAGTTCGCATTCAGTCACCTGAAGAAGGGCACTGCGAGGCCAGAAAGCTTGAGTACTGAAAATTACTTGCTGGTCCAATAAAAGGCATCAAATCACCTAGTTTGCTGATTGTTTGTTAGTTATTTGTGACCTGGAAAGGTACGCTGAGCAGTGACAGCTTATTTCCAGGGGTATCCTACAAAGTTACATGTGCCTAACGGGGAATGTTGGTCAGGATACCAGGGAAAATATTTATTTATTTATGTATTTGATGACTGGGTAGGTGCACTGATCCGATGGACCATTTTCAGGCACAACCCGGGCCAATAGTGTGGCACATCGAGTAAGGCATATACAGGTAGTACAAACAGTATAACAGGCAACACAGTTCGATGCAATAAGCATGGTACATAAGGACAGTGCATGAACTGAGGTTGCACAGTACAGTACCAGGTACAGCAAACAATTCAGTAGTATGGTAAATACACAGTTATAATATTATGATCAACAAATGGTAAGTGTGATGATGTAGTCAGGAGGGAGGAGAGTACAAAGCAAGGTAAGGGAAGAGTGCAGAGCATGGTGGGGTGCCGGAGCCTCCAGTAAGGGCCCCACAATATGGAAGCGGGAAAAGGAAGAAAATAGGTGGACGGGATGCCCACTTCCCCGGGAGAGCAAGAGCATTTGGCTTCTGACATCAGCCAGGCCTTGTAGTGGATTTTGAAAGAGGGTGAGAAGCAGTCGACCAGAGTGACATGGGGAGCGGGCAGTCCAGGAAAGGGCTTTTCTGCCCATGGCAGAAGAGACTCTAGGGACCTCCAGAGGGGGGACGGATGATTCTCAGAGGCACCTGGATGCCACTCTGTCCATGAGGAGGGATGAAAATGGGGACTGGTGGCTGCCTCTGAGGGTATTGTCTATTATACAGCCAAGGGCAAAGTCGAACTGTCCTTGAAGGGGCAGCCATCCCAGCGACTGGTACAGGTCACGGTAGTGGGTTGAGAAGGGAGACTGGAGTACAAAACAACATATACTTTTATAAGCTGAGTTGAGCCTGGAGCGCAGCGTAAAGGACACACTGGAATAAATGGAAGTGCAGTAGTCAATAAGGGGGAGAAGGTTACCTTGCGCAACTGCAAGGCATGTCTCTGAGGTCAATAACTGTTTATGGCAGTAGGCAGTCCCAAGTTTCTGGTTTACCCTGTGCACGATGTTGTTGACATGTTCCGTGAACTCAAGGGAAGGGTCCAGGGTAACAACTAGGTATTTGAAACTAGGAACATTTTGGAGGAAGGGGCCTTCCAGAGAGAGCACTAGTAGAGAGGAGTTTGACTTGGTGACCTTGGTGAGGTACAGTTTGGAACCGAACAGCATAGATTTTGTTTTCTTTTCATTAACCAAGAGCCTGTTAGAGAGAAGTCATTTATAAGCACCATAGTTGACAGTTAGAGCAAAGGAGATCATACCTCTTAACCTCCTGCCTCATAAATCAGGGACAAGGCTTAAAAAAATCAGGGACAAAGAACCAAAATCAGGGACACGTCTTCAAAATTGATGATATCTACTCAGGAACCTGGAAGAATAAGGGGCTTAGTGTAAAATGCATTTTCTAAGGAAGAACAAATCTGTATCTTTAATGTTTGAGACTATTTTGTGCTTACAACCCCTACTGTTTAGTCATGGAAACACAATTTTTAGGAGGGACAGAGTAAAATTTTGGGGTAAAATCAGGGACATCCCTGAAAATCAGAGAAAGTTGAGAGGTATGAAGGAGACATCTGTTAGGGACTTGTCGCTATGGAACAAGATGAGGTTGTCCACGTAGAGAAGAGCCTCGCAGGAGTGGCTGTCAGCGGGAAGGGAGTTAATAAATATCGAAAATAGCAGGGGGCCCAGGATGGAGCTTTGATGGACCCCTGAGGAGACAGGAAGGGCAGGGGAGAAAGTAGCACCAATGTTTACTGATTGGGACCTGCCCAAGAGATAACTCCGGAACCAGGAGGAGGTCTCACTGGAGCAGCTAAGGTGAAGGACAGTGGAGTGGAGTGGAGGAGGGGGTGATCGACCACGTCAAATGCCTTAGTCAGGTCCACAAATACGGCACCCGTGGCCTTACCCAAGTCCATGTTTCTGAGTACATGGTTAGTGAAGTGTGCTAAGGCTGACATGGTGCTATGGTGCTTAAGGAACCCATGTTGTTGGGGGCACTGCAGATTATATTTTCCGAGATGATCAGAGAGCTGGAAGTGTACAATCTTCTCCAGTAGTTTGCTCAGGCGGAGGAGGATGGAGATGGGCCTGCAGTTATCAGGGGAGAGAGGGTCGCCAGCTTTGAATATCAGCACTGCATTGGCATGTTTCCAAGAGGCAGGCATAGTAGACAAGGTTGAAAATGAAGGTAAGGAGTACAGCAATAGCAGGAGAGATGGGCCTAAGAAAAGAGGAGGAAGACCATTACTGCCAGGGCTGCCCCTGGTGGGGAAGGACTTCAGGAGCTTGATGGTATCACGAAGGCAGACGGTTCAAAAGTAGAAAGGGGGTGGGGGAGGGTGCCAGTGGGGGAGGAACACTTCTCCTGACCACCAGGGCAAGGAGGAAAATGGGAGGGAAGTTTGCTGAGGCAGACAGAAAGGTCCGAACATTTTTTGTTGAAGGCCTGCACAACCTCTGAGGGATCACTCAGTGGGCCACATGGGGAGGTGAATTGGGTGACTTGGCTATGTGTCCGGGGATTGAGCATGAACCCGATAGATGCCCAGAAACATCGGGGGTCCCTAAGGTTGTTGCGTTGTAAGTTAAGGTAGAATTTACATTTCAGTGACTTGGCAGATTGCTTACAGGTGTTACGTACACACCTGTAATCACTCCAGAGTTTAAGTGCCATGGGGTCTTAAACATCCACCTGGAGAACCACTAGAGATTGGCAGAGTGGAACTCAATTTAACATTGCATCTGAGGAATGGCACCTTACCAGTGCAGCAGCTCTGTAGTGCTACACATCAGTGTCAGTAATGAGTATTAGCACGGGCTCCTGGTGTGGAACTAGAATCCATAACCTTCCAATCTTCTGGATCCAGAAGCAAGTGTACAACCTACTGAATAGCTGACAAAATCTAACTCAGTTCCAAGGAAAAAAAATGTCACTGCTGTATGGACAGGGCGGTCAAGAATTTAAAAACGAACTCAGATGTGCCTAGGTTAATAATAAATTTCACTTATTTTTTGTGTAGAAAAAATCACAGTAATATAAAGGGAGTGGAAGCAAGGTAAAAAGTACATACAACTGAAATATACAATAACATTACACAGAACTATAGAATGTTTCTACAGAAAAGGACCGCTTGGCCCACCTAGTCTGCCCAGACTTTCCCTACATAACCTGCCTCCATAGACCCCATCCAGTCTCCAGCCGCCCTCCCACTTCCCTGCCTCTTTTCTAATATACCTTTACAGTATGCCTATCCCATGCATGCTTGAATCCCACTTCTGCTGGCAGTTGGTTCCAGGCATCTACCAACCTTTCAATGAAGAAACATTTCCTCACATCTCTCTTGAAAGGGGAACCGTCAGCACTAAGAGCATCAAACCCAAGGGTGGGGTTGGTTCCAATTAGCACTCTGTGTTTAAAAACATTTTTTCATTTACTGCTGACTTACTGCAGTATAGTAAGATTATGTCAGCTAATTTTCCTGACTTCTAAGCTGACATTTCCTTAACCAAAATCCTAGAATCCTACTGCTGACATCAGAGGCTGCAGCAGTAAGAATTCAATAGCCTGCAGTGCATGTTAGTTTTATAAGCTGTAATCTTCGGTTTGCTGGTTCCGCTGTCCTCACAGGGCTAGGTACAGTCACAGTGGACTGTATTAACCCCAGTAAGAAGAGCATGACCGGCAAACATCTGCTATGAGCTTATAAAATCTTTAACATGTCCAGCAGACTACTGAATCTCCCCCACTGCTCAAGCCCCCCCTCTGATGTCAACTGCAGGGGATTCTGGATTTCAGGTTGCTGGAAATAGCTTAGAAATCAGCACAATTACCCTAATACAATCTACTATACTGCAGCAAACAGTCAGTTAAAAAAAAAATTTTTTTTGTTAATTATTTACTTATTTAAAAGTTTCACCAGGAAGGCAAGCTGAGCAAATTGCTCATATCCAGACACGTCCAGGGGGAAGGGAGAGGGATACAAACTGTAGCAATGTACAAAATATCAAATTCATGTAGGTAAGGCAGTTACATTATTGAGAAAATACATACACTGAGAGCAAGTGGTATAATTTCACAAGGTAACAAGTAATGAGTAGCTATATACACTGGAACATAGGTAGAATTTCAAAAGGTGTCAAGTGCTTAGAGTATAGAGTGTTTACAATATATTATGCTCTCACATTGTGACCTATAGCATTGTGAGTGGTAGTCATGAATTTATAAACATGTTGCAAGTATAGAGAAGAATACTGAAGATGAGATAAAGGTGAGTACATCATCCTGGTTAAGAGAAGGGAAGGAGCGATAAAAGAGCCTAGAGAAAAGAAAGGGGTAGGAACTTGAGGGTTTAATAGAGAGGTGTGGGGGTATTGGCCTATGGGAGTTATTACATGATGATGTAGGGTGATAAGGTTACAGTGGCAGCATGAAGTGATGTGATCACTGTATACTGGTTGAGTGGTAGAGGTTAAGTGCTTTAGGTTTAAGGTGCAGTATAATAGGGGCTAGGGCATGGGGGCATTTAGGAGAGAGACGATGGAGTACTGTTGAGGTAGTTAGGGGCAGGTGCAGTTTGGGACAGTGTGGGTTTTAAGTAGGGAGGCAAGAGAGGGAGCGTTTCAGAGGGAGGGCATTCCGAAGTTTTGGGCGCTGATATAAGAATGCAGACTGACTGACAAAGGTGGCTCTTAGGGGGAGAGCCAGGACTCTGTGAGTGGAAGTGCAGAGAGAATAGGAAGTAGTTGCGGGGGTTTTAAGAACAGAGGTGAGATAGAAGGGTAGGGACCCTAACCAGTATTTGGCCATGAAGGCAGCAGTGTGGGTGAGGCATCTGGATCCAAGGGAGAGAAGGGACAGGGCTTTACAGAGACCACAGTAATGAGTTGGGGGGGGGATAAGGCAAAGCGACAGAAGGAGCGAAAGAGGGAGTCCAGTATGGCAAGGGTGGTCTTGGGAGTGGCACTATAGACTATCAGCATAGTCAAAAGTGGGGAGGATCATTTTCTGTACAACAGCATGTCAGGCTGGTAGAGGAATACAGTCACGGTTTCTGTAAAGTGCACCAATTTTGATTGAAGTGTTTTGTGTACTGAATTCACATGCACAGAAAAGTCCAGGTGTTAATCTAACCAGACACCAAGATATCTGAAGGAGGTGACATTTTCTAGTGGTGTACCATCCAGGGTGTGGAATACATTGTTTGGGGGTTCTACAGAGTCTCTGCCTTGTGCCGAAGGTCATGGAGGCAGTCTTTTTGGCATTTAGGAACAGCTGGTTGGATTGGACCCATTGCTGAACCTTACTGAAATCCTGCTGCAGAGTGGAAGCAACTTTTGACTGAGAAGCACCGGAGGTATAAAGAACAGTGCTGTACATACTGTAAGTATTTGCGATGCAGAACAGACAGCAGGTAGGTCGTTTAGGAAGATAGAAAATAAAATTGGGCCTAGAACCAGCCCGGTGGGACACCAGTATTAATAAGAAGGGGTGGAGGAGAGGGATGTGACAGCTTTGACTGATTGCATCCTAACTTCCAAGTAAGAATGGAACCAGGCAGTGACTGAAGTTGATAGACCGCCGGCTGTGTGTTTGTTATGTGAAACTGTATCGAAGGCTTTGGCCAAGCTGATAAATATTGCTGATGTAATCTGCCTCTGATCCATACCTGAGAGTATGGAGTCAGTAAGCTGACGGAGGAAGGTTGTGGTGCAATGGGACTTGTGGAAACCGGACTGGAAAGGGGGTGAAGAAGGAAGAGAAGTCTAGATAAGGGTTGAGCTGGGAGAGGACAATGTTTTCCTGTAGTTTGGTAAGGATGGGAAGAAGGGAGAATGAGTGATAATTGCTGGGGTTGGTAGGGTGGCAACCTTTGGGAAGGGGAATGACAGTAGATGGTTTCCATTTGGAGGGAACACTAACAAGTGAGAAAGATAGATTAAGAAGAGCAGCAACGGGGGAGAAAATAGAAGGGGCAGTCAGATAAAGTAGTTTGGAGTCGAGTCCATCTGGGCTTTTGCCTTTACTAGGGTTTAGGGCTAGTAGGGATGTAAGAGCTTCGTCTGGGGAGATGGGTGTGTAGGAGAAAGGAAGGTGTTGGGGGGGTTGAGGAAATTGGGATAGAAGTATTTGGTGTAGGAGTGCTGTGGGGAAAGATGCAAGGAGGGATGAGGCGCAGGATGTGAAGAATTTTTTGAAGGAAGATGCAGTTGGGTCAGTTATTATAGTAGAAGTATCTTCCTTGAGTAGTGGAAGCGGAGGTTGAGAAGGTGGGGGGAAGAAGAGGGATTTTACGACTTTCCAAAATTTGGATGGGTGGTTTATGTTGGTGTTGAATGAGTTGGAGAAGTATTCTGCCTTGGCGTATCTTGTGGCTTTAGTGCAATCATTTCTGAGGTGTTGGAATCTGGTTAAGCCACTAAATGAGTTTGAAGACTTGTAGGTTCGCAAGGCTTGGTAGCGTGCACGCATGCAAGCTAATCAGTTCGGTGTTAACCCAGGGGAGGTGCGAACCTTTCACTCTGGTATGTTTTAGGGGGGCATGTTGGGTCCCGATTCCTAAGAATTTGGAACTGAAATAGCTGAGGGCATCATCTATGGAGGAGGCTGAGGAGATGGCTGGCCAATCGGTGTGATGAAGCTCATTCAGGAGGGGTGCTAGGAGTAAAGACCAGAATGAACATAGTAGTATTAACTTTTGGGGGGGGTCTTTTACTTGATGGAATTTTTGGACACAATAGATAATATAATGTATGGTAAGTGCCTATTAACCACCATAATCAGCAGTCACACAGCTTTGTTATGCACAGTTTAGAATTTTAAAAGTTGTTAACCACACTTTGGAACTTCCAAACAGTGGCATAACAAAACAGAATGCACCAGAGTTCCATAATTCTCACACATAGAATGCAAATAGTGTTTTTTTGACCATACACTATAAAAGATGATGGCTGGGGAACGGGTGACAACCATGCTGAAATCAACTCTCATGGTTGCTAGGGCTACAGTAAACATCTCTAGCTGCTCTCTAGAGGTTTACCATGTTGCCCTAGCAACCACTCAAGGTGATTACAGCATGGTTATTACCCGCTCCCCAGCCATTATCCTCTATATGATGATCAGAGAGGGAGTCTGGTAAGATGCCAGACTCAATTATGTGGGTGAGTAGTGAGAGTGCCCAGTCTAGTAGGGTGTGTGTGTTTTTGTACACAAACTGCAAATTGGGACTAGTTGTGATGCTCTAAGTGCTGACTGTTCCCCTCCCCCCTCCTCCAGCTTCATCAGATGCCCCTAGGTCTTGCTGCTCTTCTTCTTCTTTTGAAAGAGCCTTGCCGCACAACCTGTTCACCCATGTGAGGTACTTGTAGGTCTGTAACATGTCACCAGGGCTCTCAGCTGGATTTTTTGTTTGGGGTCCGGGACTTTCTGGGAAAAAAAAAGGGGGGCGGGAGTCTGTAGCTATACAGTGGGAGCTCCTGTAAATGTTTTTTGGGTCCCCATTAAACTGAATGTGAGCCATGCCCCCGCGCTCAAACGTTTCGTGATGCAAGAATCTGTAGATTGCGGGGGTGCGTTCCATTGGTTTCTATGGGACCATTTTTTTAATAACTTTTAATGCTTTAGAGGGCCAATTCCAACAAATTAAGGCGATCGCTCAACTAACAAGGGCCTTGTTAGTTGGGTGAGGGGCTTGTTAGTTGAGCAGTGGCCTTAAATTGGTTAAACTAGCCCTCCAAAGCATTAAAAATCCTAGTTAAAAAAACAGCCCCTCAGAAACCAATGAAGCGCCCTTCCGCACTCTCCAGATTCTTATATCACGAAACATGCGAGTGCAGGGCAGTGGCCCAATATACAGAAGTGGATGGACTCCTGGGGCCTTGTAAATGAACATTTTGGGGACTTCCGGGAAAAAAAAAATCCAAGCATCCTGAAGCACAAAATGTGTGTAAAGGACACAGGAACCCACGTCCCCAAGAGCCCTGGTCACCTCTCTGCTCTCTTCCCGGCTGTACATGTTGAGTTCTCTCAGTTTCTTCTTGTAGTGCTTCTTGTGAAAACCCTGCACCATTTTAGTTGCCCTCCTATTGACTGCTTCTACCAAGTCTATGTCCTTTGCAGGATGCAACATGGACAGTGCTACTATGCACCAAAAGGGGCAAAAGTTGCATCCTACCCAGAAATGGCCCCTTTTCCCTTTATCAGTGGGTCCAAAGTGATGAACCTAATCTATAATAATATCTAAAGGAGGGGAATGTGAACTGTTCAGACTCTGCCACTGATTACGTTTTGACCTAGCAGGTTCCTCTTTAGACCCACATTCTTTACACCAGTGGATCCAACTGGGCTCATGTTTTAACCACCCCCCCCCAAGCACTGTCACTGAGGTGTTGTCTCTAAAACTAGACAAAGCACTCCAGGTGGGGTCTTATTAGCGAAAGATACAGCGGCAACACCACCTCCCTCCTCCTGCTGCTGCTGGAGGATACCCTGCCTATGCACCCCAGCATCCTACTAGCCCTCCCCGCTGCTCTGTCACACTGCCCTGGCACCTTCGAGGTCCTCTGATATGATAACCCCCACAGTTCCTTTCCTGTTTAGTGATTGTCAGTGCCACCCCCCCCCCCAACCAATCATATTGTGCACTCCGCTCCTGGGTTCCTATTGTATGCCTTAGGTGCATGATTTTGCACTTTTTGGCACTAAACCCCAACTGCCATGCTTCTGACCACTCCTCAAGTTTTCTAAGATCCCTGCAAATTATCTCCACCCCCTCTCCTGAGTGTCTACCCTATTGCAGATTTTGGTATCAGCTTCAAAAAGGCATACCTTCCCTTCCAGTTCTTCTGCAACGTCCCCAGTGAAGACACTGAAGAGTACCGGTTCCAGTACCGAGCCCTGTGGTACCCTGCTGGTCACTCTCCCATCCTTAGAGTGCCGCCGTTAACCACCACCCTCTACCTTCTATCCATTAACCAGTTTCATTCTAAACCAGTTCCCAACTTTGGAGCCCAACACTGCAGACAAAGAAAAATACAGTACTCAGTTACTAAAGTAAATACAGTATATGCAAAACCCTGGCGCCGAGAGAAAACTGGGATGAATACAGCAGACAGAAGTGAAAAAATGGACAAACAGTTGTACAAGTTGGAAGCAGTAAATGCTACAAGTAAAAAAGTTGTATGAAGGGGCGAGGGAGGGCACAAGAAAAAAAAATGGGGCAGAGGGGGAAAGGAGCAGTAACAGGAACATTAGAGGGAACAGTGTTACTGGAGCAGAATTTTGAAGGAAAGAGGGGGGCAGAAGGGAGGTTACTGTACAGGAGGGCTAGGTAGGAGGAGAAGGCAGCCTGAGCAGCTGAGGTTTTAGAGACGTCACAACATCAAATGGGGAGGGGAGGAAGAGGAGAAAGCATGAGAAAGGAGAGTAGCGAGATAGCAGGGGATGTAGCTGAACCAGTGCCTGGAGGGAAAGGTAGACTATCACAGTGGGATAGACACCTGCCTTTGGATGACGGAAGAGAAAGGCTGGTCTAGAGAGGGCAGTGGTGAGAGCAGGAAGGGTAGTTTAAAGGGATGCAGAAGAAATGTAAGGGGGGGGATATCGCTTTGCTAAGGCAGATTTGGGGGCAGCACTGTAGTCTATATCTTTGCAGCTAGCGCTCCCCCAGAAATGTGTAAAAATACACCAGATAAATAGTATGAGTACAAAATCATATGGGTTAGTATGCCCCACACACAAGCTTTATTTCTTCCTTGTGGAACCTCTGTTTTGCAACTGCAGTGCCCACAGCAGCTCTACCTGGAGTGAAAAAAACAAACTGTGGCTCTTTTTAGCTATGGGGAAGTGCGAGCAAATGCCACGCAGACCTCCTCCCACTGCTCACCTGACACAGCTCAGTATATACAGACCCTACAGAGACCATCAGTGCATTTAATCTGGCACTTCTAAGCAAAGATTCACAATTCTACCCAGTCGTTTGCTGTGTGGTCTCCTGTCCAATAATGTCAGAGCCCAAATTCACTGCACTTCACTAACTGTCTTTCTGTTTGGATAAGGATGGCAGCAAGCAAACTCAGATTGTGAAACCTGGTACTGGCACAAGAGGGACTGGCAATGGATACTGTTAGTTTCTGATACTGGCCACACGCAAGTAGCAGCCATACAAAATTTTAAAAACCATACTAGAAATGTGATTAAAACTCGGTGACTTCACCAGGGTTGAGCTAGCTATGTCCTTAATTACCAATGATCAGGAGAGGTGTGGCCGTCTCCAAAAAGTATGCTCCCCACAAGCCACTTGTGAGCCCCTTATGGGCCAGCACTATGTTTAAACAAGTGTTTGCCAATGCCGAATGTTTGTTTGTAGTGTTACAAAGCTTTAAAAGAAACATAAACAATATATAATTTAAAACTATTTCTGGTGTATTCTGTTCGTTATTAACATGCGGCTCACATATTTGATGCCATTAAATTTTCATTCTGCATGTTGAGTGTTTTACCCACCTTCAGTGCTGTCAAAGACACACTCTTGCAACTCCTGACTGTAACAAGGGGAAACAACTAAAAGTGGAAAAAAAAAAACACACATAGGGAGAGGCTAAGACGCTTGATGTTCATTTTCAAAGTCTGATGATGATGTCTGTTAGCTAGCTAATGGGTGGAAAACCAGTGTGATTGGTGGGGCTGCATCATTTGGACTACACAAAGCTTACTCAAATCAGCCAGCTGAACATGGTCATCATCAGCCTTCTCAACATTGACATTTGAGAAGCAATCCGCCTACATTTCTACATCCATTGGCTTATACAGAACACACCTCCATGGTCCCCTACACTGCCCAAGTACCACCACTATGACTGTTTTGTGCATGAGCGTAAGCAAACATAAGAAACTCTGGCCAGAGCCAAACGGACTGCAGGTGAGGAACTGGAGATAAAAATATAGAAAATTTGTTTTGTAATATTTTTATACCAAATTTTCAACATAGCCTTGTTAAGACCCTGCCTCATTAGGAAGGGCAGAAAAATGTTCAACTCCTGGCCTAAAGGTGATTTTGCACAGGGACCTCGAAATCAACTTTCAGGACACAAAAACACATTTTTGGATAGAGTTAAAAATGACAGCTGTCATATTCATGAGGTGCTTGTGAAGATATGGCTATGTTGTAAATCTGGGGTAAAATATTGAAAATTACCGGAGTTACGAGCCTGTGTTCGCAAAATTCAACGCAGGCTCATAACTTTGTTTTTTAATATTTTTACACCAAATTTTCAACATAGCCTTTTTATGACCCCATCTCATGAACAAGGGCAAAAAAAATGTTCAGCTCCTGCCTAAAAGGTGATTTCACGCAGGGACCGCGTCATCACCTTCCGGAATATATAAAAAAAAAAAAAAACATTTGGCCAGGATTTGAACAATGATAGCTGTTACACTCATGAAGTGCTGTAAAGATTTGGCTATGTTGTGAATTTGGGGGAAAAATATTGAAAGTAACCAAAGTTATGAGCCTGCGTTTGCAAAATTCAATGTAGGCTCATATTTGTTTGTTTTTTTTATATTTTTACACCAAATTTTCAATACAGCTTTCTTATGACCCCCACCTCATGAACAAGGGCAGAGAAGAAAAAATTACTCACCTTAGTAATTGCTTTTCTTCTCATGGAGTCTTGCTATATTATAACAATAGCAGTCAGCCACTGCAGCTGAACTGCCCCGGAGAGGAAGGAGTTAACTCCAGAGGATCTGGAGTTCTACAGCGCGAGGGCGCTGTGCCAAAGCTTTATCTGGCCAGTTTCAAATGAAACTGTCAGATCTTTACGAAGCTAACACTAAGCAACAAGTCTGTGTGGAAAGCTATACACTAGCCAAATGGCTACCTACTAGTAGTAATAACAACAATATAAACAACAATAGAAACACTAATAACAATGAATAATGGTATCATTATTATTAGTTTTCCCCCCTTGACAAGCACCATTAGGACCCCCCCCTTCCCCCAAAGACTCAAGTCCAGGAAGGGGGCCAATATATTACCTAAACGAACAACCTAGTTCCCTAACCCTAAAAGAAAGAGGGTAAAGGGAAAAAAACTACAATGGCATGACACAGTGCTTGCACTAATTTGCCACCCTACCCAAGTAGAAGTTCTGAGAGGGGCAGGAGAGAGAGTGGTTATAATATAGCAAGACTCCATGAGAAGAAAAGCAATTACTAAGGTGAGTAATTTTTTCTTCAAACACCATGAAGTCTTGCTATATTATAACAATAGCAGATTACACAGCAGTACCTCCATGGAGGAGGGTCAGAACCTACTTAGGAAATAGGCTCTGAAGCACAGCTGTACCAAAACGAGCATCTCTCCTGGACTGGACATCCAGGGAATAATGCTTGGTAAAAGTGTGAACTGTCTTCCAGGTAGCAGCTTGACAAATTTCCAGAATGGGAATGTTCTAGCAGCCGCTAGAGACGCGGGCTGTACCCCCTCAGGAGGGCCTCAGTCCCGAGGGGGGGGTTCTACCTAGTTTTGTAACAAAATTGGATACCAGAGACAATCCACCTTGCAATTGTCCTCTTAATGGCAGGTTTCCCTGCCAACCCTCGCCATAAGTAAGGAAGAGTTGAGGGATTCAACCTGTGACCCTTGGTGCTGCTCCAAATAGTAGCTTAAGGCTCTTTTGACGTCCAAGCTGTGCAGTCTCCTCTCACCTGAGGAAGAATGCTCAGTGAAAAATACTGGGAGAGAGATGGATTGGTTCAGGTGGAAATCTGAAACCACCTTAGGCAAAAACTTTCTATTAGTTCTGAGGACTACCTTGCTTCTCTGTGGAAAGAAATAAAATCTTCTTCCACTGACCAGGGCCTGTAATTCACTTATCGTCTGGCAGAAGTGATAGCCACTAGGAAAACAGTTTTCCGTTAGCTACTTGAGCTCTGCTGAGGACAGAGGCTCAAAGGGAGTTGCATTAACTGAGCAATGCAAACATTCAGGTCCCAGGCAGGAGCTGGTTCCCGAAAAGGGGAGTTAGTATGAAGTAACCCTTTAAAAAACTTGGAAAACACAGGGTGAGAAGAAGGGAGGCAGGCTCCTGCTGACACAAAAGCAGAGACAGCTGCCAGATGAACCTTCAAGGTAGCTGGCCCAAGGCCTAGGGAATTTAAATGGACCAAATAGTCCAATAAATGGGAAGATCAGCAGATTCTGAATAATCTGCCTCTAGAGCACCAGATGGAAAACCTCTTCCACTTAGAATTGTAAGTGGCTTCTAGTGGAAGGCTTCCTGAAGCCTTTAAATATCCAGGACACCTTGAGAAAGGTGTAAATCAGCAATTCCAACCTCAAGAGCCAGGCCTTGAGATGGAGGGATTTGAGGTCCGATACACACCTCCCCTGTGCACAGGCCAGCAAGTCGTGGACTCTGGGCAGGCTCAGGGCAGGGTGGACTGTCAAGGACAGAAGCAGAGGGTACCAGGGCTGTCTGGCCCAATCTGGGGCAATCAGAATCACTTTGCAGGGTTGAGATCTGATTTTCACTAGTACCCTGAAAAGAAGAGGAAAGGCATACAGGAACTTCCCTTTCCAGTCCAACAGAAAGGCGTCCAGGGGGACTGAGCCCAGCACTGGAGGCCTGCAACAAAATAGAGGAAGTTGGTGGTTGTCTGGGGCTGCGAAAAGATCTATCTGAGGGGTGCCCCATCTGGCAAAGACGGACCCCAGCACCTGTGGATTCAGAGCCCATTCGTGATGGCCCTGAGAAATTCTGCTGAGGGCATCCGCCAGGACATTGTCCTTCCCTGGGAGGTGAACTGCTATCAAGGAGGTGTTCAGGAGTAGGCCAGAGACCACAACTTGCTTCGGGTGCACAAGGCTGATGACCGAGTGCCCCTTGCTTGTTGATGTACACATTGTGGTGGTGTTGTCTGTCCTGACTTGAACCACTTTGTTCTGGACAGAAACTGAAAATACCTGAAGAGCTAAAAAGACAGCTCTGAGTTCCAAAAGACTGATGTGGAGCAGAGATTCCTGAGGAGACCACACTCCCTGAGTGGACAGGTCACCCAAGTGAGCTCCCCACCCTAACAGGGAGGCATCCGTGGTGAGGGTGAGGGAGTGGGAAATGGGAATGAAGGGAACCCCTTGTTTTAGATTGCTTCGGTCCTGCCACCAGTGGAGGGCCAGGATCAGAGTTTGAGTCACTGGGACCAATTTGGAAAGGGGTCCTTCCTTTGAGACCAATAGGCCCTCAAATGGAACTGAATGTCCCTCATCTGGAATCTTGCTCCCTGCACTACAGCTGTGGAAGCAGCCATGTGCCCCAGGAGTTACAGAAAATGCCTTGCTGGTCGAGAGACTCGTGAGGGTAAAGGAGGATGCCAGGGCAATGAGTCTGTCTACCTTCCGAGGGAAGAAATGCCCTGGCTAACTTTGTGTTCAATTCTGCACCTATGAAAGTTAGGACCTGAACTGGTTCCAGGACTGACTTTGGTAAATTTAGCAGGAATCCCAGGAAGTGAGAAGCTGCTGGTGACTTGCAAGTGGGATTTCACTGATCTGAGACTGACCCACAATGAGCCAGTCGTCCAGGTAGGGAAAACACAGCAACCCCTTGCCTCTTAAGTGAGCCACTACCACAGCTAGACATTTTGTGAATACCTTGACGCAGAGGTAGTCTTGAAAGGCACTGCCCTGAACTGGTAGTGGCCTGAGGGCAGTTTGAACCTGAGGTACTTTCGTGAGAAGGCCTGATCAGAACATGAAAATAGGCATCCTTGAGGTCCAGGGAAGCTAGCCAGTCCCCTGGTCTTAGAGAAGGCAATATCATTGCCAGAGTCAACATTTTGAACTTTGGTTTCAAAAGATGCTTGTTCAGGTACCTTAAATCTAGAATGGGCCACCATTCTCCTGCCTTTTGGGTAAGAAAGTATCTTGAATATAGCCCCTTGCCCTGATGGCAAGGAGGACCCTTTCCACTGCTTTGCAGTCCAGAAGAGAAACCTCTGCTTCCAAAGCAAGGGCTTGAAGGATTTGCAGGTGGAAATGTCTGGCTCTCATCTTTGGAAACTGTTTGAAGCTGAGAATCAGGACCCTGGCTTATTACCCAGAACCCATCTGTCCGAAGTTAAGGACAGCCAGTTCTGGCTGAAATAAGCCAACCTGCCCCCACTGGTACAGGAGAATCGGCCCTGGCACCCCATCAGGTGCCTGCTTGGCAGCAGCCTTAGGCTGAGGGGAGGGGGACGGCTTACTTGTGCCTCGCCTACCCCTGCCTTCTGAAGAAACCCTCTCATGCAAAAGCAGAGGAGGCTTGAAATTGGTAAAAAGGCCTGTGGAAAGGCCTGCCCCTACCTCTGGGAGCTGCCTCTGTGGAGTGGCATGCTCTCCTTAGCCTGGGCACTTTGTAGGTAGTTCTGTATTCATCCATCTTTTCATATAGTTTTCTGTTTGTTCCCCAAACAGAGAATTTCCACTACAGGAAAATCCATAGCCTTTGACAGAGTATCCTGGGACAGATTAGTGCATCTGAGCCATGCCAACCTCACGGAAAGCTACAGAAGTGGCCATGACCCTAGAGGAGACATCATTAACATCAACAGCGGTATGAAATTGAACTTTAGAGGCTTCAATGCCCTCAGCAGCCACCTGTTCCAACTCACTAGCCAGCTGGCCATGGGCCTGCTTGGCTAACTGCAATATTGTGGCCCATCTAGATTTCTGATATCTAGCTACATAAGCCATATAATTTGCCTGCCTGAGTCCCAAAGAAGCTGCCATATACTGTTTTTTCGCCATGGCATCAATCTTCCTGGAATCCTTATCAGGAGGATGTGAGGCCAGGGGAATATTAGCCTTGTCACAGGCTGCAGCTTGTATCACACCTCACATGACTACACTGTTCAGTGAGGAAGTCTGTATCAGAGCCTGACAAAGTATACCTTCTGTCCATTTTTTATCTACAGGAGGGACAGAATGAGGATTTTTAAAATCTTTGTTGTTTGCTTCCTAAATGACTTATGCAAAGGAATAGACAACCTCCTAGACTCTGTATATCCATCATTTCTACATAATCAGGCTCCTCTTGCTCATCCACAGCCTCCTCTAAAGGAAGCTGGAGGTTTCTGCAACCTTTTGTAAAACATAAAATGAGAAGGGACTCAGACAGAATAGGAGGAGATTCTAAAGGTCTGTCTGGAGAAATGTCCGGTTCAATGGGCACGTCAAGACCTCCCAGCCACACATATATTGATCAAATTCCTCCTCCTCCTCGTGGTTCATAAAATTCTCAACATCATACTCCTGAACCACTGGAACTGAACGAACCAACCTTTACCAACTGTTGGTGGTTCACAGGTCCCTGAGACAGTGACTGGACAATCTGAATGGCTTTAGCTATCTGCAGCAGTTGGAGAGACAATTTTGGACTCCAAACCTACTGATTTCTTAGTCTTTTAACTGGGACTGGTTCATCTGAACCAGCCTTTCTTTTGCCAGGAAGTCTCGCCTGGTCAGAGGGCACTCCCTCTGGTCCAGTGGGTGCTGGACCGGGCTGGCCATCCGGGTCAGCGGACTTTTGGCCTTCTCGCTCCTGAGCCGCCCAATCTCTTTCCAGGGTGGCTGCAGGGAAATTTTTACACACCTGGCAGTCTGACAGGAGGTGGTCAGCCCCCAGACAATAGACACAAGTGGTGTGTGGGGCCAGCCTTGGCAAAGGCTTCCCCATAGACATCACAGTGTTGAAACCCAGTGGGCCCGGTTTTCTTTTGGGTTTCTCAGACATAATGCCAGCCTATCCAAAACTTGCCCTTTTATGGCAGTACCAGACAAGACACCCTTATCGGTTCTAACCGTGTCCGGTATTTGAAAAAACCTATTTAAAAACCAGGTTTTTAGAACCGATAAGAACGGGAACCGCATCTAAAAGCCCACCAAACACTTCAAACGTTAAAATCAGCAAACCGATCGGTTCAAAACCAACCGATAATTGAATTTCACACAGACTTTAAATTTGTACTTACTTTGCCACAGATAGAGCTTTTAACCGAAATGCGGTAAAATAAATATTTTTGCCGTTCAAATGAACCAAAAATACCGCTTGAACCGAGAATGAACCGAGCTGAAGGAGCTGATCTCCAGAGCGACTGTTCAGTGAAGCGGAGTAAAGAATCTGACAGTTTCATTTGAAACTGGCCAGATAGAAAGCTTTGGCACAGCCTCAAGCTGTAGAACTCAGATCCTCTGGAGTTAACTCCTTCCTCTCCGGGGCAGTTCAGCTGCAGTGGCTGACTGCTATTGTTATAATATAGCAAGACTTCATGGTGTTTGAAAATGTTTAGCTCCTGTCCGAAAGGTGATTTCACACAAAGACCACAACATCACCTTTTGGGTCAGATCTGCCTAATGATATAGTAACTGTTCAGGCTTTAGGGTCCCAAATAAGGCATGTTGAAAATGTCAGCCACAAATATGCAAACATGCCCAAGTTATGCCACTAAGTTCAGAACCCTACGGAAATGCATTGGACACCATACCTGTTTCTTCAGTTCGTGGTCCGGCTTTGACGAGTGCAGTCCAGACAGGATTGGGGTGCTGGACCCCCAATGGGTAAGTAAGGGCTTGGGGGGGTGCAGGGTGGTGGGTGCTGAGTGGGAGGGTCAGGGGGGACGATAATGGCACAAAAGACATTGATGAATGGTTTTCTTAATGCAGGTTATAAAAAACAAAGATAAAACAATGGAGGATTCCAGTTCACAGCACTGGAAGCTTGGGGACCCACAGTGTCACAGTTGTGCTTCTGGGAGTGGGGGGCTGAGGGAAGGGAAAAAGATAAAAAGGTCAACGGAACACAATCATGACACTGGGGATTGGGAACCTCACTGTCATTGTAATGTTTCCGGGGTGCTGAAAAGGAGGGTCCAGTGGGAATATGAATAAAAAAAAAAAGAAGGAAATCAGTGGTTCTGGCCATGATCACGATATCGGGGACTGGGCACCCCAGTGTCATTGTAATGTTTCTGTGGAGGGGTTGCTGAGAGGAGGGTTGGTGGGAGGATAAGAATATTTATTTAAAAAGGAAACTGGTGGTTCTGGACACAATCACAACACTGGGGGATACTGAAAATGATAGGAACATCGTCAGTGAATCAACGCCACTTGGAGTAGTGATCATGATCACACTAGTCAACAGTGGAGGTTGATTCTCTAGCAGTGATGGTGTTATACTAGCCATATTAGGCCCGGTAGCACCTACGCCAATCCTCAAACCTGGTGTCTGGTCGACAGTCAGGGGTTGCCACTGCTGGAGCAGATGGTACTGAAGATTGAGACGTATCTGCAGTCCGCAGTAGCAACCTGGACCTCGCCAGGGAAGCCTTTTCCTTAACCCAATGTTTGTGGCTCCCCAAGGAGGATTTGGGCCCGATTTTACAAAGGGGACATGGAGCTTGCGGCAAGCATTGTGTCCAACGCATAAGGGGTCACAGATACGCCAAAGCCCCTCAGACGCAGACTGGTCCAATTTTCAAAGGTGGTGAAGCATTTGCAACTTTTTCCCCACTTCACGACATATTGCGCCAAAGGGTTGGCACAAGTACTGCGATCCCAGACGCAAGGGTAGACCATGGATACGGTGGTCTAACTTCCTTGCATCTCTGGTTTCAGACTTGCAGCGGGCATTTGCAGTACACATATTTGAAAATCCCACTTGCCGCAAGGTGTGACAACACACCCTGCCGCAAGTCTGGTGTGGCACCACATGTTTGAAAATCGAGCCCTTTGTCTCGGGACTTCAATAACTGCAATTCAGACTACATGGTAGGTGACACGGACTTGCCCTGTAGCTGATGTTTCAATGTGGCTAAGGTCTTCTTAAGGAGGAATTTTTTCAGTGACCCTTTTCTTTGTTGCTGGTAGCAGAGCTAAATCCCTGGCACACCTCACATGCTTTCACACTGTGAGAAAGGCCTAGGCACCAGACACACACTTCATGCGTGCTTGTCCTTGTAGATTTTCTTTCTGTAGTCCCAATACCGAAAAAGTGTAGATGGTTCTTTGGGCGGCATGTACATCGCTGAAAATCACTAAAATTGTGAATACTATTTTTATGAAAAAAGAAAATGGCAGCTTTTGCAGTGACATTTCCGATGGTGGGTCCGATGAGTCTGATTAATGGCAGGAAAAGAACTGAAGAGAGGTGAGGCCACCCACGCTTATGTAGACGCTGGCCCATGACTTCGTTGTGGGTGGCCTCTGGCTTGCAAAGTTTCCGTGTGGTCCTAGCGCTGACGTGGGTATACTGTATAGCAGTTAGTATTAGCGCCTGCTATATTTAGCGCGACGACTCCGGTTGTACATATTAGCACCTGATATAATTAGCACTCAGTGCTTACTGCTGGGGTACAGTTAGCATGGCAGATTATATTAGTGGTCTGTTTATATTAGCGGTTCTTTGCTTTCAGTTAATATAGCTAATATAAATGGAAAGCTAATATAATCTGCTATACAGTAGTTCCAAAAGTGTGGCTTGATGAAAGAGATACACTCCAGTATTTAATTGATGCCTTTGATATGTGCAGGATGTTACAGCACCCTGCACATCTGCACTGCTGCAAAGCTGTGTGAAGGATATACACACACACACACCATTAAAAATGGTAATAATGAAAATGTTTTGGGAGTACATTTTAAAACCTCTCATCCTAGTGATCCTAGGGAGTTATTTGCAAGAATAAAACGTGCCTGTCCCCTAGCAAAAGATGGAGACAGATTTCTTCTATTGTTGAGAAAAAAGTTAGATGGATGTTTGAACTGAATGTCTTGGTATCAACAGGCTAAAATCAGATGCTGGACATATATTCTATTTGAATCATTTTGATTAAATGTGATTCGGCATGGTTTTCTTCTCTTTTGTCCTAGGTCTGGAGCCCTGCCAGATGAGGCGTTGCACAGCGAGGGGAGAGGTGAAGGTGAAGTGACGGTGGGCGAATCCTCGGTGGGAGAATGCGTGCTGGGGATCGGTTTGGGGTCGGCACAAGGCTTCTGGAGGCAGGAGAAGGCACCAGGGACGGCGCAGATCTGGCCACCGTCAAGGAGAGCAGCTCCTGAGGAGGGATCCCAACGGAGGAAAGGAATAGTGGGGTTGTGTGCAAGACCCAAACGGAGACCTGCCCTGAATGAGCTTGCGGCTTTGGTTTGGAGCCCTACCGGCCGCCCAGCTGCTCCTGTCTGCCCACTGCATCAGATCTGCTCTGAACGGGCTTGCAGCTCCGGTTTGGAGCCCTAATGGCCGCCCAGTTGCTTCTGTCCACCTGCTGCATCAGACCTGCCTGGAAAGAGCTTCTGGCTCTGTTGTGGAGCCCTACCGGCTGCCCAGCTGCTTCTGTCTGTCCGCTGCATCAGACCGGCCCTAAATGGGCTTGCTGCTCCGGTTTGGAGCCCTACCAGCCGCCCAGCTGCTTCTGTCCACCTGCTACATCAGACATGCCCTGAACGGGCTTGCCGCTGTGGTTTAGAACCCTACTGGCTGCCCAGCTGGTTCTGTCCGCCCGCTGCATCAGACCTGCCCTGAACGGGTTTGCGGCTCCAGTTTGGAGTCCTACTGGCCGGCCAGCTGCTTCTGTCCACCCGCTGCATCAGACCTGCCCTGAACGGGCATGCAGCTCCGGTTTGGAGCCCTACCATCCAGCCAGCTGCTTCTGTCCGTCCATTGCATCAAACCTGCCCTGAACGGGCTTGCAGCTCCGGTTTGAAGCCCTACTGGCCACCCAGCTGTTTCTGTCCGCCCACTGCATCAGATCTGCTCTGAACGGGCTTGCCACTGTTGCTTAGAACCCTACTGGCTACCCAGCTAGTTCTGTCAGCCCGCTGCATCAGACCTGCCCTGAATGGGCTTGCGGCTCCGGGTTTGGCGCCCTACCAGCTGGCCAGCTGCTTCTATCCGCCCACTGCATCAGACCTGTCCTGAACGGGTTTGTGGCTCCAGTTTGGAGCCCTACCGGCCGCCCAGCTGTTTCTGTCCGCCCACTGCATCAGTTATGCTTCTTTTCCCTGGGAACCATGGTTTGAAAGCCGCTACTTCAATGGGCTGCCTCTGTTCTCAGCTTCTTCTTCACTGTCTCCCCTCTAGCACTGTGTGCCACAGCAGAAGTTTTCTGCTTTTCTGGCTGCCGACCCTGAACATTTAAGAGAGCTCAATCTCAGCTCTCACTGAATCTTTTTAAACTAGTATTTTAAAAATTTAATTATATGCTTGTAAAAATACTTAACAGGAGTTCTAATTCTAAGACTGAAAACTGATCTTATGTCTGCAAAAGTACCTGCCAGCTCTATTTTAAGCCTGCAATTACTATTCTATGACTGCATAAATATCTGCCAGGAGTTCAAATCCTTTAGCTGCATAACAAGTTTTAAGAACTGCATAAATACCTGCCAGCTCTATTTTATGCCTATAAAACTATTTCATGACTGCCTAATAAGTTGCCAAATTATGCCACTGTGAATTGCTCTCTTTTCTCTACCTGTCTATTCGCCTCCCTCCTGTCTAAACCCTCCTAATTAATACCCTCTATTTTCTCTCTCCCAACGATCTCTCTGCTCTACCACCCAAACTGTCCTACGCTAACTGTTGTAGTCTGCTTCAACTCCTCTGTTCCATTCTTTCTTTGTGGCTCCCCTGGTGCCATTTCTATCCCCCAAATCCTTCACTTTGCCTTCCACTGATTCTCTCTCTGTCACTTCTCCATGCACTGCCCTCCCTGCCCCCAAATCCTCCCCCTTACTGTTTTACACCTACTTTTCTCACTTCTGCCTTTTCCTTTTGCACCCTGTCCTCAGGACCTCCCACTGATTAAGTGTGGCACCAACAGAGGCCCTTAATTGTTAACTGAATCCCCTCTCTCTTCCTCTCTTTCAGACCTACCCTAAACAGGCTTGCAGCTCCGGTTTGGAGCCTTACCAGACGCCCAGCTGCTTCTGTCCTCCCGCTGCATCAGGTACGCTTCTTTTCCCCGGGAACCGCGGTTTGAAAGCCGCTACTTCGATTGGCTGCCTCTGTTCCCAGCTTCTTCTTCACTAGCTCCCCTCCAGCGCTGTGTGCCACAGCCAGAGTTTTCTGCTTTTCTAGCCGCCGACCTTGAACATTTAAGAGAGCTCAATCTCAGCTCTCCCTCAATCTTTTTAAACTAGTATTTTTTTTCCCCTGCCCACACCACCCCGGCCCCGACCCCTACTAAATAGATGTAAGCCCCTCCTCGATTTGTCCACTAGTCTCTGATTGGTTGATCTAACTAGGCTGCTTTTACAACCATTTGGTCCCTGCTAATCTGAGACTCTGCTTCATTTACTTATATTTACTAGTGAGTCATTCTATATCGATCAACCAGTTATATTTAGTCACTTACTATTGCCTGCATTTAATAAGTTCTCGTCCCTTCGCATTAGCTACTGAACAGATGTCTCATGGAAGTTCCCTCTAATCTGATACCATTCTAACATTTTAATCATACTAAACCACTCTCACTAGCCATATATTCTCAAGCTAGATATTCCTTATTATTTGCCACGGTCTTTTTTTTTTTCAACCCTATTACCTCCATCATTTACACTAAGCTGTGTACCTGGCAATTATAAAGTATTTATTTGTACCCTATTAATCCCTACTGCCACTAAGATCACAATCATTCTGGTACTCTTCCTCGCCTGGTTCCCCCTACTCTTCTCTCCTACATCCCTCCCCCCCTCCTCGCAACCCATGCTCCCACTCCCAACCTCAATCTGTCCTCCTTTGGCCGCACCTACCCTTGCCTCACCTTGTCTGTCCACTGCCCCCCATTCACCCTGGCGCCCTGCTGCCAGCTTCCTCTATGGAACAGGGCTCCGCTTGCCTACCTTACGAACACTTACGTGCTGCTTTGATGACCTCACCCTCGTCACCAGCCGTACACGTCTTTGGACAAAATACTGGTCAGAAATGCTGTCTCGGTCACTAATGTTAATCCTACTTGTCACATCTGGTGACACTGCACTCAACCGTGGTCCCACCCCTATCTCTATAATGAATTTTCCTAAGGGTTTAAATATAAAGGATATTCGAGCCTACTCCCTGGGCTGCTTTATCGACTCCCTGTCTAGACCTCCCTGCCCTGTCTATCTTGCCAACCTCCTGACTCCTGCCTCACACACCCATACCCTCAGGTCTTCCTCTGTCCCCATGCTCTCCACTAGACCTTGCATGACAAAAATGGGTGAACAGACATTTGCCCATTTTGCTCCCAAATTTGGAACTCACTCCCCTTATGGTGAAAACTTCAGCCTCCCATCGAGAATTCAAAATTGCTGTTCAGCCACCTTCTAGCCTCTGGCCAATGCAAATGCTCTTAATTTGCTTTGTCCCACTGCAGGCTGTCGGTCTGACCCTGAGTACTACACTAATGTTCTCCCATGCAATATGCTTGTCTAGGTGGCTATGAACCTTGATGTCTTTACTGTCCTCAGCTGTCTTATGGTTACCCTAATTGCTTTATTTTACATCCTTATTATGATCTATGCCTAAAATGTACCCTTATGTAACTATTACTGTGCTACCCAATGTATATCTTGTTTTGCTCCTGTACACCTATATTATGTCTGTGCATTTCTGCATATTGTAACCACTGTCCTGTGCTCTCCTGGGTCGTGCCTGAAAATAGGCAGGTCTGCTGCCTAGCACACTTACCCAGTTACCAAAAGCTAATAAATAAATAAATAAATAAATAACCCACTTAAATATTAGAAGCCTCCTCCCCAAAACTGACCTACTGCAGCCACTCGTTTTGCAACTAAAACCCTCTGTCCTCATTATATCTGAGACATGGCTCAGCACTAAAATCCCACACAGAGACATCTCCATCCCGGGATACTCTATCATCTGCCAAAATCACAAGTCCAGGGCTTGAGATGGCGCTATGTATATCGCCTCCTCCATCAAATATTCTGTCTGCCTATCTACCTCCTCCCTCTCTCTGCCTATGAGGTGCTACTGATAAAAATATCCCTACCCTCTTCCCTCCCCATCAATGTGGGAGGTGTCTACTGCTGTCTCTGAGCTCTCCTCTGTCTCTGAACTCCTCTCCCCCATCACATCCCTAGTCACCTCTGGGGAACTGTACCTTCTTGGAGATTTCAACATAAACTGCCTTGCCAGCAAACAATCAAAGCCCTGCACTCACGCAGCTTCTCCCAACTTAAAGCAATTAATAGTTGACCCAACACACACAAATCACAAAACTGGTAAACATACCTTACTCAACTGGGTCCTATCTTCCCACCCCCACCACGTCATTAAGTCTGGGACACTCCCCAATGCACTTAGTGACCATCACATAATCTATTACGTGTACAAGATCCACCTTACAAAGTCCCCTCCTATAATACTCAAAATCCGCTCCTTCTAGTCCCTCGACATCTCTGCCATTCACAGAGAACTGTCCAGTATCGACTGGTCGCCCATACCCACAGCCTCTTCAGCTAACACAGCCGTGTCTTACTTTACAACACAATTCCTATTGGTCTGGAACCGCCATGTCCCAATAAGAAATGCAAGGGACTGAGGCAGCCACCTGCCCTGGGTCTCTGCTGAACTCATTTCTTGTCAACGAGCACGTGATGAAGTGTGGTCCACAAACAAAACCTCTTGCACGCCCAATAATCTACAATGCTATCGCACACTCAGGAATGCCTGTACCTATGCCATCTGCCTCGCAAAAGCTGAATATTTCAGCAACTCCTTTCATGATAGGATAAACATAAACATGGATGAGACAGGATGTGGGGAACACAGCCAGGAGGGAAAACTAATGAGGTATCCAAAAGAGCTCAAAACAGGCAAAAATAAGGGGGAACTTGGTGGGACAGCAGGAGGGCCACACAAGCGGGTGCAGTCATGGGAAGGAAGTGATGACTGGAGGAGGGTCAGGCACAGGAGCATGACTAAGACTAGGTCAGAGCAAAGATATCAGCCTGTGGGAAGGGGGACTGGACTCATTCATGGAAAGGAGATTAGCACTGCAAACAGATTCTCAGGGTTGGCTAGTCCAGAAGACCAGGTAGCAGAGAGGAGGGAAGCTAGTGTGTAGGAGCAAGGAGAGGACAGTACAGGGGAAAAGGTATACAGCAGGGAGGCAGTACACCAAGAAGACACATTGGCAAGGGGGCACAGTGAGGTGATGGTGATGCAGTCTCTCCAGAGGGATAGAAGGGGCAAGGAGACAGGAGGAAGGGGGAAGCGGCAGGCAGCCCGGGAAAGGCTAAGGATATTGAGAGGAGGGGAGTCCGAGTGGAGGAGGGCCACATTTCAGGGAAGACACAAGAAAGCAATAGTAGAGGAAGTGGTAGTGTGTTATAGACGGAGCAACAAGTAAGTGCAAAGGGGAGGTTCCACAGACGGAAAATAGTTCGGAGATAGAGGTTAGTAGCCCGGTCATAGTTGGGAGTGGGGGAGAGGACAGGGCAAAGGTTAGGGAGGCAAAGGAGGCTGAGACGGGGGGATGAGAGGGCCTCGCAAGTTGGGGGGCGGGGGAATGGAGGGCAACAAGAGGGTGAGCAGGAAAAGCGTCAGAGAGTCATAATTCTAGGGGATTCTATACTTAAGGATATAATGTGAGGGGAAGGGGTGCCAGAAAAATTAACATCTGGGTAGAGTGCATGCCAGACATGACAGAGTGTACAGTGAGGCAGCATATGGGCAGATACATGGGGACGGTGGGGGGGAGCTGCACATTATGGTGCACCTGGGAACGGATGATCTGGAAGGGAGAAGGACAGAGGAGGTACAATACAGCTTCAGGGATGTGGGAACACTATGCAGCAAAGAGGGAACAATAGCCTTGGCAGACGTTCTGCCAGTGCCAAGGGCCAGTAAAGACAGGAAGAGAAGAATCGGCGACTTCAACAAGTGGCTGAGGGAATGGTGCGGGATCAAGGGGTATGGATTGGTGGGGAACTGGGGTAGCACATGGGATAACACAGATCTTTATGCAGGGGATAAGTAACACCTCAGCAGGGCAGGTTCACAGGTGTTGAAGCAGAAGCTGGGGGATTTCATCAATGAGAGGTATCATTTAAACTAGGTAGGGGAGGAGGCACTGGAGCTGGAAATCACCAGGAGAGGAGGTCCTATGGACCTCCCCCACCACAGGGATAGATACGACCTTAGGCGAAATATGGGTTGGAGTGAAGGGTAAGGAAGCAGGAAAGATAAGTGTAGTGTGGAGAATTATTTCACTAAATGCTAGGAGCCAGGGGAACACGTTGGCAGAGTTGCAGGCATTGATGGCAAAGGGAGAGGTGGACATAGCTGCCATTACTGAGATGTGGGCAACCAAGCAACATGACTGGGACCTAACCAACCCAGGGTACAAACTTTTCCAGAGGGACAGAGATAAAGGGAAGGCTGGGGGGTTGCCATTTATGTAAGGGAAGGGATCAGATGTAATAGGGAGTAAGGGGAGAAGGGCAGGTCAGAAGGAAATCTGGCTGCAACTACACAGCCAGAAAGGGACCAACATCTGTCTGGGGGTTGCTTATAGAACTCCGGCCCAGAAGGAGGACACTGTAGTCACGTGATGGCTCTGGGTCAGGCAGCTGCTTGAGTTCTGGGCTCTCCCCTGCAATCGCCGTTCTTGTTACTTTCTTCGATCATCAGTGCACCAATTAAGTAAATTTGTCAATTAGGTGCTTAGATACTGTGCCTGCTAACACCTAATCCGATCGACTCCTCAAGACTTGGATTATTTTGCTGGGATTGAGGTCGATATGAAGCAGGCCTCGGTGAAGCACACTCCCCCTACCTCTCCCAACAAGGCCTCCAAGAAGCAGCGTAATCAAGGTCCGGTTAAAGCGGACCGGAGCGACGATAAATCGCAATCGACTTCCCTCCTGACAGAGGATAAATTCCTGCAGGAACTTACCCCTATCAAGGATATCTTAAAGAGATGGCTGCTGAAGTTAAATCGCTACGGGGATCTAGCGTCTGTCTCCACCAGAGTCGCCGATGTTGAGGCCAGAGTTTTCATCGAACACAGGCAAGATAAATCGAGGCCCTGATTGCTGAATTAAAGCAGCAAGTTAAAAACTACAAGTCAAAGCGGAGGATTTGGAAGGTCGTAACCAAGGAACAATCTTCTAATATTTGGCCTGCCAGAGATGGAGGAAGGCCCTGACTTAATGGCCTTTTACAGAAGCTCCTCGTGAAGATTGTTGGCCCATCTCCTATTAGTCCCATCGCACATTTGGAGCGAGCCCACCGTTCATTAAGGCCCAGGCCCCCAGCTGGCTCTCCTCCATACCCATTATAATAAAGTTTCTGAGCTATATCGAGCCAGCATGTTTTTTTTAAGTCTCGAGATCTCAAGGAAATTCTATGGGGCTCATCTAGGCTTCGAGGTGCGCAGGACCTCCCTAAAGAGACCAGAGAAAGGCGGGCCGCCTACCATCCCATTGTTCAAAAGCTGATAGCTGCTTCTATCCCTTTCAAGATAGTATACCCAGCTACTCTGAAGGTTACGACTGGGGGCTCAGTCTACAGTTTCAGCACATCAGAAACGGCTTTAAAAGAACTTACTGCAAAACTACCGGATCTCTTCAAGGCGGCCGGCTGATGGACTTGTGCTCTGCTAAGATATCCTTTTCTCTGATTGTACTGTTCATATGATTGATGATTGGGGTTGTTTTAGCCCCCTTGTTTTTCTCTTGGGCTGACCAGTGGGGTTAAGTTGGGGGACCGGTCTTTACATCGCTGGGTCAGAGTGATGAATGAAGGCTACACACTACATTTCTCTCTGTTCTCTCATTTCTGGGCTTTTTATGCTCTTTCCGCTAACTTTCTCCTCCTCTCCCTTTTTAGATCCTTTCTTTCCTTCCTTACCTGGTCCCTCCGCAAAGACTGGGCTGGATGGGTGGTAGCTTCCAGGGGCCGAGGGAGTCCTCCTTGTTGGGCCTGACTGTGTGGGTTTGAGGCGGAACCTTCTTTCCACGGATGCTGTTCTCAAAGGGGACTTCCGAGTAAGCGGACTGTTTTTGGTCCGGTGATTTTTTCGGTCCCCTGGAAGCTGCATCTCAATTTCAGAATTTCTTTAAAAATCAAGGCCTCTGCTGTGGTCTCTATTTTCTGGGACATTGGGATGTTGGGTAAGTTGCCCTCTTAGTCTTACCTCCTTGATCTGTGGAGGGGGCGGACTCTCTGCGGCTGGTAATCCGGGGAGGGGGGGTCTTCTTTGTTATTCTGGGTGGTGACCTTCTGTTTTTTTTGTGTGTTTCTGTTTGCCATGATCAGACTATATTTCCTCCACCCAGGATATGTTAACCATTTTCTTAAGGTATATGGTGTGTCAGTGATAATAGGCGTTTGGGGGTGGGCTTGAGCTTGTGGATGCCTGTTCGCCAGATGCGATATTACAGGCCAAGTGAAGGGGGGTCTGCTAACCTCTCCCTGGTGACTGAGGTAGGATATCTACGCATACAGGGGTTTTGGTTATACGGTTTTGCTGGTGTGGGATGGGAACTTTTACTGTACGGATGTCTGTATTTAGCACTGGGGATTTTGGGGTTCGCGTTGGGGGATGGGTGGCCAGAGTCTGGGTGTTTTTATTTGAGTGAGGGGTCCTTATTTCTCTGGTCCTCCCTTGTTAATAGTTATGTGAGGGTTCGGGGGCATTTCTTGATTTCGGGGTGGGGTTCCAAGACTCTTCTTTGATATTGGTTTTCTGGAGTCGGAGTGTGGGGGGGTTCTCTTGTTGCAGGTTCTCTTTAGGATTACATGGAGGCGGGTCTTGGTTAGGTTGGTTGGGATAAGGGGGTTTTGGGTTACTCTCCCCTATACTTTACAAGAATTTTGTTTAAGCAAAAATTTCTATTTTGGGGAGGTATCTGCTCTAGGTATATTTGGTTCAGGGCGGTTTGGGTATATGCTGGACGTAATAATGTTAAATTCGAAAGTTATGGTTGGGTTGTGGTGCACCCTTTTTTCTTTCATATTCCTAAGTATGCCTGGATATCTGGTTTCTGCTTATTGTTTTTAAAATGGTTATGAATACTCTTAAAATAGCTTCCTGGAATGTGCGTGGACTTCGGGATCGGGTCAAGCGTTTACAGATGTTTAATCATTGTTCGTTATTACAAATTGACATTCTTTTTTTGCAGGAAACGCACCTCAGTCAAGGAGACGCTAAGCTTTTATCTCGTTCGGGCTTTTCCCAACCTTACCCCGTTGGTAATTCTTGTTTTAGTAGAGGGGTGGCGGTTCTTGTTAAGAAACACGTCTTATTTACTAAAGAGATGGCTGTGTCAGACCCAGAGGGGAGATTTATATTTGTTAAAGGAACTCTTAATGGTGAGGAGGTTGTCTTGGGTTCGGTATACGCTCCGGTTGGGGGTGATTCTGGGTTTTTCATGTCCCTTGCTGAGAAATTGGCTAGGTTTCTTCCCACTCAGTTTATATTGGGTGGGGATTGGAATATTCCTTGCTCGCCTGTCCTAGATAGGGACCCTCAGGATAAACGCCCACTCTCTTCAGCTCATAGAGCCTTCACAGATTTGAGAGCTTTACTTGGTTTGTGTGATCCTTGGAGACATGCTAATCCGTCTCTCCGAGCTTTTTCCTTTATTTCCCAGTCCCACGGTACCAAATCTAGATTGGACATGGTCTTGGTTAGTATTTCTTTTCTCTCAAGTCTCTGTTTAACTGGCATTGATCCGATCATTCTTTCGGACCATGCGGTTGTCAGTTAAGCTTTCCTTGTCTGCAGAGTTCTCTCGGACTCGGTCTGGCGCTGAACACCCAACTGTTGAAAACTCCGCAGAATGTATCTGATATTAGTTTTTGATCTCTTTATTTTTGGCAGAGAATCTTACCTCTACTCCGAGGTTTGATATGGTGTGGGCTGCCCTAAAGTGTTTTCTTAGGGGTGAGCTCATTAAAATGGCTTCCTTTAGGAAAAAAAAGGGGCTTTCTGATTCCCTAATTTTGATGGGTAAAATTAGGGAGCTGGAGGCTAGATATTCTTCAACCTCTTCCTTAAGTGATCTCAAAGAGCTTTTATCAGCTAAGAGTAAATATCTGGATCTTTTGAGGGAAAAAACTGAATATTCATTGATTAAAACTCAGGCGAAGTATTTTGATCAGGGGGAAAAGTCTGGTAAGCTTCTGGCTTTGCGTTTACGGGCATTGGAAAGCTCCAGAGTTATTCCCTCTCTGCTCTCCCGATCCGGAGCGGCTGTTACTGCACCTAGAGGTATTGCTCATATCTTTAAAGAGTACTATCAGGACTTATATAGCAAACCGACGATGTTACATTCCTCTTTGGAAATAGATGAATATTTGAGGGAGATCGATATTCCCTGTCTTTCGGAAGCCCAGCAGGCTATCCTGTTGGCGCCTATCTCGTCGGAGGAGGTTGAGAGATCCATAGCCTCCCTTGCCCCTGATCAAACACCGGGTCCTGATGGTTTCCCGGCTAACTTTTACAAGACTTTTGCTAAAGATCTGATTCCCACCCTTCTTAAACTGTATGAATATTTGTCGGTATCCCCAGAGGTAGATCCTTCTTTGTTTGAGGCTATTATTGTTTTAATTCCTAAACCTGATAAGACTCTTACTGATCCGGCTAATTATAGACCTATTTCACTTCAAAATTACGATATGAAGATTCTTGCCAAAATATTAATGGAGCGGATCAAGAAGGTTTGGTCAGGGCTGTTGAGTCCTGAACAGGCGGATTTGTTCCTGGAAGATCGGGCGGTTGATCACTTAAGGACCTATCACATATCTCCCAACATGCTCAATCCTATTCACTTCCGCTGCTCTGGTTTCTCTCGACGCTGAAAAGGCCTTCGATCGGGTGGACTGGTCTTTTCTTTGGGCCGTTCTGGAAAATGGGTTTTCCGTCTGCTTTTGTTAACAGAATTGTGATATTTTACAGCTGCCCTCTGCCAAAATTTATTGTAATGGGGTTTTTCTTCCTTTTTCGCTGTATGCCGGTACTAGACAGGGTTGTCCTCTCTCCTTTGTTATTTAACCTATATTTGGAACTGTACTTATAAGGATTAAGACCTCTCCTCAGGTCAGGGGACTTAAAATACATCAAAAGGAACTGGTTCTTTTCATGATGGATGACATTCTTTTTACTTAGCGGACCCGTGGTGTCGTTGAAAGGGGTGATTGATCTCATTGAGAGATATGGGTTTTTTTCTCACTATAAACTAAATATTTCCAAGTCAGAAATTCTCCCCTTAATATATATATATACCAATAAATCTGAGTTTTCCTCTTTTGGTATGAGATGGGCTCCCAAATTTATTAAATATTTAGGGATCCTTTTCTCCACTGACCCTTCCCTTCTGAAGAAACTTAATTTGGATAGACTAAAGGATTCGATCTCTCAGGATCTACAGCGTTGGTCAGTTCTTCCCATCTCACTCTGGGGTCGAATAAATATTCTTAAAATGAACGTGCTCCCTCTGATTTTCTATCCACTGAATTTGGTTAACCTCTGGCTTCCTATCTCGTATATTCAACAGTTTCATGTGCTTTTTTCTAATTTTGTCTGGTCCGGGAAGGCAGTTAGGCGTTCTTACGCTAAATTATCGCTTCCTAAGGAGAGGGGGTCTTAGGTTACCCAATCTTCTGCTATATTACTGGGCGGCTCATTTTCTAAGTTGGGAAGATGGTTCTCTGCTGAACCGGACTCATCTTGTCCAATCTGGCTCCAGCTTGGCGCACTTCCTTACCGAGATTACATTCGATAGATATGCTTTGTTTTATCTATCTCGAAGGTACTCTCAATTGGGTGTCGGATAAGCGTTATAAAGGTTGCCATTATGTCTTTTATGCAATGTTTAAAGTACTTTCGTATTCTTGCTATCTCAGACGTGGGGCAACCGGTGGTTTGTAATCCTAATGTTAAATTAAGCGCCTCATGGGTTAATTCGGATTGGCTTCCGCAAGTTAGAGAGGCTAGACTTGAGCAATTTTTTAATAATGACTCACTCCTCTCTTCTGGTGACATTCTCGAGAAATTTGACATACCGACGAGGGCTATTTTCAGAGTTTATCAGTTGAGACACTTGATTAGTCAAAGATTTGGTACCACCTCTAGGGAGTCAGTTGTTTTTCCCTTTCTTTCTGAAATTATTAATCTTGCTTCCCAATCACATTCTATCTCCTTGATATACTCTTTCCTTCTGAATTATAACTCATCGGAAGGGACGGTGGGCTCCGGGGTATGGGCCCATCTATTGCCTGATAGTCCTCTGGATTGGTCGGGTGTATGGAGGGACCTTCATAGATACTATACCCAGGACAGAATGAGATTAACACAATATTATATTGTTAACAATCTATATTACACTCCAGTCAAACTTTTCCAGCTCAAAAGGATCTCTCAACCAATCTGTTTTAGGTGTTTACAAGCTGAGGGCAATCTTCTTCATGTTTTCTGGGACTGCCCTAAAGTTGCCCCCTTATGGTCTCAGATTAGGGATTATCTTGATCCTCTTCTGAGTCTGTCCGGTTTTTTGCCCTGAGGTGTGTATTTTAGGTAAATTATCCGTAGACTGTGTCGAACGAGATATTATATGGCTTTGTGTCTATGGCTGTTAAGAAACTGGTCTTAAGGCATTGGACTGACCAATTGACACTGTCTTTTGCTGAATGGTTAACTGAATTAATTTCGTACTTTCAATCTGAAAGGTTGGCGCCAGTTTTAAAGGCGTTTGGATCTGTTTCAAAGAGGTGGAATCGGCTTCAAACTCTCTGTCTGGCTTAAGTTACATTTTTCCTAGCCTGATCCCGCTGGTCCGTGCACTATGTTTTGCCTGTTAATTTGTGGCCTCTGTAATCCCTGTTCTCATGACTGTATGATTTTATTGATGTTACGGTCTGTATTTTTGGGTTAAGTAGCTAATATCTCCAGGATATGCTTGTTTTTTTTTTTTTTTTGGTTATGTGCACCCTAGGGGAGGGGTTGGGGGGAGGTAGGCCGTGGAGGGGGCCTCTCAATACTATGTAATGGATTATTTTCTGTAACCGAGGATGGGGGTTGACGGATAGTGGGTGGGTTATTTTGTGTTTAATTTTCTGCTGTTCTATTCTTTCTTGGTGTATTTTGTGTTGTTGTCTGTTTCTTAAAACTAATAAACTTAAATTTCAAAAAAAAAAAAAGAAGGAGGACACTGACAAGGAACTGGGGGAGCAGATAAGGAGGCATAGTGGCAAAGGGAGCACAGTGGTGGTGGTGGTGGACTTTAATCTACCAGGGGTGCATTGGAGCATCCCAGCAACCAACTGCGCCAGGGAGCATTTCCTCCTGGAAGCGTTCCAAGATGGCTTCCTGACCCAGAGGGTAATGGAGCCAATGAGGGAGGGGAATATACTAGACCTGGTACTGGAAGATGAGGAACAGGTCAGGGATGTAAGGGTGGAGGAACCTCTGCCAAGCAGTGACCACCGCACAGTGTGGTTTTCAATCAACCTAGGTAGGGAAGTAGCCACTACAAAAACTAGGGTCCTGGACTTCAAAAGGGCGGACTTTGGCAAGATGGGAAACATACTGGAAAGTCATATGGCAAGCACCCGTCCAGAAGTGGACACGGAACAAAAATGGGCAGTCATCAAGACAGGACAGGCTGAAGTCACTAAAACTTGTGTCAAGAGCCAGAGCAAGAAAGCCAGGACCAAGAAACCAAGTTGGATGAGTAGAGAGGTAGTGGAGAAGATGAGGGAAAAGAGGAATGCATTTTGGACTTACAAGAGATCCAACAGGGCAGAAAACAAAGAAGAATATGTGAAGAAATCCAGAGAAGTGAGCAGAGTGGTAAGGGCAGCAAAGGTGGCTAGGGAAGGGAGGTTATCGCAGGGTATCAAAGGAGGGGAAAAGGATTTCTTTAGCTATATCAGAGAGAAGAGGAAGAGCAAAGATCAAATTGTTAGGATTAGGAGGGGAAGTGGATAAGTAGAAAAGGGGGCTGAGCAGGCAGAAGTACTTAATGAATACTTCTGTTCAGTCTTCACCAAGAAGAGGGATGGGTCCATACCTGAGAGGAAGGACGAGCTGGAAGAGGGTGGGGGAGAAGCAACCACAGATGGGGAAATCACAATGGAAAGGGTGAGGGAGGGTCTTAAATCCCTGAAGGTGGACAAGGCACCTGGCCCAAACAGAGTCCACCCCAGGGTGCTGAAAGAGTTGGCAGAGGTACTGGCAGGGCCATTGGCGGACCTGTTCAATACCTCTCTGAACTCTGGGTACGTGCCCAGGGACTGGAGGGAAGCACATGTGGTACCTCTCCATAAGAGTGGGCCCAAGGACGAACTGGGGAACTACAGACCCTTAAGCCTTACTGCAATTGTGGGAAAACTGATGGAGACACTCCTCAAGGAAAAGCTGGTGCAATTTCTTGAGGATAACAACCTCCAGGACAGCAGGCAGCACAGGTCTGTCTCAGGCAGATCCTGCTAGATGAACTTGGTTGATTTTTACGACTGGGTTACGAGGGCACTGGACAGGAGACATGCGGTGGATGTCCTCTACCTGGATTTCAGCAAGGCCTTTGACTCGGTGCCACATGGTAGGCTGACCTGCAAGTTGAAGAGTCTGGGAGCAGAGAAGAAACTGGTCAGATGGGTCGAGAGCTGGCTGCAGGGTAGACAGCAGAAGGTAGTAGTGGGGGGGCGGCGCATCTGAACACAGGGCAGTAACAAGTGGTGTACCACAGGGCTTGGTGCTGGGACTAATTTCATTTAACATTTTCATAGCCAACATTGCAGTAGGGATTACGAGCAAGATCAGTCTCTTCACAGATGACACAAAGACTTGTGCCTAGGTAGATGGGGAGGAGTAAAAGTACTTCAAGAGGATTTGCAAAACTGGAGGAATGGTTTCACACTTGGCATCTTGGTTTCAATGCCAAGAAATGCAAAGTGATACATTTAGGAGGCAAGAACCGAGGACACAATTACTGGCTGGAGGGTGTCCCATTAACAAAATCCAAGGAGGAGAAGGATCTGGGAGTGCTGGTAACCAGGGAGATGAACCACTCTGCTCAGTGCAGGAAGGCAGCAACAAAGGCAAACAGGATGCTAGGGTGCATAACAAGGGGGATTACTTCTAGGTGTGGGGAGGTCATCTTGCTCCTGTACAGGTCTCTCGTGAGACCGCTCCTAGAGTACTGCGTGCAGTTCTGGCACCCCTACTTGAAAAGGGACATCAAACTACTGGAGCGGGTACAGCACAGGGCAACAAAAATTATCCTGGGGTTGGGGGACAGACCATATGAGGAGAGACAGAGAGCTCAATATGTATACCCAAGAGGAAAGAAGGGAGAGAGGGAATATGCTTGAGTCCTTCAAGTACCTGAAGGGTCTGAACAAAGCAGACACCTGGTGTATGTTCAGTATAAAGGGTGGAAGGGAAACCAGGGGACACTCTATGAAGTTGGAAGGAGGCAGGTTCAAGACGGAATGGAGGAGGCACTATTTCACAGAAAAGGTGGTGGCAGGGTGGAACGCTCTACCAGAGAAGTCGTTCGCTGCAGAGTGTTGGGGGGCCTCAAGGGGGACAGATTCAAGGGGAGGGTACAAACCAGGAAGGGTTGCAAGATGGACAGGGCATATGGGGGGGGGCAGCTGAAGTCTAATGGACTGAAGTGCTACACACTCGAGCAGACTAGATAGACCAAATGTCCTGTATCTGCTGGCAATTTCATATGTTCGTAAACAACCCCTCCAAATTCTGGAAGATTATCCACGCATTGTTTACCCCACCCTCACAACCACCCTCGCCAGTCCTAAAATGTGGCACACAATTAATTGAGGACCCACACTCCGTGGCTACGGAATTCAATAACTTCTTTATGACTTGCGACTCCTCCCTTCTAGCATCCCTTCCACCTATAACTCACCCACCCTCTAATGTGCCCCCATACTCTCAATCCACAACCACCTCGCACTTCACCTTTAAACTGGTCCACCCTGAAGGCACCCTGCAAGTTCTACTTGCCCTGAATACAAACAAAGGTAAGAGCCCAGATGGTCTCGACCAGAAACTTCTTCACCTTTCCACCTACGCTATTGCTCTACCACTAACCCAGCTCCTGAACCCCTCCTTCACGCATGCATCTGTACCTAAGATTTGGAAGTCTGCTACAGTGGTCCCCCTTTCCAAAGGGGGCGATTCCTCCAACCCAAGCAATTTTCACCCTATATCCCTGTTACCCATCTTGGCTAAGGTTCAACAGCACCTCATGCTGGAGCAACTCTCCAATTTCCTTGACTCCTCCTCCTTTTTCACCCCTTCCCAGTCTGGCTTCCGGAAAAAAAAAAAAATCACTCCACTACCCCATCCCTCCTCCAGCTCCAGCTCACTGACTGTTCTCTCAGGAATGGACCAGGGATGCATCACCTCAGCCATCACTGTCGACCTGGCCAAAGCCTTCACACTCTTCTCCTCCACAAGCTGACAGTGGCCGGACTCTACTATGCAGCCACCGACTGGTTCCAGTCATACCTCAATGGCCAGTCCAAATCTGTCAAAGTCGGCAATTCCACACTCCCCCCCCTCACAATTAATACTGGTGTGCCCCAAGGCTCCGTTCTTGGACTTATACTATTTTCCATATTCCTAAATGAGCTCCCAGACGTCTGTTCATCTGCAAGCATACACATGTATGCAGATGACACCATCTTTTTCTCATCTGGGAGCTCCCCTGCTGAAGTCACTAGCAGGCTCCAGCTGGACTTCAACAATGTCCAGCTCTGGTTTAGTGCCAACCAACTCTCTCTGAATGTCAAAAAAAATGGTCTCTATGACCTTTGGCACCAGACAAAAACTGTCCAGAATTGACTCCTTCCCTTTCACACCCTGTCAGGTGCCAAACTGGATGACGTTCCCTTATTTAAGTACCTTGAGCTTTAGCTAGACAGAAATCTAGACTTTGGTGTACACGCTGAAGCCATTCACAATAAACTCCTCCCTAAGCTCGGTGCCCTGTACAGATACCGTAGCTGCCTGCCCATGCAAGCCAGGCAAGAAATTGTTCAAAAGACAACTCTCCCTGTCTTTGGGGACACTGTCTGCAACTCTACCCCTAAGACCACATTAGCCAGACTGGACACTGTCTTTGACTTTGGGGACATTGTCTACAACTCTGCCCCTAACACCCCTAGCCAGACTGGACACTCTCTTCAATTCATTCTACCACTTTGTCCTTGGCTGCCCCCGCACCCACCACTGCAATTCTACACCTCACTCTCCTTCCCTTCCTCTCAGCCAGGCACTTGTCCCATACTGCCAACCTAGTAGGCAGGTTCTGGCTCAGCACTCTGCCATCTTACCTAACCTCCCTCTTGTCAACCTCCCCACTTATTCACCACAATCCTCAACTCACAGAACGCTCGCCCTCCCACCGTGGTGCACCACATCTGGCTGCAACACCTTCTCCTACTTATTCCCTAGCTCCTGGAACTCTCTCCCCCTCAAACTTTGCTTGACTCAATCTCGCCGCTCCCTTGCATTCCTCCAAAGGAAGCACACAGCACACTGCAACTAACCCCCTGCATACCTTCCCCAATATAAACCCTACTATGCAACTCCCCCGCTTCTTTCTTTCTATATCTTTCCCACTCCCTGCCACTCGTGTTCCACCTCCCCTACCACTAATTAATTTAATCCCCTTCTCTCTCCCCCTTACCCCTTTCCTCCTCTCTCTCTCTCTCTCTCTCTCCCTCTAGTCCAACTCCACTAACTTCTACCAATCCCCCCCAACTGCTTGCAGGATTCTCTGCATCCTGAAGGGGTGAAGGATCCGGCTCCCCACCCCCTAAATTCTTACCTCTATTCTTCTTTATCTTGCCACCCCTCCCATCCTCCCCCCCTTCTATCCCACTCCCCATAGTCCAACTCTTCTTTCTTCTACCAGTTCCCCATCCCATTGCTGGGTTTCCTGTATCCTGAAGGTGTGAAGGCACTGGCTTCCCAATCTACCCTCAATTCTTCCTTAACCTTGCCAACATCTATGCCTTACTTTCCTAAGTAACCCTGCCTCCCTATCCCTTCCCCCCTTTCTCCTCTACCTTCTCTTGCCAGCGCCAATGTCCCTCTGCAGGGTTCTTAGCACCTTGAGGGGGAGATGAACCAAGCTAGCCACCTCCCTCCCCGCTCGCTCCACCCCCTTGCCCCCAGCAGTATTATACATAATACGTAATACAGCTAGAGCTTAGCAACCCTCCCTCCCAACTTAAGCTCTTACAGCCTAGGCCACCATACACGCTCAAAGTACTAACCTTGTTCTCTTTTGTCAGTCTAACACCATTGTATTATAAATGGTTTATTCACCTGGTATAATGTTTAATGTTGTATACAAAAACTATTGCTGCTCTGCTACGAGTCTGTAAGTTAACTTTCGTTCAGGTTTTTATTCCAGTCTGTAACTGGATTGTATATCAATTGTGCACTCTGCACTTGGTTTCTTAACTACCTATTACCTAGTTTTTTTATTTTTACTTGAATGTTTATGACTCTGTACTATGTTTTCTCTTCTTTGAAGTCTGTCGCATCCTCCAATATACACCCCCCCCCGTACGCTTCGGGAAACAAGTTGTTTTATCGATTCATGTTGCTTTCCTGGTGAATCTCTTCTAAATAAAATAATAATAAAAGTAGATCTGAAGCTGCTTGAGGGAGTCTTGCCAAAATTTCTGCCATCGGTAAATTCAAAATTTGGATCAGCATATATCCCAGTCAGCCTCATGCCAAACAGGAGATCTCTCTATTACTTTGCTTAAAAGTTACATGTCATTTTGTAACTCTAATTTCATTGGCTGTTGAAAAAGAATGCATTTCAGTGAAGAGTTACTGATGATGTCATAACCAGAACTTACAGCCTCATTCTCCCTGCAAGCTACCTAATAGTTCTTATTTCTCCCATGTAACATAAAACTACAGCCTGTAGCCAACGTTTGAAAGAGGAAAGCTAACACTGGGTGGGTACAGAGCATGCATTTCCATAATGTGAAGATGCAAGGTACTTAAGAATGGGACCGGGGAGGGGGAAGAGTTGTAATACAGCAGCAAACACGGCTTCAGAATGCCAAAGTTGTGTGCAATTATACAATGGCAAGAAAGAAAACTGGGCTCTCATTGGTCAGTCTGGGACTGGACCCGTGATGCTATCCCAGTACAACATCACGGGTCTAGTTCCAGCACACAGATGACCGCATCAACATTAAGGGAATCACTGCATGCATTTCAATGATAACCACTCTATTCCAGCTTCACTAAATCCCATTCTAATTCCCACTTGCAAGCCGCTTTCAGTGTCAGCAGCTCCTAAACTCCAAAATGGCCAGCAGTGTAGATGGACAACTGGATATGCAGGGTTTTCCAGCGAAAATTATTTCTCCCTCCTCCTTATGCCAAAAATCCACTTTCAGTGTCCCTGGCTCCTAAACTCCGAAACAGGCAGTAGTGTGGACAGACAACTGAGTAGGCAGCAAAGTATTTGTCCTTGCTCCGCATGCCAAACAAGATGCCTTCAGTGTCCCCGGCTCTGAAACCCTAAAAAAGCCAGTACTGTAGATGGACAACTGAATAGGCAGCCTTTTCCAAAGAAGATAAATTCTCCCGACCCCGTATGCCAAACAGTAAAGCAGCCACTGCCTACGGCTTTCAGAGCATCTCTCTCACTAACTTTGTCTGGCGCGTGCTTGACTGCCCGTTTGTGTCAGAAAAGCTACAGTCAGAGCTGGTATCTGTCAGCATGTCTTTCAAACTACTTCTGTATTTAAAAAAATCAACAGCAGGACCAAGTGACTTACGATCACAGCTGAAGCAGAAGTCTCGGTCCCTGCAAGTCAGTCGGCCGATCAGCTCCGTTTTGCAAACTGGTCCCAGTAAAGGCAGCGGGACTGGCTGAATGAAACTCAGGGTAAAAACCCAAGACAAACCAAAAAAAAAAAAGGGAGAGAGAAACAAACACATACAACACAGATGGAGGGTACAAACACTAATTGACAGATGGGCTAAAGAGGAACTTAGAGCTACACAACAGCAGAACCTAGTGGACAAAGAAAAAACAGGACTTTTTTTAAACAAGTATCCTTCCACAGGCCAAAAATACAGTAAAACTGCCTTAAATTTTCTTTTTTAAATCTTTTTAATATTTTTTACCACAACGAGCCATTGTATAATAACAATAATGCACTCCAGGGTGTGTGTTGTGCTGAGATAACGTCACGCCTGGGTCACTGGACACACACGGCCTGCGGCCTCATGCCCAACCACCCTGGACGTGACAATATTGCAGCACAACACACACCCTGTCATGCATTATTGCTTAATTCTTAGAATACTGCAGGGATGAGATTTTAGAATGTCACCAGGCTGCAAGTGTGGAATGCAGCAATGACACATGCTCAGAAACCAGCTGGGACACACAATTTTGGAATGCAACGGGGGATACTGAAATACACAATGTTACAGTGTTATAAATTTCTAAAATATGGCAACGATGCAGTTTCAAAATGTGAGACATACATAGTTGTGGAATGTTGGAGGAATATGCAGCTTCATAATGTGTCATGGATACATAATGTCAGCATGTAGTGGTGATAAACAATTTCAGAATGTGGTGGGGATGCTCAATTTCAGATTGTGGCGGCAACATGCAATTTCTCCTTGTGGCATGGACACAGACTCTCAGAATGTGGTGGGGATGCACAGTTCAGAAAGTGGCAGTGACACAGTGCTAGAATGTGGTGATGACAATTACAGAATGTGGCACTGGCACACAACTTCCGAATGTGACAGGGATGTGAAATTTCAGAATGTGGCGGGGATGCACAAGTTTGGAAATGTGGTGGTAAAAAACTCTGGAATGTAGTAGGGATGTGCACTTTTGGAATGTTTCAAGAACACACAATGCTAGAATGTGGCAGAGACGCACGATGTTGGAATGTGGTGGGGGTGTGATGTGCAATTTTGAAATGTGGTGTGTGCCTACAGTTCTGGAATGTGGCAGGGACAAGCAATTTCAAAATAAAATCATGTATCCTGTCACATTCCAACAGTGTGCATCCCCACTATATTCTGTAATGGTCAGTCCCAAACTCCTAGATGTGTTTCCCTGTCACATTCCAAGACCGGGTGTTCCAACAGCATTTTGAGATTGCATATCCCTACCATGTTCCTACACTGTATGTCTCCCACAATATTCTGAAATTGTGCACTACCTGGAGATGCCATAGCTTTGTCCATTGCTGTATTCCAGAACCATCTCCTGCCACATTCTAAAGCACAGTACCACGAATCTGAACATTCTGGAAATGCATGCACTGCACCCACCCATGTGCCAGTTATTTTTTAAATGGATTACTACAACTACAGTTTCTTAAACTTTGCAGAAAAAAGCCCTATACGGCTGCTGCCATGGTGGACTAGTGAGTTCTGGTTATGACATCATCAGTAGCTCAATGAAATTGGCTTTTTTGAACAGAGAGTGAAATCAAGCTACAGAATGGCTTGCAACTTTTAAACAAAGTAACTTAGGATCAAATTTTTGGTGTGAGGCTTACTGGGAATATGCCGATTCTAATTCTACAATGTAGCATTTTTTGGTCAGACTCCCCTCTTTAAAAGTCAGGGGCCCGACATGTGTTTTAACACATGAATTTGTGTCTCTCCTTTTCTGCTCCTTTTTCAACCCTTCTGTTCTTTCCCCTCTTTTCCCTTTTCTTTCTCTCCCCCCAACTCTTCCCCTCTTTCCCATTTTCTTTCTCTCTCCCCAACTCTTTCATCTACATCTACTTTTTAATGGCCTCAGTGCCTTTACTGAGTAAGTAATTTAGAAAGTTTGTTTCCCTTTCTTAAAGAGCAGCGGACATCTTTAGGACAACTTTAACACAACACAATATTTAGACACAGTTTGACTTGTATTTCACATTAATTCTATATTCCTCCTCCCCATTATTTATTACTGGTGTAATTTGCATGAAAACAGGATCTTTGCTCCTGAAGAGTTCATCTATTCCTGTTGCTTTCTCCATACCCGAGGTCATAATGCACTGCTTGTGACATCACAGATACTCCCACAGCAACAGACTGTGATGTCACAACACAGGATTATGACTTGAAGTAGGGAGTAAGCTAAAGAGGCAGATGAACTTTAAAGTATAAAGATCATGTATTCATGCAAATTTCATCAGAAATAAATACAGTAATGAGGAGGAGGAGAAATCTATAGAATATATATGGAATGCAAGCCGAATTGTACCCAAATATGTTTTCAAAGTTTTCTTTAAGGCATCTGCAGCTTTTTAATGATGTCACGCTGTAATTTAAAGTTACTGTGCAAATTCACATTGTATATGAATTTGATTAGTTTACAGAATAAGTATCATATAACCTGCTTTATTTTTTTAATTGTATTTTTGCACTTTATCATTTATTTTTTACTTTTCCTGCACTTTCTTGGTGGCCATTCCCCATTTCAGGTATGATTTTGTTTGGGGGGTTTGCAGCATCTTTCTGATGGTTATGGTCCCCTGTCATAAATTCATTCAAGTGGGAGCTTATTTAGGAGTACCATCTGGCGTCATATCACTATTGACAACTGTTTAAGTGAGGCTGTGAAGTGTGTGTAAAAACTCCAGCCCCCTGAGTGAGAGATGGGTCTTGATAAGTAGGGAGCTTTTGGGCAAGTGTTCTGTAAAACTGCAGGGCAACTGCTATAGCACTGTATTGCACATTTCTTTTAAATACATTTATTAGCAAGTAGTCTTAGGCCCTGTCCACACTGAGCCCTGTAAACCATTACCAGTCTGGTAAACCATTACCGCTACCTGCAAAAACGGTTTGCGTCCGCACTGGTAACGGTTACCACAGGCAACGTTGTAGTGTGGACAGGGTCTTAATGTCCACTGATTAACCAATAAAACAGAGAGCAGATTTGAAAATATAAACTCTTGTCTTCAGGGTATTATTTATATACAGTATGTATCTAAAGTGTTTCACTAGGTAGACATACAAGGGTATAGAAACAACCTTGTTTACAGATGTGGCCTGGGGGCAGGGGAACAAGACAGCAGCAAACAAACAGAAATGTAAAATACAGTAGACTGATGGGAGAGCTGTTACCCAAACTAATGTGGTTCCATACCTGAGGGTAACTGAAGGCAAGCTGCCTGGATCTCAGGTCTGCCATGAGACAATGAATTTTATGTGGGTTATAACCTCATCACTTAACTGTTGTTGCCACTACCATCTTTTCTGCAATTTTTGTGATCAAACTCAAAACATTTGCTTCTTATACCACACACCCAGTGAAAAACCTGTGGGGAGCATGCTTTTTCTATAAATGGGCCATGCACGACTACAGAACGCTTTATCTCTGTGTATCTGTGATTCTCCAACTTTGCCCCAGTTCCAGGCTCAGCTAAAAAAAAACTATTTATTCAGGCAAGCCTTGCTAACCGAGTCCAAATAACCTGTTTTTAGAATGTGCATAATATACTACGAGTATGTGAATAACTTTCCCCATTATCTCACTGGGTCATGTAGTCTTTAAATTGTCAAGGCCAGATTGAAGGTATACCTACGCCCTTCCTGTTCCTGCCATCGATGATATGATGCTCCTTCTGATTTTGTGATTTTTCTTGATGTGTTTACTATGCATTTACAGTCGTGCCAACCAAGATCCAACACCGTAGCTTGCAGCATTACTGCAAAATGCTGCAGTATACGGCAGGGAACAGTGTAATTCAATGGCAATTAAACCCTTTTGTCACGCAGTATTTTGTGACATGTCATTTACAGCAAGGTACTGCGTTGCATCCTGGCTGGCTCTGCTGTATCTTAATATGCATACAGAGTAACATAGCAATGTAAGATCGGAAGAGACTATAGGACCATTATGACCCTGCCCTCCCCATTTCGTAAGCCAGGATAAAATAAGTAAGCCGTGTAGACATGTAACAGTTTACATGGATTCCCTCTCCACTCTACTGCTCAGTGTACCTGGTTATTCCCTTGGTAAACAGAAGTCTGTCCAGACTTACAATAAAGGTCTGTACTGTCTTCATATCAGACATCTCCTCTTGTAGGCTGTCCCATAAGTTCACCACCCTCTGGGGGGGAAGTGCCTCCAAACATCATCCCTGAATTTGCCACCCCAGCACTTCAGGGCACATCCTTTCGTCCTGCTGCAGTACACTAGATCAAAGACTTGACTCATTTCAAACTTGTTGACACCCCTGAATATTGGGAAGGCTGAGATCTTGTCACCACTCAGCCTCCTTTTTTCCAGGGTGAACAATCTATCATTTTTAATTGTCTAAAGATTTATAATTTATTGTGTCTAGTACCGCCCCCCCCCCCCCTCGGTTCACCATGCTGGACTCCTGTTGTGTATAGATACGTGTGAACTACGTGCTTTTCACACTACTGTTTCATTTTGCTCTAATTACAGTGCCTGATATAATTCATTGCTGTGTATCTGTTTTCCTGCATGTGCCCTGTTTAAAACCGCCCATACACTTCCCCCAGATCACAGCTTGAAAAAATGTTTGCACTATATCTCTGCTTGCCTGCTTGTATCAAATACATTCCAGTATATAAATAATAAATAAACAAATACCCCTCCCCACTGATCCATTTATTGCAATGCGAGCTTACTTACACCCTTTCCTAGCACTGCCCTGCCTTTGGCAGTATCTGCGTGGCATGTGCCAGTGGGTGGAATCTCTCCCCAAGCCTCTCATGCCCCCCAATCCGAATGACTGCATTATACCCAATATGTAACACCCCTGCAAGCTTTACTGGCTGGGTCCTAAGGCATCTGGGCTAGTCAATAGTTTACCATGTCCAAGGTGTTTACTGTTTTCTCATCCCATACCGGTGTACTATAGTTATTGCTACTACTACAGGGCATTAAGTAAGCCAAAAAAGCTGATTAGCAGTTTTGCATGCTAAAGTGCTAATCAGCTGTGGAAATGCATAGCAGCTGGTACCATTTAAAAAAATGTATATAGTTTTAATAATTTTGTCTACTATGCCATGGACTCAGTAAAAAAATGGCTAGCAGTCTACTGCTACTCATTTCTGGAAATGGTTAGCACTGCCCCCTATTTTGCGTAGCGTTTTGCTATGCTATATCAGCTACTTAATACACTGTACTATGTCCCGAAAAACTGAATGTACCACAAGCTGTGTGTTTTCTTCTGCAGTTCTGACCTTATTGTGACAGACCTTAAACTACACATGTATGTCAACTTAAGTTTGAAAGAAATACAAAGAATTAACTGTAAAACAAAAAATAAATAAGACTTATTTTTCACTGCTATCCTTCCAGTGCAATATTCAGATTTGAATTACTTATTAGTTCCAAAACCCAGTAACATCAGTTGAGCGGAAAGGTTTCCATGTAGGGCTTACGCTTTACTGATGTCATGAGTTCCAGAACAGAAAAGTAATTAAAAAACCTGAATATAGGATGGGGCCAAAAAGACACATTTAAAGGGACCCTAAATGAGGAAACATAGGGCTATTTTAAAACAAACACATACAATAATACATTAAGGGTATTACAACAGACTTGACACAAACACAAATTTCTAATCATTCTAAAAAAGGTAAAACAAACAAGGTTTTTGCCTCTAAACTATTTACAGTATCTGCAGTGTTTCTGTATTTTGTATTTGATGTATACCAATAAGTGAATTCTTCTTCAGGACGCACCTAAAAACCATTTGTTTTTCATCTCGGTGTGGCCTTCTTGACAGATATTAAGATTCTGTCAGTTTGTTTCCTTACTAGCAGCAACCATGTGAACAAAGTCGAAAGAAGAGATACAGACTAGTAGCAAGGAAATTTAACTCCCACAATTGCAGCCACTGGCATCATTCAAGGCACTTTACTTAGATGTCCATCTGTCGTTGGTTACTCTCTTTGTTGTACATTAATGTCCTTGTCATTTGGCATGTACTTTTTAATTGTTTGAATAGCTTTCTGTCACGTTTAATCTTTTACTGGGATTTTTCTTTTTTTTTTTTAATCCTGAGCCGGCCACGTCAAACTGCAACTTTGAAAGCAGATATAACTAAAAGAAGCATGGCAACCCCTGTATTTCTTTCTTTTGCTATGTTCAAAACCATATTCTACATCTATCAAAAAAGCTTTATGAAACTGACATGGGATGACTCAAATGGTGTTACACATAAAAACATACAAATATTGCCCTCATTATGGGGCATGTTAGTTCAAGGGGGTGTCACTGTATTGATTATTTACTCTATTTTTGCATTTGTGGAATAAAATGAAGCAAACATCATGACACATGATTTGTCCTTGTTTTACTTTTTCTTTCACACTCATGTTGACACCTAAAACACTGATGTTATAACTACATAAAACAATCTGACCTTTTATGGATTTTTTTCCATAAAGAAGGATTAGGTCTCAGCATGCAACTTAAAAACAAACATGGTGACCCCTGTTTTTTTGAGTGGATAGTTTAACTGTTTAGATAATCATCATGTACTGGGCAAACAATGATGAATCTGACAAGAGGTTGCTGAAACACCCTTAAAAAAGACCCCAAAATGTATAATAAGCCCGACAGAAACCATTACAAGGAACATTTTCAATTATACTAAACTACTCCGTATTGTAATACTGACATTCTTGCCTATACGAACACTAAAAGAACCCTTGACCCCACTTTGTAGTGTTTGTAAGGAAGAATAAATGTATAAAAACACCTATGTACAGCCAAATCCAGTAATTCCAGGTAATCATTAAGCTTTGCTTTACAGCAAAACAAATATTGCAGCGGCGGGGTGGAGTGGACAGATCAGCAAGTCAACTTACAGTATACGCAAATATATATGCTAATAACTGTTCTCTCTCTCTCTGTATATATATATATATATATATATATATATATATATACACACACACACACACTCACACACACACACACACCAGGTCAGATGGTCTCTTTATTTTTATTTTTAAACTGGGTTGAGTGTACTGTTTTCATAACTACCTTTTATTTTATTTAGAATTTTGTGCATCAGGATTTCCCACTTAGACTCATGCCTACTTTTGAAGAGGGTCCCAGGTGGTTCAGATACAGCATTCCTGACAGTTACAAGACTAGCTTAATGTAAGTTAATAAACAGAATGTAAACAAACAGTTATAACAGTTACAAAACTTTTAAAGCAGTTGGGTTAAATCCATTTGGAAAGAAATTAAGCTGCAAGCCTCTCAGAAACACCAACGGTCTCATATGTGAAGCAATGAAGGCACAGTTGAGCAACCCAAAAGTACAGGCAGAGGTTAGTGAAGCAAACACTGTCTGCTGAGCTGGAATTGTGACAGCCTGTGTACGAAGGTTTGGGAAACAGAAACATATAACGCTTTGCTGAACCATTTAAAATATTTACCAAGGTTAAAAAGAAGAAATTTCATCAGACTTACCATAATTTACCTTCTGTTAGTCCTAACATTGTCACTGGACTAGTCATTTACTGCTAGGTAATACATGCTCAACTACCAGTGGCCAACACCTCCCCCCCCCCCAATCCAACTATACTCCTAACCTCCCCAGTCCAACTATACTCCTAGCCTTCTCTAACGAAACCCCTTGGGTGGATCCTTCACTATCACTACCCTCTTAATTGAGACCCTCTGGGTAGATCCCTTCTCTATTCTAACTTCTACTCTTATACCTTCCTACTTTCTTAACCCACCTCTCTTTATGCTATGCCCGACTCCTACCTGGTCCGGGTAATTCTACCCCTTGGCAGCTTTTGTCAGCTCTATGTTGTAATTCCCTGGATGATGAAACTCTTGCTCTTAATTGCAATAGTGTTCAATTGTAATTTCTCTGATTTAATTGCCTGCTGTATTGCCTCTAGACCCTTGAATATTGTATCTCAGATTGTATTGTTACTGTACCTTGCATGTATTTGTCTACTGTCTGTCTCCTATCAACGTGGAACCTTTGTAAACGAGCTTTCTAGCTCAAAGGTCTAAATCCGAGAAGTTAATAAATAAAAAGTTGTGACATCATACAGAAGAACCCTTGATTCCACCCCATTTCGATTCAGTAGCTTTGAATGTTCAGACACAAATCTTTCAGTCATACAGCAACATAGCTGTGCCAGGGTCAACTTACACATGCCTTAAAAAGATACAGAAAAATCACAGCCCCACCTTACAATAAAGTGTGGACAGCCTCAAACTCACCATCATCACGTCTTCTGTGATTCAATGAGTCATAATATCTCCACCGTACTCTACGCAATAACAGCAACAATGCTGAGTACAAGAACACACAACACACAAAACACTGTATTTTTATTTTATTTATTGAAATGTTTCACCAGGAAGGCACACTGAACAACAAGTTTTTTGTCTCCCGATGCGACCTGGAGGGGGTACAGAGTGTGAAAGCACCGATTATACATATAAAGTACAATTACATCCAAGGAGAAACTATACAGAGAACAGATATTATATATATACAGGAAACAATTAACATGAACTTGCATGGTAATTTATGAAATCCAATCAAATCTCAGTTGTATAATATTCCCTACAGAGTACAACACTCTAGGGTGGGGCCCAGTAACAACACTGGAACTGAAAAAAAAACAATTATGGTAAGTCTGATAAAAATAGTTCTTTCTGTGTTTTTCAATGTAATCACTGGGCTAGTTATTCATTGCTAAGATTTAAAGGGAATGTGTACGATTCCCTATATGATTATTTCAACAGTAAGTACAGTTGTCCAGAAATTGGTTTGCTAGAATACATTTGGCAAGGGACTTTAGTAAAACACTGACAAATACTTTTACAACAGGGATATAAAGGCATCCATTTTGTGGAAAGAAGAGTGTTGTGTCGATGTCAACACCTCACCAGTCTTAGCAGTGTTTACTGCAGAAGGTGCAAACAACTGGGCCGTGTTAACAGGGGCTCCATTACATTAAAATTCTGGATTTTGTGTTTGGCAAAGTGCAACAGCAGAATCTGGTGTTTTTCTTCATGATTTAAGAGGATCCTTGTTAGTAAAAAAAGTTTGTTTTAACCTGCTGCACTTCACACGGTTAGGGCTGGTGAAGCTCTGACATCATCACAGCATCCTTCCTATCTACAAAATGGATGATTCCATATCACAATGTTAAAAGTTTTTTTTTCTGTTTTATTGAAGGCATTTGCTAAATATGATCATGCAGTTGAAATACTTACTAGATCCTTATAGCAACCCTTACACTAATCATACAGGGAATGGCACGCATTCCCTTTAAGAACAGTACTTACAAAACATATTAAGAGGGAGAATATTCTTCCAGTTTTAGTTGCCCATCACTACTACCACTTGAGTCACCAGATACCTAAAATATGCACTAGCAGAGTTCTGAGTATCCAATCAGTAATGTCTTTTAAATATCCCTGAGGAAGATAAATAAATGATGGGGAAAAAATGGACAGGATGTGCTCTGAAGCTTGCAACAGGGGCTCAAATGGAGAGTCGCAGAGAGGATTAAGGACCACATAAAGCAAGGTGGAACTGGAGCTCAATAGATGGGCTTGGTTCTCCAGAGAACAATAAAAAAAAAATTGACTAATGTGAGTGCACACCAAGAGTGTGCCCATGACAAGGACTGTGCATGGAACTCAAGGTTGAAACTTGTACTCATAATGTAAATGGTCAAACCTTTGCTCGCCCCTTTCTAGAGGAAATCCAAAATCAGAGGCAGAGATGCTTTCCTAGGTTGAAAACCTGCCTGTTTAGCTGGCCCGGTGGCACAGAGGGCTGAGGCGCTGGATGCCTTACCTCACATCATTCCAGCGACCTGGGTTTGGGAACAAACACAGGTCATCGAGTAGCCGGCATGGAGGGGAGGGAGGGTGAGAGCAGGATTGATCAGCCAAAAGGCAGCTCTCCTCTCTCAGGTGGCTGTCATCCCCCCCCCAATAGTGCCGCTGCCATCGGGTGAAGGTCCAGTGGCTAGCGTAGGCGGGAGAGGGCAAGTCATGGGAGGGTACATCAAGCCATGGCATGTGCATGCATGCGCACATGCGGCAGAGGTACAGGACAGGCGAAAAACAGGGCAAAAATACATCAAATATAAATAGAAAAAAGAAAACCTGCCTGTTTGCCCAAATGGAAAAGAGGTCGACCAGAATATCACAATCCTCCAATAATGCTTTCTAAATAATATTAGTGCTGAGTGAGCCAGAAGGGCTATGAACTACCAGACTGGCAGACCAGATCTGAACTGCCAGACAAGGTCTGTGGACCACAGGCTTCCTGGCCACTGTGGGATCAGTAGGATGTACCAACCATTTGTGTAAAGATCTTTCTGAAGACCGTCAGAAATAAGTGAATGGTGGAAAGAGAAATGTCCTGCAGAAAATCACAGATTGAGGTAGCGCTTCTGTCACTTTCACTACTGGGCATCTGTAACAAATGTAAAATCTAATCACGCGAGCCTTGCTTTGGAAGATGAAGAAGTCTACTTCAAGACCCAAATCTGTGACAAAGACTTTGAAATATCTCTTAATTCAGAGATCATTCTCCTGGATGTACCCATTGGTAGTAGAGTGAGTTTGCTTGGGTGTTGGGCTTTCCCACCACATGGATGAGCAGACGAACCACTGACAAGTACTCCAGACTAGGAATCACCCAATAAAGAGCCAAGTACTTCTTGTGCCATCTTGCTTATTTATGTAAGTGATGGTCACAGAGTTGTCCGACTGGACCGTTACAAATTACTGAGGAACTCTGTATGCTTCAATGCCAGAAAGACAGCACTGGTCTCTAGGACATTTATTTGGAGGTTCTGCTCCTCTAGGGACCATACCACTTATAATGGAACCAGCTCACACCATATACCTCATTAGAAGAATGTGCTGCGCTAACAGACCTAATGGTCCTCCTATCAGTGAAACAACTAATGCACTGATCTAGGGGGGCCAAATCAAGTATGGTATTATACTAATACTAATGACAAATGAGACAGCAAGAAGGCCTGAAAAGGTCTTTATGTAGACTGGTTCAAGAAACCATCTCTATGGTAGCTGACATTAAGACAAATCCATTGACAAACTGTAGGTCTACGTAGTTTTATTAAACAGCATGCTAAAGGCAAATATGAAATCACCTTGTAATTGTTCTGATACTGGTTAACAGTGAGGGTTCATTATGCAGCCTTTCAACCAACAGACATGATACCCAAGAAGTCTAGACCAATACTAACCTGACCACATACAGCTGGCTGAACTCAGGGACAGTCTTTCAAGGAGATGGTCAGACAGATTTGACTGTCTTCTGTTAGGTCCCGGAATAGGAGAGGGAAGCAGCCTCTGTGAGGTCATACCACCTAACCTCTTGTGTACAATAGGATGGACATAGCTTGTGGAATTCAGGGTAGAACACAGGCACTAGAGGTTCAGTCAGTTTTCTGAATCTGAAACCATTTTTCATAATGTACAGATGAAGCCAATTAATTTAGATATTTTGCTGAAATCAGATTTTTCCTATAATTTGCATGTCACTGGAAGTACCAAAGTCTGAGTTTTGCTTTGTTTTTGTTTTTTTTTTTTGTTTCATTTTGTTTTTCATTTCAGAACCATTTGTAGACTGTGAAATTTTCCGTCTTACCCTCAGGGTGCAGCCTTAACTAATGCAAGCTTTTATTACTAGTCACCTTGATTATTGCAACACTTTGCTGGCTCTGTCGGGTTTGACAGATTACAGCTACTACTAGTCACCCTGATTATTGCAACACTTGGCTGGCTAGCTGTGTTGAGTCTGACAGATAACTGCACCTACTAGTCACCCTGATTATTGCAACACTTTGCTGGCTGCGTTAGGTTTGACAGATTAGGACAACTTTAGAATGCCACAGCTCATTTCTTAACTAAAATTACTGCAAATTCCATTAACACATTTCTCCTATTCTCATGTCTTCCAACTGGCTCCCAGTCCAGAGAACTGATTACAAGGTAAGGTTATGCACTTTGGGGTGAAGAACCCAAGGAGAGAATACTGGCTGGGGAAGGGGGGTTAAGCTGGGGATCACTGAGGAAGAGAAGGACCTAGGAGTAATGATAACAGGGACTATGAACAACACTGCCCAGTGCAGGAGAGCGGTTGCAAAAGTGAACAAAATGCTGGGGTGCATAGCGAGGGGGGTTTCGTACAGGCGAAGAAAGGTGATCTTTCCCCTCTACAGATCACTGGTAAGGCTGCACTTCAGAGTATTGTGTGCAGTTCTGGAGGTCATACCTAAAATGTTATATCAGGCTTCTGGAGGGGGTACAGAGGAGGGCAACAAAGATGATATGTGGAATGGAGGGGAGAGACTATGATAGCAGGCTGGGAGACCTGAATATGTATACCCTGGAGGATAGAAGGGACAGGAGTGACATGATAGAGACATTCAAGTATCTGAGGGGAATCAATAAGGATGGGGCAGATGGGGTCTTTAAGTTAAGGAGGGGGAGGGTCACCAGGGGTTAAGGGCTAAGAATAGAGGGGGAAAGATTAATGAAGGAAATGAGGAGACACTACTTCACAGAAAGGGTGGTAGCAAAATGGAACACCCTACCAGAATGGGTGGCATCATGTACATCTGTGAACAGCATCAAAAGGGCATGGGACAGGAAACAGGGGACAGTGAAGTTGGGGGAGGTGGGGGTGGCAGTGGGATGACAAAGGGGAGGGGAGTGGGGCAGCTGCAAACTAGAGGTGTTGGCTGCACACTCAAGCAGACTTAGATCGGGTGGTCTGTTTCTGCTGGCACATTCGTATGTTCATAAATGCTCCCTTGTCCTTAGGGCTCTTCTTGGCCTGGCTCCAAGCTATACTACAGACCTACTTCTCTAAGCTCGTTACTTGTTCCTCAGTCTATTTTATTTATCTAAGTTGGACTGTACTCTCCACTTAGGGGCTGATCACCCTCCACTAAGGGGCTGATCACTTGGTACACTGGCTGGACAGAGCTCTCTATGGAGGTTATCCAGTGCTTTCAGAGGCTGAACCTAAACTGAACCTGCATGTTCTAAGTCTAATTTTGCATTGTTTTGTTTTTAATCACTGGGCATAATTTGTAATACTGCCTGTTGCCAGCTGTCCTGAGCAGTCTAGTACACTAGTTGGATGTTATTTAGCTCTGCTGGGAAGGGATTTACACAGCCTTGGGTAGGGTTAACCTCTAGTTGATCAAGAGAACTGCTCTGGGCTGGGGAAAACATTTCTGGGCTACTTTAGGGGTATTCTGAGTTGCCCAGTTAAAACCATATTGCTATTCCTGGAATGGACTTGAACTGCTGTAAATTGTATGGGGGATTCTGGACCAATTTTGGGGAAATCTGTATGCAGGCTTAAGTGAACAGTTAGATGACACTTCTGTAGTGTATTGCTCAGTAGATCTGAGCTGCTTGGTTTGTGTGGTTATCCACAACAGGGGAGCTGCTGGCATTTAGTGGATACCCTTTAGGGACCAGGGCCACATGGCTGCAACAAATTAGGGGCTTGTTAGAGGTAATGGTTGTAGGTGGAGGGAGGCGTAACTAGGAATGGTGGACAGGAGAAGTTGGACGGGGTCACTGCTGGATGGGAGGGATGTCAGTTACAGGTTTGGGGAAAACAGACTTGTGGGCTGCAGTGGCTATGGAACAGCGATGGCCATGAGTACGCTGTGGAGACTACGGCACTGTTCTATATGTGCCAGGTTAACTGGGTTAGAGACTGAGTTGCGCAGGTGGATAAGGAGTGTGAGTGCGGGGGATGGGATGCACGTACCTACGGACAGTCAGGGTGGGATTGCTATTGCAGGTGCAGGAGGGGGGTCACCAGATATCACGGTAGATCTGGACTGGACAGGTGGACAAAGGGTGTGAGTGCGGGGGATGGGATGCTCGTACCTACGGACAGTCGGGGTGAGACTGCTATTGTGGGTGCAGGAGGGGGCTCACCAGATATCACGGTAGATCTGGGCGGAACTGCAAGATGGGAGCAAAGAGATTTGGCAGGGAAGAGAGTGAAGGATGGCAGAGAGTGGGGGCTATTGCTAGACAGGCAAAAGGGATCCCCTGGTCCTCGGCAACAAAGCTTACCTCCCAGGAGGGCGACACCAGTAGGCAACCTACATGGAGGATCCTGGTCTCAAACAGGTACCGGCCACTAGTAGGCACCTTGATGGGAGTTGCCCCGGAAGATTCGGGGGATGTAGTCAGCAGAGGACAGAGGGAGAAGGAGGATGTACGAGATGGGTAGGATGGGGCATGGGAACCAGGCCCAAAGAAGGAGCCAGGGATTGCTCGGGAAGGGGAGCTGGGAGTCAGGAGCACCTGGGAAGGGAGGCTGAGGTAAAAGTGAGGAGAGATCAGCAAGCCAAAGTGGTAAGGGACCTGCAAGGGGTAAGGGTGGGAGACAGCAGAAAAATGGATGATGAAGGGGTAAAGGCAGGAGCTCCTGTGGTCCAGGTGGGACCCCAGGCTTCTAGGAATGCTGCTGGCATGGAACAGAGGGATGAGGCGGGGAGAGAGAGCTTGGAGAGGCACGGATGGAGCTGTCAGACAAGGGAAATGGGTGCAACTGGGGGGTAAAGGCAGCCGATGGCATTCAAACTGATGGTCCCAATGGAGGAGCCGGGGTTAGCACAGGAGGGGGGCTAAGAGTAGGGAGAGCCAGGGAAAGGCAAATGAGGGGATGGTTAAGAAGAAGCATGAATTCCAGAGGAATAGGGACCAGCTGGGATCCAGTGGGCAGGAGAGCAGAAAATATGGTGAAGAGGGAGTAGAAGAAGGGGCCCCTGAAGGCCGGGGGGTCACCATTACTCGAGTGTACTAGGGCGACAGACCAAAATGGGGATGAGGGGAGGTTTTAGGAGGAGACAGGTCAGGCAGAAGGCATGGCTGGAAAGGGGGGGCTAAGGCAGCCAATGGAAATTGTATTGTTGGTGTAGAAAGAGAAAACAAAGAGGTAGTGGGAGTGAGGGAAGGGTGACTGAGGAGAGTGGTAGGCCAAAGGGCCAGGAGGAAGTTAGAGTACTCCTGCTGGGGGACTCCACAATCAGGGGTATTAAGTGGGAAGGGTGGGGAGAGGGGAAACGCTGCCCAGTCAGGGTCAAGGGCATATCTGGCCTGACTGTGCATGAGGCCAAGCATTTGGCCTATGATCTGGTGAAGGAATATGGTGGGTCCCTTGACATATTAGTGCACCTGGGCACAAACAACATTGAGGGAAATAGTGTCCTCGAGATACAGGTAAGGTTCTGGAAGCTAGCCCACGGGTGTCATACTGTGTGGTGCTCGGTTTCCTTCTCGGAGATCCTACTGGTGCCTAGAGCCAGTGCAGATAAAAAATCAGAGAGGTTAATGAATGGCTCAGTTCATGGTGCGTGGCTAGAGGGTATGGGATGGTGGGAGACTGGGGTACAACTTGGGAAGACAAGGGGCTGTATGCTAGGGATAGGCTCCACTTAAATTTGGGGGGGGGGAGGTTTTGAAACTGAAACTGACCGAGTTCATCGATGCTAGGTGGGATTTAAACTTGTGAAGGGGGAAGGGCTGGGGCTTGAGACTGATGCTGGCAGGCACGTGAAGGCAGGACTTAGCCTCCCCCCCGCCGAGGTAGAGAAGAGGTGCCAAACAGGGGAATCAATTGGGAGCAGGCAGTTATCAGAGGGTTGGAGGGTTGAGAGAGGGCAAGGGGAAGGGATGGGTGGTATTCCTGATGAACTCCAGGAGCATAGGTAACAAGATGCCAGAGCTTCAGACCATGCTGACAGAAGGGGAGGTGGATGTGATGGCAGTCACTGAAACTTGGGCCACGCCTCGGCATGACTGGGACCTAAACCTGGTGGGGCACACTGTGTTCAGAAAGGACAGGGCTGTGGAGAGGGGAGGTGAGGTAGTGGTCATCATAAGGAATGGCATTGATATATGCAAGGTAGAGGGGGCGGAGGGACATGTAGAGGCGTTATGGGATACCATGAAGGCACCTGGGGGAAAGAGGGTGAATTTGGGGGTAGTTTATAGGTCACCCATGCAAGTGGAGGAACTAGAGGAAGGCCTGGTGAAGAATCTAAGGGACCACTGTGGTCAGAGGGAGGGCAGAATGGTGGTGCTCGGGGACCTCAACATGCTGATTGGGGAACTATGGCATCCACATCGACCAGGGAGCAGCGACTGCTGGACGACTTATTTATTTTTATTTATTTATTTACTGAAATGTTTCACCAGGAAGGGTACACTGAACAACAAGTTGCTCATCTCACGGTGCATCCTGGTGGGGGGGTACATAGAGTACACAGCATACAAACGATGAACAGAACATTCACAACCCAGTACTAAATTAGAGGTGAACAAGTGTACACTGACATGGTGCTAAGACTTAACAGTACAGGATAAGTACTGTCATGAAGTTCGGTGATTTCCAACTTGCAGAACCAATAAGTGCACCCATTTAAGTAAAACTATATCAGTAAAGAGACTGACAGAAGAAGAACATACTGTGGGGTAAGGGAAGGGAGGAGCTTAACTGCAGTTACAATTTGGCAAAAGGAAGTTCTGGAGGGCCAGGGTAATGGGGTAGGGGATGAAGAATGGCAAATTTGAGGGGGAAGGGCGTTCCAAAGTTTAGGGAGGCGATGTGAGTAGGCCAACTGGCCTGTAGCAACAGAGCAACATGGCACTTCCATTAAACAATGGTCATAAGATCTAAGGGAATGGGCTGGGGGAGGAAGGGAGGATAGAATGGAGGCAAGGTAAGGGGGAAGAGTTCCGAACCAAAATTTCGACACAAATTTGACACAATGGAGGTGAGTACCTAAAGGATGAAGTATCCTCAAGAACTATCCCATCAAGGATGTGGAAGGAGGGTAACGAAGGGAGCCTAGACAGTCTCTGCCAGTGCCGAAGGTCATTGAGACTGTCTTCTTGGCATTAAGAGAGAGTTGATGGGAGGAAAACCAGTGCTGAACTTTACTGAAGTCATGCTGAAGTCTGGTTTCAACATCAACAGAGGACTGGCCTGAGCAGAAGAGGACGGTATCATCCGTGTACATGTGGATAGAGGTGGAGGAGCAGACTGAAGGAAGGTAATTTGAGAATATGGAGAACATAACAGGGCCCCGTATGGATCCCTGAGGTACATCACTGTTGATTGGGGGGGGGGGTGGAGTCAGCTATTCTGACTGACTGTGTCCCTCCTACTAGGTAGGCACTGAACCAGTTTAAGGTAGAGGTGGTTAAGCCTGCCGAGGAGAGGGGAGTTAATAGAAGGGGGTGGCAGACAGTGTTGAAAGCCTTAGTAAGGTCGACAAAGATGGCTGATGTGATTTGGCCATTATCCATCCCAGAGAGAATAGAATCCGTGAGCCTAATCAGGGAGGTAGTGGTGGAATGGTTCTTCTGGAACCCAAACTGGAATGGAGTGAAGAAGTTTGAGTCAGAAAGGACAGAGGAGAGTTGAGAAAGGACCAGTTGTTCCTGAAGCTTTGCAAGGGTAGGAAGGAGGGATATAGGGCAATAATTAGCAGGTGTGGTAGGATCGCCACCCATGGGCAGCAGGAGGACAATGGCATGCTTCCAGACTGATGGGATAGATGCCGTAGTGAAGGAGAGGTTAAGAAGAGCTGATATGGGAGCAGCGATCGTAGGAGCTGATAGGTAAAGCAGCTTAGGGTCAAGTCCATCAGATGAGCTACCTTTAGAAGGATTACGTGCGTACAGTGCATCCAAGGTGGCAGAGGGGGAGATTTTAGAGAAAGAGAAGGAAGTAGATGAAGGGGGAAGGCGGGAGGGGCAGCAGATAGAGGTGGCGGTAGGGAGAATAGCAGAGCAGAAGTGCAGGAGGTGAAGTAGGAGTTAAATCCATTGGCAACTCCAAGGTGATCGGCAACTAGAGTGTTGTTTATATTGAGAAGAGGGGTGGGAGTGGAGGAAGGTTGGGAGAAAAGGAAGTGAATAATCTACCAGAATTTGGAGGGGTTTTTAATGTTAGTCTGGAAGGTGGAGCAGAAGTAGTCCGATTTAGCTAGGCGAATAGCTTTAGTACACTTATTTCGTATGGAACACTATATTTCATAGTCATGAGAATGTTTTGATATTTTATGGGTTTTCCATGCCAGATCTCGGGCTTTATGGCACTCCAAGAGTTCTGGGGTAATCCATGGGAAGCGATTACCTCTAACCCTGGATTGTCGCATCGGGGTATGGGTGTTCCAAATCTCCAGGAATTTATCATGAAAATAGTCATAAGCATCATCAATAGTATTAGATGAGGCAGTTGGATCCCAGTTCATGTGGACTAGGTCTTGGAGGAGTGCAGCGAGGTTCAGTGACTTATATGAGTGAAAAAGCATAGTTTTGGGGGAGGTCTGGGGTCCGTGAATTTTACGCACTAAAAATGTTATTTGTGGTCGCTGAAGGCATCAGGTATAATGCCACATTTTATTACTCTGTGGGGGTAGGATGCAAAGGCCCAATCAGTTAGGGAGTGGTTGCCAGTTTTATGGTTCAAGTGGGTTGGCTCCAGAACGAGTTGAGTTAAGTTAAAGGCAGAGATATGGTTACAAGCATTATTGAGGGAAGGGGATAGCCAATTCTGATTAAAGTTGCCTATAATATAAATTTCACCAGACAAGGTAAGAGAAATTATGTTACTAATGAGCTCAGTGATGGTAGAGGAGGGGAGGCCAGGGCGACAATAGGCACCTGGTACAAAAACAAGGATAGAAAAAGTTAGGGATAAGTGCCTCATATGCCTTAGGGGCAAAAGTGGCAAAGATATTAGTGAACTGAATGATGAGACATATATTGCTATTTCACCACCCGTAGTGGGGCGATCTTGCCTGGTTAAGGTATACCCAGGGATGGAGAGAGAGGGATCATCTATTTTGTTACAGGGTTTTATTTAACTCTAAAAATTGATTAGCGTTTTGCTCATAAAAGTGCTAAATATTTGTGAAAATGCACAGCTCTTTCCTCACTGTGTTTAACAAACACAGCACTTCTAGAAAATCTATATAAATACTTTCTGTACAGTTAGTATCATCCCAAGAAAAAAACTGCTAATCAATTATTTAAAACCCTGTGTTATTGAGCCAAGTTTCAGAAAGGATGATTACATTTGGAGTAAGGGATGCATCTAGCAGCTGGAGTGCATCTTGCTGAGGAAGAAGGCTGCAGATATTTAGATGCAAAATATTTTTTGCTTCTAAATATCATTCGTTTCCCAAATGGTGGCTGATTGGATGAGGGATGGTCATATCTTGGATGTGGTCCTGTCGTACTGCAAACTGGTTAGGAACCTAGTGGTAGGGGACTCACTGGCAGGGAGTAATCATGCCACGGTCTGGTTCTCCCTGGACCTAGGCGGAGGGGAAAAAAAAAATTGCACCAAGTCAGTAGCAGTTGATTTTAGGGGAGCGAACTTCAAGGGTATGGAGGAGATCCACAAGAGACATTTGAAGGGGATCATGAGCACTGAGAGCAGGTGGGAGATTATTAAAAGAGGGCTCCTGGAAGCTTCTGAGGCCTGCACGAAGGCCCGACGCAAGCTTGGTAGAGCCAGAAAGCCGTGCTAGTGGACCAACGAGGTCCAGGAAGCAGTGAGGGAGAAGAGGGCTGCTTATAGTTGATACAAGCGATCACGTAGGATTTGGGAGTATAACATGTTTTCCAAAAGGGTAACCAGGGTGGTGAGATCGGCCAAGGCAAGGATTGAGCAGAGGTTGGCACAGGGGATTAAGAGAGGTGATAAAGGGTTCTTTAACTGTAACAGGGAAAGAAGGAAAGTGAAGGGGTGGATCAGCAGACTGAGGTCAGAGAGGGGGTGGGCAGAGGAGGTCGGGGAGCAGGCAGAGGTACTAAACGATTGCTTTGCCTCGGTCTTCACTAGGGATGATGGAGGGGAGGCAGTTTATGGGGGAGAAGGGTTAGATGTAAAGAAGGGGTGAGGAGGTCACAGATGCTGAAATTTCTGTTGGTGGGGTGAGGGAGGCCCTTAAGTCCCTGAAAACAGACAAGGCACCGGGACCGGATGGCCTTCATCCTACAGTGTTAAAGGAAATGGTGGAAGTCTTTGCTGCACCCCGACAGACCTTTTTAACACCTCCCTTCAATCGGAGTGGGTGCCTCAGGATTGTAGGATGGCTCATGTCGTGCCTATCTACAAGGCGGCTCACATGAGGAGCCAGGTAACTACAGGCCTATCAGCCTGATATCGGTGGTAGGCAAAATGATGGAGTCCATATTGAAAGAGAGGCTGGAGGTGTTTCTGGAGGCACGGGCCACTTGGATGATCACCAACATGGCTTTGTTCATGGCAGATTGTGTCAGACAAACCTTATGGAGTTCTATGATTGGTTGACAAAGGCGTTAGACCAGGGCAGGCCAGTGGATGTGCTCTTTCTAGACTTCAGCAAGGCATTTGATTTGGTGCCACACCCTGGGCTGCTGAACAAGCTGGGGACATGGGGTGGGGGAAAGATGGTTGGGTGGATAGGAAGCTGGCTGACTGGTCGGTTTCAGAGGGTGGTGGTGGGGGGTGGGGTTTCCTCTCCAAGGAGGGTCATTAGCAGGGTACCACAGGGGTTGGTGCTGGGCCCACTCCTGTTTAACGCATACATCTCAGACATCAGAAGTGGTATCAGGAGTGAGATGAGCCTCTTTGCAGACGACTCGAAGCTGGGGCAGTGGTGGATGGGGAGGAGGGTAGAAGAGCCCTACAGGGGGACTTGGAGACTCTGAAGTGGTGGTCTCACACCTGGAAACCAACTTTTAATGCTAAGAAATGCAGTGTTCTCCACTTGGGGCTTAGGAACCCAGCTCATGAGTACTTTCTGGGAGGAGAGAAACTGCAGGTTTCGGAAGGGGAAAAGGACCGTGGGGTGGTTGTGGATGCTAAAATGAACAACTCTGAACAATGTAGGAGCGCTGTGGCTATGGCAAATAAAATACTTCGGTGCATCGCCAGGAGATAACCTCGAGAAGGCGGGAGGTGCTCCACCCTATAACTGCCTGGTTAGGCCACACCTTGAATACTGTGTGCAGTTTTGGCACCCATACCTGAAAAAGGACACTGCACTCCTTGAGAGGGTTCAGAGGGTGACCAGAATGATACAGAGCCTGAGGGGAGAGTTCTTATGTGGACATTTTATGTCAATGAAAATACCAAAGCTTCAGAAGTTCAGAATACGCATATGGAGCCAAAAGAACTGTGGGTCACCCAGAAAACAGGAAATGGGACAGCCATACGAACTGGGGTTGTCTACAGGCCTCCAGAACAGGGGGAGGACACAGACACATAACTGTTAGAAGATATACAGAACATGACAGCTAAAGGGAATGTTCTCATAATGGGACACTTCAACATGCCAGATACAGATTGGTCAATACCAACAGGAACATCAGCCAGAATTAGCACATAGTGGATTCCCTGCAAGAGAAGGGCCTCAAACAACTGGTAGAACAACCCACAAGAGACAGGGCTATCCTAGATCTAGTACTGACTAACGGGGAAAGGGTCACAGATCTCCAGGTAGAAAGTCACCTGGGGGCCAGTGACCATCACATGGTATGGTTCAATTTGGCCACTAGAACTAAATCATCCCATTCCAAGGCAAAAATGTGGGACTTCAGAGGAGCTGACTTATAAGATGGCCAACAGTTAAGCTAGCCCTGGCAAGAAGAAATACAGGAGAGGGGGTAGAGGCAAAGTGGGCAAGTACTAAGGATGCAATACTTGAAGCAACATCCCATTGTGTTACAGAGAAAGGCAAGAGCAAAAAAAGGAAACTACTTTGCTTCTCAAAAACAGTAGCACAAAAGGCCAGAGCCAAAAGGCTGACCTTCAGGAAATATAAGGGAATGCAGCGGGATGAAGATAGGGAGGCATACCAAACTTCCCTAAAGGAAGCAGGGAAGGCAGTAAGGCAGGCAAAGGCCCAAACTGAGGAAACACTAGCACGAACGGTAAAAGAAGGGGACAAAACTTTCTATAGATACATTAGTGAAAGGAGAAAGTCCAGAGGGAGTATTACTAAGATCAAACAGGATAAGGGGGAGTGTGAGGAGGAGGACCAAGTAAAAGCATCTATCCTAAATAGACACTTCTACTCAGTATTTACTGAGGAGATGGTAGGACAGGGCCCACAGCTCAGCACCATGGACACAGGGGGAGGGAGATGTGCACTAGTCCCTTCACAAAAGAAAGGGTCCTATAACACCTCGCTAAGCCCATGGTGAACAAGGCAATGGGACCCGATGGCATACATCCCATGGAACTAAAGCAGCTAAGGGTGGAACTAGCAGAGCCATCATCAGACTATTTAGTGAGTCTCTGAGCATAGGAGAGGTCTCAGAAGACTGGAGAAGAGCTCGTGTGATCCCACTCCACAAGAGTGGTAGCAAGGAGGAGGCAGGGAACTACAGATCAATCAGTCTTACCTCAGTAGTGGGCAAGATTATGGAAGCACTCCTTAAGGAAAGGATAGTGTAACACCTGGAATCTATAGGAACACAGGATCCAAGACAGCATAGGTTTACAACAGGAACGTCCTGTCAAACTAATCTCATAGATTTCTTTGACTGGGTAACCAGAGGGACCAAGGGGGAGCAGTTGATGTCGCCTACCTTGACTTCAGCACAGCTTTTGATAGTGTTCCACATAGAAGATTGATTAATAAGCTGGGTAGGCTCAGGGTGGGTCAGAAGTTGGTCAACTGTGTGGCAAACTGGTTGGCAGGCAGAAAACAGAGAGTGGTGGTAAACGGCATACAGTCAGAAGCGATGAAAGTCACAAGTTGAGTACCTCAGGGATCGGTCCTGGGGCCAGTCCTCTTCAATATCTTCATCAGTGACATCACAGATGGACTGGTGGGTAAGGTTTGCCTGTTTGCAGATGACACCAAGATCTGCAACAGAGCAGATGATCCAGATGGGGTGGGCAGAATGAGAAGAGATCCGGATAAACTGGCAAAATTGTCAGAAGAGTGGTAAATGGGGTTTAACTCAAAGAAGTGCAAGATCATGCACATAGGGAAACGAAACCCTGAAGACACCTAGAGGTTGGGAGGGGAGTTGCTGGCAATCACAAGGGAAGAAAGAGACTTGGGCATCATCATCACAGATGACCTGAAATCATCCAAGCAGACCACTAAAGCAGTAGGTAAGGCTAGAGGGATGTTGGGGAGTATTAGTAGGGGTATCACAAGTCGTAAGAGGAAGGTAATTAAACCCTCTTTACAAGACACTGGTTAGGCCCCATCCGGAGTACTGCGTGCAGTACTGGAGGCTGCACCTGCACAAGGACATTAACAAAATGGAGGCAGTCCAGAGAAGGGCAACCAAAATGGTGCAGGGACTGCATCAGAAAACATATGAGGACAGATTAACGGAGTTCAATATGTATACCCTAGAGCAAAGGAGGGAGCGAGGTGATATGATCAAAACAGTCAAACATCTTAAGGGCATTAACAAGGTGAAAGAGTCTAACATGTTTCAATATAATAAAAATAGCAAGACAAGAGGACACAGCATGAGACTAGAGAGTGGTTGATAAAGGGGTAATGTGAGGAAGTTCGTTTTCACAGAAAGGGTGGTGGGTGCATGAAACGGCCTACCTCAAGAAGTGATGATATAAATACAGTGCAGGGCTTCAAACAGGCATGGGATAGGCATTAGGGGAGCAATACAGATGAATATGAATAGATAGGCCATTGACAGAGTACAGGCCTATGGCACATTCATAAGGTAGAAAAAATGGGCAGACTGGATGGGCCTTGTGGTCTTTATCTGCCGTCAGCTTCTATGTTTCTATGAGAGACTTGAGGAGCTTAACTTGTACTCCCTGGAGGAGAGGAGGGACAACGGGGATATGATCAAGGTCTTTAAATACTTAAAGGGGTTAAATATGATAACCCGTAACAGGGTGTTCCAGCTGAGGGAGGCGGGGACCACCAGGGGACACTATGAGGCTGGTTGGCGGGAGGCTCAGGGAGGAGACTAGGAGACACTAATTCACAGAAAGGGTGGCGGAACCCTGAAATGTGCTGCCTGCGGATCTGGTGGCTGTAAATACTATGGACAGTTTCAAGAGGGGCTGGGACAGGCATAGGGGGAAGCTGAAACTGAGTAATGCCGGACCTGGATGTACGCCCCCAATGTGGGATGAGGCTGGAGGGACCTACGGCGGAGGGGGGCAGCAACGGCGCCCCAACAGGGTGCTGATTCCCAAGCAGACTCAATAGACCATTAGGCCTACTCTGCTGGTAAATTAGTATGTTAGTATGTTACTCAGACACAGACAGCATATGTCATAATTACACTATTATTAAAAACATGATATAATGTAGTGCATTAAAAAATAATAGGTAACAATAAAGCAACAGAGACATAAGGAGGAAAAATAAAAGTCTTAAAAGATGTATTTATTGCTCTGCAATTGGACCAACAAAGATGCAAAGGCTGCCCCCGCTGGCATCACTGGCAGAGTACTCCACAGATGCCTCTTAAACTCCTTCAAAACTTACCTCGCCTGGATCGACTGGTCCCTTGATAACATCAAGGACACTGATCTAGCCCTAGATTTCTTCAACTCCATATTTAATGCCACTTGCGATATCTTTGCACCAATAAGAAAGAGGAAAGTGAGGGGTGCACTAAATGGGTGGGTCACGTGAGCCTTGATTGAGAAAATGAAAGAGCGAGACAACCTTTGGTATAATGCGAAAGCCACAGGGCACCACATGACTTTCAAAATTACCGGGCCACTAGAAATAAATGTATAAAAGCAATCAGGCTGGCTAAGGCTAATTTCTACAAAAGCCAATTAGAAAGGAACTGGGGTAACAGTAAGGGTTTCTGGGGGTAACATTAAAGATTTGATTGGGAAGGACCAACCCCGGTCACTTCTAAATGTCAACGGCACTCTCACTAAGGACCCCCTTTCCATTGCTGAAGCTTTTAATGTGGCATTCACGGACCTCAGCTCCATCCTACCTACCGATTACCTGTCACCACAAGCCCCCTCAGCTCCTAGACCACACCCATCAACCCAGCCAGTGAGCAATGTGTCGTAGTTCTATCTCAAATGCATAACTATTTCTGAAGCCAAGAAATATATCAAAAGGGTATTGGGGAAAACACGCTTGGCCAGCGACAACATATGAAAATAGTGGAGCTCGCACTTGATGAGGTAATAGCCCCAATTACCAAAATCTTTAATAAGTCCCTCACACTTGGTAACTTCCAGAACCTCTGGAAAGTGACTCTTGTCACACCAACACACAAGAGCGGAGATCACACAAGTACTTCCAATTTCCAGTCCATCTCCATCCTATCACTGTTGCCAAATGCCCAAGAGAGGATAGTAGCACACCAACTGAATGAGTATCTACATAAATACAACCTGCAATGCCCCCAACAACATGGGTTCCACAAATGCCATAGTACTAGCATCACCTTAATCGAGTTCTCAAGCCTCCTACATGATGCAGCTGACAGCGGCCACCTAGTGGGGTCAATTTTCATTGACCTCACAAAAGCTTTTGATACAGTAAACTTCCACCTACTGCTAGAAAAGTTACTAGAATTCAGTCTGTCCCTTACCTCTATTGGTTGGTTTTCTAAATATCTCTCAGACAGAACACAGTGCGTGAAGATAGGCTCTGAGCTGTCCAGCCCCAGGAAAAGTCTCACTAGGGTTACCCCAAGGTCCGGGATCCTTGATGTTCAGTCTATTTCTCAATACCTTCCCTGAAGCTTGCACATCCAAAATTATCCTCTACGCGGACGATGCTGTAATCATTAATTACAGACCACAATTAGGCTCTCTCTCCCAGGACCTACAAAACAGTTTCTACTAGTTAGGGGACTGGTTCACCATGCACAAATTGCTGCTCAATTATAAAAAACTAAAATAATGCTGTTCACCGGCCCACACTCCAAAGACAAAAACCTCAGTCTCAACATAGCCAATAAAAAAACAAAGCCCTCGAGCAAATAAGGACATTCAGGTACCTCAGAGTACTTATCGACGACTCCTTCCCCTTCTCCTTACATATTGACAGCACAGTCAGGGCAGTCAACATCAAACTTGGAGTCCTGTATAAGCACAGGAGCCACCTAACCCCCGCTGTCCTGCGCCTCGCCGTCACCAGCTCAGTCCTGTCAGTTGACTGTGGGTTGACTGTATATAGTGCTGCCACTGACACGGCCCTAAAGCGTGTCAAAACAGCACTCAACAAAGTCTGCCGACTCGTCCTGGGTGCCGAAAGGCTCATCCACACATGCAAGCTGTAGGCTGAAACACAATGGCTAAACCTACCAGGGCGAGCAAAGTACCAAGTATGCCTCATGGGAAAGAAAGAAAGCGCTTCTTGGTCTTTCCGCACCTGCCATCCACAACCTACTGCAATTCTCGCAAACCCAGCACTGCACCAGGGGCACTGCACGATGCTCACCATCTGCACCATTCAGGAGAATCTCTCTCTCGCTCAGCACTCTTTTGCTTACAGATCCCCACATTGGATTGATGAACTCCCTGTCGAACTAGTCAACTCCAACAACACATCTCTTTAAAAAAAGAACTGAAGCACTACCTACTGTAGCTACCTCCAGCAGCTGTGACTGCTAAATGACCTAGAACTCTTCGCCCTCGAGACTGCTTCCCCCCATTTTAGCGAAGCTGACCTCACCCCATCCCTAACTGACCCTTTTACAATCCCCCCTTCTCCCTGCCACCAGCCTCCTAGCCTCCTCATTCTACTTGCTCTTTTCCTGCTGCCTTCCCAACCTCAACTGCACACCTTTAACCCTGTACCTTCCTCATTGACCCCACCATCATCACCACCACCTGTACCCATCTCTCACTTTCTGGCCTCCCATCCTCACTTTACTGATGCAACTGTGACAATCCCGTATCTCTGGGTGCTGGCCTATGGATCTCCATACTTTTTTTTATAGTTCGTCTATGTGTCATATTTTTATCTTATTGTATAGCATTATTTGTATTTGGTTTTATTACTGATGTTATGCGCTCTGTAAATTCATACTTCTTGTTGTATACTGAATATGCTTGTCTGCCATTGTATTGTTCTCCTTGATGTGGAACCTTCATAAATGAGCTCTGAGCTCAAAGGCTGTATCTGAAAATTAAAATAAATAAATAAAATATCACCGAGGGACATTCAGAGACTGTCAAGGGAATATAAAAATTACTCATCATATAATGCTTTAAGCAAAAAACAGTAGTTATCAGGATCCTGAAGCTCCTCAGTCCTGCCCTGTCCCAGTTATTTGGGACAGGAGTGTTTGCTCCAGTTCTGTTTGTGATCAATTGAGTTACACCCTGCCAATTGATCTAATACAGTGAGATACCCTACTTCCTCTATGTAACACATTTCCTTATGCCGGTCTTCACTAAAGTATAATTAGGATGTGATCTGTTCCATACTTTGGAGTTCTTTACATTTAGAAATCCACATCTGCAGTGTAGGAACCTAAGTCTAATGTAAAGACACAAAGAGGTCGAGCAATAGCATTTTGTATTTTTGGTCCTATGCACTGGAATTCTCTACCGTATCTGATACAAGGCACACCCACCTTTCTTTTAAGATAAGGTTAAAGACATATTTTTGAACAAGCTTTCTGGACAGGATGATTGTTTCTTTTGTGTTTTTGGCAACGTGCACAGTTTGGCCTGTTTTGCTGCCATCATTAATATGGGAGGACTGCATTAAATTATTATAATTACTGGCAACCCCCTTTAACAAACGGTTTTCAAGCACCTTAAAATGCCGTAATAACTCAAAAACGAGTTATTACGGCATTTGCAAAACCACCTGTCTCCTTTGTGTGTCACTCATCTGTATTCTGTCTTTTCATTGGTTCGTGCTCTGTGAGTGGGCGGGCTGAATAGCTTTAAAAAAATGGCGGCTCGTTTTCTCGCTTGCCGACGAGCCGTTTTTATTTACTACCCTCCCCATCTGTATTTGATTTTTAAATGTTTTATCTGGTTGATCCCACCTTCCAAATAGAAAAGGACTATCTGGTTGATCCCGCCGTGTCTCCGGATCGGGAGATGCCGTCGCTGAAAAAAAGGTCGGTCTGAAAGAGAAAGTGTGTGTGTGTGTGTGTGTGTGAGAGAGAGAAAGACAGCGTGTGAGTGAGAGAGAGAGACACACACAGTGTGTGTGTGTGTGTGTGTGTGTGTGTGAAAGACAGCGTGTGTGTGTGTGTGAGAGAGAGAGAGAGAGAGACAGTGTGTGTGTGTTTGTAAATAGCAGATACTCTGCATTTTTTATAAAGGGGGTTGCCAGTAATTATAAAAATTAAAAAATAAGCAACTGTGTGTATGTGAATTTTTTTTTAACACACCCTTGGTGTGTGATTACCTCATAAACCTCTCGAGCTTCGCTCTCGAGGTTTATGGGTTATCACACACCTTGGGTGTGTAAAAAAATCCATAACACACAGTTGCCTATCTATTATTCTCTATATAAACTATTTTGCAAATTCTGCTACTGTATTTGAACATGCACTCATACAAATTGTACGAATGTACCTTTATCCACTTGTATTTGCTGTTACAAATATTAATTAGTGCTGTTATGTAATTGCTTTTGTGCTTTAGCTCCTGTAAAGCACTTAGAGATTTTTTTTATGTATTTACACTATACAAAAATAACACTGACTGATTCATTGATTGATGGGATCCAGGTAGTGCTGTGTGAACTCCGCTCTGTCCTGCTACCACGAAGGGCCCGTCTCCATCACAGTGTGAAAGAGTGAAGCAACATGCAAAAACCTTTTCTAAGACCAGAGTGGCAGGAAATTAGAACAGGAAAAAAAAAATGAGTCAACCTGTGTATGTTAAACTTACATTTTATTGTTTTAATACAAAACAGCAGACTAGACATTCCTTGTAAAATGCATACATTTGGTTTACACGTACCGTATTTATACAGTACAGCACAGTTGATAAACATCTTACTTGGCCTATTAATCTTGCAAATGAGGAGGAGGGGGAAAATAATTTATCACAAAAATGCTAGTCACTCAAATAGCAGACTTATTACCAATAATTAAGCAATAATTCATGACAGGGTATGCATTAAAGCATTTGTGATGCATGCCCCACGGTTTTGTGAGGCAAAAGGCCAAAGGCAAACTGTCCTCCCAAACCCTGGGAAGTGCAAATCGGATGCTTTAATGCATACCCTGGAGTGCATTATCACACTTATAAAATGTATTTGTTATGAAAACCATGTTTTGGGGGGGCATAAAAAGAAGATTGGAACCCTGACATGCATTAGATACACAGATATATAGACAGTGTCGGCAGATAAGAGCCTATGGCCCACCCAGTTAGCCCATTTGAGCTTGTAAGTTCAGTTTATGTTTTCCTAGAAGTCTTTTGCCCCTTACCCCTGACCTCCAAAATTCCTTCACGTCTATCCTATGCATTCTTAAATTCCGTGATTGTTTCAACCCCCCACCACTTCCTCTGGCAGGGTGTTCCACTTGTCCACCACCCGTTCTGTGAAGAAATTCTTCCTCACGTTTCCTCTGAATCGTCCTCCCCCCAACTTCATCCCATGCCCTCTAGTCCTGGAACATATTTTTTGCTTAAAATAGGTATTCCTGCACCCTGTTCCTCCCTGTAAGATACTTGTATGTCTCAATCATATCCCTCTCTCCTCCTCTCCTCCAGGAGTAGCATATTCAGTTCCTTCAACCTGTCCTCATAGGACTTGTGATGCAATCCATGTACCATCTTTGTTGCCCTCCTCTGAACCTTCTCTACCCTGTCTATGTCCTTATGTAGGTAAGGTCTCCAGAACTGTACACTGTACTCCAGGTGGGGCCTCACTAGTGTCTTGTACAGTGGAATTATGACCTCCCTTTTCCTGCTGGTGATGCCCCTGCCTATGCATCCCAGCATCCTATCTGCTTTACCTGCTGCCTTGTCACACTGTTTCCCTACCTCGAGGTAATCAGAGATGATAACCCCAAGATCCCTTACCTGCTTGGTGCATGCTATATCCTCACTCCCCAACTGATATATTGTGCCAGGGTTTTTGTGCCCCAAATGCATTATCTTGCACTTCTTTGCATTGAATTTCAACTGCCAAACCCCTGACCATTCTTCTAGTTTCTGCAGGTCCCTTCTCATTCTGTCTACACCCTCTAGTGTGTCTACTCTGTTACAGAGCTTTGTGTCTTCAGCGAACAGTGAAATTCTGCCTTCTAGGTCCTACGCAATCTCACTGATGAAGATGTTGAAAAGGACCGGTCCCAGCACTGATCATTGTGGTACCCCACTGGTCACTCTTCCCTCTGTGGAGTGACAGCCATTTACCACCACCCTCTGTGTCCTGCCGCCCAGCCAGTTACCTACCCACCACACTACTGTCCTGCCCACACCCATATTCCCCAGTTTGTGTAATAGTCTTCTATGTGGCACAGTGTCAAAGGCCTTGCTGAAGTCCAGATAGGCCATGTCCACTGCCCTCCCCTGATCCACCTCCCAAGTCACCCAGTGTTTATAACACTTTTGACCATTTTACAAATGTTACAATTGTAACAACCTACTCAGAGTGTGCATCAATGCTGTGATAACCTCACTTCCTCAGTTATTGAGGCCCTCAGCCTCATAAACCAGCCAGTGCATTTGGTTATTACAATATTGCCACACACAGAACCACGGCCTATTCCTTACTTAATGCATGGTCAGGTGACAGGTATTGGCCAACAAAGTTATTGTATTTTCCCTGTCATTTAATAGAGGGAAAATTTCTAGGGAGTGTAATGCAGTATCAGGACTGCTACTTAACCTGAACACTGAAAACTGAAAACTATAGGGTAAACAAGCATTTGTCAATGCCGTATGTTATTTGCTGGCACTGGCATTGGTAGTGCAGGAGTTAGAAAGATACATAATAGGAATGGCAGTGAAGTAGTGAACTGACGTCAACCCCCACCCTGCAGAGACTGACAGGCACTGGGGTGTACCTTTAGGTCCTTGGCCATAACGCTCACACCATTTCGCCTCACCCTGCTCTGTAGACACTGACAACTGTCACATTGTGCCTTGGAGTCTTCAGGCCTTATGCTCACCCCATTCCATAAGGAAATATGCTGAGATGGGTGCAGTATAGGAGAATGGAATGAACTTTGGGGCCGAAGAGTCCAAGGCACACCTCAATGCCTGTCACTGGCTGCAGAGTGGGGGTGAGGGTAGAATGGCATGAGCATTACAGCTGACAATCCCAAGTCACACCCCTGACGCCTGTCAGTCTCTACAGGGTGAGGCGTTATGGTTGGAAACCCTAATGCCCCGGGCATTTATTGGTATTTTCATTCCAAATTTTCAACATGTGCTTTTTGCGACCCCCCCCCTCATGAATAGTGGCACTATCAGTTTGTTAGCCAAAAGGTGATTCTGCACAACGACTGCGCCATTTGGTGCCACAGGTGCAAAAACACATTTCGGGCAGGATGTAAAAAATGACAGCTGTATTGTCCAAGAGGAGGCATAAAAAAATGGCAATGTTGAAAATTTGGAGTGAAAATATGAAAAATTGGTGAAGTCACAAGCGTGTGTAGAAACTGCACAACGCACACCCGTAATGCAATTATTTTGGGAATTTTTTTAACCAAATTTTCAACATAGGCATTTTGGGACCTCTGCCCATGAACACCGGCACTGTGATTTTGTTAATGTGTCCCAAAAGTTGATTTCCCACCGTGACTGTGCCATTGTGCGCCAGATGCGCGAAGACACATTTCGGGCAGGATGTGAAAAATTACAGCTGTACTGTTCATAAGGAGGTGTGACAAAATGGCAGTGTTGAAAATCTGGAGTTAAAAATTGTCGAAGTTATGAGTGTGCATGGAAACTGCATAATGCATGCTCGTAACAGTCATTGTTTGGAATGTTTTCACCCAATGTGCAACATAAGCTTTTTAGGACCCCACCTCATTAACAGTGGCACTGTCGTTTCGTTAATTGGTCCTGAAAGGTGATTCCACGCACTGACTGTGAAATCTCCTTTCAGGATCGAATAACGAGATGACAGTGCATGTGTTCATGATGTGGGGTCCCAAGAACCCCATGTTGAAAATGTGGAGCCAAAAGTAAAAAAAATGGCTGTAATATCCACCTAAGTTGAACCCCCCCCCCCCCAATTGATGCCATTATACAGCTTACTTGCATTTCTTGATTTTGCAGTTCGGCTTTAAAGAGTCCAGATGTGTTCCCACTCTACCCAAGATCACAGCGTCAGACCTCCAGAGGCAAGTATGGGGTGAGGCGGGGGTATGGGGAGGTGGGGTATGCAGAGGGTGGGTTCGGGTTGGGGAGGGCACTGCAGACGAGGGCTGTTTCTTTTGTTAGGTAAAACAAAAAATAGAACCGGACATCAAGGAGTTTGTTGGGTGTCAACGGAAGGAACATGCTGACACAGTCGGCTTTGTGTGAGCAGCGGCACACTAGGGTGGGCTCCCACTGTGCCACACAATATGGGGGGGGGTGAGGGACATGCCAACATGGAGATTGCACCCCAATGTCGGCTTTGTTTGGGCATTGTGTGGCACCATAATGTTTACTGAAATGTTTCACCAGGAAAGGAATGTACGGGAGGAGTGTCATCCTGCTACTGCATGACGAGCTTGTCTTCGATTGCAGCGACACATTTCTTTCAAGTTGGTGGCACTTTACATAATTCATGTGTCAGCGCTAGCATCCTGGCTAATTGGGGAATGAGGGACGCACCAGCTAAAGCGTGCCCTGCATTCACCAACACTGACACACCTCTTACTGTGCTACTACTACCGCAAGATGTTGCTTGCGCATGCACAAGACAACATAAAAAGGACTCCAACAGGGAGCCTCTGTACCCCACTTCTAATATTTAAGTAAAGAGTAACTGTAAACATAATGTGGTCTGATATATGTCTAACCATAGTAACACTTTCAACAACAAAAAAAAAAAGATAGCACAGTATAACTATTAGTTCCAAGTTGTTATGGTCCTGAGTTAGACTGAAATAAATCTCCTATTTACTAGGTGCACAGCGAGTAGAACTGGACAGAGTGGCCCACCAAATGCATCTATGACCATTACCATGCAGTTGTTGCCACTTTTTCTTAATGTCCCCATGAAGCTTCAGTGTTCATCACCTACTGATCCCCAAAAGTCTTACCCTGAGGGGCACCCTCCCAAAAGAACTGTGAGCTGGATCACCCCTAAACATGAGTCCACACTCAGAAGTACTGCAATTAAACTTGGCATGCAGGCTTCACTCGTCTACAGAGTCTTCCGTTTGCTCCTCCACCATTTGTTCCCCCCCTGCAGTAAACTCCTTCTCAGCCTTCTCTACCCACTTACTTGCATCCTTGGGGTCACTTGACTGACAGAACTTAGCCCTATACACAATACGCAGACAGGCAAGGTGAAGGAAGAAAAAATTACTCACCTAAGTAATGTTGTTTCTTCTAATGGAGTCTTGCTGTATTCTGACAAATTGCAGTGAGGTCCAACCTTCGAACTGCCCCGGAGATGAAAGAGTTAACTTTCCATGCCAGGCATGGAATGCTGAGCTCGAGCTCGGTTGAGACTCTGTCTGTTGCTGTTTGAACTCAAACCGTCAGATCTTTACGAGCTAAACTAACTGAGTGTCCTGTGTGGAAGCTGTAAACCTACACTAGCCAATTGGCTACTAAATATAATAAACAGATTTTTTGGTCCCAAAACAAAGACTCAAGTCAGAAACCCCAAAAAATGAAACAAACACAACACCCACTCACCCAAAGTAAAGGGGTGATAAATAAAAGGTGGGGCACCACTTGAGTGCCAACATTGCTACTGCCCACCCACATCCCAAAAACAAAGGTTCTGAGAGGGGAAGGCGGGGGGAGGTCAGAATACAGCAAGACTCCATTAGAAGAAACAACATTACTAAGGTGAGTAATTTTTTCTTCAAACAACATGAAGTCTTGCTGTATTCTGACAAATTGCAGACTACCAAGCAGTACCTCCATGGAGGAGGGACAGAACCTACCTAGGAAATAGGCTCTGAAGCACTGCTGTGCCAAACCGAGCATCACTCCTAGCCTGGATGTCCAGAGAGTAATGCTTGGTAAAAGTGCGAACTGTTTTCCAGGTAGCTGCTTGACATATCTCTAAGATAGGAATATCCCTGGCAGCAGCCAGGGAAGCAGCTGTACCTCTGGTAGAGTGAGCCTTCAGGCCTGAGGGTGGAGTCCTGCCTAGTTTTTCATAGCAAAATTGAATGCAAGAGACAATCCACCTGGCAATGGATCTCTTAGTGGCAGGTTTTCCCTTACCAACCTCACCATAAGTGAGGAACAGTTGGAGGGAGTCAAACCTGTGACCTTTGGTACGCTCTATGTAGTAGCTAAGGGCTCTTTTCACATCCAAACTGTGCAGCCTCCTCTCACCAGAGGAGGAATGGTCAGTGGAGAAAACAGGAAGAGACATAGACTGCTTAAGGTGGAAGTCTGAAACCACCTTAGGTAAAAACTTCCTGTTAGTCCTGAGGACCACCTTATCTCTATGGAAAGAGATAAAATCAGGCTCCACTGACAGGGCTTGTAACTCACTTATGCGCCTGGCAGAAGTGATGGCCACCAAGAAAACAGTTTTCCAAGTCAAGTACTTAAGCTCTGCTGAGGACAAAGGCTCAAAAGGGGTTGCATAAGCTGAGCAATGCAAACATTAAGGTCCCAAACAGGGGCAGGGTCCCTGAATGGCGGATTGGTATGAAGCAATCCCTTGAAAAACTTAGAGAATACAGGATGAGCTGAAAGGGAAGAAGGCTTACTTGCTGAAAGGAAGGCAGAGACAGCTGCCAGATGCACTCTTAGTGTAGCTGGTCTGAGTCCCAAGCTATTAAGATGAACCATATAGTCAAGGACTGTGGGCAAGCCAGCAGACTCTGGAGAAATATGCTTCCCAGAGCACCATATGGAGAATCTTTTCCATTTGGAGTTGTAAGTGCTTCTGGTGGAGGGCTTCCGAGAAGCCTTTAGGATATCCATAACACCTTGAGAGAGGTGCAAATCAGCAAACTCTAACTCTTCAAGAGCCAGGCCTTGAGATTGAGAGATTTGAGATTCGGATACCAAACCCTCCCCTGAGCACAGGTTAACAGGTTGTAATTCCTGGGAAGAAACAGGGAAAGGTGGACTGCTAAGGACAACAGGAGAGGGTACCAGGGCTGTCTGGCCCATTCTGGAGCAATCAGAATCACCTTGCAGGGTTGAGACCTGATTTTGACTAACACCTTGAACAGGAGAGGGAAGGGGGGAAAGGCATACAGGAACTTCCTTTCCCAACTGAGAACTAGGGCATCCAGGGGGACTGAGCCCAACACTGGGGGCCTGCAGCAAAAGAGGGGAAGTTGGTGATTGTTTGGGGCTGCAAAAAGATCCATCTGTGGGGTGCCCCATCTGGAGAAGATCACCTTCAAAACCAGGGGATCCAGGGACCATTCATGATGGCCCTGAGATATCCTGCTGAGAGCATCTGCCAGGACATTGTCCTTGCCTGGGAGGTGTACTGCTGTAAGAGAGGTGTTCAGGGAAGAGGCCAGAGACCATAACTTCATTGCTTCTGTGCACAAGGCCATAGATCGAGTGCCCCCTTGCTTGTCGATATACCACATTGTGGTGGTATTGTCTGTCCTGATCTGAACTACCTTGTTCTGAACAGACTTGGAAAAAGCCTGAAGTGCTAGAAACACTGCTCTGAGTTCTAATAGATTGATGTGAAGCAGAGACTCCTGAGGAGACCACAACCCTTGGGTGGTCAGGTCTCCCAAGTGAGCTCCCCATCCCAAGAGGGAGGCATCTGTAGTAAGGATTAGAGAGTGAGACTGAGTGACAAAAGGAACTCCCTGTCTTAGATTGTCCTGATCCTGCCACCACTGCAATGCCTGGATCAGGGTTTGAGTCACTGGGATCAGTTTGGTCAGAGGATCCTTTTCCTGAGATCAAAAGGCTCTCAAGTGGAACTGAATGTCCCTCATCTGAAATCTTGCTCCCTGCACCACTGCTGTAGAAGCAGCCATGTGCCCCAGGAGCTGTAGAAAATGCTTTGCTGGTCGAGACACCTGGAGGGTGAATGAAGAGGCCAGTGAAATAAGGGTCCTTGCCCTGTCCAGGGGAAGAAATGCTCTTGCCTTTACTGTATCTAGCTCTGCGCCTATGAAGGTGAGGAGCTGTACAGGCTCTAGAACTGACTTTGAAAGATTCAGAAGGAAACCTAGAGAAGTAAGCAGTTGCTGAGTTATCTGTAGGTGTGACTTGACTTGGTCTGGGGACTGGCCTACTATGAGCCAGTCGTCCAGGTATGGGAAGATGGAAATCCTTTTCCTTCTTAGGAAGGCAACTACTACTGCCAGGCATTTTGTGAACACCCTTGGAGCAGAGGTTAGGCCGAAGGGCATTGCTCTGAATTGGTAGTGGCCTGAGGGCAGCTCGAACCTGAGGTATTTTCTATGGGAGCTTCGGATGAGAATATGGAAATAGGCATCCTTGAGGTCCAGGGAGACCCTGGTCTTAGAGAGTGTAGAATTATTCCCAGAGTCACCATTTTGAACTTTGGCTTTAAAAGTGTCAGTGGCTCAGTAGGTAGCACACTCGCCTCTGAGGCCGGGAGATCAGAAGGCTGTGGGTTCAGTTCCCACATCTGGCACTTGGGTTAATGTCCCAGTACTGACACTGTAATGCAGCATGAGAGGGGCGCTGCATTTCTGAGGTGCCGTCTTTCGGATGAGACGTTAAACCGAGGTCCCATCTGCCTGGATTAGTGGTAGTTCAGGTGGATGTTAAAGATCCCATGGCACTTATCGAAAAGAGTAGGGGAATTTCCCCGGTGTCCTGGCCAAATTTCCCTCATTCACTAAAAATACCACCAACAGCTTAATCTGGTTCAAGATCAGTTGGCATTCATCTGTATCCCCCCTCCCCCGGGTCGTGCCTGAAAATAAATCAGGATTTGTCTAGTGCACTTACCCGGTCAACAAAAGCTAAATAAATAAATAAATAAAAGGTGCTTGTTTAAATATCTGAGATCCAGGATGGGCCGCCATTCTCCTGTCTTTTTGGGGGCGAGGAAGTACCTGGAGTACAATCCTTTCCCTTTGTGTAAGGTGGAACCCTTTCTATAGCTCTGAGAGCCAAGAGGGAAGAGACCTCTGCCTCTAGGGCAAGTGCCTCTGAAGGATTTGTGGGTGGAAAGGATCTGGTTCTCATCTTTGGAAATTTTTTGAAGCTGAGAACCAGTCCCTGTCTTACTACTTCCAGGACCCATTTGTCTGATGTTAAAGACATCCAGTCCTGGACAAAGTAAGCCAGCCTGCCCCCTACCGGTAGTGGAGAATCGGCCCTGGCAAACCCATCAGGGTGCCTGTTTGGCAGGGGCTTTAGGCTGAGGGGTGGAAACAGGCCTGCTTGTACCCAGTCTGCCTCTCCCTCTAAAGAACCCCCTATGAGCATAAGTAGAAGAGGAGGCCTGGGCTTGGTAGAAAGGCCTATGAAAAGGCCTGCCCCTGCCCCTGGGATGCTGCCTCTGAGGAGTGGCTTGCCTTTCCTTGGCCTGGGCACTCCTATAGGTGGTCCTGTACTCATCCATTTTCTTCATGTAGTTCTCTGTTTGCTCCCCAAACAGAGAATTACCCACAACAGGAAAATCCATGGCCTTAGTCTGGGTATCCTGAGACAGGCTAGTACATCTGAGCCAAGCCATCCTACAAAGGGCCACAAATGTAGCCATGACTCTAGATGAAACATCATTGGAGTCCACTGCAGCATGGAATTGCACCTTGGATGCCTCAATACCATCCGCAGCTACCTGCTCCAGCTCCTTGGCAAGCTGGCCAGGGACCTATTTAGTTAAAGCCATTACAGTGTCCCATCTAGACTTCTGATATCTAGCTGTATAGGCCATATAATTGGCCTGCCTGAGTCCCAAGGATGCTATCATGTACTGTTTCTTTGCCATGGCATTAATCCTCCTGGAGTCCTTATCTGGGAGGTGTGAAGCCAAGGGTATATTTGCCTTATCACAGGCTGCAGCCTGCACTACCCCAACATGGCTGCATTGCTGGGTAAGGAACTCCGTATCTGAGCCTGAAAGAGTATACCTCTTGTCCATTCTCTTATCCACAGGAGGTATAGAATTAGGAGTCTTTAAAATTTTTATTGTCTGCTTCCCAAAAGACTTATGAAGGGGAATAGACAGCCTCCTGGACTCTGGGATATCCATCATTTCAACAAAGTCAGGCTCCTCCTGGTCATCCATAGTTTCTTCCATAGGAAGCTGAAGAGTTTCAGCCACTTTCTTGTAAAACATGAAATGGGAGGGGGGACTCAGAAAGCCTAGGAGGAGACACTCCTGAAGGTCTGTCTGGGGAGATGTCCGGGTCAATGGGCACATCCAGACTTTCATAATCACACTCACTTTCCTCATACTCTCCTTCCTCCTCCTCTGGTTCATAAAATTCCTCTAAATCATAATCTGGAACCGGTGGAACCGACCGAACCGAGCGCCTTCCTAATGGTGCCGGTTCGGTCGGAACCGGGGATAGCGACTGAACAATTTTTATCGCTTTGGCTATTTCATCAGCGGTCGGAGAAAGAACTTTTGGATCTGCACCGGCTGATTTATCCCTTCTTGTTCTCTTAACCGGAACAGACTCCTCAGAATCGATTCTCCTTTTGCCCGAAGAAGTTTCGCCCTGGTCAGAGGGCACTCCTTCTAGTTCGGTTGGAACCGAACCGGGCTGGCCATCCAGGTCAGCGGACTTTTTGGCCTCCCTTTCCATGAGCCTACCAACTCTTTTTTCCAGGGTAGCTTCAGGAAAATTTTTTACAAATCTGGTAGTCTGAATCGAGGAGGTCAAACCCCAGACAATAAACACAGGTGGTGTGGGGATCAGCCTTAGCAAAGACTTCCCCACACACACTACAGTGTTGAAACTCAGTGGGCCCGTTTTTTCTTTTGGGTTTCTCAGACATGGCCAGTCCTAACAAAAACTTAACCCTTTTTTCGGCACTCCGCCAGGCAAGACACCCTTATCGGTTCCTGACCATGTTACGGGTCGTGGAAAAAAACGTAATAAAATCCGTTTTTTAGAACCGATAAGAACCGGTAACCACACTCTAAAAGCAGAAATAAAGATTTTAAAACAACCTGATCGGTTCAAACCGAACCGATCCCACGTTTACAAGTTCCACACAGAATAATAACAAAAATAAACCTATCTAGTACTCACGAATACCACAGACAGAGACTGAACCAATAGGTCACGGTTTAAATTTGGTCGAAAACCGAGAAAAACGGTACTTAAACCGACAAATTGAACTGAGCAAAGGAGAAATCTCCGGAGCGACTGTTCAGTGAGGCGGAGTAAAGAATCTGACGGTTTGAGTTCAAACAACAACAGACAGAGTCTCAACCGAGCTCGAGCTCAGCGTTCCATGCCTGGCATGGAAAGTCAACTCTTTCATCTCCGGGCAGTTCGAAGGTTGGACCTCACTGCAATTTGTCAGAATACAGCAAGACTTCATGTTGTTTGAATGTTAGTTATGCCCAATGTTCAAAGCCGCTGACACAATTCCAAACTGTTTCCACTGGGCCCTTATTTGAAAAGAAAGGTCACATCCCACTGCTGCAAAGGGTATGAGGACCTTGTGGTAGCCAAAATAACTCCATGACTTCCACTCCCACTGTGCAAAGCAGTACTATGCAGTGTTGGTTAGAGACATCAATGTTGAGCAAGGATTCACCCTGTACACTCTCCAAAATGCAACAATGTCGAAGTCCTCAGCAAGGGGAAGACACCCCCAGATCGAAACTTTAAATTGTCCAGCAAATCTAAGCCCTCCACTCCTTCTAGTACCCCTACCAGCCAATGATTTGCTGCCTAAGCCCTCACTTTATTTACTGGGGCCTCCAGGCACCTTTGCATCTAGCCATTTTATTGTCTGAGAGCAGTTATTGCAGCCACCGCAACGGGGAAGTGTTTGTCTGTGTTCACTACAAAGGTAGCCAGTTCTTTCATCTGTGAGTTGAACATTTCAATGAAAGTTAGGGTTCACTCCAGTTTAGAATCCATGCCACAAACAGACTCCAGCATGGCTTGCCACAGTGGCTCCTTTTCCACCTTCTCAGGGCTCCTGGCTCTGGCACTATACTAAGCCTATGGGGCCTTCTGCTGTTGATGCAGCTCTGGTTTGGAGCCCCCATCCTAGGGCCAGATATTCAAAGCTTGGCCTGGCGCAAAACTGTTGCAGAGGAATAGTGCGAATTTGCACCAGGCTGCAATATTCAGAAGCCCTTTTAGCACCGGCGAAGTGTGATAGTGCTGACGCTGTGTGATAGCACCAACGCTAAACGATAATGTATTCGGGGTGGAAGTGAAGGTATTGGCCACGAATGCCAGTGCACTGGCATATTTAAAAGAACAGTGCTGCACTACAGGTTGTTGCGCCACCTGTAGCGTGGCGCTAAATACCACCAGCAAAAAGCATGTGGTAATGCAGCAGTAGAAAGTGAAGTAATGCAAAGTCTAAATCTTAAGTAACTTGAAGTCTACCCCTGGTAGTCTAGTGAACCCCCCCCCCAAATCACAATTCCAGACTCCCATTCTGTAAGGATTAATGAAATCTCCTGGTAGTCTAGTGGGCCCCCACCCACCCCCATCACGATCCCAGACTCCTGTTCCGTACAGATTAGTAATTCACCCTGGTAGTCTAGCACCCCGCCAATCACAATCCCCAACTCCCGTTCAGAAAGATTAGTAAATCTCCCTGGTAGTCTAGTGCTCCTCCCAACCCCCAACCCCCACACACACAAAATCACGATCCATGTCTCCCATTCTGTAAAGATTAGTAAATCTCCTGATAGTCTAGGAGCCCCCATCACAATCCCCCAACTCCTGTTCCGTAAGATTAGTAAGTTTCCCTCCCACATCATGACCCCAACACCGTATTAAGAACATATGACTATTCCCTGGCAGTCCAGTGTCCCCCTCCCCACCAATCATCCCCGAACAGAGCCGGCGACTGGCTCAACCCACCGCTCAACTCCGCGGCCAGCCGCCAAATGAGTGATGAATGGGCTCATACCCCAGTGAGTAATGAATGGGCGCATTAACCATTGTCCCAACAAGGACAACAAGCTGTGTTCCAACATGTCTGACTAGTCAACCATTTATCAATTTTATTTCTACTGATTTTTCTCTCTGCTGGTCTAAGCTAAGAGGGCAAGCTGTTCCATAGGTTAGTGCCTACGGTAAAAAAGTGGTGTCTTCCAATCTCAAGAGTACATTTTCTTGGGACAAATTCTAATTCAGAGGCCGATTGTAGACTTGATTTAATTTTCCTATGTGAAAGGTTTTTTAATAAATAAACTGCACAAGATTTTTATGGCATTTGTACATAAACATAATCATTGGATGACCTAAAGGTGGCCAGGCAATGCAACAAAGCAATCAGGAAAGCTACTGGGATGCTGGGATGTATGGGCAGGGGCAGGCCTCCAGATAACATTTTTTGGGATGAGTACTGTACTCATCATTTTGAATGTGAGGTGAGTAAAACCAAATTCTGATGTGTATAAATGTCTGGACAGAGTGGAGTGAGGAGTACATTTTTAAAAACAATGTAGTTTTTTCTAGATAAGAATTAATCAGGTGCCAACAATGCTGCAGGTAATGTTGGCAGATAGGAGTAATGTACTCAGTTTTAAAATATAGTGAGTAAAATGAAACTAAGAAGCATACAAGTGCTGTAAATCTGGGGAAAAAAACTGCTCCTTTTGAATTACCAGTTATGTTATGAAGTACTGTTTTTTGGAGTGTGGGGTATTTACAGATGTTGGTTGTGTACTGGTACTCATTAAAAACATTTTTTGAAGCGTATTTCCTAAAATGAGATGAGTAAAACAGGTTGGCACTCCCCTTATCTGGAGCCCTGGGCAGGGGGATTACCAGCAGGAAGAAGCAAGTGGTGTTGCCACTATATAGGTCTTTAGTAATACTTCACCTGGAGTACTGTGTCCAGTTTTGGAGGCCACATCTCAGAAAGGACATATACAGGATGGAGGCTGTCTAAAGGAGGGCTATCAAGATGGTACAGGGTCTACATCAAATGTGCTAGGAGGAGAGGCTAAAAGAAATTAAACATGTACACTTGAAAGAGAGGAGGGATATGATCAAAACTTTTATATGCATCACAGGGGTGAATAAGGCACAAGTGGGAGGTATTTTTCAGAAGAAAGGGTGGTCCAGAACAAGGGGCCATTATATAAAGCTGGAAGGGAGTAGGTTTAGGAGAGATGTGAGGAAATACTTCTTCACAGAAAGAGTGGTGGATGCCTGGAACTCTCTTCCAGCGGAGGTTGTGGGGGTGAAAACAGTGGTGGGATTCAAAAGAGCCCAGGATAAGCACAGGGGAGTCAAAAGAGATAGGTAAGGGAGTGGCAGAGACAGTTCAATAGACCTGGAGGGGTCTATAGCGTAAGCAGTACAACAAAAAGGGCAGACTGGATGGGCAACATGGCCGTTATCTGCCATCGGCTTCCCAAGTTTCTATTTTATGTTTACTATTCTGCATATATAAAATACAATGCAATTATATATACAATAACAGAAATATATTTAAGTGTGAAATGCAACTTACATAGGGTGTAGTAACATTCCATGAAATTTAACTGACAGAACAGTCAACAGGCCAATCCACTCAGACATGGACAGCAGGGAGGAAGAGGAGAGCAACAAAAACAAAAACAAAGAGAAGGAGCCAGAAAGAAGGCAGAAGAGTAGTGACCAGTGATGAGTAGAGCAGGAAGCTGAAGAGGGTGGGGGTCAAGTGATTGGAAAGAGATGGGACTGGGGACAGGCAGGTGCATGAATGGGGGTGGTTCTGTTAATGGAGCACAGCTGAATATCTGTAACTGCCTTGAACTCCAAAAGTGCAGCATGAAGGTCAATGCTTTCTCCTAAGGTTCAGAATTTACATTATACTGGTCATTAGTCAGATGGATGCATAATTTACTACATACACAGTTACCCAGAAGAGCAAGTGTTCCTGGCAAAGCTCTTCAAAGTTAAACCAACAACCTGAAGTGCTTTGCAGTGTGGCAATGTGCTACTTCGCTGTTATTACAGAGAACTTTGTTCAAGCTGCTATGTCTGCTGTGGGTAAATAATGCAGTTTTTCTGCCTGCAAGTGTATATCTGCTGTGAACTGAAGTGACTGTGGAGCCACAGAACAACTGCTTGCGGCTCTCTGAATTGAATGTGGGGGCGTGTACTGACCTCAAGTGGAGGGGGCTCAACAGAGAGCCGGTGAGTGCGAGTCAGTTACAGGGGGCGGGGTTACCAGCACTTTAAAAGCCCACGTTGCACCACAGCGCGAGTGTGGTGAGCACAAGCACCAGCCATAGTAAATCCGCACAAGAAAAAGTTTAACTTACCCCCTTATGAGATCTAGGTCTGAGGAAGGAGAAAATTAACTAGGGATTGCTGCTGGTTTTTTTACTATATTTTATTAATTATTAAGCATAGTCAGGAAGCTAAGGAAGGTACTTGGAAATAGTAGATATACTTGTTAAAAGTCAAGTTTTATTTTGTATTTCAGACTATTATAAATTGAAAGGCAAAAATTCACTTAAATAAGACTATGTTACTTATGGGGTTATGCAGTGTTTTGTTTTGTTTTTATGAAGTTACATCATATGAACATAAACAGGATTGGAAGAAGTAAGTAACTGGTTCAACTGACAATATTCAAATTGTTAATTGGCCAATTTCTTCCCATGTCATCCCAGCTTTTCTGCAGAAAGAATTATACAGGATAACATCTTTGCATCTGAGTAATTCCACTAATAAGCAAGGACTGATGCCCTCTGTTAGAATTCTGAACATAGAATTCTGAGCAGAATACTGAAAGTGGTAATTAAACGTTTTTGGATTATATGAGGAACAAAATGTAGGTCTACCCTTATTACCATGCTGTTACTGTTAAGTGGGGACATAGTAAACCCAGGAACACATCACACTGAATCAATGGATATGGATATATTAAAAGGAAAATAAAGTTATTATCATTGTTCATTTTAACATGCGTAGTTTGGTAAATAAGATGGATGCACTGAGGGAGTGAGTGTTAGAATATCAACCAGATATAACAGTACTTACGGAGACATGGCTAATCTCAAGGATTCCATCCTCTTATATAGGAATAGAAGGGTATCAGACTGTGAGAAGGGAGCGAAACAAGAGGGGAGGGGGTATACTAATTTATGCAAAACAAGCGCTTCTGATCAGTAGTTTTACTCGGCATATTGGTTCATTAGATATAGAAATCCTGCCAATTGAACTGAAATCTCCATACTCTCAACCAATACTTCTCCTAGGTCTTTTTAGACCTCCTAAAGTAAAAAAACAGTACAATTTAGTACTTTGTTCAAGTATTTGGTTAAATATAAAAAGACCCATGAAATACTACTGATGGAGGACTTTAATGTAAATTATGAACCAATAACCCCAGAACATGAACTTGTGGCCCTGACAACAAGCCTTGGGTTACATCAATTAATAGAAGGAGCTACTAGAATTAATTTAAAGGACAGTATGGCTTCTACCATCTTAGATTTGATTTTTACATGTAATAAAGAAAAATATAAAATAAGTGGGATATTAATGGACACATTTAGTGATCATCAAGATGTGGTGTGTACAAGATCTAAAGAAAAAGTGAACTGACTGGTAAATGGGAATATAGGAGAGTGTTTAAAATTTTTGATTATATACATTTTATGCAAGACTTAGAAATTACAAGCATTTATCAATGCCAAATGTTGTCTTGCTGGCACTGGCATTGGTAGTGCAGGAGGTAGAGAGATGCATAATAGAAATTGCAGTGAAGCATGGAACCGATGTCAACCCAACCCCCCCCACCCTGCAGAGGCTGACAGTCATTGAGGTGTGCCTTTGGGTCATCGGCCATAACTGTCACACCATGTCACCTCACCCTACCCCACAGACACCGACAAGTGTCGAGGTGTGCCTTGGGGTGTTCAGGCTTTACACTCACCCCATTCCATAAGGAAATACGCTGAAATGGGTGCAGTATAGGAGAATGGGGTGAACCTTGGGGCCAAAAAGCCCAAGGCACACCTCCATGCTTGTCACTGGCTGAAGGGTGGGGGTGGGGTAGGAATGGCATGAGAATTACTGTCGACAATCCCAAGTCACTCCCCTGATGCCTGTCAGCCCCTACAGGGTAGGGCATTATGGTCAGAAACCCTAAAGTTCTGGGTGTTTCTTGGTATTTTCACTGCAAGTTTTCAAAATAGGCTTTTTGTGACCCCAGTGCATCAATAGTGACACTATCAGTTCATTAGTCGAAAGGTAATTTTGTACGACTATGCCATTTGGCACCACAGATGCAAAAATACATTTCGAACAGCATGTGAAAAATGAAAGCTGTACTGTTCACAAGGAGGTTTAAAAAATGGTAATGTTGAAAATGTGGAGAGAAAATATAACGAAATTGAAGTCATGAGCGAGCGTAGAAACTGCGGAACGCACATCCATAATGCAATTATTTTGGGGATTTTTTACGTCAGATTTCCAACATAGGCATTTTGGGACCTCCGCTCATGAATAGTGGCACTGGTATTTTCTTAATCTGTCCCGAATGTTGATTTCGCACAGCGACAGCGCCCATTGTGTGGCACAGGTGCGAAAACATGTTTCAGGCAGGATATGAAAAATTACAGATGTACTGTTCATCAGGCAGTGTGAAAAAAATGACAATGTTAAAAATGTGGAGTAAAAATATAAAACACTGGTGAAGTTACGAGCGTGCACAGAAACTGCACAACGCATGCTGGTAATGCAGTCATTTTAGAGAATTTTTCACAAATTTGCAACATGGTCTTTTAAGAACCTCTCCTGATGAACACTGTCACTGTGCTTTTCTTCATCTGTCCGGAACACTGATTTCGTACACCGAACGAGCCATTGTGCACCACATATGCGAAAACACACTTCGGGTGAGATGTCAAAAATGACAGATGTACCGTTCATAAGGAGGTGTAGTAAAATGGCAATGTTGGAAATCTGGAGTGAAAATATTAAAACTTCTCGAAGTTACAAGCATACGTGGGAACTGCATAAACGCACGCTCGTAACAGTCATTTTTGGGAATTTTTGCAAATTTTCAACATAGGGTTTTGGAGCTTATCTCATGAACTGTGACACCGTCATTTCATTAATAGGTCCGAAAGGTGGTTCCACACAGTGACCGCGAAATCACCTTCCGGACCAAATAACAAAATGACAGTGGCTGAGTTCATGAGGTGGAGTCCCAAGAACCCCATGTTGAAAATTTGGTGAAAAAATTCCCCAAAAGGGCCAAGATATCCACCCAAGTTGAAAATCCCCCATTTGTGCCTTTATACAGCTTACCGGCATTTCTTCAGTTCGCGGTTGGCTTTGAAGAGTGCAGACGTGTTCCCAGTCCACCAAGGATCATCACACCGGGCTGCAGAGGTAAGTATAGGGTGAGAGGGGTGGGAGGTGGGATGCGCAGAGGGTGGGAGCGGGTTGGGGGAAGGGGCACAAGGGACCACGAGGAACCATTTTCTGTTTTTACAGGGTTAAAAAAAACAACGTGGAATGCTTTGGGCACACTGGGGTGAGCTCCCAGCGTGCCACCTGGGTGTTTGTTTGGGGTGGTCTGGAGCCGACAGGGATTGGGCACCCACCGGCCATACAGTGTGCAAGGGGGGCATAAGCACACTGGGGTGGGCTCCCAGCATGCCACCTGGGTGTTTGTTTGAGGGGGGAACCTGGAGCCGACGGGGACTGGGTACCCCCATTGACCATACAGTATGCTTGAGGAGGGTGGCATTAGCCAAGGGGGACTGGGCACTCCCTCGACAAACAACAAATTGGGGGGAAGGACATTTTAGTTAGTTTTTGTTAATCAGTTAAGTGTACTACACACAGAATGACTATTTTCAGGGATGACCCGGGACAGTACGACAAATACATTACATCAGTGCAAAACATTACATAATAAAAGGTATAGCTAGCAGTGGAAAATAAATTACAGACCTGTAAGCCTGACCTCAGTGGTGGGGAAGCTGATGGAGTCCCTGCTTAAAGAGAGGGTAGTGAAGTTCCTGGAGTCAACTGGTGCAAAAGACCCAAGGCAGCATGGATTCACTGAGGGTAGGTTCTGTCAGACTAATATTATCGATTTCTTTGACTAGGTGACCAGGGTGGTGGATCAGGGAGGGGCAGTGGATGTGACTACCTGAATTTTAGTAAGGCCTTTGACACCGTTCCTCATAGAAGGTTGCTTAACAAATTGGGGAATCTGGGTGTGGGTTCTAAAGTGGTAAAATGGGTTTAGTAACTGGCTAAAAGGCAAGACCCAGAGGGTGGGAGTAAATGGCATAAAACCAGAAGAGGGGGGAGGGCAACCAGCGAGGTTCCACAGGGATCAGTGCTGGATCCAGTTCTATTCGATGTCTTCATAAGAGACATTACAGAGGGACTGAAGGGGAAAGAATGCTTGTTCTATAACAGAGTAGACACACATGAAGGGCTAGATAAAATGAGAAATGATCTAAGACTACTTTGAGGAATGGTCAAGGGTTTGGTAGTTGGGTTTCAACGCTAAGAAGTGCAAGATAGTGCACCTGGGACACAGAAACCCAAGAGAGAAATACAGGATGGGGCAGGTTCTAGGCACCACAAGTCAGAAGAGAGACATGGGTGTTATCATATCCAGTTATCTGAAGTTAGCCAAACAATGTGAAAAAGTGGTGGGGAAGGCAAACAGAATGCTGGGATGCATAGGAAGGGGCATAACAAGTAGAAGGAGTGAAGTGGTGATGCCACTGTATAGATCACTGGTGAGGCCTCATCTGGAATACTGTGTCCAGTTCTGGAGACCGCATCTCAGGAAGGACATAGACAGAATGGAAGCAGTCCAGAGAAGAGCAACAAAAAATGATACATGGATTGCACCACAAACCTTATGAGGAAAGACTCAAGGAACTAAACAGCTATTCACTTGGAGAGAGGTGATATGATAGAGACTTTCAAATACCTAGAGGAATAAACAGAGTACATGCAAGGAGCATATTTCAGAGATGAAAGTGCACAAGGACAAAGGGACATAACGTGGCTGGAGGGAGGGAGTCTTGGGGGAATGCTAAGAAGTATTTTTTAATAGAGAGGGTGTTGGATCCATGGAACAGACTACCAGCAGAGGTGGTGGAAGCAAAAACAGTACAGGGATTCAAAAGTGCATGGGATAAGCATAAAGGCACCTTGCTGTACAGCAGAGCAGGAGGAAGGCAGTCCAGATAAGAGTAGGGATTGCCAAACCAAGTAGAAAAATGGGCAGACTAGGTGAGCCCTATGGTCCTTATCTGCCGACAGAGTGTATGTTTCTATTTGACCCTACCTTATTTTATTTATTTCAAAAATTTTAACAAGACAGACATGCTGACTTGCAGTGTTCACGGGGACATGGGTACCAGTGTCCCTTCACACCCATTGAGCAGCTCAGGACATGTGTTTGTACCTGATCTGTGTCCCAGAAATGCAGGTTTCTTCAGCCGGAACTCCATCTCCACCACTTGATTAACAAATATATATCCTACTGTCCCCCATGATGCACCAATCATCGGTCTTCTTTGATCATCTTCAGGCCCAAATACCAGTAATCTCACCCCATCGTATTTTGTACGAGGATGCAAGATACCAATATTCAGGCCTAACAGTGAGAAAAGGAAAGCTGAGGACCTGCACATGGGGGGGGGGGGATGTTAGAATCTGCATTAATACTAAGTAATGGGCCCTAAAATCTACAGCGGAAGGACTGGGCAGGGACAGGAGTGGGAATCAAGACTCAAATGGGTGGGTTTTTCCTAAAGGACATGGTGGGAATGGTGGGACCCAGATGGGTGGGGGTTATCATTAAAGGAGGGGTGCGGTGAGATGAGATGGATGGGTATGCTTAGTTCAGCACTTTGTGTCATTCGGCAGTTGAGACAGGGGCAACAAAGATGCCACACTTCTTTAAGGACCCTCACAAAATTATGCATGACTCGAATCAAAAATCCTACCAAGAGCCCTGGAGCTGGTAGCAACTTATTTCCAAATGCATCGGGGTGGGGGCTGAAAGGAATACAGATTAATTAAAAAATAGTATAAAGTACAATTAGACTAAATGAAACAAACAAATTAAGATCCTATCAAAATAATAGCAGTTTTATAGAGAATCAGGACTTTATATAGTAATATTGCAAAATTGGCATCTTCTAGTTTTCATTAAAGGAAAAATGTTCTAGTTCCACCAAAATGAAAGTATTTTATACACATTTTAAGTCATTTTTTTTCTTTAGAAATATATACATGGCCACTACCTGCAGCTTAAAAATAGCACTGTAGACCAAGCAAGGGTTAGGGTAGAGAAAAAAAAATATGGCAAGCAGTGTATAAGGTGTCCTTAAAACAGATTTGACAGGCATGCTAGTATTTTTATTAACTGTAGCTAAAACCAGCCGTTCAGACAAACAACTTTTATTGCACTGCTGCTTTAAGTAGAAAGGTGTGTGTTCTGGTTCTGTGGGCACCTTGTTCCAAATTCTGCCCAAGCTCTTTTAATGGGTCTTGCTGTACCCCAGACAATATGCTCTGAAGAATAACCTTAACAGACTATAAAATAAATTCCTTTACTCCAGTTAGCCACACATTTTCATTTTACAACAACAACCACCACCACCATGCCGATTGGATCCAAATGCAACTGCTTTGTATAACGCTACCTTTTACATGACCTGCTTGCACTGCTATTTTTTTTGTATTATTATTATTCTATGCCCTGTGCTTTACGTGTATATTCCCAGATCGGTTTCTTTGTTCTAGTGAGCTTACCTCATCAGCATAAATGAAATAAATACAATATACGCATGAAACGGTCAAGAAAATTCTGTTTTTCAGCCCACTACCCAATTTCCCCAAAAAATGTAGGGTGTGGAGGGAGGCACTTCCACAAAACCCAAACCAGGCACCTTAATAGAATGGTAAGTACAGCAATCGAGATGAAAAATCTTTTTTAAGGTTATTATACCATGAAAGTGTTCACACTGTGACAGCCCTTATCTCTTATGACGGGACAACACTTTCATAACTCACTCATGGCTCTGACACCCTTAACAAATGGTTTGGACTCCCCACACACAAGGGTAAACCACACATTTCAAGTCAACCTATTGTATATCACCTATATATGCACAGTTTATTTATTCCTAAGAGCCCAGCTTAGTAGATGCAATATATCCACTCAGTTTTACTGCTGCTGGGAAGGACTAACAACCAAGATAGTCATATGATCTGCACCAGGTCTGAGAGTGAAAAAAGTGGGATGTGTTGGTAATTAGTGTTTCTGTGACTGATGTTTTCTTCAGAAAAACTGTGTTACCCACCACCCCACACACACACACACACACACACACACACACACCCATTCTGTCATCTTCCTGAGTGGATATGATCAATCTTTCAGATGTGTCCCTGATTTTGGTCCTTTGTCCCTGATTTAATAAGTCTTAGTTGTCCCTGAATTGTGAGGTAGAAGGGTGTGAGATATCTTTTTAACTACAAGAACACACACAGCCATTCCACTCCCCTCCCATCCATATACGGGTGCCAGGTCAAAGTATTCCTCTGCTTAAGAAATCTCTATCAGGTTAACTGATGCATCACTTCTAATCTGCTCTTCCCAGCTGTTTTTCTACATAGAAACATAGAATTTGAAGGCAAATAAGGACTGCTTGGCCCACCCAGTTTGCCCATTTCCCTACCTAATGGATAAGCTGCAGATCCTAGTTAACCAACAGCCTACTTCTTCCTAACCCCACCCCCTAGAATTGCCTTATGACTGTCCCATGCATTCTTGAAATTCACCACTGTTTTTGACTCCACAACCTCCTCAGGAAGGCTGTTCCATGCATCCACAACCCTCTCCGTGAAAAAATACTTCCTCACATTACCTCTGAGCCGTCCCCCCCTCAATCTTCAAAATGTGCCCTCTTGTTCTTACACACCTCTTTTTCTGAAAGTGCTACCCACTTGGACTTTGTTGATTCCCTTGAGGTACTTGAAAGTTTCTATCATGCCTCCCCTCTCCCTCCTTTCCTCGAGGCTATACATATTAAGCTCCTTAAGTCTCTCTCTTCATATGTCTTCTGGTGCAGCCACTGCACCATTTTAGTTGCCCTCCTCTGGACTGCCTCCATCCTGTCTATGTCTTTGCAGAGATTGGGCCTCCAGAACTGTACGCAGTACTCCAGATGGGGTCTCCCCAGCTGTCTGTACAGAAGGATAACAACTTCCTGTTTTCTACTGGTGATGCCTCTCCCTATGCATCCCAGTATCCCCCAGCCGTCCTTATTGCCCTCTCACATTGCTTGCCCACCTTTAGGTCATCTGATATGACTACCTCCAGGTCCCTTTCCATTTTTGTTGTTGTTGTTAGTATCTCACCTCCACTGTGTACTCTTCCCCTGGGTTTTTATTTCCCAGGTGCATTACTTTGCACTTTTTAGCATTGAGTCTAAACTGCCATATATTTGACCATTCCTCCAGGCTTGCCAAGTCCCTTCTCATCCTTTCCACCCCACCTTGTGTATCAACTCTATTGCAGATCTTTTTGTCATCTGCAAAGAGACATACTTTTCCTTCCAATCCCTCTGCAATGTCTCTTATAAAGACATTAAAGAGGACCGGTCCTAGTACTGAACCCTGCGGTAACCCACTAGTAATCCCTCCTTCTTCAGAGTGGACTCTGTTTACTATTACTCTTTGTGTCCTATTCTCCAGCCAATTCTTTATCCAGGCTATCATCTTGGGACCCACTCCCAGGCTGACCAGCTTGTATATTAATCTTTTGTGCGGGACCATGTCAAATGCCTTGCCAAAGTCTAGGTAGGCCATGTCCACAGCCCCTACTTGATCTATTACTTTGGTCACCCAGTCAAATAAATCTATTAGATTCATCTGACATGACCTTCCCGCTGTGAATTCATGCTGCCTTGGGTCCTGTGCCCCTCTGGCCTCTAGGTACTCAACAATTCTTTCCTTCAGAAGTGATTCCATCATTTTTCCAATCACTGAGGTTAAACTAACAGGTCTGTAGTTTCCTGTTTCTGTCCTAGTCACTGCTTTCCTTAAAAACAAATCTTATGCTCAGGTAGGACTCTTACAAAGCTGCTGACATCTCTGGGAAAACAGAACACAGAGACATAGTTCAGCTTCTGTTTTACCTTCAATAGATTTCTCCTCCCTATTTGTTACATACTACCATACTAACAAGCCAGCAGAATATTTCTCATGGTCTCTTGTGTCTGCTCAATAGCCAACACCCTTACTGGGCCCCGTTTTGTAGTCCCCCACCCCGTAACCCCCCATTTCCTTCCTGGGCACTTCCTGAAGAGGACATCCATGGCTTCAACCTCCCCTGCACTCTATCCCAGCCCCTCTTGAACCCCTTCATGGTATGCTCCTCCACCAGGCCCCTGGGCAGCTCATTCCATGGTTCCACTACCCGTTCAGTGAAGTAGCACCTCCTCCTCTCGCCCCCGAGTCTCCCTCCTCCAGCTTCCACACATGCCCCCTGGTTGCCCCCCCCTTTATAACCTAAACAACTCCCCAACGCCCCCCTTATTGATTCCTTTTAACATACTTAAAGACCTTGTTATTGAGGAAGTTTCCTCAAAAGCAGGATCTTGATCCTTTAGAGTTCATCTTCCTCTGCAACTTATTCCCTACTTAAAATCGCAATACTCCGTCGTGGCATGGCAGTTGGCTGCCATGATTATAACTGCAATGTCACAAGCAGTGTATAATGATATCAGGTTGGGAATAAACAGCAGGGGTTGATGAACTCTCAAGGAAAAGAGATCCTGTTTTCATGGATATGACCTCAGTAATAAATAATGGGGTGAGGAAATACAGAGTTGATGAGAAATGTAAGATGTTTGTGTCCAAATATGGTTTTCAAAGTTTTCCTGGAAGCATCACTGGCTCTTTAAAATTGCTTTACTATGCCACTAAAATCTATAAGTACAGATTCAAAACAAGCATCTTCTACATGAGATACATCTGAAGAAACATTGAGAACAGAAGACAGAAGAACAGTGGGCTAACCTGAGCAGGGCTTGCGTTAACGCACTACTGATGTCCCCCTCGGGCAAAAATCCCAATTTTGATGCACTACTTTGAAAGCACTGCATCTGCTTTGATGCAGCCCTTCTCTGCTTAATTGGTGCTGCTGTCACTTTAAATGTACTGCTTCTCCGTGGGGCAGTGAGAGGTGCGGTCATGATTGGTCCTGTATTTTTTTTCTTCTTTACATATCGGAGGCGAGCTGTGATTGGTGATGCGACTGTAAGGGGACAGGGGACCCAGCTGAGTAGGCGTTGCCAAGTTACCAGTGTGGGCAGCGATTTGACAGTAAATCCGGCGCGAGGAGTACGTGGGCCAGCAGTCTTTTTCAGTTTGTTTACCTGATCTGCGGCAGTTGAACCGGTGAGTTGCTCGTCTTTTGATTCAAGTGGCTACTATACTCAATAAGGTAATTTCTCTCCACCAGTTTTTTTTCCTTGACAGAAAAAAAATTTAAAAGTGTTTGATTCCTTTTCCAGCTACTGGTGAGATGCTCTGTGCTGTTAACACTCTTTGAGAGCCCAATATTGCACATTGCATGCTGCATCCTGGTGCGGGACTAGCATAAATCAGACTCCATTCCAAATAAGCACCTGCTTGGCTTGACCTATCAAAAAAAAAAACACTGTCTTTTCAGACAATCATGACATTATTGGTTTCATTTTACCCCAAAACTGCTTTAGTAGTGAAACAAAACGAATGTCTGCCACGTCTGGCAGGGGGAAGGAAATAAAATACTATACAAGGGATCCGCAGTTTATTTAAATCCCCCCCATCGGGCAAAGCTGCAGGGAGGGCTGCTATTCTGGAAATGCGCCATTTCTTCCTCCCTAAACCAACAACTCTCTCATCTTTTTTATTTTACATTTAGGAAAAGTTACTCATATATGTATTTTTATATTTATGTTAATGTTCCAAAATTGGAACATATCTTCACCAATGCCATGCCATTTTGTCCTACCTACATTAGCATTCTACAGAAAAATATCCTTTTCTCCTGCCTAAACTAGCACAGTCCACAGAAAATTACCCACTGTAAAATGATTGCTCTTTACGTTTCAAATGCATCTTCAGTGTCAAACACAGCAAATATTAACACCGTAAATTATTCTCTGTACATTATACAGTCTGTTTTGAATAGTCAAGGTTGTGAAGTAGGACATCCATTTTCAACTTTTGTGGGGGTCAGGTTGGAGAATAAAAAAAGGGGGGCATAAGCAGAATTCCTAAAGCTGTGTAACACATCGAGTGCGTTTCAAAACACAAGCGAGTGCCCAAGAGGTTTGGAGACCAATCGTAATCAATTTACAATGCTTTTATAAGTGTAACCCCTTGTTACCCAGGGTTACTAGAATCCCAGTAAGACCTAGTGGTAGGCAAGGAAGGCAGCTTGTGAAACTCCAGTTAAATGGGTTTCACACTGTCTCACTCTGTTCTCAGTCTCAGCTGAGACTGATAGATGACATCACCAATAGAACTGTCGCAGCTGCATAAGCCACATTGGAATCTGCAGCAGAGGGAGTGAGATAGAATGTTGGGAGTTTTCAAAGTCAGTCTCCTGTTTGTTTTGAAGCAAGAATGAAGACTCCTGCTCACCTGCAAGCAGGAAGGAAGTGTTCCTGTTTACCTTCTATGGGAGAAGGAGTGAGTGTCCAGTGTTCAAGTGGTGGAGACCGCTGTCCAGGTCTCAGTGCCCCCCCAGGGGAGGGAGGGAGAGAAAGTAAAGTATCCCCATGTAGATTCCAGGGGCAATCCCCTAACTTCAGCTAAAGAGAGAAAGCTGCTTTTTACAGTTTCGGTTTGTGCTGGAAAAGTGGAAAAAGTTGTACTTTGCCTGTGGGGCACCTGCAACGAAAGGGTGAGCGTTTGCTCTAATATGAGAGGGCAAAAATGTGTTTCTTCAGCCTGGGAAATGTGAAGAAATCTGGGATTTTTAACTACTATTTGGGAGGCCTATAGTACTAGGACAAACAAATGGAGTAGTGTCAAAAGCTAAAGTACTGTGTGGATTCAAGTAATGTTGTAGAGGGGGTGCGACAGTTCATCCACCGTTTAATCTACATTTCGAAGTTTCAGTTTGTCCAGAGAAATGGCCGGGTATGGGCTGTGGGAGTTGGAGGTGGGAAAACCCCCCATCTTTAGTAACCAGGTCCACCTCTACAGATTTCTGCTGTGATTGCTACTTACCTCATGCGGCAGCCAGTGATATGAGAAGTGCCCAGGCGTGGGTAAATGGGAAAATCTCTCTGGAGTCGCCCAGACTCTAAGTGGTGTGAGAGCCACAACATGGGTAAGAATTCTCTTTGTGAGATGGGAGTCAGAAGAAGTAAGAAGGAAACCTCTCTAGGGGTCGCAGACTCTAAGTGGTGTAGGGAGCCACAACAAGTAAAATGGGTTCATTCTTCCAATGAACCGCCAGTCAAGTGGCCGGCAGGGGAGCCGGGCCAGTGGGCTGTGTATCCAAAGCGCATGCAAATCCGGGCTGTGTGCCTGGTGGGTCCAAAGCCTGAAAACAGTAGAACTGGTCCATTCTTCAAGTGGACCGCCTTGTAGTCTCTAATCTGCATTATCAGTAAATGTAGCCCCACGGGGGTCCATCTATGCTTTGTTGTGTTCAGCTAATTCTTGAATAAAAGCCACACTGAAAAATCCCAATCCTGGTTCTGGACATCACAGTTATTGCTTCCTGTGTTCGTATTTACTTGGGTGCCCCTGTGCAGAGTAGCCAAACCTAGGTCCCGTTGTGCCAGGTAACCTTATTCTCCCCGAACCCAGGTCCCCACCAGGTATTGCTGCCAGCGCCAACAGCATGCCACCTGTCGTTTTAGCAAAAAGGCAGAGGTGGGGGTTACAAAAATGGAGGCACCGCTTTGGATTTGTTCGGGAAGGAAGGTGCTTGGGCAAGGGGGCTAGCGTTTTGGCTATCTGGCACTGGGTAGCCCAAAAAGCTGAAGCATTTTCCCTAGTGTGTTGCTGTGTGCTGTGAATCTTGTGCTGCTGTTTAAAAAATGTCAACTGTTTACCAAGGAGCTGTAAAGCCAAAAGAGTGTGCCCTTGTCCTGCACCATCAAAATTGTTTACAGCGTTTTTATCAGCTTTTAAAATGAATTCTGTGAGGAAAAGTGTGGAAGACTAGGGGTAGCAACAGAGAAATGATGCCCTGGACGTTTGAAATGCTTTTAAAATGAATTCTGTGAAGGAAAGTGTGGAAATTTAGGGGTAGCAACAGAGAGATTATGCCCTGGACGTTGGAAATGCTTTCTGTGTAAATGGAGAGACTGCAGAGTTAATGGCAATGTTACATGGTTGAAATGGGCTCCCGCCGTGGAGTCAGTTGAAAGAAAAAGAAAAAAAAAAAAGTGCATTTTACAGTTTAAATTTGCCTGCTCGATGATCGCCGAGAGGAGCCCTCGCGAGGAAGAAGAGGCTCATTTGCATGGCATCGTGTGGTTGGTCAGATTGCCATTAGTCCGGCCCCTCAGCCAGCTTTTCTGAGACTGCCTCAGCATTCGAGAGGGAGACAGAGTGTAGTGCGTGTACTGGCAGTGGAGGAGCGTCGCGGAGGATTCAAAGCACTGTAAACAGTAAAAAAATTGACATTTTAGTTTAAAATCGGGCTCAACCCGCAAATCGATCGTGGAAATAGTGAATTTGGTGGTTAAAACGACGATCACTAAGACTGCCGGCCCGTTTGTGTTCCAAGGCCTTCAGGAACTGGCTGCAGGCCGTTTTGCCCCATCGCAGCAAATTGCTACCAATAACAGTGAGTAAACCTTCATAAAACTGCTCAAACAGTGATTTTCAGTAATGCCATATAAAATGTGTGTGCAGCAGTGTAGTTGCTTTGCAAGTAATGACTGTGTGAAGTCCTGCCAGCAAGTGCAAGTCTGTAAAGCCATTGAATGTGTGCACGGAAGTAAAATAGCCTCAGTTTAAAGTTTGCAGCCAGAGAGAGACTGTGGGTTGTAGCAAAATGCAACACTAGTAGAAGCAGGCAATCCTGAGCTAAAACCTGAAGCTTTTAAGGGACTGTAGTTAAATGAATTTTACCAGCATGTGAAAAGTCCAAGGAAAATCCTGTAAATGTGTGTAAAGTCAGAACAGAGCAAGCTGTGCAGTTTGAGTAAAAGTTATCAGTAGCTGGTGTAAATCGGGTGCGCAGTGGCTTGACCCAGATTCTAAATGTTGATGCACAGGAGTGCTGCCGCCGCCATTACAGGGTGGGGTAGTAAAGTAAACACAGCAGCAGAGGAGCCATTTTTAAAGCTACAGAGTGTGTTCATTAAAGTGGGACTTTCAGTTACAGTGAACTTTTGTTTATTTTTCTGCAGTTATGGCCTCAGGATCAGCTCCTTACCCGGATCATGCCCGGGTTGCAGTAACAGCTGCAGTAAATAGACTGAGAGATATTGAAAAGTGGTGCTATGGAGGGCAACTGCCTCCTGATGTGGCAATTCCTAATTATCCAGTGCGTGTATGCCAAATATGCTTGCTGGAAGGGACGTCTTCATGATTCCTCACTGTGCTGGATGCCTTCAAGAATATGGCTTGTATAAAGCGCCTCCAATCCGTTTGGACCCCACATGGACAAAAATTCAGGAATCTGCAGTTGGCAGCACACAGCATCAGGCGGAGCCTGTGGAGGAAGGTCCCTCGGGGGAGTGTGGCACAAAGCTAGAGGGTGCAGAATTAGAGACTAAACCTGAAGTTGAAGTTTTGGATGCTGGATCTCAGAATGAAAGTTCCGATAAAGCATCAATAGACCCCTGGGTGGGGGGGCCTAGCCCAAGTCTCGTAGGTGAAGATGAGATGCGGGAGGTCTTTGAATGGGAGGTGTCGACCTCCGCGCCTAGTGATGAATGGATAGTCTCAGGAATGAGAACGACTGCTCACTCCTGGGCTCAGATCCTCAGTGAAGAGGAAGATGAGGGGGAACCTATGTGGCCTTGTGAGAAAGGAACAGGTACACAGCCTCAAGATCTTGCCTCAGAGGAATGTGTTGAAGAAGGTGGCGATGCCACTGCCCTGGCTTTACAGGAGGAAGAAGTCAGGGATCCGTTTCTAATTTCCTTAAGAATGCGAAGCTGGCGGAACCAGGACTGGCCACTCCCAAGCCAGGCCAGCGGTCTCAGATTGACCAAAGCAAGTAAAGAGGAGAGACTGGTTCGTAGAAAGGCAAATGAGATCTATGGTATGACCTTTCCTACCTTTCCTCGGAGAGTCTGGGAGGAGATTGAGGACTGCACGAAATCCTGGATCTGGGATGAAGCAATGAAAAATGTGCATCCTGGGACCAACCAGCATGTAAAGAATAGACTGTTCCATGAAAAGTATCACGAGTGGAAGAGAGGCAGGACACTTTTATGGACAGAGTGAGAATAGTGGACTGGAGAGGGACGTGAAATCTCCCACTGTGCGAGTTATGCGCCCAGACGGGTAATAATTCAAGCCCTGACCCCCCAGACATTGGCCTCATTGCAAGGACCTCCAGCAAATGTGCCCGTGCCTAAAAAATGAAGAGCCGAGCAGTGGTAGTCAATACTGCCACACCAGACTGTGAAGTGCCCTTATTGATCCGCCAATATGAATAACCAAGGACTCAGGTGCTCCACATTCATCAGTCTACAGTGTACTGTCCTGTCCAGCAACCATCTACTGGCCCACCAGATGACTTCAGATCCAGAGAGGACACCAGTCCAGCTGTTTCCTGTTCATCGCGTGGTATTCGGATGACGTTGGACCAGCTGTTTTCCTTTTTGTTCCTGTTCTAAGGTTCCATCTCCAGAGATGACATCAGCCCAGCTGTTTCCAGATGTGCCCTCCTGTGGTTCCCGGAAGATGTCCGCCCAGCTGTATCAGAAGAAATGCTGCCAGGGAGAGTCTTCGACAGGGTGCAGGTTCGTGCAGATTCTTGTACTACAAATGGCTGGTAAGTCCGAAACTTTTCTATCTTTTATGACACTGCAGTACACACCCTACACTACAGACTTCAAAATGTGTGAACTGTCATAAAGACTCTCCCTTGGACTTTGGCCTGTTAGAACTGTGCTTCACCGGGCTCCCGCCCAGGAGAGACTCTTTATTGGACTAGCCTTCGGGCCTTGTGGTCACTAGTTGGACTTTAGGCACTCCATCCCCAAAAATGTGTATTGTAAATAATGTCATTGTTGTATTCTAATGTAAATACTGTTTTTCTACTTTTTCTAAAAATCTTTTGGGATTGTTCAGTGTTTTTGTATGGTAGGGTTTTAGGTAGACTGCGTATGCAGATTAGGAGCATGTGTTTTGTCTTTCTTTTTCTTACAGGTGTTCCTGGGAAGACAGAAGAGAAGACAAGAAGAGGAGGAGGGGCTCATCGGAGTTCCTCGTCAGTGCCTCATTGTGCAGAATTTAAAGTACTGTGTTGTTATTGTTATGGCTGTTACTGTATTAACCCTTTCCTTCCACAGGTGTGGTTGTGGGGGTAGGGAGGAGGCAGTAATTGGTATTTTAATGGTGTGGTTGCAGGTTGCCCAAGGTCAGGGAGGTCCCCAGGTTGTTTTTTGTTTTGGGATATTGTGTTAGAGGCAGATAGGTTTTCCCTAGAGGGTTAGGGGGGATGGACAGGATGTGGCCCTAACCTGCAGTAGGGACCGCAGTGCTGATCTATCAGGGCTATGCTCTGGATGGTTCTACCAGAGCCACTGGGTGTCCATAGTAAGTGGATAGTGTAGAGGCTGATATGTCAGCTACAGGCCTCTAGGCCCTTAGTGTTGCCTGCCTGTGCTTGCACATGATAGGAGGGGGCCTGATCACCCCCCTCCGCAGGTAGCACATAGGGTGGGATGGCCTAAGGCTGGGTGCACAATGACTGGGGACAGTCATTTTCCTGGTCACGGGCAAGTGTAACCCCTTGTTACACAGTGTTACTAGAATCCCAGTAAGACCTAGTGGTAGGCAGGGAAGGCAGCTTGTGAAACTCCAGTTAAATGGGTTTCACACTGTCTCACTCTGTTCTCAGTCTCAGCTGAGACTGAGAGATGACATCACCAATAGAACTGTCGCAGCTGCATAAGCCACATTGGAATCTGCAGCAGAGAGCGTGAGATAGAACGTTGGGAGTTTTCAAAGTCAGTCTCCTGTTTGTTTTGAAGCAAGAAGGAAGTCTCCTGCTTGCCTGCAAGCAGGAAGGAAGTGTTCCTGTTTACCTTCTGTGGGAGAAGGAGTGAGTGTCCAGTGTTCAAGTGGTGGAGACCGCTGTCCAGGTCTCAGTGCCCCCCTCCCTCCGGGGGGGGGAGAGAAAGTAAAGTATCCCCATGTAGACTCCAGGGGCAATCCCCTAACTTCTGCTAAAGAGAGAAAGTCGCCTTTTACAGTTTCGGTTTGTGCTGGAAAAGTGGAAAAAGTTGTACTTCGCCTGTGGGGCACCTGCAACGAAAGGGTGAGTGTTTGCTCCAATATGAGAGGGCAAATATGTGTTTCTTCAGCCTAGGAAATGTGAAGAAATCTGGGATTTTGAACTACTATTTGGGAAGCCTATAGTACTAGGACAAACAAATGGAGTAGTGTCAAAAGCTAAAGTACTGTGTGGATTCAAGTAATGTTGTGGAGGGGGTGCGACAGTTCATCCACCGTTTAATCTACATTTCGAAGTTTCAGTTTGTCCAGAGAAATGGCCGGGTATGAGCTGTGGGAGTTGGAGGTGGGAAAACCCCCCCATCTTTAGTAACCAGGTCCACCTCTACGGATTTCTGCTGTGATTGCTACTTGCCTCATGCTTGGCCAGTGATGAGGAAGTACCCGAATGTGGAGTACGCCAAATGGGAAAATCTCTAAGGAGTCGCAGACTCTAAGTGGTGGGGAGCCAACAGTAAAATGGGTTCATTCTTCCAATGAACCGCCAGTCAAGTGGCCGGCAGGGGAGCCGGGCCAGTCGGGCTGTGTATCCAAAGCGCATGCAAGTCCGGGCTGTGTGACTGGTGGGTCCAGAGCCTGAAAACAGTAGAATTGGTCCATTCTTCAAGTGGACCGCCTTGTAGTCTCTAATCTGCATTATCGGTAAACGAAGCCCCACGGAGGTCCATCTATGCTTTGTTGTGTTCAGCTAGTTATGAATAAAAGCCACACTGAAAAATCCCAATCCTGGTTCTGGACATTACAGTTATTGCTTCCTGTGTTTGTATTTACTTGGGTGCCCCTGTGCAGAGTAGCCAAACCTAGGTACCCTTGTGCCAGGTAACCCCATCCTCCCCGAACCCAGGTCCCCACCAGGTATTGCTGCCAGCGCCAACAGCATGCCACCTGTCATTTTGGCAAAAAGGCAGGGGTGGGGGTACATAAGCAAAACAAGACAATACCCACATCACAAAAAATAAGTTAAAAAAGTATTGTATGAGATGTAAAAAGCACAAAATTCCATGAAGTCCTTCCTGATCTGAGGAATAGTCTCAGTTACCTAGGTCACCAGTTTTGACATCTGCTGCTTATTTTATCCATCCACAGTTCAAAACGGGCAATATAAATGGAACATTTCCTCTATTACACAAAACAGAAAAACTTCACAGTTGATAACTGAATGCTGCCTGACACACACGCACACACACTATATATATATATATATATATACATATATATATATATATATACACACACAGACCACCTCCATAAGGTTTCAAGATACAATATAAATAACATACATTTAAACCCATGTTAATAGCAACCAGAGGAAAAAAATGCCAGCTTCTATATGTTAAAAGGTGTAAATAAAGAAAAAGTGACAGTTGTCTCTGGTTTCCTTCTTTTGCATATGTCAAGGAAACATGAAAGTTTCATAAAAACATTTGTTAATGTGCTTGTAGCCCATGAGCTACCATGGTTTCTCCTGGCCTATGAATTTGCTTTAGTACACAAAGAACATTCAAAAGCTAATGACCCTTTCTGCCAATAAAAAAAAAAAAAAAAAAAAAGTTGTCCTGAGTTCAGAACTGCGTTTGAGACAGAGGTACAGACATTTGTATACTATAATTTGCAAAACAACAACAACAACCAAAAAAAAAAAAAACACAAATTGCAATCCAAGTCTTTTAGGGGAAAACACATCCTGAGTAGTAATAATCAGAAAAGAAAAAAAAACACATGCTAACGACAGCCCAAAGGGACTCCTTATTTAAAGAAAAGTCTGCACTTGCAGATTTTAAAATAAGCAGAGATTTTTTTTTCACCAAGCAATACATTACTGACCAATATTTTCTAAGTTTTAATCCCCGTTTTTTTGTTTAAGGAAAAGCAAAATTAATTCATTAAAATGACACAAACATTTGCAAATGCAAATGGGAGGTATTAATTTCATAAGTGAAATCCTGAAGAACTGCAAAGGGTACAACGCAGTCTCCAATTTATTTTTGGGAACCAGAAAAAAAAATACAACAGCCCTCGTTATCACAGCAATAGTGTGGGATAAAATGAAACACACCAAAGAACTAGTCTTCTGGGGTCTGGTTTTTCATTGGGTATGAACTCGAAAAAAAATCGGAAACCTTATTAACTTTAAACGTCGAGCCATGTGCATGTTATCTTCATTCTCTTAAGCAACAACTCCGGCCCCAGACAAGGGCAGATTACAAAAAAAAAAAAAACAGGGATTGTCTTTTTTTATTTTTAATCGAAACCACTGACTGTGGGGAAAAAAAAAATCACTGTCCAGACGCTGTAAGGATAAACTGTCCCCAATGAATCTCAATATGCAATCCTTAGTTTGTTTTTGATTTTTTTCATGCAAAACTGAGTGTTTAAAATGCAATCACATCACACGAAATAGACAGCAAACAACCCAAAAATAACCCCCTAAATTAAATTCAACCAACAACCAACCTCGCCCCCACCCAGAGGAGACTTCACGTCCAGCACACAAGCCATGCCCACCTTCTCACAACAAATCATCTTTTCTGCAATATTCCATATCTTTTTACTATTTTAAACAATTAATTGAAGGTACACCCACTGACTCCCTTGCTGCAAACAGAAAGTTCCGGCATGTGAGAATGTTACTCGTTTTTTACTGGAACGTAGATAGATTTGTTTTCAAAGGGTAAGAATGTCATCAGCAGCCAGCCCTCCCTCCCCTTCCTTCTCCTCCGTGAATCAAGAAAGAAAAAAAGTTAAACTTTGCTAGTTGTAAACAGACCCCGGACGTGTCACCACCCATTCTCCGCCACCACCGGGGGAGTCCAGCCCTGGCTGCCCAGTAACCCCCGCTGTTACTGCCCACTGACTCACTCACTGACTTGCAGGACATTCTCCACACAGCCGTTCTCCAGGAGTCAAACTCCCCACCAGACGGGCAGTCCATCTCCAGCGGCAGTGCCGCTGCTGGCCCCGCTGCTGGTGCCGCTGCTTTCTCCTCCTCCTCCAGCAGTTTGGACCGGTGCAGCGGGGCTGTCCTCCCCATGGTACTAGAAAGATGAGTACATGCAGATGTCACGCTTGTTCCTCGGGAAGGACCAGTAGACAATGCGGCGCGGCACGGACTCCGGGGATGCGCTCGAAGTGCTATTCCTCCTGCTCAAAGGCCCATTTCTCTGCCACTGTCTTGGTGTTGCAGTCTAACAGGGACTCAGGATTGTTGGTGTATGCCGACAGGGATTGGGCTACCCCGTTGGCAAATGAACTGGCGAGGAGACATGCCAACAGGGGGATTGGGCACCCCCGACAGCAAATGAACTGAGATGGGGACATGCCAACAAGGGGATTGTGCACCCCCAACGGCAAATGAACTGAGGAGGGGGCATACCGACAGGGGGATTGGGCACCCCCGATGGCAAATGAACTGAGGAGGGGACATGCCGACAGGGGGATTGGGCACCCCCGACGGCAAATGAACTGAGGAGGGGACATACCGACAGGGGGATTGGGCACCCCCGATGGCAAATGAACTGAGGAGGGGACATGCCGACAGGGGGATTGGGCACCCCCGACGGCAAATGAACTGGCGAGGAGACATGCCGACAGGGGGATTGGGCATCCCTGATGTCGGCTGTTATGGGGACTGTGAGAGGAAGACGGCTCAGCCATGTTTACTGAAATGTTACACCAGGCAAGACACGCCCTGCAATGATGGGTTGCTCCCTCATTGCAGCGGTGAAACTGTTTCAAGTTGGTGGCATGCTTTTCAGCTGCTGTCACAGACAGCATGTTGTTTAATTCATGCCACAGAGCCCAGCCATGAAAAGCAGTGAAGCCACTGGCCACAACAGGGCCGCACCTCCAAAACCTGCTATTCCAAGTTACCGCAACATGTTGCTTGCGCATGAGCAAGCCAACATAATAAACTGGGAAAGAGTAAATTTAATCCCCACGTTAAATGAGGTGTGGCAGTATTTTAAACATGAATTCATGAAAGTGTGTGATTCTCATGCCCTACTAAAAAAGATATACAGAAGTCCAAAAAAATGCAATATGGTACAAGGGAACTCTACATAGAATTAAAACACTAAGAATAAAGGCGAAGAAAAATAATGCTCAGTCAGATTGAGAAAAATAATCTGGCTATAAGGAATAAATATTTAATGGAAGTAAGAATGGCTAAAACAGATTATTATAGAAGAGTACTGAAGGATAGCCACCAGACAAACCCTGGACAATTTTGCCATTTGATTCATAAACTGCAGAACTCAGGAACAAATAATTACCCAAAGACATTTAACATTAAAGACAAGGAAACAGAATTAGGACCTAAAAGTACCGATTATTTTAATGATTTTTTTATAAATATGGATTAATTACATGAAGGTGTAGACCAAGCACTACCAGTTCCAACAAAACTTAGTAAATGGACAAGATAAGACAAGAGATCAGATGTTTCAATTTAGTATGTTAGACCCCAAGGATGTAATGACAGAATTACTAAAATAAATGTCAGAAAAGCAATAGGCCTGGATAATCTAAATAACAAACTGTTGAAATATGCAGCACCAATTACTGCATATCCATTAACATTAACATTTAATTTAACTTTGAGTACAGGTGATTCTCCAATTGAACGGAAAAACGGCGAAAGTGATACCCATTTTTAAATCTGGGGTAAAATGGGAAATCACAAATTATAGACCAATATCAATACCAGTAGTTGCAAAAATGTGTGAAACAAATGGTGGCACATCAAATTAAGACACTCTTGAAACTAACAATATTTTGAACCCTGACCAATCAGGTTTTAGGAAGAAACATAGCACCCAAACAGCATTACTGTACTTAAAGTAACCGGAGATACTTTATACTAACTGCTATGGAAAATGGATTTCAAACTGGAGCCATACTAATAGATCTTTCAAAGGCTTTTGATACTTTAAATCATAATATAATGTTACAACAAATTACAATATTTTGGCTTTTCAGAAGATGTTGTTGCATGGTTTCACAGTTATTTAAAGGACAGGAAACAAAAGGTGAGCTTAGATGGGCATTGTTCAGAAATTAGACAAGGGGTTCCCTCAAGGGTCAATATTAGGACCCCTCCTTTTTAACTTATACATGAATGACATAGAATTTGATCAGATAGGTTTGAAATATCATCTTTATACTGAAGATACCATCATATATTTATCTGGGACAAAAATGCAATATATTCAATCAGGATTACAAGAAGCATTTAATAAGATACAAAACTATTTCTTTAAGAAATAAGTTAGTTTTAAATACTGGCAAAACTAAAGTTATGCTATTTCATCAAAGATCAAATTATAGACACTACGTTTGAAATGACTGCTCACGATGGAATTAAATTATAAGAGGTTACAGAGTACAAATATCTGGACCTATGGATGGATCCTTACTGTAGATGGACAATACACATAGATAAAATGGTAAAAAAAATAGAAAAATAACTTGGAATGTTATATGAAATAAAGAGTGAACTTACTATACAGACCAGGCAGCATGTGATTAATACCATGATGTCCCAATAATAGACTGTGCTGATGTAGTTTATATTGGAGCGTCATCAACAGATTAAAAAAAAATACATATATATATATATATATATATATATATATATTATATATATATATATTTTATGTATAATATGTATGGCAAAATAAGTCTTAGATGCAAACTGACGTAAACACCAATGTAAACTTTATCATGAACTAAATTGGTTACATTTAGACCTAAGACAGAATTTACACAGAAGTAAAATAATGTATAATAGGGTTAAAAATGATTTGTCAAAATATTTAACTGACAAGTTGAGAATTAAACAAACAAAACCTGGACTGAGATCTTCACAGTATTTAGAATTTGAAGTGCCAAACCATAGAACTAAGGCTGGAGGTATTATTATGTCATGCCTTGGTCCAAGGGTGTGTAATACATTACATAACTACATCATACCTCAAAACACTACAATCAAGTGGAAAAATATAAAGTCGTGGTATTACTCACAAGCTGCTTGTCCAAGAACTTCTAGTGTAGTTATACATTCAGGTTAAACAATGTAGTAGTCGTGCTGTTAAGAAGCTTTAAGTATTATCTTGATGTTTTGTGATCGCAAGACATAACAGGATTACGTCCTTGAGTTGTTTGTTTGTTTTTATGCAGTAATATAATTAGGTAGTATTGTACTCTATATGTTCATGTATAATGCACTCTTCAAATGTTTTAAATGAATTATTTATATTTGTAAAGTTAAGGGATTCCTTCCTTTTGTAACCAGGATGACTGTATGGTGTCCCTTGTAAGTGAGCTTCCCGCTCAATGGGAATATAACCATGTTCATTTATGAAATTAATAAAAATCATTACTACTACTACTACTACTTACTATTACTAAGAAACAGCCCAAAACATCAATAAAACCAACTACTGTTTTTTTAAAATATACTCTGATATTAGCTTACAATCTTTCATACAATGTATTAAAATACTTTTGTACTAAAAAAGTTGAACAAGGCATTGAGATATAGCAGAAAAGAGCACACACTGCATTTAAAGTGATTCATGCAAGTTTCCCAAATGCCGTGTTCATGTAGCTTCAGATGTTGAAGCTGGTATTTGTTTTGTGAAAAAATGTGTCATAGTCATTTTGTTTTAATGTTTTATCAGCACTTTGTTTCTGCCCGCCCTCCAGTTAACTGTGTGTGGCCACACACCCAGAATGATGTCATGCAAGGGAGATGTCAAAGTTTTACATACGGCAACAAGGAATTTTGGGTAAATAATAAAGTTGACTTAAATATTCCTTACTCAGAGGTGCAGTTTCTTATTTTGATGGTGGTGACTGCAGTAAGTACATACATACTACAATAGATGTACATAGCAAAACACTGTGGATACAATAAGTTGTTGTTTTCCAATTTCCTTACTATGAAGTGCAGTCTCCTACTTCTGTGGTGGCTTCAACAATAAAAGCTCTCATATGATTATGTTCAAAATAAGACATTGTGCATACAGCTTCTAGCTGACAAGATTTCTTTACTGAGTGATGTAGCCTATTTCTGTAGTGAGCACAAAAATATAATACAAAATCACACATGCCCCCACAATGCAAAGCATCATGGGCGTTATGCTGGTCCAACTTTAAGCAGAATTGCATGGTGCCAAAAGGCCTCCCACACAGTTTGCAAAGGGCGCTAACAGAAGACATAGACACATGTTTCGCCCTACCAAGACTCATCAGTATGCCTCATCTGTTTGACACCCCAGTGGAATGGACCAGCTACCCCTAAGGCAGTGCGCCTGGGATATATTGTGGTGAACCCAGTAAAATAAAAAACTATTTAAAAGACAAAGAACCTCTGTGCGTAAACACTGAGGCAAGGGTTACCCCAAAGGGCATTTGGCTGGGAAGCCAAGTTTCAAGAAAATACAAAATCACACATGCCCCCACAATGCAAAGCATCATGGGCTGCACATGCAAATCACCACAGAATGTTATGCTGGTCCAACTTTAAGCAGAATTGCATGGTGCCGAAAGGCCTCTCACACAGTTTGCAACCTGTAGTTGCGCCCAAGTCCGACCATGCCCCCTCTTGATGAGACTACACTGATTACTTTCTAGTCCTCCAGCACCTCATCTGTCTAGTTCACAAAAAAATAAATGCAAGTGACCTTACTAATTGTTCCCTTAACTCCAATAAGCTCCTGGGTGTATTCCATCCACCCACTGGGACTTAGCTGGCTTGATCTTTGCCCAGGTAGTCAGCTACCGGCGCGGGAGGGGGGTAATGTACAAAGGCTGCATCACGGCTACTTCTGATGCCTTATGCTCCCAGTGGGCACCATGCCACCCCACTGGGCTCCTTGGTGAGTAGCAAAGCAATGAATTAATTCAACATCTCACCCATCACCCCTGGCTCTCTCACGGGCTTCTCCTACATTCCCGTTTTCAGGGTGCAATCCTCTACTTCACCCTTCTCATCCATTTATGTACTGGAAGAAGACTTTGGCGGAGTCTACAGCTTCTACTGCTATCCTGGCTTCCAGACCCTCCTTGGCTTTCTTAAAGAGCTGGTGCATACTTCTAATAACTAGCCAACTAAGTTTTTAATTTATTAGAAATACAAACAGACCACTTCTGTTTTTTAATTTATTGTATTTTGATGTGTTAGTAACTACTTTCTACTTTTATAAAATATTTATAGTGCATAGTAGAGCACTGTTCTATACAGAAATCCGTCCTTTTCAAAATGTTGTTATACCACAGTTCAAAGGTCATGCAATGTAACTGTACCCTTCTGTGATAGAACAGCATTCTAGAACCTCAAGAGACTGCATAAGTCAGTTTCATCATGAAAAAAAAAAGACAATGCACACATTTAACATAATACTATACACTATAAAAAATACAGGGGCCCAGATATTCAAACTGCACCAGGCTGTGGCGCAAGCCTGTGTGCTGCTCAAATTTGTTGCGCAGGGGTGTGGCCAGGTCGATATTCAATAGAGTTGGCGCTGGCGACAAGAACTGCTTTGAATACGCACTTGCCACTCCCACTGTGCATGGCGCAGTGGTCAGAGGGAGCATTGAGATGCAGTGGCGCAGTGCCATTGCGCCCATGCACAGCACCTGCTATATTCAAAGGGTGACATGCAATGGGGCCATAATTTATGCAAGGCGACGGGGACCATTTGCATCCGACATGGGCCCCATTTGCATGCCATTAGCATGCAGGTGCGCTAACTCGACGACTTGCGCCTGCCAGGCAGCAGCCGCCGGGGACCGACGCCCTGCAGCCCGATCACGGGACACCCGTAAGGGACAAAGAACATCTCCCTATCCCTGGTGGTCCAGTGGACGCGATTAGCCGATCACGGGCATAACTGTATCCCCACCAAAGTCCAATATCCCTGTGGTCCAGTGGACCTAAGAAGAATAATCGCGGCAGCATTACTCACCCCAAGTCCGAAATCCCTGGTGATCTAGTGGACTCCTTTCTACCCCACTCCGCCCACTGAGTTTCCTTCACTCCCCGCCCTCTGCCAGTCGAGGGAGCGGCAACACTTATTTCGCTTGTCTACGCCGACGCTGGCCGACTTGATAGCTGGAGTCATGCCCATTGGTTCAGAGCATGAGCCAATGGGCGGCAGCCCATACCGCTCTAGTCAATCCGATACTAGATTGACTAGACCGGAGTGGTTGCACGCCCATTGGCTCATGCTCTGAACCAATGGGCGGCAGCCATACCGAGCTGTCAGTCGGCGGGCGCGCGGGCGGCAGGCGGGTGGGTGCTGCCGGGGAGCGGGTGATGGGGCTCAGTGGGCGGGTGGGGTGGGGGTCCACTAGATCACCAGGGATTTCGGACTTGGGTGAGGAATGCCCCGCGATCGGGTCTCGGCGTCCACTGGACCACCAGGATATTGGACTTTGGGGATATAGTTATGCCCGCTGATCGGCTAATCGCGTCCACTGGACCACCAGGGATATTGACTTTGGAGGGAGATACAGTTATGCCCACGATCGAGCTAATCCGCGTCCACTGAACCACCAGGGATATTGGACTTTGGGGGGGGGATGTCTGATGCCCGCGATCGGGGCATGGGGGGTGCCGCCAGGTGCAGCGGGAACAGGTGATGGCCACCCACAGGTGGCAGTTGCTGTTACACCCTGCAATGCGGCAGCTCACCTGTGGGTGGCCCTCGACTTGTTCCTTTTTTTTAGGCGTAACTTTGTGCAGGCGCAGGTAGGGGTTGCGCCTGCATAACTCTGCACGGCCCGGGCTGAATATCGGGCTGTGCAGTTTATGCATGGGCACGCCCCTCCTACCTGTGCCTGCATACATTACTGATACGCCTCGGCGCATCGGGATTTGTGCAGCGCACTTTTCCCTTTTAAATATCGCACCGGGGCGCATCAGTGGGTTGTGCATGCACACCGCTGCGCCATTCACAACCCTTTGAATATTCAGCCAGGATGAACAACTTTATGCATGACCAGTCTGTTCTGTTATTCAGGTTCTGATTCCACGGACTCTTGAGCTTCGCTCTCAAGGTCAGAGGGAATCAGAACCCTTTTGTGGCACAACACACCAGTTTGTGCATAGTTGCCCATCCAGTATTCTCTATATTTGTGCAGTAAAAAGCAGGTTTTTGTCTTTGCTTTTAAAACTGCTACAAAAAAAAAAAAAAAAGAGTTCAACAGAATTCTACTATTCTGATGTCAGAAACTACCAACTACATAGGTGTCCAATGTATTTCAATGAGAAACTAAATATATTTTTCTATCTTTTTCAAAAGAAATAGATACTTCTTTCAGCAAAAAACTTTACCTTTTACTTGTCTGTACTATTATGGTATATTTGTATGGATTTTACAATTGTTAAAAAAGTAATTGGCTTCTCTTTCCTTTTTCTCAAGTAAAACCTGGTTATGAAGAAAATGTTTCCTGATAAAGTATAACAAAAAAATCACAGGTTTTCAAAAATCACATATTTCTATTAACTATATAAATAGCTTGGTGGTAGAACATGTTTCTCTACAAAAATCTGAAAACCTGAAATACGCTGCCAGCTTTGCCGGCAAAACTTTTCTGACATCATACAAGAATTCCACTAGATTTTTTTTTTCTTTTTACTAGTAATTAGCAAATTACAACTACAATTCTGAAAAGGTAAATAAACAAATACAAGCAAACAAAATGATTACAGAGGCATCTAAAGGCCCCAAACCTTCATTCTTTAAGATCTACATCCTTACTGAGCACTTGCTCTTCAATTCTAGCCATGCAGTCGCTCTCTGTGCTGCTCTGTACTCCTCTCTGGCCAGAGGACAACCAGTCTCTTTGTCAGCAGTAACAGACTTATTTTGGTTCAAAATCAGTTACCTAAAGTCACATCAAATTTTCCCGGTTTAAAATGCTGGGGCCAAGAAGTCCTGATCAACACAACTGCCCCCAATACAAGTTTTTTTCCTCATAAGTCCGTAACCTTAAAAACCTCATCATTATCTGGTTGATCCTACTGTAGTGCAACCGCCAGCCTGATTGTATTTACCTCCCAGAAGACCCTGCAGTGGGCATCACAGGTTTTAACCAGGAAAGCATACTAAGATGAGAACAGCTCATTCTGAGGTGTGTCCTGTGGAAACTGTACAGGGGGACACAACAAAGAACATGGTACTATAGTAAGCAAAAAGAGTGGCTAAAAGAGAAACATGCAATGCAAAACTGGAACAAAAACACAGAATAAATTAAAAAGGTACATAGAGTACAGCTGCAATGAGCCAGAGTCCTTGTACAGAGCACTATATAACTGTGCAAAATACAGTTGTGCACTGTAGTAAGAATGAGCAGCCAGACCAAGCAACCTAAGCGAGGCAAGGATGGATGAGGCGTTATCAGTCGAGAGTAAAACAAACAAATACATAACAACCTCAGCCCACAAAAAGGAAAGGGCTAACAGGAGTGCACATGAGTGAGGGTGGGTTGGGGAAGTGCGAAGGTGGCTGCGTGAAAAAGCAGACATGAGAACTGTAGCCACAGAGTAAAGTCTTAAGGGAACAGGAAATAGAGGAAGAGGAGATGGAAGAGAGTGGCTAGGCCAAAACCCAGGAGAGCTTATAAGAGAAAGCAGCCTGGAAGTGGCTTTAGGAAGGGGAAGAGAGAAGAAGCAGGAGTCACATTTTCTGAGGTGATAGAACGGAAGAGAAGGGAAAAGAGGGAGCTGAGATAAGAGACTTAAATGACAAGCTGATCAGATGGCACGGCAGCAGCACCCTCAGTTTAGGAATCAGCCTAGGCTGATAGAGGACCATAGGGAAGGGGAGACTTGAGTGATCCGCTGAACAGTTACTTCCCCTGAGGTGTGCTAGCATCCATCGTCTGCACGTATGCACCCCCTGGGATCCACAGACTCATCAGAATAGGGTGGGTGAGCTGCATGGACAAGCTTCTGCGCATGCCTGTTGCATGCAGTAGGCAGGGCTCATTGTGCTGCTGACTCGTGGGTGGGGGAATTGCAGTGAAAATGCCACCCATCCCAACAGAATGAAATCTCTGCACACTGAGGCCTGCGTCGCCTGTCTGCTCAGCATGGAAGGGTCCCCTCCTGCTACCAACTATAGACACCTGATAGGTCCTACTGCAGGGTGCAAACTATTGAGCAGGTAAGTAGACCCTCTATGGGACGGGGGCTGGGTGGTTGCAGATGAGGCAGAGAGAAGTTGTGACTGACGGAGGACAGGTTAAATAAAAAAGAAATGACAGCTGGCAGGGAGATGGGGATACTGCAGCAAATACTGATGCTTTCCCCTGCAAATACTGCTAGCCCTCCTCCCCATGCCATACAGATAAGAAAGCAGTACTGGAGTGCAAGCACTGGCATTTGTGCAGCATTCCCATCTCTCTCCCAGCTGGCTGGGACCAAAGTACTCCGTGGCCGATTTATATGATGGGGCCAGCTGTAAGGGATTTGGGGAAGTAAATGCAATCGGGATGGTGGGTGCATTGTGGCAGGATCCCCCAGATAAAACTGAGTTTTTAAGGTTACGTATTTAGTAAAAAAAATACATAAAAAAACTCATTTGTGGGCAACTGTACTGCGGTACCACAAGTTAAGTTTACTTTCCCTTTAAAGGCAGAAAAATATATGTTTATAGTTCCTGTTTTGCATCTGCTCTTCCTCTTTCTTTATCAGATCACGTTTCCTTTTTCATCTATCTGTGCATCCTTGCTTTTCTTTTTCCTTTTATGTTGCACCCAAGTGCTACAACTATGACATCACTAGGGACTAGGGTTGTGCCGAACATGGACAGAAGCACAGCAGTTTTGGGGGTTTTGTTTAAAAAAAAAAAAAAAAAGGGGGGGGTGAAAATTTAAAACAAAAGTGAAGGGAGACCCTCATGCCTAGTAAGCACATTAGGAGAAGCATTGCATTTTTTTAACCATAGGAACCTTGAGTTGCGAGAGACAGCAATGGCCTTAAACAAGTAAGTTGGTTAAGGCAATGGATAGGACTAGGCTGGTTGTAAGTTTCATTAGGCAACTGGGGAAAGAAGCAGTAAAAGTGAGATCAAGGAAACAGAATTTAAATGAAAGAATAGAGGAGCCAGGATGTTCACTGCGTATCCCCTACCTCTATTTTTACCCATGACCATAACTGTTGACTTACTGGTGTTTATGTTTATCTTCCATGTTTTGTTTAGTAAATATTGTAAGGTTACACTGCAGCCCAATTGTGGTCAATGATAAAATTACTAAATCATCCGTATATACTGTTTGGACTTTCTGTAAACCTCCTTTACCTGTGCGTAACCGCCCATCAAGATTTTGCCTTATATTGTACTCTACACCTAGGTCATTAGTGTAAAAGGGACTCCATCACAGTGCGCCAACCAGCAAGTGGAGATCCACTCACCCAATCAGGGCCCAGATATTCAAAAATGCGCAAAGCAGAGCTCAAAAATCTGCACTTCGCCTAGCAACAGCGTGGGTGCACAAAAATGCTATATTCAGAGGAATAGTGCAGGGCAACACTCATCCGAATATAGGTCCATATTTGCTCAGCGCTAAGCCACATAGCGCCGCTCGACAGCAACCCCAAAACAGGGTGCCACAATGGCTTGCGCCCAGGCATAATTTGCTATATTCAAGTGTCCCCATGCAAATGAGTCCATTGGGCATGCAAGCCGCTAAGGAGCCATTTGCATGCCCATTATAAGCTCACTCGCATGGGAATCGAGGCTAGTTTGCCTGGTGCAGCCCAACTGCCCCAGCCCAGTGAGCTGTCCCTGGTGCTAGTGACTTACCCTCTCCCTCCGATTCCCAGTCCTGTTTACATAAAAACAGTTCCCTGGCATCCAGTGTTCCCCCCCCCACCCAATCTCCGTTCTGGTAATATTAATATATATTTTCCTGGCAACCAGTGGTCCCCCCCCCAAATCCCCATCCCAGTACCAGAAAAGCCCCACCCCCAGTTTGCTAATGTCCACCCTGTAACAGCCAGGTGCCACTGCCCTTGGCATGCCATAAGCAAAGATGTGCAGCACCCCACAGCAAAGCCCTGTCCCCATCCCGAACAGTTAGCAGAGCCCCCGCCCATACACTGTTGGTAGACAGCGACACCCACTCCCTAGTCCCACTACCTGTCCATCAGTGCCGTGGTTAAACAATGGCAAGTGGCACATACCACCTCAGCCACCCAGCGTCTATCAGTAGCAGGGAGCATGACTTATTTATAGGGCAGGGCACGTCACCTGTGACAAACCTGCTACTGATAGAATACAGGGCAACAACCGTTGGACCATAACATATTTTTTACATTTTCCTAGCAGAACTGACACCTACAAAATCTCAGACTGTGTGTGTGTTAAAAAAAAAATGAGGAGCAATAACAGGGTGCACAACTGGCAATTGCCCACCAGCCAAACTGGCAGATTTTGTATTGGGTCAGTAAAATGTTCCTCTAATTAGTCCTGCCGGCTAGTACTAGAGGTAGTAACCTATCAATGTGTACACCACCTCTGACAGTGGAATGGAGCTACAGGATTTTCTCAGTCATTAGCCCTGCTGACTAGTGCCTGAATAACTCAATTCTGATATAATAAGATCAACCTAAGGGGGTATGGCAGCACCATGGTATGTCACGTGTGAACATGTGTCAATGGTCAATCCCGTCCTGTCCGACAGGTACTGTACTCTCTTTACATGCTTAAAGTCACAATATGATGTGGTGGTCTCTTAAGGCATTGCAATCGCTTTTAAACTGTTTCCTTCTACAAACTATCAGGCTCATGAATCATCAGGAGTCATTCATATAACTGCTTCTTGTTTGCTCTCTCATCGTTTCATTTACCACAGTAGCAGGCTGGGAGTAAGCACTCCTAATACCCGATCCCATTCCGAAAGCCCCGCCACTGTCAATGAAGCACGACGATCACTCTCACAGCATGCACCCATTCCCCGCCGGACGAACAGCGGCGGTGTTCTGTCAAGCCTACCGCAGCAGCAGCAACAGCAACACAAGCGGGACGTACCTGCCATCCTTCGCCGCCTGTTCGGGAGGTTCGTCTGTGATGATCTGAGGCCGGTTAAAACGGCGAAAACGCAACCCCTGCGCCTCATTCATGGCAGGATGAGCAGAGGACGTTATGTATTCTTTTTTTCCACCGGGGCACTGCTTTGCTACTTCAGTTCACCCCGACTCCACTCTCTACAGTCGTGTAGGAAGGTCTGAATGACTTTCAAATAGCACCAACACAATAGTAGGCGGCGCGATCCGATGACGACACATAGACGGCTGACCGCAGGCCCCTCCCAATCCGAGTGCCCCACCGGCTGGCGCGGAGTACAGACAGACGGCTAACGGGCAGATCATCTCGATAAATGTGGGGTGGGACGGGCAGGTGTGTGGAACAGAGGGTTTTTTGTCATGTAAAATGAGTAACTGCTCTTAATGTGGGAGGGACACTTGACAGGTACAGGCAGACTGCTGCTAGCTGCACAGGAGCCGACTCCATGGGTGCTCTAGCACCCACAAAGTTGACATAAGCACTCAATATTTCGAGCACAGCCTGCAACAAAGGATTATTAGGGAACCTAGTCACAGGAAAAATACTACCTACTGGCAATGAGCACCTGCAACGATTCCTAAAAGCTGGCATTCCTGGCTAGCTGCAGTTTCATGGCCTCCAAGTCTCCAGCATTGTGTTGGAGTCTACACCAATTTACTGCATCATTCAGACTTCCAGCAAGCAATAATAAGCTCAGCACACTGAGCTAGTAGGTCAACTACCTTCTGCCAGCTTTTACTGTTTTCTGGTCGGGAAGTCAAATTTGGCAAGCTAAGGCGCTTGTAAAGTGCTCATGTCATTGGTGATAGCTGATAGCTTCTAAATAAAGATTATTGGGTGATAGTGTTGAATATTTGGTACACCTAGGACCAGGGGAGCAGACGGGGGACAACTGTCCCGGGCCCAGTGGCTCGGGGTTGGGGGGGGTTCCATAGGGGGACCTGTAACAGGAGATGTGAGGCTAAGGGTGGGGGGCAGTCCTAAAGGTGTGTCCTGGGTACAGGAATTTTTTTTGGCACACTTGCCTAGAACCTACGCTATTAGCGTGGCGCTCAAGTTACACTATGTGGTACAGTTGCCTTTATATTAGTTTATTTGGGTTGAGATTCGCCCCCACACTAACCTGTAAAGAAAAAAAATCGCTCAGCAAAGCCTCCAGGTTAAACTGACAACCAAGTAAGGAAGATCACCAAAGCAGCGCTGTATTCAGAAAACTTTTACTGCAAGCTTCCTATGTGTACCTGATATTCTACATTATCGCTGATTATTGATTAAAAAGATACCCAGCGATAATAGAGAACACCGGAGGAGGCAGTATAGCGCAGTGGTTCAAGGCTCTGAGCTGGAGACCTGGGTTTGAATCCTATAGCCCCCACTTGCATACTGTGTGACCCTGAGCAAATAACTTAACTTCCTTATAGTGTATGGTGGAACGCTGTTCCGCATGGAAATCCATGCCTGGAACAGCGTTGTTGTCCTTCACTCGGTCGTCATGATCTTGTTGTGCTGTACCCAGTGCGTCCACCGTGCAGCAACAAGATCGAATACATTCGCATGCGCACAGAGCGATGCAGCGACGGCAACACGGAAGGCGCACTTTGGCGGCAGACACAGAAGTAAGCTTCCCCGTAAGTGTTCACGAGTGGTATTTATGGTTGCCCATACACTATAAAAGATTGTGTATGAGCAACCATACACAAACAAGGCAGTTTTGCGATCTTGAGGTTTCCGTGGTAACGGACCTCTCGAGCTACGCTCTCGAGGTCTCAGGTTACCACGGAAACCTCTCGATCTCAACTGCCTTGTTGTGTATGCTTGCGCATACACAATCCTCTATGTGCTCCCTGGTCGCACTGTAAACAAGCTTCCAGCTTAGTGCGTCTCTCCTGGTCAAAAAACCAAAAACAAAAAAAACTTGTGTAACTGTGTTTCAAAATCAGACACCAGTATGCAAATAGGGTACCCTACATTAGTTATGTGATGCGTGCTCTGTCAGTTATTTTTTAGTTTGTTAGAGTTGGGGGGGTTGCCACCCCTGCCCATCTATTTTTCAACATTTGGTGCAGGGGCAAAACCCCCAATTGAACAAACTAAAAAAGTAACTGACTGAGCTTTACTTTGGCAGAGTACACATCGTGGCATCATGTTTGTCACTCTGTCTGAGTGGAGGGCTGTGCCCTCACACCCTCTGTGTCTTTTTTAACATAGGGGATGTGGTGGGGGGAGTGCCCCAACTCAAACAAACCAAAAAAGCAACCAGAAGAGCACGAATCCTGAAGTGGACATTTAAAAATACTGATACTATCACTGACGCTGTCATGTAATCATGTACACCGGTGCAATCAGTTAGATGTGACCTACTCTAATTCCTTACAGAAATGCCGGTGGTCCAGTGTTCTCCACTTCTGCCAAAAATCCCTAGTAGAGTAGCTCATGCAGCGTTAATGGAGCTGAGTGTTAATTGGGTAATTTAAGGTTATATCTGCCAGGATCCACCCATTTACAGTAGTGGCAGTTTTAGACTGCGCGTGTGGTGTCATGGTGGCAGTTTGTCCACAACAGAGTCATCAGCTGACTGCAACAGAGTTTCCACTTATCTAAACATTTTTACTGTCAGTGCTACTGAGGAGGAATTAGCCAGCAGAGGTAAAACTGACACCTTGTATAGAATCAATTTCATGTCTTATGGATGCCTTTACAGGTGCAGTCTGATGTTGAGAGATACAGAGTTCTCACTCATAGAAATTATGTTTTAAGGGCTGCAGTAGCTATCAATAATGTCCTTCCGTATGGGGAGGATGGATTTTTTGTGCAAATGCTAGGTATTGGCTGGAAAGGAAGCTGATACAGTATGATCACTACTACACATGGGTGGTGGTTGGTAACTTGTATCTGGACAATGCCGGTTGTGCACTGTGATGTGTGTTATATGTTTGTTCATGCAGGGAGTGTCTGCTTTGTTGATATGTAACAGTGGCCATTGAATGTTTTATATTTGATGTTCAATGGTGGAATCACACTTGATGTTCCAGAACAGGGCCCCATCTATTAAATGAAAGCATGCATCTTTTTAGTGCCCTATTCCAAATAATACTTTTTTATTTTTGTTAACCGGGTATGTACACTAGACAGCATAGCTGCCTATTTTCAGGTACGACCTGGGAGATTACAAGAATGGGTATGTAGACAATGTTATATTAAATTTGTGTTCAGGGTATTTGTGCATCTACTACAAGATCATCATCATGAAACTCACAATTTCTTATTCAAAGAAATAATTGAAGATTACATTAGCAGTTGGTTACTTGTGAGTCTGATAACAGCTCATGCTGGATCATGTTGGTTTTGACCTGAAGAAACCTTTCCCTTCCAGCTTTGTTTCTAAGGCAGTCATGTACCAATCTCAGTACATTAAAATAAATAAAAAATAATTCTGACACTTGTGCGTTATTACATTTTCAAGGGATTTCCCACAAGTTTACCCAGTTTCATAGATGGCAACATTAAGGACTATAAGTCAGTCTCATCATTAAAACTTCTCTCATTACGCATTTGAGAATACAGTACTTACTGTACCATCTCTAGAGTTTGACAAATTATGTATGCCTCCTTTACATTTAAAGGACTATAGAACATTACCAGTTTTGAAGTTCAACTGATTTATTATCTCATTTGCTGCAATATAGTCTTTATTATGCATTTAAAGTGAGAGTATGATTCAAATTTTTCCAGTTTTGTACTGTAATGCCCATTTCCCTGTGAAGGCATAGTCAATCTGTACCAGAATTACAAATGTTACTAGTGTCCAGTAAGGGAGGGACGGGATCATAACTGTGGCTGAACTACTGACCAGCTGATCTGTTTTCACGTTCCTGTCTGCCTGTTCTGCAGTGGCTTTCATTTTTTATCAAAGGTTGCTTAATGTGCTGTAAAAACATTTTGAAAATGATCCCCATATACTTGTATGTGGTACACCCTTGCGCTCTCCCTGGATAAATGTCAAAATGTGAGAGCGCAGGGGCAGAGCAGGCAGGCAGCGAAGTGGAAAGGGATCGGCTGGCCAGTGGCTCAGCCACAGTTACAATCCTTTCCCTCCCTTACTGGACACTACATAGAAACATAGAATTTGACAGCAGATAAGGACCGCTTGGCTCACCTAGTCTGCCCAATTCCCTACCTAAGTGATAAGCTGCAGATCCTAGTTAACCAACAGCCTACTTCCTCCTACCCCGTACTAGAATTGCCCTATATCTGCCCCATGCATTCTTGAATTCCCCCACTGCGACCTCCTCAGAAAGGCTGTTCCATGCATCCACAACCCTCTCCATGAAAAAATACTTCCTCACATTACTTTTGAGCCATCCCCCCTCTATCGTCAAATTGTGCCCCCTTGTTCTTGCATGTGTCTTTTTTTGAAAGATGTTACCCTCTTAGATTTTGTTGATTCCCTTGAGGTACTTGAAAGTTTCTATCATGTCCCCCTTCCCTCCTTTCTTCAAGGGTATACATATTAAGCTCCTTTAGTCTCTCTTTGTATGTCTTCTGATACAGACCCTGCACCATTTTGGTTGCCCTCCTGTGGACAGCCTCCACCCTGTCTATATCTTTTCGGAGATGGTATCTCCAGAACTGCATACAGTACTCCAGATGGGGTCTCACGAACAGTCTGTACAGAGGGATGACAACTTCCTGTTTTCTACTGATGTTGCCTCTCCCTATGCATCCCAGTAGCCCCCCAACCCTCCTTACTGCCTTCTCACATTGCTTGCCCACCTTTAGGTCATCTGTTATAACTACCTCAGGTCCTTTTCCATTTTTGTTGTTGTTAGTATCTCACCCCCATTGTGTATTCTTCCCCTGGGTTTTTGTTTCCCAGGTGCATTATTTTGCATTTCTTTGCATTGAATTTAAGCTGCCATACATTTGACCATTCCTCCAACCATGCCAAGTTCCTTCTCATCCTTTTCACCCCGCCTTGTGCATCAACCCTGTTGCAGATCTTTGTATCGTCTGCAAAGTGACATACTTTCCCTTCCAGATCCTCTGCAATGGCATGTATAAAGACATTAAAGAGAACCAGTCCCAGTACTGCACCCCTACTAGTAACTTCACTGTAGACTCCATTTACTATTACCCTCTGTGTCCTGTTTTCTAGCCAATTGTTTACCCAGGCAACCACCTTGGTACCCACTCCCAGGCTGGCTAACTTGTATATTACTCTTGTGTGTGGGACTGTGTCAAATGCCTTGCTAAAATCTAGGTAGGCCATGTCCACAGCCCATCCCTGGTCACCCAGTCAAAGAAATCTATTAGATCCAACTGACACGACCTTCCCGCAGTGAATCCATGCTGTCTTGAGTCCTGTGTTCCGCTGGAGTCTAGGTAAGCAACAATGCTTTCTTTCAGAAGTAATTCCATCATTCTCACTACTACTGAGGTCAAACTAACTAGTCTGTAGTTTCCTGCCTCTGTCCTGCTCCCACTTTTGTGAAGTGGAATCACATCTGCCCTCCTCCAGTCCTCAGGTACCACCCCATCCTCCCATGATTTGTTAGAGAGTAGTCAGTGGTGTCACTGATTCTACCCTTAGTTCTTTCAGAATTCTGGGGTGAATCCATCTGGCCCCATTGCTTTGTCCACCTTCAGTTTGAAAAGTTCTTTCAGAACCCTTTCTTCTGTGAATGGACTGGTATCACCCCCCAATCTAGAGTGTTTCTCTTGTTTGGTTTAGGCACCTTCCCCTCTTCTTTTGTGAATACTGAGCAGAAATATTCATTCAGTATCCCTGCTTTTTCCCACTGTCACCCTCTGCCCACATTCCCTCCCCTTTAATAAGCCTCATATCCCTCTCTTGGTCTTTCTTCACTCCCTACTGTACCTAAAATAGGTTTTATCCCCCTTTCTTAACAGAGTTGGCTATCTTTTCCTCAGTTTGGGCCTTTGCTATTTTGACTGCCTTCCCTGCCTCCTCCTGTTTTAACTGATATAGTTCTCGGTCCTGTTCCTTCTGTGTTTCTTTATATTTCCTGAATGCTATCCTTTTCTCCTTAACCTTCCCTTCCACCTCTTTTGAGAACCATAGTGGCTTTTTCTTTCATTTTGTTTTGTTGATTTGCTTTACATAAAGGTTTGTTGCCTCTGATAGCAGTTTCAATTTTTCCCTATTGTTTTTCCACCCCTCCTTCTTGCCTGTTTGCTAGTACTTTTCTGAGGCACTCTTCCATTTTGCCATAGTCAGCCCTCCTAAAGTCCAACACTCTTGCTTTTGTAAGGCTTGACTACACAGTTGTGTTTATTGTGAACCACACTGTTTGGTGGTCGCTTGTTCCCAGATGGCTACCCACTTCTAAATCTGAGATCCTCTCTCCATCCCCATTTGAGAGTACCAGGTCTAAAATTGCTCCCTCCTGAGTGGGTTCTAAGACTAGCTGTCTGAGGAATGTCCCCTGCAGGGCATCGAGAATGACCCTGCTCTTGGGTGTGGCTGCAGTAACTATTACTAACTTTTGTAATTCTGGCACAGATTGACTATCACCCCCACAGGAAAATGGGCTCTGAAGACCAACAAGGTATGTCACATTTCCTTTGAGGTTTTTGCTCACCATGCTTGCTTCTTTTTGGTGCATCTCCAATCAAGAGGGTCTTGGAGGACTGAAGAGCAGCTGAGTTGTTACATAGTGTGGTGCCCTAAAGTGGTGCCACAAAAAGATTGCCCTCTCCCTTGGCAATCATGGATGTGTGATGGTAAAAGGGGTTCCAGGATATAGAGTGGCAGAGCCAGTGGCACCCTCTAGGTGTCCACACACACACACACACACACTTTCCCTTGGCAAGGTAGTAGTGCAGGGCAGGAAAAAACATATATACTTTCTATTAATTTTGTCAACAAAGAGATTGGGGGGATGATTTGCTAGTTTAAGAGCTGTTATGGAGTGTGTGTGTAGAAGACGGAATGATTGGCTCTGCTCAGGAAAACCAGTGTACAATAGAATACCTCACAACGTAGGATTTGTTATAAAGAAATAAACAGTAATGTATGTGAACTGGGTAATAAAATGGGTCTTCAGAGATCCCCAAAAATATTACATAAAGAACAGATTATTTCCATGGAGCCAAAACAAGCTCTAAAATGCACCACAGAGCACCTAACACCCCAGAACTTAAGGGGGCCTGGCGGCCCCCAGACCCCCGGCTTTTATATAAACTATTTGCTCCAGCAAAAATCAGCAAATCTCCAGCAAAATGACTAAAGTAATCCAGAAAAACTTCAGCGCTCCCTTGGAAGGTATGCAGTTTGTAGGATATTGTGCGATGTTTACCACCTGTCTAAAAAGGTCGTTTTACTTGCATGCGCATAAAGAATTATTCTGCTGCTTCGGTTACCAAATCCCCCGTCCATCTATCATCTTGAAATGGAAGCTGTTCATGATTTTGCTGAGGAGGGGACGATCCTCTGCTGAAAGGTGGGCTTAGGGGTTGGGTTACTGTTGACTGGGGTGATGAAATGAAATAGTACAGTAGAAATGTGTTTACTAAATCAGTCGGACCTCAACAAGGCTTCATTCAACTCCATTTTGGAGGTGTTTGATTATCAAAAAATTAAGCAATAATGCCCAACAGGGTGTGTGTCGTGCTGGGATAAACGTCACACCTCAGGTCGTTGGGCACGAGGCCGAAGGCTGAGTGCGTCCAACAACTGAGGCGTGACGTTATCCCAAACGACACACACCCTGGAGAGCATTATTGCTATTATACAACAGCTCATTGTTATATATAAAATAAATAATTTTAAAGAATGTTTTTTAGTGTGGAAAAATATTTTTGTTTCTTAAGAGGAGATGCAAAAAAAGAGGTAATGTAGCTCATCATCCAAAAGTTCATCTTCCGTGATGTTGTACTGGGATAACATCACGGGTCCAGCCCAAGATTGGCCAATCAGAGACCAGGAAATGTTCTTGCCGTTGTATAATTAAGCAATAAGGCACAACAGGGTGTGGTATATCATGGGATATCGTCACGCCTTGGGTGGTTGGCGCGAGGCCGCGGGCGAGTGCGTCAACGACTAGAGTGGCGATATCCTGATACTCACCCTGGAGTCTATGCTATTATGAACTGGGTCAATTGATATTTTAGGCATTTAATGTAAAAAAAGAAATGTTAAACTATTTTAATACTGTTTTTATAGGTGTGTAGGTACACATTTAAAAAAAAAGTTTGTGTAGGTCACGTTTTGGGCAGTAGGTGGTGCTGTTGCGTGTGGATTTTGTTAGAAAGTCTTGATTCCCATAGTATTGGTGCCCCTTCCCCAAAGTTTAGTAACGTTGTCTGTTATGGAGTAACTGAAGCTAGTTTTTGGCTTTTTCTTTTGTTTGAGGAGTTGAACAATCGCGATGTCAACCAAAAAAAAAATATGTGGGTGGACGATAAACTGCCTACCAATGTGCACCGCGGCTCCGCAAGATGACAGAAGTTGTTTTTTATGTCTGGATTCAGTGTGTTTTACCTGCATTGCTTTTGAGGAAAGTGAGATGGTAAGGTATTACAGTTTATATTTAGCGAGATTGTGTTCTGAAGGAGCGGGTTGTACATTCTGGCGGTTTGGGACGAGGCAGCATGACGGCCCGGGGGGGCAGTGTTCTGTAATGAAGTAGCTGGTGCTGTCAGAGAAAGAAGAGGGAGATTTATTTATCTTTGCAGAGCGTGTGCTGTGGGCGACAGTTGTGAGGATGTTATTTTTTTTTTTAATAATGACCGACTGAAACTCTGACTGGCTACGGACTGCGAGAGATGAAGAACACTGCGCTGGGAGTGAGCAGGCTGGTGGCCAGAGGTTTTCTGAAGCCATGATGATGTAGCCCGATATCATCACGGCTTCAAAACCCTCTCGGCCAATCAGCTTGCTCCATTTACGATCGCTGGTTCATAATAAGTATTATACAGTGGGATCCAAAAATGACAGGCTTCGATTGGTCAGCTGGCATCTCGTGCTCGTTGTAAATCCTCCACAGTACTAATGGGAAGAGGTGCCAGTTCCCCACTAAGCCACACCAATGACTCCCCCAAAATCACTCTGACCTCTGCGAAGTCAGGAGTGGCACTGAGGAACAGAAGCTGACAATCTCCTAACGACTCCAGCACCCCCCAGTAAAGCCCGCCTGATTACAAAAAAAAAAAAAACAACACTGTCCCATATTTTCTACACACACTTGTACCTGTAAATTGCTGTGTTCATCCCAGATAAAATCTTATCATAGTTTTGCTTTCTCGGTGACTGCCGCTCGCAGTTTTGAACCTCCCAGCCCACATCGCTGCACACACAAAATTGAAACTGCACACACTCTCAGTTCGGGGATGCGATGGGTACTATTTTTTTTTTCTTGCGTAGCATTAACAACAATAAAAATAAATTAAAATGTACCAAAAAACTATTTTCTTAATTTTTTTCAAACACAAAATAAAAGCACATTGTATAATTGCAATCTACCATGGCAAGGGTGTGGGTCACCCTAGGATTTACAACGTCTGGTGTGTTTTGCTCACATGACCTATCGCCCTCATGACCAAACAACACACCAGGCATTGTAAATCCTGGTGTAACCCACACCCTTGTCGTGGTAGATTGCTTAAAAAACTTTCAAAAGAAAGGGGTAGGAAGTACTACAGTCTTCAACAGGAGAAAAATACAATTTGGTGGCATCTAATGTTACAGTCATTAAAGCCAAAAATTATTTATTTTTCTGAAAGGGTGCTATCCTAGTAATAATGTAGAGAATATGGATGGTGTGGTGTGGTGTTGTGTGGTGTGATGTGTCAGTGTCAGTAGCTCAGCAGGTAGCACACTCACCTCTGAGGCCGGGAGATCAGAAGGCTGTGGGTTCTATCCCCACATCAGGCACTTGGGTTAATATCCCAATACTGACACTGTAGTGCAGCATGAGAAAGGGGTGCCGACTTTCGGATGAGACGTTAAACCAAGGTCCCATCTGCCTGTTCTGGTGGTAGTTCAGGTAGATGTTAAAGATCCCATGGCACGTCTCGAAAAGAGTAGGGGAATTTGCCTAGTGCCCTTGCCAAATTTCCCCCCATTCACTAAACATACCACCAACAGCTTAATCTGGTTCAAGGTCAGTTGGCATTAATCTGTATCCCCCTCCCCTGGGTCATGTCTGAAAATAGGTAGATAGACATTTACCCAGTCAACAAAAACGAAATAAATAATTGCAAGAATTACTGGTGACCCCCTTTAATGAACGGCATTGGCCTGAGTTTCAAATGCCAGTAGAACAGTTATTGTGGCGTTTAATGTCACTCATTTCTAGTGCACCACCTCATAGGCTCTTAGTGTGTCTGTGGGTGAGATAAACACATAAAAAAACATGGTGGACCCGTTTCCCAGTTATGAGGACCCACATTGATCAGTTGTACTGAAAGTTTGTCTCTAAGCCTCCACACATGTAAGTTATTCATTTTTTTTTAATCTATTTCTCTGGTTGATCCTGCTACAGCCATTATTCTCTAATGCACACCCGAGGTGTGGGATGCTACATAAACCCTGAGGGCGAAGCTCAAGGGGTTTATAAAATCATCCCACACCAAGGGTGTGCATTAAATTCGAGTATGCACACCACACCATGCTTTATTTTTTTATAATTTCTGTCCATCAGTTTGGCCCCCCCCCCAAGCTTAAGGCAAGCATGTGAGTTTAGGACTGTAGGTAAACCTTATAAAACAACACCTCGTGTGCTAAGCCCCCAAAGTAAACTGTAGTTTTATCTTTTTTTTTTTTTTCACCCTGTGCTGAACTTACAGAATAGTGTTATCCATCTGAACGCGACCGCTTTTGCTTTGTTGTCAAAATTATATTCGCCTGAACATTTTTGGTTTGTTGGTAGTGGGGGATTTCTTATTTGGTAGAGTAACTACCCCCCCCCATGGGAGTTACAGTGTGTATTTCTTTAGGAGGTTTGTTTACCTCTATAATGGTGCCAACCTCTATTCCCTTGGAGGACCAGGGCAGCTGTACTGCCGTGGCATTCCAAAGGGGAGGAAGCAGAATTCTTTGCTAGAGAGCAGAGAATGTTCTGACAGAGAATGTTCTGAGTCAGTTGCTGGGAAACTAGCTCCTGGTACATAGTGTCCTTTCCCATTGTTTTGTAATTTCTTCTCAGAGTCTGGCATCAGAAAAAAAACTGCTTATTCTGTAGCGCTTCACATTGTCAATGGGTAAGCATAACAGCTGGGTATAGTTCACCCCTACCAGGGAAATGGCACAGCCCAAGCTTTAGAATGTTGGTCTCATGAGGATTCCAAGTAGCAGCAGCTGCCCAGTTAAGCTGTGCCATTCAGAGGGGGCAGAGCTACTTTTATCTTCTCTCAAAATTTCAAGACTTCTTTGGGGCTGTAATTCTGCACAGCAGGTTGGGGCTACCTGTTTCTCAGGGAACACCCCTAAATTAAAATTGTGCTTGTTAAGCTGCAGCTTTCAATTTGAATAAACTGCCTTCCCATTTCCCTGTGTGGATTGTGAGCCCTTTTCTGCCTTGTTAGGGTGCTTTTAATGGTCTCTGTTTTAACAGACAAAAGGGTGCCATAGGTAGGTACAATTTCATTATTTCTGGGAGTGTAGGGTTTCTGTGGGGGTCCTTCGGCTTTGGCATCGGTTCCTCCCCCCCCCCCCAGCTTCAGGTTTTGTATTACTGAATGTTTTCCTCAGCTAATTGAGTTTTTAGTGTTTCTCAGAGGTTTTTCTCCACAGACCTCTCTTTTATTGTTTGCGTGGCCGCCATTAACGGCTGGGCATGCACTCCTCCCAGCCATTTTCCCGTCTTTGCTTTTGCACGTGCCCATGCTGCTCACACTTGCACAGCACACGGAGCATTAGCGCAGGGCAATAGCATATTAAACGAATCGCACTATTGTGCTTGGCACCTGCTGGTGCACATATGCCCGCCCAAGCATGCTAATGCCCTGCACGCACCCACTAGTAAGCGCACACTCCTTTTACCACCGTTTGGCATGCTAATTACTGCAGCGGCTGGCAAGAAACGAGCCTTGGCATATTGTGCCTTTCCCAGTTACCAGATGTTTAAATAACAATAAAATAAGCTTCAAGTAAGAGCTTGATATATTCAACAGTCCTGGGTTTGTCTCCCATGACCTCCACTTACATGATGTATAAGGCAACTTAGTGGAGAATTTTAGCCCAGAAAAGATGTTGGGGCTAATTGGGGTAGACTGGATGGGCCTAGCTGTCCTTATGTGCCGACAATTTCTGTGTTTCTATGTAATTATAATTTTTTACCTCACATCTGTTATTGCACACAATTATTTTCCTGTTTGGCACCATGACTTATCAGAGACCATTAATCATAAAGCAATGTAAGATCTGCAAAAGGGTGATGAGGCCCTCCCGCATGGGTTCCTTTTGCTCTCATTGTGTTGCTCAGCATCCCCCGGTCGGGTCTCCGGCCTGGGGAGGGTGACCACCTGGTTCTTTAATTGGCAGTGGCAGCAGAATTGCAAAGAAATTAACTTTTGTGACTCCCAAGTGAGCTTGAGCCCCGATGTCCCACAGGACATCTCTGCAGGTGCACCGGGGCCCATCCAGACACATCCAGATGTTGTGCAGCAAGCTTCTGCTGCGATAACAGATGTGCAGGCAGACCCTGACCCTGCCTTTTTGTAGGCCAGGAAGATGATTACGGGGCTCTTGGGGAAGATCCTGACCTTAATTTAAAAAAAAAAGATGTTCCCTTCCCTCTGTGGAGAAGGAAGTGGACGGGGTCCAAATCAGGGATGTTTTTTTCTCTCCTGCTTCATAATAAGCCCATGTCTTTTTGGGTAGCTGAGGCATGTAGTCCCTTACAGCTCAGGAGGTACAGTCCGTGGAGATGGCGGATGTCATTCCGACTCTATCTGCATTTTCTTCGATTATTATGTGACCAGAATATTCAGTAACATTGTGCAGGTGTGAATCAGAAAAAGTGTCCTCCCAACCATGTCACGGATCTTCCTTTTAAGGAAAAGGTCTCACAGGTGGGAAGCTTCTCCACTGAAAGACAAGGCCGTGTGTATTTGTGAAAAGACACCACCCGGCCTATAGAAGGCTCTGGCCCTAACAGTCTTTCATGTCAAGTGGGTGGACATCACGTGCACTATTAGCACACAACAGTTGTACGTCTTAAGTTTCTTTTATTGACCAGAGCCTTCAACATATGGGTCACTACCCTGTCCAGTTTCGCTCCACCTTTCGGAAGGTGCGAGCCCTTTGCAATTAATGGCCATGGTTCCATCTTTCTAGGTGGTTTTTCACTGGAGATTTCGTGTCAGACCGCTCAGCCTACTTCATTGTTTTTCACCATGGGGGCCGTGTGGCTTAGTCATTGCATCTGGTCAAGCTTCATAAGCTAAGCTTTGAAATTAAATATGCTTTATTGAATTTTGTAAAAACAAAATACCATACAACCACAAAACAACACCAGAAGAAAAGGACTCAAAGAAAGAAAAAAAAATACCCCCACGAAACATTAAGAACACACAAACAGCCCCTCAAGCCCCCCTAACCCCAAACCTGTGGCAGAAAGCTCAATAAAATGTCTAGCATCAATAAGCAGTTAGGAATATCCAAGACAAACTCAACATGAGCTGAAAATAAACAACAGACAAAAAAGTCACATGGGAGAGAAAGGGGCCTATCCAAAGTACCCTAAACTGTATAAAAGGCATGCAGCCTGCTCCACTTATTGTAATAACTGGATGATCTATTATGGATACTAGTTATCAGTTTTTCAGTGCGGAGGTTGTCGAGGAGCTCCTGCAACCATTCTTATAAGAAAGTGGGGATTGATCTGAAAGTGGGGATTGATCCAGCCAATGACAAAGAACCAATCTCTTGACCGACATTGAGATCATAGCCATAGTATATCTCTGCTCTTTTACCAAAATCCAGCTGTAATCTCCTACCAAACAGACCTCTGGAGTGAAATCTTCCTAGACGCCCAGCAAAGGATCAGCTTTAGTTTTAATTCAATCCCACAATGGAGCCACCTTGGGATAGTCCCAAAAATATGATATAAAGTACCATCTGCCGACCACAATACGTACACACTGGTGAGTGCAGCAGACCCATTTTAAAAAACTTGGAGGGCATATAGTGGAGATTATTCAAAATGTGAAATAGAGTGAGGTGTAACCAGTCCTGAGAAATATATACATATAAATCTGTCCAGATTTTAGACCAGTTAAAATTGAATTGTGGTAGGGTTGCAGCCCAATAGGGAAACTCACCAGTTAAATCAGGATATATCTTACGAACATATGAAAATGCCAGCAGAAACAGGCCTCACGGTCTGTTGAGTCTGCTTGAGTGCGCAGCTAGCACCTTATAATGCTGCCCTTCCCCCCATCCTATTACTCCTTTCCCTTACCCTATCCCAACCCTTCTTGAAGCCACCACATCACCCAGCAAGGAGTTCCACTTGTCCACTACTCTTTCTGTGAAAAAATGTCTCCTCATCTCTCTCCTAAATCTACCCCCCCAATCTCAGTTGGTGTCATCTCATGTCTCCCCCCCCTTCTCCTCTGGAAAATCCTCTCTGTATTAGTCTTGTTTATTCCCTTCAGGTACTTAAAGGTCTCAATCATATCTCCCCTGTCCCTCCTCTCTTCCAGAGAGTACATATTCAACTCCCCCAGCCTTTCCTGGTATGGCTTGCCCTCCAATCCCTGGTTCTTCTTTGTAGCTCTATGCTGTACCCCCCTCCAACAATCTGATGTCCTTCTTGAGGAACAGGTGCCAGTATTGCATGCAGTACTCCAGGTGGGGCCTGACCAGTGACCTATACAGGGGCAGGATAACCTCCCTACTTCTGGAGGAGATCCCTCTAGCTATACACCCCAGCATTTTGTTGGCTTTTGCCACTGCCCTTCCGCATTGAACAGAGTCGTTCATATTCCCTGTTATGATCACCCCTAGGTCCTTCTCTTCTATGGAGCAACCCAACTGAACCCCATTTAAGTGATAATCCCTCCCTTGGTTCCAGGAACCGAAGTGCAGAACCTTGCACTTCTTGGCGTTGAACTCCAGCTGCCATTTATCTGCCCACTCCTGCAGCTTATTCAGGTCCTCCTGCAACTCCTCCCCCCCCCGTGTCATCTACCACAGCTCCCATCTTGGTATCACCTGCGAACAGACTGATTTTGCTCCAGATCCCATTCGAGACATCTGCAGTGAAAATCCTGAACAGTATTGTTCCCAGCACAGATCCCTGTGGTACCCCGCTCGTCACCGCTTTCGGTGATGAGAGTTCCCCACTACCACCACCCTTTGCAGTCTCCCCCTCAGCCAGTTCCTGATCCAGGTCACCATTTTTGGTCCTACCCCCACATACTCCAGCTTACCCCCCCAATCTCCCATGCAGCACTGAATCAAAGGCCTTACTGCAGTCCAAGTACAGGACATCCACAAAATGGCCCTTGTCCAGGAGCAGTAACAAATACAACTTAGAAACTGCGTGTGGTTGCGAAGCTGTATCAGCTGCAGATTGCAGGAACTCCTCATGGTTAACCCTACCAATTATTAAACCAAACTGTTGCAACAAATAATGTCGAAGCTGATATACTTTAAATATCACCTTAGCATCTGTATGAAAAGAAGCAAGGATAGACTAACAAGTCATCAGGACCCCGTTGTGGAGCAGATTGCATACCTTAATCCCACTTAGTTGGGACATCCAGACCTCATCTGTCACCCTGCCCCCAGTTTTAATATTCGGGTTTCTGAGAATAGGTTGGGCAGTATCCAGAAAAGGTTTATAATGCATGGCTGAATACATTTGCAGATGAACCCAAACTGAAGTCCCAATAATAGATTCTTGAATAATTGGTGGGAGAGCTTTCAGGGGAGAAAACAGGAGTGCCAATGGAGAAAAGTCAGCTCTATTAATCAGCTCCTTTTCTAGTTGAAGCCAGATAGGGGAATAGACAGATGTATTCATAAGCTAAGCTGTTTAACCTCCCCTTGAGGGAGGCCTGTGGTTTGGTTCCACCTGGATGCTATTTAACAAAAAAAAAAAAGATAGGCGGTGAAAAGGGCTGTTTCCAGCGTAAAACAACCAGCGCAAGACTATCATAACCCAAAGGGGTCAAGGTAATGGCTGTCACAGACAGTTCCGAGGGGGTTCCGTTCCTTCGGAAATTTCCTCCAGAGAATGGAGGAGCCTACTCAGATAATGAAGTTACAGTATCAGAGGAGCCTTGCCAGGCACCGTGCAGGAGGCCCAACACCACAAGCTTGGTGCCTCACAAGAAGGCATGCAGGCCCATCCCTGACTCCTTTTCTTGGTGGTTGATTACAGAAGTTTTCCTCAAAATGGGCCAGGGTCAGATGCCTTATAAGGAGACGCTTCTCTGCTCCAGTTCTCAAGGACAGCGAAAAGGCCAGATGTCGTCAGAGCTCCTGACCTTCTCATTATTTTGGGGCCATAGTACAGGTACCGCTAATCAAACAAGGTCAGGGATCTTATTGGTTTTATTTTATAGTTCCCAGGAAGTTGGGGGGGGTTGTCAGGCTCATTCTAGATTCAAGTGCCTGAACAAGTTTGTGCTCCACAAACCTTTTCAGGAGGGAGCCCCGGAGGTAACTCACCAGGCTGCTCAGTCAAGGGGTTTTCTTAAGCCCCAATACATCTGATGGATGCCTGTCACCACATTTCCTCCAATCAGTCCTACTCAGAGTATCTCAGGTTTTTGATACTGGACCAACCTTCCAGCACAGGGCGCTTCTTTTCGCCCAAGCATCAGCCCCATCAAGTTTCTTGAAGGGGTTGATAGTCCTAGTGGCTTAATGTCTGTCCTAATTGAATGACCTGCCTGTTCATGCACTGACATTGTCCCCGGCAAGAGGTCGGTGCTCAGCACTCTAGATATGCTAGAATCTCATGGCTAAGGGTAAACCGGGAGAAGAGCTCTCCCAAGCCCGTCTCAGACCTTGGATTGTCTGGTGATAATTTTGGGGCACAAAACAGGGGAAGGTTTTTTCACCTTCCCAGAAGATTACTTTTTCGTCAGAAGTCTGCGGGCTCAGGATGCAGTCATCGGCATCTGCCATCGGTCTGATGTGATTTGGGCCTCAGGATAGGCAGTGTTAGTTTGAATCCTGTGGGATCACCTCAAGATGCGGCCTATACAAATGGGTTTACTGTTGGCCTGGGATCCCTCATCGGAAGATTATCAGCCAGTCTTTCCTCCCCCCCCCCCCAGCTTCGTCACTCCCTGAGTTGGTGAGTGGATGTGCAGGATCTGAGCAGAGTTTCCACTAGAATTCCAGAGTTAATTCTCACAACAGATGTCAGCTTACACAGATTGGGGGGGCATGCTGGAGCCAGCCTCCTGCTCAGTGAACTTGGTCAGTCTAGGAACAGCATCTCCACATCAGTGTTTGGGAGATGGAGAAGGTCTGCGTAGCTTCCCATAGGTTTCAACCATGCTGCTAAGCATGGCGTACATTTGTACATAACCATTAAGGTACAGGAGATGTTTCCAGAGATCATTGACCTGTCTACAGTTCTTCTGGCAGGGGAGTTGAACCTTCAGGAGGACTGGCTAAGTCGCAAAATGTTCATCCCATGGAGTGGAGTCTGAACCCAGAGGTTCTCAAACTCCTCTGCAACCGGTTTGATCGACCTCAGATCGACTCCAGCAGCACTGCTCAGATCTGAGATGGTTCTCAGTGTTTTTCAGTGTCCACAGCAGAGGCAGTGGTCACCCTGCCTCAAGAGTGGACCTTCCTTTACTAACTCTCCTTCCAAAGTTTAAAAAATAAATATAAAAGAAGCTCTAGAGGGAGCTGCCTCTTATTAGCTGCAGAGTGGTCGAGAAGACTGTGGTTCTCGGACATAGCAAATCTTGCTCAGCAAGCACCCTTCCACCTTCTGGTATGTAGAGGAGACTTGCTATCGGAGTCTCTTTCTCACCACCAAAAAAATCCAGGAATGACACAGCTTGCACCCTGGCTCCTGAGAGGAGGATGTCCCATCCATATATAAAAAAAATATAGGTTTCCCCAAGGAAGTGCTTGACACCTTGATGGCTGCCAAAAAAATCTTACCCTGTATGCTAGGAGGGATGTCCTGTTCATCAAAATCCCCTACTAATTTTCCGGACATCCCTCTTTCTTGCTGTATTGTTCTCATGAATAATAGATATATATAAAAAAATGTAATTAAAAAGGAAAAAGAAGGATTATTTTTCGATCAGTCTTCGACCACATGTTAACAGCTTACTGATCACTCTTTAGGTGTTTTCCTTGTTACAGGTAGCCTCACTGAATCCAGTTGTGGCCTGGAAGTTAGGCCTTAGTGAGTGGTCAGCCTCAGTGTTTCCAGATGTACGAATGATGTGGAACCTGCTTCGTTGCCAGATAGTTATCTCTGCAAGGAGGATCAAATTGTCTAAACCTTGAGTCCAATGGAGAGCATTTTCCTCCTCGGACGTCTGCCTGGAAGGTAAGACAGTTTTTTTATTACATGTTGAGGCATATTTTATGTAGCTAATTGACTATAATGTATGAAAATGTGTAGCTGTTATGGCACTGCGAGGTCAGTAGTGACTGTGGAGTTGCTGCTGCTGCATGGAATCATCATATGCCCAGCATTCTAAAGCTTGGGCTCTGGCATTCCCCTGGTAGGGGTGCACTATACCCAGTTGTTATGATTATCCATTGACAGTGTTGGAGCTAACAGAAAAGGAAATTACAGTAAGTATGAAGTTAATTTCCTTTTCTTGGCGGCGGCCGTTGAACAAGGTCCTGTATGGGGGAATCCTCTCTCTTGATAGAGGAAACCCATTTCCAGAATTCAAAAGGTTCTTTCTGTGAGGAAGGACTGCCAGACAGATTGTAACATGAAGATCTGAGGAGACATTTCATTTTCTTTAAAGTGTAAATTCAGTGGCACTCAGCTGTGTCTCAGGCCACATGCAGGGTATATTTCGGCTGGATGCGAATTTCCTGTCAGTAAAAGTGACCATCTGAGAAAGGTGTTATTTGGGCTGCTGCCTGATTCTGGTTGTGAATGTGCCTGTGCAGGCACTGAACTTTGCCTACAGTTGGGCACCAGGTCTGTGAGGAGCATCACAGTGAAGAAAGTTAAAGTGCAAACAAATATGTGCTCTGTCGGAAACAGTGGATTTGTGAAATCCTAGTGAGAAAGTGGCACCACACTGCTGCCATGTGTCAAGACTGAGCTACTTGCCAGGTGGCCAGTGACTGTTGGACTACCAAATACCCTTTGAAATTTGCCCTGCCTGTTAATATGTAAGTTGGGACCCTCTCCTCACAGGGGTCAGGTCTTGTGGTAGAGTCGGAGGCACTGTCCCCTGGCACCTCGGATCCCAGGGGGACTAGTGCCTCTCCTTGTCAAGTAAATTGGGATTGAAATTAAAGATGTTTAAAGCAAAGCACGTTGTACACCATTGGGCAGAATATGTGAACTGCACTGGGAGAGCCCTGTATGTAAGTAAGTAAGAAAGCCCAGGAATAATGTTTCATGGTTTAAAAAACATGTAGAGTATATAGACTGTTGAAGGCATTCTGCTGGAGATCATGAAAATGTGACCCACTATTGGTCAAAGGGCTAGCTCAGAGAAATGTTTGGAACCATCACCATGGCAACACAAATGTTTTAAATAAAGGATCCTGGTTGTTTTTTAACTTTACTTCCTGTTTGGACATTGAATCTGTTTTGTATCCAAGTTGCCTAGCCCCTTTTAAATCCGCAGCCTAGCCAGCCCTGCAGTGTGCCAGTGGACACCTGAAGGTCAACCTCAAACTCCAGAGGTCAGGTATGTTGGACTTAGTGTTTTCTGAGTGTGAGACCTTCCCTGGTGAGTGTAACATCCTTAAACCCCTAGACGATGCAGGAAGGGGACCCTTACAGCAGGTTAGTCCATCTTTTAAATATAGTATTTCGTGATCTCTGGTGACTGACCAGTTTGAAACTGCAGGGGGGAGGAGTGGAATGTCCCACCGTGTGACAGAATGCTGTGCTCTAAGCTTGAGTGCAGCTGCTTCCTGGTTTGAGTGTATGTTTGCCATAATAACCGGACGGTTATTACAGCAAATAATATTTGGTCATCCCCACTGAAAAAAATTGATGGCCAGTTTTTATATATAGAATACTGTACATGGGGGAGTTCATTACGAGAATTTAATGCATGCACGAGGTATGGGATGCTACACAAAGCTCAAGGGGTTTATCAAAGCATCCCACACGGAGGATGTGCATTAAATATGAGTTATGCACTCCCCCATCTGTTGTTTTATGTAATTGCTGGAGGTGTTTCTTTTCTCCAACCAGGTTTATTGAAATAAATACTGTTTTTCACTAAAGTGTTGTGTCTGCTTTTTATTTATTAGAACGTGTTACACAACACTTAAGAATGTAAATAAACCATGACATACTCTTAGAAAAGGGTATTTGAGTGATTTTGCAACTTTTTACAATGGGCTAATAATAGGTTGCTTTCACTTATAGTCTTTGAAAAGGGGAACGGCATTGTTCCATGACTGAAACTGGAGGTTGTGAACGCAGCAGAAAATACTTCATTGTTATCATGGGAGGTTTAAAATGTCATAAAATCAAATTTTAAAGCTTTGCTAGCAAGTATTTTAAATTCACATTTTGAAGATTTTGTTCCAGTCTGGGTGGTCATTGTCACAGCAATATGCAAATGAGGCTCAGAGTCCCATGTTCAGAGTTGTAACTCTAGCTCATTTGCATATTGTCATGACAGCGAGGAGCCAAACCTGAAAAAAGTCTTGAGAAATGTAAACTAAATAGACTTGTGAGTGTGCTTTCTGAGGTTTTTTGTTTGTTTTATGTTTGATCCTCTCTGAGTCCAGGATATGCAGTCAGGAGTGTTTTTACAATCACCAACTGACTGCTGCTTTTGTGAGAGCAGCGTGGCTCACTGAGTGCAAGCAGGGGAGAGCAGAAGCTGGTGCATGTTCCCCGTTCTAACCAGTGGGTTTGAACAGCAAATTATAACCTGCTTCTGCTATGAGAAAGATCATGACCTAGTTATTACATAACAGTGTCAGCCTATGGATGTTGTAGGAGGGAATAATGGCACTGCCGGCAACAGATAAGCGTTATCATCTGCCCAAATGTCATTTTCTGTAGTTCTCCACATTGGTACCCCAGCATAGAACCCTGGGCACATGAAGATTCTAAATAGCAGGGACTGTCCAGCCATTGCTGTACCACAAAGGGGTCAACATCATAGAAGACTCTCTCTGAAGAAGATATTGTTAAATGTATTATTTTTATAACAGGACTGAAGCAATTGTGAACAGACTGGTGCCATTTGGTTTCAGGGAGCCTCCCCCCATTTAGAAATCATGCCTGTTAAGCTGGGGCTTCCAAATCTACTAATCTGCTAATTGTTCACCTTGCTTCTATCCCGCCCACAGCTCAAGAAAAGATTCACCATCCTTGACATCAGCAGCAATGACGAGGTCCCGATGGAACAGGTCCACAGCTTCAAATACCTGGGGGTTACCATCAATGACACACTATTATTTGGGCAACACATTGACTTGGTGTCAAGGCTGTAAACACCAAGCTAGGAGTTCTATAGAGGCACCGAAAAAAATCTTACACCCAGGGTGCTCCATCTTTCGGTCTCTAGGTCAATCCTGTCAGTCATAGACTATGGTTTGGTAGTTTATGGATCGGCCACAGACACAGCACTAAAGCGAGATGTCACCTCCCTAAATAAGACATGGAGAATCATCACCACAGCAGATCACCTAACCCACACCTGCACTCTAATATACTCTTGCAAGTTGGTTATACCTTGAAAACAGAATAAAGTTCCACACCTGTCCCCTGGTTAAGAAGGTGCTGTTGGGTAGGGCTCCCACCTGCATCTCCGAACTCCTCTGCCACACAAGTTCTAAGTACAAAACCAGATGCAGCACACAAGGTGCCCTATCTGTCCCATTCCGTTGAATGACACTCAGACAAAGGTCCTTCTCCTATAGAGCCTCTCTCTGGCTCAACGAGACCATGGAGATCTCACAGAACACAACAAGTTTGCCTGCCTTTAAATCTGAACTTAAACAGCACCTGCTATCCAGAAGCTCCTGTGATTGAAGATTGAAGGTCCTCCAGCTACCCCCCACCCCAAAATCAGACCCTGGGACTGTTTCTCTGCTATAATTAAACTCTCTTCTGCTGCTCAAATTCCCCCACCCCAGTTTCTCCACCCACTCCCCTTACTGCCCTTCCCTTTTTCTAGCCACAGCCTTGCTACACTCCTACCATCTTGTTTCTCTTCCCCCCACACTCCTTCCCCTGCCTCTTCCTTGCCCCTCCCCCGCACTTTGACTCCCCCTCTTTAGCCCCCTCCACCTTTCTGCCTTTGTCTGCCTTGCTACCCCTCATTTTCTCAATGATGACAAGGCATCACTTGAGGTTGCTTCCCCCTCTCCCCTAAACTAAATGCAGTTCTGTCATTTTTATTTATGCTCAATACCTCAGATTTCACTTATTTCCTAGATAACTTGCTAATCTTGTTTTTTTTTTTTTTTTTAATTATGTCTTAAAATTCGCTCTGTATGTGCTCTTTTGTGGTAAACAAATCATCCTGTATTGTATTGTACTAAGTTGTTCTTTGCTCAATGTACTAAGTCTTTTCTTTTTGTTTATTAACTGACGTGGAACCTTTGTAAAAGAGCTCCTGCTCAAAGGTTGTATCCAAAACAACAAATAAATAAATAAAATTTTCCACAGCCTCTGTGCATGGATTGAGGACTACGTGCCTTTGCCTTAATAGGGTGTTTAGGTCTTCATTTTGTCTCTTGTGGCTTAGGTAAGTGATTTAAATCTTTTCTTTGTCAGTGAGGAGGGGTTTACTTAGTGAGAAAAGGGACTTTTTGTTCTTTTTTCCGCAACGTTACTCTGGACGACGGACCCTCCCTCCCTTATCTGAAGACTTAAGTATATGGGTTAACATAGGGTGTCACAGTAGTTCCTTCCTATTTGACTGTTTTCTGCTTGTGTTTGAAGGGATTGGGCTACCTGGGTGTTTTTCGTGTGTACTTTTTTGTCTGAGCCATTTTTCTGGCCCACTGGCCTTATTGCAGGTTTTTAACAAAGGTGGTAATTTTCTGACCATTTGTACAGTGCTAAAAAGTACTCGTTTTAACAGTCACACCTCAGAGCGCGTTTCTAAGGCTCCACTGAGCCGTGTGAGGAACCAGCCATTGCTGGCAGGTAGCCAGTAGGGACTTGCGCCTCCTGATCCTCTCAGGCACTTTCCCGCTCCTCCTTATACAGTTGTTTTTGTCCCCTTAACTCAGGTATGCTCTCGTTGACATGGTAATGGAACGCGCGTCAGCATGTCATCACCAAAATTCACACGCACTAGAACATGCATTTGCTAGCTCTCTCTTCACCTCCAGACAGCTCCACTGGAGAAAGTACAAACTCTGCAGTTAAAATATTATGTAACCCTCACCCCTTCATTTTGCAAACGACAGGTGGTATGCTGTTGAAGCTGACAGCAGTACCTGGTGGGGACTGGGTTCGGGGAGGACTTGGTTACTCGGCACAAGGGCTAGGTTTGGTTACTCTGCACAGGGGCACCCAAGTAAATCCGAACACAGGAAGCAATAACTGTAATGTCCAATACCAGAAATGGGATTCTAAAGTGTGGCTTTTATTCACATACAAACAGAATAAACAAAGAATAGACGGACCCCCATGGGGCTACACTTCTGGTAATGCAGATTAAAAGAATCAAGGACACTTTTTCAACACTTCAGCCCTCAGGCTCTGAACCCACCGGGCACACAGCCCGGACTTGCACGCTGCTTTGGCTACACAGCTCGGACTTGTACACTATTCTGGGTTTTCCCTGGCTCGGCTCCCCTGCTGGCCACTCAGACACCTTCCATATGTCATGGAAACCTTTCTGGTGGCTCACTAAATCACCTAAGCGCACCTTCCATTTGTCATGGATACATTTTCTGGTGGCTCCCTAAACCACCTAAGAGCATCTCAGCTCTATCAGGGAATTCTCCTTTTAATCCCACGTCTGGGTACTTTCCTCAGGCACTGGCCAAGTACCTGAGAGAAAGTAAAGGTGCCACAGAGCAAATCCGTAGAGGTGAACTTTTGTACTACTGATGGGGGGGTCTTCCACCTCTCGCTCCCACAATTCATACCTGGCCATTTCTCTGGACAGTAAACATCTCATTCTGTAAAGCTTGGCAATGTAGATTAAGGCTAAATGTCTGTCACATTTCCTCTACTTGTCTTGCTTTCCCATTGTGCTGGACTTGAAAATACTTTTACTTGGCTTAGCCCATTGCCCCAGGCCCCCCACTGATTAAGCAGTCCAATCCCCACTTTACTTCACTTCACTCTTTGTGCTGGACTTGAACCTACTTGAATTAACCGGCAATGTCTATTACACTAGACCTCCTACAGATTAAGTAGTCCAATCCCCATGTTCCAACAGTTCAGGTGAAAAACATTGGCCCTCTGTCAGAGCGAACTCACCCTTTGGTTGCAGGTGCCCCACAGCGATTCCTCTCAGGAATTTCTCTCCCACAGCTTCTGGTGCCACAGCACAACATTGAAATAGGCAGCTTCTTCCCTTAGCCGGAACCAGGAGGGTTGCCCCTGGAAAACAGGCAAACCTTTTCCCCCATCCCCTCAGAGATGGGACACTTGGGCCAGTAACAGCGGTCTCCGCCACTTCAACAATCAGCTTCTGTGTTCATCTTACGGTGGAAACACACACCTTCCTTACAGTAGCTCTAAAAACAGAGCTTAAGGCTCTGAGAGCCTGCCCACAGACTGCTGTGCTACTCCCTCTCTCCAAGACTGCACACAGACTCTGTTCAAATTCCCCCAACATTCTATCCTAACTTCCAACTGCAGCATTCCAGTGTGGCTCATGCAGCTGCGAGAGTTCTATGGTGATGTCATCCCTCAGTCTCAGCTGAGACTGAGAACAGAGTGAGACAGTGTGAAATCCATTTAATTGGAGTTTCACAAGCTGCCTTCCCTGTCTACCACTAGGTCTTACTGAGATTCTAGTAACCCTAGGTAATGGGGGGGGTTACACTCACCCTGGGCCAGGAGAATGACTGTCCGTAGTCATTATTTACCTGGCTTAGGCCATCTCGCCCCATGTGTTGACTATGGGGAGGTAGCACTACCTTCTCCCCAACCATGTTCCAGCACAGGCAGACAACACTAAGGGCCTAGAGGCCATTGGCTGACGCATCAGCCTCTACTCTACCCACTGACTATGGGTACCTAGTGGCTCCGGTAGAACTTCCCAGAGCATAGCCCTAATAGATCAGCACTGCAAACCCTACTGCAGGTCATGGCCACAGCCTGTCTATCCCCCCTAGCCCTCTAGGGAAAACCTATCTTCCTTTAACTCAAATCCCAAAACAAAATAAACAGGGGACCTCCCCGACCTTGGGCACCATACAACCACACACCAGGAGCTAATACCATACCATTACGTTACTCCCTCATTCCCCCACAACCATACCTGTGGAAGAAATGGGTTACTACAGTAACAACAACAACAACAACAGTACTTTAAACACTACACACTAAAGTACTAGTGAAGAACTCCGATGAGTCCCTCCTTCTCTTCTTGTCTTCTCTTCTATCTTCTTCAGGAACATCTGCAAGAAAAAAGAAAGACAACATACACTCCTAATCTGCATGCACAGTCTATCTAAACCCCTACCATCAAAACACTGGAGAATCCCAAAAATATATATTTTTTTTTTAGAAAAGGTAGAAAGACAGTATATACATTAGAAAACAGTAGAAAACAATGACATTACTTACAATGCACATTTGGGGGATGGAGTGTCCTAAAAGTCCCATCTAATGACCACAGTGCCCGAAGGCAAGTCCATTAAAGAGCCTCTCCTGGGCTGGGGCCCGGTGAAGCACAGTTCTAGCAGGCCAAAGTCCCGAAGGGGAGAGTCTTTGAGGACAGTTCAAACATCTGGAGTCTGCTAGTGTAGGGTGTGTACTGCAATGTCATAAGAATAGAAAAGTTTGGACTTACCAGTCCCTTGTAGAATGAACAAAACACCAACCTGGTCCTCGGCCGAAGACTCTCCCTGGCAGCATTCTTCCGATACAGCTGGGCGGACATCTTCCGGGAATGACAGGAGGGCACATCTGGAAACTGCTGGGATGATGTCATCTCTGGGGATGGAACCTTGGAACAGGAACAAAAAGGAAAACAACTGGTCTAATGTCATCTGGTTACCAGGCGATAAATCAGGATACAGCTGGACTGGTGTCCTCTCTGGATCTGAAGTCATCTGGTGGGCCAGTAGATGGATTCTGGAAAGTCAGTACACTGTAGAACTGATGAATGTGGGGCACCTGAGTCCTGGATGTCCATTCTGGCGGAACAACAAAGGCACTGCAATGGCTGGTGTGGCAGCACTGGCTACCACTGCTCTGCTTTCCATTTGTTAGGCATGGGCACATTTGCAGGGAGGTCTTTACATTGTGGCCAATAGCATAACTGGTCAGGTGCTTGAATTATTACCCCATCTGGGCACACATAATTCACACTGTGAAAGGTTTCACATCCCTCTCCATCCACTGTTCGAACAGGGTCCATTAACAGTGTCCTGCCTCTTTTCCACTGACTGTATTTTTCATGAAACATTCTGTTCCTGACATACTTGTTTGAACCAGGATGCACACATTTCATTGCTTTGGCCCAAATCCAGGATTTCCTGTTGTTCTCAATCTCCTCCCAGACTCTACGAGGAAAGGTAAGAAAGGACATCCCATAGATTTCATTCGCCTTCCTACGAACCAGTCTCTGCTCTTTACTAGCTTTGGTCAACCTGAGACCTCTGGGGGCAGCCAGTCCTGGTTTTGTCAGCTATGCATTCTCAAAGAGACAAAAAATGGATCCCTGACTTCTTCTTGCACAGCCAGGGTAGTGGCATCACCACTGTTTTCCATGCATTCCTCTGAGGCAAGAGCTTGAGGCTGTGTACCCGTTCCTTTTTCACAAGGCCACATAGGTTCCCCCTCTTCTTCTTCCTGACTGAGAATCTGTGCCCAGGAGTGAGCAGTCATCCTCACTCCTGAGACTATCCACTCTTCGCTGGGTGTGGAGGTCGATACCTCCCATTCAAAGGCCTCCCTCATCTCATCTTCTCCTATGAGACTTGGGCTAGGCCCCCCTCTCCAAGGGTCTACTGATGCTCTGCCTGAATTGTCTCTCTCTGCGATCCAGCATCCTGAAACATCAGCACATTGTTCTGTCTGTAAATCTGCACCCTCTAGCTTTGTGCCACACTCCCCCGAGGGGCCTTCTCCAACAGGCTCCACCTGGTGCTGTGTGCTGCCATCTGCAGAGTCTTGAACTTTTGTCCATGTGGGAGCCAAACAAATCTTGGGCACTTTAAACATGCTGTATTTCTCTAGGCACCCAGAACAGTGAGGTACCATGAAGATGTCTCTTCCAGAATTTAAGCATATTAAGCACACTTGCACTGGATATCCAGGAATCGCCACATGAGGAGGCAGTTGTCCTCTGTAGTAACACCTCTCAATGTCTCTTAACGTGTTTACTTCTGCTGCTACCACAGCCCGGGCATGATCTGGGTAGTGGGCTGGTCCTGAGGCCATGACTGCAGAGAAAAACAAACAAACGCTCACTGTTATTTAAAGTCCCACATCACTGAACACTTTCTTTCACTTTCAGAATGGCTCCTCTGCTGTTGTGTTTACATTACTACCCCACCCTGTAATGGCGGCGTTAGCACTCCTTTGCATCAACATTCTGAAATTGGGTCATGCCACTGCGCATCCGATTTATACACTCTACTGGTAACTTTGCTCAAAACTGCACAAACTTGCACTGTTCTTTTCCTAGCACATTTATATGATTTACCATAGACTTTGCACTTGCTGAAAACATTGCTCTAACTCACAGTCCCTTAAAGCCTCAGTATTTCAAGCACAGGATTGCCTGTAACTCTTGCTGCATAACTTGATACAACTCACAGTCTCTCTCATGGCTTTGAAACTTTAAATTGACACTGAACCCATAACTATGCTCACAGTCGATGGCTTAATAGGCTTGCTTTTGCTGGTAAAAACTTAACACAGTCTTTGTTTGCAAAACAACTACACTGCTGCACGCAGATTCAGCTGGCTTTTGGCAAAAATCACTTGTTTGAGCAATTATTTCTGTTGGTACTCACTGTTGTCAGTAGCTGTTTGCTGCGATGGAAAATGGCCTGCAGCCAGTCTTGGAGGCCTCTGGAAAGAAGCGGGTTGGCAGTCCTGCCGATCGTCCCTCTGAACACCACACTCACAGTCCAGTCGATCGAGATGTGGGTTGAGCCCGAATTTAGACAGTAAAGTCCGAGTTTTTAAACTTTTACAGTGCTTTCAGTCACCGCGATGCTCCTCTGATAAGTGAGTACATGCACTCCACTCACAACCTCTCTCGAATGCTGGGCAGTCGTTGTAGAGCTGGCTTGGGGGTGGGACTCATTGCAGTCTCACCAATCACACAACACCATGCAAATGAGCCTCTTTCCTTCGCGAGTGCTCTTCTCCTCACGGCGATCATTGAGCAGGCAAATTTAAACAGCAAAACCACTTTTTTTTTTTTTTTTTCTGAACTGACTCCATGGCAGGAGCATATTTCAACCATTTGTCATGGCCATTAACGCAGCAAGTCTCTCCACTCACTAGAAAGCATTTCCAACGTCCAGGGCACAATTTTCCTGTTGCTACCCCTACTCTTCCACAATTTTCTTTGTCACAATAGTTTTTAAAAGCTGGCAAAACGCTGTAAATTTTGATGCAGGACAAGTTCATACTCTCTCAGGCTTTACTGCTCCTTGGTAAACAGTTGGCATTTAACAGCAGCACATGGACAACAGCACACAACGACACATTAGTTAACCTTGCTTCAGCTTTTTGGGCTACCCACTGCCAGATAACCAAAACGCTAGCCCTTCCCCGAGCACCTTTCCTCCCTAAATTTCAAATCCAAAGCGGTGCCTCCATTTTGTAACCCCAACCCCTTCGTTTTGCAAATGACAGGCGGTATGCTGTTTGAATCTGACAGCAGTACCAGGTGGGGACTGGGTTCGGGGAAGAACAACTCACTTGGCACAAGGGCTAGGTTTGGCTACTCTGCACAGGGGCACCCAAGTAACTCCGAACACAGGAAGCAATAACTGTAATGTCCAGTACCAGACATGGGATTCTAAAGTGTAGCTTTTATTCATATCCAAACAGAATAAACAAAGCATAGACGGACCCCCACGGGGCTGCACTTCTGGTAATGCAGATTAAAAGAATCAAGGACACTTCTTCAACACTTCAGCCCTCAGGCTCTGAACCCACCGGGCACACAGCCCGGACTTGCACGCTGCTTTGGGTACACAGCCCAAACTTGTACACTATTCTGGATTTTCCCTGGCTCGGCTCCCCTGACGGCCACTCGGACACCTTCCGTATGTCATGGAAACCTTTCTGGTGGCTCACTAAACCACGTTAGCGCACCTTCCATTTGTCATGGATGTATTTTCTGGTGGCTCCCTAAACCACCTAAGAGCACCTCAGCTCTATCAGGGAATTCTCATTTTATTTATTTATTTTTTTATACTTTGTTTATTTAGAAAACATTTTGTTCTCTTGTCACACAAATTGACTGCATTACATTGGTTACAGATGAAATGTCTTATCTTTTTAGTCATAGTAGTGCATTCCAATCTTGTTCATTTCAGTTCTTTTTAAGTTCTTCTTACAAACATCTAAAAACAACCTGCATTTATTCAACATTATAAAACTTTATAAAACTAATTAATTATGGGGGTGAATTAACTGCTTATTTCGGCTGATATCTAGTTGGGAAGAGAAAGGTAGAAAACAAAAAAAAGGGGGGGTAATTATTCCACATCATCTTTATATAAATCCCAACGTGCCCATCTATTGCTATATAAAGTTATACTGTGGTTAACAGCAAAAGTAATTCTTTCCATTGCTTGGATTTGAGAGACTATCTGTAACCAGTCAGTAAGTCCCGGAGGAGATTGCTGCAGCCATCTTTTTGTAACTGCTTTCAAAGCAGCAATATTCAACACAGCCCATAGATATCTCCCTTCTTTGCCCTTAATTTCCGGGGGACATAATCCTAACATAATATTTTCTGGGCTTATGCCGATTGTTAGACTGAAGAGTTTACTGAGATGCGATATTACCATCTGCCAATATGTCTGAAGCAATGGGCATGTCCAAAAGACATGTGCCATATCTGCCTCTATACATCCGCATCCTCTCCAACATTCAGCCTTAGATCTCATGCCCATCCGTACCTGTCTACTTGGGGTTAAAAAATATCATACTTTAACTTTCCATGCAAATTCTTGCCACATAGGTGAGGATGTGGTGCACCAGCTACTCCTGAAAACCTGGCACCATTGTGTTTGGTTAAGTCTTAGCCCCAACTCTTGCTCCCACCCCTTCTGGAGGGAACATGTACTGTGTGTTCTATCTGCTATAGAATTCCAGTAGAGCATTGTTATTGCTCCCTTACCATGTGCTGAGCTCCAGATTGATTCAAAAGCTCTGGGATAGGGTCTCCGGTCCTCATAGTGAAGACTCTTTTGTAGTTTGTCATTTATATAATTTCTTAATTGATAGTAATACAAAAGATCTCTATTTGTCCAATTATATAGGGCCTGGGCTCTTTCAAAGGGTAAGATTGTCATTCCGTGCAGTAACTGCCACACAGCACATATACCCTTCTCCTGTTTTTTATACCAATTTGAGAACTTAGCTGGGGTGAAGTTTCTATCTGCAGTCCACCAAACATATCTCCACATGTCCCTAACTGTGTAGCCTCGCCTTATTCCCTGCAGCCATCCAAACAGAGTCACTCTGACTGAAGCTGGAGACTCCCCTGTCTCATATATTCTACAATTTGGGTCAAACATCCTGGAACACAGTTGTGATCTCCCTACCTGATGTAGTTCTAATTGTTGCCAATGGGCCCTATAATTTTGATGCGCCCATAAGAGTGCAGTTTTCATCTGAACTGCAATCCAGTAATCCACCAGTGATGGGCAAGCTTTACCTCCTTCCTGTTTTGGTAGAAACAGGTTTTTTTTGGTTATTCTTGGATGGGTATTACCCCATATGTAGAACATGACCCACCCCTGCCAACTTTTAATTTCCTTTTGCGGTATTATACAAGTGACTGTTTGAAATAAATATAGGAATCTCGGCAGTATGTTTGTTTTGACTATTTGTAATCTTGAATAAAACGGGAAAGGCATGCACTTCCATTTCTGGAAATTTTCTCGCACTTGCTTACTAAGAGTGGGGAAGTTGTCAATATAAAGTGTAACTGGGGATTTACCTAACATAACTTCCAAGTATTTTATGGTCTCACAATCCCACCTCATGGGGTACTTAGATTTAATCTCCTCTGATATAGCTGCTGACAATACTAACACCTCGGTCTTAGACCAGTTAAGTGTGTAGCCTGATAGAGCCGAGAAAAACTCAATTTGTTTGAAAACCTGTGGTAAGGATGCAGTGGGGTTCATCAGATACAGCAGAACATTGTCTGCATAAAGAGTTATTTTGTGGGTAACATTCCCTATTTTTACCCCCTCGATCTTACTATCCATCCTAATACTCTGAGCTAAGGGCTGTATGTATAAGGTGAAAAGTAAGGGGGAAAGGGGGCATCCCTGCCGGTTCCCCCTTTCCAGTTTAAAGGAACCAGAAATGTGACCATTCGCCCTGATGTATGCTGAGGGATGGGCATATAATTTGGATAGAAATTTCAGAAAGGTGCCGTAAAGCTGAAACCAGCCAGGGTACCCCACAGGAAAGACCAGGAGACTTGGTCGAAGGCTTTCTCCACGTCCAGGCTCATCATATAGGCCGTAGTCCTTGATTTTTGCAGGTATTCAATTATATCCACAGACCTCCTTATATTGTCCGAGGTTTGCCTCCCCAGTACAAAACCTGCTTGATCTAGATTGATTAGTTCTGGTAAAAGGTTTTCTAGCCTCCTGGCCATTACCCCTGCTATTATCTTGTAATCTGTGTTTAATGTGGAAATTGGTCTATATGAGGAGCATAATGTAGGGTCCCTGGCTGGCTTCGGCAACACCAAAATTATAGACTGAGCCCAGGAAGGGGCACTCCTGTCTTCCTCTCTCCACAGCGAGTCATATGCCTCCTTTAACAAAGGCACAATAACCTCTCTAAATGTTTTGTAAAACTCATTTGGGAGGCCATCTGTGCCAGGGCATTTACCTGCTTTCAAACGGGATATTTCTGCTTGTATCTCCCCCACTGAAAAAGGAGAAATTAAGTTATTTTGCTGTTGATCAGTTATTTTGGGTAATTGAAGGGGAGACAAATATCTCTCTATAACCTCAGGAGTCGGGTTCACCTTTTCACCATATAGTGTTTGGTAGAAACATTTGAAGGCATCAGTTATGCCTTCCACATCAGACTTCCAAGTCCTGTCCCTTGGGTCCAAAATTTTTGGTATACATGCTTTGGCCTTTCACTTTCTGAGCCTACTAGGTAGGAATTTTAATGCCCTTGGGCCCCCCTCATAATACCTTTGCCTTAAATATATCATTTTTTGTTCCACTTGATAATCAAGTATCTCTATAAGCTCCCTCTTCAGCTTTATCAGTAACTTTCCCCTTTCTCTGCTTAGTTGTTGCTGCTGTTGATACTCCAAGGTGGCTATTTGGTTTTGTAAATGGACTTTTTTTGCATCCCTCAGCTTTTTGTTTCTGGAAGAAATCTCTATAAATTTGCCCCAGACTAAAGCCTTTACCGTGTCCCATAATATGCCTGGTGATATTTCCGGATCGTTATTTTCCCTAACCGTTTGTTCTATTACTTTTTCTATTGTCTCCTTGATATCCTGGTTATGTAGCAGGGAGAGGTTCAATCTCCAGAATGTATTACATTTTATAGGGCCGAGCTTGAGTTTCATGTAAATTGGGGCGTGGTCCAATTGTACTATGTCTCCTAGCCAAGACTCGGTACACGGGGACATTGAATCTTTAGACATTAAAAAATAATCTAGTCGTGAGTATGTTTGGTGTGCTGCAGAGAAGAAAGTGTATTGTCTGCTGCTTTTATGCATCTCTCTCCAAACATCCATTAGACCTAGCTCACCCATTAATTTCACTACCCTGTTTGCTGTCTCTCTCTCTTGTCTGACCACCCCACCAGATGTATCCTTATATGCGTTAAGTCTTAGATTTAGGTCCCCGCCTATAATTAGAAAACCTTCCGCCCACTCAGATATTTAAAAAAAAAACTCTCTGTAAAAGGAATAGTCTGAACCCGGAGGAGCATACACCGAGACCAGGGAGACAACATTCCCATTATACTAGCCCTTTAACCCCACAAAACAGCTCTCATTATCTTTAATGGTATCCTGCACCTCAAAAGGGCATTTGTTGGGGACCAAAATAGCGGAACCCTGTCGCCTGCCCTTCTTATAAGATGTAGATAGGACTAACTGATAACCAAATTTCTTAAGCTTCTCATGCTCTACCTGGTTCAGGTGTGTCTCTTGTAGCATTATGAATGATGCTTGCAACTTACGCAAGAAAGACATCATTCTACTTCTCTTGATCGGGTGCGTTAGTCCATTTACATTGAATGACAATGTTATTAATTCAGATTTATCCATTTTCCCATGGTGTTAATCTTTGCCTTGCATATGTCCCCACAAAGCACTCTTTCCCCCACATGCCACCTCCCCCACCCCCACCCAACTCAGCCACAGCAAAACCCCCATAAACACTTGAATTCCTAAGCTGTAATAAACAAAACCACATCACAACCTTAGATGTGAAGGCAATTATAACTAGTTTAACTTAATTTCAACCTTGTGCTTCCACATATGGAAACCCCTTTTTTACGCCAGGGGTCTCTAATGCCAGTAGCCTCCCTCTACTGGGACGAGGAATGTTTCTTACCACACTGGATGTGGTGTTCCTCACGAGCCTGATAGATTGAATTACCAGGCTCCTAAATACTTTAAGGCGTGACATCACTCGGACGTTGGCTGACCCTTTACATAAGCCATCTGTTCCCCACTCCCCTCAGAAGACAAAGCGATTTACTTCTTTATCCATTCGATAATCATAAAATATTCAAACCCACTATATTGTTATAATTTGTGTACTAATTTGTTAAACAGGGCCCGTGAACAACATATTCGGGCTCAATTTAAGTTGCAGTTCAGAGACTACCCCAACCATTCTGGAAATAAGGAAAGAAGCAAAGGAGGTTAGGGTGGAGTCATAGACTTCTGCAGTTGGTCAGTAATCTGTCCAAAAAAGATGACAACTCGAAAGGCACAATGTCCTACTGCGTTGCTCATCGGTTCCTCCCAAGTTCACCTCCGGTAGGCCTTTCACTGTGTTACAAGTTACCGTATAAGTCGCTGGCAAACCCTAAGCATGGCTCTTTTTATCTTGTTTTCTGTCATACTTGCATTCTATCTTCGGCTTCCTAGTAATCCACAGCTCTGCTCAATCCCTCGAGTAATTTTGTAAACCATCTCGACTTTCCTGGAGCTTCTGAAGTAACACTTTCATCGCAAGGAGAGGCGCAAGTGATGACATCTCCTTGCTGCGACCTCTCTTCCTCTTACCCAAAGAGATTGCCCAATCGGGAGACCCTTCTGGGGCCTTCTGGGAGGTTGAGTTTTTATCACCAGAGTCTTGTGGTTCCATTAGGCCCTTTTCTGTAAGTGCACCTCTAGCTTCCTCGGGTGAATTGTAGATTTTAACACCATCAGGCCAAAAAACCCTCAATTTTGCAGGGAAAGGAGTGTGGAAGCGGAGACCCTTAGTTTTTAGGAGCTTAATTATATCTGCGTACTGAGAACATTGTCATTGGATTTCCTGCGGATAGTCATGGTCAAAGTATAGCCTATGGTTTAGGTATGTGACCTCCTTCAGTTTCCAGGCCCTAGCTAAAATGTCCTCCTTTGTCCTATAGCTGTTGAATTTAATTATAATGGAGCGTGGTCTGGCACTTTCCTCAGTGGGTTTTGGTTGAAGAGCCCCAGGTGCTCTCTCGATATTCAACTGATATCCGGAGGGCAATTGTAGAACATCTGCCAGGAGGTCAGTGATGAATTCGTGCATAAGCCCGTTTCGAGTGCGGAGTAAGCCATACAATTGTTCTCCCTCGCGAACGACTCTCGAGGTCGATACATTTCTCCTGTAGTTTCTCTGTTTGGGCAATTAGGGCCTTCAGGATCTTCCCATTTTGAAATACGCCATCTTCGGTCTGTGCAATCCGCTTCTCCGCTCCCTCCACGCGTTCCTCGAGCCCAGAAAGCTTTTGATCTAAATTCCTGAATTCCAGCTTCATTTCCGCTCTCATCTCTCTAATTTTCCTGAATAGCTGCTCAAAACGAGAGCGAGATAAGTGTCATCTCTTCCTCTGTGTCGGCTGGCTAGAGAAGGGCTGTGGCTCGGTCTTCTGGAGGGTAATTGCGATCTCCTCTCATCTTGTGAGTTTGGCTTCAATTTCGGCTTGTCTCTGCCTGGTTTGTCCTTAGTACAATTTGTAGTTGCCATTTATTTTATTTTTGTGCCAATATCGCGGGTATTTTTGTCTTTCCCAGTAGATGGGGTTGGGAGCTCATTTCACTCAATCACTTTTGGCTCCGTGACGTCACCAGAAGTCAGGAAATTCTCCTTTTAATCCCACGTCTGGGTACTTTCCTCAGGCACTGGCCAAGTACCTGAGAGAAAGTAAAGGTGCCACAGAGCAAATCCGTAGAGGTGAACTTGGGTACTACTGATGGGGGGGGTCTCCCACCTCTCGCTCCCACAATTCATACCCGGCCATTTCTCTGGACAGTAAACATCTCATTCTGTAAAGCTTGGCAATGTAGATTAAGGCTAAATGTCTGTCACATTTCCTCTACTTGTCTTGCTTTCCCATTGTGCTGGACTTGAACATACTTTTACTTGGCTTGGCCCACTGCTCTAGGCCCCCCCCACTGATTTAGCAGTCCAATCCCCACTTTACTTCACTCTTTGTGCTGGACTTGAACCTACTTGAGTTAAGCGGCAATGTCTATTACACTAGACCTCCTACAGATTAAGTAGTCCAATCCCCATGTTCCAACAGTTCAGGTGAAAAACATTGGCCCTCTGTCAGAGCGAACTCACCCTTTGGTTGCAGGTGCCCCACAGGTTATTCCTCACAGGAATTTCTCTCCCACAGCTTCTGGTGCCGCAGCACAACATTGAAATAGGCAGCTTCTTCCCTTAGCCAGAACCAGGAGGGTTACCCCTGGAAAACAGGCAAACCTTTTCCCCCCATCCCCTCAGGGATGGGGCACTTGGACCAGTAACAGCGGTCTCCACCACTTCAACAACCAGCTTCTGTGTTTCTCTTACAGTGGAAACATACACCTTCCTTACAGTAGCTCTAAAAATAGAGCTTAAGGCTCTGAGAGCCTGCCCACAGACTGCTGTGCTACTCCCTCTCTCCAAGACTGCACACAGACTCTGTTCAAATTCCCCCAGAATTCTATCCTAACTTCCAACTGCAGCATTCCAGTGTGGCTCATGCAGCTGCGAGAGTTCTATGGTGATGTCATCCCTCAGTCTCAGCTGAGACTGAGAACAGAGTGAGACAGTGTGAAATCCATTTAACTGGAGTTTCACAAGCTGTCTTCCCTTCCTACCACTAGGTCATACTGGGATTCTAGTAACCCCGGGTAACAGGGGGGTTACAATTAACTGTCTCAGTTGGGAGATTATATATAAACTGTAACAAGGAGTCTTTTTTCTCCTCTCAACCAGAAGCACTCTCGCAGGCAGTCCCTCAAGATTTAGTTCTTTCCTTGAGTACAGTTATTTGTCAGCCTAACAGGAGACACAATAAGGGGGATTGGTACAGTAGTCCCTTCCCATTTTAACAAGACATTTCAGACCCTTATAAGTATTTTCAGGTTTTATTTGTTGCAAATCTATTTAAAGCCACTGGCACCATGGCTTTTTGGAGACTAGTGGTATTCAAATGATGTAATACCTGAAGGAGGGTGATGAGATCCTCTCCTTTAGGGTCTTATTGGCCTAACTGTGTAACACAATCTAGTATGGCTATTTCGGTTCCCCCCACTCAAATCCCTGAGCTGGGGGGGGGGGTGCATCTGGCATACTGACTGGTAGTGACAAGGCTGAGTTGCGCAAATCCTTTTTTGTTAGTTCTCAATGAGATACTGAGTCTGGATGTTTCCCAGAACATGCCTACCAACACACTCAAACCAAAAGCGGGCCCCCTCAGGTCAGGGGGGGCATATAGGCATTTCCAGGTGTACCAGAGCAGGACAAGACTGCTCACCCAGATCCTTTTTTGTTACTTCTCAATGAGATACTGAGTCCGGTTGTTCCCTAGGACATGCCACCATCACACCTGAACCAGAAGCGGGCCCCTCAGGTCAGGAGAGCCATACAGACATGTCCAGGTGCACCAGAGCAGGACAAGACTGCTCACCCAGATCTGCAGGCAGACCCCAAACCTGACATGAATGTACTTTTTCATGAGGAGGAGAAGGAGGACCCCTCTAAAGAGGAGGAGGGAGAATGGACGGAGTCTAAGAGAAAGATTCCATTACCTCCCTTGTCTGATACAAAGTCTCTGTCCTACCTCATAAAGGAGGCTTGTAGGCCATTACAGCTGAAGGAAGCGTAAGTCATGGACACACTGGACATGAATATGATATTGTCTGCGTCCTCCTCCGCACCAAAGTGTTTTCAAATTTTGTGCACTGCAAACAGATTATTAAACAGGAGTAGGCCGGCACAGATCTGAGAAAACGCCTGAGATGTTATCCATTTTATGGAGGACAACTCCCCAAAATGGGAAAACCCTCCTGTGGCAGATAAGGCTGTGCATAATTATACCTGTTAAAGGATCTCTGGCCTTAACTGATATGCATGATAAGCCAGTGGATGCTGCATGCAGAAGAGCCTTTGCCTCGAATGGAGCAAATCTGTGCGCCTCCTGTGGCATCATTTATTGTCTCCAGAGCCCTAAATTTGTGGATTATGGCTCTAGGTAGTTTCGTTTCCCAGATTGTGAGGGGTGAACATTTTACAGCTGGTATCCATGCTGCCCACTTTTCTAGGGGATGCCACAGAGGACAAGTTACGAATGTTAGCATGTTTTGCTTATCACATTGTGTCAGCCATGTGGGATGTATGGCTTAGGCATTGGGTTGCAGACCATGCTTCAAAGGCCAAGCTGTTTAACTTGTCCTTTGAGGGAGGACTGTTATTTAGATCAAGCTTGGATGATATTCTAAAAGATATCCAGGATAAAGAAGGGACACCTGCCAGTGTCAAAGCAGCAACAGAAAGCAAGTTCGACACCAAGGGGTCAAGACGGAGGCTGCCAGAGGCAGTCTGGAGGTGGTTTATGTTCCTTTTGGAATTCTGGAAACTAAAGGAGTAGAGAAACCTATTCAGGATTTGCGGGCAACAGTAACAGAGGATCTTTTGCCCACAGTCATAACAAGGGTACAGGATGAAGAAGAACTAATTCACAATGAAGGTATGTAGGCCCATCTCTGCCCCCTTCACTTGGTGGAAGACTGCAGAACTTTTTTACGAGATGGGCCCAGATGACATCAGACGCATGAGTACTAGAGATTGTGGCACTGGGTTATGCAATGGAATTTGCAACAGTACCCACAAAGGGACATTTCCAGAAATCCCCTGTGCCAAAAGACCCAGTGAAGAGACAGGCAGTGTCTCAGACTTTGGATCATCTCAGACAGATTGGGGCAGTTGAACTGCTGCCTCACAAGGAGGAAGGTCGGAGATTTTACTCAGTTAATTTTGTGGCTCCCAAGAGTTCAAGGAGTTTCAGACCAATTCTGAATCTAAAGCACCTAAACAAGTTTTTCTGCCACACAGCCTTCAAGATGGAGTCCCTGTGGTCAATCATAAGGGCTGTCCAGCCATGGGATTATAGATCTGAAGGATGCATAGCTCCACATCACCATTCGCCAGTCTTACCAGAAGTTTCTCAGTTTCGCGATTCTGGGGCAGCACTTCCAGTACAGGGTGCTTCCCTTTAGGCTGGCAACAGCACCCAAGGTGTTCTCAAAAGGCCTTATAGTTCCTGTGGCACAACTAAAACAGGAGAGACATCACATATATCCCTACCTGAATGACTTGCGCATGGAAACTGAATCTGCACAGATGGCAAGGAAATCAGTGTCCAGGACCCTGGAGATACTGGAGACACACGGTTGAGTAGTAAATTGGAAGATGAGCTTCCTCAACCCGTCACAGAGCCTGGAACACCCTGGGCATGGTGTTCAGGATGGACAAGAAGAAAGTTTTCCTCTCTGCAGCCAGGAAGGGGGCCCTGAGGTAAAAGGTTCAGTGGTTGAGAAGCAAGTCATCGGCCTCTGCTCTCAGGGTACTGTGGATTTTGGGGCTGATAACTGCAGCAGTAGAGCTAGTACCATGGTCCCACTTGCACATATAGCTCCTTCAGAACAGGATGCTGGCATCCTGGAACCCATCCTCGGAGGTCTACCTAGCCCTGATCCCACTTACTCAGCCACTTTGGCAATCCTTAAATTGGTGGGAGAGTTTCGAGAACCTAAGCAAAGGATTTCCATCAGAAGCCCCACTAGAGCTGATTCTGATGACTGATGCCAGCCTATCGGGATGTGGCATGGTCCTGGACCAAGTTCCTTTCCATGACATTTGGACTGCGCAGGAGCAACAGTTGCAGATGTACTGGAGATAAGGGCAGTACAGCTTGCCCATCTTCACTTCTATAGTCTTGTTTGCTCAAAAGCCACAATAGTAAGGTCATATGATTTCTTAGAGCTGTTAGCAGAAGCAGACCACTGTTTTGATTCCTAATACCCCCGTGGGAACTGTATCTGGTTCTAAATGCTTTTGTGAAGCACCCTTCAAGCCTCTTTTGTCAGTACTGCTGAACATTCTGCCATACAAGGTGTGTTTTTTAATTGCAGTCTGCCTAGCCAGGAGGATTGGTGAGCTTCAGGTTATGCCTATGACATTTCATGTAAATCAGGACATCCGTTTGCCATCCTTCTGTCTGAAGCTGACTCATGCTACAGAACATGAGCTGCCGAAGTTAGATTTGTACAGGGCAGTCAGGACATATTTTAAATAAACTACAGAGTTCAGGAAATCTGAAAGTCTGTTCATGCTCTTCGGAGTAGCAAAAAAAGATAAAAAAGCCTCCAAGGCAACCTTGGCCAGGTGGGTGAGGGCCACCAAGGCTCATTCCACCAGGGCTGTGGCTACTTCCTGGGCAGAGAGAGGGGAGGCATCTGTGTTAGAATTGTGAAAGGCAGCAATGTGGTCCTCAGTCCACATATTCACTAAGCACTACAGATTGGATATGTAAAACTCTGCCAATGCGCTTTTGGTAGCAGAGTTTTACAGGCACTAGTTAGCACTACAATGATTTTTGTCTATATGGGTTATGGACAATATATAAATACCCAATGACAATGTTAGCACTCTCAGAAAAGGAAATTATGATATGTATGAAGGCATTTCTTCTATTCCCAAGTTCAGCATTCACAGCATAACTTTATCACTATTACAGCGAGGGGAACAAAGGAAAAAGAAAAAAAGACTGAACTTTAGGCCATAGCTCATCAGCATACCAAGAGTGCCTTTATCGGCTAACTAGCATATCTATTTTGCTTTTGTAACCTGATAAAGACACCCTGGGTATGTGCTGTGATTGACTGACCAGGTGTCCCCTCAATAATGTTAGGTAGCTGATGTTGTTTGCGAGCACAGTGGGCTTGTTTTATTTTAGCTGTCAGGAATTCTTACTGCTGTAACTCTCCCCGGGGCCCTCTTGAAAACAAGGCATGAGCCTAAATGGGATATCCCAGTGTGCAAAAAATTCTAAATAAATAAAGACCAAGGCTGAGGTCATCTACTGCGCTCAGAGGCATTATGTCCAATACCAACTTCTTCTACCTAGTATTATTGCTATTATAATTACTGGTGACCCCTGTAATAACTCATTTCACTAGATCAAAAAAATGCTATAATGTCCCGAAATTGGGTTATTACGGCATTTTAACAGAACCGCATTTTCAGTGTTTAAAGACTTCAGCAGTAGTTTGCGCTCAACACATCTCAAGTGCTACTCACAGTTTTTTCTCCACGAATAGCTGTTTTCACAGTGAAGAATTCAGAAGCAGCTCATGCTAATATTCCCAACGAGCAGCAGTTTCACGAGTCCTGTCATACACTCACCGGTACCTCAGGAGTCGGACATTGACAACACACCTGTGTAGAAAAAGTGAGTAAAATAAATATAAAGCAATGGAGATTAGATTTCATTTGCCACAAGGAGACGAGAGAGCGCTTCATACAACAGCAAGAGAATGTCAACACAGCCAGGAAGACAGGTACTGCTTTAAAACTTATCCTGTCATTCCTGGCTCAAAAAAATTACTTCTGTTCCTTGTCAGAAATCCACCCCCCCAAAGACCTTGATGTCCTCTTAGCAGACTTCACATATTATGCTAAAAAAGCTAATGGTTTAGATTATGAACCCAGCACCCTTCGTGGAATTCTCACCAGTGCTGACAGATACCTCAGGTCAGAGAAATACCCTGCCTCAATATTCCAAGATCCTGACACAGATTTTATGCAAACCAAAGAGACACTCCATGCCAAACTGAAATATCTGAAGAAATTAGGACAGGGTAATTGTCCTCTGAAAGCACAGCCACATAGTGAAGAGGACGTTAACCTTTTGTACAGTTCTGGCACAATTTCAATGTTAACTCCAAAGGGGCTCCTTAATTTCATGTTTTCCACATTGGGCTGTACTTCGCGTTACAAACAAAGGAGCAATATGACCTGAGGTGGGGGGACATTAAGTTAGGCAGAGACTCTGACAGGCTTTGTTTCCTGGAATATTGTAAAAGGCAGACAAAGACCAGATCAGGAGAAAACACAAGAGACGTACGCCCTGTGGCACCTCAACTATACAAGAACACCACGATTGCACTTAGAGATCCACTTAGACCCTATGGTTTGTACAGAGACAACAGACCTTAAAGCATATTAACCCCTGATGCTGCATTTTATCTAGCACCAAACACAAATTATGTGCAAGAAAATCCCTCTGCTTTCGCACAAAGAAAATTGGCATGAATAAACTTCAAAACATGATGACAAATACGAAGCTCAGTTCCGGTGTACCAGACGACAAAAGAATCACAAACCACAGCACAAGAAAGTCATCGATCCAACACTTAATCGATACTAACATTGCCCCAACAAACGTGCAGCAAGTGTCTGGTCACAAAAGTCTGCAAAGCATAAATAACTATTCTGTATTAAGTGAAAAAAACAAAGACAGATTTCAAATGTTTTGAACAAGGTACCAGATGGACCCAGTACCTCCAAAGAGCATCGTAATCCTGCAGTTTTTCCTGAAAAAGAACTGAATCCGCAAGCTTTGCGTCTGCTTCTGTCAGTAGAGATGGCCACACAGGAAGCTTACAGACACTATTCGGGCCTAATTGCATGTTTCACCAGGGAGTCACTGTGAACATCAATCACAATGGACCAGCAGCAAAAAAAGCAAGACCATATGTGATCTATGATTCAGATTTTGAATAATGTGGTCATTGATGTAAGTACCCCCCCCCCCCCCGAAAACAATCACTCTTCTACTTTGTCAAAAAGCTGCCTCATTTTTTAGAAAATCTTGTTTTACCATCAAGAAATTCTTTATCAAATATGCAGTTTTCACATGGTCCCTAACCTTTGCCTTATTTTTTAACCCCACAGATCTCCATAGCAACCCTTGACCCATGTTGCTCTGGCAACTCCGTTCAAATCCTTGATCTGCTCTCAATTTCTCCACCGTAACTATCCCTTCTCTGACAATGATTATTTCTAAAAGACTTTCTCATTATAAAGAGTAATTTGGGCAGTGTTTTAGTTGTGTTTTTCTAGTTAGCTATTTTCTTTCTTGCCGACATAGAGAAGCCTTGATCAGCATGCGAGTAAGTTCTTCTGCAGTTCTGAGTTTAAAAAAACATTTGCAAGCAAAATAAAAGTGATTTCTGCCTAATGTGAATGTATTCACAATTTCACTGTTAAACATGGGGCGGGATATTCAAACGGGTTGCACATGGCGCAACAGAGTTGTGCCATGCGGCACCCACTGATGCGCCCCGGCGCGATATTCAATGGAGGAACATGTCCAGCATAAATCCCCATGCACAGGGGCTCATCGGTAAAGTATGCGGTGCAGGTAAGGGTGGCGTGCCCATACATATTCTGCACATCCCGATATTCAGCCTGGGATGTGTTGTGAATATGCAGACACAACCTCTACATTGGCCGTACACAGTTAAGCCATAAAATAATGGAGCAATAGCTGGCCACCCACAGGTGAGCTGCCGTAATGCGGGGTGCAACACGGCAGCTTCCAGCTGTGGGTGGCCACCCGTGCTCTGGCGGTAACGTCCAGTGGGGAACCCCCGATGCCCAATCGTGGGCTGTAATAATAAAGAACCTCCCTGGTGGTTCAGTGGACCTATCCCCTTGCCCGATCATGGGCTGTAATAATAAAAACACTCCCTGGTGGTCTAGCGGTACCTGTACCCCCCCTCCCAAGCCGCCCACTCTTTTCTGCCACCCCGCTTCCCCCAGTCAGTGGCAGGTGGCAGCACCCCACCGCAGAAGTCGCTTAGCCACCCATCGATTAACGGCGATAGATTTATGTATGCCGATGTTCACAGCGTGATATGGGCATGCAGACTGCATTGTACTGTATATTTCGTGTATTGAATGGATCCATTCGCTATTGGGACTGTGTAGTATAGTACGGCCTGCATGCCCATTGGCCCACGTGCCAGGACCAATGGGCATACAGCCATACTTGTACACCATCAGTCGGCATGGACAGCTTATGAGTGGGTGCTGCCTGGCCGCTGACCGGGGGAATGGGTGGCAGGAAAGAGGGCGGTTTGGGGGTACAGGTACCGCTAGACCACCAGGGAGCCGCTTTTATTATTACAGCCTGCGATCGGGCAAGGAGACAGGTCCACTGGCCCACCAGTGAGGTTCTTTATTATTCTGCAATCGGGCAAAGGGATAGGTCCACTGGACCATCAGGGAGTTTATTACTATTTACGGCCCACGATTGGGTGTTGGAGCGCGTTGCTGGTGAGGGACAGGGGGCATCAGCAGGGCGCCAGGCACAAGTCACCGGGGATCGGTGCACCTGCATGCAATGAAGAGACGACATGCAAATGGCCCCATTTGCGCCTTGCATGCATTATGGCCCCATTTGCATGTCCACCGCTGAATATCGCCATTGCTGTGCCTAGCGCATCCCCCTGCTCCTCTCTGGCCACTTGCACTGGTGCAGTGCCACTGCACCATGCGCTATGCAGGTGGCTATGGAGCGATATTCAACGGTGCTGAGCCATGGCACAGCACCGTTGAATATCACCCTGTCAGTGCCCTGTGACATCCCAGTTGCGCTGCACTCAGGCTTGCGCCACAGCATGGTGCAGTCTGAATATCCCACCCATGGTGTTTTAAAATAAATTCTTAAACATTATCAATTCACTTGTTCTAGTTCTTCAAGTTTTTCTATGTAACAGCAATTATAAAAAATAATAGATAGGCAAGTGTGTGCCTATGTCTATTTTTTTTCCACACCCTTGGTGTTTGATGACTGCATAAACCAAACACCTTGGGTGTAAAAAAACTAGTCATATCACATACTTGCCTATCCATTATTTTCTATATAATGAGGTGACTTACCTTTTCTAGTGTTCTCTAGTGTTTCTTCAATTATTTTTTAGCTTGTCGGTGTTGGGAACTTCAACAAAGTGTGGCAGGGAGAGCATGTTCAGTGAGATGATGTTGGGCGCGTGCTTATTTGCATAGTTCCAGGGCTGCAGACCTTCATCACTTTATTTGCATCTCTACAGTGCCTTTGTGTTCCTATAAAGGCATTATAGTTAGGGATGCTGCCCCTCCCATCTCTTCTCTTTATATCTACCTCACACCCTCTTGTTACTTCCTCTTCTCCCTGAAATCTGTATGTGTCCCTGCCTACTCCTACTCCTTTGATATCTGCTTGGTTTGCCTTCTTCACTCCTCATGAATTTTTCTTGATTCAGTTTGTATATTTACTGTTCGGTATATATTCATTGTATATAACTGTTGAATTTATTGTATATAACTACTGTACTTTTGTTATCTTGCTCCAGTATTTTATGTGCTCTCACTTCTATGTATTGTGAGTGTTTTATTGTATTTATCAATTTTTGTACCCTATGTGCACTGTTTTCATGTTATGTGACATTGCCCAGGTCCACCTTGTAAATGAGTTGCTACTCAATGGTGTCTTGCCTAGTAAAATACAGATTGATTATTAGTTCCCTGACTAGGTTCAAGGTTAAATTTAAAAGTTATTTATTATCTGTTGAAGTATGTAATTGTTTTGATTGTATGTAAATTGTTTGTTCTGTTTTTTTGTTTATTGTCTGGGTCAGACCTGAAAAAGGGCTTTGGCCAGTGTCTTTACCCTGTTAATGAATTTAAAATTAAAAAAAGAAAAATAAATTGATTGATTGATTCTGATTGCTAAGAGAGTCTCACCTTGGTATAATTAATATTACAAAATGGCAAGAAGAATCTCTGGGCTCTAATTGGTCAGTCTGAGAATTTTGGAAAGATTGGTCAGGTGGTTACATGAAAATGCCATTTTACATGAATCTCAAAATGGCTTTAGGAAAGTGAGATCTACAACTCAGCACTGTTATACACTAAAACATCTAATATGGAAGTATATAAATGTTAAAAAAAATATCCTGCTGTCTTGTTGATTTTTATCAGTATTCAATAGCATAGGTAGGGTAATGCTTTGGAGTAAAATACAAAAACTAGGCATAAATTCAGAACTCTTAGATATATTAATACGATTACATTACCATACATAGGGCATGGTCGAATATGATCAGCATGGACATACGACTCCAACCTTTCATACAAATCTCGGGTTCCACCAAGGATGCGTGTTGGCCCCAACCCTTTTTAATCTTTATATAAATGAGATCCTCATAGAATTTAAAAATCCTTTATTTCATGCACCTAAGATACGAAATACCAGTGTAGATTGTTTGGCATATGCTGATCTAGTATTGATCTCAACCTCTGTTCTAGGACTCCAGAGGAAATTAATATATTTTTCAGAATTATGCACAAAACATAAACTAAAAATAAATATGACAAAAACAAAATTGTTAATCTTTGGTGATAAAAACAGAAACCCCTCGATGATTTGGATCAATAAAGAAAAGGTAGAATTGGTTAAATACTATGATTCTCTGGGCGTAAGGTTCAGTCAGAACCTTAGCTGGAAAAATCATGTTGATCAAATTCTTACAAAATCTAAGAGTGCTTTCAATGCATTCAAAATATTTAATTAAAAAATGGGACAAACATCAGTTAAAGGAGTATTGAAGGTCTTAGATACAAAAATAAAATCCAGCATACTTTACGCGGCAGAAATCTGGGGAATGACAGAATTGAATAAATTAGAAATAATTTGTAATAAGATCAAATGATATAGTCTTCTGGTACCACAGTAAATACCAGCAGAAATATTAAATCTGGAATTGGGACAATATTCTCTTTCCACATTGGTAAGGGAAAAAAAGATTTTGTCATTCCTAAAATTATTTTTACTTGAAGAAGATAGATTCCCTAGGCAATGCCTCAAGGAGGAGATAAAATACACAGCCATTGGTAGGGTTTTCCTACCCTTGAGGTGTTCCAGAGGTTTCTCTTCCCAAATGGATTAGGACATACCTTGTGGCACATCTGTGTACATCCATGGAAAGAGATAGTTGAGATTGTCAAAACCGGATTAAGGGACCATGACATAACAAATATGCAAATGAAATTAAAGAACTTCAAATTATTTAGGTGGTATAAACAAATAAAACTCACACATGGATTAGAACCATATCTAGTAAAACTAACACATTTTAAGGATAGGAGAACAATTGCAAAGTTTAGGTTTGAAACATATACATCTAATTATGGCTACTTTAAAAAAAAAGACAGAACATAAAAGATTCCCCTTCTGCAAATGTGGCAGATCATTGGAAGATGACTTAAAACATGTATTTTTGATATGCCCATTATGTAATGGGCTACGCTCCGAATGGCTGGGTGAAATCATGGCTGATCTCGACCTCCCTCCTGAAGAACTAGTGAAATATCTATTGAATGTGAAAGAAATACACATTTTGGAAAAACTGGCACACTTTCTACAATCTACAGTACATATTTATAATGGTAAATGCACTTTATAACTGCTGTCTTACCTTTGAATTGACTATATGGTATTTTGTATGTATTATAGAAATGTCTGATATTTTAAAAATATATTATTTTAATGTATATTATTTGCTTTTTGTATATTGTAATGACATTGTGTTGAACAATAAAACCTTTTTGAACTTTGGTCAATCCAGGGCTAGACCCCTGCCTTGTGAGCTCAAACAAGGCTGAGAGGAGCCTGGGTTCATATTTTACAGATTGAGGGGTTCATATCCAGATATTTTTAGTTTGTACAGTGCCTCCAACCAAAGTATAAAGTTAAGTGGGCCTTGTGTCAGAGCAGTACAACCCGCTGGGATACAGTACCTCCCCAGAGTATCCCCTTACACATGAAGAATCATACTAAAATCTTAGAATCTCTGAGGGAGTTGAGTAGGAGGGGTCAAAGGTTAGAGAGATGCTGGCGGAGGTATGGCTGGTGGAGAACAAACTTTTATTGATGGTCCATTATAGGGACTATCAGTCTACAATCTCCTGTAAGAAGGCAGAATTCCTGTCCAGGGAGATTGCGGCAGCAGGAAACAGACCAGCTCAGCTATTCTGCACTGACAATAGGCTGTGTAATCCAGCCTGCCTGCAGTCCAGGGGAGCTTTATCACATTCAAAATGTGAAGAGTTTGTTCATTTATTTGCTGAGAAGATTGCCTCTATGAGATCAGAGACCTCGTCAGTGTCTTCTAATGGGCATTGCAGTGAGGAGCATGTGATCACAGGCACTCTGTCTGGTCTGACTTTGACCAGGTAGCGGTAGTAGATGTTGTGACAGTCTTCCAGGAGATGTGGGCTACTTGCTTTAGTTTGAACCAAGGACCAGCGCACCTCCTTGTGGGGTGTGTTGAGGTCATTGGCCCGGCCTTAGCCAAGATAGTCTGATGTTCTTTGATGTCAGGGGTTTTTCCTGAGCTCCTGAAAGAGGCAGTCATTAGGCCCCCTCCTTAAAAAAACATCATTAGATGCGGACTTTCTGGAAAACTACAGGCCAGTCTCTAACCTTCGCTTTGTGGGGAAGGTTATTGAGAAGGTGGTGGCAGATCAACTGGAGACCCATTTAACAGCTCATGACACCTATGAGTCTCTCCAGTCTGGTTTAAGGCAAAGACGTAACACTGAGACCGCCCTAGTTCAGGTGCTTAATGATCTCCTGGTGGTGAGAGATTGAAGGGGACGTTCCATCCTTGTTCTCCTTGATCTGTCAGTGGCATTCAACACCGTGGACCATGGGTACTGTTGGAGCATCTGCGGGTATGCTGTGGGCTAGGGGGAACAGTCCACATCTGATTTAAATCTTACCTCACAGGTAGATCGCAACATGTGATGTCTGAGGTATATTCCTCAGCCCCCATGCCTCTACCTTGTGGGGTCCCGCAGGGCTCCATTTTGTCCCCTATGTTGTTTGAGGTGTACATGCTGCCACTTGGGGACATTATAAGGTGGTATGGGCTGAGTTTTCACTGCTATGCAGATGATACTCGACTCTACATATCCTTTGCAACTGACAGCAGGAGTCGGTTTTGGTGCTCAACAACTGCCTTAATGAAATTCAGGACTGGATGAGGGTGAACTGGTTGAAGCTGAATCCAGATAAGACAGAGGTTCTAATGCTGGAACCTGGTCGCTGGAAGAAAGGAAAGCAATCAAGTCGAGTCTCGGAGCTAAGGCTTGGGGACTCCCAGTTGCTCACCTCTGATCAGGTGAGGAACCTTGGCATGGTTGACTGTGGGTTGACGCTGAAATCTCAGGTGCCTGCCATGGTCAAGACTTCTTTCAGCCATCATAGAAACATTGCCAAGGAGAAACACCTGATCCCCCCCCCCGGCAGATCTGCCAGCATTGGTTCACACCTTTGTGACCTCACGCTTTGATTACTGTAATGCTGTATACCTGGGTCTGGCAGGGGTGGATCTGCACCACTTACAGCTGGCACAGAATGCTGCGGCAAGGCTGTTGACCGGTCTACCAAGATCGTGTCACATGTTACTCTTGTTCTGCACTGTCTGCACTGGCTGCCAGTTAGGTGGTGGATCGCCTTCAGGGTCTGTTTGCTGACCTATAAAGCCCTGCACAGCCAGGGGCCCCGGTTACCTGCAAGACCTCCTGATTCCCTACCACTCCGTTCACCCCCTATGCTGGGCGAGGGCTTATTGGAAGTTCCTAAAATTCATCTAAAATCTTCAGGGGCATGCACATTCTCATTTGCTGCCCCAGTCCTTTGAAACTCCCTCCCTTGTCCATTATGTGATAGTTCAACTGCTGAAATTTTTAAAAGGGAGCTGAAGTCCTTCTTATTTAACCAAGCTTTTGTAGATCCCTAATCGAATTTATTTATGTGATGACTGTACTGCCTGTTTTATTTATTTTAAACACTGTTTTATTGTAAAGTGCACTGAAACAAAATGAGAAGTGCGCTATAACAAAGTTTGATTTGATTTGAAGTAAACAAAAAGGCAGTTAATGACTTGCTACTAATAATATGCTCACAAAGCAAAATTGAAAATAACAATAAAGTATTTATTGGAGGATATTCACAAGTGACGAGGGAATGCAATGCAAAACTCTTTTTTCATTTCTCATGAATTTTGGTGAACCAGGGTTGAAGTTAGGTGACTGACTTGGCTCAGCCTATAAACAATTTAAAACAGTAGTGCCCACCCCCAACAGACAATGCAGTACAGTGGCAATGCAAGTACTGTAAATCTTTGGTATTACCAACCCACCTGTACTAGGGGGCACTACCTACTTCCCCACTACCAATTTAAACCCTCTTTAAACCTTTTGAGAGCTCCTGTGCTACACTGGGTACTCAACTGGAGAAACGGTGCAGGTTCGAGAAATTGCAGCTGGTTGACCTGTAGTGATGCACTTTAAAACAGAATAAAACACTTTTGTTAAACCCATACCCCACAGGCCATGCAACTGCTAAAATTGCAAACCTCAAAGTTAGGTATTTGTGGATCCTGGCCCAATGGCCAAAGGTATAGCTTTGGTGACAAACTTAATACACAATCCCAGTTGCATGAGAAGACCTGACCATACTCACAGTTCTGATGTTATCAGCTTCCTTGACAGCTTGGTCTCATTTTCTTCCTGCTCTCTGCAGGTGCAGGTTCTCTCGAGCAGTTGATCAGTTGTTCATACGGGGGGTCAGCTCAACAAAGCAGGTCTCAGGTGCTTCTGGATGTGGATCGGGCTTTCGGCTCTAGCATTCTTCTGGACCTCTCTGGCTTCTCTTTCCTTCTGCTCCACAAGACAGACCAATCTAGGGATCAGGGGCAGCACACCACACACACACACATATCTAGGCTTCTGGACCCTAGTGTGGTAAGCTAGCCAGTGCCTAGCAGTAGCACTGGCCAGCCATTTCCCTGGCTGTCTGCACTCTCGATGCAGGCTTTCACACAATAGAACTCACACACAGTCTCCGGCCATACTGCAGGCTGGCAGCTGTGACACAGTTACTGGATCAGCACGCTTTTACCTCCTTTCATAGGAAAGGCAAGAACAGTCTTTTTCTCCACAAGGTGTCATTCTGACATGTTTCGCAAATACTCTGTTCAGTCTCTGTACTTTGCAGGTTATAGAAACCTTGAAGTCACCTCCTGATGGATGGCTGTAGAAGCCCAATGCAGGTGTCCCTCAGTAGCTTTGGTCAGCAACACAAGCCCTCCTCACACTGTGAATGCTCACTGCTGACTTTCTGGTTCTGGGACTGCCCTTTAGACTTTCTCTGGGCAAAAGCAGCTTCCGATTGGTACAAAGGACTGTCAGTCATCAGAATTACTTTGTAGAGTGTTCAATTGATGCCGTATTGATGGAGTGAAAGGTCACCAAGAAAGCAGCACAGCAATTGTCCTAGCAAGTTCATGGTGTCACATGTCCAGATCCCTGGCCTCTGATTGGCTAGAAGCGAGGTCAGGGGTCAGCAAGATGGTGGCTCCCATAACAAAGAAGGAGCATAGACTTCAAACAAAGTTTGCATTGTGGGCTCCTTCTCTGCTTTTATTTTCACTGACCCCCTGATTCTGTTAATGTTGTTGTGCCCTGCTATCCAGTTTAATCTTTGAGTCCATTGCAGGTTACCCCACCCTGTCGGAAGCTCTGTGGTGCTTTCTCCCTCCAGACAGGGTGGGTCCCCTCATTAGGAGTGTCCAAGAGCTGTGCTAATAGTTAACTGCCTCAATCACTAAACACATGTGACTGTCCTCCCCCCTCCTAATGTCCTAGTGCTCCAAGCTTCAGGATGCCAAACTGAAGTCCCTGGGGCCAGAGTACACTAGATGGGCAACAGTCCCTACTGTCCATGAGAGGGAGCAGTGAAGAGCCTAGTTGACTTCCGTTTTGGCCATGTGTTGCAGTGGTTTCAGTTAGTGTGGTCAAGCACGCTGAGTGCAGAAGTCAGCAAAACAGCTAGATAGCTGCAACAAATACACAGCACACACCTCCAGTCCTCGCATGGGCTGGGGGCCAGAGAGAGCACAGATGGCAGACAGTTCGCTCAGGAGCAAAGGTAAGTCCCACTTTTTGGGAAGGTTATAACACATCAAACAGTGGCCCTTCTTAGACTATTGACTTCCAAAATATATGATCTAGGAACTATTTTAACTTCCACATAACATGGACTTACTTTGCAACTTGGAACCATGGACATTCATTACTTCTAGTTCCAAAGAAAATAAATGGAGCTACTGTCTGTCAACTGCACATTTACACCTTAAACTTTTAGGTACCAGTAATATTTCACATGCTTGAGGAAGCTTTCTTTTGATTTTTTTTATTATACTTACAATATCTGTATGTTCCTTCAAAGGAAACCAGGGAAAACATTAGGGCTGCCAGTTTAGCGTTTGCATTTATACAGTAATAGTCCTGCTTTTGAAATTGCATGTCTGCTGTCCCAGCTATAGATTCTATGTTTAGGCAAACCTGTCTCGCAGCATTATTTTCCCCTGTGGACATCACCACGTCATCACCTAGTCTAGTGGCTAGAGAACACCTGCTTGGGAAAGAGGAAGTCACAGGTTCTGGCACCACCAAAGCCAAATACTGCTTGTGTCTCCTTGAGCAAGTCACTTCACCTGCTAGTACTCCAGTGCACCCAGACAAAGAAATCAGTAGCAGCAGGACCCTTCGGGAAATGCAATGTTAAATCTCAGGTGAGCTATGCTGAATAAATAAGTTATCAACAAAAAAAGGCCCAACAGATAACAGTGAAGCAGACTTGTGCTCAGATACAGGCTACCTAAGCCATCATTCTCCACTGTTTCTCACTAAAGGCCCAATTTAGAGACAGGCCAACTTATGCACAGTATTCACATTGTAAGCCTGTGCAGCTCTGCTGCCCCATGCTGCCTAGTTTGTGTTTGCATGCCACATCCTCTGAGCTCCCTCCTCTGCCATCACAGAGCTTCTTATGATGAAGGAATTGGTAACATGAACAGAGCTTGCTTCAGAATCGGGTCGGCTGTCCAGTGGCTACCCTGCTCCAGGTAAGAACATGGACTTGTAAGATGCTGCTGTCTGCTTAGCACTGCGGCATTCTCAGGTTTGGCACCACTGTGTTATGTACCAGCTAGATATTAATTCAGAATTCATTCTGTAAATTATTGGACACAATAAAAACACATTGAGTATAAATTGTCCTTTAAAAAAATATGTATTTTAATTTTTTTATTACATAATGTTTCATTGATTGACGTAATGGATGCAATCATGTTCTATTTCAGTAAGTTCAATTATATCATACACAAGAGTTAATTTTAATGGTGCAAGCTTCCATGTGCTCCTTGTATATATAGGGTTATCTGCACAGGACATTGGTGATGCTCTATAACCCTTTAAACCAGGGTTTCTCAAATGGTGAGGCCAGCCTACCAGGGGAGGCCCCAACCTGTTCCAGGGGAAGCTCAAGCAAGCCTTAAAATGTACTATATTTAAATGTCAGGTTTTGGATGCTTTGTGTGATAGGATGCAACAAACTAAAGTGAATAATGGCATGTGAATTTATGTACAAAATGAGTGACCAGGAAAGTTGCACTCAACAAACACTTGTTTCTTGGTATGACATGGGGGAAAACTGAATGGAGGAAGTACAGTTCTTGGAAACTATGCAAAACAAAATGCAAAATAATACAAGGTACACGGTAACAACTGACCCATTATACTTGCTGCAGAAAAGCACAAATGCAGAGGCTAGGTTGAGAGGTACTAGGAGCAAGAGCAGGACAAAAACAAAATGGTCCCTGAGAAGGTGTTTAAGAACAAGGTAAAACTGACAAAGAAAGCAATCTGATGCATGGAGGTATTGCAATGAGGGGTGCCGTAAACAGGGTCCAAAACCCAGAAGTGTGGAATGAGTAGGCTGACATGGAGAGGGGGTTATACAGATGGAGAATAATAAGTATAATAAAATGAGAATAAACTCAACTACTCAAAGGAGTGTCACTGTATTAACTGTTTACTGTACAAAGTACGATAATTGTTCAAACTATGGGGAGGCCCAAAATTATTTCTATATTGGGGGGGCTCAAGATCTTTTCCAGGTCTTGGGGGAGGCTCACTATGACAGTGTGTGAGAACTACTGCTTTAAACTACCTGTTGTGAACTGTATTATGTGATTTCTACCCACTTGTATGACTCACTTTGTGTACCTTATACCAGCTTACTGTACTCCTCTGTACTATAATCTGTCTTCCTGTATTTCAAAAGTTCTGTCAGTAAACACGGATTTAAAAAAAAAAAAAAAAGACAGTAGTATTCTCTTGTCAGTGGGGGAAACATCAAAGAAATTAATATACTGTGCCACCAAATGATCCCATCCTACCATGCCATTTTGAATGGCTGTAGTACACTGATAGGAGGCCTGTTTGGGGTCCAAAACACTCAGTGAGCTGGTGATGAAGGGGAACATAGGATGTACAGCATGGTTCAAACATGCAGAGCCTCCCTGCTCCCTCTGAGCCTAAACCCAAGTATAGCTAGCTTTGTGGATACTGGTGGAGCACAGCCAAACACCTACTTTCACCCCAACTTGCCTGTCAGTGAAAATCAGCTGGCTGCAGGGCGCAGGTCTGAGGCCTTGAGTGGTGGGTGCATGGGGGTGGGGCTTTGAGGTTGCCACGGGTGTCTACACATGAGTGGAGGAGGCACACCACAGCATTTAGGAGCCTTTCACGCCCACAGAGGTCACTGTGAATTGAGCCGTGAACACCTAATGGGGGTGGCAGTGTAATTAATTTTACTGAGGAAGGGGTACTACATTTTTTTTCTATAGTTTTTCTTTCAGGGTACTGGCTGGCTCTTCAGCACCCACCTGCCTCTCCCACTGGCTACCATCTCCCTCAGGACACACCTGCCTAGATTCCCCCACAGCTTGCCTTCCTGTGATGGGGCCAGGAGAGTGAGGGCCGTCTCTCTCCCCCCACCCACTGAGACTGGCTCCAGATTGAAAAAGGGTCCCGGGGTGATGGTGCAGGCCAGGGACTGATAAGTGGGGTTTTCAGGGTGCACAGCTCTCCCCCTTTCCCATTTTTGGGTTCTCTGCCCCAAGGTCAGCATACTTGCACTGGCATGGGCATACAGCATGATGATGCTACATGTACTCACCAACACCTGCACCCAGCCCTCAGAGATGTGGACACATGCTGTGCCACCTAGCCTTTGCTGGCTGTCAGTCGAGTAGTGGCACACTGTGTCCCCCCTCCCAGAAGGTGAAGAGTTATGTATTGATGCTTGATCCTCCTTCTCCCAACTGGCTCCCAAATGACCTAGATCCATTTCTGAACCCAGGTCGTCAGCATGGCAAGATGTGAGGCACTCAGCACATCAGCCCTTCACACCACTGGGCCAACATACAGGGGCACTGTATTTGACATTGCTGGGGGGTGCTACTGTTGACAGTGCTTGTGGGACTGCTGTAACTGTTGCTATGGGGGGGTATATCCTACACTTGACATTCCTCAATGCATTCTTCTATTTTCTGTCTGTTAGTAACTGAATCTATGTACCTATGTTGCCATGTTCCCTAAAGTACCTACTCTCTGTGTGAATTGTATGTATTTCAACCTTCTTTACCTTACAGGTCTGTTATTTATTGTCCTTGTGACCTTTTCCTGCTGTCCCAGGTTGGCCCTGTAAATGGGCCTTGTGCCTAGTGGGTCTTACTTGATTACCAAAGAATTAGCTACAAAACTATGATTAGCTATGGCATCAAATCGAGGGAGCTTTGTCAGTATGCAACAGGTACTATGCCATTAAAAACAAGCTTGGACCCAGGTTCAGGAACATGCCTGAGTCGTTGGAAGGCCAACTGAGGGAGAAGGATAGAGCATCCTACAGGACGGTCTCCTCTTCAGGGGAGGGAAGGTTGCCACTACCGCATCTTGTGTGATCACAGGTGGTGATGCAGGCAGGAGGGCTGTTCAGGATGGGGAGACGCTGATTAGCTGGATCAGTGCATTGCCACAACTCATAGAAACATAGAAACATAGACTTTGACAGCAGATAAGGATCACTTGGCCCACCCAGTCTGCCCATTTCCCTACCTACTGGATAAGCTGCAGATTCTAGTTAACCAACAGCTCCTGCAACCCCCCACTATAATTGCCTTATGTCTGTCCCATGCATGTTTGAATTCCCACACTGTTTTAGACTCAACGATCTCCTCAGGAAGGCGGTTCCATGTATCCACCACTCTCTCCATGAAAAAATTTTTTCCCACATTACCCCTGAGCCATCCCCCCTCTATCTTTAAATTGTGCCCCCTTGTTCTTACACATCTCTTTTTCTGAAAGATGCTACCCTCCTGGACTTTGTTGATTCCCTTGAGGTACTTGAAAGTTTCTATCATGTCCCCCCATCCCTCCTTTCATCAAGAGTATACATATTAAGCTCTCTCAGTCTCTCTTCATATGGTTTCTGCTGCAGACCCTGCACCATTTTAGTTGCCCTCCTCTGGACTGCTTCCATCCTGTCTATGTCCTTGCGTAGATGAGGTCTCCAAAACTGCACACAGTACTCCAGATGGGGTCTCACCAACTGTCTGTATAGAGGGATAACAACTTCCCTTTTTCTACTTGTGATGCCCCTTCCTATGCATCCCACTTGTGATGCCCCTTCCTATGCATCCCAGTATCCCCATGGCTCTCCTTACCGACTTTTCTCATTGCTTACCCACCTTTAGGTCATCTGATATGACTACCCCCAGGTCCCTTTCCATTTTTGTTGTTGTTAGTACCTCCCCTGCTATTGTGTACTCTTCTTCTGTGTTTTTGTTTCCCAGGTGTATTACTTTGCACTTCTTTGCATTGAATCTAAGTTGCCATATGTCTGACCATTCCTCCAACCTTGCCAAGTCCCTTCTCATCTTTTCTACCCCCTCTTGTGTATCAACTCTGTTACAGATCTTTGTGTCCTCTGCAAAGAGGCATACCTTTCCTCAGACCCTCTGCAATGTCACCTATAAAGATGTTAAAGAGGACTGGACCCAGTACTGAGCCCTGAGGTACTCCACTAGTAACCCCCCTTTCTTCGGAATGTGTTCCATTCACTATTACCTTCTGTGTCCTGTTGTGCAGCCAGTTTGCTACCCAGGCTACCACCCTGGGACCCACTCCCAGGCTGGCTAATTTGATTATTAATCTTTTGTGCGGGACTGTGTCAAATGCCTTGCTAAAGTCTAGGTAGGCCATATCCACAGCCCCTCCCTGGTCTATTACTTTGGTCACCCAGTCAAAGAAATCAATTAGCTTCATCTGACATGACCTTCCTGCTGTAAATCCATGCTGCTTTGGGTCCTGTGCCCCGCTGGCCTCTAGGTACTCAACAATTCTTTCTTTCAGAAGTGATTCCATCATTTTCCCTACCACTGAGGTCAAACTTACAAGTCTGTAGTTTCTCGCTTCTGCTTGCTCCCACTTTTGTGAAGGGAATCACATCTGCCCTCCTCCAGTCCTCAGGTACCACCCCATCCTGCCATGATTTGTTAAAAAGCATGGTCAGTGGTGTCTCTAGGTCCTCCCTTAGTTCTTTTAGGATTCTGGGGTGAATCCCATCAGGCCCCATTGCTTTGTCCACCTTGAGTTTTAGGAGTTCTTTCAGGACTCTTTCTTCTGTGAATGGACTGGTGTCAACCCCTGACCCAGAGTGCTTCTATTGTCTGGTTTAGGTAACTCCTCCTCATCTTCTTTTGTGAATACTGAGCAAAAGTATTCATTCAGTATCTCTGCCTTTTCACTGTCTCCCTCTGCCCACTTCCCCTCTCCTTTATTAATCTTCACTATCCCTCCCTTACCCTTTCTATGCTCCCTAATGTACCTATAAAAGGTTTTATCCCCCTTCTTAACTGAGTTGGCTATTTTTTCCGTGGTTTGGGCCTTTGCTATTCTGACTGCCTTCCCCACTTCTTTCTGCTTTAATTGATACAGTTCCCTGTCGTGCTCCTTCTGTGATTCCTTATACTTTTTGAATGCAGCCTTTTTCTCCTTAACCTTCCCTGCCACCTCTTTTGAGAACCATAGTGATTTTTTACTCTGCTTTGTTTTCTTTATTTGTTTCACACAAAGGTTTGTTGCCTTTATGATGGCAGTTTTGATTTTTCTCCATTGTTCTTCCACCCCTCCTTTTTGGCCATTTGCTAGTGCATTCTTCAGGTATTCACCCATTTTGCCAAACTCAGCCCTTCTAAAGTCCAGTATCCTTGTTTTTGTATGGCTTTTCTCCATGGTTGTGCTCATTGTAAAGCACGCTGTGCAGTGGTCACTTGCTCCCAGATGTCTACTGACTTCAAAACTTGTGATCCTCTCTCCATTTGAGAGTACCAGGGCTAGTGGTCTCCCTCCCAAGTGGGTTCCAACACTAGCTGTCTAAGGCCTGCCCCCTGCAGGGCATCGAGGATGACCCTGCTCTTGGATGTGGCTGCAGTACATGTCATCCAGTTAACATCTGGCATATTCAGTTCCCCCATCAATAGTATCTCCCCTTTTTCAGCCATTTTGAGAATGTCCTCTATCATTTTCTTGTCCATTTCCTCCCCTTGAGACAGGGGTCTGTATACAACCCCTGTGCAGATTGTGGTGCCATTCCCTGACTCAAGGTGACCCAGAGTGCCTCTTGTCCTCTCCCTTTACTTTTTAGTTCTGTAGCTTTGATCCCTTCCCTTATGTACAGAGCTACTCCACCTCCTCTTTTACCTTCCCTGTCCCTTCTGTAGATTGTGTACCCTGGTATGTTGACATCCCAGTCATGGTTCTCTGTGTACCATGTTTCTGTGACTGCCACAATATGTTCATCTTCCATTAGGGCTACTAGCTCAGGAAGCTTGTTTCCCAGACTACGGGCATTGCTACTCATTGCCCTCCATTTAATGTTGGCATTATCCTTTTTTCCCCATCCCTGCTCTTATTGCCCTTGTCTATTTTTCCATTTACCCCTGTCCTGCCCTGTGTTGAGCTCTGTTCCTCAGTGTTTACCTTACTACCTGCCATGTTTTGTAGGGGGGAGGCTTGAAATTTCCTACCTTTTATCAGCACCTCCCCCCTTGGCTAGTTTAAAAGCTTGCCAAGGAAGCATTTAAACCTGTCACCTAGAAGCTTGGTTCCCTTCGTGGATAGATGCAGACCATCATGCCAGTATAGACCTTTATATCTCCAGGTGGACTCCCAGTCCCCAATGAAGCCAAAGCCCTGTGCTCTGCACCAGTTTTGCGACCATTCATTAAACTGCATGGTGTGCAGTACCCTAGCCTCACTCCTGCCATGGACTGGCAGCACCTCTGAGAAGGTTACCGTGCTTGCTACCCGTTGAGACCCCTCCCCAACTCCACAAATTAATTCTGCACTGCGCTGATCCCATGGCTAGCTAGGTCATTTGTCCCAAGGTGGACAATGATATCTAGTTCCCTCTCCTGTGATGCTGCTTCTGCAATCCTGAGGATTCACTTCCTGTCCCTCCAAGCCATGGCACCAAGCAGGCACCTTACTTCCTTCTCCTCTCCCTTCCCCAGTTTGGCCCCCCCTAACAATTGAGTCCCCTATCAGAAGCTGTTTTCTTCCCATGTGGTGTCCCTTGTCACCCTTTTGTGGGTCTCCCTTGTGGATGTCCTCAGCATTCTTCTGGGTCTCCACTGAGGGTGCCATCATAGAGGAACCTTGCTCTGCCAGAATGGCATATGATTTGTGTAGAGGTACAACTAGGCAGCTTCGCCTCTGGTCCACCACCCGCACCCTCCCAGAACCCACTGTGGTCCAACTGCTCTTCATACTTGGCAACCACTGAGGCAGTGGTTGTGGCAGTGGTGCTCTTTGGGTGGGGGAGGCCTCCTTAGTCCTTGCTAGTTCAGCCTGGAGGTGGGCAACCTCCTCCCTCAGAGCTGACAGTTGCCTGCAAATAGGACAGCAATGCAGTTTCCAGAATGTCTGCTGGAAAACTGCTGCCCCACAGCCAGTGCATTGCACCACTCCCACATGTCCCTCTCCCTTATAATATACAATATGTAATATATATATATATATATATATATATATATATATATATATATATATTTATTATTATTATTATTATTTGTGGTGTGTACCTACCCTTTATGCACTGTGCTGGGTTATTAAGAATATGACAGTTCTGCCCCAAGACCTGTTGAGGAAGTGATGTCAGAACTTTGGCTATAAAGGAAATGCCACGCCTGGGGGTGTGGGGTGTGGGAAGGGTGGGGGGGTAGTCCACAGCCACTGGTGACTGTTAGAAACAATCAAATACACAACTGCTCCACCACCCTGGTGAGAACTGCCCTTTATAGTAATTCAACTAACACCACAATTTACTAGACCACTGCTCCTACACAAACCACTCTACTGAGTCCAGGAATAAAAATGAACTCACTCCTCAGCCAGCAGGACACTTTTAAAATGTTGCAAAAATATCCTTCCAAATCCTAGGTCTCAACCCCAGCAATCAAGCAAATTAATTTGTATCTCACTCCCTCTGGTTATAAAATTGCTACACTTTTAATGGAATCCTGCAATTCTCTGCTTAATGCCAATAAGGAAAAAAAGTGAAACTTTTTGTAGAAAGCGTACCTCCCCTTCTTAACAAGTCCCCAACAATATTATGCCTTACCAGGTTTCCAGGTCCCAAATGGAGTTATAGTTTGTTCTTTGCAGTGTAGCAAGGTTCTCAGCTTCCAACAGACAAATCAAAGTCAGTCTGACTGGCTTCTAACTGTGAAGGATGCCTAAGACAGCACAGTGATGAAACCCCACCCAGAGCCAATTGATTGACTAGTGACACCTGTGATGTAAGCAGGCCTTTCAATGTAGGCACTCTGCTATGTCTGATTCCAATACACAAAACCTTTCAGTGAAACCAGGGATAAAAACTTAACTTCTCAGCCAGCAGGGCACTTTTAAAATGTTGCAAAAATATCCTTCCAAATCCTAGGTCTGAACCCCAGCAATCAAATAAATTCAGTTGTATCTCACTCCCTCTGGTTATAAAATTGCTACACTTTTAATGGAATCCTGCAATTCTCTGCTTAATGCCAATAAGGAAAAAAAATGAAATTTTTTGTAGAAAGCGTAGCTCCCCTTCTTAACAAGTCCCCAACAATATTATGCCTTACCAGGTTTCCAGGTCCTAAATGGAGTTATAGTTTGTTCTTTACAGTGTAGCAAGGTTCTCAGCTTCCAACAGACAAATCAAAGTCAGTCTGACTGGCTTCTAACTCACTGTGTGAACACCCATTCTCAGCCCTGCCTGGCATCTCCGAGGGAATTTGGAGGAAGCATGGAGGAGAAAATGTCTGACGGCATTTCAGGATGAAGCACCACTGGTACTTTCAGGTTCCAACCCGCCAAGTGTCTGCCTGTGCCCCCCCCAGAACTGAATTGTTTGCTGGAGAGCCTGGCAAACTCCCCACTGTTCCATCTTGGAAGGGGAATTCTGAGGTAAGAGGGGGCAGGGTAAGTGGCAGAGAAGGCATGGGTGGGTCTAGTAGGTCGCCAGGGAAAGGTGCAGATGGGGGCATCTGCAGGAAGGGTGGCGAAATATATAACAGAAAAAGAAAACAAAGTCAGGTCAGAGCCAGAATGGCTGCTAATGTGTTAACCTGATAAGCAATATAGAATTATTGTTGAATCACAATAACATAGAAACACAGACTTTGTTGGCAGAAAAGGATTGTTTTGCCTGCCCAGGTGTTCCCTGACTAATGTGTCTCTGTAGATCCTCACTGGCCTCTTGCAATCTCCTCCTCTTCTCTGCCTGTTTTCTAATAGACCCCTATGTCCATACTGAGCATGTTTGAAGCCCCCCACTGTTCTTGCTTCCACCATGTCTGCTAGCAATCTGTTCCAGGTGTCTACCACCCTTTCAATAAATAAATATTTCTAGACATCTCTCTTACACTCCCCCCCAGCTTCATTGCATCCCCCTTATCCTGGTGCTCCTCATTTGAAAGATACTTCCCTCCTACACCCTGTTCACCTCTGTGAGGTACTTGTAGATTTCTAACACGTCCCCTCTCATTGTCCTCTGACAATATTAATCAAAGACAGAAGAAGGCAAAGGTTCATTACACGCCCCCCCCCCTTAGTAACTGAAAAGGAAAGAGTGGAGTCGGGTTCTATGATGATATCACAGTTTGGGAGTGTGCTGGTCCCTAGTAGGTGAGCATGTATAATCCAGCAGTAAATGACTAGCACAGTGACAACGTGGAACAACACAAAAAAAATACTATAACCACTGAGACACGTTATGTAGAGCCACTAGTGGCTACATAATAACATGTAAATGGCCCCTTAGGGCTGTGCATACCATACAGTACATGGTCTTTAGCATGCTAACTGCTTAATATGGTGCTCTGAAGGGACTGCACTTTTCCATTTGGGACAAGGTATCTCCTTTTACTAATGGGAGCCTTTTGCCTGCAGGGGGTTCTGTGATAATGATGCACTTATGCACTACACATGGCGCTTGTTATAGTTGGGTCTGGACAACCTAGAAGACCTCCTGCTCCCATTTACTCTGGTTCAGTTGCACAGCTCACCAGATAAGAACTGCTAGGGTTCCCAGTGCCCATTTAAATTCTTCAGACGAAAGGGCTTTTTCATGGCTGCCCCACTCGTGTCAAATGCCTTACCCAATCAGGTTTGTCAGATCTCTTCTGATAGAATGACATGCACCAAGGACTCCAGCACAAGCCTGATGTCATGCATCCTAAGGGCCTTAACCTTCCTTGGTCTGCTGTGATGGTGGTGTCTGAGTAAGGCCCAGGTAACAAGCAAACATTATTACTAACGGCACTTTCCCTCCACAGGATCATCACAGGAATCCAGCCTGCTTTGCTCAGACTTAGTGTTCCTTCACTGAAACTTTTTCTTTCCCTTTGTGTTTCCCTTTCCTAAAGGTATTATTGACAGTGGAAAAAATGGTAGCTCATCCTTCTCCAGCAAGATGGCCTTCTATACTATAGCACCAGCATGCAAATATCCTGGACATGTTATCCAATCAGTGATGTGCTGGAGCGGGCTCGCACAGGCTCACTTGAGCCAGTAGTTAATGCTCTAAACTGTTTTACCAGCTCGCATGAGCCTGTGGTTAGCCCAGCAGCATACTTTGAGAAGTAAAAGCACTTATTTAATAGTTACACTCTGGCTTTTTTTAAGGTGGCTGTCACTGACTGTCTTGATATCTTCATCCTTGTGACATCTGGGTGTTACTACTCCGGGATGGTGATGTCAGGATCTGGTTGGGTAAGAGAGAGACTAGCAGTAGCAAACAAGAGCCATCCCAGTAGCTGGCACAGCTGCAGTGTTGTGTTTGGACTGAGGTGGGTTAACTTGAATTACAGAGCAAGGGCACTGATTTTTATTGGATTCATGAGACAGATGCCTTGGGTCGCAGCCCTGGCCAGCTTCATCAGGATGCCCCCCTCCAACTGGTTGTCCCAGCTGCACTTACCCCCTTCCTTGCCCTGTGCTCACACACTGCCACCCCCTGTGCTGGCCAATCCTGTCCAGATTCTCAGTGCAGTGATAATCCCGGCCCCACCCATCATCCAATAATCGGGGATACTATGCCCTTGAGTAAGTGGGAGTCCGTATTTGCTGCCTGGTGCCAACACCATCACTGCTGCACAAAGTTTAAATTAAAACTTTTGTTGGTTGCAAGCTTGACGTGTACAACAGTAACCCAGATCATCATCACTGGCAAAAGCGAGCAAAATCATTTGGTTGTTGTGGAATTGTTGGTCACCATCAGAGAGAGGACTGGATCCCCTGAAAATGATTTTTTTTTTCTGATAGCATCCTGCCCAGGGAGAGAAGTACAGCCACTGAAGTGGCATAAAATGGAGGGAGAGAGGACAGCTGAGTTGTTCACAGTAACCCCCCACCACCACCACCACAACAGACAGTCCAGGAAGGCTAACTCAGACCTCCTAATAACTCAGTAGCACACTATTAGTAAACAAGGTAAAGTAAATCAAACAGTTTGGTCTGTTTTGTCAAAAAGGCACCAGGTCTGAGGGAAACGTTTAACCTGGCAGATGGCTGTGTATTATATGACCTAACATGGGAAGGCACTGAGGCTGTGCTTTTAGTTTTATATTTTCTTGTGGGTTGCTGATCAAACCAAAAGAGTGTCACACTGATTTCTGATACTACTGCAGAATAATAGCACAACGTGAACTGAATGTGTCTTCAAATTTGGACGAAGCATCACAGTCTGTGACAAACATTTAAAGATTTATTTATTTGTATACATCAGAGTACCTTTGAGCTATGCACTAATTTTAAAAGGTTCCACATCAAGTGTTGTAAAGAAACACATTTGTATACAGGCAGCATAATGCTCATTTGTCAATACATTCATTACTTTGGTTACAGGCAGCTTATGTGAGCATTTGTCAGAGCAATAATAAACAAGTGTACAATACAGGGTTTTAACACATCAGTAGATTACAATATCTACCATTAGGTTAGGAGGAGGAGGGAGACAGGGTGTAAGGGGCTATGGAGTTGGGAAGGGGATGAGTAGAGCAAGATAGTTCAGGCTGAGGTTAGGGTTAGGATAGGCATCTGCATGCAGAATCTTGGGAGAGTTCCTTCTCGAGCATCCTCCTGAACATCCTCTTGAATGGAGACATTTGAGGTAGCACTGAGATGGAGGTGGGAAGGTTGTTTAGCCAGTGTACAGCTTGGTAAGGAAAAGCTTGTTGTCCCTGGTTGGTTCTATGTTTAGGGACTATCATCGCATGTCTTGCCATGCTCCTGGTGGTATACTGGTTATGAACTGGGCGGAAGAGTGAGGCCACGGTGGGGGGAGCCCAGATGTAATCATTTTAAGATTTGCAGTTTGCTTGACTGATGTGAATGTTCTGGTATGATGAGAGAGCACTGAGGTTATGCTAAGCAACATCTGAACAAATGCAGCAGTTGGGCCCTACAGAATTACTATGCTCTAATTGATTGCCTGGTGACAGCTGCTGCACACTAGAGGTCTTGGCATGGTCTAAGAAGGGGACCAGTTTAGGTAGGAAGTGTGACTCTCAATAAGTCATATAAGCCTTAACAAAGTTGCAGCAATCCTTATAATAATGCTCGAACAACAGAAGTGCAGTGGGAGGACTGAGGAAGTCACAGTACAGGAATGTTGGGAGTGGGCACAAGGAAAGTGGGGCAGTGGCTAGGGGTGTCACAGGTGTGTCAGAAGCAAGGGCTTGGAAGGGTGGGTGTAGCTGTTAAAGATCTGCCAGCACATCACTGCATCCAGATTCCAACTGAATATGAGCAACAACACCAGCAGCATCATCAACACCACAAGCTCAAGATGATGGCTGACATGTCCCGACTCATGCAACAAGTACACCTTCCATGTCAGATGCATTGTGAAGGCAGACATCCACTATTCCAGTCTTCTACTCCTTCAGCAACACCATTATTGCCATCTACAATGACATCCCATCAGAAACTCGAGGTTGGGCACCATCAAAAAAACAACACATTGGTGCCTTTGGCTACTGCCAAGGTCTGCTTCTAAATAATATTAATAGGTGGTATTTTAGATCTATCCATTATTACAAGATGAACCCTCGCTGCAAAATTATCCATTCAAAACATGAAAGGAGTTATGTATTACAAACCTTTGCTCAAGTAATAGGGACTGGGGACTAATGGCCTGACTTTGAATATAAAGATAAGGTAGATAACTATATCTACTGTAATAAGGTAAGTGAAATGCTTAAAATATGTGTTACTTAAATATAACAACTGGCTCTGCCTTTTTCCCATAGAGAAACTATGGCATAATTTGCCATTATAAAGGAGCGTTTATAGTGGCAAACACACGCACGATTTCCCTTCCTGTGCGCATGCTCACGCAGCAGCGTGACCAGCCGAGACCGCTCACCGCTTCCGTGTTGCCCAAAACAGAACCACCACAAGAACTCGGCGGTAAGTCCTTTTCTTTTCTTTTCTCCTCCCTTATACCCTGGAAACACACAAAGACCTGAAGAAATGGAAAAAAAAAACAGTTTTAAATACAAAAATTTCAGCACCGGACTAAAAGGACCGACCGTAAGATACACTAAGAGGATACACTGAGAGCTGTTTATTTTATATAATTGCTGACGCAAAAAAGGGAAGCCCAGCAATTATATTAAATAAAAAATGGGTCAGGGTGTCAAATTCAATTTTACACACACCCCTTCTTTGTGGGATGCTTTTCACAAACCCCTGGGGCTTTGCCCTCGGGGTTTATGTAGCATCCCACAACTCGGGTGTGTATAAAATCTCGTTACACACCACGACCCATACTTTATTCTATATTTTGAATCATTTTTAGTATGTTCATGCAACCAAGTGTAACTGCTTAACTGTTCATTGCATGATCAACTCTTTTTTCATTATATTACTTTGATTTTGTTATTTATGCATCTAATCAAGCTTTTTGGTATACTACTAGGATTAGGATTTTCGGATCTTGGAATCAGATGGGTAATTGAGTTGGATTAATAAGAAATCCTAAATAGCCCATTAGGATCAAATTGCAGCAAATCCTAGCACCCCTAATTTGCTGTACGTATAATTTTCCATAATGTCTAGTAGGTATGTATATAGACATGCTCTCATTTATACACATAGCAGCTCAAAAAAAAAATCACAGTCTTCGTGTCCAAACCTATTGCATAAACATATGAACATATGAAAATTGCCAGCAGAAACATGCTTTCATGGTCTATGAAGTCTGCTCGATTGTGCAGCTCAGTCTATTTTACTGGAGCAGCCCCACCCTCTTCTTGCCTCCAAGACCGATCCTCCCCTTCCCCCTTCCCCCATCTCCCTCCTCGCTCCCATTGTCACTCCCATTTTTACCATGTCTCACCCCCCCTTAAAACTTCCCACTGTTTCCAAAGATACCACTTCCTCAAGCAGTTCATTCCACTTTGACACCACCCATTTCATAAAAAGGTGCCTCCTAATTTCTTTTTTAAATCTACCCTCTCCCCACAAGTTTCAGACTGTGGCCCCTTGTGGTCCCCTCCCATTTTAAACTGAAAATGCCCTCCACTCCAACCCTGTTTATACTCTTTAGATACTTGAAGGTTTCTATCATATCACCCCTTTCTGTGCTGTCCTCCAAGGAATACATATTAAGCTCCATTGACCTTTCATCATATGGTTTCCAAACTCCAGGAAATCTTACTGTATTCTGACATATGTAGTATGGTCTCACCATAGGACTGACCGGGAGCTGAAATGTTTAATAGAACTTATGTTAATGGTAGAATGCTAGGCTTGAGCTTGGTTTTCAAACCACTGTCCCTGGAATACATCCTGCAACTGTCAGATTCTTTACTCTGCTTGCCTAAGTAAGACACCTCGGAGAGTTCTCCTTCCTCTTTCTTGAGGATGTTATTTTCTCTTTTTTTTAAAGTACTGATTATTTATTTTCATTTTAAAGCACTGTCCTTGGTATTACAGGTAGATTAGTCTAGCTTTAGTGGTGTTTTGATATGTTTTTTGGTTCCTTGCTGGTTCTTCACAACCGGGAAGAAAGCCAACTTTTGTTTATATTTTCTTAGGTAAATATCTTAAAAAATCAACTTCTCTGAGCCGGTTTCTAATTTACATTTAATTTGTGCTGCAAACCGGGGTAAATCTCGGTTCTTGCTTCGGTCGCTGAATCGACGGCAAAAAAAAAAAAAGAAGTTTGCTGTGTCCGCTGGGCACGCTGAAACTTGGATAAGATAATTTTAGCGTATCCTCTACTTAGTAAATATACACCTTTAATAATGGAAAAAGAACTTAGTAAGTGTATGAAATGTTTGATGTATAGTGAGGGAAAATATGGGAGTGGGTATGTGTGTGCTAATTGCCATCTGATTACTACTCTTGAAGCAGAGATAGTGTTTCTGCTTAATATTAAACCAGTTTCTACTGATTTTAGGGAATTGGAAAGTTACATTGATCTTGTGGATGAACAACTTCATTCTAATGAACAATTTCCTCCACATTTAGGTAGCATTTCTATGCCTCCTGATGAGGAGACAATTGTAACGACTAGTACTAGTATACCTGTTGTCTCTGCCCCCTCTTATAAGTTGGAGATTATCCGCCATTTTCTCATGATAACAATGACTGGACCATTGACACAAAGCCTCTTAAAAAAAGGAGGGGCAGTCAAATACACAATAGTGCCCCTATTGAAACTCGTAATAGGTTTGAGCAATTGACTGTATCAAATAATGAAGTGCTACATGATTTATCCTGTGCATCACCCTCTGTTGATAATAATGGTTTAAAAACACTTTTCAATCAGGAGTTAATGCCCATGAATATTTGTCCTAGTAAGTCTCAAGCTACCAAATCAATACCTATTAAGTTAATCACTCCAGAGTGTGTTAAACAATCACCTGTTTCTGATTCTTGAACCCCTACTGTCTCAAAACAAGTGTTAGTCCTGGGAGATTCAATCATTAAGCACATTGACAGGGCGGTATGCAATAGAGACAAGAGCAACCATACTTGTTCTAGCTTCCGTGGGGCCAGGGTATCTAACATTACCTCCATGATGCATAAAATTTTACAAAATGCGGGGGAAAATCCACTAGTTATCGTACATGCCGGTGTTAATGATATAAACAACACCCCATTTAATCAGTTACAACAGGTCTATGTGGCATTATGTAACCTGTTACTTGATAGGGGATGCTGTGTATGTGTATCTGAAATTCTACCTGTCCCGACAGCAACATCTGCCATGATGCAGAAAATTAAAGCCCTAAATGAATGGCTGAGAAAGTGGTGTTTTAAGCAGGATATACCCTGTGTTACCCACTGGGAATCATTTTCAGATCGTTCTTCCTTGTTTTACTGGGACGGTTTACATCTCAGTCATAGGGGTAATACACTTATGGGGAAAAGTATCACTAAAATCATAAATCATTGTTTAAACTAAAAACAATGGGGGAGAATGGGTCTATTCCCAAGTCTCTGACTACTTATCAAAGTATTATTACAACTAAATGTAAATTCCTAGCTTTGAATGCAAGATATTTAAACCAACTCAAATTAGCAGAACTCAAAGCCAAATGTAAAACTTTAAATATAGGTGTGGTGGGAGTAACTGAAACTTGGTGGGACGCATCCTGAATTTGGACCAGAGAAATTCCAGGTTATAAGTTATATCATAAAAACAGATTAGATAAGCAAGGTGGTGGAGTTTGTATGTACATACGAAATGATATTCCTTCTTTTGAAGTGTGTTCTCCCTTTCCTTTGGAAAGTATATGGGTTAAAATCTTATTGAAGGAGCAGTCCTATATAACTATTGGTAACATCTATCGACTCCATCTGCAAATTCAGATTACACAACTGATATGTTTAAAGAAATTACACATTTTCAGAATCTCAAGATACTGTAATATTTGGTGGCTTTAACCTCCCTCATATTAACTGGGACTCATTCTCAGGACAGTCCTATGCCGAGAAAGGACTAATAGATGTGGTAGTTAGTACTGGATTACAACAACTTGTTACTGAACCCACTCGAGGTCCTAATATTTTGGATCTATTATTCACTAACATAGAGCAACAAATTAGCAATTTACAAATTTGGGATCCACTTGGGACCAGTGATCATTCATCTATTCTTTTTGAAATCCCAACAGTTTAAAACTACACAAAGGAAGTTATACTGTATAAAAAATTATAATAAAGCAAATTTTTCTAAAATCAATGAATACTTACAAAACTTAAACTAGGAATCTAATCTTCTTAATTGTACAACCCTACAAGCTTGGGACTTTTTTAAAAAACATTGTACATTATTTGGAAAATACCTTTATTCCATCTAAGAGGAAATTTTATAATAAAGGCAAAATTCCCACTTGGTTCAACAAGACAATTAAAAATCAGATTAAAATAAAAATTAAACTCTTTAGGAAACTTAAGAATAGTTATGTTCCATTTAAAACTACTCTATTACATAAATACAGACTATCTGTGAAAAAACTTAAAAATTCTATTAAATTGGCAAAAAATAAGCTAGAATTTAAACTAGCTCACATAAAAGACTGTCACAAATCTCTTTTCTCCTATATAAATAGTAAAAAAGGTGTATCAAGGACCATTGGTCCCATTATAACCAATGGCTCTTCTCTATCTGATATAGAAACCTGGAATGTCTTTAATAAGTACTTTTGTTCTGTCTTCTCTCAAAAATCACCTATTAGTACATTTAAAGTTCACCACATATATTATCATAGGTTCTATCCAACTGACATTATACAGGCTATCAAAAAACTAAAAAAAAATATTAGTCCGAGCCCAGACGGTATTCATCCATGCTTTCTGATCGAAACCTCTATAAATATTTTGATACCTTTGTCAATTATCTTCAACAAATCCTTACAAGAAAGCATTGTGCCAAATGATTGGCGTTCAGCAATAGTTACTCTCATATTTAAAAAAGGCAATAGAGGTTCTGTGCAAAATTATCATCCAATTAGCCTGACCTCAGTGGCTGGTAAATTAATGGAACGAGTAATGAAGTCGCTAATAGATCAAGATTGTAAAAAATTAGGAATTTATAATTCAAATCAGCATGGGTTTACTCCCAAGTATTCCTGCACCACCAATCTGATATCTTTTTACAATAATATAAGTACTCTACTAGATGTGGGTATCCCTACTGATCTAATTCTTTTGGACTTTAGTAGAGCTTTCAATAAAGTTTCACATGAAAAACTCATTACTAAAATGCACAATCTAGATTTGTCACCTGATATTGTCAACTGGACTTTAAACTGGTTGACAAATCATTCTCAGAGAGTCAGAATTAATGATATCTTGTCTGATTCGGGTAGTGTGACAAGTGTTGTCCCACAGGAGTCGGTCTTGGGACCAACATTGTTTAATCTCTTTATCAGTGATTTACAAACAGGGCCAAATAACGTCATGGTTAAATTTGCATACGTTACTAAATTGGGTCAAGGTTAATAATCAAGAAAATAGTTCTGCATTAAAGAAGGATTTGGAAAAATTAACACTTTGGGCAAATGAAAATCATATGCAGTTTAATCAAGATAAATGTTTAGTAGTGCATTTCGGTGTAAATAATCCAAAAACAATATATTATATAAACGGACTACCACTTCACTCATCAAATTGTGAAAAAGATTTAGGGATATATGTTAATAATAAACTTACATCAAATGATCACTGTGTTAGAACTGCTTGCATGACCAACAGACTTTTGAAGCAAATAAAATGCACTTTTGTTAATCGTACTGAACAATGCCTTATTCCATTGTATAGGGCATACATTAGACCATATCTAGACTATGGCTCCCCTTTCTGGAATCCAAACCAAAAAAGGGACATAGCAATTCTTGAACAGGTTCAAAGGCGAGTAACTAGAATGATTCCAAGATTAACAAACTTGGATTATCAGAACAGATTAAAAGCTACTGGTCTCTTCTCTCTTCAAACTAGAAGATTAAGAGGTGATATGCTTATGGTTTTTAATTTAATAAATTCACCAGGTCTAATGGAAAAATGTGGTCTAACACTCTTCAAAAGGAGACATGTTCCGAGACTGCATAATAAACAGCTTGAAGTAATAACTTATAAAACCAGCAAAAAGGGAAACTTTTTTCCAATAAGAGCATCCATTGTATGGAACACCTTGCCACAAGAATTGGTAGGGGCAACTAGTGCCACTGTCTTTAAAAACAAATTAGATGTTTGGTTGAGGGATAATAGATAAATAATGTCCCACATAGTGTGGGGAACAGTCTCGATGGGCTCTGGCCTTCTTCTGTGCTTTCATACCAAGTAATACCAAGTAATAAGTCTTTGTTTACAAATGTGTGTATTTGACTCAGAGAAACCCAGTTCAATGTTTTTTTTTTGTTATGTCACAACTCAAGAAAATAACCAGCCCTACAGGTTTTCAGCATTGCACAGAGTGTGGTGAACCAGTTCCTAAAGCTGATCCGCACTTAATTTGTGTTTTCTGCCTAGGGTTTGACCACCTGAATGCAGATTGTGAAACTTGTCAAAACTTTCCCCAGTCAACGCTTGATAGGCGATTGAACCAACTGAGGGAAAAGATGTCAGCTAAGGCTGCTGACCTGGCCTCAGATAAACTGACTCCTTCTCACTCTAAAGAAAAACCCAAGGAACTGGATGAACAGCCCTCTGACAAGGGTGAAGGTTCCCTGGGAGGAAAGCGAACCACAGAGACTGAAACTGAAGTGGCAACATCTGCTAAAATTAAAAAGGAAAAGCACTTGGGGAAGAAACCGCAACCGACAAAACTGCCAGTTCCTACAGCTGAGGAGATTGCTAATTCCATCAGGATGATCCAGTCACTGCAAACTGGTACCTCGGTTCCAATTCCGCGACCTGGTTCACATCGTCTATCGGTTCAAACTTCAGGTCCCTCCTTGGTTCCCAGTTCCTTTGAACATTACCCTGATATTTATGGTGGTGGTGATGATGATGATGATGATGAAGAGAATTTTGGGGAGCCCCCTGAACAGGATGTTTTCCCTGATTTTCAACGCCCTGACTCCCCTGATAAGGGACCTGAGGATTTTACCTCACATTTTGCTTTCATGAAACAGGTGGCACAGACTCTGGACCTCTCCATTCAGGTATCTACAGAGAAGAAGGAGCCAGATTACATGGAAATGATGGATGTACCAGCAACTAAGAGGTTGCTACTACCCATCCATAAGTCCCTAAAGAGACAAGCCACTAGAGTTTTGCAACCCCCCACTTCCATTCCCCCAGTGGACAAGAAGATGGATAAGAAGTACTGGGTGACCAAGGCTGGAGCTGAGTTCCTTTTTAGGCGTCCCAGTCATGATGGGGTGGTGCAGGCTGCTGCATGTGATAAGTCAGGCATTCCTCTGGCATCACACCCACCTGATAAAGATTCTAGGAAAATGGATTCTATGGCCAAGAAGTCTTGCTTGGGTTCTTCTCTGCCCATTAGGCAGATCACTTACATGGCTTATTTTTCCAGATAACAGAAAAGTCTCTGGAATACAGTTTTGGAGATTGCTAAGGCCTGCCCTGATCCCATGGCAGCTGACCTTACTGCGGCTGTGAAAAGGGGCATAGAGACTTCCAAATACCAATTTTGGATGGCAGTGGATGTCAATGGCGTTGCAGCCAGACTGATGGCAACTTCAGTGTCCCTACAGAGATTTGCTTGGCTAAGGGCCACTAATCTATCACAGGACACCCAGCCGAAGGCCTTGGATTTTCCTTGTGAGCCCACATCCCTCTTTGGTAAGCAAACAGAGGCCTACATGAAAAAGATCGATGAGTACAAGGTGACTTACAAGAGTGCTGCTGCTAAGGAAAAGACAGCAACACATCAGAAGTACCAGAGTAAAGGGGGTAGCGATAGAACCCGTTACAGACCTTTCCACCAGATTCAGGCTCTCCCAGCCTATCAGCCACAGAGGGGTACTTCAAAGGTAGGGGCAGAAGGGGCAGCAATTGAGCTGGCCCCAGTTCCCAGCCAAGTACACAAGCAAAGCAGACCCCTCGGGTTGCCTCCCCATTCCCAGTAGGAAGCAAGCTGGCTCACTACCTCCAGGCTTGAAAATCCATCACCACAGACAAGTGGGTCCTGGAAGTAGTGAGCCAGGGTCTTGCTCTCAGCTTCGAGGTCTTACCTAGGCTGAGGGCAAGAGTTTTCAGACCTGCCGCCCCATCAGAAGCAGTTCTATTGGAGGAAGAAGTAGCAAAACTCTTTCAGGAGAAAGCCGCAGAGCCTGTTCCCTTGGTCCAAAAGGGAAAGGGACTCTACTCAAGATACTTCCTAACTCTAAAGAAAACAGGGGATGGCAACTCTTACTGGATCTCAGACATTTAAACAGATATTTGACAAAGCCAAAGTTCAAAATGGTCACTCTGGCTACCATTTTCCCTACACTCAGGCAGGGAGATTGGCTGGCATCCCTGGACTTAAAGGATGCTTACTTCCACATTCCTATTAGGCAGTCCCACAGAAAGTACCTCAAAGTTCAGATTGCCATCAGACCATAACCAGTTCAGAACCTTGCCTTTCGGCCTGACTTCTGCTCCAAGAGTGTTTGCAAAGTGCCTAGAAATAGTGGTAGCACACTTAGGGAGTCAGGGAGTTACAGTCTTCCCATACTTGGATGACTGGCTAGTGGTAGGCCAGTCCCCCCAGCAGGTCAAAGAAGCACTGACCACCACTCAGGATACCCTGCAGTCCTTAGGCTTCCTGGTAAACCAAAAGAAGTCAGTGTTGAGACCAGTTCAGCTCCTGTAATTTATAGGAGCAGAATTGGACACACTAAGAGGAAAGTTATTCCTCCTTCAGGGGAAGGTGGACAGCTTCGTACAGTTGGCCAGCTTCTTCTAGTTGCATATTCCCAGATCAGCAAGGTACTTTCTCTAGCTGTTGGAACACATGGCTGCATCAACAGCAACAGTGTCAGATTCAAGGTTCCAGATGAGGGACATCCAGTTCCATCTCAGATTTCACTGGTCAAAAAGAAGACAATCCCTGTCGAAGATGGTGCCAGTCACAGGAACTCTTCTTCAAGCACTCCAGTGGTGGCAGGAAAAGGACAACCTCAGAGAAGGTGTGCCTTTTCTTCAGCAACCACCAACAGCACTGCTACAATGGATGCCTCCCTCCTAGGATGGGGTGCCTACCTGGGGGAGCACACCGCTCATGGTACTTGGCTCCAGCAGGAGTCTGTGCTTCACATAAATCTACCGGAACTCAGGGCAGTCTATCTAGGCATTCAGTCCTTTGCTTCAGTGCTGCAGGGCAAGGTGGTTCAAGTCAGAACAGGCAATACAACCACAATGTACTACATCAACAAGTAGGGGGGCACGAGGTCATCCCCCTGTGTACAGAGGCCATGAAAGTATGGAATTTGGCTGACTCCCTGGGGATCTCCCTATCAGCAGTTCATCTCCCAGGGAAGGACAATGTCCTCACAGATGCCATCAGCAGGATCAACCAGAATCACCACGAGTGGTCACTAAACAGGCAAACCCTGCAAACTGTGTTCAGAAGGTGGGGCACCCCAGAAGTGGACCTCTTCGCAGCCCCAGACAATCACCAACTGCCACAGTTTTGTTGTAGGCCTCCTGCAGTGGGCACAGTGCCTCTGGATGCAGTACTGTTGGATTGGACAGGGAAGTTTCTGTTTGCTTTCTCTCCATTTCCCCTGTTGCTCAGAGTACTGAACAAGTTCAGGGTTCTGCCAGCGACAATGATCCTCCTAGGTCCAGACTGGGCCAGGCAGCCCTGGTATCCATTGCTCCTAATCCTGTCAGTATCCAGACCAATCTCCCTCTGCAGGAGGCACAACCTACTGACCTCCTCACAGGGCAGGATCCTTTACCCCAATCTCCAGTCCCTCAGGCTCAAGACTTGGGTCTTGAGGAGTTAGAGTATGCTGACCTACACATCTCTGAAGGGGTTCTCAAAGTTTCTAGAAAACCCTCCACTAGAAAAAGTTACACCTCCAAGTGGAAAATATTTACTATTTGGTGCCAGCAAAAACATAGATTGTAGCCAGGCTGGCTTGCCAGTCATTTTGGATTATATGGCACACCTTCATTCCCTCGGCTTCAAGCCATCTACCCTTAAGGTACACCTGTTAGCTTTCTCTGCTTACCTCTCAGTGGGTAAGGGTTCATCTCTGGCTGTTAACCAGGTATTTAGAAAGTTTTTCAAAGGTCTTTTACACTTGCATTCCCCACACAGGGAGCCAATTCCTGCAAGGGACCGCAGTATATGCATTGGCCACCTAATGCAGCCTCTCTTTGAGCCCATGTCTTCAGCAGAGCTTAAATATGTGACATGGAAGACAGTGATCCTGATAGCTATCACCTCAGCCAGGAGAATTAATGAGCTCCAGGCCCTGTCCACACAGCCAAATTACATCTCAGTCCACATGGACAAGGTAATCCTCAGGACTAACAGGAAGTTTCTCCCTAAGATGGTGTTGGACTTTTACCTGAATCAGTCCATCACTTTGCCAGTCTTTTTTGCTGACCATTCCAGTTCAGAGGAATGTAGGCTGCATAGTCTAGATGTCAAGAGGACTATCAGTTACTACTTGGATCATACTAAGAATCATAGGAAGGATAATACTCAGCTTCTCCTGACTTATGGAGAGGTGGGCAAGGGCAAACCTGCCTCGAAGTGGACCACTGTACGATGGATTGTTGCCTGTATTCAATTCTGCTACAGCAAAGTAGGCAAAGAGCCTCCTGTGGCCTTAGGGCCTACTCTACAAGGGGTACTGCTACTTCTATAGCAGCTGCAAGAGATATTCCTTTGTTGGGAATTTGTAAAGCAGCTACCTGGAAAACTGTTCACACATTTGCCAAACACTATGGACTGGATACCCAGGCCAGAAGTGATGCCCGATTCAGTTATCAGTACTGCAGACCCTGTTTCCTAAATAGGTTCTCTGCTCTACTCCAAAGGTACTGCTTGGGTAGTCTGCATATGTCAGAATACAATAATATTTCCTGGGGTTTTGAAGAAAAAATTACCATAGTAATCTTGTTTCTTCCAAGGGAATCTTACTGTATTCTGAGCTCCCACCCTGCCTCCCCCTACTAGAACCTATGGGCACTGCACTACAGCTGTCCATGCTGTTTGAAACTTACAAGTGTTTCTTGACTGGGGCATTTGTGACTTGAGGTTTTTTTTTGAAATTTCTTTTTATCCCCTCCTGGTCTCCCTTGCCATTCCTCCCCTTCAGGCTTACTCAATGCCCCCCAATCCCTCACTGAGTCTGCCCCTAGAGTGCCTCCAGTGACTCCTACCTGCCTCTTCACTCCACGGAGCACCTTGCACAGCGGGGCCTGCCCATGATTACCGACTGGGTGGCTGGAGCAGCCGTCATCCAGGAACACTGTGTTTTTTTTTTCTGTTTCTCCCCTCCATCCCGCTGAGGACGCCGGCTCGGGCGGAACGTGCTTACGCACGCCTGCCAAGTGCCAGATGGTGTCCTCCCCTCCCCGGCTCTGCCCCAATGGAAGCTGCCATTACCCCGAGAGTCTGTGCTTCCACCGGCTCTCCCGGACATCGGGTGTATTAAACACCCTTGGTATCCCTCCCAGAAGGAGGAGAGTATCCGTGGGGATGCTCGATCCTCCTTCCCCCTGCTGACCCCCGGCAACCCGAGTCTGTTCCCGAACCCGGGTTGCAGGTGTGGTGCGAGGTGTGGCGTCCAGCGTCTCAACCCTCAGCACCACCGGGCCGGCCGGTGACTTGAGTTTTAGTGATGCCCACACCTTTAAATAAAAGGGGATTGTTTGTTTTTGGGGGCGTTTGTGTTATTTATTAGGATAGTTTAGATAGCTTGTTATTGTGCATTCTCTGTAAGAATCTAACAGTTGCAGGCTGTATTCCATGGAGAGTAGTTTGAAAACAGAGCTTGAGCCTAGCATTCCATCATTAGCATAGGTTCTATTAACCATTTCAGCTCCGGGACAGTCCTATGGTAAGACCATACTGCATATGTCAGAATACAGTAGGATTCTCTTGGAAGAAACAAGATTACTATGCTAAGTAATTTTTTCTTGTCTCCCATGCCCTGGATCATCTTAGTTGCCCTACGCTGGACCCCCTCAAGTAGCTTTATGTCCTTCTTTAAATAAGGGCACCAGAACTGCACATAGTATTCCAAATGCCATCTAACCAATGACCTGTACAAGGGCAGAATGACTTCCTCACTCCTGGAGGTGATTCCTCTGGAGATGCATCCCAGCATCTTATTTGCTTTGGCTGCTGTTTTTTATAACACTACATAGAGTGTTTCATGTCACCGCTGGCTATCACTCCTTGATCCTTTTCCTCCTTTGAGTTGACACCTGTACCCCCCCAGCCAGTGGTTGGCCCCTGGGTTCCTAGCTCCCAGATTCCAAACCATTTCTCAAGTCTGGCTAGATACTCCCTGAGTTCCTATCTCCCCTCCTCTATGTCCACCCTCTTTTATTTTACTGATAATATGCAGTAAAAAAAAAAAAAACATGACGATTGCTCAACTTTGTCACTGAGTTGTGTCAATGTGGTTTGGGGGTTTTAAATTGTTTCCCCTTTCCAGATCTCTCAGATCCACAGCATTCTGATGATGTAATTCTAGTCGTCAGCATCTACTTCTTTCTGCTCTGAGAAATAAAACAGTGGTGATGGAGGATTTCATCACAATTCCACAGCTGATCTTGCTTGTGTTACAGAGTCCTGGTTGGGCGATGACTCAGGGCAAGTTCTGAAGGCATCTGTCCCACTAGGTTATTCTGTCGTGCATTGGCATTGCCTGAGGAGGGATCACAGAGGCGGCGGGTGGCCATTTGTTTTAAAGCCACTGTTGGACTCACTGCACTCCCCATGGGAACTTTCAGGTCCTCTGAATATGTAGCAGTTAGATGTGCCCCGGGTGTTTATTTTATTTAGATTTTGTTTACCGGGTAAGCCCACTGAGACCAATGGTCCCTTTTTCAGGGGCGACCCAGAATTAGTTACAGAAAGGACACAACAGAACGATAGATACAGTTAGTTACATTTGCAACACCATAGAACAGTGGTAATATTTATACAAGGGTAACAGAAGGGTTCACATAGGTAACACCATAGTACAGTGATAATATTTATATAAGGGAAGCAGAGGGGTTCTCATATAGGCTCCATGTATATGCAGAGTGTTTAGACCTCACATATTATACAGTATGTACATAGGTTCTGCCAGTAATCAGAGTCCACATTTAGCGTTACATGTCAATTCAAAGGGAGAGTACAGAGCAGTGCAGTGAGCCAGGGGACTGGTCGGGGGGTTAACGGTTACATCCGCATAGACTGAGATTGAGAAGATGTACTTTCAGACCATTTTTGAACTGGGAGAGGTGGGTGAGTTAGTCAAGCGAGGTGGTAGGGAGTTCCATAGGTGAGGGCAGCAAATCTGAATGAGCATTTGCCAGGGTTTGAGCGTTCTAGGGATGACGAGGGTGACTTGCAGTTGATCGCAAGGTTCTAGTATGAGTTCTGGGGAAAGAAGTCCTGAGATGAGGAGGGGACTTAGGCAAACAAACTTGAAAGCTAGGCAGGCAACAGGGTAGGCAAGTTTGTGATGGAGAGTGGGCCAGTTTAGCTCCTTTAGGGCCTCACAGTGATGTCTCCTAGGAGAGGAGTTAGTGGCGCAACGGGCCACCGGTTATAGAGTACTGAGAGTTTTTGTATCTGTCTCACGGAGGAACTGCAGAAGAGGAGCCCTATATAGGATGGATGGAAGGAGATTGTAGCAGGCGATTGCACCGGCGGCAATATAGGATAAGGACTTCCCCAGGCGGAAAAGGAGGCCAAGCTTTTGATGGGTGGACCTGGTTATTGAGTCAATATGGAATTGGAAGGTCATTTCTTGGTCTAGATGGACCCCAAGATATTTGAAACTAGACATGACCTCAACTCTTTTTCCTTGGCTGGTATAGATCTGGAGGAACTGGCTTCTGTCAGAACCCAGGCATCTCGGGCCAAACAGTACAGCTTTAGTTTTTTCATCATTGAGCTTAAGGGAGTTTGCGGAGAACCAGGCCTCCAGGGAGGAGAGACTGTCCTGCAGTATAGTTGAGATGACACTAGGTTGGGGGTCACTGTAGTATAGAACAGTGTCATTGGCATATAGAATGAGATTGCTGCTGAGGCTGTTTCCCTCAATACTATTGAGGAAGAGTGAGAAGAGCAGAGGGCCCAGGATTGAGCCCTGAGGTACCCCAGCGGAGACCGATCTAAGACCAGACTGTGCACCCTTCCAGCGGACCTTTTGGGAACGGTCCCTCAGGTAGCTTTCAAACCAGGAGAGTGAGTGGTGATCCAGACCTAAGGTCTGGAGTTTGGAGAGAAGGAGATTATAGTTAACCAAATCAAAGGCCTTAGATAGGTCAATGAAGAGGGCGCCCATTGGGGAACCTTGGTCCATAGAGGAAAGGATGTCCGTAGTAAGTCAGATAAGAGCAGTGTCAGTGCCGTGTCCCTTTCTAAAGCCATGTTGAACATCAGCCATGAGTGAGTGTAGCTCAAGGTAGTCTTGTAGTTGGTTTGAGACTAGCCGTTCCTGAATTTTCCCCAGAGGACTGAGAAGGGAAATCGGTCTATAATTTCCCAATTTGTCTCGGGGTCCACTTTTGTGGACAGGGACAATGGTGGCTACTTTCCACATTTTTGGAACCTTTCCTTCCTGCAGTGACCTATTTATAAGTAAGGTGACTGGATGGGCGATAGAGGGGGCAGCAGCCCTCAGGAGGCGAGGTTCAAGCTGGTCATGCCCTAGCGAGGAAGAAGGGTCAATTTTGCGTAGAGGTAATACTGCCTCTGCCTGTTTGACCAGCTTTAGGTGAAATTGGGGCCGAGTGTGCCCAAGCATCTCCAGAGTATAGGTTAGGCCCATGGGGAACCCGGGGGGGGGGGGAGACCCACTCAGGGTAGAGTAGGAGGCACAGAAAGCCTCAGTCACTATGGTTGGGTCATTAGTCAGGGAGTCCCCCACCATGATGGAGTCCGTTTGGTTGGTTGAGGAGCCCTTGATAAGTAGATTTAGGTGGCCCCAGAATTTTTTTGGGTCCCATAAGTGCCTAGTTTGTAGTTCATTTAAGTATTGAGACTTGCCTTTTTCCGAAGATTTTTTGCATTGGTTTCTCAGCTCTCTGTACTTTTCCCAGTCTGTTGGGCTGCCAGAAGATTTGAAGGTACCTCAAGCTCGGTCCTGGAGGAGCATGGAGTGCTTGAGGCAAGGGCTCAGCCATTTATGGCATTTTCCCTGTACCCTGAGCTTTTTAATCGGGGCATGAGAGTTAGACGCAGACAAAACGATCTGGGTGAAATACTCAAGAGCTTCGTGAGTGTGGGAGAGAGGTGATAGGGGCCCAGTCGGAGTTCCACAGCTGGGAGCAGTAGTCTGCAGGTACAAATCTACTGTAAAGCCAGCTTCAATGATCTTTGCAAGTTTAGGGGCTTGTTGGACCATATGCAGAAAGTGGCGAGTGATCTCAAGGCATCAGCCATAATCCCTGCTAACAGGATACGGCCTGGGCAGGAGACAAGGATCCAATCAATGAGAGAGTGGTTTCCAGTCTTAGGATTGTGTCTTGTGGGGAGGTCGATGACCTGGGTAAGAGGTGACCCAAGTAATAGGTTTTTAGTAGAGGAGGAGAGTAGGGATGGCCAATGGAGATTAAAATCCCCAAGTAGTATGGTTTCCCCAAGGGGGTAGACCTCAAGGTGGCTAGTAATGGATTCCAGAGAGGAGGCAGCAGATTGTGGGGGGATGTAGACACTTCCTATGGTAAGGGTTTGGTGTTACCAAGAAGTACTTTGACGAGCAACATTTCAACCAGAGGGTCATTAATAGGGAGGCAGTCCAACTCTGTAGCTTGAAGGTCAGTGCTGACATAGATAGATAGGGTGTTAGTGACAAGACCATTCTCATTTACCATCTGCTGGCCATGGGAGTGATTTCTTGCAGGAATTTGCAGACTTCATGGTCAAGTAGGTGTTGAACATCCCCAGACTATTGGTGTTGGGGAATTTCAATGTCTGGATCGACACTGAATCCTCGCAGCTTGGACAACTCCTCCAGCTGATGTCCTCACTGGGCCTAATACAGGCAGTTGCCTCCGGAACACATCAACATGGTCACACTCTGGACCTGATCTTCTCATTGGGACTTGATGTTATTTTAGTTAAGGTTGATTCAGTCATTTAGGCAGATCATCATGCAGTGTCCCTCCTTTGTGGGGTTCCCTATTTTACTACACTCTCTGTGGAGATGATCCTTTACCAACAGAAACATAATTCGGAGCCTTGCTAGCTTCTGGAGGTACTGAATGTCTCGAGTATGCTACTTGCTTGTGTACAGGGGGTTGAGAACCCCATGGAGCACTAAAATATGGTTCTTGTGACTGCTTTATTCTCCCTAGCACCTTACTGCATTCATCCCTTGAAGTTCTGTTGCAGCTCACTGTGGCATTGTGATGAGTTGTCTCATTTGAAGACTAAAAGGTGGAAGTTGGAACATTCTTAGAGAAGATCCTGGTCTGAGGAGGAGAGGTTGTCACTGAATCCTCATTATGGTAATTATCAATGGGCAATCAACCTGAAAAAGACAGATGTTATGTCATGATCAGTTGCTGCAGGGAAAAATTGACCAGCTCTGTTCTTTTGCACCATAGACAGGTTGTGAAATTCAAATTGTCTGTGATCAGTTAGAGGTTTCTCAGCAGAAAAGTGCAAGAAGTTTGGTAAAATTTTCTCTGACAAGCGGTGTTCCTTTAGATCTGGTATCTCTTCGAGTGGTCTGTCATGGGCCCGTCATGGCCGACCTTTTGCTGATGTACATCTGCTGGCCTGGTGTGAGTTTCAACCAGTTTGCAAGGCATAGGTGCTCCAGGTAATCTCTAGTTTGTGTCCCATCTGCTGTATACTGGACCTGGGACCAGCCTGGTTTCTTTTGGGCTGCAGCAGGTCTCTGGGTCTGATGATTGTTGAGATTGTCAGTGGTTCCTTGAGGGAGGATGTTTTTACATCTGCCCTGAAAAAGGTGGTGGTTAGAACCTCCTAAAAAAGCTATCTCTGGACCATGACATTCTAGCAAATTACAGACCTGTTTCTAACCTTCTCTTTTTGAGGAACATTATTGAGAAGATGGTGTTTGATCAGCTTCTGGATTGCCTGGAGAATAATAACATACTTGAACCTCTCCAGCTGGGCTTTCAATCCCGCCAGAGCGCTGAAATTGTGGTCAGTGTGACTCATAATCTACCCCTGGCAAGGGACTGAGGACTTTGTTCCATCTTGTTCCTCTTGGATCTCTCATTGGCATTTGACACAGTTAACCATGAGGTGCAGCTGGGTCACTTGAGAAACTATGTGGGTCTCAATGGCACAGTTCTGCACTGATTTCAGTCCTACGTAACTGGGAGAATGCAGCAGGTTGTCCTAGGTAATAATTTCATCTCTGGGGCCTCTGCACTTTCCTTTGGGGTTTCCCAAGGCTCAATCCTTGCCTGTGTTGTTTTCTGTGTACATGTTGCCTTTGGGAAAATCATCAGATGGTACATTGCTGAGTTTTACTATTATGCAGCTGCTACTCAGCTGTACATCTTGTTCCCCTGGCAGGGATTATGCAGTTTTGGTGTTGGGGCAATGTCTTGCTGAGATAAACAACTGGATGGGCACCAACTGGCTATGTCTCAACCCAGAAAAGACAGAGGTCATGGTGACTAAGTCAGGTCAGTGGGGCTCAGCAGCAGCAGGGGTTGTGCAAGCCCTTCCTTCACTGGGTGGCAGATCTCGCATAGCTGTCCATGTGGTTAAGAATCTTGGGGTCATTTTCAACAATAGGCTGATAGTAGAACAACAAGTGTCGGTGGTGGTCTGATCTGGTTTTTACCATCTTCAGAACATTACCAGGATCAAACTGCATTTGGCTTCTGCTGACCTGGTGATGATAGTTCATGCTTTTGTTACCTGTAGGTTGGACTACTGTAACACTCTGTACTTAGGGTTATCTGGAGGTTTGATGCAATGCCTGCAGTTAGTCTGGAATGCTGCAGCCCAGCTGGTGGCAGGATCTTTTCAAAGTGACCACATCATGCTGGTCCTGCGTGCCCTGCACTGGCTGCCTGTGCAGTGGCACTTCATCTTTAAGATAAGCTTGTTAACATACAAGGTCAGTGCAGTTTGGGACCAGACTATTTGGAAGATCTGCTGGTTCCTTACCCCCTAGTCTGACCTCTCCGCTCTACCGATGTGGGCTTGCTTGTTGGCCACCCTTCCCACCTGGGATTATCAGGGGACAAAGTTTTTGGAGTTTTGGCTTCAATGCTGTGGAACTCACTGCCTGGGAATATTCCTATGGCCCACTTGGTGGAGGCCTTTAAAACCTTCCTGAAAACATAATTATTTGAACAAATTTTTTCCAGCTAGGTGCTAGTTAGTGAATTTTGCATTTTATGTATTTGATTAGTTTTTATGTCTTACATGCTGTATGTTATGCTTGTTCTGTATTTTTATCTGATTTAAATTGTATCTACAGTGCCCTGAGCCTTTGGGAAAAGGCAAAACAGAGCTTGCCTTTCCTCACCCCCCTGACCTTTATGACAAGTAATTGTTTTCAGTGTACTGAGATGTTAACTGATAGGGACATAATTAGCTATTTTTGTACCAGGAAGAAAATGACTATAATTCAAATGTTGCATCTGATTCTCTGTTTAATTTATCCAGGTCCAGTCTCCAAACAGATGTAGTGTTAGTGTACTCCATCCCCAAATGCTACTCAAATGAGCCTGCAAATCATGGAAAGTGTTTTCACTTTCTTACCCACTTTCTGGCTTTATTCCATCATTTTAAAGGGAGTTCTTGGTCTCATCATGTGGCCGAACCATGATTAACCTGACCAGCAATGGCAAGGAGACACCCAAATACAGTAGGTCATGTATCTACACCATCAATTCTAACATGTCAGTGTGAGCTGAGGTCCCAATTATCTTGTGCAGAAACCAATCTCTGGCTTCACTTTGTGGTACTGTGTGCTGACTCTTCAGAGTCTCACAGGTGGCCAGGGGAGAGCTTACTAAACGGGAGATGGACACACCTCTCCTGTAAAATAAATCACTAGCAGTAATAAACATATTTATAAGGCACCCTTCTCTGGAGGCTCTGGGCACTGCACAGGTTTAGACCAGCCATTAAAAACAATACAATAAATAAACAACTTAAAATAACATCACACAAATGAAAATAAATAAATTACAGTGATTACAATTAAAACTGCAACTGCATCATAAAAAATACCCAGAGACTAACTGTAGTCCCCAAAAGCCTGTCTAAACAGGTATGCCTTTCACCCTTTTAAAGGCCTCCACCAGGGGGACTCCCTCAGTCCCCTAGGCAGAGTGTTCCAAAGCAAAGGGCCAGCAACCTCAAATGTATGGTCTCCAGAGGATTTAAGCTGGGCTCTTGGGACTGAGAGAAGAACCTTGGAGGAGGAGTAAAGGGGGTGTGAGAATATCTGACAGGTAGCCAGCACTCAACAAATGTAGGTCTTTGTAGGTTAGTAAATCAACTTTGACGGGACCGCACTACTTCACAGGCAACCAGTGCAGATCACATAGGACCACGGTCACATGATTAGACCTCGAATGGCCAGTCAATAACTTGGCCGCTGATTTCTGCATCAGCTGCAGGAGTCATAGGGTGCCTCCACTGACCCTGAGATAGAGCGCATTACAGTAGTCCACCCTCAACATCACAAATGCCTGCATCAGCTTTGGCAGATTTTCAGGAGGGATAGGGGTCTTAATGCAATCTCAGCATTTTCCCCCAAGCTCTGAAACTCTCTTCCAATGACTTCAAGGCACTTTTAGTCTCATCAAGTTTTTAAGACTGACCTTCATGAATTCCACATGAGCACTGATAAGTGCTTGTATAATCTGACCTTGCATACTCATACTTAACGTGGCTTCATCCTTCCTCCACATGACAATTTTGCACTTACTACACTTGTTTTCTGAACTGCTGTACTGTGCATTGTGTTAGAGTACATCTGTATTAGACAATTGTTAATGTTTTTGTATTGTTGTATCACCTGTAAATGCTGTGCATATTTGTCTGTTACTCTCCTGGGTCATGCCTGAAAATAGGCTTTTTTTTTTGTCTAGTGCACCTACCCGGTAAACAAAAACTAAATAAATAAATGATGTTAGGCTGACATTCCTAAGATGGTGAAAGACACTCCTGACAACAGCAGATACCTGAGCCTCCAGTGTCAGCTGATCATCAAAAATTACTCCTAGATTTTTCACCTTTGCAGAACCAATAGCCTGGATTACCCGAGCCGAAGCCCTGTCTCTCCCATGACTGCTTCTGCTCCCTCCGACCCGGCTCAATTAGTAGTACCTCAGTCTTGCCAGAGTTAAGCAGTTTCCATCCACTTCTGAATCTCAGGCAAGCACAGATTCAGCACCTTGACAGTGTCAGATGCCCTGAGTGCAAAAGACAAATACAACTGTGTAGCGTCAGCATAGCAGTGGAAACCCAGATTGTAGTGTCAAATGATTCTCCCCAGGGGCAGCACGTGCACTGTGAACAACATTAGTGATAGGACTGATTCTTGAGGCACACCAAAATGAGGGGGCATTGGGGATGATGAAAAAGTTCCCATTACCACCCTTTGGGTCCTATCCCTGAGGTAGGACTCAAGCAGATAACAGTGCCAGTGAATCCTCCATACTCCCTCAAATGATCCAGTAACAGCCCATGGTCCACTGTGTCAAATGCTGAAGAGAGATCGAGGAGAACAATAATCGACTGTTCACCCCATCTGTAGACCTAAGGAGGTCATTGTGCACCCTGACCAATGCTGTCTCAATGCTATGCCTAGATCTGAAACCAGATTGGAGGGGCGCATAGATGTCATGAGCTGCAAAGTGTGCCTAAAGCTGTAACTTCACACCCTTCTCAATCAACTTACCTTAAAAAGGTAGGTTAGAGACAGTGCGGTAGTTCACTAGAATATCTGGTTTCAGTGATGATTTCATCAGAAGAGTCTGAACCAGTGCATTTTTCAATGCCACTGGAAAGTTCCCTGTGCAAGAGAACACTGCACTATTCCAACAAACACCAACTCCAGAAACCCCATGCAGCTCACTAGTAGGCACGTAGGGCCCAGATCAAGTTCACAAAAAGTGGGTTGCTGCTCCAACAACACCTCACAAACCTCTTCCATAGTGATTGGCCAAAACGCTCCCAAGACACCCAAATGTGTCCATGAGGTACAGGCTCAACTCTGCTAGATTGTGACAGCCCACTTGGAGACATCCCAGTTGAAGAGAGGACACTCTGTTTGAGAAGAATCGAGCAAACTCATTGCACTTAGCTGATGAACCCTCTCTTACCGGCTAAAGACAGGTGGGATTTAATAACCTATCCACAGTACAGAAGAGCTGAACCAGTCGATTCCTCCAAGTGGCAATCTTCCTGTACAGAAATGATGCATTTTTATGGGAGACTGCCCTTTGATATTCATCATAATGAATCATGAAAGCCAGTTTCTCCTCCTGGGCCTTGGACCTCCTCTAACAGCACTCTAACCTCCGACCCCTCATTTTCAGCTCCCAAAGTTGACCATCAAACCATTGGGAACTTAAGCATGATACCTGGGGTCATATACTGGTAGGTGCTACTGAGTCAAGTGTTACGGTGGTAACTCTAGTAAAGGTCAACTCAATACTGTATTCTTCTATCCATCTCACATGTTGCCTTCATCTCTGAGATATCCAGTACCGCCATTAGTCCTTCTGGCCTAAGTCCTCTTAAAGGGCGGTACTGAACCATCTCCAAAGGGGGAGGGGGGACTATGGGGGGGGCTCTGAAGCAGAACTTCACCATACAATGATATAATCAACTGAATGATTAGTCTCAAGGTTACTAGCCTCAAGCCCCAAGTAGAAAAACAAGTCCAAGGTACATCCATGTTGATGAGTCATGGAGCATAGCAAGCACAACCCTGGTTAATTCACTGAGATTTAATCACTTTTCTTATGTTTTCTCAAATTTTGTAGGAGTGCTGCTGGTCAACATCAGAATCAAACAGGTATAGTACCGGTGCACCGCCTCTCAAAAAAGTGCTGCTCAAAAGAGCCTGCAAATCATTTAAAGTTTTTTCCATTTTCTTACCCATGTTCTGTCTTCATTCCATCATTGTAAAGGGGGTTTCTGGTCTCATCATTTGGCCGAACCATGATTAGTCTGACCACCAATGGCAATGTGACACTCAAATACAGGAAGTCTGGCAAGCATTCAGAGCAGCTAGAAACACCTGCACTAAACAAATCCACGCAAGCAAAGTCAACTATTTTATCTCCACCCTTGAACAGGCAAAAGGGAATTCCCCAAAAATCTGGAAGACACTCAAGTCCATCGAAAGTCGGACTGTAGCCCCTTCCATCCCTCCGAAGATCCTCAGCAATGGTAGAGCTATGGAAAACAGCTGCCTAATCCTCGAGGAAATCAACAATCACTTTGTAACTACTGACCTAGCTTTTGACTCTTCGCCTTATGCAGCCTGTGGTAGCAACCAAGACTGTAATAACATTGACTTGCAAACTTCGACCCGCCCGCTCCAGTTGTGCCCGCTTAGCTATAAAGAAGTCGAAGATTCACTTCTTAACATAGACATTCGAAAAAGTGCAGGGGACGATGGTCTAGAACCTTTCTTTCTTAAACTAGGCTATCTTGACCTCACCGCCCCTATCCTCCACATATTCAAGCTTTCCATTTCCATTGCCACTGTTCCCTCCTGCTGGAAATCTGCCCACATCATCCCGTTATTCAAGTCAGGGGACCCATGCGACCTAAACAACTATAGGCCCATTTCAATCTTACCTGTCCTCTACAAAGTCCTCAAAAAGCTAGTTTACTCCCAAATGAAACTTCATATCGAATCATCTTCAGTCCTCAACCCTGCACAATCTGGCTCCCAGACCATAGTACAGTTACTGCTCTAGCCAAAGTTACCAATGAATGGATCACAGTCATGGACTCCAAGAAAGTTACTGGTGCAGTATTTTTAGATCTCAGCAAACATTTGACACTGTTGACCACAATCTGTTATTCTCAAGCTTAATAAAAGTAAGCATCACCCCCCAACACCCGCTGCCCAGTGGTTTACTAGCTACCTATCTGGAAGGACCCAGAAAGTAAAAGCTGGTGACTTCTTTTCTGCATCCCTCTCAGTTGTCAGGGGAGTCCCGCAAGGCTCCATATTAGGTCCCATCCTCTTCTCCCTATACATCAATAACCTTGACGCACATATATCCCAGTCCCATCTGCATTTCTTTGCTGATGATACTGTATTGTATATATCAGGCCATACACTGGCTGAAGGGAGGGATGTACTCCAAAACAACTTTGCACAACTAGAAATTAACCTAATCAATGCTAAACTACTCCTCAATGCGAAGAAAACTAAGGCCATGATCTTTGCCCCAAACACCACCTCCACTTCCCTTCCAAACACGCACAAAGAATTCATCACTACCTCCCTAGGTGAACCCCTTGAAATCACCTCCAAATTCAAATATCTTGGTATGTGGCTAGACAACAAGCTTTCCTTTCATGACCACCTCAACGATCTGGCAAAGAGGCTAAAAATTAGGCTAGGTTTCTTCTTCTGTAACAAGTTCCTCTTTCCACTGGATACCAGAACTAGGCTGGTCCAGGCCACTTTCTTGCCGCTACTCGACTATGGAGATCTAATCTATTCCTCCACAGTGGCCTCAGGACTCAACAAACTAGATGTCCTCTACCACTGCGCCACATGGTTCATGACAAACCTACCCTACCGAACTCGCCATTGCGATTTGTACCTAGCCGCTGGCTGGACATCACTCTCAACTAGACGCACACTTCATGCTGGTATCTGGACTCTTAAGCTACTCCTGAACAAGCTCCCGAAGTATCTCACAACCCTTTTCCGTATTTCCCATAGCGCCTACTCTCTTAGGAAAAATGACCTCCTCCTTCTTTATGTACCAAGAACTTGCACCTCACTTAGCAAGCTGGCCATATCAAGCATACTCCCAACTATCTGTAACCCGCTCCAAGGTGTACTGAAGCTTCTCGGTACTGTCCCTGTCAGCCTATTTAAAAAGTTGGCTGCAGCAAAAGTAAAAGATATGTGCAGCTGCTTCTAAATCCCAGCTCACAGCTCTAACCCTAGCCCACTGCTTCCTGTTACTTACCTAGAAATTAGCTGCCTTGATACTCCAAAACAAGCACTTTGTACCTTTTTTCTGTACTTGTATTTTTCTCTGTTATTGTCATTTTTATGTAATATGTTAATGCTTGCCCATAATTCTGTACTTGAATTTGTACTGTTTTTTGATTATGCAGTCTGTAACTACCTGTCAGTGTCGAAGGACCTCCTTGTGAATGAGCGTGCTCAACGGAGTTTTCCTACAATAAACTTGAACTTGAACTTGAAGTCAGGTACCCACACTATCAGTTTTAAGAGACCAGTGTGAGCTAAGGTCTCACTGCTTTCTGTAACTGTCTTGTGCAGAAATCAATCTCTGGCTCCACTTTGTGATACTGTATGCTGACTCTTAAGAGTCTCACAGGTGGCCGGTGGGGGAGCTTACTAAAGATGAAAAAGTCACACCTCTTATCTTCATTAAATCATTAGGAGTATAGCAAACTCAACCCTGGCTAATTCACTGAGATTTAACACTTTTCTTATACGATTTTCTTAAATTTTGTAGGCGTGCTACTGGTGTGTGGCCAATATCAGAATCAAGCATTTAAAGTACCAGTGCGCCCTCTCCCATGCTGTTCAAAAGGGCCTGCAAATCATTTAAAGTTTCAACACTTTCTTATCCAGTTTTTGTCTTCATTCTATCATTTTAAATGGGATTCTTGTTCTCATTATTTGGCTGAACCATAGTTGACCTGACCACCAATGGCAAGGTGACCCCTTCATAGGTCAGATACCTACACTATCAGTTTTAACGTGTCAATGTTAGCTGAGGTCCCACTGCTTTCTGTATTTGTCTTGTGTAGAAGCCACTCTCTGGATGCATTTTTTTTTATTTTGTGTGCTGGCCCATAAGAGGCTGACAGGTGGCCAGTGGGGAGTAAAACTGCATTAATGCACCAGTTAGGGTTCAACGTAATGCCACAAAAGTAGGGAAATGTGGTGTAAGGGTTTCCAACCCTAACCCCATCCCCTAAGACAGCCATCATCAGGTAAGACAAACAACACAGAACTGTTTCCAGATTATAAAAATGCAATAGCACTGATGTCTTTTGTAGATTTGTTTCTGCAGCATGCACACCGAAAGATGTACACCCTCACTTGTTACTGCAGATGGAGATCCACGATACTCAAATCACAACACTGCTTCTGCGTACAGAAGCACAGGCCTCTGCAGCAGAGCTTTCCTTACTTTAAATTAAGGGTGCTTCTGTGACCTAAACCTGACTGGTCGTTTCTCAGCTTCATGGTGTGCTGATTGGACCTTTCTCTCTATGCCCTGTACTCTGTGGCTTGCCCAAAATTTACCTTTTTTTATGAGCATATTTTAATGTGAAAGGCTGCTCAATTCTATTTTTGCTAAGACTGCTGACCTTTTACTGCTTAAACTGTGGGCAATTTAAATGTGTACTTAAATGCATACATTTTGGGTTGCTAAATGTGTTGACCTGGGTTACTGATTTAATGTATCTTTAAAACCTGCAGCCTATACTATTTCTCTTGCTTTGCCATTTTTTTGCCTTGTTTTTCTGTGTTCCTAGCTCTGAGATATCCTTTTCCTAGCCTCCTGGCAGGCACTGACACCATCCTCCAGTTGTTTCTCATTTCTCTCACTCCATCCCTTTGATAACCCACCTCACTATTTCTTTTATTACCTCCTGCCCAGTCCCCTGCTGATTCCCTGTCTTTTGATACTGTCTCTTCTCGCCCTCTGATCTCTGCTCTGGATTCAAGTATATACTAAAATCTTGTTTCCTTCTCTTTCTCCCAAGCCCTCCCTCTGTCCCGGCTGAAATGGTGCTGCCTCTCTCCCGCAGCGCTTCCAGCATTTCAGTCACCCCCCCCCCAGACCTTCAGCCGTATCCACCGGACCCTAGGTATGCCTCAGCTCATTCACCACTGCATCCTTACTTAATTAAATTAAGGGTGCTTCTGTTGCCTAAACCTGCAAATGTGCTGGGCTGGGTTACTGATGTAATTTTTTTTTGTCCAGTTTCCCATTAGCAGATTATAAAGATCTGCCACTAGAGGGACCTTAGTTCCTTCATTTGCAGTGCAACTGTATCATAACAGTATAGTCTTCTCTTCCCCCTAACCTATAGTATAGTCTTCTCTTTCCCCTAACTTATAAGAGTGTCACTCAGTGGTGTTTCACTTGGTATGATAATGATTGACTGATGTTTTTTATACTCTCCTACTCAATCCACTACATATCTTTTCCTCACCATGCCTCTAGACTCACTCAGACTACTTCTCCCGATCCTCTCTGTCCTCTGTCTCCCCCTTCTCACCCACACCCCTTCCCTCTCCCCATTAATACTGGCCTCTCTCTGCCACACTTCACTCCACTCTCCTGCCTCCAATTACGCTGTTACCCCATCTCCCTCTCTTCAGACCTGGGAACACTACCCCTTCTGCCCTAGTGCCTCACTCTTAGCAATTTCTGTTTACTGCACACTACTACATATTCTATGCTTCCTGCCTCCTCCTTCTCTCCACACACCCCCTTATCTCTAGTCGAGCCTGCTCTGTACCTTGGTATAACAGTGTCAAGCTTCACTACGTTATCATTGCACTCCTGCTCCTATCTTCCAGAAACATAAATCCCAGCCCTGGACCTTGCCCTCCAAGCATCTCAGTGCCCCATCCACTGCTCCAGGAACTTCCCCATCAAACCTTACTGTCCTTCCCTGTAGACTAAAAATTCTCCACCTAACTATACGCAGCCTTCTCCCTAAAGTTGATCTACTTCAGCTTCTGATTGTTTTGCTTGGTCCTGATATTATCATCCTGCCTGAAAACTGGCTTAGCAATAAAATAGGTGACCCTTCTGTCTCCATCCCAGGCTATACTATATCTCGACAAGACTGGTCAGGAAGGGGTGGAGGAGTGGCTATCTATATCTCCTCATCTATCTAATTCACCACCATTCTTTCCGCCTCTGTCCCGAAAGCATATGGGGTGCTTATCTGACAGCTATCCCTCCCTTTCTCCATCCCTATATGTGTGGCAGGTGCCTGTTGTCACCCAGGCCTCCACTCCTCTGTTGTTACAGACCTCATCAGTTCCATAGTATTCCACACCTCCTAGGGTGAAGTTTATAATATGGGTGACTTCAGCTTAAACTGGTTATCCCCCACCATGAACAAAGCACAAAATGAAATAATGCCCATAACTTATCCCAGCTCATCCTTAATCTAACTCGGATGAACCATAAAATGAGTAACCACTCCTTAATCGACTGGGCCCTCACCCAACACCCACAAAGGGTCATTAAATCTGGTGTATTATCAGATGCCGTAAGTGACCACCTCATGACCTTTCTGGTTTGTAAAATTCACAGAATCAAGGCCCCTCATAAAACTTTAATGACTCATGCATATAAATCTCTGAACCTCGCTCCCCTCCTCCATGACCTAACTCATACAAACTGGGCCCCTATAGCCTCAGTGAACTCAATAGATGAAGCTGCAGAATACTTTAAAGGTAAATTTCTTGAAATTTGGCATCAGCACACCCCACTTTGATGCATCAGAGTCTGTGGGAGCCACCTTCCATGGATCTCCCCTGAACTCATAGCTTGTCAAAGAGCGCAGGACCATGTTTGGAAGCTACTTAAAGCCTCAAAGCTTCCTAAAGACTATGACACATATCGTTCTCTTTGCAACAAGTGCACAAAAGTCACTGGTTTGGCTAAGGCAGACTACTTTAGCTCAACCTTTCAATCCAACATAAACAATCCCTCTAAATTCTAGAAAGCCATCCACTTGCTCTTCTCCCCACCTTCCACTCCTTCCTTCCCCTCCTCAATATAAACAACACCCTTATTACTGATCACCTCAGTGTTGCTACTGAATTTAATTCATACTTCACCTCTTGTGCCTCTGCTCTCCTATCCTCCTTACTGTCTACTAGGCCAGGTGCCCTCTTCACCTCACCATGCACACTGTCCCAGTCTACTTGTTTCTCTTTCACTAAAAGTGCCCCTTCTAACACCTTGGATGCCTTTGCTAACCTTAAACCCATCCAAAGACAGTTCACCTATGGCTTGGACCACAAGCTGCTATATCTCTCAGCTACGGCTATCTCTGCCCCCCTGTCTGACCTCTTCAACCTCTCATTCGAATGGCAGCCATCCCACCTGTTTGGAAGCATGCCATTGTTCTTTCCTACCTAAGGGTGGTGATCCTTACTCACTGGGGAACTACTGTCCCATATCCCTCATTCCCACCCTTGCCAAACTGCAAGAACACTTGGTTCTTGCCCGACTCTCTTCTTATCCCTCTACCTCCAACTTTTTCACTCCCGTTCAATCTGTTTCTTTGGAAAAACCACTCCACCACCACCACCTCCCTGATTAGGCTTACCAACTCCATCCTCTCAGGGATGGACAGTGGTCAAATCACATCTGCCATTTTTATTGACCTAGCCAAGCCTTTCAGCATGGTTTCCCACACCCTACTACTAAACTCCCTTTCCTCAGTAGGTCTGACTGACTCAGCCACTAACTGGTTCAGAGCCTACCTTGTAGGTCGGACCCAGTCAGTCAGAGTCGCTGAGTCCATATCCCCCTCCCACCCTATCAACACTGGTGTCCCTCAAGGGTCCATTTTGGGCCTTATACTTTTCTCCATCTTTCTTAATGACCTACCATCTGTCTGTACATCAGCCTCAATACATATGTATGTAGATGACATGGTTCTCTACATCTCCAGATAGTCCCCACTGATGTTGCAAACAGACTTCAACAGGATTTCAGTAATATTCAGCACTGGTTTTGCTCTCATCAAGTTTTTCTAAATGCCAAGAAGACAGTCTCCATGACCTTCGGCACTAGGCAGAAACTCTCTAGGCTTCCCTCCCTGCCCTCCTTCCATACCCTTGATGGGACAGTCCTTGAGGACACCTCTTCATTCAAATATCTGGGTATTTGGCTTGACCAGCATCTCACCTTCTCTGGTCATGTGGATGCCATCCTGAAAAAGCTGCTCCTCAAGCTCAATGCTCTATACAGGAACCAGAACTGCCTCCCTCTCCCAGCTAGGCGCAAACTTTTCCAGAAGATGATCCTTCCTATTTTCTTCTTCTGTGATGTAGTCTACAGTGCCGCTCCCAAGACCTTCTTAGCCAGATTGGATACCCTCTTCAACTCCTTCTGTCACTTCACTCTGGACTCTCCTCCTTTCACCCACCACTGTCAACTCTACCACTCCCTGGCATTTCCCTCACTAGAAAATAGATGCCTCCATCATTGTGCTACATTTGTCTCTAAATTCTGGTTTGGATCACTCCCATCCTATCTCACTTCCTCTCTATCAATCCTTCCTCCCTCCCTCTGCCCACTCACTTAGATCTTACAACTCCTGTTCCTTGGTTGTCCCCTTGCTGGTCTGCCACTGTAGGGCAGGCTGCTTTCTTGTATCACTTCCCAAAACTGTGGAATTCACTTCCTCACCAAATTCATCACTTCTCCTCCCCCTCCTCTATAACTTCAGCCCTACATCATTTCCTCTGTGAATTGTACCTGCAGTTAACCTACCTGGTATTCCTGACCTGCTCCCCAAACTTTATCAATATATTAAGTAACTAGTCTGAATTACAGCTCCCTTCCAGCTCCACTACTTTCTTTCCCTGCAGAGATCCCTACCTGGCCATTCCTTCAGGTTATCTATAACTACCAATATAACTATGACTTTAGATTTCTATCAATCTACAACCATCAGTATATCTATAACCTTGATTCCTATTCATCTTCTCCCCCCTCCCAGCCTCTCTACTTTTTCACCTCTGCTGTTACTCCCTATCCACCCCATCCTTTCAGGCTAAATGGTACCATCATCATGAATTTAAGGTGTTATCCTAATGTAATGCACTTGACCTGTCCATTGTGACCTCTGTAAACAATTGTATCCATATGCTGCACTTAATATGTTCTTTCTGTTATTTGCTGTTCACCGCTGCCAGTATTGTTGTAATAATGTTTGCTGTTGTATGCGTGTATGTATTTCCACTACCCTTTCCCCCAGGTTGCACCGTGAGATGAGCAACTTGTTGTTTAGTGTGCCTTTCCTGGTGAAACGTTTCAATATATAAATAAATAAATAAGATACAAATCCACAATATCCAATCAATCAATCAATCAATCAAAAATGTTAGTGAAAAATGTGTATTACAAAAGCATCACACATAACTATTTATACATAAAAATTTAAAAAAAATCACATCTTTAAATATCTGTATACAGCAATACAATAACTGGCAATACAATACAATAAAGTTGCATTATTTGTATTAAGCAGGAAGTTTCGTTTTTCCTGGCTGGTTCCACAATATCTAAATTACAAGAGTTCTTTTATCTGCAGAAATGGAGGCCCCTATGGGGCCAGCACGTCTGTAACCTCAGGTACTCATGCACACTGTAAGACATACACACACTTGATGGACCTGCTCTCCTGCAGCCACAGGTATGAGATATACACACCAAACTGTGGCTGCAGAAGCACAGGTGCCACAAAATCCATGATACCAAAATTGCAACAGTACTTCTGTGGGATGAAGTGCAAGTTCCAGCCTCTTAAGCCACAGGTGTAAGACAATACACCGACTTTGGCTCCAGAAAGGCAGGTAACTGAGGGCCTGCAGTTATGCTGATGGAAGTACTATCACAATGTGAGTATCATGGTTTCAGCAGCGGTTCTAGAAAATTTTTAAGGAGGTAGCAGTTTGTCACTTACACAGCTACATGCAGAAAATCATGCAGTAGTGGATCATATTATCTAGCGAGGTAATTCGTACAGTGTGAATGAGTGTGTCTGTTTGCAGAAGCACAGGCCCCTTGGGGTCTTCTGTTTGCAGAAGCATAGGACCCCATGGGGCCTTTACTTCTGCAGTTACACATACTCGTGCATGCTGTGCAACATATACAAAGAGGTGTGGCTGCATAAGCATAGGCCTCTGTGGGGTCTGTGCGTATGCAGCCGCAGATACACATCCACAAATAGCATATCAGTGCTACTGAATTTCTGTCATTTGGAAACAGTTGTATGTTGTTTGTCTTACCTGATGATGACTGTCTGTGGTTGCTTGTGTGGTCCTGTACTTTTGCTGCTGGGGTCTTGTGGGTGTGAAATTAGGGTTGGAGACCCTAACACCACATTTCCATAGTTTTGTGGCATTAATTTGAACCCTAACTGGTGATTAACACCATTTTTTTTGGCAAGGAATTTCCTTTCTTTCGAGATAGTGGAATTCTAAGCTCATTCACACAAGTCCCAAACAGATGCAGATGCGCAGGGCCCTGTGGGCCCTGCACCAAGGGAAAACTCTGGCTACCTATATAAATGCAGCAATGGATCCCAAGAATTCATAGGTCTATCTGGTGGACTGTATAAGTGCAGGGCCCTCTGGGCGTTGTGCTTCCATGTCACTGCAGATACAGATGCACAGGGCAAAGAGTCCATCTCTCAGCCAGAGCACAGGGCCCTCTGGCACTGACAAATGTAGAGGTGCAAGGCCATATGCCAAGAGAAAAGTTCTCTTCACTATATGGTACTTGGGCCCATGTGGGCAACCCTGCACCCTCACTTCCTAGGATGGAGGTGGTGCTGCATGACAGTACCATCCACCCAGCCAATCTAGCTGGGTCACATAGCTTACCCCTGAACTCAGTTCACCAGCATCAGATCACAAAGCACTACCCTCTGGGGGTAAAGGCTGTACTACACACAATGTTTCTTAATATTTTTGTTTTGTTTTAATTTTGACCCTAAATTTTCAAGATAGTCATTCTATGGATCCCCCTATAAACATGATATGTTGTGAGATTTATGGAATACTGGATGAAATGTTATTTTGCACCATAAGTGTGAAAGCAAGTCTCATCATGGATTTGAAAAACAACACCTGTCACATTTATGAGGTGATGTAAAAAAATAGCTATGTTGAAAGTTTGGAGTTAAAATATTGAAAATTAGCAAAGTTATGAGTGAACGTTGAAATATTTCAATGTTCCCTGATAACTTGGTCATCTTACCATACTTTTACACCAGATTTTCAGCATAGTCTTCTTATAACCCTGCCTCATGAACCTGGTAGGTGAACATTTTCAAATTCTGCATGCAATGTAATTTCATGGAGTAATTGCAAAATAACTTTTCAGGATGTACAGTATGTGAAATATTTCACCAGCCTTGTTTATGAGGTGAAGTCCCATAAAGGCCATGTTCAATGTCTGGTGGAAAAATGTTAAAAATTCACAAAGTTATGAGTGAATATTGAACTATTTTAATGTTCACTCATAACTTGGTCATTTTATCATATTTCTATACCAACTTTTCAAGTTACCCATCTTATGACACCATCTCATGAACCCAATAAGTGAACATTTTCTCACCTTTTGGGATAGATTTGAAAAATTCCACCTACCTGGTTCATGAGGTGGGGTCCCAAAAAGGTCATGTTGAAAATTTGATGTAAAAATATTGGCAATTTAACAATGTTATGAGTAAAAATTAAAAACCAGTTGAAATACATTAAACCAGATATAGCTTATTTTCTCATTTCACAGTTGCTGGTTCCAGAAGCAAGACATAGCTTCAACTGAAGAGTGGATCTACATAATGGGAGATGTTCAGGTGAGTGAGGCTGTGTTGGGGTGGGGTGGTAGGTACAGAGTGATTGGGGTGGGTTGGATGGGGTTGTGTGGGAGGGTCAGATAGGCAAGGTACTGTTTTGTTTTTTACAGTTTCATTAAAAAAAGATATTAAGTGGCTGCTTTCTTTTTTACATGTTTATTGGATCTGACTTTGAGGCTTGGGCACCCCAGTGTAAACTCAACTCTATGGTGGCACCAGAGATGGGCACCCTAGTGTCACCACCTATTCATGGAGGGGTAACCTGGTGGGGAGGGGGGTTGGCAAGTGGTACCGAGGGTGGGCACCCTGGTCCACTTTTCTATCTATGCTCATGAAACACAAGGGAGAGCTGGATGAACTGGGAGGGGGAGGGAATGAAAAATTAAACAAACTAAACAGATAGAGACAGAAAAATATCAAGAACCATCACTGGCTTACTGCTGGCACATGGGCTCCATCTGTGACTATAGATGTCAAGAAACTCCCGCTGTTCTCACAGAGACCATGGGTGAATGGCTTCTCTCACTAAGCTGGGCACCTTGGATTTTGGGGTGCCCAGAAAAGCTGTTTCTGCTTTTATTTTTAAAAAACAAATACCAGAATTTAGCTAAATGGTCCCATCAACTAGGTTCAGTTGTTTGTTTTTTAAAATTAATAATTTTTATGTATTTTTCATGTTTTTTAGTTCGGGGGAAAAGACAAGGTGGCAGCCATCATGGCCCAGAAACTGTTTTTCCAGCTGTGAGAAGTGAGTGGTGAGGAAGCAAAAAGCTCTCACAGCAGGGATATTTTCTGGTCACATCGGAGAATTATGCATAAGCCTACTGAGCATGCTCAGAAAAAAAAACAATTTAAATCCTTATAACTCTGGAACCATTTAATATTTTTTCATGAAAATTTTGAAAGGAACTGCCTTGGCACAAGTTGCTTCTACCCTGAACGTTTTAGAAAAACATTCTGTTCTGTGTAGGCTGTGGGTGAGAGGAAACAAAATGTATTAAGGATGGGAACAAATTTAGACATTAATGGTCATTCATTTGTTTGTTTGTAGATGTGTTTCATTGTTTGATTTGTTCAAAGCACCACTCCAAGGCTCAGAGTGCCTGTATAATAAACACAATAACTATATCTATAATAAATGCATTTATTTATTTAAATGTTTGATAACTGGGAAAGGCACACTGCACCAAGGCTTATTTCCAGGTGTGATCTGGGGGAGAAGAGAGTGGGAGTAGGCATACAGGCAAATGCAACCATCAGACATGCAAAAAGGGCAAAGTACAAATGCAGAAATGCAACTGACAACAATACAGCAAATATACAAAGACTGCAAGTGAGCTAAGAGGCTCACACTATACATCTATAGACTGTATAAAAGCTTGGAGGTGTGTTTGGTTGAGTCTGGCCCTCAAGAGAAAGCAGACTGAGGTCCAGGACTTTGGCGAACACCAAGAAAGAGGAGTCTTAGGCTGGGGGAGAGTAGAAACTGTTGAGAAAAACAGAAACAGAAGAATCAGGAAGGGGGGTGGCAGGTGCAGTGAGGGGGAGGGAGAGAGCCTTAGTAGGCATTTTAATGTTTGGAGGGAGGGGGATAAATGAAGGAGAGAATGTAGCGAATTCCAAATGGGGGTCCAATAGTAGAAAGCAGCTTGACTGTTACATGAGCGAGTGTGAGGAATAGAGAAGGTGTGAGTGTCACTTGAGCAGAGAGAGTAAGAGGAGCGGGGGAGGGGGAGAGTAGAGAAGATAGGTAGGAGGGAAGAGAGCCAAGCCAGTATTTGGCAATAAAGATGGAGCAGTGGGACTAGTGATGTACGGGTAGGGAGGACTGAAGGGAGCAATGGGGGGTGTGGAGAGGAGAGTTGGTGGCAAAGTGACACAAAGTATTACAGAGGCTATCCAGTCTGGCAAGAGAAGAGGGAGGAGCAGAGCTATAGACCATGGGCTGGATATTCAAACTGCGCCATTCTGTGGCGCAAGACCTTCCGCTGCACAAAATAGTTGCGCAGGGGTGTGGCCGGGGCGATATTCAATGGAGTTGCACTATTGAGCAACTCCTTTGAATATCACCCCCCCAGCCACAGCCACTGTGCATGGTGCAGTGGAACCTGCTTCACCGCAAGTGGTCAGAGCAGAGCATTCAAGATGCGGTGGCACAAGTTCCATTGCGCCATGCGCAAATTTCCGATATTCAAAAAGTGACATGCAAATGGGGCCATAATTCATGCAAGGCACGGGGGGGGCCATTTGCATCTATTTATGACCCCATTTGCATGCCATTAGCATGCAGGTGCGCCAATCCCCGAGGACTTGCACCTGGCGTCCTGCCAGGCAGCAGCCATCGGGGACCGACACCCCTGCAGCCCGATTGGGCATAATAGGTTATCCCCCAATCGATCGGGTCTGATCAGCATCAGTGACAAAACCCTCCTCTGACCGTCCGATCACAATAAGTTAAAACCTCCGATGGCCTGATCAAGGGCATAAGTTACAAAACCTCCTTCCCGACTGGCCCAATCACGGGCATCAATGACAAAACCCCCCCCACTCAGCCCGATCGCGGGCTTCAGTGACATAAAACCCACCCCCACTAGCACGATCGCGGCAGAACAGATTTCAACCCCACAAGAACATATCCCTGGTGGTCCAGTGGACCGCGAAGCCTGATCGTGGGCATTAGAGTCCACCACCCCCCAAGGTCCACCTACCCTGGTGATCTAGTGGCCCCCACCCACCCACGGAGGCCCACCACCCCGCCGCCCGCCAGCCAGCAGCATCCCACCCGCCTGCCGCCTGGCCGCCACCGACTGACTGTTTCTGTAGGGCTGCACGCCCATTGGTTCAGAGTAAGAGCCAATGGGCATGCAGTCCATACCGTATAAGGCAGTCCAGATATGTGAATGAATTCCATGGGTGGTGGGTGGGGCCACTAGATCACCAGGGTAGGTGGACCTGGGGGGGTGGTGAACTCTAATGCCCGCGACCTGAGAGGCCTGTGCCAGATGTATTTGGGGTGGATTAAGGGGGACACACTTTCCTAACACAAGAGATTAAGCAGTGGTCACTGAAGGCATCAAGAAGAATGCCTGCAGCAGTAATATGACGGGGGTGGGAAGCTAGCACCCAGTCCAGGAGGGAGTGGTTGGAGGAGTGAGGGTTGAGCCTGGTGGGTTCAGTGATTAACTGTGTGAGGTTCAGTGGCTTGATAGTGTGGAGGATGGGCTTAGATGTGTGGGGAGAGTCAGTTGACATTGAAGTCTCTGAGGAGATGAGCTCCCCAGAAGCAGAGAAGGAGACGAGAGAAGAGAAGGAGATGAGAAGGGGGGAGGAGGGAGAGATTTTAAGCGAGGCTTAGAGGACACTGACGAAGATGGGGAGGGTGGAAGGGAGGGTAGTTTTGCTAGCAGGAGCTTGTGAAAGGAGGGGAGGACCTCCTTCAAAGAGACATAAATAACATGAAGCATGAAAACCACAGTACATCTTCTTAAGTTATCAGTCACTAAAAAACATGGACAAACGCTAACACAGGTTTATTAAGCAGCTAAATCTAATCAAAAGCTCTGAGGAGTAGATAACTTTTCAGTTTTTCTTAAATGATGTTACAGATCTGGTGGTGTGAATCTCCTCAGGCAGAAAATTCCACAGCGTATGGGCTGCAACTGAAAAAGCCCGGTCACCAGCAGACTTCAACCAACAAGGAGGGACACCCGACAGGCCCCATCCACCAGATTTTAAATCCCTGCATGGGACGTGGGGAATCAGGAGATCACTGAGGTATTGGGGGCCCAGTCTGTTCAAGGCTTTAAATGTCAGTAACAACACCCAGAAATCAATGTGCCATCTAACAAGCAGTGAGCTCAGAAACTGCAGTAAGGGGGTAGTATGCTCTGACCTTTGAATCGAGGTCAGAAATTTCACTGCAGCATTCTGAACTAGCTGCAGGTGACATAACTGACCCCTGGATAAGCTCTTTTATAATATGTGTTGCTGAAATTTAGTACAAATGTGGGATCCCATTGGTTCACTCTCCGTGCGTGGCCATTGATTAATCCCCAATATACGCACAGTTGGTGTGAAGGGACTGCCAGCAATATCAGTGGGCACAATGGCTCTCATTATATTCCTCAGAGCCCAAAAGTGAATGGCAGTCATTACTCGAGCAAGAGTGGGATCAGATGTTTTTAGTAAGTGTCTGCAACCCATGTTTATATTAGTTAAGTGAATTTCAGTTTATGTAACTGCACACTCCAGGCAGGGCTACACTGATCCTGCCCACCCACACGCCCTGCAGATCTTGGCTTATTAGGTGACCTCCCTCTCTCTCTCTGGTCATGTTGCCGTATGCATGCCGGTAGTGGGGAAGGTCTGTCGGAAGCTGTCCCACCTCACATTGTCCCCGGTGTTCCAATAGTGTCTATATGTCTGAACCCTGCCAGTGTGTGTGTGTGTGTGTGTGTGTGTGTGTGTGTGTGTGTGTGTGTGTGTATGTGTATGTTTGTGTCTCTCCCTCTCTCTCTCTCTCTCTCTCTCTCTTTTTGTTCCGGGTTGCACAGATGGCAAATCACCTGTAAAGAGAGAGAGAGACTGTCCCAACAGTGTGCAACAAAAGAGAGAGTGGCCATTGAAGAGAGAGAGTGGCAACTTTGAGAGGCATAAATTATTTCTTTGCCCACTCCCCTCCCTGTCCTCCCCGCGAATGCTGCCAGAAGCGAGAAGCCTTCTTTGCAAACTAAAAAGTGGCATTTGTCAGGTCAGTTGCAGTGCTCCTCACTCACCGGTGACTGTTTCCCCACCTCCTGTCTGCAAGTGCTGCAGCCTGCAAGTACTCCATTGTGCACTGTGCATGACCAGGACATGAGAGAGAAAGCGAGCAGGAACAGCATGTGTAAGTGGGAGAGAGAGCAAGTATCAGTGGTACTTTGTGTCTCAGTGACACAGGCCCTCCCCCAGCCCTCCCACTACAGCTGTACATGCCACACAGATTACACAGAGAAACCAGGCAGAGAAACTGTGGGGAAATACAGGCATGCAAGCCCTCCTGCTGTAGGCAGCGTGCTTCAGAGCACCACACAATAAATTCTCATGGCCATTTTTTTTGTTCCGCGATGTGCGTTAAATTTGTTGTGTGCTGCTGAGTTCCCATCACCTATTCCTTGTAACTATGAAGTGTCCTTGTGTTCCCTGCACACATGGACCCTGTGCAATTTGAAAGCACACATTATTTTCTCTGTCCTGCTTACTTATGGTATATCAGGTTGTTTTGAACAGTGGGACTACTTTCTATGGCTGCAGGATACATAAAAAATCTCTACATTTTCATCATTTTCTGTGACTTCCCTTTATTTTTGGAACTTTGTAGTGACCCCATGTTATAAGAGCAAATAACGCACTCCAGGGTGTGTGGTTACTGGGGATTAATCAACACCCCGGGTGCTGTGAGGACACTCGGCCTGCAGCCTTGTGCCTCACAAAGCACCCAGGGTGTTGAATAATCCCCAATAACTGCACACCCTGTCGTGGGTTATTCCTTACATGGAGTGCACAGCAGTAGTCAAGATGGGAGAAAACAAGGGCATTAATTAGAGTAACTAAATCAGCAGAATCAAGCAGTAGTCACAGTTTGGTGACATTCTTAAGATGGTAAAAGCAGTTCCTGACCACAGAAGACAACTGTGAAACAAATGTCAGCTGTGTATCAGAACAACTCCCAGACTATGAATCTCCTCTTCTGCCTAAACATGCATCCCCCCTCCAAGGAGGGGAGGATCAGGCCACCACACATGACTGATATCTGCTTCTCTCTGAGCCGACTACCAGTAACTCAGTCTTGGTTGGATTCAAAGCCAGCTAACTGGAGGCTATACACATCTTGATTTCCTCCAAACATTGTTCTAATCTCAGCACAGAAAACAGACCCTGAGGAGCAAAAGACACATACAGCTGGGTGTCATCTGCATAGCAGTGAAACTCTGCTCTGTATTAATAATCTCTCCCAGTGTAAGCATATGCACTAAGAACAAAACAGGTGAAAGCATAGAACCTTTGGGAACACCACAGTCAGGGGTAACCAGCCATGATCAGCAAGAGACGACTACTACCAACTGCTGTGTACCATGAAGGAAGGACCAGAACCATCATAAAATAGTTCCAGGTAACCTTCCATGCTCCCCAAGTCTGGCCCACAACATTGCATGTCTAGAGTGTCAAATGCTGAAGAAAAATCTAGTAAGATCACAACAGAGATCTTCCTGCGATCTCTCATCAGAACGGGATGATTGTATACCCTGATCATGGCTGTCCCTGTGTTGTGCTTGCTATGGAAACCAGACTGAAATGGCTCAAAGAGGGCATTCTTCTACAGATGAGTCACAAGCTGGGTTGCAAGCACCTTCTCTACAATCTCAGCCAAAAAAGGAAGATTGGAGACAGGTCAAATTTGGCTGGTATATCAGGATCCAATGGCACCTCCTTAAGGAGGGGCTTCACCACTGCCCTTTTTTTCCCGTATAAGTTTTTCTTCCATTGGGGGCACCAGGCAGGTTGCGCTCAGGTGCTCTCCTCAAGAGGACTCATTCTGCCCCCAGCTCTGGCATCATCCTACCTGCCCTGTGCCCCCTTTTTTTATTTTCTCCCTGTTTTACCCAAGACCCTGATACATGGATGCGCATCTGCATGGAGGCACACATGCACTCTGAGGCTCCGGTGACAGCCTCTTCCTCCCACTCGGCCTTGAGCCAGGTACCCACTTGGCTTGGCGCTGCCATCAAGCCTCCACCTGATGGCAGTCAAAAGCCGAGGAAATCCCATGTCCCTCCCTAGGAGAGGAGAGGAGAGCTGCCTGTCAGCAGCTCAAGCCAACTCCTCGCCCCCCCCCCCCGTGTGACCCATGCTCATTTCTCAACTCGGGTCACCGGCATGGGAAAATGTAAGGCACTAGCACCTCGGCCCTCTTCGAAAATGGGCCGGCCCACCACTGCCCCTTTTTTTTATTATTATTTTAGCTCCCGCACACCGGGGGATGAAGGCTCAGCCCTGTATTGCCTGTCCGCACCCCGCCTACCAACAACCATCCACAAGACCCCCCATGGCTTGCCCCCCGATGGCGGGACCTGGAAGGGAACATCCCCCAACCCTGGAGCACAATCCAAATCCGGGGAGGTAGCAGAGCAGCAGGACAGGGAAGGGCTTCATGAAGCCCCCCAGCTGCCATTTTCCTGTTTGTGGACCCCCCCTCCCTCCCGGTGCAGGGCCTCACGCGTGTGGGGGCACACACACACCACTATCACTGGCTGCTGTGCCCTCCCTTACCTATGCCACCCCAACCCCCACCAGAGGGCAGCAAGCAGGTGGGATGACAATCCCCCTCCCCGAGAGAGGAGAGCAGTCCTCCGGATGCTCAATCCTCTCTACCCCCTGCCAATCCCCGACAGCCCAGGCTCATTCCTGAACTCAAGTCACTGGTGTAGCATGAGGTGTGGCGTCCAGCGCTAACCTCCAGTGCCACCGGGCCAGCGACCACTGCCCTTTTAGCGGTGCCAGCAGTAGTTTCTCCCATAGAGGCATTGACTATACCTATCAATACTGGTACTAACTGCCCACCACCCAGCCTTCAGCAGCTGAGTGGGTGCAGGGTCCAGAACATGCGTGGTGCAGTACAAAGCTGTGACCATCCCGAGGACCTCTTCCTCATCCAGTAGCTGAAATTCCCCCCAACCACTCCCTGATTCACTTGCACTCCCCTCTCTATCCCTGCTGACTGATGACTGGGTATTGGAGGAAATCTGGTCATGGATGCCGACAACCTTTGCCTTGAAGAACTTCTTTAACTGCTCGCACCTTTCCCTGGAAACAAGTTCCTTTTGGCACAGACAATCAGGATGTTTATTAGTAGTTTACCTCCTGGAAATGTGTGGCAAAATGGTTCTTCTTGGCAGCAACCACAGCAGAAAAAAAATTCTTCTTTACCACTGCAGTAGCCTCCCGGTGCAGCCTCAAGTGCTCCTCCAGGACAAGTCTGTTGGCAAATGACTGCAATTTTCTCCACTTGTGCTCTAACTTATGACCTGCAGCCTTCGTCTGCTGAAGCTCAGATGTAAGCCAAGGACCACTTCAGTGAGAGGTCTGCAGATGAGAGTGGACAAGTGCCAGGGAATCTGGTGCTGCTGAAAGAACCCCATTATAGCCTTCAACTGCGGTACTGCAACCCCTAATGGAGACCATAACCAGGCCCAAAGTGTCCGACAGATCTAGAAATCTCACAGGATCCAGGTCCCATTTAGAACAGTACTGGATCACTTCCACAGTTCAAGATTTTTTTTTATTTAAAGTTTATTGAAGCCAGAGACAGTACAGCTACTAACAGTACAAGGACTGGTTAGGAGAAGAAGAAGGAGAAGAAGAAGAAGAAGAAGAAGAGGAAGAAGAAGAAAAATAAGAAGAAGAAGAGGAAGAAGAAGAAGAAGAATCAGCATTTATATAGCGCTTTTCATATACAATGTATCCCAAAGAACTTTAAAGGCAATGCTAGACTGATAGTGAAGTGACTGAATGTGTAGTAATGGCCATATTGCATATCAACACCCACACACAGCCTAGACAATTGCATAAACCAGTTTTATGGGAAGGGGAATATTGGCCAGGACACCACAGAAAGTCCCCTACTCTTTTGCGAAGAGTGCTTTGGGTCCTTTTATTTCCACCTGGACACCCACCAGGACAGCACCAGAATGGGTAGATGGGAACTTGGTTTAACGTCTTATCCAAAGGTTGGCACACCCCAGCATTACAACATCCCCTAATACTGCACTCAGGTGCCAGCGTGTAGGTATAAGGCCAATCCCAGTGTGAGATGAGAACCCATGACCTTCTGGCCCTGAGGTGGAACTCAGCCACACTGACACCTTACATAATGCACTGAATGCAGACAGAAAAACAACAATAGACCACCATCAGGATTCCAGGGCTAAACTCCAGACTCCCCACAACAGAACATCTGATCCTCTCATTACAGTCTGAGACCAAACCCAGAGCTTATGCTACAGCAGCAGCATTGTGTGTGGTAAAAAAGCTACCTCATTACCCTCCAAGGGGACAAACTCAGGATCTATATTAGAAATATACTACATCCAGCGTTGCCATCTAATTTGGAACTGAGAAGATCTATAATGGAGAGCTGCAATCAGCTGTTCCATAATATACAGTAGATATCCCCGACTATTGTACACCACGTTTGTATAGACAGGGCAGTCGACTACATCTACAGTTGCGTTATTACCTTTTTAGCAGTGGTCAGATATACATATAGCAAGGATCGGGGGGATGAGTATCCAAGGGGGGATAGAAAGAGGATCATGGATTGGGAAACCAGAGACCTAGAGTATAAAAGGTCCTTTAACTGGTCTGCAGTTTCCTCTCAGAAATCAGAGAGAACTGGGCAAGACCAAAAAAATTTGTGAATGGTGAGCTGATGTCTGTCTACAGGCTCTCCAACAGTGTCTGTAGCTTGCTGGCATGTATAATGTGAGTACAGCTGGGGTTCTGGAAAAAAACAAAACGATAGTGACACTTCCAAACAAAAAGATGTTTTTCTAATGCCCCAACATTAAACAATATGGTGCAATGGTCCAATCAAATGACAGGCTCCACTTAGATATTGTCTATCTCCAACCCTGCCAAGAGGAGGAAGTCAAGTGTGTGACCTGCAGAGTGCGTGGCTGAGATAACCTCCTGTCTGAAACCCAGCTGCCCTGTGAGCTGGAGGAATTTTTTTTACAAACTATATGAAGGTCATCGACCCTGGTATTGAAGTCTCCCAGGACATGAGTTGTTGTGGACTCCAATGCTCAGTTTGATAGCCACTCAGCAAACTCCTGCAGAAAATCCCCACCCGGGGCGGTATACAATATATGGACCACTCTCTATTTCAGACTAGAAAAATACTCAATGGCTACACACTCAGAAGACCATATATTCATGACGGGAGACATCACATAGCTTAAGCCAGCTCTAATACAGATGGCCGCATCACCATAGAGAAACTTGGAGGGACCAACACCTCCAGGACAGGCCTGGTGGCATTGTCCTGTTGAGTCCCCATGATACACACCACGTAAGTGTGTGAATTAGAAATGACATCACAAATGATGGTAATCTTATTCACTATCAACCTGACATTGCAAAGCAACAGCCAGGCTGGGGGAGCCGGGAGGATTTGCCCATCAACTACCTTTTGTGACTTGCTTCGCCTTGGTATTGGGATGAGGCAAGAAATATTTCTGTCTTTCCCATTACAAACTGGCAAGTGACTCCCGACTCTCCCACCCTGACCACGGGGATGCACCACCCAACATTCCTACTCCTTTTCTTAGGGCAAATTATATAAAATACCCTACAGCATTGCAAGACTCCACTAGGGGGTGCAAAGTGTTCCACATCCCAGGGTCTCAGCTTCCAGCCAACCCACCCCGACAATATATAATGTACAAATGACATATGCAGATCTTAGAAACAAGACAAGCTGCCATCATGAAACTTTTCATATATTTAGGCCCTGCCTTCTAGACAAAAAACGCCAAATCTGGAACAATTTTGTTTAACACCACCAAAACTATAAATTTGCAAAGTAAGGGGTTTAACACAGAAAAATCTCAGTCAGGCCAGCCCAGTGGTGCTGAAGGTTGAGGCGCTGGATGCAACACCTCGTGCCACGCCAGCGACCTGGGTTCAGGAACAAGCCCCATGGTCATCAGGGGTCAGCTGGGGGGAGGGTGGGAGCTGGACTGAACAGCTGCGAGGCAGCTCTTCTCTCCTCAAGGGAGGGACTCTGTCACCCCTGCTGCACAACTGCCACCAGGTGGAGGTCTGTGGGTAGTGCAGAACAGAGGGCGTCATGAAGGGAGGGTGTTGTGGGACCGCAGTGTGCACACACAACAAGGAGAGTGGAAAAAATGGAGAAATGGAGCTGGCAGGGTCCATGATGGTCCAGACTGCGCTCCCAGTGATGTGGTTGCAGGCTGTGGATGGATTCAAGCCCCCCTGAGGGTGAGCTCCAAGATAAATGGAATATGGGGCCAAAAAAAGGAAAATTTCAGTCAACTCTAACTATGCTGGCACTACCGCACCAGTATAATTTATATAGAAGATATACAATGGCTTGTGTTCAAATATATCACTTATTTGCATGAGTGAAGAGGAAGGACCATAACTCATGATTGACAAAGCCACGGGTGAGTTATGAAAGTCTTGCCACCTCACAAATGGAAATTAATGGCATAATAGTATATGGTTGACCTTTGTTCTGTATAAAAATCACACTGGTCAAAAACCTTGTTGTGCACATTCTAAAGTGTTGTGTGCATTCCAAGGTGATGTTGTGCGAATTACAAGCAGTTGTACAGCACAGTTCAAAGGTAATAACATTTTGAATTCCTCATTCATCCAGTACCTAGCTGATTACTAACCATCCAGTGACCAAATTTGTACCTTTTAACTTGTAAAAGACCATAAATTTAATTTTGATCATAAAACAGAATAAATAAATGGCAAGTTTTTTGTTGTTGTTGTTTTGCATTTATTGAGGGAAGTAACACTTCTGTGATTTTTGTGTACAAAATGATAGACTATACAAAATAAAATATAGGCAACCACACACAACTCAGCATGTGTTTCCATCTTGGGGTTGAGATGACAGCATGGACCTCTTGAGCTTTGCTCTCGAGGTCCATATGCTGTCATCTCAACCCCTCAATGGAAACGCAGTCTTGTTGTGTATGGTTGCCCATACATTATTCTCATTTTGAACACAGTCCATTATATGTTCTGTGTATACAATGGCTGTGTTCTGTGTGACAATTAAGGGTAGATTCATTGTGCAATTGGCAAATGGGCTGTCAATCAAGCTTATTGTGATGTAGGCAAGTGAAAAATAAACAGCGTCATTAACCCATTGGGTGAATAACATCATTTATCTTTCACATGGGTCAGAGTCTTGGGAAAAATAATGCATTTATTTAAGTAGTAGAATCCCTACATACACACACACACACACACACACACACATATATATATATATATATATATATATATATATATATATATATATAATTGTGCCAGTAATATGCAGTAGTTATAAAAAGGCACACCAGTTGTTCAGCTTTCCCATCAAGTTGTGCCACTGTAGTTTTTGGCTTTTAAATTGGTTCTCCTTCCAGATCTCTCAGACCCACAGGGTTCTGATGATTTTATTCTAATCATCAGTGTTTACTTCCTGCTCCCAACGTTTATGACAAGTTATTTTAGTCAGTGTAGTGAGATGTAAAAATAGTGACAGAATGAGCTGCTTTTTGTACCAGCAAGAAAATGACTGTAATTGAAAAGGTTGCATCTGCGTTTCAGTTTCATTTATCCAGGTCCAACATGAACATAGTTTTTGGAACAAATGTCTGCCTGCTTAGTGTGAGTTGCTACAACCTAACATTACTAGTCATGGCTAGGGGCATCAGAAATTGCTGGGTGCACAAAAATCTGCATTCCCTGTCAATATGGATACGTTTAGGCATTTTCTAAAAGTTTGACTGTATTCTAGGCCATCCAAGCGTTAAAGGGATTTGTTGACATATTTATACCTAATATGGAGGTTAACTGACATTTTAAACAGTCATAACATACTCTGCATAGTTAAAAAATTAAAAAGCTTATTGAAATGACTGCAGATGTACTGTTTTTGTGTCCTACCTCCATTTGTACTGTCAAGCGCAAGTACAGTGGCGTGAAAAAGTATTTGCCCCCTTCCTGATTTTCTCTATTATTACATATTTGTCACACTGGATGTTTTCAGGTCTTTAGACAAAATATAATATTAGATAAAGGGAACCTGAGTGGACAAATAACACTTTTTTTTTTTTACTTATTTCACTTATTTAATGAAAAAAGTTAACCAACACCAACTGGCACTGTGTGAAAAAGTAATTGCCCCCTAGTTAAATCAACCCAATTAAAGGGATAATTAGAGTCAGCTGATTGAACACAGCCAGGCTTGATTACAGCCAGCCCTGCTCAATATAAACCTCACTTATTTTGCCCTTACCATCAGAGTCACATTGCTAGACAAAGATTCAACAAGCACATTATGCCATGATCAAAGGAAGTTCCTGAAAAGATCAGAAAACATGTTGTTGCCCTCTATCAGTCTGGAAAGGTTACAAAGCTATTTCTAAGGCTCTGGGACTCCATCGAACCACAGTGAGAGCCATAATCTCCAAATGGAGAACACTTGGAACAGTAGTGAACCTTCCCAGGAGTGGTGCCTGCCAAAATTACTCCAAGAGTGTAAAATCATCCAAGAAGTCTCAAAGGATGCTAAAACAACATCCAAAGAACTGCAGGCTTCTCTTGCCTCAGCTAAGGTCAGTGTTCATGACTCCACAATCAGAAAGAGACTGGGCAAAAATGTGCTTCATGTGAGAGTAGCAAAGTGAAACCACTGCTAACCAAGAAGAACATAAATGCTCATCTCTCATTTGCCAAGAAGCACCTGGATGATCCACAAGCCCTTTGGGAAAATGTTCTATGGACAGATGAGTCCAAAGTGGAACTTTTGGACAACATGGATCCCATAATGTCTACGAAAAGCAAACACAGCATTCCACAGTAAGAACACCATACCAACAGTCAAACATGGTGGTGGTAGTGTGATGGTGTGGGGATGCTGCTGCCCTAAGGACCTGGATGACTTGCCATAATTAAAGGAACCATGAATTCTGCTCTGTACCAGAAAATTCTTAAGGAGAATGTCCAGTCATCCTTCCGTCAGCTGAAGCTGAAGCGTGAGTGGGTCATGCAGCAAGACAATGATCAAAACACAAAGCAAGTCCACATCAGAATGGTGAAAAGAAGTAAAATTAAAGTTTTGGAGTGGCCTAGTCAAAGCCCAGACTTAAACCCAATAGGAGATGCTGTGGCAGGACCTGAAGCAGAGCAGTTCATGCTCGAAAACCTACCAAATGTTACTGAATTAAAGCAGTTCTGCGAGGAAGAGTGGGTTAAAATTCCTCCACAGCGATGTGAAAGACTGATATTGAATTATAGGAAGTGTTTGGTTGCAGTCATTGCAGCTAAATGTGGCGTAACCAGTTATTAAGTGTAAGGGGGCAATTACTTTTTCACACAGTGCCAATTGGTGTTGGTTAACTTTTTTTCATTAAATAAGTGAAATAAAAAAAAAAAACAAGTGTTATTTGTTCCCTCAGGTTCCCTTTATCTAATATTACATTTTGTCTAAAGACCTGAAAACATCCAGTGTGACAAATATACAATAATAGAGAAAATCAGGAAGGGGGCAAATACTTTTTCACACCACTGTATGTTCAAGGCAGTGTCGTGCCCGACGGTCAGTTTGAATCTGTAGTGCCGTTGTGTAGCACTGTGACTTCGGGTTACACCACATTTGTAATTCTGATAATTGGCCCTGCTGTCATAGTCAAGGTACAATGTTAATGAGATTGTTGTTTTTATTTATTTATTTTCCTTGCTACTATATCATGGATCCTATTTCTGTTATTTTAGTTTTTGCAAATTCACCACATATGACAGACTGAATGTAACGTTCAGCCTGCTAACTCTGAGTAAATGATGTTGTCATTTTCTCTGTGTTAGATAAGTTTTTTTTTTAAATAGGAAAAATGAATGAAGAAATGTATAGAATATTAAATGTGAACATCATGCTATTTTTTTAAAGTGAATAACTGCTCTGTGATAGTTATAGTAACCTTAGTTATTTGCCTGAGAGATTTGTGGTGGGCGAGTGAGTTTGCATGCAGTTAAGGGTTGAGGTCGGGAAAATGGATGACTCTCCGACATCTCCACTACCATTCGTACATTCATTTTTGAATATTTTACTCAGTTTCTGGAAGGTTTGCTAGCTAACTTTCACACATTGATTATTTTTTTATCTAATTTTTTACCCCATCGTTGTTTACTGCGGCAGGTTCTCCAGCATGAGCTTTGCCACTTTTCGGAGATCAGATAGCAAAATGCACGGCTTTTATAATTTCATTTTTTTAGCTCTATATGTCTCTGTGTTGATTATTTGTGTTACTGTTAACTGGTCTATTCAGCATGTTAGAAGAATTGTGCTTGCCCTCTTTCATTTTACATAGTCACATCCCTTAGAAAATAAAGAAAATTACTGTAACGACCACGGTCATCTAATGCACACAGTAGAAACGAAACAAGTGCGTACCTCATTTTCAAAATGATATCTCCTTTTAACAAACATATAAAAAAATGCATTTTGTAAAGTATTTGCTATGTACATCAAGTGTGTTGTGCTAGGAAGAAAATGCTGCAATGTTTGTGAGCAAATTTATTTATTTAGTAAAATGCAGCATAAGTAAAAATGTTTGAGGGTTTATAAAGTACTACTACTAAGCTGCTGTATAAGTATGGTAGAAGCTCTACAGCAGCAGCAGTTACATATGAGCCAAATGGAGCAATAAAGTGGTGTTTAAATAACTTTTTCATTCTGCTGCTGCTCCTTAGGATTCAACATCATTCCTGCATGATGCAGGACTCAGTAATGAAATGAGCAGCATTTCTTTTCCCATTTCCGCTGCTCGGTTAAAAATAGAAAATCCACCTCCTTGCTCTTGTATTAATTTGTCCTGGCTTCCAGCTGCTGACAAAGTAAAAAGAAATAAATGTTTAAGCCAGTCAGCCTTAAAGGAGCCACAGAGATGCCATGCCGAACTGGGCTGTCATGAATCGGGACAGAAAACTCGATTTGTCTAGGACCTGGGCAAGGAGCAGCAGTTAATTTCTACACTTCATTTCACTGCTCTGTGCCCTTCCTAGAGTTGTCTCTGTTGTCCAGTAAAAAGAAAAGACCGTGAGGGTTCTAAAAAGACAGAGAGAGAGAGAGAGAGAGAATAAAATAAGGAGCATGCCCACTCCATCACAATTGGTGTGTATGTGTTTGCGGGGGGTAGTTGAAACAAATGGATGTCAATTTACATTCGTAGTTGTGTCTCTGCAATGGTTACTTGCAACTGACTTTAATGGATCATTATGCCTCCAAACTCTGCTGTTATATATTCTTTAAATGGAGGCTCTCTCGCTTACATGCACTCTCCCTCTTTCTTACTTACACACACACACCCACACTGCTTGAAGAATAATTATGTGTCCCTGTATGCAAGCATGTGTATTTCTCCAATTTAAACATGTTATCCTGTAGTATGAAAATATAAGCTCGAATTACATGTATTTCAAGAAGTCAGTCAAATGTTTGTCTTATTAATTTGCAAGCAAATGTAGTACTTTCTCTCCTTTTTCGTTCTTCCACACCCCACACCATTTTTTTATATAGAAATGTCACTAAACATTTTTAAAATTAAAGAGACAGAGAAAGAAATTGATAGATGGCGAGATACAATGTCACTGTTATTGAGAGACTGAATGAAGTTTACATAACCATATCTGTGAATCATTCTTGACAATTCTCTCCAATATTTAGCCTGCATAACAATGTTTTAAAAGTTATGCTTGTTATTTTTTTCCTTATTTGTATTGCCTGATTTTAATTTTTTCATGCAGAATATTGTCTGTTAATCTTCCATGTCCCTTCCGCACAGCCTGCTTGTAGATTCACGTGTCGCACATGCCCTGCTGATTTCTATCTATTTAATATATTTAAATTTGCTTGTCACATAAGTTTTGGATTACACCTTCCATTTTTTTGCCCTTTAACATACTTATTTGATGGCTATCCCATGGAACATCCACATTTCTCATGTATAACATATTAATTAAAGCTGATGATAACAGACAATCTGGTGATGGTAAATAGAATTCCCTACCATTAAATGATGGACATCAGCAGGTTGCAGTAACACATTTTAAATTTCTGTATAAAATCGAGTGAGTTAATAAAATGACAATCATTGAGGACTTGCACCACCCAGAGCATTGTATCTTATGTCACTGTAGATGCATAACCACATCGTATGTTCATCATGTGTGTTGAAAATTGCTATGAAATTTGGACATTGTTAGTGAACCTGCTCTCACTACTACAATATATATACATAAATAAGTAAATAAATAAATAATGGATGGTTCTGACCCTATCACACTGGATGACTCCTATTTAAGGAAAATTTATAACTAACATGTAATTCTTTACTGATTGCTTTCCCTCTGTATACTCATATCAAACAGCTTGCTCACCCAAATGTGCCCAGAAAAACTACTCATAATGTACTCATTTGTGCTAGTCATAGTATCATTTTTTTAAGCAATAAGGCATGACCAAGGGCTATGTTAGTGGTCTGTTAATCACCCTCTAGGGGTGTAATGTGGCGTGAGGCATTAATACCCCTAGAGGGTGTCTACTGACCATTAACATAATCCCCTGGGAGTGCCTTATTGCTATTATAATGAAACATGTTTTAAACAGTGTTAAACCTTGTTCAGCATATGATTAGGCTATATATGTAGGTTAATGAAAGATTAACATAGGGTTGATAGAATGTTTACAACCAATCAATAAAACTCTGTTTCTCAGATCCTTTTTATAATTATGTTTGCTTGTTCATGCCCTCCCACTGTGTGCTGTCCTCCCTGCTCCCTCCATTCCCCAACCTGGCAACTTAATTGAAAGTAAACTCTACTGCTCCTTCCCCCTGTGTGCTGTCTGTCCCACTCCCTTTGGTCCCCATCCTGGCACCCGCACTGTAAGTAAACCCTCCTGCTCCATCCCACTGCATGCTGTCTGCCCCTCTCCCTCTGTTCCCTGTCCTGGCACCCAGAGTGCAAATAACCCTCCCACTCTGTCTCCCTCTGTGTGCTGTATGCCTCGCTACCCCTGATCCCCAACCTGGCACCCAGAGTGCAAGTAAACCCTCCCACTCTCTCTCACTGTGTGCTGTCTTCCCTGCTCCCTCCGTTGCCCATCTTGGCACCAGGTTACACTACGTGGGTTAGCCTACCCAAGAGCTGGAGCCAGGTAGCCTGTGCCTATACATTACAAGTACGTGAGAGTCGAGTTGCTGAGGTGAGTAGCCAACAGGCTTTGTTGAGGGTTAGGGCTATGTGAGACATATAATCAAATAATCATAGAAACTGATGGCAGAAAAGGAACCTCCGGACCATCAAGTCTGTCCCTCCTTCCCCCCTCTTGGGGCTCTTCTCCATAGCCCCATGTGCTTGTCCCATACTCTCTTGAAACCAGACACAGTCTCAGACCCCACCACCTCCTCTGGCAGCTGGTTCCAGGATACCACTACTCTGTCAGTGAAGAACCTTCTCCTCATGCCACCCTTAAAGTTCCCTCACTGTAGACTCAGGCAGTGCCCTCGCATTATAGAACATACCTTCCTATGAAATAAATGCCCCTCATCCACTTTATGGATCCCTTTAATGTACTTATAGGTTTCAGTCATGTCCCCATTCTGCCTTATAGTCTCCAATGTGTAGAGCCACATACATACATCTCTGTTCATAGTGTTTGTGATCCACCCCAGAATCATCTTGGTCGCTCTTCTCTGAGCCCTATAAATCACTTTATAATTCCCTTTATAATAACAGTCCCTTTAAAGAGCAACTTACAGCATCAGCAAAACTTTGAAAAAAGTAAGAGTTATATTTAGCGTCATCCCATTTTCTTTAGTACTTCACATATTTTCTGTAATTCCCCATTTCCTTTATTACTGAAAACAGTTGCATAAAAACAGAATCCCTGTTCATTAGACTTTGTACACTCTGGCTGCTGCTCTACACATGACATAACAATTTCCTGGTTATGACATCATAGTTATCTACACAGCAACATATTTTGATGCCATAAACAGAATTATGTCAGTTGTATGCAGGCAGCCAGAGCTCAAAGAGCAGATGCACTGTATTGATAAAAATACCCCTAGAATAAGGAAATAAGGGTGAGAATTACAAAATAAAATACAAAATGTACTCTACAGTTATGTCTCAATATTACATTTTTATGTTGTCTTGCACCTGAGCAAGAAACATGTTGCCATAACTTTGGAATAGCAGGTTTTGGAGGCGCGATCATGCTCTGGCCAGTGGCACCACTGCTTTTTCAGGCTGGGCTCTAGTGCACTAATTAGATTGCATGCTGTCTATGACAGCAGTACAAAAGCTGTGCCACCACTTTCAAATGTTTTAGCAACTGCAATGAGGGAGCTCCACCTCATTGCAGTGCATGCCTTGTGCGGTGTAACATTTCAATAAACATGGCAGGCAGCGGCTCACTGCCCGCCCTCACAGTCCCTCTGTAGCCAACTTTGGGGGTGCCCAATCCCTCTGTCAGCATATGTGCCCCTTTCCCTGCTGTGGTGTGCTGAGGGGGTGCCCAATCCCCCTCAGCATCAATCATGCCTCCAAAGGCAGACAGCCTTGCCAATGGGGGTGCCCAATCCTCCTGTTGGCATGTTACCCCCCTGCCATTTTCCTGGTGCTATCCCGATTGTGTATCATGCCCACACTGGGAGCCCACCCCAGTGTGGGTGACATGACCCCCACCAATGTGCCACACTGAGAGCCCACCCCAGTGTGGCCACAACCTGTTAAAAAAACAGAAAACTGTCCGTGGTGATTTTTTTTTTTTACCTGAAACAAAGGAAGCGGTCCCTCACTGGCTGTTGGTGGCCCCTTCCCCCAACCCGCAACCACCCTCTGCTCAACCCACCTCTCCACACCCCCCCTCACCCCATACTTACCTCTGGAGCTTGGCGCGACGATCGTCAGTGGACCGGGAACACGTCTGCACTCTTCAAAGCCAACCGCGAATGGAAGAAATGCCGGTAAGCTGTAGAATGGCATAAATAGTTTTTTTTCAACTTTGGTGCATATCTCAGGCATGTTGGGGAATTTTGGCACCAAATTTTCAACATGGGGTTATTGGAACCCCTCCTCATGAATTCAGGCACTGTCATGGCGTTATTCAGTCCTGAAAGGTGATTTTGCGGTCAATGCATGAAATCACCTTTCGGGACCGATTAACAAAACGACAGTGCCACTGTTCATGAGGTGGGCTCCCAAAAAGCCTATGTTGCAAATTTGGTGAAAAAATTCCAAAAAATTACCATGTTACGAGTGTGTATTGCACAGTTCCCATGGACACTTGTAACTTCGAGAATTTTATATTTTGGCTCCAGATTTTCAACATTGCCTTTTTTTCACACCTCCTTATGAACAGTGCAGCTGTCATTTCCCGCAATATGCCTAAAATGTGTTTTCACACATTCGAAGCACAGTGGTGCAGTCGCTGTAGGAAAACAATGTTTGGGACACAGTAAGAAAATCACAGTAACACTGTTCGTGAGCAGAGGTCCCAAAATGCCTATGTTAAACAGCTGGTCAAAAAATTCCACAAAATGACTATGTTACAAGCGTGCCTTGCACAGTGTCCACACACCATTGTAAGTTCGAAAATGTTTAATATTTTCACTCCAGATGTTCAACATCACCATACAGCTGTCATTTTTCACATCCTACCCAAAATGTGGTTTTGCACATCTGGCGCACAATGGTACAGTCGCTGTGGGAAAACAATGTTCGGGACAGATTAAGAAAATCATACTGCCACTGTTCTTGAGCAGAGATCCCAAAATGCCTATGTTATAAATTAGGTGAAAGAATTCCAAAAAACAGACTGTTACGAGTGTGTGTTGCCTAGTTTTCATGCACACTCATAACGTCAAGCATTTTTAATATTTTCACTCCATATTGTCAACATTGCTATCTCTTCACACCTCCTTATGAATAGTGCAGTTAACATTTTTATGTGGTACAGAATGGTGCAGTCACTGTGGGAAATCAATGTTTGGGACACATCAACAAAATCACAGAGACACTGTTCATAAGCAGAGGTCCCACATGCTTTCATGAGGTGGGGGTCACAAAAAGGCAATGTTGAAACTTTGCAGTGCATATACCAACAAACGCCCAGGGCATTAGGGTTTCTAACCATAACATCCCACCCTATAGAGACTAACAGGCATCAGGGTGTGCCTTTGGATTGTCGGCTGTAATGCTCACGCCATTGCACCCTCACTCTGCAGCCACTGACAGGCATCCAGGTGTGCCTTGGACTCTTTGGCTCCAAAGTTCATCCCATTCTCCTATGCTGCACCCATCTCAACATGCTTCCTTATGAAATGGGGTGAGCGTAAGTCCTGATGACCCCAAGGCACAATGCAACACTTGTCAGAGTCTGCAAGGTAGGGTGAAGTGAAATAGCATTAGCGTTATGGCCAGTGACCCAAAGGCACACTCCAATGCATGCCACTCTCTGCAGGGTGGGCTGGGGTTCACGTCAGTTCTATACTTCACTTCCATTCTTAGTATGCATCTCTCTAACTCTTGCACTACCAATGCCAATGCCAGCAAGACAACATTCGACATTGACAAATGTTTGTTGTATTTTGTCTCTGCTGTGTTAGGAGCTATTTAAGCATCAGTGGCTCATTAGGTAGCACACTCGCCTGTGAGGCCAGGAGATCAGATGGCTGTGGGTTCAGTTCCCACATCTGGCACTTGGGTTAATATCCCAATTCTGACACTGTAGTACAGCATGGGGGGGTGCTGCACATCTGAGTTGCTGTCTTTCAGATGTGACGTTAAACCGAGATCCTATATCTGGATTGTTTGCAGTTCAGGTGGATGTTAAAGATCCCATGGCACTAATCGAAAAGAATAGGAAAATTTCCCTAGTGTCCTGATCAAATTTCCCCCATTCGCTGGAAACAGCACAAACAGCTTACTCTGGTTCAATCTCACTTAGTATTCATCTGAGTGGGATTGTGAAGTGGGAAGGGGCAACTGCAAAGTGGGGTGCTAGCTGCACACTCAAGAAGACTTGATAGACCACGTGGCCTCTATATGCTAGCAAGTAGTAGGTAAATAAGTAATATGCATGTGTCAGACAGTAAGGGGACCAGTGTGGTGGGGAGACGAAATAGACAGCCACTTACCATAACAACTAATAGGGTTATACAAAGACATTAGGAAATACACCTTTCCTAACACACTACAGAAACTTTTAATAATTATTATAGACAGCTACCCACAACTTCCACTTTCTGCTGCTGGCAGCCACCATCTCATGAACAGAAGTATGCTTCCATATCTCACTTTATGCTTATATGCCTGTTTGGACTCTGCTATTGGTCATCAGTACATATTAGCATAAAGTGAGCTCAGGAAGCTCACTGCTATGAAGTGGTGACTGCCATAAATCGAAAGTTGTATTCCACTGTTAAAATCACCAAGAAGCAATTAACGTTAATGTAAAAAAAAAGACTGAAAGCACTAATTAAGCATGTTGTAGTGTCTGGGTAAATCTGTGCCTTTTCCAGTGTACCCAGTTAAGGGCAGTCTTGATGGGCCTGACTGTCATTATCAGACCACAGCATCTATGTTTCTGAGTCTACAGGTGTCTGTCACTTGTTATACACACAACCTGCTGATTTCCACGATTCTTTTTATAATTTAGAATGTCATCTGATTCAGATGTTAAAGAGTATGGTATTCAGCAACATCAAAGTAGTCTAGGAATCCAGCCTTATATGTTTTGAACCAGAATGTACTCCTCCAAATTCAGCTTCTGATTGCAGCAATGTTGACTCTACAGATTCAGATGCTGATGATTCAATGGCTTCTGATAGAGCCGGAAATACAAATTGGTGTCTTTGTGGCAAATGAGAGCTTATGCCAACAGAGAGAGAGAGCCATTATGTTCCCATGAAATACCTGCAGTAGATTCTAAACGTGATTGCAAGAAAAATGTATTATTGTTTTTTATGTTGGCTCGCGCAGCCATCTTGTGCTAGTAGCAGATGTGGAGGCTTGGTCACTGTTGGGCGAGTGTAGGGCACACAACAGTAGGTGCGTCCATCATTCCCCAATCAGCCAGCAGCAGGCGCTGACCTCACACATCCCTAATGTGCCCACCAGAACAAAGGAAAAGTCCGCTGCAATGAGAGGGAAGTACAGGCAACATGGCTGCAGTGACTGCCACTGCCTGTCACAGTGCTGACAGGGGAGTCCACTCCCTGTCAGCAGACCCCCCTCCCATTTGGCAGAACCCCCTCCCATTTAAAATGTATGCTGAGGACGTGCCCAATCCCCCTCAGTATCATGAGCCCCTGAACAGTCTTTCTTTGCTGATGGGGGTCCCAATCCCTGTTGGCTTTAATCCCCTTTTATTTTGCCAATGGGGGAGCCCACTCCCCATCAGCATAATGTCGCCCCCCCCACTTTTGTTGTGTGCTGACGGGGGAGCCCACTCTCTGTCAGCATAATGCACCCCCCATTTGTTATGTGCAGAGGGGGGTGCCCAATCCCACTTGGCTCTTGCCCCTCCACTTTTGTTGTGTGCCGCGGGGGTGCCCAATCCCCCATCAGCTACAGCATCCCCCCAAAAAAAGACTTAGGTGGCATGCTGGAAGCCCAGCCCAGTGTGCCAAATCCCCTGAAAAACGAAAACCATTCTGCAATGTTTTTTTTTTTATTTTTTAACCCTGTGAAAGAAGAAAACGGTCCCTTGTGGTCTCCCTACCCCCTCCAACAACCCACGCCCACCCACTGCGCACCCTGCCTCCTCACACACCCTCCTCACCCCATACTTACCTCCGGAGTCTGGCACGATGATCTTCGGTGGACTGGGAACACGTCTGCACTCTTCAAAGCCGACCACGAACTGAGGAAATGCGGTAAGCTGTATAATGGCATAAATAGGGTTTTTCAACTTTGGTGCATATCTTGGCCATTTTTGCACCAAATTTTCAACATGAGGTTATTGGGACCCTGCCTCATGAATTCAGTAACTGTCATGGCATTATTAGGTCCTGAAAGGTGATTTTCTGGTCACTGCATGGAATCACCTTTTGGGACCGATATAAACAACAGTGCCACTGTTCATGGAGGCTCTCAAAAGCCTATGTTGCAAATTTGGTGAAAGAAATCCAAAATAGCTGTTTACAAGCGTATGTTGTGCTGTTCCACCTTGCGCTCATGACTTAAATGAATTTGTAATATTTTCACTCCAGATTTTCAAAATTGGCATTTGACACACCTCCTTATGAACAGTACAGCTGTCATTTTACATATCCTGGCCAAAATGTGTTTTCTCACGTCAGGAGAATAGTACGGTAGTCTGCAAAATCCGTTTCGGGACAGTTTGAGAAAATGATGGTGACACTGTTCATGAGCAGGGTCATAAAATGCCTATGTTGAAAATTTGGTGCTGAAAGTCCATAAAATGACTGTGCTACAAGCGTGTGTTGCGCAGTTTCCACGCACCCGTGTAACTTCGCAAATTTGCAATATTTTCATGCCAGATTTTCAACACTGGCATTTTTTCACACCTCCTTATCAACAGTACAGCTATCATTTTTCACAACCTGCCCAAAATGTGTTTCCACACCTGTGGCGCACAATGGCGTGGTCACTGTGGGAAATCAACTTTTGGGACCGATTAACAAAATCCCAGTGCCCCTGTTCATGAGGGGAGGTCCCAAAATGCCTATGTTGAAAATGTGGCTAAAAAACTCCCAAAAATAATTGGGTTATGGACATGTGTTGCGCAGTTTCTATGCATGCTCATGACTTCACCAATTTTTCATATTTTCACTCCAGATTGTCAACTTTGCCATTTTTTTATGCCTCCTTATGAACAATACAGATGTCATTTTCCACATCCTGCACAAAATGTGTTTTCATCCCTGTGTTGCCAAATGACATAGCTGCTGTGCAAAACCACCTTTCAGCTAACAAACTGATAGTGCCGCTTTTCATGAGGTGGGCTCGCAAACAGCCCATGTTGAAATTTTGGAGTGAAAATACCAACACAAGCCTACGGTGTTAGGGTTTCCAACTGTAACACCCCACCCTGTAGAGACTGATAGGCATCAGGGGTGTGACTTGGCATCATCGGCTGTAATGCTCACGCCATTCCACCCCACCTCCCACTCCCACCTGCAGCCAGTGACAGGCATCGTGGTATGCCATCACTGTTCGACCACAAAGTTCACCCCATTATCCTATACTGCACCCACCTCAGCGTATTTCCTTATGGAATGGGGTAAGTATAATGCCCAAAGACCCCAAAGCACACCATGACACTTGTCAGTGTCTACAGGGTAAGGTGAGGTACAATGGCATGAGCGTTATAGCTGACGACCCAAAGGCACACCCCAGTGCCTGTCAGTCTCTACAGGGTGGGGGTTGGGGGTTGGTGTCACTTCAGTACTTCACTGCTATTTCTACTATGCGTCTCTAACTCCGGCACTACCAATGCCAATGCCAGCAAGACAACATTCGGCATTGACAAATGCTTGTTTATATTCAGATAGTACATTTTCCCCCATTTTAATGTTCAGAATTCATTTGAGTAATTTATTTTAATGTATGAGGAGATCTTATTATTCACTGAAATCAATCAGAATACAAATTTGTTATGCAATTGATTTGACATCACTCTTTTGTTAACTCTTCTTGAGTATATATCTATATACATATATATATATATATATATATATATATATATATATATATATGTATGTATGCATATATGTTTATACACAGAGGGGTTGAAATTAAGTTTTCCTTCCACCAGCCAGCAGGGGTAGTGACAGGGAATATCCACCAGACCCATGGGTGTTTCCACTGGCCCACCTGGTGTACTTATTGAAATGTTACCTTCCCCAGCACAAGCCCATACAGCTAACTAACCCAGTATATATGAGGGGCATATAATAGAGACTTGCAAGTACCTCACATAGGCAAAAGGGTAAAAAGGTACATGGAGGTAGCATCATTCACTTTACAACCCATGACAGCTGGTTTGGGCACATTTTGGGGTGACATTCTTATGGTATATCTTCAGGCAAAAGATGGTGGCTCCATGGAACAGCCTCCTGGCATACAGTTGAGGGCCAACAACAGTGGCTGGATCAAAAAACACAGGGTACATGGTACAGACACAGGACATCAAAAGGAAAGAGACAAGCATTATGTATGTGATTGTAATATGGTCTAGAACAGACAAAGGCTACATGGGTCAAGAGTTCCATATGTGCTGTCAGATTTGGACCCCTTCATGCTGTCCTGTTGGCAGCCATTGATGTGTCCACTGCAAGTATGTTTCTTACAAATTTTTGAGTGATGAGGGAACAAGTATGGTACAACTGTGATCAGATCTATTGTCTGCAGGCGGGACTGCGCTTACCTCTGCATGTCTCTTTCCTGTGTGGCACAGTACATTTTTATAAAAAAACTGTAAATATCATAATAATGAGTGAACATATGAACATACCAAAATGCCAGCAGGTACTAGCCTATCAGTCTATCTTGTCTGCTTTAGTGTGCAGCTCTTCACTCTTTCTGACCAAAGGTGTCCACTTCCCTTCCCCCCCCCCACTGGATTTTGCCTGTGTATCATTCACTCACTCCCCCTGCCTCACCATTATTTGAACCCTCACTCTGAACCTATCTCTACTAATTTTCAAGTTGCTTACTCTAAATGTTGATATCGCCTCACAAAGTAGCGCGTCCCAGCCTGCCAACCACCTCTTGGTGAAATGCTGCCTCTCTACTTCCCTCATGTATTGGTCTTCTCCAAAAACCAGAATGTGGCTCCTAGTTTACCTTCCACCTTTTCATTTTAAAATTGTTTTGTCTCTCACTGAATCATACCCCATCTCTACATTCAATTTTCTAGGGGATATACATTGAGCTCTTTCTTACTCTCTAATCATATTGTTTACCTCCCCATCCTATGATCATTTTCTTGCTGTACCCTCCTGCAATAGCAGTGTGCCCCTTTTCAACTTTGAGGTACCAGTTAATAAAGTATAATAAATTGCAAAAAAAGAAAAAAATACCTTGAGGTACCAGTGCTGCATGCAGTACCCCCGGTGCAGCCACAAAAGGGATTACTACAGGGGCCAGAGGAGTTCACCACTCCTATAGTTACTTACACTTTGGCCTGGTGCCATTCCAGTGCCATGTCTCCGGCCCCTATCTCCCTGGTGAAGGCAAGTAGTCTCTGGGACATTCAGCCTCCTACACCTGGATGGACCATCCAATTCCATGTGGCTCGTTTCCTGAACCTGTGTCATTTTATGTCGTGAGTAGTACCAGTACTGCTACGCCAGTGTGCTACCCCCTTCTCCCCATTTTGTATATCACCCCTCCCACAACATGTAACTTTATGTGTGGTTCTAGTCCAATGCATTACCCTTGTCTAGCGCACATGTCAAAGTCTCCCATACCCCCTTGTTCATCCAGCTTGTCACATGTTATTGCTCAGCATCCAAGCACATGTGTATGTTACCAATATGCCATTCAGTCATACTACCCATCCTGGCGCTGTCTGCCCATTTGAAATACAGGACCTTAGCTACCTCCTTACCTAGATCGATTGTGTACCAGTTGTGCTGCAGTCAGAGACACATTCACAGCCTTGACGGAAATTCCTAAGAGTGTAGTGATAGTGGCTCACATTTACTCTTTTAGTGGCATCCTCCTCTTGCAGGCCACTAATTAGATTCACGAGGTGGTAATAACACTGTGACAGCTAGAATACTGAGAGAGAGATTATCATGAATAGTGCACAGCTTGATAAATTAGGAGCTTTAAGGAGAAACCTGCAGTAGGCCACTGAACCAAGAGTGAGCTTGCTGCAATATCTCATGTCAGTGTCTCTGTTATTTTGGGTGCACTGCACTGTGATCCCCTGTGTATTTACAATACGTGCAACATGAAATACTGCTGTGCAATGGGGTGCAACAATGGCAAAAACTATACACGCAGTTTCTACAGATTCTCAAAAGACTGTAGGAGGTGTAAGCAGTGGGTAGTTGCTGTGAAGTGTGCCAACTGGTATCCAGATGACAGCACTGTCATATGTGTTGAGCATTTCACAGATGACCAGTTTGCCATCTCGCAAGAAATCATTGATAGCACCGGCTTTCTACCCGATGGCAATGTTTAAAGCAAGATGCCTGCCCAACGCTGTTTTCATTCAATACTCTACATCCACAATGAAGAAGCACTGCTGTGGTGAAAAGACAATGAATAGAAGTAAGTGTTCATTTTCTGATTTGCTGGAATGCATTTTTTTGTCGCTGTGTGCGTTGTTGCCTTTCTTATGGCACTGCATAACTTTTGGATTGCTTTCAACCAGAATGTCTATAATATTTTCCTTTGTGTCCTGGTTTACAGTGCTGCTTTGTAACTCTGTATATTGATTTATAGAAATGGAAGATTTGGCCAGCCTGCTAGCGCAGAGGCATTGTGGCTGTCTGAGGTGCCGACGACCCGGGTTCGGGAACGGATCTGGATGTCGGAGGGCCAGCCGGGGGGAGCAGGATTGAGCATCTGCAGGACTGCTCTCCTGCTCCAGGGGAAGGGGGGGTTGAATGTCCAGTGCAACGTGGACCCCCAGCAGAGGCTACGGGTACCACACATGATCTGTCACCTGCAAGTAAGGGGGGGCAGGGCGGACGCTGGCTGTCATTGCACGTCCCAACCCCCGGAAAAAATTGAAAAATTTCATCGCCCTGCTAATGAGCCAGCTCCAGCGCCAACTCCTCTGGCCACCTAATCACTGGTGGCCCCATTTGGGGGGGTCAGCCCCAAGCATGTGGGGGGTCAGTTGCTGGAGTAGGGTGAACCCCGCTCACGGAGTTAGGGAAAGCTGAGGAAAAAGAATATAATAATAAAAAAAAAAGAAATGGAAGATTTTATTGTTTATTGTGATACCACAAATCAACACACCTAACAGATAAAAAAATGACTAGCACAGTTGTAGGAATTGTTATGTAGCATCAGATTATGATGGCATGGGTTTACCCATGCCGCAGTGACAGTCATCACGGAGACATCCCTGACAGCGACAGCCACCGTGCCAACTGTCAGCATTGCAGTGTTGGGGATGCCTCCATGTATCCATTGGGGGGCTCCACCCCCCCACACCTTCCAGTCTCTAGGATTCTAACTCTGAGTCGGAGTTGGACCGGGGGGCAAACACCCAGTGAGGCAGTCTCGATCACCATACAGACCATCACAGCAACTGCTGGATTTTGCCCGATTCCTGTTGCTGTGGTGGTCTTCACAATCAGGGAGTTGCTGCAGCAACAGTATATGGACAGGGTGCCACCAGATGGCATGTTGGGAAGAAAATGGTTTCCTACATCGTTTTATTCCATAACCCATCCTCCCCCGCATTTCTGGATGTTGTTCCTGTGTTCCTCAGTGACCACTATACTGACTGATTAGTTTCATATCCCCTCTGAAATTTCTTTCCTCAAGGTGCCATGTTTGGCCATTTCCACCCCTCCGCATCATATTGGTCTCCCATGCCCTATGCTATGCTGCTACCTTATTATCTAGCTGCTTCACCATGGCCTGTTGTTAGCTAACCTTATTCATGAAAGCTCACCATAACTGACCTCAGTATTCCTTATTCTTTCTCCCCTTTAAATCTGTACTGTGGCAGTATAACTTACTCCCTCCCAGAGGTCACTCCCCTTGCAATGCATCCCAGTCTATTGTATTGGTTGCCAAAGAGATCCCCCTTACAAAACTATGCAGCCTGACATCCTATTATGTAGACATTATAGTGTCACTTTGCAAACTGTCTGGCTTGTGTGCCTCTGAATATTGAAACATGCATGCATTGCTTTACATGCTTTACCTTTCTGTGTGGTATGCACTGCAAGCACAGTATGCTTCTCACATTTGTAGTACAATTTCCATTTCTTTTACTTGGTGCCAATAGATGTCTTGCTGCAGAATTAGTAATATATGTTTTCAATGTTCTGATAGTTTCTGCAACAACTTGGAATTGTCAAGACCTCTACTGTTAATCCGTCATCTGCATCATCTGTACCTTCTGGCAACAACCTTGAAAGGACCCACACAGAGTTGGAGGAGTGCTTCCCACACACAGATGATCAATCAGCAGTGCAAACTGAAGCTATGCAATGTCCTGAACCTGCCAATTCCCATAATGCTTGCAGTGACGTTGCATGCCAAACAGATATCATGGTAAGCATATCTGCAATGTTTTTTATCATACATGTTTTTTGAAATTGTATTTTATTCTCCTCTAGCCTGCCTCCTCCGACCCTTCGGCGTTGTCCCACGGACATCCCGCTACCTGCGACCCAGCTCACACAGTCCACAGGCCCCCATGGACGCGGTTTACCCCAAGCGAGGCAGTCAGGGGCACTCCCGTAACTTACAGTTTCGTCGGCCCCGTGGACTGTCGAGTGGGCGCTGGCAAATCGCAACCACAATGATTTTTGTCCCTGAGCATACAATGACAGCCGGTGCTTACTTACATCTCACTGTAGTAGTGACTTCTGGCATCAGCTTCCCTGCCCCATGCTCCATGGCACCATGAAACCACGTAATATCCCTCTCACCCTACCTCCCAGTGACCAAATCTCTCAGCATACTATTAAGGTAGAATGCCACGTACGCCCATAACTGTGATACTGCATGCGCAGCACTGTGATACTGATATATCTAGCGGCACATGTAATTAGAAATTGTTGTATCATTTCATTGCAGCACTACATTGACAAAGCCTCCCAAACTGTAAAGTACATTGCTGCTGGATACAGTAGGACCAAATTCTCGCGTAGCACACAGACATTCCCCATCGATGTCAATCAGGGAGAACAGGTCTGTTTGCCAGAAATGCCCATGCATACCATTGGAACACCGTATGAGGAGCAGAATTCTGGTGAGGCTGACAATAGTGAAAACACAGCGCAGAATGAAGATGACCAAGAGGAGGACTACCACTGGGAAGATGATGACATCGAGGTCTCTGATTGGATAATGGAGGATTCCACCGAGTCTGATGAAAATATTGAAGTGGACGACGTTTCGCATGATGACATGGACAGGTAAGCTTTGTAGTGAGCTATGATTCATTCTGTATATTACTGCATCTGTGTACACAGAACTACAGTTGTAAGATGGGTGTCACAGGCTAGCCTGTGTTGTGCCCATGGCGCATGTACTGTATGGTGCGCTGTTGTTACGAGATTCATACGAATGTTACTAACACCTGTGTTCCAGCATAAAGTATTATGAAATTATGAAAATGTGTTGCACACATGTTTCATTTCACTTTGTCAAGGTGTCAAAAGACCTTGACATCACTGAGAGCTGTACATGTTGTTTCACCCCCAAAATATCTACGTACATGGCTCACTCAAGGGATAAACAACAGCACTACATGTCCACAGACAGCATTCTAGCAGCTGAATGCATACAGATATACACTGATATCACAATGGAAACCTGTAGGACACTGGACCAATCAGCAGTGTGTTTGCTGATGATACCAAAATGTGTCAGGTTGTAAGATTATTGGAGGTGGTGCAGTGCAGGGCAACAAAGAGGATCCAGGGTTTGCAGGACAGACCCTACAAGAGCAGGCGGAGGGAGTTGAATAAGTACTCACTGGAGTACTGAAGGGATGGGGGATACGATGGTGATAAACAAGACAGGTACAGAGGGGCTATTTACCTTGATTACTTGGTGGGACACATGAGGGCATGGTATTACAATGTCTGTTCTAAGTTCTCTTCACTAGCTGGTTGGGTGTGATTTTCAATGCAATTTGCAATGTGGTGACTGCACATACATGTATGAGCAGTCAGAATGTCTATGGGGTGCATTAACCCGGGCAAACTGGATTTGCGCCTGGCAACCCTTTGTGACGCGTGCCCCTGATTCCTACATATGCTATGCCAGCACTGGTACATGCCTTTGTGACATTGTGCCTGCTCACTGCAATGTCCAGCATCTGTGGCTTATGCAAGTTGATCTTCAGAGTCTGTCACCCTTTTGTTTTGTGGTGTCTCATGCAGTCAAATCTTACAACGTTGTGGCATATCAGAAGTATTTGATACTGTTATGTGCTATGTACAACATGTAATGCAGCATCAGATGAGGGGTTGCTAAAGATTCTGAGGGTATACTTACAATCTTCAGGGGCCCATGCATTTATGTACACGGGCCCCAGTCCTCTGGGATTATCTACCCCGTCAGCTTCGGGAGTGCGCAACCACGGGTGGCTTTAAACAGGCACCAGGCCTATTTTTATTAATTGTACTGAAACATGGGTTTTTATAGACTGTTTTATATTGTTGTTTTATGTTATTTATTTTATTAAAGGAAAGCAGTCATTTAACAAGAAACCCCATCCCCCAAAGATATACCGCCGGACTAAGCTTTTTAGCTGCAAGAGACATTTTTTTTCATATGGCAACTTACTTTATTTTATTTTGCAAAAATCCATATTGTCCTGTTATGGCGGATGCTGCGCGGGTCCATTTCCAATACTTTTGTACTGAGGCAAGAGGTGTGGCGCCACACATTCTTAGGAAATGGACCCGTGCAGCATCCGCCATGACAGAACATCGTGGATTTTTGCAACATAAAATAAAGTAAGTTGCCATATGAAAAAAAAAGTCTCTTGCAGCTAAAAAGCTTAATCAGGTGGTACAGCTTTGGGGGGGGTGGGGATTTCTTGTTAAATTACTGCTTTACTTTAACTTTTATGTACATCGAATTGACATACTTGAAAGGCGCTTTAACTAAATAAAGTTTATTATTGTTATTATCATGCAGTTGGTACAACAATGCTTATTATGTATATCTATTATTTTCTGTAGGTCCAACAAACTGTCTGCAGACAAAGTACCACATTAACAACAAACATTTATCGTCTTTGAGAGTTCGATAGTACTCATGCTACAGACATGCTTTATTTGTATTTGTTTCACACAACATAAAGTATTTTTACAAAGAACATTTGGTGGACTTGCAATATTTGAACAGGTTTGCAAGTATGGACATAAGCAAAGATCGGAGACTCAACCCAGACAGGGCATGCTACCCATTGGAAACTTAATGACAGCCTGCAGTATGTATTTCTGTGGCGGAAGCTCAGTATGAATACTTAATTTTCTAAAACACCTGAACATGCCAAGGATTGCTTTAAGAATGTACCACATGATGCAGTCAACATATCTTCTGCAATCTGTGGGACATATGTGGCCCTCCACCAGGAACAGCCATTGGAGGACTTGTCAAAACAACCAGCACGACTAGAGGGAGATGCCAGGTGTTGTTCCCCCGGACATACAGCAAGGTTTGGCTCGAACTCATTAATTGACCTTGCAAGATCAAAAATAATTGTTCAGCAACTAATACAAAGTAACAAAGTGTCTAGTTCCAATGCCAGGGAGGTGGAGGGCCTGAAAAGGTGCTTGAGGATGGTTAAAGCAGCGGGTTTTTCTATACAAAGTCTCACCACGGACAAGCATGCCAGTGTGAAAAAATTTATGAGGGAGCAGGAGAAGAACATCAAGCACTGGTTTGACATATGGCATGTGTCTAAAGGGATAAAGAAGAAAATGGTGGAAAATTCTAAGCAAAAAGACTGTGGCTCACTAGCTCCATGAGCAAAAGGAGTTAGTCACCACTTATATTGGTGTGCCAGTTCCAGCCGTGGAGATGGAGAGATGGTTGTGACCAAGTGGCTATCCATTTTAAACCATGTGTGTGACATACACACCAACCACAGTGAAGTGTACCATGAATGTCTACGTGGTCCATTACAAGACCATAACTGGATCGAGAAAGGTATAGTCACACAATGTTGCATGCAAAATACACACATGGCAGGATATGCATATGATGTTAAAGGTGAGGACAAACAGACATGCAGTATGAGGGACCTTGTGTGCAATCAATGTACGGGAGGAGACCATGGTTGGGGGAGAAGTCCATACGGCACCAAGCTTGTACTTGATCCTGCATCGACCATATCTGAATATGAAATAGTACAAAGTGATTAGGTTGCGTGTATAGCCTGTGGAATGAAGGGCATAGATAGTGGGTGATGATATTCATAGTCCAGGGCTGAGCAGTAGATGTTGCCATACAATGGTGTCGCGGATGAAGCATAAGTCGTATGAACAGAGGCTCAGAGCTTTCAATATGGACCCGCTGAATGAAAAGAGAAAGAAGGAGAAAGAGGGGAGGCTAATATGGGGACCATTAAGTACCAAAAAGGAATCAAAAGGGTACCAGAGGGGAGCATCTTTCACATGAATGGAAATATCAGAACACAGGAGCACAGCTGGAAATTACAAGTGGGAAAACCAAGAGTGAACTTGAGGGAATTGTACAGCACAGAAAGGGTGGTGGAGAGACGTAACAGTCTCGCCCAAGATGTTGTGGCTGCTGCAACAGGTCAGGGATTACAGAATGTGTGGGACAGGCACATGGGAGTTCTCAATGGCAACAGGGTGGTTGGGACTAAGTATCCTGGATACATGTCAGACTGTATGGGACACAATGCCCTTGTCTGCAGACAACATCTATGTATCTATGTGCGTAGGTTATACAATACTGAAAATGCTTGATATTGCATGGTCAAGCACACATCAATGTCCATAGTACTGAATCTATGTTGTGATTTGTTGTTTCAACCAACAATGTTTTTTAGCACAGGGGGCAGAGCTCACAAGGAGTTGGACATAATAGCAACTAATAGCATGCTTCTGAAGACATAGCCAACTTGTCACCTGCTGAGCAAAGATCATCCCTTGAAACTTTCCACAAGGTGGTTTTATTTTTTTCGGCCAAGATGACACACTTTTTCTTTCCATGCATGGAAGCTCAGTAAGTGCTACATACACAACCTATGCAGAGTGACATCTTGGTATTCAAGTAATTAACAGTTTGGGGCTGTGATAAATCAATAAGGATGCAGAGGGAAATATTATACCAAGTGTGGTACACAGCTGTTGGGAGGGCAGCATATGTAATAGGTTGTAGACCATCCACCAAGCTAGCATTCTTTGGCATCAGATCAGGCGCCATGATTGCATCCCGTCTGTGCCTTATAAGTAGTTCTTAAAAGCTATGACATGTTCAGGTACAGAGTAACTAAGCCAGGGACCATGATTATACTGCATTCATGACACTAAAACCTCATTGACAATATTACGTTTCACAGCTTACAACTTGCTGCCCTGCACTCAACGAGAATTCTGCTAGGCCACAAGAGGTCACAAAGGAAGGGAAACCAAGGTGGAGGGTGTCATTTCCAAAGGCCAGGGGTGGTGCTGGTGTTATCAAGGAGGTGAGGGTCCCTATCACATACTGTAAGTGAAATCACTTTAGCAATAATACCATGGTACACCGCAGTTAATACGTGAACATTAATTTAGAGAACTTCAAGTGACTTTGCAGTCTGTCACTGTGTCTTGGCAACATCGTACTACATGTGGTACTGCTTGGGCACAGAAGGGAGTAGACTAGAAACTTATTCTAAGGCTGATTATGGTGTAAAGGTTCATTTGCATGCATGGTCCTACAAGTGATCCTACCACACTTTGAACATGCAATGCTAAGGATGGATGGCAATGGCTAATTCCTTGTGCCATAGTACCATGGCACCACAGATAAGAGCCACAAAGCATCCATTACATGGCACAAATTCCAGCCTGTGGCAGTGGGTGCCAACACAAAGTTGACAGTGGATATGTCTTCTGCATCAACTATCTAAGGGCACCTATGTCTATCCCATGCATGCTGCAATGCTCACACTGTGTGCTCCAGAGCATTTGCCTGTCACCGAGCTGAGGCTAGGCATTGTCATGCAGTGTCCCATACATAGGGGCACAGAGGTGGAGCTGCAATAGGGCATGCAATGTGCAGGAATGAATGCTACGTGGCCCCTTCCTGAAGCTTGATCTGGGATAGGTGGGTAGAGAAATTATATACCACCCAGCCACAGAGGAGAAGCCATAAGAGTGCAAAGGAGGAGGGCGGATGAGTTGTGAACGCGACTGATAGGACTGCAGACAATGAGGTCTCACCGGGGCTGTGTTGGGAAGAAATACAATCTAAATTAAAAAAAAAAAAAGTAGCAAAAAAAATTGGAAAACAAGGTCAAGTCCTGAAGTGCATGATTCATGTTCCACGTGACCATCCACATTTGTTAAGTAGTGTGTGAATGCAGAGCATCATGACATATCAATTACAAATACTCACTGTGTTCATTTCAGGGTATGTTGAGGAACTGATTAATGAAGTGTTCCAAGTGTGTGCAGAGTTACCAAGTTATCCAATTGCAAGGCAAGCACGGACTGTTTATCCACTGCCACCTCCTATTGCATTCAAGTTTGAAAAACCTGATAAAGAACAGCTGGTTGCTGATCACCGCTGCAGATTTAACAAATGTTAGATTAATTCAGAAGCAAATAAAACCCATTGTATGGTACCTTTTAGAAGTTTCTAAAGACTAGAGCTGTGTGGTCACATATTGCATTAGCAAGGAACCAAGGACCATGCCAAAAGAAGACAATCAAATACACAACCGTCAAATAGATATAAGGTGTGCACGTAGGCAAGATGCATGTCAGCAAGACTGAAATCAGCTAGACATACTCAAACTGTGATTACTGGTGAAGTGACTTTAATCTATATTGTTTTGCTGTAATCAACAACCATTGTGCAATTAAAAAAACTATATATTGTTTTGTGTGTCCAAGACTATTCTGTTCCATAGAAGTGATTTATAAAACCAAAGTGTTGAGACAATGCAGTGATGCATGTTCAAGGGAGCACAACAGTGTCGGAAAATGTGAAGGCCAAGTATAAGGCAGTCTGTGAAGTGAGACACTGGGGTGGGTGTCGTGTGGGAGGTGGAAAGACAAAGACAGATTGCCCCATGTGTCAATGTTGGTCATGGCAGATAGTGCTGTCCTCATCAGGCATGCAGTGCGCATCCATTGACATCTTTTTCCTTTCCATGGTTTCTGTGGTGGAAGTTGGAGTAGCTAGTGCACAAAGTCCATGGATCTGAAATAAGAGCACAGAGAAGGAATGAGAAATCAAACTTTGGTAATGGCTCTTGTGACTGAGACATTTGTTGTACTGTGATCTAACAAGTGGCCTCAAAGCAGAGCTGGACAGGTCACCAGGTGCTGCCATCCAGGCAGAGACCAATGACTGCACAGTCTAAACCTCAAAGGATGGTAATGAGGAGGAGTGGTTGGAACACGGTGTACGCAGTGATGGTCATCGCTGGGATTTCAACTTGCTGGGGGTTGACTGGAGTATTATGATGAGCTCCAGTGCTAGGGATCAAGGGTCTACTGACAACGTTGATCAGTGCACCTACTAAGCTAAACTACACTTTAGATCTGGTATTGTCGGGTAGGGAGACAGTAAAGGAAATAAGGGTGGAAGACCCACTAGTTGACAGTGAGCACCAAGCAGTGCGGGTTAATACCATGATGTGCAGGGAGCCAGAGAACTCAGTAACCCAGGTGGTAAACTTAGGGTTGGGGGGGCAGACTTTGGGAAGATATAGAAAGTAATGAAAGGGAAACTTGAGGGCATAAGGCAGGAGATGGACATGGAGCAGAAATGGGATATTATTAAATGGGAGATTACAGAGGCAACAGAAGCCTGCACCAAGATATAGAGTAAGAGTAGCAGAGCAAGGAAACCATGCTGGTTGAACAGCTAGGTAGTGGAGGTGGTGAGGGCAAAATGAGAGGCGCATCAGAGGAATAGGAAGACGGCAGAAGAAAGGGGACAAAGTGGAGTATGCAATATGCTCCAATGTGGTGACTAGAAAAGTGAGAGAAGCCAAGGCCAAGAGAGAGCTGAGCTTACTGAAGGGAATTGGGGGTTGGGGGTGAAGAGAAAGACTTTTTAAGATACATCAGGGAGAAAAGGGAGTGCAAGGAGACAACAGTACAGGATAAAAAAGGGTGGGGTTGCAGAAAAGGGGGAGGAACAGATGGAATGTATAGTTTGGCTCAGTGTTCACTGAAGGAAAGATTGAACCGCTACCACAATGGGCTGGGAGTGTGGACTTGGGGAGAGGAGGAGACAGATGGAAGGACTGAGGGACGTACAGTCCTAGAGGGACTGAGGGTAGACAAGGCACCAGGTCAAGATGGTATCCAACCCAGGGGGTGCAGAGGAGGGCAACAAAGATGATATGTGGAATGGAGGGGTGAGACTATGAGAGTAGGCTGAGAGACCTGAATATGTACAGTCTGGAGGATAATAGGGATGGGGGGACATGATAGAGACATCCAGGTATCTGAGGGGAATCAATAAGGATGGGGCAGATGGGGTCTTTAAGCAAAGGAGGGGGAGGAACACCAGGGGGCATGGGCTAAATATAGAGGGGCAAAGATTTAGGAGGGAAATGAGGAGACACTATTTCACGGAGAGGGTGTTAGCAAAATGGAATCCACTAACAGAATAGGTGGTATCATGTAAATCTGCATGGCACAGGGAGTGGCGGAAAGTGAGGGTGGGGTAGGTGGGAGATGTAAGTGGGATGATAAAGGGTGGGTGGCGTGGGGCAGCTGCAAACTAGGGGTGCTAGTATCAAAAAGGTCTCTTCAGCACTGATTGACTAATCCACTGGAGGGGGTTTGCCAGCTGTTGTCAACTTCTTGATCTGAAATGTTTTTATTGCCATGTAGGTTTGTTTACCCTTCTCAGGTTAATCTGACTGAAAATTGAGTAATTGTTTCTTCTCTGCATGCTTTTTCTATGGGTCTATCTTGGAGACAGTATATAAATAGAGGGGACCAGTGGCTCAGTCACAGCTAAGAAGCACATAACCCGTTATAATCAGCATGCCCATCGAGACTAGTCTCAATTTTAATCCCATCAAGCTTTGTCACACTTTTTTATTGGAATCAATTTAGATGAACTTTGAATCCAATTCAGATTAAAATGAAAATCCTAACTGTGCTTTCCAAAGCAATCATAGCAGTTCATTGTCCATTATGCTGAGTTGCCCAGTTGTTACCTTTTATCATACCCATCCATTCAATCTTTGTGTTAGCAACAAGTATCCAGGTGGTCTGGTTCAGAAGTAATTATCAAGTCTACACAGGCAGAGATAGTATTGCTGAGTGTCTGCGGTGCATGCAGAAATTGATTTATTTTTTGGGGGGGAAACTCGCTGTATGCAAAGGTTTACATAGGCCTTGTTGCATGAATAAGCTGGATTACAAAATGACCTACTGTCTTACGTAGTAGGCACCCTGCATAACAAGAGAGGTTCAGGCCAGCAGATGGCATCAAAAACTGGCTGCTAGCGGTAAAGGGTGTTGACCCAGAAAAAGGGCCTTGTTATGTTATAAGTACCGCTGGACTATCAAAGAGCAGGTAGAACAGCACTTAGAGACACTCAGGGATGGTTAGAGACTGTGTGCCACTGTCTTCCCACACCCAAACATGCAGATATGCACAAACACGAAACACCCATGGTCCTTTACTGGTACACCGCCAGCCACAACCGGACCAGAAGTCGTTAATTGGAGAATAAGAAATATCACTCATTGTCTAGGGAACAACAGCACCCCACAACAGAATGTAGTGGCAACCACTTACATCACAAATCTCTATCCTGTACACAGCAGGTGGCATGACAGCTATTGCGGCCTGGTAGCTGTGTTGGTGTGAGAAGTGCAGTCCCAGTCGTCCAATCTAGATGTGGTTTGTGCAGTGTTGGCAGTACAAGAAGGGGCTGGGGTGCCCACAGACAAGCTACAGACCAGCTGTGTAAGTTCCGTTTACAGCAGCACAGTATTCATGGATCAGGGTCTGATTCGGTCGGGGGGGGGGTTAACAAGAACAACGGGGATGTAATTTTCCTATAATATACAAGAAAGACATTACAGCCTGATCATGGCTTGTGGGGCAGGGAAGGGCATAGATCACCAGGGGTATTATTTTGCTATTGTATCAAAACACTTGTGTCTGTCCAGAGCTGTTGGCTGGAGGGGCTACACACTGCTTTCCGAGGGTGCAGGTGGCACCCAAACCTCCCATGACTTGAAGCATACTAGGTGGTTGTGGCATCTGTTTACCTAACTACCACTGCTGACACAAGCAGCAGGACACTGGCACTGGCACACTCGCCGAAACAGAAATGGGTGCATGGGCCATGACGCAGGGGCATAGCAACACCTAAACGCAGTAGTGACATCATCTACTAACGGGTCATACTCCAACTGCATACATAAAAGCAAATGTGGTGGTTCTTTTGGCAAGGTCACATTGACACTCATGTACTGCACCCTCGTTCTTGAATGACATTTGGCCATTGGACCACTAGCAAGGGGAGAGGGAGCTGAATGAAGCAGCAGAAAGGCAGCTCTCCACTACCACGGAGGTTGTGCAACCTTCACTCACAGTTTCCATGGTATCGGATGGATGGCCAGTGTAAAGCATGGGCAGGAGGTGGACGGAAGTATTAGGGTGGCAGTGAAAGACATGGCATGTGCATGCCTGCAGATGTAGATGATTAATGGAGGTAAGAGGGAATATTACAAATGGAATGTGAGAAAACGTGGCAAGAAAGAGGGGAAAAGATAAACATCAAAAGAAAGCTGAAACAAAATAAAAAAGCCACCTCCTGTGAGGGAAATACACTAACATGATCTACATACTTACATTTCTTTTATTTATGCTTCATGGAAGCCAGTGTATGTATCCGAAGGGAACTTATTTCGGATTGCTAATACTGCGCAAGTGGGAAGTACTTTTCTATTTTTTCGACCCAGTTGCTGCCATACCCAATACACAAACCGAAGATAGGCCATGTAACATAATAATCTGTAAGAAAACAATGAAAAGGGACATGTCAGGACAAACAATGATATTCTGTGACTAAGCAAAACAGATGCAAAAGTGGGGTACAAAGGTACGCATTTCAGCTGATGGTACTGTATACGACACAGTCAAACAAATACCAATCAGTGTCATAATATTGTGTGTTGCACTAGGTGCTGTGATACAGTTCAGTCTCCAGCTGCACTTTGCTATATATTATGATGCCACAGTGGAATAAACTGTTAAATAAAGAAAGTCCCTGATCAGTACCTGGACATACAATGTACCTCCAAGTAGATGTGGCAATGGAGGGGAGTACAGCCTTATCAAATACAGATAAACATTTGGCGGCAGTGTATTCCATGCAAGGCTGGAGGGTAGATAGTCGCTAGGCACCAGTGAGTTGGGCATAGTGATGTGCTGGGTGATGCACACCTCTGAGGACAGTCAGTTGCACCAATGAGCATCAATGCAGTTGTGTGCTGTTGTGTGAACAAGTTGGAGCATTGGAGGTGCAATTTACAGTGCAACAACGTAGGCTTAGGTTGTGGTGGTACATATAGCAAGGAACCAAGAGTAACATGCTACTCGGTATCTTCCGGCTTCAGGGCAAATGGAGATTGCGGCACCTAAAATAAAACTGCAAACAGGCCAACAATGCAAATGTGCCAGTATAAACATTCACAACAGGCCTGCATGCATAGTAGGATTCAGACAGACAGAAATAGTAAAGTGTGACTTACTCATTTCTTGATTCATTGTCACCCACAGGCAGTCGATCTCTATATACTCAAAAAGGAGGGGGCAGGAGTGTGGGGAGGGGGAAAGGAGAGGGTGCCTGTGGGGTTGTGGGTAGTGTTGAACCGGTAATTGGACGGGGGGAGGGGTAGCAGGCCTCAGGGAGGTAGTAGAGCGGAAGGAGTGACAGGAGAATTAGTAACCGAGGAAACATAATGTTGAGGTGATAGGGCAGATTAACAACCATGGGTATGAGGCATGGATAGGAAGCAGAGGAGCACACAAGAAAGAGGGAAGAGATAAGGAGTGAGACACGGTAGAAGGAGAGAGAGAGAGAGGTGGGAGGTCAGGCAGAAGTAGGAGTGGTAGGGATGAGAGTAGAAGAGTTGGGACCAATAGGGATATGGGAGGGGTGGCAGCTAGGGAAGTGGGTGGGGTTTAAGACTATTTAATGAAAGGCTGGAGGGGGAAAGGGGCAGGCAAAAAAAAAGCGTCATTTTGCAATGCTTTTCTATGGGCGCAGAAGCCCAGAGTCAGCGTTAAAAAGGCAGACCAATCCTTGGCAGAGCCATAAAAGCAAAGTCCAATCAGAGGTGGCAGCAAACTGCAGTAGCCAATGGGGCGACACGGAGCTGTCCCGGATGGGTCTGCACTCTTACCCAGCTTCAGGATCTCCTAGGGCGGCCATTGGTGGTGGTGAGGGTGAGTGGCTGGCTTCCTGAGCCGCGGCCGCTCTGGTGGCAGAGGCGGGCCCGAGTCAAGGGCCGAGATCCGGCTTCAGGACCTCCTAGGGTGGCCTTGGTGGTGGCGAAGGTGGGCGGCTGGCTTCCTGAGCCACAGCTGCTCCGGCAGCAGAGGTGGGCCTGAATCAAGGGCCAAGATCTGGCTTCAGATGGAGGCAGAACAGCTCCTACTGACAACTCCTTTGCCTGCCATCTCTGTAGATTTTGGGTGTTGCAAAAATTCCAAAAGCATTTCTTTAGGTCTGTTTTTAGCCATCATCTTCTCTCCTTGACACAGTGGGGCTGATTTCCATAGATTTAAAGTCCCTGGAGTGAGAGCCAAAGCAACCTACTACCTCATGGGTTGAAGCCAGAACCAGGCGTCCTGTCTATATGTTTCTTTAACTCATTCTATCTGATGCCACCATTTTGGGTCAGGTTAAGCAATGGATGGTTCTGACACCATATGGTGCTAATGGGTATCATGGGTTTTAGCGCACATGGGGAATTCATAAATCCCACCCAGATGGTCTAGTATATTAAATGATTTACAAAATTATGACACAAAGGTGTGTTGTTGCAGGGCAAGCCCTGAGTTATGTATGGTTGTTCCAGTCCAGTTCAACTCCCTTTCAATGGAGATACCCTGGACTGGGACAACCATACAAGAGTGATATTGCAGTTTACAGTTGATCCATCTCTAGCTGGTTTCACTCCTTCTCTCTTTCTCCTCCACATGCCATGTCGGCTGACAGATGACTGTTGGCTCCGACCCCACTTAGCCCTTTTCTGATCTCCACATTCAGCAGACAATCCTCTGATACATACAGGGCAGCTCAGCTTGTGAAAAACTCAATCCTGTCTGCCCATCACAACACATCCTGACATCCCGTTCCTAACCAGCATTGGGCTGTGGTACTGGCTGGGTGGTTCCCATATCAGTTGCGGTCACAGTTTGGCTTCTCCAGCTGTGTCACAGAAAAAGTCTCTCAGAAGATTTTCTGTTGCCTTCAGCTTCATTCTTGTGCTTGGCTAGTGTGTGACTGCCTCCTCTTCTGTTCAGTAGGAGTTATACTGCTTCTTCTGTCACTCTGTCTCTCACAGACAGATGGTCTGTCTCCTTCAGCAGCTCCAGCCTGCTTTTCACTGCAGACTTTTATTTACTTTTATTCATTTATTTGGATATTCGGATAAATCTTTGAGTATGAACTCTTTTACAAAGGTTCCATGTCAGGATGAGAAACAGGGCAGACATTACCAAACATAACCAATACATTACAGTTCATTAGGTTACAGACAAAAAATAATTACATGAATCATAGGCAGTTGCCTTATACAACAGGAGTAAATAACCACTGCGAGATATACCATCATAGCTACCCCAGGGGGGCTTGTCAAAGTAGAAGTTGAAAGAGAGAGGTTATTGAGTGAGGCAGGTGGGAGGAAGGGAGAGGTAGGAATGAATGGGTGGGGATGGTGGAGCTGGGGGGGGAGTAGAGAAGAACATAGGGTGCTGGTGAGGGGAGAAGGAAAAAGTATGTTGGGTCATCAAGTGTGAATTGGAGGTAAGAGTGACTAGTGAGAGGATGCGTGGTTAGTGGGCTGCTGTTGGGGGGAGGTGCCAGGGCGTGGGAGATGCATTTGGGGTAAGATTCCAGGAGGGTAAATAGGTCAGTCTAGGAGATTCATGCTCAGTTCAGATAGTCACAGGTGTTTAAATTCAGCAGGTGTTTCTTCAGTTCCTTTTTAAAGGACCAAATGTTAGTGGTGTTAGTAGGGAGGGTAGAAGAGAGGGAGGAGTAGCTCTCTATGTAAGGGAAGGGATAAAAGCAACGGAACAAAAAAGTAAACGGAGGAGAGGAGGCACTGTGGGTCACCTTAGAGACTGGAAATGGCACCACAATCTGCACAGGAGTTGTATACAGACCCCCATGTCAGGGATCGGGAATGGACAAGGATATGATAGAAGGCATCCTTAGGATGGCAGAGAAAGGGGCAATACTGTTGATGGGGGACCTAAATATGCCAGATGTTAACTGGAGCACCTTTGCTGCAGCCACATCCAAGAGCAGGGCCATTCTCGATGCCGAACAGGTGGCATGCCTCAGACAGCTAGTTTTGGAACCCACTCGTGAGGGAGCAATCTTAGACCTCGTACTCTCAAATGGGGACAGTGAGAGGATCTCAGATCTAGAAGTGGGAAGCCATCTGGGAACAAGTGACCACCAAACAGTGTGGTTCACGATAAACTCAGCTACAGAGTCAAGCCATACAAAAGTGAGGGTACTGGACTTCAGGAGGGCTGGCTTTGGCAAGATGGGAGAGTGTCTTAGAAAAGTACTAGTAAACAGGCTAGATTAAGGAGGGGTGGAGCAACAATGAGGAAACATCAAAACTGCCATCACAGAGGCAACAAGCCTTTGTATGAAGCAAATAAACAAATCAAAATGAAAGAAAAAGCCACTATGGTTTTCAAAAGAGGTGGCGGGGAGGATTAGGGAGAAAAAGATAGCATTCAGGAAATATAAAGAAACACAGAAGGACCAGGACAGCGAGCTGTACCAGTTAAGGCAGAAGGAAGCAGGGAGGGAAGTCAGAATAGCAAAGGCCCAAACTGAGGAAAAGATAGCCAACTCCGTTAAGAAGGGTGATAAAACCTTTTATAGGTACATCAGGGAGTGTAGAAAGACAAAGGGAGGGATAGTGAGACTGAATAGAAAGGACGGTGGGTGGGCAGAGAGGGACAGTGAAAAAGCAGGGATATTGAACGAATACTTCTGCTCAGTATTCACAAAAGAGGAGGAGGGGAGGTGCCTAATCCAATTAACAGAAGCAGTCTGGATGGGGGGTCAATTCCAGTCCTTTCACAGAAGAAAGGGTTCTGAAAGAACTCCTAAAACTGAAGGTGGACAAAGCAATGGGGCCTGATGGAATTCACCCCAGAATTCTAAAAGAATTAAGGGGAGAACTAGTGACACCACTGACTGCCCTTTTTAACAAATCATGGAAGGATGGTGTGGTACCTGAGTACTGGAGGAAGGTGGATGTGATTCCCCTTCACAAAAGTGGGAGCAAGATAGAGGCAGGAAACTACAGACCTGTCAATTTGACCTCTGTGATAGGGAAAGTGATGGAATCACATCTGAAGGAAAGAACTGCTGAGCACCTAGAGGAAAGTGGGGCACAGGACCCAAGGCAGCATGGGATCACAGCAGGAAGGTCATGTCAGATGAATCTAATTGATTTATTTGACTGGGTAACCAAAGCAGTAGACCCGGGAGGGGCTGTGGACATGACCTACCTACACTTTAGCAAGGCATTTGACACAGTTCCACACAAAAGATTAATAATCAGATTGACCAGCCTGGGAGTAGGTCCCAGGGTGGTAGGTTGGGTAAAACATTGGCTGGACAACAGGACACAGAAGATAATTGTAAATGGAGTCCACTCTGAAGAAAGAGGGGTTACTAGTGGGGTACTGCAGGGTTCAGTACTGGGTCCAGTCCTTCTGAATGTCTTTATAAGTGACATTGCAGAGGGACTGGAAGGAAAAGTATGCCTCTTTGCAGATGACACAAATATGTGCAACAGGGTTGATACACAAGGAGGCATGGAAAGGATGAGAAGGGACTTGGCAAGGTTGGAGGAATGGTCAGAAGTATGACAGTTTGGATTCATTGCAAAGAAGTGAAAAATAATGCACCTGGGAAACAAAAACCTAGGGGAAGATTACACAGTGTGGGAAGGGGAGGTAGTATCAATAACAAAAATGGAAAGGGACCTGGGGCTAATCATATCAGATGACCTTAAGGTTAGCAAGTAATGTGAGAAGGCAGTAGGGAGGGCTGGGAGGATACTGGAATGTATAAGGAGAGGTATCACCAGCAGAAAACAGGAAGTTGTTATCCCTCTGTACAGACAGTTGGTGAGACCCCATATGGAGTACTGCGTCCAGTTCTGGAGACCCCATCTCCGCAAGGACATAGACAGGATGGAGGCAGTCCAGAGGAGGACAACTAAAATGGTGCAGGGTCTGCAAGAGAAGACATATAAGGAGCGACTAAAGGAGCTTAATATGTATACCCTTAAGGAAAGGAGGGAGAGCGGGGACATGATAGAAACTTTAAGTACCTCAGTTGAATCAACAAAGTCCAAGAGGTAGCATCTTTCAGAAAAGAGATGTGCAAGAACAAGGGAACACAATTTGAAGATAGAAGGGGATGGCTCAGGGCAATGTGAGGAAGTATATTTTTCACAGAGAGGTGGTGGACGATGGAACAGCCTACCTGAGGAGGTTGTGGGGTCTAAAACTGTGGGAGAATTGAAGAATGCATGGGACAGACATAAGGCAATTCTTGTGGGGGGGGGGTAGGAAGAAATAGGCTGTTGGTTAACTGGGATCTGCAGCTTATCCTGTAGGTAGGGAAATGGGCAGACTAGGTGGGCCAAGCAGTCCTTATCTGCCGTCAAAGTCTATGTTTCTATGTGTTAAGTTCAGCAGTAGGGATCTCATTAAGCCACAGTGGAGCTCTGTAGGAAAAAGATCTTTGTCCCAGCATAGTTCTATGGAAAGGGACAGCAAGCAGGGTCGACACTGTTGTTCTAGTATTATAGTTAGAGATGGTTTCCTTAACCAGATCAGCTATGCTGGTTGGGGTTAAGGAGAGCATAGTCTTCCTCCCAAGCAGGCAGGTTTGGTATCTGATCCTATTTTGGAGCGATAGGATGTTGGCCTGTCCACACAGACTACAAGTGTGTGTGAAGTGCTCTGCATTTAGCAGTAGTCTGCAAGCCCTATTCAGTGCTGTGGCTACCCTTTTGAGGACCGTATCAGTGGCAGCACCGTAAACCACAAGACTGTAGTCTACCAAGGAGAGGATGGAACTGGAGACTGAGAGCTGGAGGGCTTCTGCAGTTAGGCTTTTTCTGTGCCTAAACAAGATCCCCAGTTTGGTGTTCATAGCTTTAACCACCATGTCTATGTGTTGAGTAAATGAGAGGGTGTCGTCAACCATGACTCCCAGGTACTTGAAGAAGCGTACCTGTTCCGGGGGACAGCATGGCGGTTTGTGACTGTCAAGTCTGGGCACCTCCTTTTTAGTTGTGGGCTTAAGAGGAGCATCGTCTTGTTTTTTTTGTAGTTTAGTAGCAACCTTTGGGAGTAAAACCAGGTCTCTAGTTGCAGGAAGAATGTTTGTAGCTCGGCTTGCAGGAGGTCAATTTGAGAGTGACAACTAAGAATGACAGCATCATCAGCATATACGATGACTTTACTGGGGAAGGCTTCCAGTAGATTGTTCAGAAACATGCTAAACAGCAGTGGACCAAGGATGGGCCCTTGAGGCACTCCTAGGGAGACTTCTTTAGGAGCTGATACAGAGTGACCTATCTTGACGTTTTGAGACCGTGTTGTTAGGTAGTCCTGGAACAACCAGCTGGCATTAGGGGAGACATCAAGGGCATGTAATTGAGTGAGCAGGAGCAGGTGGCAGACTGTGTCGAATGCCTTGGATAGATCGATGAAGATAGAAACAACCAGTTTACCCTCATCCAGGGCCTTATGGACATAATCAGTGAGGTCCACCAGTGCAGTGGCTGTGCTGTGGTATTTCCCAAATCCATGCTTCTGAGGACATTGCAGCTGGTATTTTTGGATATAGTCTGTGAATTGGTCCGCCACAATCCTTTCCAAGGCTTTAGCGAGGGGGGGAGAGAATAGAGATGGACCTGCAGTTTGCGGTGAGTGACCTATCACTGCCCTTAAGCACTGGGGTCACTAGAGCTTGTTCCCAGAGTGATGGGAATTTAGTGAACTGGAGTGACTTATTAAAGATAGTTGTGATGGAAGCGATGAGTTTGTCAATGGCCAGCGCGAGCAGTTTCATATCAATATTGTCACTTTCCATTCTAGTTTTCCCCCGGACCTTTTTAACATAACCCAAAGCTTCTTTGACTGTGATTCTCTTGAAGTGGAATTGGGAGTGAGAGTTATCAGATTGGCAGCTACTGCCCGCATCAATGAGCTTTAGGTATTCATCTGGGAGAACGGAGCTAAGGTCTGTGAAGGTGGTGTTGAATTCTTCTGCAATAGTATATGGGTCCATGGTGTTGAGCCATTTATATTTAGTAGTGTTGGTGGTGTTCTGGCTTTTTTTTCCTGTGAGGGTGTTTATATTGTCCCAGAACTGCCTCCCATCACCCCAGGATCTTTCCAACTATTTCTTGTAGTAGTTAGCCTTAGCACTATAGATGAGGTGTGTGCATTTGTTTCTGGCAGCCCAGTATCTCTGTAGATCGGCAGGTTTCCCAGAGGCCCTGGCTCGACACCAAAGGTTGTCCCTTTCCCTCATGAGGTGTAAAAAGCCACTGGTAATGCAGCCATTATTATGACCATGGGATTTCCTTTTTTTTGAACGGAGCACATCTATTGCGGGCCTTATTGAAGTTATCAGTGAAGCACTGCAGTGCTTTATCAAGGTCAGCACACGTGCAGAATGAATAGATTCTGGTATAGTCCCTGTTTACTGCAGAATTGCAGCTCTCCTTTCATCCACTGAGCTGTCAGTCATACTGTCGCAAGGGTGGAAGTCCATCACTCAGTAGCTGTTTGGCCAACCAATAATGATATATTACTTTATGCCCTGATTGCTTCTGAAAAAAGAACCTAGTTGAGCCCATGTAATCAACAACTTCAATAAACTAATTAATAATTAATTTATTAGTAAATAGGAAATAAACCTGAAATCTGTGTACAATCTGAAAGAATTGTAGGGGAAGTGAATGTTTAATTTTATTGTTTAAACTGGAAGTGCAAACACATGTACAGTGCAATCTAGTGGTTAGAGCACTGATTTGTTCTATCCCTAAAGATGGGTCAGGTACATACCAAATGTGTATTTCTGGACTGTTGAGCTCCACACTCAGGGACTGCTACACAAATGGCAGCATCCAGGCCCCCAAGCCTCTCCAATCAATGGAAGTAATGGAGCAAGGAGAGGCCAATGGGTGTCAGACTAGAGCAGGGATGTACGGTGGGCATCCATTTGGATGTCCAGGCTGGAGCTGCACTGGATCACCTGTTTCACTATGGAGGGGATTTGGGGATATGGCTACTATAGCCCAGGACCTTGTTTTTATAATTTTTTAAGACCCCCAGTCCTCCATGCCAGCTCAGAGGGCTGAAGTCAACCAGCACTGGGTAAAATGGCCCTCAGGAAAATTCAGGTAGGACCAAGGGACTCTTATGCAGAAGTCAGGCAGCCATTACCCTCATATAATGGCACCACCCTCTGCTCCTTGCCTTTAGCATATATGCAAGCAATAATACCCAACAGGGTGGGTGGTATTGGGCAATACCGGACCGCCCAGGTGCGTAATGAGGCCTGACGCCACAGGTGGAAGGCCTTATAGCTCCTGGAAGGTACAGTATTGCCCATACCGCCCATCCTGGAGGGTATTATTGCGCTTAGAAAATGGGCTTACATTATAATTTTTTTAAAATAATGATTTCATAGAAAAAAAATGTAAAATATTAGTTAAAACTAACAGAAACATCAGTCTCTGTAAAATAGTTCCTTTATTGGTTTACTGGCCACTAGAGGGTGCTGCAGTTTGTGAGATCCTTGATCTTTGCTGCAGTGCCAGGAAATCATTAGCTGAAACACCCCCCCCCCCAATCCATGAGTTTTCGCTTCTCATTTTAAATAAATGGTTTTGGTAGCAGCTGAGCTGTGGAGTTGGAATTAATGGTGCAGTGTTCTCTAAACGTGATCAGGGAATACAGAAGTTGGGTGAGAAACTGCAGAAGGAGGTACTCTGCTTTAAAAAAAAAAATTAAATGTTAAGGGTCCTGTTGTGGGGTTGATTTATTGCAGTTCGGTACTGCGAGATGGACAGTGTAAGGCAGGCAGCACGGGTAAGCAGGATAAGCGAGTTTCGCTGCTGCAGAGAGGCACATGCTGCCATTTTGAAAGCTGCGTAGCCGGTGACGTGAAGCCAGTAAGGTTGTCGGCTTCCATTTTTTTCTTTATTTTATTTTACATGTGCGGCTACTATTGAAGTTAATCAAAGATGGGAGAGGGGGTTTGCTCAGAGGGGATTTGTCGGCCAGTAACTCACTCTCCAAGTCTCTCACTAAACGAGAGGCAAGAAATGGCGACTGACGCTGAAAATTCGAGGTGCCCATTGATAATCTCAGTAATGCGGCACCCCGAATTGGTGCTTGTTTTAAGCGGGCATCTATTGAAACTTAATGTAACCCCCTGTACTGCCCCTCAGCCAATCAGCGACCTTGAATAATCTTACCCATTTTCTAAACAGTATTAAAAATTGTGTTGAAGTGCTCCTTCCCCCAAAGCTCACCCCTGACCTGATGACTTGTGTAGTGGTGCAGATCAGGTCAGGGCATCTCATCACATGGGGAGGAATGTTGGGGCTGTTCCTGTCCAGTGGTCACTGCATTAACAGAGCATGTCCTCCTGTGCACTCACAGCCTCCCTATACACCCCTGTAGTGGGCCTGTCAAGTCCTTGGTGCACTGGGCTTCAGGAAGCAAGAGAACTTCGAATCAACCCCATCAAAGCCTAATACTCACTGCCTGACCCTGAGCAAGTTGTTTTACTTCTCAGTGCTTCTACCCCCAGCTGCAGAAATCAGCAGAAGTAGCAGGGCTCCACTGATAATGAGATGGTGCATCTTTGCTGGAATATCCTGAGTAATGAAATTATAAAAGGAAAAACTACTGTCATTTTTAAGAAAATGGTATATGCAGTAACTGTGATGTGTGAAGATGGAAGCCAAAGTAATTGCACAACACTGTGGTGTTACCTCCTGCATCTTTTCCCTTACTTGGATGGAGTCACTGTTGTAACTCTTGATCAGCATCTAGCATCATTAAAATCATATACAACCAGCAATCTGAGTTTGCTAAACAACAAAGCTGGTTGATCTCCTACCCTCTTCACCTGAACGAAAGACAAATACTATGTTATTAACGTGACCCAAACTGATGTCCAAGATTTGTTCCTACCACATCTTAACACTAGATGGCTCCCAAACCACACCTGATCAAATTTCCACATACAGTGCCTGGTTCTCTGGTTAGATAGTGGGCTAACATTTACTAAACATATTTATTTATTTAGCTTTTGTTGACCAGGTAGGTACACTAGACAAGCTGTATGCCTATTTTCAGGTACGACCCGGGAGAGTACAGTGAAAATACAGGTTGAAACAAAGTACATAACAACAAGAGGGGCAATGTACAGAGTTACAAGAGAGCAAGATGAACAGATAGTCCACACTGAGCAGTAAATAGGTAAAATAAACATATGGAATAAACAGAGTAAGACATTCAATGGCAATTACATTGTATAATGAGTGACCCTTTTACCAGGGCCACATAATTCATAAGCAGGCTGTACCACCTTCACCACAACCAGGGACAACAAAGTTCAGGTGATTTTTCAGATCTAAAATGTGTTTCTCCTTGAACTACAGGAAAGGAATTGCATTACAACTACTGTTGCTTATAGGGATTTGTTAAAGGGGAGTAAATGTTACAGGTTCTTTCATTGTCTGAAAGCCTATGAAATGCTCTTTCAAACAAGGTAATGTGCTTACCTGGAGGCATTAGCAGTCCAGAGATAGTCATATGTAAATCAGACTCGAATTAAAACAAGACAGCTGCCATGTAATGTTAAAGAGCTAGTAACAGCAGACAGAAAATGGTAATAATGTTTCAAAGTAGCCAGTTGTTATAGTACTTTTTATTTCTGAAGAATATTTCTTTTTCTTTTTGTTCCTTATAAGGTTTTCTACCTGATAGTATTATTTATTTATTTATTTAGTTTTTGTTGACCGGGTAAGTGCACTAGACAAATCCTGCCTATTTTCAGGCATGACCCGGGGGAGGGGGATACAGATGAATGCCAACTGACCTTTGAACCAGATTAAGCTGTTGGTGGTATTTTTAGTGAATGAAGGACATTTGGCCAGGACACTGGGGAAATCCCCCTACTCTTTTCGATAAGTACCATGGGATCTTTAACATCCACCTAAACTACCACCACTCCAGGAAGATGGGACCTCAGTTTAATGTCTCATCCGAAAGACGGCACCTCAGAAGTACAGCACCCCTCTCATGCTGCACTACAGTGTCAGTACTGGGATATTAACCCAAGTGCCAGGTGTGGGAACTGATCTCCCGGCCTTAGAGTCGAGTGTGCTACCTACTGAGCCACTGATACTGACTATTAAAGGTGTTGATGTTAACAGTAGTACTTTAGCTTTTAGGAAACATATCTGGCTCTGTTCTTCTCTATCCCTCATCAGCATTGTGACCGCACCCTTTGTGGCATCACAAGTGACTGATGTGGCAGCAGGTGATTGGCTCTTCTGGTAAAGTTGTGATGTTACGGTCAGTAATGTCACAATACTAATGGTAAGAAAGGGAGCAGTACTAGATATGTCAGCCTCCAGGCGAAGTACAGTTTCACACATCATGCCTAGTAGTCAGGTAGAAAATCTTCTAATAAGCAAAAGAGAAAATAAAAAGGATTTCAGATATAAAAAAGTAACATTGGGCTACCTTTAAAAATTGCTATTCATTTCAAGTTGTATGCAAGTGCTTTAAATTGAGACAAGAAGTGATGTTATGGAAAGACTAGCTGCACTTGAAGAGCAGGTGATCAATTCCATTAAAAATGCAATTTTCTTTTAATAGTGTTTTAATGTGAGTAAAAGATGGTCTATTTTTATAATAAACTCTTTGTATATGCCAAGAAATTAATGAGATTTTATGTTTATGTTTCAGACTCCTAATAAAAAGAATTCAGTAGTTTTTGTTTCTTCCCAAGAAAAATTTGGATATTAAGAAAATATTCAGCAAAACCAAAATGGCAGTGTGTGATGGCAAAATTGACAAAGCTAGGCCAGCCCAGTGGTGTGAGGACTGAGGTGCTGCTGCCTTACCTCCAGCCACGCCGGTGACCCAGGTTCAGGAATGGAGCTGGGTTACTTGGGGGCCGACCCGGTGAGGGAGGATTGAGTGTCCATGACAGCACTCCTATCCAGGGGGGGATGGACTAAGAGTCACGCGGCTTGCCTGCCACCTAGTGGAGACTGGGTGGCAGCTCAGCAGGACCAGCAGATGTGGGGGAATGCACGCTGACACCATAGATGTGTGTTAATATGCACGTGCATGTGTGCATCACTCGCAGATGTCCCAGGGGAGAAAAATGGAGGAAAAAGGCCACGGTTCACTCAGCATCCCTCGAAGGCACCACATGACTCTATGTGGCTGGCCACCTGCTGATACGGCTCTGTGTAAGTGGTGGTTAACCTTTAAGTCCATGTGATGGGTCAGTGATGGGGCTTGGTGGATGCCACCAGGACCAGGGATGCAAGTGGAGAAACAAACTATAAAAAACTGACAAACCGAAATAGCCGAATGGAGTCTAAGGCATTTATTGGGGTAATATAAGAAAATGACAGAGAGGAAAGAATATCCTGGTGCTTCAAATCTTGTGACTTGGGAGATACAGGGCATCACACCCTTACATACCATATCGTTTAGATTGAAGCGGTGAAAATAAAGTACAGAGTCAGATCAAAAGTTAATGCATTAAATTCATATAAGCACCAATGCTCATGTGTCCCATAATATCTAAACAGACAAGCCCAATCAGACATTTATACAGATACAAAAAAAAACAATACTGTAACAAAGAGAACATTCCTTTTGTAATAATTAATCAGAGGAATGCACTAAAGAATTCTAATAATATCAGGAGGAAGATGCAAAACATAGAGGATAATGTATGGGCATCGGTGGTTAACCACACTATGCTAGTGCCGAGTGGTTACCATGGCAACTTTAGTTAACCTCGAGAGCGCAGCTCGAGAGGTTAATCAAAAGTTGCCATGGTAACCACGAGGCCTAGCATAGCGTGGTTGACCACCGATGCCCATACATTGTCTTTTATAGTGTATGGGCATCAGTGTTTGGCACATTAGCAAGCATGAGGGGCACTCTGAATAAAAAACAGCCTCTTAATTTATTAGGATGACAAAGAGATAGTCGATATCTTTTGGCGAACATTCAATATTTATGTAATCACCAAATTTACTGTTTACAATGTCATGCTATGAGTATTAGGTATATTTAACAAACAAAACCACACGCTAATGTTGACAGTAAGCCATCGGAGGAAAAAAAATTAATTCTGCTATTTTGCGACAGGAAAACATGTGACAGAAGGGCGGCCAAGCAGAGTTGCCGTACAACATTTTAGTGAACTCGTCATCACTCTGCCGATGTTTTGACTCACGGTGATTGCCTGTGAGAAGACAGGACAGAATAGGAGAGGAGAAAAAACTGCATCTTATATGGTGTATGGGGAATCAGGTAAAAAACAAGCACCTCTAATGACACAGAGTACCACACTAAATTAATAAATAGTAAACTAAGCAAGTGAGGAACCGCTGTTTTAGTTTAAATGCTGCCAAGTACTGTGAAAGGCTGCAATGCTCAGGTGGAATGTTTATCTCAGCAGCATTCTTTTTGTTATGCCATCGATGTGACGTACCATCGATGGGTTAACAACTTAATTACGTCACATCAATAGCATAACAACATGGGGAAAAGATGAAAATCACCACATAAAAACGTTCTACCATACATTATAAACATTTTGTTACCTTAAATAATATTCTAACAACTGGGTCCAAACAAATAGGGATAGGCTCAGAACTACAAAACAATAACTACAGGGTATTTCAGTCCACAAAGCAGTGTATATTATACTGGCCATGACATTATAGTTAGGGTTGAGTGGGATTTTTTTTAATGTTAAGCTCTAACTTTGCACTTTAATAGCTTCTCCCCCATTCAACGGATTTGTACAATATTTTGCATGTGCAGTCTGGGGACAAAGTCTCTTGACATACCAAGTTTTGTTCTGGTCAGGTGTGCACATTCCAAGATCTGTATAGTGCACTTTTAGGAAACATCAGTGTTTTTTTTGCTTTTTTTTTGTGATCGCCTAATGCCCAGAAGGTTTGGAATTTTAGTCCAAAATTTTCAGGGTAGAAAGGCCAGAACAATGCCTTTCCATGGTTTGGTGAAAAAAAAATTAATCTGTTCCCAAATTATCAGGATTTGAAATTTTGGTTCTGAGCATGCTCAGTAAGGTCTTTTGGATAGATCTTTGATAGCCTACTGAGCATGCTCAGAACAGAAATTTCAATTTTATACCTTAGGGACAGATTAGTATTTTGTTATCAGACCAACAAAAGGCACAATTCTGTGGCAAAACCTTTCTACCCTGAACATTTCAGATCAAAATTCCAAACCATCTGGGCTGTATATATATTATTGGGGCATAGTTGCATCACTACAGTTAGGATTCAGTAGGCTGCTTAATGTTAAACTGCTCACTTTGCACTTTAACGGCATCGCCCTTATTCAATGAATTTGCACAACATTTTTTCATGCATGGTCTGGGGAGGCAAAGTCTTTTGATGTGCCAAGTTTTGTTCCAGTTGGATGTGTGGATTCCGAGACACATAAAATGCATTTTAGGAAAAATGAGGGGGTGGTTTGCTGTTTTGCCATTGCCTAGTACTCAGACCGTATGGAATTTTGGTCTGAAATGTTTCAGTGTAGAACGAGCTTGCTCCAGAATGACGCCTTTCCATTTGTTTGGTGAAAAATTATTAATCCATTCCCAAGTGATAAGGATTTGAAATTTCATCTCTGAGCATGCTCAGTAGGGTCTTTTTGATCAATGTTTGATACCATACTTAGCATGCTCAGAAGAAAAATTTCAAATCCTTATAATTTAGGGATGGATTAATATTCTTTCACCAAACCAACGAAAGGCACCATTCTAGGGCAAACCCTTTCTACCCTGATTATTTCAGACCATAATTCCAAACCATCTCAGCTGTGTGTGTATATATCTATATATTATAGTGGTGTTTTAGTGCCACTATAGTTAGGCCTGTGTAGGCTGTTTAATGCTAAAGTGGTGTGGTAGTGCCACTATGGTTAAGGTGGAGTAGGCTGTTTTTAATGTTAAACCCCTAACCTCGCACTTTAATAGCGTTGCCCATGTTCAATGGATTTGCATGCAATTTTGCATGTGCAGTCTGGGGGCCAAAGTCTCTTGACTTGACAAGTTTCATTCTGGTCGGATGTGCAGATTCTGAGATCTGTGTAGTGGATTTTTAGGAAAAATTGGGAGGAGGGGTTGCTGTTTCTTTGTCATTGCCTAGTGCCTAGATGGTTTGGACATTTGGTCTGAAATTTTCAGGGTAGCAAGGGCGTGCCCCAAAATGATGCCTTTCATTGGTTTAGTGACAAAATATTACTCCATTCCCAAGTTATAAAGATTTGAAATTTTGGTTTTGAGCATGCTCAGTAGGGTCTTTTGGATAGATGTTTGATAACCTACTGAGCATGCTTAGAACCGAAATTTCAAATCCTCATAACATCGGAAATGGATTAATAGTTTTCAAAAAACCAACAAAAGGTGCCATTCTGAGGCATGCCCTTTTTACTCTGAAAATTTCAGACAAAAATTCCAAATCGTATAGGCAATATTACAGGGGCATGAGCATGCCCCTATGGTTTGGGTTGGATCAGCACTTCTATGTTAAATCCAAAATGTTTCACCTTAATAACTTTGGTGTTAATAGCCCAATATTTGGCAAGTGAGGTCAGTCTGCCAGAGTCTCAAAACGTGAAAAGTGTTATGATGGCATCTTGTATGGTGTTTGAGATATGGAGTGATATAAAAAGTTACAAAAAAACACTTTTTTTCCTATATTTAAGTTTTTTTTTCTCCCTCATCTACAGTTCAGACAGTATGAAATTTTTCCCTGAAATTTTCAGGGATGATGAGATCTGTGCCAAGCATGTACCTTTGGATGGTTTGGTGAAAATAATATCACACCATTTTTGAATTATAATGATTGTTGTGATAGCTGCTAGACAGGCACTCAGCACTCAGTATCCACCATCCCACACCCCCAGTACACCCCCACACACACCTTCACTTACCTGAACAGGTCCCAGCTTGAAGATCCACTCTCCAATCGAAGACACGCCTTGCTGCTGGAACCTCTGACTGCAATATGGGAAACTAAGATATATGTGTTTCAGTGTATTTCAAAACTCTACTTGATGTTTGGGTTTTTTTAACCTACAAAAAAGAAAACAGTCCCTCACTGACCTAAACCCCTCACCACTCCCACTTCTGAACAGATGTGAGATATATTTACTGGTGCAAGCCTAGAACTTGGGATGTACTGGAGATGGCAGGTGTATTTGGTGACTTGCATGCAGTATTAGGGAAGAATGTGCTTTCTGCTGCAAATAGTCAACTAAGTCATTCTAAAAAAATGTTTTTAACTTAATAATGTTGCACCATCCTGACTCTGAGATAGTTATTTTCTCCCACTATACTCATTTGATGCTTGTCCCAGACATTGAATGTGGCACTGACATTAAATTAGGGCCACATTATTACACAGTAACTGCAGTAATTTCTATTTTTTAATGATAAAAGTCAGGTTTTGTTATTTTGTGGCATGATTTATAATGGCTCACTTTTGCTCTGGACTAGAGTAGAAAATACTGGAAATGTATTAATTTTATGTTCAGGAGATGGGAATAACTACTTAATAAGAATAATAAAATGGTAATGTCATTTTGTATATGTTTCAGTCTTCATTTAATACTATATTTAATACTATATTTCTTTTTAAGTATTTCACCTTTTTTGTTTAAAACAAAGTTTAGATCCAAAAATGCTTTCATGCAATACTAATTTGTCATTGATGTACCTCCTGAAGCACAGGAGCGGGGGGGGGGGGGTGTGATCGATGGTGGAGCAATGGGCTATGGTACCCCAAATATTAAAACTGAGGTGAATTAAGTCAGTGGCCCCAGACCCCTGGCCTTCATGTATCCCGGTCAGCCTTCCTGAAATTTGGTAGCCTTATATGTACCTTTTGCATGCATGTGCAGTCATGCATGGGTCTGTTCATGAAAAGGGGTTATCAAATTGTGACCTGAGGGTCACATTTTCAAATTACTTCTAGATTAAGTTTGTGATGCATTTCAAGATACTATGACCCAATTATGAAAAAGAAACATATTGGGAGATAAAAGCCTCACAGTTTCCTGAGATAAAAGATTTGTAATGATTGGTGAGTGTAGCAAGTGACACCACACACCATGGTGAATGTAACACAAGACATTTGTTTTAGTAGTAAAAACTTTACCAACATGTGTAATTAGTTATAGTAAAACATGAGAAACAAATATTTACAAGCATTACATGACATTTATTTTTTAATTCTGTTTATTCGCCCTGTGAGCTGGAACTTTCTCGGGCTGCCTCTCTTCAGCAGCCGCTCTACCGCCGACCTGGTCCCTTGCCTCCTCAGAGATGCTACCCCTCTACCAACCTCTGACCAGGAACCCCCCAGCTCTGAGCCCCCTAGGGCAGAGCCGCCAACTCCATCCTCTCCCTCCCCTGCCGACCCTCGGTGGTCTGGGCTCATTCCCGAACCTTGATCGCTGTTATGGCGTGAGGTGTGGCGTCCAGCTCCTCAACCCTCAGCACCAAATAATGGTTGAAAAAATGGTGGGGAGCACAGGGGTTTGGCTTCATTGGGGACTGGGGTTCCACCTGGAGGGACACCAGCCTATACTGGCAGGATGGTCTGCATCTGTCCAGAAAGGGAACAAGTCTTTTGGGCAATTGGTTTAAATGCTTCATTGGTAAGCTTTTAAACTAGTCAAGGGGGGAGGCACTGATAAGCAGCAGGAAAATCCCAGCCTCCCCCTACAAAACAGGGTACTAAGTGAGAAAAAGACCAAGGTAGAAAGGTCAGTGGGGATGCTGCTACAGAAGGTAAAGCCATCAAAAATGGAAGCAATGAGTACCAATGCCATAGTCTGGGTAACAAGCTTCCTGAATTAGTGGCCTTGATGGAGAAGAACATCTGGATATCATGGCAGTCACAGAAACATGGTACACACAGAACCATGACTGGGATGTAAACATCTAGGATACACTATCTACAGGAGGGACAGGGAGGTAGAAGAGCAGGAGGAGTAGCTCTCTACATAGAGAAGGAATCAAAGCAACAGAACAAAAGGGTAAACAGGAGGAGAAGAAGCACTGTGGGTCAATTTGGAGACAGGCAATGGCACCCAATACGCACAGGGTTGTATACAGACCCCCTTCTCAGGGGAGGAAATGGACAAGGAAATGATAGAAAGTATACTTAGAATGGCAGATAAAGGGAGATATTGCTGATGGGTGATCTGAATATGCAGATGTTAACTGGAGTGCAGTTGCAGCAGCCACTTCTAAGAGTGAGGTTATTCTAGATGCCCTACAGGGGCATGCCTTAGACAACTAGTATTGGGCCCATCAGAGAGGAGCAATCTTAGACCTGGTTCTCTCAAATGGAGATGAAGAGGATCACAGATGTAGAAGTGGGTAGCCATCTGGGAACTAGCGACCATCGAACAGTATGGTTCACAATAAACACAGCAATAGAGTCAAGCCATACAAAGGCAAAAGTACTGGACTTTAGGAGGGCTGACTTTGCCAAAATGGGTGCACTAGCAAATGGGCAGGAAGGAGGGGTGGAAGAACAATGGGGAATAATAAAAACTGCCATCACAGAGGTAACAAGCCTTTCTGTGAAGCAAATAAACAAAACAAAATGATGTAATAAATCACTATGGTTCTCAAATGAGGTGGCAGTGAAGGTTCAAGAGAGAAAAAGAAAGCATTCAGAAAGTACAAGGAATCACAGAAGGAGCAGGATAGACAATTGTATCAGTTAAAGCAAAAGGAAGCTGGGAAGGCAGTCAGAACAGCAAAGGCCCGAACTGAGGAAAAGATAGCCAACTCAGTTAAGCAGGGGGATAAAACCTTTTTTAGGTACATCAGGGAGCGAAGGAAGACTAAGGGAGGGATAGTGAGGCTTAATAAAGGGATGGGGGTGGGCAATGGGTGACGGTGAAAAAGTAGAGATACTAAACAAATATTTTTGCTCAGTATTTACACATGAAGAGAGAGAGGTACCTAAAACAAACAATAGAAACACTCTGGATGCAGAAGTTGATACCAGCCCATTTACAGAAGAAAGGGTTCTGAAAGAACTCTTAAAATTGAAGGTGGACAAAGCAATGGGGCCTGATGGGATTCATCCCAGAATTCTAAAAGAACTAAGGGTAGAACTAGTGACACCACCGACTACCCTCTTTAACAAATCATGGGAGGATAGGGTGGTACCTGAGGACTGGAGGAGGGCAGATGTGATTCCCCTTCACAAAAGTGGGAGCAGGGCAGATGCAGGAAACTACAGACCTGTAAGTTTAACCTCAGTAATAGGGAAAATGATGGAATCACTTCTGAAGGAAAGAATTGTCGAGTACCTAGAGGCCAGTGGGGCTCAGGACCCAAAGCAGCATGGATTCACAGCAGGAAGGTCATGCCAGACTAATCTAATAGACTTCTTTGACTGAGTGACCAAAGTAGTAGATCAGGGAGGGGCTGTGGACATGGCCTACCTAGACTTTAGCAAGGCATTTGACTCAGTCCCACACAAAAGATTACTATGCAAGTTAGCCAGCCTGGGAGTGGGTCCCAAGATGATAGCCTGGGTAAAGAATTGGCTGGAGAATAAGACACAGAGAGTAATAGTAAATGGAATCCACTCTGAAGAAAGGGGGGTTACTAGTAGGGTACCTCAGGGTTCAGTATTAGGACCGGTCCTCTTCAATGTCTTAGTAAGCGACATTGCAGAGGGATAGGAAGGAAAAGTATGTCTCTTTGCAGGTGACACAAAGATCTGCAACAGAGTTGATGCACAAGGTGGGGTGGAAAGGATGAGAAGGGACTTGGCAAGGTTAGAGGAATGGTCAAATGTATGGCAGCTTAAATTTAATGCTAAGAAGTGCAAGGTAATGCACCTGGGAAACAAAAACCCAGGGGAACAGTACACAATGGGGGTGAGATACTAACAACAACAAAAATGGAAAGGGACCTGGGGTAGTCATATCAGATGACTTAAAGGTGGGCAAGCAATGTGGAGAGGGCAGTAAGGAGGGCTGGGGGGATACTGGGATGCATAGGGAGAGGCATCACCAGTAGAAAACAGGAAGTTGTTATCCCTCTGTACAGACAGCTGGTGAGACCCCATCTGGAGTACTGTGTGTAGTTCTGTAGACCCAATCTCCACAAGGACATACAGTAGACAAGATGGAAGCTGTCCAAAGGAGGGCAACTAAAATGGTGCAGGGTCTGCACCGGAAGACATATGAAGAGAAGCTAAAGTAGTTTAATATGTATACCCTCGAGGAAAGGAGGGAGAGGGAGGACATGATAGAAACTTTCAAGTACCTCAAGGGAATCAACAAAGTCCAAGAGGGTAGCATCTTTCAAAAAAACAGGTGTGCGAGAACAAGGGGGCACAATTTGAAAATGGGGAGCTCAGAGGTAATGTAAGTATTTTTTCACAGAGAGGTTGTGGATGCATGGAATGGCCTTCCGGAGGAGGTTGTGGAGTCAAAAACAGTGGTGGAATTCAAGCATGCATGGGACAGCCATAAGGCAATTCTAGGGGCTGGGGGTAGAAAGAAGTAGGCTGCTGGTTAACTAGGATCTGCAGCTTATCCATTAGGTAGGGAAATGGGCAGACTGGGTGGGCCAAGCGGTCCTTATCTGCCATCAAATTCTATGTTTCTATGTTTCTTTGTTTCACCAGCAGAATTACATGACATTAATTGCAGACTTGATGTGTTGCACCACGTACGGTGGTGAATGTATCAAGTGACACCACACTTATGTTTCACATACTAAAACTGAACTAAACATGCTAACAACTAACATACTACTACTACTGTACTACTGACTGACATGCTGCTATAAAACATGAAAAAAAAATTGACAATTACATTACTGGCAAGTGGGATGCTTAGCACCACATACCGTGTTAGATGTAATGAGTGACACCACACATTTGTTTCAGTTTTAAAAAGTTTACTGAACATGCCTAATGACTAATATGCTACTACTAATGACTGAGACAGTGCTACAAAACCTGGAGAAATTTGACAATAATAACATTAGACAGGTGCGATGTTTGACACCACGTACCATGGTGACTGTAACAAGTTACACCACACATTTACTTCAGTTACAAAAAAAATCACTGAACATGCCTAATGGCTAACATAGTGCTACTACAGACTTACATACTCCTACAAAACCTGGAGAAATGTGAAAATAATGATATCACTGGCAGGTGTGATGTTTGACACCACTTACCATGGTAAATGTAACAAGTGACACCACAAAGAAAATCTATTTAATCCCCCCCACCCCATATACAGAATATAATCCTTTTTACAACAGATGCCCAGCACTCTCCCTAGATATGCAGTTAAGTCACTGGAGATAGCGCTCTGAACACAATCAGTGAATGTTGGTAACCAAAGCCTACCTGTGGTGAATGTAACTGCAGACCTCATTGTTGCAGGCAGTGCTTATCTTCATGGAGTGTAGCAATATGAAATGGAGGAGCCGCATGCAAACAACGGGTTTTAAACCACAACTCAGCACTTCCCCCTATGGCTGCTGCTTGGTTCTGAGGGGCAGGTTATTTTATTTATTTTTATTTATATTTTAGTCTTTTGGTAACTGGGTAAGGCCCACTAGACACATGTGCCTGTTTTCAAGGGTGACCCGGGAGCACTGGCGAGGTTAAGTGACTTGCTCAAAGACACACAGTATGCATGTGGAGGTTGTGGGAATCAAACCCAGGTCTGTCTACTGGATGTACCAAGCTCACTCATTACTCTAACCTCTAGGCTATACTGCTGCAAAGTTATGACTTTTCAACAGTCACAGACTGTAATGGATAAACACTGGGCCTGACATGACTCCAAGCAGAGTGAGAGTCAAAGGTTGCTCTCCCGTCTGTGGGAGGGTTTACATCAGGCAGTAATACAGCCAATTATCACAAGGAGGCAAACTGTGAGAGCAGCCAGAAAGCCATTTAATGTGCTAATAGCACAATTACAGATTTGGAGGCCATGTGTGTGAATGTTACATGCTGTGACACAAACTGTTACATTCATCACACTAAATACAAGGCTGCACAAATTAAACATGGAGCATTACAATGGGCTAAAGAGTACAGATAATAAAAAACACAACTCCATATTAATAAGCAGAATGATTTTAAGGGGGAAACAGTGAATAAAGCTTGCAAAAACAATTAGTAAAACGTGTTTCTGCATGTCACACTTTTTCAGGTTAAAAAAAAGCAATATGGAGCGAAACACCCCATCAAAAAAAATATGGATACCCTAGAATTTTATAGTTATGTTATTTATCTGCACATACAGTCAGCTTTCAGATTTAGTCAGACATATGACTGACAGTCTTTGATTTTTTAAAAAAGTACTATACATTGTATGGTAGGCATTGGTATCCCCTTTTCATGAACAGACCTGCATATAAAAAAGGTGGGAAGGGGCTGCAAGCTGGTAGGGGCCCCAGAACTGTCCCCAGGGCCCAGAATTCTGCTCAAGGGGCCTGGATACACTTTTATTTCTAGTTACTGTATGCATGGACACCATATCAATTGTCCTCACCAGGCATATTATCCAGAGGATAGTCAGGCTTTTTAAGGAAAGCGATTGGCTCGAACACTCCTCCAGCCCAGCCAGCTCCAAATGATGCTCTTTCCATCATTCCCAAATCCCAGCCCTGGATCAGCGCACTGACCGCCCATCTCCCGGTGTGCTCAGGTGTCGAGGAGTGGAGGTTCAGGTATTTCCTTTTCATTGAAACTATAGAATGCTGAGCTATTTTTTTAAAGCTTCCACTAGAACATCGAATGCAATCCATGTTTCTTGAAAGTTATATTTATCTTCTAGCATGATGCTGTATGTTTTACCCTAATTCAGTAACAGGAATTTCTCAGCTAAGAGTTCAACTCGTGTTAAAATGATATATAGCACTATGGTATCTAAAGTTTGCCTGTTTGTTAGAGCTCACCATGCAAGCATTATCCATGTAGCTAGATCAGCGGGTATGTCAACAAAGTTAGCTGGTTGGGGGGACATTTACTGGAACTAGCAGGACATTGCATTCAGAGGCACAGTTGTGTTTAACTCACTGCTACATAAGTGTAGATTTTCTTCCTTGAAAAAATAAAATGTACTCAGTATTTTCCCAGGGCATCAGTTTCAGAAGATACTCTAAAATGTGTTTGTAATCTGTTTTCCCTTGTATTCAGTTTAAATGCAGACCACAGATATCCCAGGTTGGTTCCATGTGTTCAGCTTACATGAGCACAAAAGCAGCTGTCCAGTCATATCTACTCTGCCATTTCTGTCACACTTGCAGGGATAGTGTAAATGCAACTTACAGTGTGGGCAGGATTTTCTAATGCCTTAGATCGCCACAAGCCCCGCTGCACTGATGATGCAGTGCACTGATGATACAGTGCACTGATGATGATACAGTGTACTGATGATACAGTGCACTGATGATACAGTGCACTGATGATGACACAGTGCACTGATGATACACTGCACTGATGATACAGTGCACTGATGATACAGTGTATTGATGATACATTGCACTGATGATGATACAGTGCACTGATGATACAGTGCACTGATGATACAGTGCATTGGGCTTGCAGCAATCTAATGGGATTTTCTATCCCGTGCGGCAACTGCTGCAAGGTAAACCAAATTTTTCTGGTCTACCTTGTGGGAATCCTGGGGGCCATTTTACAGAGCTTGTATCAGATATTTGGTGCAAGCTGCATTAATTTGTGGAAACCGTTGCAACTGTGCCCGAGGTTACAAAATCAGGCGCAGTTGCTGCAAAGGGTTTGGTGCACCACCAGAACCTAAGTGCCACGGTTTGAAAGTCCTGCTCTATGTGTTTTCAGAAATGCTAACTTTTGGCTGGAAAGCATTTAGCTACGGAGACGCAGGTTTGAATTCCACTACCATTACCAACACTTATACATTGTGTGACCTCATGCAAGTCACTTGGTCTCCTAGTGCTTAGCTTCCACTTTCTCTTTCACACCTTCATTGTCAGTACTTAGCCCAGCCCCAGCTTTCTTTAAACTCTCTCAGTCTTACATGCCCCCCTTGTGTGTTCCTAATGGCTACTGCCAACTGTTTAAAGAGGGACTATGGTAAAAGTTTCTGGCATCAGTGAATTTAGAATTTAGATCAGCATAGTCCCAATCAGCCTCATGCCAAAATTAGATCTCTAAGTTACTTTGTTTTAAAGTTATGAGTAATTTTACAACCCTAAATTCACTGACTGTTCAAAAAAGCCAGTTTCATTGAAGAGCTGCTGATGTCATCTCCTGAACTCACAGTCTAGTCTTCCCTGTCAGCAAGCTTATATGACCTGTTTCTCCAAAGTTTCAAGATCATGTGCAGTGGTTTTCACAAGTAAAACAGGCAGCACCATTCAAAAAACATTGCTTTAAAAACTATGTGTGTTTCAGGTTTTGTTACTAAGCTGACAAATCCGTTGTTTTTTATTGTGTGCCTTTTTGTTATAGACCTTTTCTCCAGGGTTGCTGAATGCTGAGTCATAGCACATTGCTGTGAGGTTTGCAGACTGGATAACACTGATGTGGTGAATGTCTATGATCATTCACACCCATCATTCAACTGAGATGATTTCTCAGGATTGCAATTATTCCATCTCCCTGTAAATGGGAATGGGAGAGGTAATGCTGTTTTGAAACCTTACTACAAGTTTCTACAGTATACAGTAGCTAGCCCAGTGTTTTCTCTCTGGCAGGCTGTTACTTGACCTGCATTCAGGCTCATCTATGTTGTACTCCACATTAAAATGATCATTTTACCAGGGCTAACACTTCCACCCCTAGTAGGAATTAACACATATAAGGCCCCTATTAAAACTTATTGTAGACACTGACAAACAGCAATGAAGTTACCAGCATTACGGTACTAGTTGCAATACAACTTCCTAAGAGGCACAGTACAGTAGCACCCCAAATGATATCAGCAGCCTGGAGGTAGGCTGACTCAGTATCAAGCAACCCAGGATAAATGGACCACACCAAAAAGGCTTTAAAGTAAATATGAATTTGTCAACATTGTTACAAAACCTGAAACACAGATAGTTTTTATAGCAATGTTTTTTGAATGGTGCTGCCTGTTTTACTTGTGAAAACCATTGCATGTGATCTTTCAGCTTTGGAGAAACAGGTCCTATAAACTTGCTGACATAGAGGACTAGCCTGTGCATTCAGGAGATGACAGCATCAGCAGCTCTTCACAAAACTGGCATTTTTGAATAGGTAGTGAAATCAGGGTTACAAAATAGCTCATATCTTTAAAATGAAGTAACATATAAACGTAATTTTTAGTATGAGATTTATTGGGAGTATGGTTATTCTAATTCTGCTATGCAGCACTTTTGGCCAGAGTGCCTCTTTAAGACAAATTAGGATTTGATTATACTATCTCAAAAAGTAAAGAAATTAATTGCAAAAAACTTCATTAATGCACCAGTTAGGGTAACTCAATGACACAAAAGTAGGGAAATGTGGCATTAGGGTTTCCAGCCCTAACTCCCCCTCCCAGCAGAAAAGGACAAGCCCACATAAGCAACCACAGACAGCCATCATCAAGTAAGACAAACAACACAATTGTTTCGATGACACAAATGCAGTAGCACTGATGTGCTACCTTCATGGATTTGTATCAGTGGTATGCACACTGCAAGATGGACGCACTCACTTGTTAGTGCAGACAGAAATCCAGGATACTCAAATCATAACACTGCTTCTGTGTGCAGAAGCACAGGCCACTAACTGCAGCCACAGATACAAATCCATGTTACCCAAATTACAAGAGTTCTTTTGTCTGCAGAAGTGCAGACCCATAATGGAGCAGCACTTCTGTAGCCTCAGGTGCTCATGCACACTGTAAGACATGCATACACTTGATGGGCCTGCACTTCTACAGCTGCAGTTGTAAGACATGCACACTGATCTCTGGCTGCAGAAGCATGGCAGCCATAAAACCACAAAAGTATTTCTGTTTGTGGAAGTGCAATCACCTCAGGGGCTGCATATCTTCAGCCACAGGTGTAAGACATACACACCAACTTCTGGCTTCAGACAGGCAGGCCCCTGCTACAGAGACGGAAGTACTGTTGCAATGTGGGTATTATGATTTCAGCAGCAGATCTAGAAATTGTTTAAGAGAATACCTCCTCAGAATCTCCCTCCTGCTGCTTCTACTTGCTGCCAACATTCACCCTAACCCAGGGCCTGTTGGTCAGACCCCAAATGGCACTTTCCATAAACAGGGTACAATAACACTGGCTACTATCAACATATGTAGTCTTCTGTGCAAAATTGACACACTCAAAGTCTGGGTCACACTGCATGATCCTGATATCCTGTCAATTGTTGAAATCCGGCTGTCCCCCAAAATACCTGACTCTGCGGTAGCCCTACCTGGCTATACTATTTTCAGGCTGGATAGATCATCCAAACATAGTGGTGGCTGTGCCATCTATCTAAAAAACTCACTAAAGGGGTTGGCGCTGCATGTAGTTGACCTAGGATGCCCCTCACAGATACTGGCAATTTAAAGTGCTCCTCAGGGCACACTGTAAAACCCTCATGGTATGCTCAGTCTACATACCCCCTAAAGACCCCACCTCAGGCCTGAATTGTGTTCTGGGCTATCTCCATGCTCAGAATTGCGTCACTGAGACAATTCTCTTGGGAGACATCAATACTAACTGGCTGTCACCAAACATTGGTCCTATAAAGGATGCCTTATCTGCCCTTCACCTCACTCAGCTTGTCAGCTCCCCAACTAGAATAAACTACAAGACTGAAACAAGCACCACCCTGGACTGGATAATCTCTAATCACCCGGATCGCATGACTAATATAATCCTTCACCCTGACTCCCTTAGTGACCACTCCCCCATCTCCTGCAGCTGGACCAACAAATTTCATACACCCCCTCGCCAGATTATCTACATTAGAGTACTAAAAACTGGCCACCTTGATCTCTTAAAACAACAACTTCTCCATCATGACTGGTCTCAACTGGGCTTCACTGATGACATCAATGCGGCGCTTGAACACTTCATTGAGGTCTTCAGTGCTGCCTGTGATATGCATGCACCATTTAAAAAGATGACGGTCCATGGCATTGTGCATCCCTGGATTACTCCTGACATCATTGCTGGTATGAAACATAGGGACCACTTATGGCACTGAGCTAAAGCCTCTTGTAAGCAACAGGACCCGCAAGCATTTAAAACTGCTAGGAATGCTTGCACACAGACTATCCAACAGGTCAAAAACAAGCATCACAAAGAGGTACTTACCAATGCGTGGGGGTATAGCAGAAAAGTCTGGTCAAACATCAATGTTATCATTGGTGAAGACCCAAAAGCCTCACCCTCAATGTTAAACCTGGACAGTACACTAATGCTGGACTCACATAAAATTGCAAATGCTTTTAATGATGCCTTCACTAACTTGAACAGTGTCCTTCCACGTGACTTCTTTGAGGATTCCACAGCAAACACAGCTTAGCACAACATAGACAAGGCCTCTGTGCACCCACTTTCTATTTTAAAAAGGTCTCTACTACCCAGGTTTGAAAACACCTGATTAAAGTTTTGGGACAGTCTAGATACAGTGGTGACTCTCTGGACCTCAGGCTTTTTGTCCTTACCATAGAGGAAGTGCTACTACCCATTACGAAGATCCTCAACCTCTCTCTAACCCTGTCACAATTCCTGCAGGTATGGAAAACAGCCCTTGTTACTCCAGTACATAAATCTGGTGATCTTGCCTTGCTAATTAACTACAGGCCTATATCAATCCTCCCTCCCATATCAAAAGTGTTGGAACGTATTGTTGCCAATCAACTGGTAGAGTACCTCAAAAAGTACTCCATCCAATATCTGCAACAGCACGGTTTTTCGAAAAGGGCACAGCACCACCACTGAGCTCCTTGAATTTACCAGCTTCATTCATCAATCTTTTGACCAAGGTAAGCTTGTAGGAGCAGCCTTCATAGACTTAACAAAGGCATTTGACACAGTTAACCACCCACTCCTCCTTGGTCAGCTAACTAAGACTGGTCTCTCTAGCGAAGCACTGAATTGTTTCAGAAGCTATCTTGGAGATAGGTCCTAACGTGTGAAAATATCTAATGTAGTTTCCAATCAGCAGGCTGTCAGGTCTGGAGTACCTCAAGGCTCAATACTGGGTCCACTCCTCTTCAGTATCTTTCTGAACAACTTGCCATTATCATGTCACCAACAATCCCTCCTTTATGCTGATGATGCGGTCATCTTTACAAGCCACACAGACGCCAGCCTACTTGAATGCAAGCTTCAGCTTGGCTTCAAAGAAGTCAAGCAATAATTTAGTATGCACGAACTAGCGCTAAACTGTAAGAAAATTAAAGTGTTGTTGTTTTCATCCTCCTGCAATAATAACAAGTCTCATCCTTTTACTATCAGAAATAGCCTAGGAGCCCCTCTCAATCAAATCCAGCACTTCACGTACCTAGGTGTAACCCTTGACAGTCATCTCACCCACATGTCTCACATCGATAATGTTGCCAGGATGGCCAATGTTAGGATAGGGCTCCTCTATAGACACATACGGTGTCCAACTCCTGAAGCCCTTAAGCTTGCAATCCACAGCTTAGTCCTATTACTCATTGATTATAGCTTGGTTATATATGGAGCTGCTTCCACCACATCACTCAGAAGGTTAACGGTCACCCTGAACAAGGTATGTAGACTTTACATGGTCTGCTCCTCATCTTACTCACATATGTGAGCTTTATACGCAGTCTGGGTGGCTCCAGCTCAGTGGCAGGATTAAATACCAAACATGCTTGCTGACTAAAAAAGCACTCCTTGGGCTCCTACCTCTGGGGGGTTGATAGCCTTCTAAACAAATCTTCCAAGACCCAACACACCCGCATTTCAACAGCTGAACACCTTCTAGTTCCTAGATGCCAGACTGCCCAATGTCAATGGGCCTATTTATACCAGGCACCGCTCTGGTACAACGGACTGCGCCATGAATTAACTAACCTTCCTAACCTTGGGCCTTACAAGCATCTGCTTTGGCAGCATCTCACAACTGAAAGACACTGTGACTGTATCCTCTCCTAAGGGTACCTGCCCACATCCCTCCCCAACCTGACTGAGCCTCACATCACCTCAAATTCCCACTCAAAACAATAGTCTATGGCTCCCCTTCCTTGCCTTCTACCCCACTCCCCCTCTATCTTTTATTTTTGTTTTCCCTGACACCCCCACCCTCACCTCCAAATTCCTCCCCTCACCTGCCCCCCGTCTACAATATCTTCCCTCACCCTAACTCTGGCAAATCCATTGGTTGCTACCTTTCTACCAAGGACCTTTAAACTCTACTTGAACACTTAGTCTCCTACTGCACTATAATAACTCTCTCTCTCCCCCACTATGGCTGTTGACCTCGATATAAACATATTGCCAGTGTTTGCCAGACATTCAATTGTTGCTCTGTTCTACTTACTGCTATTTATCATGATGTATAATGTACTGTCAACATTTTGCTAGTATCTTACTTATTTAGCTCCTTTCTATCTATTGCTGTTTATTAAGATGTATGATGTATTGACAAATGTTTGCTTGTTTATTCATTTAGCTAGCTCCCTTTTGTCTGTTTGTTACACCCTCCCCAACGTGGAACTTTGTAAATGAGCTATGTTTTAGCTCAAGGTACTTATAATCATAACTTCGCTCCCTGAATTTCAGGGGCGTCCCTGACTACCTCAGACTTTTACTCTGTCCCTCCTAAAAATTGTGTTTCCATGACTAAACAGTGGGGGTTGTGAGCATAAAATAATGTCAAACATTAACTCAGACAATGCATTTTACACTAAACCACTTAATTTACCAGCTTCCTGAGTGGATATTACCAATTTTTAAGATGTGTCCCTGATTGTAAACCTTTGTCCCTGATTTTTTTAAGCCTTGTCCCTGATTAATGAGGCAGAGGGTTGAGAGGTGTGCTTGTAATCTGTGATGAAATAAATAAATAAAAGGGGTAGCAGGTTTTCAGATACAAAAATTGCACCAGTATATCTGTGTGCAGAACCACAAGCCCCTGAGAGGGCTCCTTAGTAAGACATGCGCACTGACTTCTAGCTGCAGAAGCAAGGCACGTGTGGGGCCTGACGATAAACAGATTTGTTGTAATGTTAATATCATGGTTTCAGCAGCGGATCTAGAATTTGTTTAAGGAGGTAGCAGGTTATTAGTTATGCAGCTGCATATAGAAAACCACGCAGTAGCAGATCATGCTATTTAGCGAGGTACCTCATGCAGGGATCCACGACAGGAGTCCGACAGTATTTCTGTCAAATGCCCTGTCAGTGACACGGCAGGTTGACCCGCATTCTGCAGTCGGGCTGCGGTTCACTATCGTTTTCTTTATTTTCTTCAGGGGCTTCGCTTCAAACTAACGCAGGGGACTCCATGCACCCCATGTAAGATTCTCAACTCAGTCGGAGCTGATGGGGGTGCAGGACCCCGACCAGGCAGTGCCGGGTTCTAAGCGGGTCTCTCACCGCAGCTAGGCACTGTATTCACTGTGTGGGACCTCGCTGGTGGATTGCCGCTACGAGGGGGGTAAATGCTCACGCAGCATGCATGAGTACCTACGTAAGTATACAGAAGTGCAGGCCCCATGGGGCCTTCTGTCTGCAGAACACACTGTATGACATACAGACACAGGTGTGGCTGAATCCATGAAGGTAGCACATCAGTGGTACTGCATTTGTGTAAACAGTTGTATGTTGTTTGTCTTATCTGATGGGTGTCTGTGGTTGCTTGTGTGGACTTGTCCTTTTGCTGCTGGGGGAGGGGGAGTTAGTGTTGGAAACCCTAATGCCACATTTCCCAACATTTGTGGTGTTAAGTTACCCTAACTGGTGCATTAACAAAGTTTTTTGCATGAATATATATTGTAGTGGTGTGATAGTGCCACTATAGTTAGAGTTGAGTATGCTGTTTAATGCTGAACCCCTAATTTTGCACTTTAACAGCTCTGCACCTGTTTAATAGATTTGCACTAAATGTTGCAAGTGCAGTCTGGGGTCAAAGTCTCTTTACATGCCAAATTTTGTTCTGGTTAGATGTGTGGATTCCAAGACCTATATAACGCGTTTTTAGGAAAAATTGGGTTTCTTTGCTGTTTTTTGTCATTGATTAGCACCCAGATGATTTAGAATTTTAGTCTGAAATGTTCAGGGTAGAAGATGCTTGCCCCAGAATTGTGCCTTTTATTGGTTTGATGAAAACAATGTAACCCATATCTAAATTATAAGGATCTGAAATTTTGGTTCTGAGCATTCTCAGTAGGGTCTTTGGGAAAAATGTTTGATACCTTACTGGGCATGCTCAGATTCAAAATTTCAACTCTCATAACTTAGGGACAGATCAATATTTTTTTCACCAACCCAAGAGAGGTACCATTCTGGGGCAAGCCCTTTCTACCCTGAAAATTTCAGATCAAAATTCCAAGCTGTCTGACTGTATATATATTATAGTGGTGTGGTAGCACCACTGTAGTTAGGGTTGAGTAGGCTGTTTGTTAAACCCCTAACTTTGCACTTTAATAACCTTGCCACTGTTCAAGTGATTTGCATGAAATTTTGGATGCATGGTCTCGGAGGGGGCAAAGTCTCTTGGCATGCCAAGTTTTGTTTTAGTTAGATTTTGAATTCGAGATCTGCATAGTGTGTCTTTAGGAAAAATCGGGGAGGGTGCTTTTTTGTTATCGCCTAGCACACAGATGGTTTTGGAATTTTGGTCTGAGCAGCCCCAGGTGTATACTTTCTTCCTTGGTTTGGTGAAAAATATTAATCCATTCTCAAGTTACGAGGAGCTGGATTTTTGGTTCTGAGCATGCTCATCGGAGTCTTTTGGATAGATACCCTACTGAGCATGCTCAGAACTGAAATTTCAAATCCTTATAACTTGGGAATAGATTAATATTTTTTCACCAGATCAATGAAAGGCATCCTTCTAGGGCAAGCCATTTCTACCTTGGAAATTTTAGACCAAAATTCCAAACCATCTAAGCTGTAGGTGATGACAAAGAAACAGCAAAACAAAATGATTCTTCCTAAAAATGCACTAAAAGGATCTCTTTTTAAACAAACAAAAACTTGACAGAAATACCTTTTCTGGCACCCCAAAATCTAGGGTGCCCAGTATAGTGAGATGAACCATTCACTGGTGTTCTCTGTATGAGAATAGTGGGACTTTCTTGAGTTCTGCAGCTGTGGCTGGAGGTTGTGCCGTTGGCTGCAGTGAGAGCAGTGAGCTGCCTATCCCCTGTTTTGTCTGCCTCTGTCTCTCTCTTTCTCTGCCTATCTGTCAGCATATCTATCTATTGATCTATCAATCAATCTATCTATCTATTGGACTGGGGTGCCCACCCCTGGTACCTCTTCTTTTTCTCCCCTCCCCATCACCTGCCTACTGTTCCAAATGTTTATATTTATAATACATAAGTGGCCCTGGCTGCACACACCCCTACCACTTCTCTGCACCCCTTCCCCTTCAGATCCCCTGCCCCAATTCCCTGAAGTGTAGTTCATCATTGGGGTGCCCAGTCCCAAGTGTCAGAATCTCAGCTGTAATAAAGAACACCATCCCTTGATTTTTTTTCTTTTTAAACCTGTAAAAAAGAAAATGGTCCCTTGCTGATCTGACCCCGCCACCTCGACCTCCCACCCCTTCACCTCACATCCCCACCATACCCCCCACACACTCTCACTCACCTGAACATGTCCACAACGTAGATCCACTCTCTGATCAAAGACACGTCTTGCTTCTGGAACTGGTGACTATGATATAAACTAAGGTAAGTGCAGTTCAATGTATTTCAATGGTATTTTGAACTTTGATGCATATCTTTGCCAGTTTTGCATATTTTCACCCCATATTTTCAACATGGCCCTTTTGGGACTGCACCTCATGACCAGTTGTGGTGGAATTATGTGAATCAGGCCCAAAAGGCAATTTCACAGTTGCTTGGCGAAATCACCATTCAGGCAGGATTTGAAAATCTCACCACAATTGTTCATGAGGTGGGGTCATAAGAAGGTTATGTTGAAAATTTGGTGTCAAAATATATAACAATGACAACCTTATAAGCATATGTTGAACTGTTTCTACGCTCCCTCATGACTTTGCTAATTTTAAATATTTTCACACCAAATTTTTAACCTATCCATTTTTTCACACCACCTCATAAACAACTATAATTTTTCAAATCCTGGCCAAAATGTGTTTTCGCAACTGTGACATGGAATGATGTTTCGGAGGAGCCCAATGACATTTGGCAGGGATTTGAAAATGTTCACCTATCTGGTTCACGAGGTGGGGTAAAAACAAGGCTATGTTGAAAATTTGGTGTACAAATATGGTAGAATACCCAGGTTATGACTGAACATTGCAGTATTTCAATGTTCACTCATAAATGTTCAATATTTTGACTGCAAACTTTTAACGTTGCCATTTTTCCACACCACTTTATAACCATAACAGGTGTCATTTTCTAAATCCTGGACAAGACGTCTTTTTGCACTTCTAGTGTGAAATGACATTTCGACCAATATACAGTACTCCCTCGTTATAGCAAACCTTGCTATAACAAATATAGAATAAAGTATGGGGTGGTATGTGTAATGAGAAGTTTTACACACCTAGGGGTTAGATGCCACATAAACCCCGAGATTGAGAGAAAGCAAGAGGGGTTTATTAAAGCATCTAACCCGAGAAGATGTAAACTGAGTTTACACATCACTCCATACTTTTATTTTATATAATTGCTTGGTTCCCCTTTTCTGCCTCAGCAATGATATAAAATAAAAAAGAGCTGCTGTGTGGCCGTGGTCCTGTTAGGTTATAGTGCATGGTCCGCAGTCACGTTTTAGTATTTAAATATTTTTTTTTATTTTGTGGGTAGTGTAGAGTTCTGTCCTTGTGTTGCATTTTTTTAAATACTTATCACCTAGGCTGAGCGGTGCTTTTGTCTCACTTCACAGCTGGGCGGTAGGCGAGCTTGCGCCTTCTGTGGAGAGCGGTCGGAAAATGAGGAACTCGGGTGTGCACAGAGTGAGGGAAACCATGCATGTGTTTGCCGTAATAAACACTCCTTTATTATGGCAAATTATGCCACAGTTTCCCTATGGGAAAATGGGGAAGCCAGTTATTATAACCCCAATTATGTCGAATGGCATCTGTGGCTCCCATGAGGTTGCTGTAAGTTGACATGACCCCTGACCTTCTCTCCACTGACTTACGCTTGTCTAAGCTGACATGACCCGCAATCTTCTCCCCACCAACTTGCACAAAGTACCGTCACAAAACAAAACATTAAGCATGCACAAACTGTCGAACATCCCTGGGTGGGCAGCCTGATCTATGCCTGACATATGATTGTGAACGTCTGTGTCTGTAACATGTCTGATGAGCATAAGGGGTCAAAACAGCTTAGAGGACTGCCACAGCCACTACAACAAAAGAGCGATTTGGTAAGACAATTATCTTTTGGAAAAGGGAATGGTGGCAGTCTGAACACTGGGAGTGGGGTAAAAGTAGTTTAAAGCTGTTGTCGGATTAGTCAGTGCTACTTTCCAGAAAGACATCAGTGAGCCCATTACTGTGTGTTTTTTTGGGGGGAGGAGTAACAGACTGAGTTGGAGTGACTGGAATAGAAAGCTGACTGCAGTTTCACTTTTCTTTTTTTTTTAATCTTTCTTCTTAGAAAACTGATATATAAAAGAGAAGTAATTAAGAAGCAGTAGGGCAGGGTGATAGAATGCATGTGTGAAGTGTGTGTGGGGGGTCAACTGAGAGAACATAAAGTCTATTTTTTTATTTAGTATACTTTATTCATTTTACAATTTTTTACAAAAATACAATAACAAGGAACAACAAACAAGCCAACAACAACAGAAAACAAGACAAACAATAAAGGAACAATCCCAATCCAACCCCACCCCATGAGCACTATACCCAAGTAGCACAGGATGAGGCTCAGCCGAGTTCCAACGAAACAGAATAGGAGGTAACTACTCTTAGGCTAAACAACAGCCAGCTGCTATCGAATAACAGACAGCAGGGTGTATAAGGGCTCCCATCTAGTTTGAAATAAATCATATCTGCCTCAGAGAGAGGCAATCTGTCTTTCTATTTGCAAGGCCTGAAAAATCTCCTGGTGCCATACCCAAAAAGAGGGAACACTATCGTCCAACCAATGCCACAAAATAATCACCTTAGCTGTAATGGCAATCAAAGCTATGTATCCCCTTCCGGGGCCGAAGACTATCTCACTATAATGCCCCACCATGAAAATAGATGCAGTAAATAAATCTTCAAGACCCAGACGGGAATCCAGGTATGTCTGAATAGAGGCCCAGAAGGGTTGCACCGTAACACAATCCCACAGAATGTGGCGTAGAGTTTCAACTTCAAGTCTGTATCTATAACAGGTGAAGTAATACAAGCAACCTATCCATGCCAAACAATAGGGTGTAAAATAGAGATTAAGTAAAATTTTGAACTGAATGAAATGATATTGATACTGTTTAATATATTTATATAACGACAACCAGACAGACTGCCACTTCCCAACATCCCAATTTACCCCAAGCGCTGACTGCCAGTAGTAACAGATGCCCATTAACCCTCTGGGGTGTATAGATTGAAACCATTGATAGAGATTAGAAACTGAGTGAGGCCAAGAGGCAGTGATGGAAAGGTCAGTCAACAACTCCCCCAACCCCGGGAACCAGGGCCCAGGGCCCAAGTACAATCTAATAGCATGCTTCAGCTGGAAATATTTAAAAAATGAGAACCTGGGTAACTGGTACCATTCCTGAAGCTCAGTGAAGGAGATAAAGCGCCCATCTACAGTAAAAGTAGGGAATCCACAGAGGATTTGGTAAACAGGGGCCAAAAACAAAAAGAAATGGGATGACCACTTATTCGAAGATGAGAGATAGCGTGTAAGAGATTGAGTTTCAATAAAGAGGTAAGCTTAACCACAGCTTTAAGGGACCACAAATGTGGTGTTGTTTTAAGACTAGCAGGGAGTTGAGCAAGATTAATATAGAGGAAACTCTGGAGCTGGAATCTTGCGGCACTACAAAGGTCTCTTTCAGTATGCAGCCAGGAAGGAACATACAAAAGATCCCCAACCTCTGGCTCTGGGCCCGCCCAGCATTAATGCTTACTAACATGAAGTGCACAATAATATAAAAAAAAAATTCAGGAAGATTCAGCCCCCAAAATTTCACAGGAGCTGTAAGTTTTAAAGGCATCAACAAGGTGCCAGAAACACAGCTTTTTACCAGGAACATCAATTCTACTATAAAAGGGCATGGGTGGAAATTGAAGGGTGGAGTGTTCAAGAGGGACATCAGAAAGTATTATTTCTCAGAGAGGGTGGTGGAAACTTGGAATAGAGTACCACCCAAGGTAGTGGCTGCAGAGTCAGTATCAAGCTTTAAGCATGTGTTGGATAAGGACTGGGAACAAACACATGGCACTGGCAAGGGCTAGGCTGGGTTTCTAGGAGCACAGAACACCGGTGCACAATAGGTCCTGGGATACCTCGCTTGGGCAGACTGGATGGACCAAAGTTCCCTTTCTGCCATCATCTTCTATGTTTCTATGTTTACTATGTGTCCACCGCACTGCATTCCCTGGCCAGAGAAAGTCAGTAAGAAGACACCGAAGGCAGGCAAACCATGACTTGGGGAGAAAGACATTGAGCCTACTGAGGGGGTATAATAAATAGGGGAGACTGTTCATTTTAATTACACTCACATGTCCCCACAAGGACAGGGGTGGGGGCACCAGTGCTGAAGATCTTGTTTAATACTATGCATAAGAGGATCCAGGTTATTCTTAAACAGCTTGAAAGGATGTTCGGAGAGTCTAATGCCCAGATAGGTAAAGGTTCTGGGTTCCCAGGCAAGGGCTCTTTTCTACGAGATGATTGAGTGGTAATACCTTGGTTTTCCCTAGATTTAACTTATGTCCTGAAACTTCAGCAAACTCTTGGATGTCCCTCAAGGCAAATTGTAGGAAACTATTTAGCTTGAATACTAGCTCGCGGTCCTGTGGACATGAGTGGAAACTAACAGGAGGGAGGTTCATGAGGGACATGAGGAAGTGTTATTTTATAGAAAGAGTAGTGGAGCCATGGAACAGTCTGCCAGTCAAGGTGGTGGGTTTCAAAAACCACTGGTGGTTTCAAGTACAGTTGGGGCAGAATGAAGGGTATCATACAGAGCAGCAGAATCAGGGAGTAGAATGAGGGGTAAGATGAGGAGGACTAGAACCCTGGAGGGACTGTAGGTCTTAGGGCTAAATAGGGAACTCAGGCAGACTGGGTGGACTATTGGTCTTTTTCTGCCATCATTGTCTATGTTTCTATACTTGTTTCTATCTCACATGTGAGAGAGAATACATTTCTGAGCATGCCCAGTGTGGCCAAAATGAGTTAAATAAATGCCTGGGCATGCTTTTATTTATTTGAATTTTGGTGACCGGGTGAGCCTGCTGAGACCATGCAGTCCCTTTTACAGGGGTGACCTGGGCAGACAATATAATACAATACAATACAATGCAAATACAATACACAGAGCAAGAATACAAATAATGAACAGCAAATATTATCAACAGCAGATATAGTACAAACAGCACACAGTTGACTAGGGCAGCTAAACAGCAAGTGAACTATAAAGTCAGGGTAACAGGCAAGGTAACAAAAGTTGCAACATTAAGTAAATAAAATACATACAATACAAAGTTGTATACAGTGAAATTTACAAATTCACAGAGAAATATACATATTTACAAAAGTTCAAAGTAGATTCAAATGAGATTTCTACAGCAGGATGTAGAAAAGTAGCACGATAAGGGTGTACATAATAAATCATAGGTAAGGCATGCTTTGAAATCTGCTCCTAAGATTATTAATTTGAGAGTAAATAGGGTTCAGAGAAGGCAGGGGGGGTAGCAAAAACAAGTGCATGACAGTGGTTTAAGCAGGTGAGTAGCAAGCGATTTTATGAATAGTGATAGGGAAGGGCAAGCGAGAAGATGAGGTGGTAGCTCATTCCAGGCCGTGGTGGTAGAGTAGGTAAAAGACTGCCTCCCAGCGAGATGGTGAGGTTTCGGGGTTGCTAGAATAGGTAATGCGGATGACCTGAGTGGACGAACAACTACTGTACTTTACTATAGACAATACTCCTTAGACAAGGTGGATTGAAAAGATTCACTAGTTAATAACCAAAGCATAATGAGAGGCACTGTAGCCTTGAGTCATAATCTGGCCAGTGGAAAGTAGTCATGATGTCACGGTGGTGTTACTAGAATTGGCCCCTAAGGCAAAGTGCCTGACCCTATAATAGAGTTGTCAGGGCCAGGCAATGTATGAAGGCTGAGCAGAAAGAAGTAGATGTGCGCCATTGAAAAGTATAGGGAGGAGGGATGTGGAAGCAATTTTCTGGCAGGAGGTGGCGAATAAAAGGGGGCGGAGACGGTATAACAAATCTAGCTTCTGGCTGATACTTTTAGTTAGCAAGGAGATGTGGGTCTCTAAGGAGAAGGCTGAGTCAAGGTGCAGACCTCAGTGTTTGGAACACTTATATGGTACCCCCGGATAGTGAGCACATTTTGAGAGGGTATTGTGAAGATGTTTTAGAGGTTTTAGAGGAGGGATTGTGGAATAACATGGCTTTGTTTTTTTTTTTGTATTAAGAATTAGATGGTTATCTGAAAACCATGATTCAAGTTTACTGAAATCTGAATTAAGACTTTGATTAAGCCAATCCATGTTTTTGGAGGAACGGAATAGAATGCCGTTGTCAGCGTAAAGTTGCACTGATGCACCACTGCAGAAGTTGGAAAGCTCATTAATGAAGAGTGAGAAAAGTAACAGACCTAGGACAGATCCTTGGGGTACACCATGTGTTACAGGCCTGAGAAGAGACAGTGATCTGGACCATGTCACAATTTGGGATCTCCCAATGAGATAACTCTTTGTCCAGGTTATCGCTAATTAGTCGGGACTCGTGACAGGGTTGAATAAGGAGCTGCTCCATTTGTTATGCAGAAAGAGTTTAAATGCAAGGCTCTGTTCTATCCTCTCCCTTTCTGTCTCTTCGCTGTTGGGTTGCGCAACCAAATTTTCTGGTGAGACCTAGGAACTGATCACTCCGATGGTTTTGCAATTCTTCACCTCTTGCTATCTCTCTGCCTTCCCTTGCTAGTTCTATCTTTTCTTCCCCCTTGCATATCTGCAGTTATAAAAAATATATGTGAATCCCTGTGTAAAACTGTATATGACACTGGGATCCTTTGTTTAAAATGTATATAGTTATACTGTTGAAATTATTGCAAAAAGCTATTTTGAACTCAAGGGGTGGGATGCAGCTTTAAGCCTTTTGTAGAGCTGTAAATAAGAGGTCAGTTCTGGGTCCTCATGTACTGTTTTGCTGCACCTACAAGAAATGAAACTTACTAGATTATTCTGTAAATTTACAAGAACATTCTGTGAGAAGCATGCTCTCTTAATGAGTTCCCAGACAAAGACTTTTAAATAAAGAGCAGCAATGCTTTTGCTAGAGAGACAAGGAGAGTAAGAAACTGAAACCTGGAATTAAGAGATATCCTCAGAAGAAGGATTTAGTTTTCTCTGTTTTTCCATCTCTTTTTGTTGTATTGCCCACCACTGGAAAAAGGCAGTCAGACTTTCTGGTTCTGTCACTGACTGTTCTTCTCCCATCTCTGGTTCTGACTGTATAATCTCAGTTTGGCTGCTATTCTTCTGGTAATCACTCCTGCACTTGCTGCTGCAGAATCTATACCTTTCTTCTATGCTTCCCTGGTACCAGGTCTAGTACCTATGCACAAAATTCCATATGCAGGTTTGTAAATCCCACTTCTCACGCCATCTGTCATTGAGGCACAGATCAGGAAGCATAGGAAAACCAGCAGTTTCAAAATTCGCAAATAGCATTTTATTTTTCTCAATAACAGCAAAAAAATAAAAAAAAAATAAAAATGATTTGGTATAACTATTTACAAAGATAGTACAAATGGAGGGCGGGTTCCCCCATCCCCCCCATGTTCTGTGCTAGGGCTGTTTTGATCTGGCTGTATAAGTAGGTACCCCCCCCCCCCGTTCTTTGCCGTTGCTAGGGCTGTTTTGATCTGACTGTATAGGTAGTTTCTTGCATTACACTAACACACCTGACGGTTTATGTGTAAATCTTTCAAATACCACTGAGTTCTACAGACATGCTGGGCTCTGCACAGGGATGGTCTTATTTAACTACCTTCAAGCATGTTGTATTTTAAGTACAGTCAAACCCCGTTTATCTGACCCCCGAACTACCGAACCTCCCTATTTAACAAACCCGATATGTGTCCCTCACTGTTTTCATATGTTCATCATATGTTCATCTGAGCCATCAGAGCTATGCTATCAAAGCTGTCAAAAGCTGTCATTAGTATGCGTTACAATTAACTTGAATTGCTGACATCAATCTCAAGGATGTTGTTTGCCTGGCTGCTGAGGCATGGGATAGCTTGCGCCCAGAATCCAGACAAAAAGCTTGGCAAAAATCAGGAATAAAAACTAGTCTGGATGGCACAGAAAATGACCTTGACCCTGACACTGAGCAAGATGACCCTGAGCAAGCTGACCTCCCTATCCCACCACACACCGATGTCACTGTAGAAGAACTAGAGATCCTTGCAGCAGACCTCCCCGATCCTCCATCTGCCGAAGAAGTGCAGGAGTGGTTGCTGAGTGATGCTCATGAACAAGGTCAGGAGATTCAAACAACATGAAGTCTTGCTATATTATGACATATGCAGTATAACCCCAGGTTAGAACTGCTCCGGAGGTGAAAGAGTTAACTTTCCATGCCAGGCATGGAACCTTGAGCGCCAGCTCGGTTGAAAACTCTGTCTGTTGTTGCTCAAACTTAAACTGTCAGATTCTTTACTCCGCCTCACTGAACAGTCGCTCCGGAGATTTCTCCTGCTGCTCGGTTCGTTTGTCGGTTAAAAAGTGTAATTTTCGGTTTATTAACCGTAATTAAACCGCAATCGGTCGGTTCAAGCTCTGTCTGTGGTATTGTAAGTAATAGATAGGCTTACGTTTATTTTCTTCTGTGTGGAATTTGTAAACGTCTTTTTCGGTTCGGTTTGAACCGATCAGATTGGTTTAAAATAACTTTCTAGTCCTTTAGAGTGCGGTTCCCGGTTCTTATCGGTTCTAAAAAAACAGATTTCATTATGTTTTTTTCCATGACCCGTGACATGGTTGGGAACCGATAAGAGAGTCTTGCTAGGCGGATTGCCACTAATGGGCAAGTTTTGCTAGGCTGGCACTATGTCTGAGAAACCCAAAAGAAAACCAGACCCACTGGGTTTCAGCACTGTGGCCTCTGTGGGGAAGCCTTTGCTAAGGCTGACCCATACACCACCTGTGTATATTGTCTGGGGTTTGACCACCTCAATGCAGACTGCCAGATTTGTAAAATTTTCCTGCTGCCACCGTGGAAAGAGTTAGTGGTAGGCTCAGGGAAAGGAGGCCAAAAGTCTGCTGACCGGATGGCCAGCCGGTTCAGTTCACACGAACCTGAGGGAGTGCCGTCTGACCAGGCGATACTTCCTCGGCAAACTAAGAGCCAGCTCTGAGGAGCCGGTTCCAACTAAAAGGGCTAGAAAGTCAGCTAGTGTGGAGCCAAAAGTTCTTTCTCCAACTGCTGAGGAAATAGCTAAAGCTATTCAAATTGTCCAGTCTCTTTCCCCGGTTCCATCTGAACCGACACCATCAGGGAAGCGCTCTGTTCAGATGGTTCCACCGGTTCAAGATTATGATTTTGAGGATTTTTTAATAACCGGAGGAAGGGGAGGAGGGGTATGAGGAGAGTGAATGTGATTTTGAAGGTCTGGATGTGCCCATTGAACCGGACATCTCTCCAGACAGACCATCAGGGGTCCCCAGGCTATCTGAGTCCCCTTCTCATTTTATGTTCTATAAGAAAGTTGCTGAAACTCTCCAACTCCCTGTTGAGGAAGCTGTTGATGACCAAGAAGAGCCTGATTATGTGGAAATGATGGATATTCCAGAGTCTAGGAGACTGTCTATTCCTTTGCACAAATCCTTTAGGAAACAGACAGTAAAAATTCTAAAAACTCCTCACTCTATCCTTCCTGTTGATAAAAGGATGGACAAGAGGTATACATTATCAGGCTCTGATACGGAGTTCCTCTCTCAGCAATGTAGCCATGTGGGGGTAGTGCAGGCTGCAGCCTGTGACAAGGCTAATATTCCTCTAGCCTCTCACCCTCCTGAAAAGGATTCTAGGAGGATGGATGCCATGGCAAAGAAACAGTACATGACAGCATCTTTAGGACTCAGACAGACAAATTATATGGCATATGCTGCTAGGTACCAGAAATCCAGATGGGATACTGTGCTGACCCTAGCAAAACAGGCCCCTGACCAGCTTGCCAGGGAGCTGGAGCAGGTGGCTGTGGATGGTATTGAGGCATCCAAGGTGCAATTTCAAGCTGCAGTAGACTCTAATGATGTTTCATCAAGAGTCATGGCTACATCTGCGTCTCTTCGCAGAATGGCCTGGCTCAGATGTACTGCCCTGTCACAGGATACTCAGTCTAAGGCTATGGATTTTCCTGTTGTGGGCAATTCTCTGTTTGGGAGCAGACAGAGAATTATATGAAGAAAATGGATGAGTATAGGACCACCTATAGGAGTGCACAGGCCAAAGAAAGGCAAGCCACTCCTCAAAGGCAGCATGTCAGGGGCAGGGGCAGGCCTTTTCATAGGCCTTTTTACCAAGCCCAGGTCTCCTCTTCTGCTTTTGCCCAGAGGGGGTTCTTTAGAGGAAGAGGCAGAAGGGGTTCAAGTAAGCCTGCTTCTACCCCCCAACCCAAAACCCTTGCAAAACAGGCTCCCTGATGGGGTGGCCAGGGCCGATTCTCCACTACTGGTAGGGGGAAGGCTGGCTTACTTTGTCCAGGACTGGAAGTCTTTAACATCAGACAAGTGGGTCCTGGAAGTAGTAAGCCAGGGACTGGTTCTCAGCTTCAAAAAATTCCCGAAGATGAGAGCCAGGTCCTTTCCACCTACAAATCCTTCAGAGGCACTTGCCCTAGAAACAGAAGTTTCTGCCCTCCTGGCTCTCAGAGCTGTGGAAAGGGTTCCACCCCTACACCAGGGCAAAGGGTTGTACTCCAGGTACTTCCTTACCCCAAAAAAGACAGGAGAATGGCGGCCCATCCTGGATCTCAGGTATCTAAACAAGCACCTTTTAAAACCAAAGTTCAAAATGGTGACTCTGGGAATTATTTTACCCTCTCTAAGGCCAGAGGACTGGCTAGCCTCCCTGGACCTCAAGGATGCCTACTTCCATGTTCTATCAGAAGCTCCCATCGAAAGTACCTCAGATTGAACTGCCCTCAGGCCATTATCAGTTCAGAGCAATGCGCTAAGCCTCACCTCGGCCCAGGTATTCACAAAATGCCTGGCAGTAGCAGTTGCCCATTTAAGAAGGCAAAAGATTGCCATCTTTCCTTATCTGGACGACTGGCTCATAGTAAGTCAGTCCCCAGACCAGGTCAAATTACACCTTCAGGTAACTCAGCAACTGCTCACATCTCTAGGTTTCCTTCTCAATCTTCCAAAGTCTGTTCTAGAGCCTGTCCAGCTTCTCACCTTCATAGGTGCAGAACTGAACACAAAAGAGGCCAGAGCCTTCCTCCCTCTTCAAAGAGCAAGGACCTTGGTCTCTCTGGCCTCCTCTTTCACCCTGCAGGTCTCTCAACCGGCAAGGCATTTTCTACAGCTCCTGGGGCACATGGCTGCTTCTACAGCAGTAGTGCAGGGAGCAAGATTTCAGATGAGGGATGTCCAGTTCCATTTGAGAGCCTTTTGGTCTCAAAGGACAGACCCTCTAACCAAATTGATCCCAGTGACTCAAACCCTGATCCAGGCCATTCAGTGGTGGCAGGACCAGAGCAATCTGAGACAGGGGGTTCCCTTCAACCCCCAGTCTCACTCCTTGACCCTTACTACAGATGCATCCCTCTTGGGGTGGGGAGCTCACATGGGCGACCTCACTACCCAGGGGTTGTGGTCCCCACAGGAATCTCTGCTCCAAATCAATTTGTTGGAGCTCAGAGCAGTTTTTCTAGCACTCCAGGTCTTTTCCACATCTGTTCAGAACAAGGTTGTTCAGGTCAGAACAGACAATACTACTACAATGTGGTACATCAACAAGCAAGGAGGCACTCGGTCTATGACCTTGTGCACCGAAGCAATGAAGTTGTGGTCTCTGGCTTATTCCCTGAACGCCTCCTTTACGGCAGTTCACCTTCCAGGCAAGGACAATGTCCTAGCGGATGCTCTCAGCAGGATTTCCCAGGGCCATCACGAATGGGCACTGGATCCCCTAGTACTGGAGGTAGTATTTGCCAGATGGGGCACCCCGCAGATAGATCTTTTTGCAGCCCCAGACAATCACCAACTTCCCCTTTTTTGCTGCAGGCCCCCAGTGTTGGGCTCAGTCCCTCTGGATGTCTTCCTTCTCAGTTGGGAAGGGAAGTTTCTCTATGCCTTCCCCCCCTTCCCTCTTCTGCTCAAGGTGCTAGTCAAAATCAGATCTCAACCCTGCAAGATGATCCTGATTGCTCCAGATTGGGCCAGACAGCCCTGGTACCCTCCCTCATGTCCTTAGCAGTCCACCCTCCCTGCACCTCCCAGGAATCACAATCTGTTAACCTGTGCCCAGGAGGGTTTGGTATCGAACCTCAAATCTCTCAATCTCAAGGCATGGCTCTTGAAGAGTTAGAGTTTGCTGGCCTACACCTCTCCCAAGGTGTATTGGATATCTTGAAGGCCTCTAGGAAGCCTTCTACCAGGGCCACTTATAATTCCAAATGGAAGAGATTTTCCATATGGTGCTCTGGCAAGCATATTCCACCAGAATCTGCTGACTTGCCCACAATCCTGGATTATTTGGTGCATTTGAATTGTTTGGGGCTGAGACCAGCTACCCTAAAAGTGCACCTGGCAGCCGTGTCTGCTTTCTTATCAGCAGGTAAACCTTCTTATTTTTCAGCTCACCCTGTATTCTCCAAGTTTTCCAAGGGGTTGCTTCACACCAACCCTCCATTCAGGGACCCTGCCCCTGCTTGGGATCTTAATATTTGCATTGCTCAGCTTATGCAACCCCCTGTTGAGCCATTGTCTTCAGCAGAGCTCAAGTACTTGACTTGGAAAACTGTGTTTTGGTAGCCATCACTTCTGCCAGGCGCATAAGTGAGTTGCAAGCATTGTCAGTGGAACCTAACTTTATCTCCTTTCACAGGGATAAGGTGGTCCTCAGGACTAACAGAAAGTTTTTGCCTAAGGTGGTTTTAGATTTCCACCTTAATCAATCCATGTCCCTTCCTGTGTATTTCACTGACCATTCCTCCTCTGGCGAGAGGAGTTTGCACAGTTTAGATGTCAAAGAGCCCTTAGTTATTACATAGAGCGTACCATGGGTCCAGGTTTAACTCCTCAATTGTTCCTCACTTATGGTGAGGTTGGAAAAGAAAACCTGCCACTAAAAGATCCATTGCCAGGTGGATTGTCTCTTGTATCCAATTTTGCTATGAAAAACTAGGTAAGGTTCCTCCCTCAGGCCTGAGGGCTCACTCTCAGGGGTACAGCTGCGTCTCTGGCTGCTGCCAGGGACATCCCTGTCCTAGAGATATGTCAAGCAGCTACCTGGAAAACAGTTCACACTTTCACTAAGCATTACTCCCTGGACATCCAGGCTAGAAGTGATGCTCGATTTGGCACAGCCGTGCTTCAGAGCCTATTTCCTAAGTAGGTTCTGTCCCTCCTCCATGGAGGTACTGCTGTGTAGTCTGCATATGTCATAATATAGCAAGACTTCATGTTGTTTGAAGAAAAAATTACTCACCTTAGTAATGTTGTTTCTTCTAATGGAGTCTTGCTATATTATGACCTCCCCCCCAGCCTGCCCCTCTCAGAAACTCTCTTTTTGGGATGTGGGTGGGCAGCGCAATGTTGGCATTTCATAGATGCCCACTTTGTTTCACCCTTTCTTTAAGGTGTCTGGGTGTTATGTTTTAATTTTCTTTCTTGATTCCCCTGACTTGAGTCTTTGTTTTGGGATCAAGAACACAAATGTGTTTTTTTGTAGTTAGTAGCCAATGGGCTAGTGTAGGTTTACGGCTTCCACACAGAACCTTAGTGAGTTTTGCTCATAAAGATCTGACAGTTTAAGTCTGAACAACAACAGACAGAGTTTTCAACCGACCTCATGCTCAAGGTTCCATGCCTGGCATGGAAAGTTAACTCTTTCACCTCCGGAGCAGTTCTAACCTGGGGTTATACTGCATATGTCATAATATAGCAAGACTCCATTAGAAGAAACAACATTACTAAGGTGAGTAATTTTTTCTTCTGTCTGATGAGGGCAATGTGAAGATGGTGACAAAAACGGAGCTGGAACAAGAAAAGGACCCAGATGAAAATGAGTCGGAGACAGAAGAGTCCGCTCCTATTGTGCCAAGTTGCACAGAGGCAGTACAGTACCTTGACAAGGTGATCCTTTACCAGGAATCATTACCGGACTGTGACCCGATACAGATCATGCTACTACGAAGCATTAAGCAGCGTGCTGCTAGAAAGCGACATGATGCGCTTAAACAAAAGTCAATTGCTGACTATTTCAAAAGCTAAACTCAACTACTGTACATAAAATACTGTACATTTTTAAAACTAAGCACCAAGCACTAAAATGAAATAAAGATTTGTATTTTGCACATTTTGCACCTGAAATAAAAATTGAATAAAATGGTTACATATTACTGCATGGTGTGTGTGTTAATGAGAGAATGAGGACTGAATTAAGGGTGGGATCCCATTTATCTGACCCCTCGATTATCCGACCATATCGGATGTCCCCCAAGTGGGTCAGATAAATGAGGTTGAACTGTATCTATTCATTATTATTAACTGTTACATGTCAGTGAGGTTCAGCTGCTAGTACTGTCGCCTAGGAGTCACTCTCATAGTAATCATGTGTCAAAGTCTCACGCATAGAACTTTTTTTTTTTTAAATACAGCCTTCGTTGTGGATCTTCATTTATACAATAGAAGTGAGCAAATAACTCATTGCATAAAAAACATGTATTCTCACTGCAGTGAAATAAATCCATTTATTCCACTGTGGTGACATCACCACAGTGGAATAAAGTAAGCAATAATCCATGACAAATTGTGTGGTTACTGGGATTAATCAATACCCTGGGTGCATTATGAGGCATGAGGTGAAGCTGAGCTCCCTCACATCACCCAGGGTGTTGATTATCCCCAGTAACCTCACAGCCTGAAGTGGGTTATTGGGCTTATAATATGGGCACAACACATTTATTGTATCTGTAAGGAAAATGTTTTTAAATTGTAGTTCAATACATGAGTTTCAAAGGTGTCATTACACTTAATAAAGTAGCATCGGCTACCCCAATGCCCCCACCACCACCCTTGGTGAACTTGTGCTTTTATAGCCTTGAGCCACGTGTCGAGTGAAAACCAATCAGCCCTATTTGCCCTTTGCAGATTATCACTTACCACCACTAGAGGCCGCTCCCTAACAAAAACACCTCTCTGATACTAGAAATCAGTGTTTCAATCTTCTGCGGATGTCTACCCCCTTCTAGGAAGTCCATCCTCCATCATTGTGATATATATCCACTAATTATACTCCTCCAGTCGCTACTTTACATCCCTATCCCTATGCCTCACAACCCTCACTGCTATACACTATCGCACACAGTGCTGTTTATGAGCTCCTGTACTAGCTCTACCTCCTGAGTCCTCGCTAACTATAACACCACTGCATACCCGGACCTTACATTGATGACTGTTCCTCCCCTCCCCTGGGCTACTGACATGCTCTCTTTTATCCGCTCCATCCCTGCTAACTCTCCTAGCTGCCCACCCTAAACTGCCACCTGCCAGCCAAAAAGAGACTACCCAAATTAACCCTCTACAGACTTGTTTGCCTACTACTGCTCCTCTCAGGCAACATCCATCCCAACCCAGGTCCTCCCCCCCTCAATCACAGCAAACCAGACACATGCCCATGGACTGAAGTTAGCATCCATCAATATCTGTAGCTTACAAAAGAACACACACCCCTACAAGCGTGGATAGTTCATCACAGTCCAGATGTCCTGGCAGTAGTAGAGACCTGGCTATCCCCGACACCCCTGACTCCACAGTCAACCTGGATGGTTACATCCTTTACCGGGTCAATAGATCTAGTAAAAGAGGTGGTGGGTGTGCCTTCTACCTTCAGAACAACCTAATAGGTCATGTAGTAAGCACCCCTGAGCCCTTGCATGGGGCTCAATCACTAACGCTAAAATTGACAATAGGGAAACCAGGTAAAACTCTTTATTTACTGGCTGTCTACATCCACCCCCCCCCGGGAACAAAAAACAGACTTCTCCTCCATCCTGGATATCATCTCGCAACTTCCACCAAACTCTGAAGTTATTGTCCTAGGGGATTTTAATACTAACTGGCTTGCCCCCAAAACAGCGCAATACAGGGCTGCTATTGCAACACTAAATCTCACACAGATGGTCCCGATACCCACACAGCCTAACCCTTCTAATGGAAATCAGATGCTCATTGACCTCATCCTGACTAGCCACCCCAATCACTTCGTTGGTGTTCAGGTACTACCAGACTTGCTTAGTGACCATTTCCCTATCATCTGCAGTTGGTCAAACTGCCCGAAACCATCCCTCCTAGAGTCTCCTACCAATGTTGCATAAAAAGAGGATCCCTGAATCATTTCAAGAACTACTTATCAAATCTAGATTGGTCCCCCCTTGACTACGCAACCTCTTTGGACAGTGTCTTAGCTTTCTTCATTTCCTCCTTCAATGAGGCCTGTGACATCTTTGCCCCAGTTAAGAAAATTGTCAAAAAACTTGTCTCTCCCTGGATCACACAGCCCCTCTTAAATCGCATGGGGTACCATGACAACCTGTGGCATAAAGCTCTTCACTCTGGCCAAGCAGCTGACAGGCAAAACTACCGAGTAGCTAGGAATGCCTGCACCCGAGAAATATGGCAAGCCAAAGTTGCCTACTATCAGGCTAATTTCACCACCTCATGGGTACATTCTGGGAGACCATTAACAGACTTAATGGTAAATCCCTATCCACCCCTCCTTCCCACCTGCAAGATCATGGTACTACCACACAGGATTCGGAGCGTATAGCTAATGCATTAAACACCACTTTCCCTGACCATGACAATGTACTGTCATGCGATTACTTCTCCACACCTTCTACCCCTTCTCCAGCCTTCCCCCACCTTCTGCAGGCCCCCCCCCCTTTGGCTTTAAATCTGTTTCCCAGAATTCAGCCAGGAAATACCTTTCCAAGGCTCTAGGAAAGTCAAGACCTAGCGCAGACACACTAGATCTCAATCTCCTCAAAATTTCCCTGGAATCTGTTCTAACCCCTCGCACCAAGCTTCTGAACATGTCCCTCTGCCTGGGCCAATTTCCGTCCCAATGGAAACAAGCCATGGTAACCCCAATTTTTAAAAGTGGAGATAGCACCTCTCTGAGTAACTATAGGCCAACCTCCATACTGCCACCCCTGTCAAAAGCATTGGAGAAGATTGTTGCTGACCAACTTGACACACACACACCACCTATTATGTCCCCAACAGCACAGTTTCAGGAAAGCCCATAGCACCACAACTGCCCTACTGAAATATACCTCCTTCATCCATGATGCACTTGATCAAGGGCTCTTAGTTGGGTCTGCCTATGTTGACCTGACAAAGGCTTTTGATACTGTTCATCACCCCCTGCTGATTAACTCCCGGCTGTCCCTTGGTCTAGCCCAGGAAGCCACTTCCTCATTCTCCAACTACCTCTCTGGCTGATCCCAACAGGTAAAACAACCTCACATGGTCTACTTCCCTCCCAGTCAAGTCTGGGGTACCCCAGGGCTCAATCATTGGGCCTCTACTATTTAGCCTGTTTCTTAACTCAAGTGTCAACCTTACTAACTCCAGCCCATAGAACGAGAATCACTAGACACTCCAGTAATGCTGCTTTCCACACCCCTCTTTTTAGAATCACTACTGGACAAAGATCTTTTACTTATACAGCCCATGTTTGGATGAATGCCCTTCCTACCACTTTACTGGATACTCCTAGACTGGGACTCTTCAAGTCTGAACTACGACAGCTGTTAATTGCCTCCTCTAATTGTGACTGCCTTCATGCACCCCGCTAACCCCGACGAACCCATTTGACAAAGGTACTCATACCTATTAAATGTAGGCCCTGCACATGTCTACTTCTACCTCGTATCTGACAATATAGAAACATAGAAACATAGAATTTGATGGCAGATAAGGACCACTTGGCCCACCCAGTCTGCCCATTTCCCTACCTGATGGATAAGCTGCAGATCCTAGTTAACCAGCAGCCTACTTCTTCCTACCCCCACCCCCTAGAATTGCCTTATGACTGTCCCATGCATGCTTGAATTCCACCACTGTTTTTGACTCCACAACCTCCTCTGGAAGGCTGTTCCATGCATCCACAATCCTCTCTGTGAAAAATACTTCCTTAAATTACCTCTGAGCCACCCCTTCTATCTTCAAATGTGCCCCTTGTTCTTGCACCTCTTTTTTGAAAGATGCTACCCTCTTGGACTTAGTTGATTCCTTGAGGTACTTGAAGTTTCTATCATGTCCCCCTCTCCTCCTTTCCCGAGGCTATACATATTAGGCTCCTAAGTCTCACTTCATATGTCTTCCAGTGCAGACCCTGCACCATTTTAGTTGCCCTCCTCTGGACAGCTTCCATCTGTCTATGTCTTTGCAGAGATTGGGTCTCCAGAACTGCACGCAGTACTCAGATGTGGTCTCACCAGCTGTCTGTACAGAGGATAATAACTTCTTGTTTTCTGCTGGTGATGCCTCTTCCTATGCATCCCAGTATCCCCCAGCCCTCCTTGCTGCCCTCTCACATTGCTTGCCCACCTTTAGGTCATCTGATATGACTACCCCAGGTCCCTTTCCATTTTGTTGTTGTTAGTATCTCACCCCCATTGTGTACTCTTCCCTGGGTTTTTGTTTCCCAGGTGCATTACCTTGCACTTCTTAGCATTAGTCCTAGCTGCCATACATTTGACCATTCCTCTAACCTTGCCAAGTCCCTTCTCAGCCTTTCCACCCCACCTTGTGCATCAACTCTGTTGCAGATCTTTGTGTCATCTGCAAGAGACATGCTTTCCTTCAAGTCCCTCTGCAATGTCACTTATAAAGACATTGAAGAGGACCGTCTAATACTGAACCCTGTGGTACCCCACTGCTAACCCCTTTTTCAGAGTGGACTCCATTTACTATTACTCTCTGTGTCCTATTCTCAGCCAATTCTTTACCCAGGCTGTCATCTTGGGACCCACTCCCAGGCTGGCTAACTGTATATTAATCTTTTGTGTGGGACTGTGTCAAATGCCTTGCTAAAGTCTAGGTAGGCCATGTCCACAGCCCTCCCTGATCTACTACTTTGGTCACCCAGTCAAGAAATCTATCAGATTTGTCTGGCATGACCTTCCCGCTGTGAATCCATACTGCCTTGGGTCCTGTGCCCCTCTGGCCTCTAGATACGCAACAATTCTTTCCTTCAGAAGTGATTCCATCATTTTCCCTACCACTGAGGTTAAACTAACAGGTCTGTAGTTTCCTGCTTCTGCCTTGCTCCCACTTTTGTGAAGAGGAATCACATCTGCCCTCCTCCAGTCCTCAGGTACCACCCCATCCCTTGGATTGCACTCTGTTCTCCCCGTGATGACCAATTACCCAACAGGGTTATGGAAATGTGTATTTTTTGTCTCTTGTATAACTTTATTGTTATAACCCTGTAAGAAATGAGTGTAACCACTGTATCTTAAGTCTTGTGTGTCATTCTTGTACTTTCTGCCAACTTCCTGTAACTGATATTTGACACAGAGCCTTTGCAAAAGAGTCCCTGACTCAAAGGGTTGTAATTCCTACACATTAATAAATAAAAAAACAAAATAAATGCTGTGTTTCAGTTGTTATTTTCATATCATACTGTTATAATTTTTAGCTAGTATGTCTTGCATTTCAATTTCACTTTAAAAATGGAACAGACTCATGGTGAAAGTATTGAATAATATTTTATCCGTATTTCTGATTAGTGCTTCAGCGTGATGTAACAGTGCTGCATGATGTTTGCGAGCAAATGAAATACTCACACTGTCTGTAGAAATACAAATGGGTACAATTCCAGAACTTAACTATCGATGGAACATTTATAATTTGCGAAAACAAAACTTAGGAACATTATAAAACAACTACGGAGTAATATGCAAATTCATAGGAAATACTATGGACCTCTTGCATTTACTCACAAGTGTCACAGTAAAACATTTGTATTGGGAAACATAACAGGAACAAAACGTTCCTCTTAGGTGCGAAATACATTTAGGAAACTTATGCACATTACAGGGAATGTCTTCTCTGCAAACATTTGGGAAACTTATGCACATTACAGGGAATGTCCCCTCTGCAAACAGACGCTGTTCAAAATACAGCAATCTCAGATGTATGAGGTAAATAATGCCGTCTACAAGATTAACAGTGGCATGTGAACATACAAAAACTCCAGCAGAAACAGGCCTCATGGTATATTGAGTCTGCTCAATTGTACAGCTAGCCCCTCAACTTGCAGCTGCCCCACACACCCCTCCCCTCCTCACAAATACCCCCCTCTCACTCTGTCCCACCCCTCTTAAAACCATCTACCATGCTATAGGCTACCACCTACTCCAGCAGAGTATTCTGCTTATCAACCACCCTCTCAATGAAATAATGTCTCCTGACTTCCTTCCTGAATCTTCCCCCTTCCAATCTCATCTGGTGCCCCCTCGTGACCCTCTCCCTTCTAATCTGGAAAATTCCTTCTTTACTAGCCTTGTTAATCCCCTTCAAATATTTAAAGGTTTCAATCATGTCCCCCCCTACCCCTCCTCTCCTCCAGGGAATAAATGTTCGGCTCACCCAGCCTCTCCTCATAGGAGTATCCCTCTAACCCCTGGATCATCTTTGTCACCCTCCACTGTATACCTTCCAACAATCTGATGTCCTTCTTCAAGAGTTGTTGCCAGTACTTCAAGCAGTATTCAAGGTGTGGCCCGACCAGCAACCTGTGGAGGAGCAGGATCACCTCCATATTTCTGGAGAAGATTCCCCTCACTATACACCCCAGCATCCTGTTGGCTTTTGCTGCCACCCTTCTGCACTGAGCTGAGTTGTTCATTTTCCCCATTATAAGCACCCCTAGATCTCTTTCTTCCTCGGTGCATTCTAGCTGCACACCCCCCAGCTGATAGTTCCTCCCCTGGTTGTTAGCCGCAATGTACAAGACCCTGCACTTTATGGCGTTAAACCCCAACTGTCATACCTCTGACCACCCCTGCAATTTGGTCAGGTCCTCCTGCAGCCCTCTCCACCCTTCAATGTCATCAATCATGGCACCCATCTTTGTGTCATCTGCAAACAGACTGATCTTACTCTGAACCCCATGGGAGATGTCCGCTATGAATATTCCAAACAACACAGGTCCCTGTACTGATCCCTGCGGCACCCCGCTCATCACATCCCTCAGTGATGAGAGCTCCCCCACCACCACCCCTTGCTGTCTTCCCTTCAGCCAACTGGTGATCCAGCTTATCATCTTTGATCCCACCCCTATGTAGTCCAGCTCCCCCCCCAGCCTCCCATGCAGCATGGAATCAAAGGCCCAGTTCCTTTGTCACCCAGTCCTAATACTCAATCAGATTTGTCTGGCAGGATCTTCCTGAGACAAACCCCTGCTGCTGACCGTGCCGGCGAGCACCGATCTCCAAAAAGGTCACCAGCCTCTCTTTTAAGATCATCTCCATGAGGTTTCCCTACAATTGATGTGAGGCTTACTGGTCTGTAGTTCCCGGGTTCGTCCCTAGGTCCACTTTTATGGATGGGTACCACATGGGCCATCCTCCAGTCCTGTGGCATGCATCCAGTGTCCAAGGACATATTGAACAGGTCAGCCAGTGGTCCTGCCAGGACCACCGCCAGTTCCCTAACTTTGTCATAAACAAATGTGAATAACTCCTAAAATGAACATGATACACACAAAGTGTCAGTGGCAAAGTTGTTCAACACAGCATTACCTTTCTAATGGTGCTATGCAGTCAATTCTAATCAATTCTGGCTGGCAAGTAATATTGAAACATATGAGTGACGTCTCCAGACGTTACTAGGACACACAGGAAGTCTGTAGGTGACTTCTGTAGTCATTCTGGGACACACTGCAGTACATTTGCTGCCACCTACGGGCGTATTCTAGGAGGCAATAAGTTAAACACTTTCACTTTGGTATCCATACCACCTGCTTCCCTGCCCGTATTGAGCGTGAGCCATAGAGAGTCGTGGTCACTCCCAGCCAGAGGGTCTTTCACCTCCAAATCCCTTACAGCCTCCCCATTTGATAGAACCAGGTCAGAGTCCTATCCAGTCTAGTTGACTCACTGACCAACTGCACCAGGAAGCTGTCCTGAAATGCCTCTAGTAAAACCTGCCCCCTTGTACTCTTGGTGGTTGGGGTGCTCCACTCCACATTGGTAGTTTGAAGTCCCCAACCACCACAGTGTTCCCTCTCCTACAGACCCTTCTGATTTGTTCTGCTGATGCCTTATTCAGATCCTCCCTTCAGGCTGGCAGCCTGTACACCACCCCCATCCTCAATATCCTACATTTTGAATCTTGAAGCTGCATCCATAGGGCCTCTGTTCTGCCTTCCTCCTCCTCCTCCCTTATGCATCTTATCCCCCCAATACATATATTGCCACCCCCCCTTTCCCCTAGCCCTATCCTCCCTGAATATCCTATACCCTGGGATCATCAAGTCCCATTCCTAGTACTGGGTAGCCCACATTTCCATGATGGCCACAATGTCCACCCTTCCAATTGCTAAGAGAGCCTGTAATTCCACTGATTTGTTACCAAGGCTTCTTGCATTCATTGAGACTACCCTCCAACCCATCCCTGTCCTCCCCCTCCCTGAATTACCCCCTTCCTAGTCTCCCCCATGCAACTGCTCCAAGTTCCTCCCTACTGGCCTGGGATGTAAGCTTGTTTGGATCCCCTCTCTGGGATCCCTGCCTACCATCTGTCCACTCGCCACTCCCCCTACCTAGTTTAAATCCATCTTCATAGCCATGTATTCCCCTACCCTTTGCTTTAGTACCCTCTTCCCCTCCCCACTCAAATGTAGCCTATCTTCTGCATAAAGTTCATTGTTGCCCCAGACCCCCACCAATCTGTATCCTCTAGACCGACATTATTCCCTCAGCCAGGTGTTGAACTCCCCAATCCTTACCTTCCTTGCCATACTAATGCAGGGTACTGGGAGCACCTCCGAGAAGGTCACAGATTCCCCCAGTTCCCTACACAGCCCACCTAGTTCCTTGAACCTTTACCTCACTACTTCAAACGTCTCCTCCGCCAGATCATTCGTACCCATGTGCACCACAAAATGCGGTTTCCACCTACCCCTCCTAGCACACTTTAGAATTGACTGCCTCACCCTGCCTGCAGTTAAGCCAGGTATGAACTCCACCCAGATGCAACTATGCCATTCTCCCTTGCTGCCCCATCTAATCCCTTTAAGTGTGGAGTACCCCAGTACTAATACTCCTCCTTCTCCAGCCCTCACCCCCCCCTTAACTTGATACCTTCTACAAGAGTCTGCCTCAGCTGAAACACTACCCTTCCCTCCTATGGATCCCCCTGCCCCTGGACCTTTCCTCTCTGCCCCTTACTGTTCCCTCACCTTCCCCCATCCTTCCCTCCACCCTGGTCCTCCTCCCCTCCCCTCCACTAAGTCCTTCCCATGCTCTGCTCTAGCAGCACTCCTCTCATGTTTACCCCTGCTCCCTTTGTCTATTCTCCCAGCTGTGCGCCTCCCCCCTTACCCCTACCAAAATCCTCTGCCCGACCACTGACCCTTGTGCTGTCCTCTCACTTCCCATTACCTACCCCCTCCTGGAGGTCCCTTATCTCCCCCCCTCCTCCTCCTCCAATATTGCCAGCATGGCGAACCTGTTTCCTGCCCTCTTGGCCATGCTGGGTGCGGGTTCCCTCTTCCTGCCCTTACCGGCTCTCCGGTGCAAGGCCTCCTATCTGTAGTGCTTCTGCCCCCTCCCCCGATCCATTTTTCCTCCCATGTAACGTCCTTCTGTTGTCCTCTGCCCCAGGCCCCTTCCACGCTCCTCCCAAGCTCCCCAATTCCCTACCAAGCCACTTTACTTCTTCCTTGAATCTCCTCAGCCTGACATAGATCAGACACCCTCCTAGTTTCCACAATACGTTCATACAGACTGCTGCCCCACAACCATTGCAACCCACTATTCTACCTCGATGGCCCCCCAGCATCCTGCTGCCCTCTGTGCCCCCTCCTGTGTACATACATCAACCTTTCCCATCCACAAGATAGGCAGCTGTCCTCTTGCAGGACTGGCTCCCTCTTGGAGCCAGAAGGCAGCTGGTTGGTGTGGTGGTGCAGCCCAAGGGAGAAAAAACCCACCTCACTCATCTCTCCCTTAGGGCACGTGCCTGCCAACTTTCTCCACAGCTCCGTCGATCCCCCAGTGTGTCTCCAATGTGCAGCAATGGCCGCCTGTTCCCCCTGCTCCCTGGACCATCATACCTGAATCCAAATTCGGATAAGAGCATAACACAGTAGTCACTCACTCTTAAACTGAGGAGCATAACACAGTAGCCATTCACTCTTTAACACATCTCTCCTACAAAAAACATGTGGGATTTCACTTATGAAAACAATGGATTATAAGATTTGATTTTAAATAGTCAACTGTACTTCTGATTTGTGATACTAACTGCTATGAACACAAACAACGCCACAACATACTTGCTTACTCTGATCAACATAAATGTTTTTGAAAGCTGCACAACATGACCTGTAACATACAGCTTACCTATAATATGGATTTCTGAAAAGATTACAAATGCACTTGCACTTTAGTATTTTACTGCTGATTTTCACAGATGCTCTGATTAGTATGTGATCTTAGGGAGGCAGTATAGCGCAGTGGTTTAAAGCTCTTAGCTGCAAATCTGGTGACATCCAGCAGACCAGACTGGGGTTTGAATCCCACAGCTTCCACTTGCATACTGTGTGACCTTGAGTAAGTTACTCAACTTTCCTGTGCTCCCAGGTTGCTCCTGTAAAAAAGCTTTCAGCTTAGTGTGCTACTCCTGGTTAAACAACTAAATAAATAAATCCAGAATACATGCAGTAGTTGAAATTTACAGTGCCATGATTCTGAAAATATGGCAAATTAATGCCTGTTGACATTTGCTGCTCTCCTGATTCCTGTCTGGAACTTGAACTATTGCCTGCAAGTTTGGAAGCAATTGTAGATTGCAGACTGCCTTCTCCTGTACTTAATTTAGTAGTGGAGCTACTGTTTGCTGACTCTGACACAATGTTTTTTAGCTGCACCTATAGAAGGTATATTACTGGTTTCTCTTTTGTCATAATCATTATTTTTTATACATTTCATTGAACTTTCTCCACATGCTGTGGTTGCTGTGCTGAGGAGTGTATTCCAGGACTACTATTTTGCATATTATAAAATGACTGTGAGAGACTGCCTTGTGCTACAACTGTAGAAGATATATAACATTTCTGAATACTGGTTTCTGGGCTGTCACTATTACCACTTTTCACCTGTGTCACTTGGCTTTCCCACCAGTTGTGCTGAGCAGTGTGCTCCACTTTTGTTTATCAGCTGTGGATGCACTCCAGTAGTTTCTCAGGCTATTTTTACAGTGATGACCGGTAACTATCATAATCTCTCTTGATACTAGGCCTGCATCAGAGAGAATTTGTACCACTGTGCTGCTGATACAGTGGTTAGTGTATCTCTTAGTTAGTTCTGTGGCTTCAGAAATTTTAGGCATTAAATTTCCAAGGTAGTTCACACCCATCGGTTTAAAAGTATACCAGTACACATCATTTGGGGTGAATGTTCCTCTTAGGGTGCAAATACAATGAGGGCACATATGGCGAACATTTACTGATGTAAAGTTTAAAGTGACTTTCTGAGATTTTGAAGATACCTTTTTCACAGAGTATGCCATTGCCACGTATGCTTCAGATGCTGAAACTGCAATTTATTTTGTAAAAAAAAGGAATTTTTTTAAGTTTTATCAGCACTTCATTTTTGTCCGCCCTCAAATTTTTGTGTGTGTGGCCACACCTCCAGAATGATGTCATGCAAGGAATATTTTGCATACAGCAACACAGAATTCTGATAAATTGTGAAGTTGACTTAAAAGTCAGCTACTCAGTAGTGCAGTCCGTTATTTTGGTAGTGGTGACTGCAGTGTAGCAACTGATATGTAGACTTATTTATTTATTAATGTAAAAGTTTCACCAGGAAAGACATACTGAGCAGACAAGCTAGTTTCCAGATGCATCCTGGGGTAGACGGGAAAGGGGTACAGAGCATGTACATATGTAGCAAGTCATTGTGGGTACAGTACATAGCTGATTTTTCTGTCTTCCTACTCCTGTTCTGCTAGTGTGGATGTCTGAAATACCAAGACTGTCCCACAGAGGTCTCTTAATGTTACCACTTTTTAAGAAACCCAGACAGCGTCATTTCTTACTGAAATATGTTTTTTTACAGGACAATATGTAACACTGACCAATGCAACAGACCCATTTTCTCAAAATAATAAGAATTAAGACTAAGAGTTCTAGTTTTTTAGTTGTTTCTATTGTTTCTTATCATTTTAAGGCATATTAGTTAAGGTATTATACTGTAAAACTAGTTATTTTCATGCAAAGTAATTTTAGTGCAAACACAACTGCAACAATAATTGCGTAAATTAAATTTAGTGCTAAGTCATTAGGACCACATACATTATAATGGGAAAGGTGCTAAAAACACTAAATAGCGCAAAATAATTTTAGCGCAAAATAGTGCTTCAGTGAATATAACGAAAATTATTTGACAGTGAAAAAAGTTTTACAGTAGTTTCTGCAACATTTAGAAGAAAGTTAGACAATATTTTTTTTTTCTATTGTATGGTCAGGACATACTGTATTTTTCATTGTTTTTATGTAGGACACAGCTGCTCAAACCAGGGCTGTCCTGCAAAAATCAGGGGAGGTAGTAACTCTAAGGTCTCCGTTTCACAACAGTGCTTAGCAACTCTATTTCTCTTGCATGATGTCACAGTTGGGGGTTGTAGCACTGAGAAAAAAGAGGGTGGTTTATGCAAATGAAGCAGAGCACAGAAATAAAAGCATTTTTCTCATGGAAAACCGTACTTTTTGGCAGTTTGACTGGTAGGAGATTGAATCACAACTCCTACAGGTTACTAATCGCATTTGCTATGGCAAAACTCAGAAAATCACTCTAAACATCTTAACAGGGCACAAAGGGTTAGTGGGCTCAGCAAACAGAAATCCTCTTAAGGCTTCTTTATTAATTTCATGTGGATTTGAATCATTTTTTGTATGGGGACTGAAAGCTAGTGAAAGATATTCAGTAACATTTTCATCTTTTACAACAATAAAAGAGTCTTGTTTCAAATCCCTTACTCCCTCCCTTCCACGTTGAGCAAGGCCTAGTCACAGCTCAAACCAAACACATCTTATTAGACCTTCAGGTGTTTTGGGGTCAAGAGCTGATGATGCTCTTAATTTCTGCAAGTCCAGTTTACTCATTGGTGGATGATGGCTTGCGCGGTTTTGGCTCTCTCGTCTCAACTGTTTCAGAATGGAAATAAAGACATTAATAGCTGGTTTGAACTCTGAATCTGTTGTGATATTAAATTGTCTGTTGTGCTCGACATTGTTTAAATATCTATTAATGCCAGCTCTTCAGCATATCAGAGAGCTGATAGTATAACACTTCCCCTCAGTGCCACGAACACTTGGATAGAACTCTCTTAGAAGTTTGCATAACTCAGTAGCCATAATTTCTTTTTAATATATGGATTGTTGAAATAATATGCCTGAAAAGCATACAAAAAAATTCTTGTAATACCATCACTCCTGGAGCAATAATACTACTGTTCGGAAGTGATAATACTATCGTTCGGGTGCCGTAATAGTATCGTTCGGCACCCGAACGATAGTATTATCAAGAAAGCTAAGAAGCATGTCCAAGTCTATCCCGATGTGTTAAACTGCGTGCCTTCTGATTGGCCGCTTTTCCTCTGTGGGCGGTCAGAAGGAGTCTTAAAATATGGTGGCTTGCTCACTCGCTTAGTGAGACAATCTTCCGTGAAGCAACCGTTTTTTTGTTTTGTTTTTTTTTTAGGTTGAAAACCATTTGACAATCGGACTCTCTCTGGGGCTCCTCTGCTCGCTTGATATCGCCACTTACCAAAAAAAAAAAACGGCTAAATGAAGCCCACAACAGCCGCTCGTCCACACAGGACTGGGGAACCCTGCCAGCATGCACATCCACCCGCTTACTCCAGTGCTGAAATGGAGGTGAGTCAATTCACCTCCTATCCATATATTAAAAAAAATAACAAATAGGTTCTGGCATTACAAGGTAGTAATTACATCTCGAGGTTCTGGGGACACATGAAACCTCTCGAGCTTCGCTCTCTCTATTTGTAATAACTGGTCAGCAATTTTTCCCATTACCTGACCGAGTTATAATTTGTTGTTATAACCCACAGGTTATAATGGCAAGCACGAGCCGAGTCACTCAAAGCATAGCTGCTCCTTCATTGGCTGACACTCCATTTGTGGCCGGGCTGAATGGTCACAGAAATATGGCGGCTCCATCGCTCGCTTACCGACAAGCTGCCAGTCAACACAAAGTCCTTTAACTTGGAAAAATTCTTTATTTTCTAATATAAATACTGCATCTGGCTGATCCTGCAATCTATTTTTTTTAAACCATCTGGTTAATCCTGCTCTTCATCGCCGACAGAACAGAGCTCTCATAGCTACCACACACAGTGCCAGCCTGATCTCCTGTTTGTAAGTACACAGTGAAAGCGCAAGAGTGCTCTGAAACTAAAAATAAAGAATTAAAAAAAAAACTAAAAATTAAAAAAACACTAATAATCTGAGAAGTGTTAGTGTGTCTGTGTGTGTGTGTCAGTGAGAGCCTCAGTCAAATACAGAGACACCACAGCAAGGCTGGAAAAAAATTCCTGTCCAGCAATTATAAAAAATAAAAGATGGTGAAGTGTATAAAACTCAAATTTAATGGTTGCCCGAGGTGTGGGATGCTACATAAACCCCGAGGATGAAGCCCACACCTCGGGCAACCAGTAAATTCTCATTAAGCACACTTCCCCATCCATTATTCCTGTATGTAATCTATTTTTATTTCCTTGCTGGTCAGCCAATCAACTAGCACATTGATTGATCACAATGTACTTGTTTGCATATTAGCCTCATCCTTGGCTCTTTCTAGTGCATCAATGTCAGAGGCATGCAGATCAAGATGACAGGCAGTTTCTGTTTGTTTACTGTTATGGGAATGCTTCTTGATATCAGTACTACATAAATTGGTTTGTCCAGTATTCTATTTTCTGATGTTAGGAATAGCACTGAAGTTAATATTTTCAGAAAGATGTAACTACTAGTAACTGGCTTGCTATAGTCACTGCTTGAAGTCTTATTCTGACTGATCTCTGCTGCTTTCTGTGCTATAGATTTGGAAATACTGCTGTGCTGAATATTATTATACTCATTCATATTTCTGATGACTGTAGCCTGATATGTAGCTTGGGTCACTGCCTTACTATTTAACATGCTTGGTGATACTTTTTGTTTTGTGGTATTATATTGACTGTTTGAACTGACTTTGTCATTACAGTCACTGTAGCTGTGCTGAGATGTGCTTCTGATGACTGTACTGCTTCTGAAAACAATAGCACTCTGCAAATCATTGCTATCATGCTTCCTGATAGTAGCTTTATTTTTATTCACACAGTCTTGCACTACAATAATAGGTTTAATTTTTGGAATAACTCCAGGGGACAAAATACTGTGATGCTGAGGAACACTCACAATTGTCACCGACCTCAGGGTTTGAGAAGTTAGCAATATTTCTGCCTTTTTGTCAGCTGCTTCTCCATTAGGAAACTTTTGATTCAGCCATTCTGATAAAGTTAGATGACCGAACATTTTAAATTCATATGCCATTTTTTGCAATGCAGACAGAAAACTGGAAATTGATTTTTATAAAGCTTTCCAGTTACCACGGCAGTGTTTTAAGACACTTTTCGGCTTCCGACACACATGCAGAGTTTCGCTGATAAATACTTCTGTTTTACACACTTTTCTATGCGCAGTTCAAATTCACCTGGGTGGTTGGGAAACAGCAGGTATTATTATTTTAAGACTGATCACAATCACACAATCAACAGATGACAAGCACCGCTTCATCAAGAAAACATAAACTATAAATGAAAAAAGATTCGATTGACAAGCATGCACGTAGTAATTACATGAGATGAGTAGTGATTTTCTTTCATGACTTTTTACAGTCAACGTGCATGTAACAGAGATTAATCTATTCTCACATGATTCCTTTTAACCAATGAGATACTATGAATTTAAAGCCGATGTTATTAATCCATTTATTCCACTGTGGTGACATCATCAAACAAAAAAAACCAGCAAAAAACACAGTCCTGTTGTATAAATTGGATACGTTATGGCTGGTGGTGGAATACACTATTTATGTGAATGAGTGGACAGTGACCTTGGCTACCATCACTCGTGGCTTCGCTAAACTCCACCACTCATGAGGATATCTGAGGTGACTCTTCACTCATTCAGATAGTGTATTCCACTACCGGCCATAACGTATCCCCTATCTGTGCATTAAATTACCCAATTGAACTGCATGGTCAGTCTACCATGAATGCTCTTCACATCTGGATATTTGTGACTGTTTTGAGATTTAGCCAGCCTCCAAATAGCACCGCTGCTGCATCACAGTGCAAAAGCTTTCTTTTCTTTTTTGGTGGGACATAACACTATTTATGTAAAAGTACTATGTTTTAGGACACACACACTGACAAAATCAAAAAGAAAAACATCAGTAGAATCAGTGTACGACAGGGTGATTTAAAAAAAAAATCTCCCACAGTGACAATTGACGACTCTTTCAGAGGCGTGCCAGAGTGAACAAGTTTTGTTAAAAAAAAAAAAGCAGAAGTCCGTATTTTATTTTATTTTATTTTATTATTGTATGTGTTTGTGTTATTGAAACAGAGTACTTTTACATATATAATCCACATGACTAAACAAGGAGCAGGGGAAATTCATCTCATGGAAATCTTAACTAATCTTCTTGGCTGATTTCACTCGTGTTTACCTGACAGTGATGTGCACAGTCATGCTGAACAATCTAACATGCAGATGACACTTTTTGTTAGGCAGTGAAACCATGAATCAATGTGCCATTTTTTGTATTTTAAAAAACTGCAGATATTATCACTCAGCCCATATGAGTGATCCAGTTGTCCTACAGAGAAAACACTTTTTCACGCTCCAGGGAGAGTGCTACCTACGCAGAATAGCTGATTGCTTTTGTCGGTGTTTATGTGCAGCTAAACACAGAAGAAATTCCCACTCTGGTTTCGATTACTTCTGTGTTTGGCTACACCTTAACGCCTACATAGAAGCACAGATGTCTAAGCCCCATAGCTGTACAGTAGTCTTGAACTGGGACTGGACTTGGTAACAGGTAGAAGAACTGACCTCAGTGTCTAAGCTCAGCCCTCTGATCAGCCCTCACAGTTATCCTCAGCAGGGCACCCAGCTAAGCCTTTCCAGGAGTAATTTTGTCATCTGTGCACATTCCACTGACCTTTCTGCTCAATGGACTCAACAGATTCCTTGGGGCAGTTCCTTGCTTCCCCCACCAGTTTTGAACAAAGACCACTTCAATAGAGTATTTACAGAAGTGTAGGGAAAATACAAAATATACAAACTTAGGACATTTTGGATCATGTGTGCACCTGGTGTGTGCCTAGCATGCCATTAGAGAATAGGAAGTGTCTATAAAGTTTATCTTTTGCTATTTTTGAGGTATTCTAGCAGCCTGTGTTGGTGATGCAGTTGTGTATTTTTCCCATGCATCTGCCTTCTGGTCGAATTTCACACTCGGCTGGGTTTTCACCCTGTGGTTGATCATCTCCTCCTCATCTGAGAAGAAATAGGTGACCCGACACAGAGCTCATCCTTCTTGATGCTGGTGGGGACCCCTGGGTGCAGCTTCATAGGGTCCCCCATATACAGCTCACTATAATTTAGGTGGGGGATCTGATCTAGTTGATCTCCCATCAACGACGCAGCACAAGGGAGGGCAGGAGGAGGCAGTCGATCTAGATTCTTAATGTAGAAAATGCTTAATGCCTGAAACACTGGAGTGTTGTGTTTGATTTATCAACTGCAGCCAGAGCACTTATAATTTCAAAGAGCCACAGCCCTAGGATTATTATTATAAGGACCACATGGGGAAGGGCAATGATGACAAATTGCCAATGCATGCACAAAGCAGGGTAACCACTGGAAACCTGAGCACAGACTTTTGTGACACCCCTGCTTATAGAACTGCTACAGGCAGGTGATAGGGGTGTCTCAGAAGCAGTGACTGAGAACAGAGGAGCTGTTGGGGGTATCAGGACCATCTCTGGACAGTGTGATGTTATACATTTTAGGGGTCCAACCCCAGAGCATAGTTCCAGTATGTATAGGTTTAGGTGCAACAACACTTGGTTATCAATGTTTTGCAGGACTTGACCTCTGATGGTAGATTGTGCATACATTGATGTATGGCTATTGTACTATTGTATATGGGGAATTGAAGGAGGTAGATTGGCAAATGTGTCTGAGGGAGTAGGTTTGTGTTGCTGCTGCTGTAAAGCTGTGGATAACCCCATATACAATATAACAGTAATCACACATCGATGCATGCATGATTTACCATCAGAGGTCAAGCCCTGCAAAACATTGTTAACCAGGTGATATACCTAAACCTATGCATAGTGGACAGAATAGCTCTACAATTGCACCCCTAAACATAACCCACTTTTCATACCCTTGATAGGACTTTACTTGAGGACATATCCTCCTTCAGGCACATAGGTGTTTGGTTGGACCAGTACCTAAACTGCTCTGGACATATTGACGCCATCCCAAAAAAACTGGGCCCCAAGCTTGGAGTCCTGTTCGGGAACTGTAGTTGCATCCCTCCTATGGCTAGGCATGAACTTTTTCAGAACATGGTACTGCCCATTTTCAATTACTGTGATGCAGTCTATGGTGCTCCTCCTAAATCCTCCCTGGCCAGACTGGACACCCTCTTTAATTCCTTCTGCCGCTTTGCCCTGGATGCCCCCCCCTCGCACCCACCACTGCAATCTTTATTGTGCCCTATTCTTCCCCTCTCTTACAAATAGGTGACTCTTCCACTGTGCTAAATTCACCACCAAGCACTGGTTGGGTGAGCTCCCTTCCTACCTCACCTACTCCTTTATAACAAACCCCCATCCTTCCATTCCCTTAGATCAACTGACTCCCACTCCCTGGTAGTCCCCTGCAGATCCACCCTAATCAGCCAATTCTATTACCCTCACTGCCTCCCGAAAAATTTGGAAGTCCATCCCCCCTCAAATCCAGCACTCATCCTCTGCCTACTCCATCAGCTCTGCCCTCAATAATTACCTTGCATCTAGCTGCTCCTGCTATGTCCCTCCCTAATTTCCTCTGAGCCCTGGACAAACCCTATCCCTCTACCGTCACTTTCATTTCACCCTGTGCACCTACACCCCCAAATTTCTAGCTGTCCTCCCCTTCCCCCAAATTGCTCCCTGTGACTAGCCTCCCTTTATCTCTCACAGAATGTAAGGGGACCCCGAATGTTCCCCATGGGTCCATGCATCCCGATGGACTATTGATTAGGCCCCATCCCCTCCAAAGGTGTGAATTCTCTCCCCCTCAAGGGTTCAATTCTCACTCTCTCACTCTCCTATCACTATTTTAATCCCTATCTGCTGACCTTCCCCAACTCCCTGACAGGGTACCCCGCATCCTGAAGAGTCCTTTCTTCGGTTAGGTCCTATTCCCCCTCCCAGCATTTAAGTCATACCTCCTCCTTCTCTTTCTCCTTCTTCTTTAAATCCCTACAGCCTTATCCCCCTTTCTGTATAGCCCCCTTGCAGGGTTAATGTTGATCTTGTAACTTGAAAGTTTAATGTCTCACTCCTATTGTACCCCTTTCACCCAGGTCACACTGGGAGACGAGCGACTTGTCGCTCAGTGTGCCTTCCAGGTGAAACATTTCAATAAATAAATAAATAAAAACTCAGCAGGAGGCAAGCTGTGTGTAGCTGTAATACAAGGCTACATAATGTATAGGGATCTATAGAAATATCTAAAGAAATTATTATTATTATTATCTATAGCATTACATAGCAGGAAGTGCAGGCACTATCTGCAGAAAACATGCTGCTGGGAAATGTAGTTTTTCCTGTTTTGACAAATGGCATACTATTGGTCAGATAACTTCTTTTTGAGAATGCTTTTTTTCCTATACTGTGACTAATGTGATCCTATATTAGTCTGGACCTACTGGATAGTCCGGACAAAATAGTCCCTGCCTGTCACCTCTTAAGTGCTTTTTTTTTTTTTTTTTTATGCAAAATGAATGTTATTGCTCCTTCTCAGCATGCTGAGGTAAACAATGGTGGCTTGATTAAAACACTCTACTAACAGGAAAATTAATGTATTCATCTGTTACAAACTCAAATAATGACCGGCCTTATATTACACAAAACAAGTAGATCTGCTCTGCTTTGCTCCCATGGTTTATTATTTCATAGATACCCTTAATGGAATTTTGGGGTTAGCCTTTGTTTTTTAGAGGCCACAAATGCAGAATGACAATTTTTTACATACTGTAAGTCCATGCTAAATCTGGCTAAGTCATACCAATGTTTTTTTTTTTAAGTAACTAGATGAATTCCCTTTAGACTTACTAAGTTTTTTCCTAACAGAACTAATTAGTCTGGAGTAGAGGTGGGCAAACCTAGGGAAGTTCTGATTTTGCCAAATCACAAGCATTTTGGTTCTTGTTTTGGATTTAAGCCTGTTCCCCTCCACACACACACACCATTTTTATGAATACTCTTCTCTAACTGTAACCAAGCCTTTCACTTTATGGCACAAAAGCCCCATATCAAAGTTCTCCCCCCGATTATCAGAAAGTATATCCGCCTTCCTGCCAATCTCCCTCCTTTACCACCCAACACATTTAATAATTGCCCCCTCCCTAACCCCACCACTAAAGAAAAAGGAAGGTATTGGTTTTACAGCACATTTCATACACACTATATCCCAAAGTGCTTGACAAGCAATGCGTAGGACACTGGTAGTGCACAGACTGGTGACTACAATGCAGTTTAGTTTTATACAGTGCATTTCATACATACTATATCCCAAAATGCTTTACAGTCCTCTAAGAGGGGAGAGGATGTTGCTCCCATCAGGTGTACAAGATCCACACAACACATAAATTACACAGAGGTTAAGAAAAGTACAGTTATGTTAGTTGCTCAGGGTCACATAGCAAGTGGCAGTGGTGGGATTCAAATCTGGGTCTCTGGGTTCATATCTCTGTTCTAATCACTAGACCAAACTGGGCAACCTCCCTTGCCAATCTGCCTTTACTGGGCAACCCTCCAACTAAGATGCATAGCTGGCCTTCTGCCAGTCTCTCCTACCTCCCAACACTGCTTTTAACCCCCCCTCCACCGCCATCCTGTGCACTGGTACATTTTAGGGCAAGAGCCCCTATGGCCTCTTCAACCCTATCCCCCTCCACACACACACTTCTCTGATCGCCAATTGATGACTGAGATAGAGGGCTTGATGGGCAGCAAGCCGAATGGTCCTTTCTATTTTTCATGGCAACCTCATTCATCGTTTTCCCTTGCAGTACACGATTATCTCTATAGTTAAGGACTACTGAGCCTGCTGCCCATCAACCCCCCCCCCCCATCAAGTACTGGTGATTCAAAGGGTGGGGCAAAGATGCTTCAGGGACTTTTCTCCCCAAAGGTACAGGTACTTGGATGTGGAGGTGGGTAGGTTAAAAGAAACAGTTTTATTTTTCAGAAAAAGAAGAAATCTGAGCAATTTCTGAGCCAAATCAGAAAGGTTCAGCTCGGACATGGTTCCTGCTGGGCCACCCAAGTCCAGGGTTGCTTGCTTTAATCAGAACAGGTTCTGTCCACCTCTAGTATGGAGGGTCTGAGAAAGAACCCCATCAAGTCAAGCAGGAGTAAGATTGGCTGCTAGGAGTGCTGCAAAGTTTTACTGTGATGGCAAACTGTTAATGAACTGCTAAGCTTTGTGCTACACATGCACTTCAACAACAATTTTCAGTGCAAAGTAAGTTTCAAAAACAAAACAAAAGCCTTACATTGTTCCCATCCCTCTCCGTCTTGTAGCACCCTATCCTATCCTCCTCCTAGCCCAACCAGTATCATGATGAACCCTCCCCCCACCCACTCAGCAGCACCCAATCCCACCTCCACAGCCTTGGGAAAATAATAAACATCCCTTCACTCACTCACTCACTCACTCACTCACTCGCACCAACTCCCACCACTAGCACAAAAAAAAGACAAGGACATCCCCTCCACCTGCCCACTCAACACCCAAGCCACACACTCACCCACAAGCCACCACATAAAAGGATACAGGAACTGTGGCAGAGAGAGGGTTGGTGACTATAATAGACCCTCTTCCCACCACCATAGCCAGCCACCCACCCACCCAGATGACATGGAAATCCTCCCAGAATCACAAAGGTTGGTAGGTGGCTCCACATCACATCACATCACATCACATCACATCACGCCACGCCACGCCCGCCATCATCATCACATCACATCACATCACATCACATCACACCACACCACACCACATCACATCACATTATGGCAAAATGCTGTCAAATAGAAATTGATCCGAGGGGATGGGGGGCTAGAATCAAATAACAGTATCATGGTGAGATGCTCAGCAATCATGGCACCTGACACTATAAGTCCATCCAACTTGCAGGCAAAAAAAACTGAAGAAGAAAGTGGGTAGAGCAAACCAGGGGAAAATATCCTCACTGTAGGCAGAACGACAGAAGGGCCTGCCTGAACCCACATCTGCTGGGCGCTCCAAAGAGCTGGGCCCAGTTGTCCATGGCTTGGCGAGTCTGTGCTCCCTCTTGGAGTACACTGAAAGGGGGGCAGCTATCAACAAGTAAGCTAGTGGGCAAGAAGTCATAGCTAAGAAAGGTACCTGCAGCAATTAGCAGTTGATTCTAGACAGAAATTGGGGCACGGCACCTTTAAGAGATGGGCACAATGGTAATAACCAAGGTCAGTTAAAAAAAAGCTCATATCAGCATCATCACGGGCCTCCTCGTTGTCCGGCCACAAGCACACAAGCAGAAGCATAAAGACAAGACTACGAGTTCCTATTTGCTACTGAACTCAGGTACATCCTTGTTAATGCCCACTCTGGTGGCATCGGCAGAAGCCACCCCGACCGTCGTTAAGACTCCACGGTCAGGGCTTGGTTCAGGTGCTGCTGCACCTACTATGGATGGTAAGTTGCTGCCATCATGAGGCTCTGGCCCTCCAAAGCAGGTAGTCCCGGACACTTTCCAGGGTGCCATTGACTCCTAGGCTGTGCTGGCTTCATTTTCAGACCTGTTAAGACACCTACTGTGCCACTGATAGGGCCATCTGTTCCAGAGCATTTGTCAACAGCTTCTGCTAGCACACCACAGATTCCTTCTCCTCAGTCACTGCAGGTATCACTGGTTCCCTCTGTGGCTCATGTTGTTGTTTGTGATGACAATGACGAGGTCAAATATAATCCTGACCTCATGGATATTGAAGGGGTTTTAGAGGGTGAATATGAGGGTGAGGGGCACTATAAAGAAGGGAATCTGCCCTCTAGCTCCACCCTCTCATCCTGCAGTGAGGGCTCTGTAGTTTATACACCCAGAGCTCCCCTGAGGACTCCTCTTTCTAAGTCATGCTGCAGCAGATGCAGTCTACCTTGGGCTTTGCTGCAGACACCTTCCATTATAATTCTTCCTGTGTATCCTGCCTAACAGGATACTACTTTTGCTGCATGGTACAGATCTAATACCCTGCCTTCAGTTCCTAGTAAGGCTGATAAGCAGTACCTTCCTCTGTCTGCCAAGCCTTACCACGCAACTCAGCCTGAAACTGACTCTGTAGTCATTATGGCTGCTCTTGATCACCCTAAAGCCACTAGACATGAGAACTTTGCCTCCAGACAAAGACTGTAGGAGGCTGGATGTTAAGAACAAATGTACTTATGCTTCAGCATCCTTAGGCATTAGGACTACAAATTACCAGGCCTACATGATTCAATATAACAGTCTTTGGAAAGCTGCTCATACTTGCTGCCCAGGTTTTGCCTGATGGTTCTGCCAAGACTGACTTGGTCAAAACCTATCTGCTGGTGCTGAAGTAGGTGAACATTTGTTACATGCAGCTTATGATGTCTCTGATGACTCTTCTAGGGCAGCAGCCTCTGGTGTTTGTAGTGGGTGCTGTTAGCTGCTATTTTCAACTCAGGGTAGCTGATTTTGCTACTGATGTACAATAGGCAACTTTAAAAGCTCCTTTTAAGAGCTCTAGACTGTTTGGCTATGATGTTGAAGAGGCCCTTCGTGGCTTTCAGACCTTTAAAATGACTTTATGGTCTATTAAGTCCCTCTACCCTACTCCCAATAGAGGGGAATGTAGTGACTATTTTTGTCAGCCTGCTGCCAGAGGTAATTGTACACACCATCAGCAGGGCCATAAAGAAATCCATTCCAGTGGCCCTGCCACTCCTTGATCCACTTGACTCTCTTCCATCTCTCCCCTTCTCAGCTATTGCCTCCAGGGGTGGGTGGGTGGTCAGGATCTCCCTGCATTTAAAACAAAAGCAGGAAATCACCCTGGATGAGTGGGTCCTGGAAATAACTGTCGGGGGCATACTCTGGACTTGATTGAAATCCCTCCAGATCATCCTCTGCTTCCTTCTTTTTATCCTTTAGGCCACCTGTCCCTTCTAAAGGAGGAGGTACAGACCCTGTTTTAAAAGCATGCCACAGATCTGGTTCCTCCTCACGACAGGAACAAAGGGTTCTATTTAAAATACTTCCTAGTCCCAAAATGGACAGGAAATCTGCATCTTGTATTGCATCTCAGAGACATCATCCTATACATAGGATACAAAAGTTTTGAATGGTGTCTCTACAAGCCCCGATTCCCTTCTTACGGGACTGGGAAATGAAAGATGCATATCTTCAAATCAAGATCAGAAAGTGTCACAGACAGCACCTCCACTTTATGCTGGAAGGCAGGCACTATCATTTCAAAGTGTTGCCCTTTGGTTTGTTCCCTGCACCACAGGTCTTTACAAAGTGCTTAGCAGTAGTTGCAGCAGCCCTTTGCAGGAATGGCTTTATGTCTTCCCTTATCTGGATGATTGGCTCCTGAAAACCAACTCCAGGGAAGCTCTTCTTTACACCATATCCTGAACATGACAGCTGCTAGATGATCTGGTGGTCACAGTGAATGCCAATGACTGCACTACAGAGGGGTGGTCTTGGACACAGAGAAGGGGTGTGTCTTTCTGCCCCAGGTCAGGGTGGACACACTGATTGCACAGGTGCACTTGGTTCACAGGAGCCACTATGTCTCTGCTCAATGTTACATCTCTTGGACCTCATGGCTGTGGCCACAGTGACAGCATTGCTAGCTCAGCTTTATATGTGAAACATGCAGTGGACACACGGGGTCTAGTGGGATTAGCTGATGGATGAGTTGGATCAAATGGTCCACGTCATGTCTCCTCTTTGCAGAGTGTTGCTTTGACAGATGGACTGCAACAATTTACTCAAAGGCGTTCCATTCCTTGTACCAGTTCCTGAACAGGTCCTCACCATGGATGCCTCAGGCTCCAGCTGGGGTGCTTATTTTGGCCCTTTACAGACACAAGAGTCATGGACCAAGGTGGATGCCAAGCTACATATAAATGTCTTGGAGATGCAGGCTGTCCTGTACACCCTCCAGGCATTTTTGAATAATCATTGCCCCAGTCCTCTGTTAGTCCACATGGACAATGTCAGTGTAATGCACTACATTAACAAACAAGGGGGCGCTCACTTCTATAGCCTATACAGGGAAGTAATGAGAGTATGGTACTGGGCACTGTTTCACAACCCTCAGCCATCAGCCATGTTTCTTCCATGTCTCCAAAATGTCTTGGCAAACAGGTTTAGCGGATCCCAGTCTATGGCTGATAAATGGGAACTGCTGACCTCCATGGTACATGACCTCTTCACAAGATGGGGTCTTTCAGAGAGGGACCTTTCTGCATCCCTACACAACTCAAAACTGCTGTATTTCTGCTCGCTTGCTCGCTCCAGGGCCTGGAGTTTTTGGGTGAGATGCGCCATCCTCTCTTGGAAAGAGAACACATTTTCCCCCATTCCTCCAATACCGAGGGTGCTGCTGAAGCTATGAGTAAAGAGTGCCACTCTCATCCTCTTTGCTCCATTCGGGCCTTGCCAGATATGGTTTCCATTCCAACATCTGGCGGTGACGCATCCTGCTCTTCTACCTCTGTGTGGGGGTCTGCAGTCACAGGGCAGGAGGTGTCTTGTCCATCTGGACCTGAAGTCTCTACACCTACATAGATGGCTTCTGAAAACATAGTCATTGTACGCTGTGGGGCATCCCCTGATACTGCTCATATCCTCCCTGCAGCTAGGAAGCCTTCTATCAGACATAATTCTTCCTTGAAATAGTAGCATTTTACTATGTGATCTGCTTCCCAGAATATGGACCCTTTTACAAACATGTCCTGGAATTCTGTGCAGGAATACTTGCTTTCCCTATCTGACTCATGACTGCAATATTACTCTGTTAATGTGCATTTGGCTGCTGTACCAGCTTTCCTTGCCCCTACTGATGGCCACACGGTTGTCCAACTAGAGGTGTCCCATACTTTTCTGAGAAATATCCTGCATATGAAACCTCGTTTCTGTAATCCAGTCCCACCTTTCGACTTGAATTTCATACTTGGAGATATTGACATTGACTTCTTTTGAACCTGCCATGAGTTGTGGCTTATGTTTCTTGTCATACCAAAAAAAGCAATTTAAAGTTTGTGAAAGCGCATGGGTTGAGCTGCTAATTCCAGATTTGTTTCATATTTGAGTAATGAGCTGCACCTGAGGCTGCTACTCTAGTTTGGTGCTTGGTGCTCTAACTACTGGTCCACTCCACCCCCCATCCTCTTGCATAGGCTCCTCCACAATTTGCCCTGCATCACACTCCCTGAAACTTGCAGCTGTTGGTGCATGCTCCCCATCATACGGGTTGTTGAATATGCTTGGATTACTTACTAATCATGTACTAATTGGGAAGTTTGGCAATAGCAAGCCCTAGCCAAATGTTATAGCATCCCCACTTTGTAATTCATCTTTTAATGTTTATTTCTCTTCTGTTGCCCTTGTTTTTGTTATTTTTTTATCTGCTGCATTATACTCATCGGGTAAAGGATTCATAGTGCCCCTCCCCATGCTTCACATCCCTTGCCGCATCGGGGCAACTACTCTGATTTTCTGCAAGTCATAGGAACTTAACTAGTCATGGCTACCATGGGCACCTTAATAGCCTCAGTAATCATTTGTTCCTTCATCTGTGGTGACTTATTTTTTTTTTTAGTTGTTTAACCAGGAGTAGCACACTAAGCTGAAAACTTTTTTACAGGTGTGACCTGTGAGCACAGGGAAGTTAAGTGACTTGCTCAGAGTCACAGAGTATGCAAGTAGAAGCTGTGGGATTCAAACCCAGGTCTGGTCTGCTGGATGTCACCAGATTTGCAGCTCAGAGCCTTAAACCACTGTGCTATACTGCCTCTTTTGCTGCATCCTTTCTCACTACTGCATACCCTATCGGATAGAATGTCACACATCACCCAAATTCATACGCATGGGTCTCAGTAAACGTCTCCCATAGTACCTTGCTCCTGTATGGTCTCCATAGAAATGGCACCTGCTGCCCGCTACTGGCAGGCATCAAAGGCTACTGCATGTCTCTATAGCCCTCCACCCTGTGTATGTACCCAAGGTTCATAACCTTCATCAACACTCTTCTCCTGTCTGGGGATGTTGAACAAAACCCTGGTCCCAATGCTATTAATGCTAAGGTATTCACCCCTATGACACAGGAATGGTCTAGAACCAAAGGATTAAAAATTGCACATATGAATGTCCACTGCCTTCACCCAAAGCTAGCAGAACTAGAAGCATGGTTACTCTATTATGCCCCAGATATATTAGGCATCTCCAAAACATGTCTGAAATCTGCAGTGCTGCTTCAAGAGATTGAGCTCCAAAGGTATACAATCTTCAGGAAGAAGCGGACATCCAAAAGGGGTGGGGGCATCCTCCTATCTGTCCACTCACATCTATCAGCCTCTGAACTGGATGTGCCCTCCATGAAAGATTTCTCATGGGAATCTGTATTCATATCTGTCACACTGGGTGCTGTTAAAACCCTTTGTGTGGGCTGCATCTACACCTCTCCCAACCATACCTCCCAAGCACTGTCTTCCTTCACATCCTGCCTCTCCGAACTGCCCCCCATGGAACTCAGTGTGTGTGCTGACCTCAATCTAAACTGGTTGGGCCCTAATCAAAAATCTTACCAGTCATCACTGGATTAATGCCCGTCTTACTCAGTTAATAGCTGAACCCACAAGACTCAACCTCAGATCAGGCAACCATACACTGCTGGACTGGATACTAGCAAGCAGGGTAGACAGATAAAGAGCTGCTAGAGTTCTCCCAGATTCCTTTAGTGACCATTCTCCTGTCCATTGCATATGGAAAAATAATTCTCCCCACCCAAATATATCAAGGCCAGGGACCTCTCTAATTTTGTAGAATCATCCTTCCTCTCCAGCTTCAAAGAAGCAGATTGGAGTCCAATAATCAGCCTCTCCAGTGTTGAACAGGCTTTAGACTACTTTGTACAAAGCTTTACTAATGTTGTTAATAGACATGCCCCCACAAGATGGCCAAGGGCCTCCATCCTCCATCCTCGATGGCTTAACAGTGAGCTACATAAAAATCTCAGACTCGAGGATAAAGCCTGGTCTCGAAATAAACAATCAGACCTATCTTCTGACTGGCACTCATACATATCACTCCAAAACACCTGCAAAAGTAGACTAAAAGGTGCTACCCAATCTTACCACAAGTCCCTACAAACACAAACTCCCTACTCCCCAAAGCACTTCTGGACCCAGATTAGCCAGTTGCTCCATGGAAGAACTTCTGTCTCTGCTCATGAAATTCACTCAGACAATCAGGTGTTATCCAACTCCCAAGCCATTGCTTCTGGTTTTAATCACTTCTTCACTGATCTTGAAAGATTTAAGGTCCCTTTTCGCTCCCATCCCAACATCCCACAACCTTCTCAACAGCAGCAACCCCCTGATATCTCTGGATCTCATCTGCCACAGTCATCTGGTGGGAAAGGGAAAACTTCACCACAGTTCCATCTGAGAATAGCAACTAGACTAGAAGTTCTCAGGCAACTAAAGAGACTCAAATGTGAAGGTGTCCCGGCTAGTGAATCTCTGGATCCACAGTTTTAAAAAATTGCTGCATCGATTATTGCCACCCCTATCAGGAACCTAATTAATAAGTCCTTCCTAATGGGGACTATCTCTGAGAACTAGAAACTGGCTCTCATAGTGCCCATACATAAAGGGTGTCCTAAGAACAAAACACAGGTTACTCACCTGTAACAGTAGTTCTAGGAGTGGTATATGATGTTCATCCACACTTTCTGGCAGAGTCCTTTCTCCTTTAAGAGTTGCCGGAAGGTTTTCAAGCTGGCTCCTCCCACCCACCTGGGTGGTATATCCCTCAGCTTTGCCCTAAGATGCCAGATCTTGCCCGCTGGAAGCAGAGGTTGTGTGCCTGAGCCTGGGGAGGTTGGGTGGGTACATGTGGATGAACCAACATATACCGCTCCTAGAACTACTGTTACAGGTGAGTAACCTGTGTTTCTAGGGATGCGAATATGTTGTTCTAGCCACACTTACTGGCAGCCTCCTAGCACTCCTCTGGGAGGAGGGAGGCAAGGCACACACCCCTTACTTAGGGAACAGAGATTGAAGAACTGAGGCCCCAAAACCAGCATCCCAACATGACTCGAGATCAATGTGGTAATGGCAAATGAAGGTGTGTGCTGACTTCCAGGTAGCAGCCCTGCAGATTTCCTGGATAGGGATGTCCCTAGAAGCAGCCACAGATGCAGCGGTATAGCGGATGGAATGAGCTCTTAGCCATCCAGGGCGCTCCCTACCCACCAACCTATAGCAGAGATCAATGCAGGATGTGATCCACCTGCCAATCATCCACTCTGCTGCTGATCTGTCAGGTGCGGCTTCAGTGTAGGTAACAAACAGCTGGTGAACCTCTCCCCAAACTCCACCCATGCGCTCTTTGTAATAAACGAGCACTTGCCTCAGGTCCAGAGTATGGAGCCTGTGTTCAGCCTCCAAGGTGTGATTCAAGAAGAACACCAGAAGAGTCATCATCTGATTCAAGTAAAACTCTGATGTAGCCTTCAGGAGGTATTGCGGGTTGGGGCACAGTAAAACCTTGTCTTTGAGTTTTGCCAAAACCAGCAACAAGTCTCACAGTGGTAGTGGTTCACCGACCAGAGGGGAAATGTGATCTAATCCTTTGAAAAAGCACCAGACCACCTTCTCCTGCACCACTGACTGCTGACCAGCCTGCATTCGGTAAGCACAGATGGCAGCCAGGTACACCTTAAGAGTTGTTGATCGAAGTCCCCCTTTGGAGAGGGACCACTGGTAGTCCAGAATGCTGGCCACTGGACAGGATAAAGGGTTCAGACCCTTGCTCTGACACCAAATGGAGAATCTCTTCCATCTGAAGGCATAACATTTTCTGGTAGATTCCTTTCTCGATGACTCCACAGCAGTGAGGATATCTTCGGAGAGACCCAAAGCCTGGAACACTAGCCACTCAGGAACCAGGCTGTCAGGTGCAGGAATTGAAGGTCCAGGTGGAGTGTCTTCCCCTGACTGATGGACAGCAGGTCTGGGCATATTGGAAGATACTTCGGGAGCCTGTTGCTGAAGCTGAGGAGATCGGGGTACCAAAACTGGCGTGGCCAGTCTGAAGCCACCAGGATCACCTGTGCCTTGTCCCTCCTGACATTGAGTAGCACCTTGTGGATCAAGGGAAGTGGAAGGAAGGAAGGCATAGAAGAGTCCTGGGGTCCAAGGCCTCGAGAAGGCATCCCCTGCAGCAAACTCTGCTGAGAGGGGCAGGCACAGAACAGCCTCAGCTTTGTGTTCTCCTTGAAGAAAAACAGGTCCACCTGAGGGGTGTCCCACTTGGAGAACAGACTGTGAACTACCTCTGGATGGAGAGACCACTTGTGAGATGCCTCGCCCACCCAGCTGAAAGCATCCACCAGCTGACTGGAGGCTCCTGCCACATGGATGGATAGGAGATCTTCCTCCAGGCTGCGCATGAGGAACCATATGTGGAGAGCTTCCTTGCACAAAAGCAGGGAGTGCATCCTGCCCTGCTTGTTGAGGTAGTACATGGTCATGGTGTTGGTCCACCTGGGCTTGGACCACTTGACCCTGGACAAATAGAGCGAATGCAAACAGCTCCAGCCAAACTACTCGGAGGTCCAGAAGGTTGATGTGGCATTGGGGCTCCTCAGGGGTCAAGAGTCCATGGACTCTGTGTTTCCCCAGATCAGTACCCCGGCCTGTGAGAGCGGCATCGGTTGTCAGGATGACCGTTGACTCAGGGTGGACAAACGGGAACCCTTCCTGCACATGCTCTGGGATTAGCCACCACTGGAGGGTATCCCACATCTTCTGGGTCACAGAGACCAGCTGGTCAAAGTGACCTTTATGCTGAGACCACCTGCTGGCCAGTTCCCATTGCATGGAGTGCATATGCCAATGGATCCATCAGACATGCCAGTGCTGGCTGCTATATAACCCAGAAAGTGCAGGAAGTCCAGGGCAGGGCGCAAGTGCACAACCAGAAATGATCAGGCAAAGGAGGAGAGAACCTCTATCCTGTCCGTCGGGAGTTGAGCTCTGCCCCAGTGAAGTTAATCACCTGCAAGGGCACAAGTTCCAACTTGGCCTCATTGACCAGGAGGCCAAGTTCAATGCAGGTCTGGAGGGCAAGGCCCCTGGACTGCTCCACATCCTGCCTGGAGGGACCTGCAATCAGTCAGTCAGTCATCCGGGTAGGGGTACACATGGACCCCTCAGTGCCTCGGGTAAGCTGCCACCACTGCTATGCATTTGGGAAAGACCCTGGGGGCCAAGGAGAGGCCGAATAGCATGGCCTGGAACTCATAGAGGGTTCCCTCAGCTCAGAAGTGAAGGAATCTTTAGTGGGACAGACAGATCGGGATATGAAAGAATGCATCCTGGAGATCCAGAGAGCAAAATCACATGTCTTGCTCGAGAGATGGTATGATCTGGGACAGAGTTACCATCCTGAAGATGCGGGACCTGAGGAATTTGTTCAGGTCATTCAGATCTAGAATGGGGCATCAGTCCCCCGTCCGCTTTGGCACAGGGAAGTACCTGGAGATAAACCCTGGGTGTTCCAGAGGATCAGCTACCCTGAACACGACCTTCTTGTGGAGGAGCTGGGCTATGTCATCTCAAACAGCCAACTGAGTGTCTGTGGATACCAAGTCCTCCTGTGGGATGTGGGCTCGGCTTGGAGGGTACTGCTCAAATTGCAGAGGCAGACCCAAACCGACCACTTCCAGAACCCATCTGTCCATGATGACAGCGGACCAGGCAGAAATAAAATGGTGGAACTGACCCCCTCCAGGAGGATCCAGGGGATGCATGATGGGCATGAGGGTGGCACCCCCATCTAGTCACTGAGCAGGCTTGGAGGAGGAGGACCCGGCTGAGGAGCCACCAGGTCCCTTCCATCCGGGCTTATGGACCACTGAGGCCACGGACTTGGGCCTAGGTTGCCAGGATGGAGCCTGCTGGCCAGACTGATGGTGGGCTGGTTTTGTTGCAGGAGTGGAGGACAGAAAGAGCTTTCACCTTTGCTGCTTGGAGCCCTCGGGATCCTTCTGGGCAGATGTAACAGAGTGCAAGTTGGCACCGGACTTCTCGATATGCTGCCAAAGCTCCAGGGCTGGGCCAACAATGGCCTTGGCCGCTGGGAAAGCCTCCATCAGATAGTCCCCTTTGTCCAGGATTTCTGAGAGGGGATAGTGAGCCCTCTTCTGGACGGGCTCCAGTTTCATCCTCGTGAACTCAGAGATGAGGTGGAGGATGTCCATGAAAGAAGTGGGCCCTTCCTCCATCGAGAGATCCCCCATAGACTCCACGTCGAGCAGATGGGAGTGCAGTGTGGAATCCTCAGACTTGGAGGAGTCTGCATAAAATGGCTGACCTTCCAAGTCACTTTCGACCCACCGGGGGGTGGTCAGGTGTGAGAGTGATTGACAGCTGATAGGGAAGCCCCTTGGCTGACCAAGACTCCTTAGTCGGAGTGTCGGTCGGCGGCTGCTTGGGGGGCAGCTCCACCACAATCGGTGGAGAGGCCAGCTTCAGCTGAACTGAGGCGGTCCGGACTGACTCCACTGGGGGAGGAACAGTCTTGACTGGCCCCACCAGGAGCTACGGTGTCGGCCTATCAGACAACAGCCAAGTGATGGCAGCTGTAAGAGCCGAGGTCAACTTCAGACCGGCCAACACCAACTGTTGCCACATGAGGTCTTTGTAGTGTCAACGCAACTTGCGCTGAAGCCTCTCCTCACCAGAGGAAAATGAAGACAAATAGCGGTGGCGCTGCTTCCCGTGGCATCAAGAGTGGGATCACTGACGATGATGGGATCTGCTCAACCCACTGGATGATTAAGACTGAGACCTCAATCTTGACCGTCATGGGTGCCAACAGGGGATCTTGGAGGAAGCTGGGGAGAGCTGTGACTTCTCCTGGTCTGGGATGGTGACCAGAGAGTTCGACTCAGTGGGCTGAGCCACCCCTTCAGTGGGCACCAGCAGGACCAGAGTCCTGAACAGAGAGTTGTCAGCCTCTGACAACAACCAGTCAGCAGGGTTGAGAAAAATCTCAGCCGCACTGTCAGCCGGCATCTCGACCAACTGTCCCAACAGGGTTTCCGTGAAGCCAGCAGCTAAGGCCGCGGTTTCGACTGAGGTCAAAACCTGGGAGTCCTGAGACTGAGGATGCTCCCAGTTCCAGGAACGTTGACAGTGAGTCTGCTCTTTTTCTTTCTTCGACTCCTTCTTGTGAGAGTGGGAGCTGCATGACTCAGAAGGGCCCTGCCCTTTAGTTGGGAGGGACTGGCACAGTTCCTTGAAGGAGCCTGAATAAGTGGAGCCCAATTTGAGCGGAACAAAGGCTGAAGCCGAGGAGGACTGTGCGGCGACCTGGGCCACCTCCTTGTCAAAAGCTGTAAGTTGTTCCAACTGCTCGGCGGACCCTGCAGCCACGGAGACCACTCAATGGGCATCCTTGGATTTGACCAGCGGATGTCATTTTTCCAGGTGGCCCAACTTCAGGCGGGTGGAGTGGTCTTCGAGGACCATCGCGTGAAATGACCAGCAAATGTCGCAGGCCTGGGTATCATGAGCATGGCCCAGGCAGTAGACGCATGTGGCATGGGGGTCGGTAAACAACATCTTCTGCCTGCATGGGCACCAGCAAAATCCGGGCTAGGACTTTTCATCCATAGCGGTTGTGATCATGATCGAACTGAGGATGAAACTCCAGAGAGTTTAAAGTTTTTGGAAGTAAATCCAAAGATTTTAGTGCTAGGACCTACTCAACGCGGGAGCAATAAGGAGGGAACCTGCATCTTCCAGCGGAAAGGAAGGTCTGGCATCATGGGGCAGAGCCGATGGGCTATACCACCTGGGTGGGTGGGAGGAGCCAGCTTGAAGACTTTCCAGCAACTCTTAAAGGGGAAAGGACACTACCAGTAAATGTGGATAGAACAACATATCCACATCCCTAGAAACAGAGAATTACAGACCTATATCCTTCCTCAGTGCAGTTGCTAAGATGCAGCAGAGACTACTATACAAACAACTATTAGACTTTTTTGAACAGAACTGCACTCTTACCCAATTCCAGCATGGCTTCCACAAAAAAGCATGGCACTTATACAGCCTAAGTACGTATCACCAGTGATATTATCAATGCTATGAATCTGGGTATGGCAACCGGGGCTATTTTTGTGGCCTAAGGAATGCATTCGATGTGGTTAATCATGATCTGTTGCTTACAAAACTACAGGAATGTGGCATGGATGATCTATCCTGCCACTGGTTCCAGAACTACCTGACCGGGCAGCTGCAGTGTGTTAAATGGGAAGGTATGATCTCACCCCCCAGGGCAATCACTGATGGAGTACCTCAAGGATCCGTCCTAGGCCCCCTTCTATTCTCACTATTTATTAATGAACTACCTCAAAATTGCAGTGTTGCCTCAATACAGCTATATGCTAATGATGCCATACTTTATAAATCTTTCAAAGACCCAACCTGGATCAATACACAGCTGCAGAAAGACTTTCACTATTTAGAAAGTTGGTTTTTGTCCAAAAAACTCATACTCAATGCCAAAAAAATGAAGGCTATGCTTTTTGGTCACAAACACCTTGGCTTAGAAAGACATGATCTCCTTAAAATTACCACCTACACTGGAGTCAATTTAGAGGTGGTACAGACCTTTAAATACTTGGGACTGACCCTAGATCAATACATGACCTTTGAACTCCAGTCACCTCAAACGCCAGGCAGCAGGTACTACTGGATGCAATCCAGGATGGGGCCCTGGTGCAGATGGTCACAGAGCCGACCCAGCTTCGGAATACTCTGGACCTGGTATTAACTAATGGGGAGGCAATGAGGGAACTGAGAGTGGAGGTGCTGCTCACTGGGAGTGACTACAACTTGGTGTGGTTCACACTCAGTTTGAGTAAGGAGCCTATAGGTACATGGACAAGGGTAGTTGACTTAAGGTGGGTGGACTTTGTGATTATGCAGGAAATCCTAAAAGGGTAGCTGGAGAGGATTAGGCCAGAAATAGATGTACAGCAGAAATAGGATTGTATCAAACTTGGGCTGGGGGAAGCTACTGAATCATGCGCCAGGACTGTGAGTAAACAGAGAAGGGCAAAGAAGCCATGCTTGCTGAATAAGGAAGTGTTGGATGGAGTAAGGGTAAAGAAAGCTGCTTTTAGAAGATTCAAGAGGACTGGGAGGGAAGAGGATAGGGAGTTGGCATGTGAGAAAGTCCAGGGAGGTAACCAGGCTTGTCAGGGTGGCCAAGGCCTCCAGGGAGTTGAAGCTGGCTCAGGGTATCAGGGAAGGGGAGAAGGACTTCTTCAGATACTTGAGGGAGAAAAGGCATTGTAGATAGTGAGGATCAGGAAGGACAGGAGAAGGGTGGAGAGGGCAGTGGAACAGGCAGAAGTATTAAATGAGTACTTCTGTAGTCACACAGGAGAAGGCTAGAAAAATACCTCCGTGGACAAGGAGGGGGGAGGGGTGACTGACGGGATGATTACAGTGAGCAGGGTGCTGGAGGGTCTGAAGACACTAAGGGTGGACAAGGCACCTGGTCCAGATGGTATTCACCCCAGGGTGCTGAGGGAAATGGCAGAGGTATTGGCTGGGTCACTGGTAGACCAGTTCAATATCTCCCTAGATACAGGTTATGTTCTACAGGATTGGAGGAGGCACATGTGGTACCCATCCACCAGAGTGGACCCAAGGATGAACCAGGCAATTACAGACCTATGAGCCTCACTTCCATTGTTGGCAAACTAATGGAAGTGATCCTGAAGGAGTGACTGGTGACCTTCCCGTAGGAGAATGGACTCCAGGATGATCGGCAGCATGGATTTGTCTTGGGAAGGTCATGTCAGATCAACCTAATAGTGTACTACAACTGGTTGACAAGGGAGCTAGATCAGGGCCACGCAGTGGATGTCCTGTATCTGGACTTCAGTAAGGCCTTCGACTCAGTGCCTCATGGGAAGCTGGGGGGAAAATTGGAGGATGTGGGAGAAAGGACAAAGATGGCAAGGTGGATAGGGAACTGACTGAAAGGGAGGCAACAAAGAGTAGTGGTGGGGGGAGATCTCATCCCCTAGGGTGGTGATGAGCGGGGTGCCGCAGGGCTCTGTGCTGGATCTGGTGTTGTTTGGGTTGTTCACCTCACATGAATGTGGACATCTCACATGGAGTTAGGAGCAGGATTAGTCTGTTTGTGGACAATATTAAGATGGGGACAGTGGTGGATGATAGATAAGGGTGTCAGGGGCTACAGGAGGACCTGATTATGATGGAGGAGTGGTCAGTGAAGTGGCAATTAGGATTCAATGTGAAGAAGTGCACGGTTATGTACTTCAGAGCAAAGAACCCGAAGAGGGAGAACTGGCTGGAAGGGGTTAGGTTAGGTGCCACCGAGGAAGGCACTGATAAGCAGCAGGAAAATCCCAGCCTCTCCCTACAAAACAGGGTACTAAATGAGAAAAAGACCGAGGTAGAAAGGTCAGTGGGGGATGCTGCAACAGAAGGTAAAGCCATCAAAAAATGGAGAGCAGTGAGTGCCAGTGCCTGTAGTCTGAGTAACAAGCTTCCTGAATTAGTGGCCTTGATGGAGGAGGAACAGCTGGATATCGTGGCAGTCACGGAAACATGGTACACACAAAACCATGACTGGGACGTAAACATACCAGGATACACTATCTACAGGAGGGACAGGGAGGGTAAAGAGGAGGAGGTAGCTCTTTACTTAGGGAAGGAATCAAAGCAACAGAACAAAGGGTAAATAGGGAGGAGAAGAAGCACTGTGGGTGGAATTGGAGACCGGCAATGGCACCACAATCCACACAGGGTTGTATAAGACCCACCTCAGGGGAGGAAATGGACAAGGAAATGATAGAAAGTATACTTAGAATGGCAGAAAAGGAGATATTGCTGATGGGTGATCTGAATATGCCAGATGTTAACTGGAGTGAGTTGCAGCAGCCACTTAAAGAGTGGGGTTATTCTAGATGCCCTACATGCCTTAGACAACTAGTATTGGAGCCACTCTGAGGAGCAATCTTAGACCTGGTTCTCTCAAAGGAGATGAAGAGGAGGATCACAGATGTAAAGTGGGTAACCATCTGGGAACTAGTGACCATCGAACAGTATGGTTCACAATAAACACAAGCAATAGAGTCAAGCCATACAAAGGCAAAAGTACTGGACTTTAGGAGGCTGACTTTGCCAAAATGGGTGAGTGCCTAAGGAGATGCACTAGCAAATGGGCAGGAAGGAGGGGTGGAAGAACAATGGAAATAATAAAACTGCCATCACAGAGGCAACAAGCCTTTGTGTGAAGCAAATAAACAAAGCAAGCGATGTAAGAAACCACTATGGTTCTCAAAGGAAGTGGCAATGAAGGTTTAAGAGAAAAAGAAAGCATTCAGGAAGTACAAGGAATCACAGAAGGAGCAGGACAGAGACTATATCAGTTAAAGCAAAAGGAAGCTGGGAAGGCAGTCAGAACAGCAAAGGCCCAAACCGAGGAAAAGATAGCCAACTCAGTTAAGAAGGGGGATAAAACCTTTTATAGGTACATCAGGGAGCGAAGGAAGACCAAGGGAGGGATAGTGAGGCTTAATAAAGGGGAGGGAGGGTGGGCAGAGGGTGACTGTGAAAAGGCAGAGATACTAAAATATTTTTGCTCAGTATTTACAAAGGAAGAGGGAGATACCTAAAACAAAGTAGAAACACTCTGGATACAGAAGTTGATACCAACCCATTTACAGAAGAAAGGGTTCTGAAAGAACTCTTAAAACTGAAGGTGGACAAAGCAATGGGTCCTGATGGGATTCATCCCAGAATTTAAAAGAACTAAGGGCAGAACTAGTGACACCACTGACTACCCTCTTTAACAAGTCATGGGAGGATGGGGTGGTACCCGAGGGTTGGAGGAGGGCAGATGTGATTCCCCTTCACAAAAGTGGGAGCAAGGCAGAAGCAGGAAACTACAGACCTCTTAGTTTAACCTCAGTGGTAGGGAAAATGATGGAATCACTTCTGATGGAAAGAACTGTCAAGTATCTAGAGGCCAGAGGGGCAGAGGACCCAAGGCAGCATGGATTCACAGTGGGAAGGTCATGCCAGACAAATCTGATAGATTTCTTTGACTGGGTGACCAAAGTAGTAGATATGGGAGGGGCTGTGGACATGGCCTACCTAGACTTTAGCAAGGCATTTGACACAGTCCCACACAAAAGATTAATATACAAGTTAGCCAGCCTGGGAGTGGGTCCCAAGATGACAGCCTGGGTAAAGAATTGGCTGGAGAATAGGACACAGAGAGTAATAGTAAATGGAGTCCACTCTGAAGAAAGAGGGTTACTAGTGGGGTACCACATGAGGGTTCAGTATTAGGACGGTCCTCTTCAGTGTCTTTATAAGCGACATTGCAGAGGGACTGGAAGGAAAAGTATGTCTCTTTGCAGATGGCACAAAGATCTGCAACAGAGCTGATGCACAAGGTGGGGTGGAAAAGATGAGAAAGGATTTGGCAAGGTTAGAGGAATGGTCAAATGTATGGCAGCGTAGATTCAATGCTAAGAAGTGCAAGGTAATGCACCTGGGAAACAAAAACCCAGGGGAAGAGTACACAATGGGGGGTGAGATACTAACAACAACAAAAATGGAAAGGGACCTGGGGGTAGTCATATCAGATGACCTAAAGGTGGGCAAGCAATGTGAGAGGGCAGCAAGGAGGGCTGGGGGATACTGGGATGCATAGGGAGAGGCAACACCAGTAGAAAACAGGAAGTTATTATTTCGCTGTACAGACAGCTAGTGAGAACCCATCTGGAGTACTGCGTGCAGTTCTGGAGACCCTATCTCCGCAAAGACATAGACAGGATGGAAGCTGTCCAGAGGAGGGCAATTCAAAATGGGGTGCAGGGTCAAACGGTAGAAATATGAAGAGAGACTTTAAGGAGCCTAATATGTATAGCCTTGAGGAAAGGAGGGAGGGGGGACATGATAGAAACTTTCAAGTACCTCAAGGGAATCAACAAAGTCCAAGAGGGTAGCATCTTTCAAAAAAAGTGTGCAAGAACAAGGGCACAATTTGAAGATGGGGCGGCTCAGAGGTAATTTAAGAAGTATTTTTTCACAGAGAGGGTTGTGGATGCATGGAGCGGCCTTCCAGAGGAGGTTGTGGAGTCAAAAACAGTGGTGGAATTCAAGCATGCATGGGACAGTCATAAGGCAATTCTAGGGGTTGGGGGTAGGAAGAAGTAGGCTGCTGGTTAACTAGGATCTGCAGCTTATCCATTAGGTAGGGAAATGGGCAGACTGGGTGGGCCAAGCGGTCCTTATCTGCTGTTAAATTCTGTGTTTCTATGTCAAATTCTATGAAGAGAAGGACCTGGCTTGATCATATAAGGGAACATGAACAATTCCACTCAGTACAGGAAGGCAGCAGCTAAGGCTAACAGGATGCTGGGATGCCCTGATGGCTGCCACCTTTTCCTTAATGCGCCGCTTGTCAGTCCCGATCTTCTTATGGCACTCCTGCGCCGACTGCTGGTGGCTGCTGTGCTGGCTCACATAGGACACCACCTCCTCCCTTGCAGCAGCATTGGCCTGTGGTGTGCCCGTGGCACTGCTCAACAGGGTCTCCCTGTTGAGGTAGGCCTTGAACAGAGCATCTGTCTCACCCTTCATGAAGTTGGGCCTGCGGTTCCATGCAGGGCCCAGCTCCTTTCCCTCCTCTTGTCCCAACATCTTGCCTCCTGTGGACATGGACAGCACAGTGTGTGAGTAGCAGCACCTCCCTGGTCCGTCCCACCCTGCAGTGCTGTCTACTCCCATTTTGCTGCGGCGGTATCCACCACTTATCTATCAAGGTTGCAATACCGGTCCATGGCCTGTGCTGATCCGTGGCACTTATGAGGCGCAATGCATGCAAATGAGGTTGTACGCAATGGTAATGACATGCTAATACACCCCAGTGCACCATGCATTGGCTGATCAACTCATTTGCATGCAGTGTCTGACTATCGAGATACTGCGCCCGTGTGCAATGGTAATGCACTTGAGCAACTGGCGCAGTGCAACTGCATGTGCAGTGCTTGGGCTGCAGTGCACATATGCCTACGCTGTCATGGTGTCAATCACACACAAGACGATGAACAGTGCGATGTATCGGGCACTTCTACAAGCTGCACGGTCGGCAACACGCACTTTATGCCATGATGGCATGTTCCCCTATCAAGGCCATGTGTACCTCGTGCACTAACTACTGACCTCTGACCCTGGATCCTCTCCATGACCCTGCTAGCCACGCCCACTGCGCATGTCCAGAACTGCGCGATGGGTGGGCACTGTGCAGTCTCCCGCACATCGTGCATCCTGTACCTGTGGTGGACACGTGTGCCTGCTCCTGCCATTTCTGCCACCAAACCAGAGCAACTGCTATGGCGCACGGTAGAGGATGCCATGCCCATAACTGGTCAGATGTGGAGCCTGCTAACCTGGTGGCCTGTTTGGAGCCCCACAGCCCCCAGCTCTCTGGCCAGGTGCCCCTGCAGCAGGCCAGAGGCAGTGTGTGGCAGGCTATCTCTGCCAGTCTGGAACGGAGGACCAGGGTGCCCAGGACTGCGGAACAGTGCAGGCACTGGTATGATGACTTCATGAGATGGGACCCTGACCGCCTAAGGAGGCTTCAGGCACATGCCAATTGTGGTGCACTACCCCAGCCAGGTAAGTCATCCCATGTTGCATGTCTGCCCTGGTGCTGTACTGTGGTGTTGACTTTGCTGCCTGGCATGCCCTGCGGTGGGATACACTGTCATCATGTGCGTCATGGAGTTGCATTGTCAGCTGCCACTTGTGTTGCGATGCAGCCATGCTGGCGTGCGGGACGTGTCGGACAGGGGCACACCATGTGCACAGAGGACTGGGGGGGATGCTGCTGTGGTCGGTTACTGATGTGAACCTGTCTTCTTTCCATTCCCAGGGCCGGAGGACCGCAGGCAGGCCAGGGCCACAGCAGCACAGGACCGGGCAGTGTGCCCTGATGGCAGAGGACCGGCACCAACAGCACCACAGAGGGCAAGTAAGTACTGTCATGGTCCTTCGCACTGTACATGGGAGGTGGCAGGGGGGAGTGGGTGCGGGCATGGCCGCCTGTGCCATGTGCCGTGGCAGCTGTGTGTGTTGCACTGTGCGTGGTGCATGCCACTGTGGCACGTCCATTGGACATGTGTGCCAGCTGTTGGTGGGGTGGGAGTGCGCCTGGCTGCCACCGTTGTTGCTGTGGTGCTGCCAATGCACTGTGCCATGTGACTGTTACTGCACAGTCGTGTGGCCATTGTGCGGTGGGACCCACCTCTGTGTAATGTCGTGGTGCACTATGTTGCTGACTGGCATTGGCCCACCCTCTGTGGGTGGCCATTCCGGGCCCTGCAGGGGTGTGTGGTCCCACTGCCCATTGCACACTGTGGGTGGGCATGGTTGCTTGGGCCATTGCACTGATCACCTGTCCTGTCCCTTGCTATAGGTGTCCAGAGTCCGGTGCAGAGACCCCTGAGACTGATGCTCAGCTGGCTCATGTGGCAGACATTGCTCATTATATTGAGCATCCTTGAGGTGGTGGTGGTCATGCGGAGGATGATGGTGGCGGAGAGGAGGGAAAGACAGCTTGCTAGGGTGGCCAGATGGGGCTATCAGTAGAATTGCCCCTGTTTTCCCATTTCCCCTATTGTATCTTCCCCCACAGTCCCCCCTTCCCACTGTACAGTCCCTGTTCCCTGTCCCCTTCCCTTGCTGTACCTACTGTTCCCCAGCCCCTGCTGTTTTTGTACATAGTTGTGTTAAATATATATATTTTCTGCCATACCTGCCTGTGTCTGTGTCTGCTTTGCAGGTGGCATGAGGAGCCATGCTGCAGTGTCCCAGTGTCTGTCCATGTTGTGTGCACGAGAGGGGACGCATGTTGTGCTTCCATGGTCCCTGATGTGTGCTGTGGTGTGTCCCACTGTGGTGTTGTCCATCCCCTGGGTTGGTGGCTGTGCATTGGAGTGCCCATGTGGTGGCAGTCAGGCGTGTGTGGCAGGTGTGTGCATGATGGTGGCACACAGCCACAGTCATTGGTCGGGTACTGTCTGCACACTGTGATGGGGTCCCTTGCTTGGCATTGTGTGGCCTGTCCCATGTGGTCTGCTATGCTACCTGCAACCTGGCCCACTCAGTGCCCATTGTGTTGGCTCCCTGTGTGCTTGTGTGGCATATGCATGCTTGGCTGCTTGGTCCTGAGTGTGGCCTGCTATGGTCTGGAGGGCATGGCCAGCAGCCTGCAGTGGGAGCTCCCTTGTTGGCCCTCCATTGGCCGTTGGCACCTCCTGTCACCTGCTATAGATTCCACTGTTGTGTTCTGGGGTCCAATGTCTGGGTGCCTGTGTGTGCCCTGCTGGTGGAGGCCTGCTGTAGCCTGTCACTGTGCTTCCATGGCTCTGTCCCTAGGTCTGTTTTCTGTGCTGCTCTGCTGCCTTGGTTGCAGCACAGTGCACCTCTGTTTGCGCCACAGTGCACCTCTGTTTACACCAGGGCGCAAATCTTTTTGTGCCAGGGCACAACTCTGCCATATTCAGCTGCATTGCACTGGTGCTGTCCGGCCTGCGCAACCTCTGAATATGGCTCCAATTGCACCATGGTGCATCGGATTTGCACTGTGCCAGACTTGCACCAGCCTTTGGTGCATTTCTGAATATCCAGGCCTGTATGTATAAATAATTCATGTATAATTCCTGTTATTTAATGTATGTAACTAACTCTGGGTCGCCCCTGAAAAGGGACATCTCATCCTAGTGGGCTTACCCAGTCACCAAAATTCAAGCAAATAAATAAATAGATATATGGCTGTCTCCATTAGCTGGCCCCACACCAATCATTGGCACCTAAAATGAGCCAATCAGGCAGAGTACCATGTTTAAAAAGGGAGCCAACTCTAGCAGTTGCATAACAGAATAGGGCCTCAGCCAATGGGAAGTCCACCTTGACAACTGATGGCTGAGCCGACTTTCACTCCAGGGCTCAGAATTGAACACTAAGAGACCCCCACTCCTCTTTGGGATGAAAAAAGTTAGTAGCCAGTTGAGGCTAAAAGCACATTGTAATAATTTAATTACTTGCCAATTCTGGGGTGGGGGGGGGTGCACTGGGTATCTTAATTTATGTATGCCATGACTGGTTGCACCCCAATGAGAAAAGCAATTTAAAGTCTGTGAAAGCACATGGGTTGAACTGCTAATTCTGGATTTACGTTTGTGAGATATATGGCAGTCTCTATCAGCTGGCTCCCAACCAATCAGCAGTACACTGGCTGGGGACTGCACCTTCAAAGTGAGCCAATCAGGCAGTGCACCATGTTTTAAAAGGGGGCAACTCTGGCAGTTGTATTTTAGAATAGGGCCTCAGCCGATAAGAGGTCCACCTTGATGACTGGTGGCTGCCGAGCTGACATTCACTCTAGAGCTCTGAATTGAACACTAAGAGATCCCACTGCCCTTTGGGATGAAATACGTGTGTGGCCATTTAAGGCTGAAAGCACACTGTAATAATTTAATGACTTGTCAATTTTTTCTCGGGGGTGTGTGCACTGGGCCTGTTTTAATTTATGTATGACATAACTGGTTGCACCCCAATCAGAAAAGCAATTTAAAGTCTGTGAAGGCTGGCCCGGTGGCGCTGAGGGTTGAGGCGCTGGATGCCACACCTCACGCTACGCCGGTGACTCGGGTTCGGGAACGGACCTGGGTGGCCGGGGGTCAGCAGGGGAGAGGGAGGATCGAGCGTCCCAATGGATGCTCTCTTCCCTCAGGGGTGGGAACCAAGAACGCATCCGCATTCTGCATCCCCCTTTGCAGCCAGTGGAAGCACTGACAACTGAAGAGGATGGAGGTGGCTCCATTTGTTGGAGGGGGAACGTCAGCGGATGCACGCCCCCACTCGGGACGTACGTCCTAGTGCTCGATGTCCCAGAGGGCAGGGGAAACCAGGGGAGAAAACGAGAAAAAAAGTACCTCCCGCCGGCCCTAGATGATAGCCTCTCAGGTACCATCCAGACCACCAAAGAGGGACAGACCCTAATGTGCAGGAGGAGGAAGGAGGCACTCTAGGGGCAGATCCCACCGAAGGTGGTACGGGGGGGCGGAGAGGAAGGAAGGAGTGGACCCCGGGAGCAGGCAAGGAGAGATAAAGAGAAAGCATAAAGTCTGTGAAAGTGCATGGGTCGAGCAGCTAATTCTGGATTTGTTTTATGTTTGACATATATGGTTGTCTCCTTTAGCTAGCTCCCCGCCAATCACTAGTTCATTGGCTGGGGACTGCACCTTATTTAAAGTGAGCCAATCAGGCAGTGTACTGGAGCCAACTGTGGCAGTTGCATTTTAGAACAGGGTCTCAAGCCAATGGGAGGTCCACCTTGACGACTGGTGGCTGAGCTTTCACTCCAGAGCTCATAACTGAATACTAACAGATCCACTCCCTTTAGGGATGACATAAGCGAATAGCCATTTGAGGCAGAAAGCACATTGTAATAATTTCATGATTTGCCACTTCTCTGGGGGGGGGGGGACGGTGGTGGTCCTCTCGTTTTAACTTACGTATGACATAACTGGTTGCACCCAAATGAGAAAAGCAATTTAAAGTCTGTGAAAGTGTATGAGTTTAGCTGCTACTTCTGGATTTGTTGTGTGCTCCTCGATGACAGATTGACATTTGACACCCAGGTGTCGTCCTTTGTCCAGAGTAGTTTTTACCATCTGAGGAATATCACCAGGATCAAACCCCTAGTTCTGCCTGAGGACCGTCCTACTTTGGTGCTTGCCTTTGTGACATCCAGGCTTAATTACTGTTATGTGCTGTACTTTGGGGTCTCTGGAGGAACCCTCCACCAGCTGCAGTTAGTGCAGAACACTGCCACCAGGTTGCTGACGGAACTCTCCAAGTTCAGTCACGTTACTCCGGTGTTGCGTGAACTGCACTGGCTGCCAGTCAGGTGGATTTTCTTCACGGTGGGCTTGCTCACCTTTAAGGCCCTGTATGGACTAGGCCCTGCAGAAAATAATGATATGTTTAAATCTAGGGATTATTGGGATATACTAGAGAACAAGATACTTAGGAACACTGTTTTTAAAGTAAGATTGGAATTAATAGAGAATAATATCCTGAAAACCAGATACAAAAACTTAGCCAAGACATGAAATGTGTGATTGTAAAAATGGGATTATGGAAGACTTACTTCATAAATTGTGGCAATGTCCTTGGTACAACAGTGTTAGGCAGTACTGGCTGAAGTCATTTCTAGCTTGGTCAGCTACATCTAGGAATGAAATCACGATTATTCTTATGAATACAAATGATGAAGATACTATTAAGGTTAACAAATTACTTTTTGCACATTGTTAAAATCAGGAAGACATATATGCTAACTTAGATTTTACTATATAGGCTGTTATTGGATTATTGCCTGAGATTGTCTTTTTAGAGAAATTGCATGAATATTATATGTATGGCATATTAATTCCCACAAATACTTTTAGCCTTTGTCTCTATGCTGGTGATACCTTTAATGAGTTCTTCTTTGAAGAATTCTATGTTTGTATATATTTTTTGTGATTGTATTTATGGCTGTTTTTATTCTATTTTTGTAAAGGCCTTGTATGGTCAAACAAAATATTTACTACTATTACGCCCTGGCTATCTGTCTAACCTCCTTACACCTGCCACTTCTGTCTGCTCCCTCCGTTCCTCCTCTAGAGGCCTCCTTGCGATTCCCAGGATGAGGTTAAAAACTACCAGTGATAGGGCGTTTAGTGTCGCTGGCCCTGTTCTGTGGAATTCACTACCACCTGTTGTCAGGGAGGCCCCTTCAGTTGAGGTCTTAAAGAGCTGCCTAAAGACCTATTTGTTTGCTTTGGCATTCCCAGATACAGAGCTGTAGAGAACTGTTTTATGCTCTATCTGTAATGCTTGCTTTTTGCACTTAGTTTGCTGATTTCATTATATTTATAATTTTTAGCTATATTTATGTACTGTCCCATCTCTTTGAATTGTATTTGTAAGGCGTCCAGAGCCTCTGGGATTGGGCATCTAAGAAATTAAAGTTGCCTTGCCGATGTTTGGAAGATATATGGCTGTTTCCATTAGCTGGCTGCCCACCAATCACCAGTACATTGGCTGGGGACTGCACTTTATTTAAAGTGAGCCAATCAGGCATTGCACCATGTTTTAAAAGGGCGCCAACTGTGGTAGTTGCATTCTAGAACAAGGTCTCAGCCAATGGGAGGTCCACCTTGACAACTGGTGGCTTAGGTGACTTTCACTCCAGAGCTCTGAACGTAACAGTAAAAGATCCCCCATTCCCCTTGGGTTGAAATAAGTGAGTAGCCATTTGAAACAGAAAGCACACTGTGATTTAATGATTTGCCATTTTTTGAGGGGGGGGGGGTGTGCACTGTGTCTCTTGATTTAGAACCTATCATTAACCTGCTGTAGTAGAGGAGGAGGAAAGGATGGGTTAGTGTGACCATCCATCACATCCATTAAAAGAAACATAGTTACTATGGTGAGCAATCCTTTCTTCTAACAACTTGCATGTGATGGAATATGTCCCTGGTTACCAAAATGCCTTACATAAATAAAACTCTGCAGACTGCAGTAAGTAGCTGGGAGGATAGTCAAGGATATCTGTTTAGGAAACAGGTTTTGTAGTAGTGATATCCCAAATTTAGCATCCCTCCTTGTTTGATTGTCCAGGCAATGAAGTGATGTAAATATGTGTACTGACATCCAAGGAGCAGCTTTCTGTCTTTCCAAGAGTGATCCATCTCTCACTGCCACTCCTGGTGCAGCAGTTCTCTGAAATGTGCCCTTAGCGCTTCTAAAGGAACTCTACCAGCTTTTGCATGTCATAATTCAAGATACAATACAGTTTGATAAGAATTTTTAGATGCTGGCTGTCCCTTTGACACATCACCACAGTGAGAAACAGCTGTTTGTTTTCACCTCTCAGCTGTTCAGTTCTATTCTTATAGAAACTAAGAGATATTTTTGATGTCCAATGAATGGGTCTGTGTTTGTCCTTTGTTGGGGTGTGGTCTAGGAAAATAAACAGAAGTGTTGCTGACTAATTCAAATAAAATAAAGACACTGCTTTAGGAAGAAATTGTTTATTTGTTCTCCAGACAACACTCTCCTTATAGAAAACAAAATACCTGGGGTCTATTGTGAGTGCTTGCAACTCACTAATTGTTACTAGAAAAAAAGTTTTCTATGTTAAAAAAAAATCAGTGCTGCTGTAAGTATTGTTTCAGATGATGGACTCATTAACTGAGTAAGGGCCACATTTAAATACAGTAAGGGATTTGGCTTTTTACAGACATAATGTATTGGACCTTTGAAAAATATTTTTAATACCGAATGTGATGCCAATTTATTTGTGAAAGATTTTCACTGAAAGACTGAGATACAGTAGCAGACAAATTAACTTGTAGTGTAGATGGTCAGAGTCCCACGTCTTGCAAATGTAAAATGTACTGTATTCTAGTACCCAAGGAACTAGCTGCATTGTCTGGGTTTTCAGACTTTTCCTTACAGCATATATAAGACCTCTTTCATTCTGAAGGGTATGCTTTCCTTGTTGTTGATTTCCTAACTACTTTAAGGACTTCTGTTACCTGATGAGATCAATTTAAATCTGAAACTGTAGCTCTTCAGGTACCAAGCTTTATGGTAAAATATCAGCAGGTTTGGATAACACATCCTGCTCTTTGGGTCTGTTAGCAGATCCTGACACCATGGGAGACTGATGAACCCCTGCAGGCGAGGTATAGTGACAGGGATAGTGACAGGGAGTATTACAATTGTCTTGGCCATTCTAGGCATGTGAGAATCATGGTAGCTTGTTCCTTTCTCATTTTCTGAAGTACTCTCTGAATCAGAGGACAAGATGGGCAAGTAAGCATTAATCCACGATGAAGATGGCATCTAATGGGGAGTTAATGCATGGTTAGAACCAGCTGTGGCACAAGACCAAAGTGCCTACATGCACCAACATCATTAACTCCCATTAGATACCACCTCGGAGGTGATTAATGTGCTTGTAACATAGTGTGCAGATGACTGTACATGTCAGAGATATCTTTCTAGTGCTGTTATACAATAAGCAATGAGACGAATCAAGTTCTTCACTTGTATTTACTGTTATTTTCAAAACTGTGCACCAATCTCTCTTACATGCATACATTTTTTTTTAATAGTAGTACAATCATCTATTTCTTAATGACTGGTATAGATTTTGTACAATTTCTAATGGCTGCTCATTTTCTATTGTTCGTAGGAGCCGAGGTTGGTCTATTAATATGGTCTATATACTGTTCCTTGTATATATGTAAATTGTTGTATATAACCATTTCATGTCATTGTATTGCTGTTTATGCTATTCTTGTCTATGTAATAATACTTGTATCCTCATTTGTATGACCACTCAGGTCCATCTTGTAAATGAGCTTTGCTCAATGATGTTCGCCTGAATAAATAAAGATTTTGATTGATTGATTGATTGATTGATTAATGCTTCTCCGTGTAGCTCTCTGTGTCATTTGCATAGAACTATGCTCGTGTACTCCACGTACTTTTTATTGTTTAACTGCTACAGATCTGTTTCTAGTGGTCAGTCAATTCAACTGCTCACATTTCCCCACTGCGTCTTATCTCTTCCCTCTCTGTGCCTGCTGCTGCATAATTAAACTTTTCCTGAGCCATAGACTGAGAAGTTGTTGAAATGAAACGGGCTTCCAGTTCTTCGGTCTCTTACTGTGTGTTCAGGTCAGTTGCATCCTGTATCGCTTGCTTCTGCAGCAGGTTGCTCAGTTGTGTCTCTCTCACCTGCTCTCTCTTCTGTACTTCTTAATATTTCGATTTGTGGTATGTGGCAACTTCTTGCTGATTCTGCCCACATAAAGTTAACATTATTCTACTTCTGTCCATTTCTACCTTCTCCCTCTTCCCTCGTACTACTTTTTTTCCCAGTGTCTCTCTCTCACATTTCTCCTACTCCTGCTCTAGCCTACCTACTTGCTCTGTCAGAACTTGCTGTCTTAGGTTTTTTACCTTCTCGTTTTTCATACACTGCTCGTTTCCCTCCCGTGGCTACTTGATGTATTTCACAAGCAACACTGCATTATCGTCTCATAATGCCGTGTTACTCTTGTACCAGATGACGCCATTAAACCTACCACCTTTCTTCCCTACACTGCTACTATTTTTGCCATGTTACAAACATAAAATAATTTCCTTCTCCATGACATGCTGAGAACATCCCCTGGGACTGTACCCAAAAATGGGGGTCTGCAGCAAAATAGACAGCTTCCTGTCCTTCCAGGATACACTCTCTCTCTCTCTCTCTCTCTCTCTTTCTGTGGAATGCCTCATTTCTTAAATATAGAGTTCACAGTTACCTGCTGTATGGACCACTTGTAGTTGGCATGGCCTGTCCTGCTTAGACTGTTTGCCATCACACTGGCCATTCCAGCCAAATGTATTGCAGATATTTGCCTGTTCAAACACTAAGACAGATTCTAAATTTTCAGTGACTCCCTACACAATTTTATGGATCTGCTACTCCCTTATTTGTGAGCGTAAACTATTTTTTTTTATTTTAAAGATATCTAGGAGAACACTTATAAGTAGATGCTCATTTTTAGGTTCCACATCAGTTACAAGTAACAAATTGAACAGGTACATAGCATTACATTACAAGGCATTACATTATAAGCAAGTACAAAATTGCACTGGTACAAAATACATAACAAGCTAGGTAGACAATAAATTGATGTGAATTACAAGATTGGGATAGCATTTAGCTTAAGGTATAACATTTAGATACTGCTATGGCATTGGTGAGAAGGTGCCTGCATCAGAGAGTTAAGCATACTTATGGGGGGAGAAACAGAGTGGAGAACAGGCACAGGTGAGGCATAGTGAAGTGTATGCCTGTGTAAGGGGTTAAGAACAGACTTAAGGAAGGCTGGAGACAATGGGGCTAGGACAGCAGCAGATGGGAGGGCATGAGGGCAGGGACAAAGAGAGGAATGGGTGCCCAGTAGGGAGGGGGTAGACAGGGGGGTGAGACAATGAAGTGCTGTGAAGGTAGCTGCCCCTAGGATTAGGTGGAACACTAAGTGCCACTGCTTTATGGTGGTCCAAGTGTGGGAAAGATGTTTCAGTCATCATGAATAGACATCACAGTCACAGCTGTAATCTGTGGCAAGATGCTGCCTGAGCTTACGCTTGAAAGCACCAATGATTGTGGTATCGGAGATGGCTGAAGGAAGGGTGTTGGTCCAGTGTGGTGCATGGTAGTAGAATGCACGTTGACCCTGTGCAGTGTGGCATCTAGGTTCACTGAAAATTTGGCTTTGGGGGCTTCTGGTCAGCCTGGCACTTACATGACATGTGAGCAGATTCTGGACTCCTGGTGGCATCAGATTTAGTGTGATTTTTTTGGCCAGTAGACAGGTGGTACTCAACTCTGCTTTTCAGCTGGAGCCACCCTGCCCATGAATAGAGCTCACAGGTGTGTGTAAGACTTGCAGCACCTGTGAGGAGTCGGCAGGCCTTATTAAGGGCCAGGGAGATGCGATGGAGTGCTGAGTCCAGTGCAGAACCATAAACCGCCAGGCTATAGTCAATGAGGGTTAACACCTGAGCTGGTGATTGTCAAGTTAAGTACTACACATGTAAGGCTGTGCTTATAGTGGCACAGTATTCCGATTCTGGAACTGATGGTCTTGGCTGTGTTGTCTGTATGATGTGCATAGGACAGGGTGGAGCTAAGGGTGATACCAGGTACTTAAAGTGCTGCATGAGGTCCAGCACATCGCCACTGTTGTTCAGAATGGATAGTGGGAAGGTCTTGTGTTTGCTGTGGGTGCTGGAGTAGATCATAGTCTTAGTTTTCTTGCAATTAAGGATTAGTCTATGCTCCTTAAGCCATGTTTTGGCAGCAGTAAATCCTAGTTGGAGGTTGTTTTGAAGTAGTTCGGGGTTGGGGATGCAGGTGAAAATGACAGCATCATCAGCATACAATAGCATGTGACTGGTGCAAGATCCTGGAAGTTTATTTATGAAGATACTGAAGAGGAGGGGCCCCAGTATTGATCCCTGGGGAACCCCTGAGCAGATAGGTTTGCTATCTGAGACAATGTCCCCAATCTTAACCCACTGTAAGCAATTGCTGAGATAGCTGTTAAACCATAGAATTGTATCAGAGTAGATACCGGTACAACTGCAGTTGTAATATTGCCTGTCCTTGTATACCATACTTGATTTTACACAAGAGGAGATAATGACCTCAGGGACAGATAAAACTGTCCTTAGTTCTAACAGATTAATGCGTTCCACTCTTTCTGTTAGGGACCACACTCCCTTCACTGTCATTTCTCCTTCTTGCCCAACCAAGTAGAGGGGCATAAGTGTGTAACCCAGATATAATCATAAGAGTTACTAATTAACGTGTTTATTTATCCTGTGCTTAATGGTTTGCATTAAAGGGTTAATGTTACACCCAGTTTCAGACTACAAGGAATATGTTTCCTGCTACTGTAATTCTGCTTAGTGACAAAGTTTTTCCTGTGCCACATGTGGTCTGTGCCCCTTGTTGTAGACTTTTACCTGGGCATTTTTTCCACCCTACAGGGGCTTATAAAATTGACCTGGGTAAAGCCAAAGGCAGTTCTTGTAAGCAGTAATGTTCCAGAATTGGAACCCTTGGGATTCTGGGCACCTACAGACACACTTTCTCTGGTTACAAGTTGCCAGAGGGGGCTTGCAGGCTCAGGATGATGGCAGAGTCTTGGTTGCAATGGCTCCCTCTGCTGATTGTCCCTGGAGGCTTGGATCCCTCCTGGGGTCTGGGATGGGGGCCAGTGGTGATTTTTTTGCTGGCTCACCCTCAAGAAGGGCTGCCTAATGGTGTCCACATTATCATCCTGCTATTCCAGCTATCAGCTGAAGAAGTGTGAATGTTCCTAATACAGAAACAAGGCCTTAGGGAATAGTGCAAGAAGTGAAGCTTCATGGAAGACCAGTGCAGGAGGTGGGCACCAAGAGATCTGTACTTAAAGGCAGTGGGAAAGGATGCAGTGAGCCATGATAAGCCTCTGCATATTTTGATCACAGGCACTGTGACACTGAACCCCATGGGCAAGGGACAAAGTGCAGTGGCTGACACTATCCTACCTCAATACTAAAGTGTCCATTCTGGGCACCCTACCCACCTAACCCTCCTTTGTAAACCTCTGCTAAGGTAACAACTAAGAGCTGCACCTCAACAGGCCAACTACATCCCATGGCCCACCCTTCTTGCGGCTGTGGGGGGATTCCAACTTGTGGCACTGAGATGCAACCTGTAAATATGTTAAACGCTGTTAAATGTGTACTTGTGGCTGACAGTCTTGGACTTCTACAGAGATGCCGATTCATGCTGATGGATAATGCTGATGATGACTTAGTCCAAGGCAGGGTGTCAACTGATAATTCACCAGTGTAAACTCCATTGCCAAACTAGTGGGTACTAGCATCCTGTAAATAAATGTTGTTTTCCAAGTATCGTTATCTCAGGTTTCTTACCCTGTGCCCTGTATGTTACTGAAAAGGAACAGAGTTAAACTGCTTAGCAAATGAATTGCAACCCGAAAAATAAAGTTAATGGTTTAAAGTTAAATTATCTTAATCCCAAATTGCCTTGCTGGGAACAGACAGTATAAGACAGTGGGACAATACGAATAGGTGTCCCTCAGGGATCGGTCCTGGGTCCTGTTTTGTTTAATTTATTCATCAGCGATATGTACATCTCAGCCAATAACATTATGGTAAAATTTGCAGATGACTCCAAACTTGGGGATAAGGTCAATACCCAGGCTAATAGTTATAATTTAAAATCTGATCTCGCCTTAATTGAGCAATGGGCATACTTCAATAAAATGTACTTCAACATTTCAAAATGTGTAGTACTTCATTTAGGGAAAAACAACACCAAGCAAATATACCATGAAATAATATTATTATTAGGATCTCCAGCGTAGAAAAAGACCTGGGAATATTGGTAAATGATAAACTATCTTCAACTTCTCATTGTTCCAGAATTGCTAACCAAACAAATGCACTACTTCGTAGGATTAATAAAACATTTATTTCTAAATCTGAACAATGCCTTATGACTCTGTATAGGTCTCATGTCAGCCCTCATTTGGATTACGGATCCCCATTCTGGAGCCCTTACTTAAAGTCTGACATCAACAGAATTGAACAAGTTCAACGCAGAGTCACCAAACTAGTGCCCCATCTCACTCATTTAGAATATGACACCAGACTTCAAAAAATGGGATTATATTTCCTTAAACATAGACAAACTAGAGGAGACCTTCTGCAGTTGTTCAAGATCCTTAAATCTCCAGTTCAAATGACACAATGTGGCATTGCTTACTCCACAAGGAAGATTGTGGCTAGACTTCATAATAAACAATTAGAAGTAAAAAAGGTTAACAACAACAAAAGGTTAAATTTCTTTATCATTAGAACATCTAGGATATGGAATACATTACCCCCAGGATATTGTTGACTTACCAACTATTACAGCTTTCAAAAACAAACTTGATAAATGGATGGAAGAACAGAATTTGGGTTAATGTTCCATATATATGAAGGACAATCTCAATGGGCAAACTGCCTCCTTTTGTCCTACAAACCAAGTAAACTTGTAGCCATACTTCTAGGAGTAGTATGTGGTTCACATCCACACTCTGGCAGTTCCACTGGAACAATCTTATTGGCTGGATGTATTTAAGCTAAGTTCCTCCCATCACCTGGGTAGTATATTTTATTTACTTGAAAAATTATTAACTGGGAGAGGCACACTGAGCCAAGCCTCATTTCCAGGTGTGACCCAGGGGAAAAGGGAGTTGGGCGGTTATAGTACATACAGTAGGTATACAGAGTACATAATATGGATAGATACACAATGTAAATACAGTAGTAGTTTTAAGATATACAGAGAGCAAAATGTAAGCAAATATACACTGTAGATAGAGCAATACTGTAATTAATACAGGGTAGTAACAGGGCATAACAGAGACACGGATGGTGTGGCTAAACAACTAAGTGAATAAAAACAGCACAGGCCAACAAAATATTCCTTTGGGGGGGAGGGAAAAAGAAAGACAGAGGAAAAGAGGATAGAAAAGTGCTACAAGGAGAAAGACTATATCACTTCGAAGGTACAAGTGCCGACTTGGCCTTGTTCACCAGGAGGCCAAGGGACAAGCAGGTCTGGAGGGCCAGATTCCTGGATCACTCCACCTCCTCCCTGGAGGGACCCGCTGTCAGCCAGTCATCCAGTTAGGAGTACACCTGGACCCCTCGGCATCTCAGGTAGGCTGCCACCACTGCTGTACACTTGGTGAAGACCCTGGAAGCCAAGGAGAGGCCAAAGGGCATGGCCTGGAACTCATAGGACTTCCCCTCTGCACAGAACTGAAGGAACTGCCGGTGGGACGGATGGATGGGAATGTGGAAGAACACGTCCCTAAGATCTAAGGAGCAGAACCACATGTTCCGCTCCAGGGATGGAATGATCTGAGACAGAGTGACCATGCTGAAGGTATGCAACCAAAGGAACTTGTTCAGCTCATGCAGATCTAAAATGGGATGCCAGCACCCCCATCCACTTTGAGACCAGAAAGTACCTGGAGACAAATCTTGGGCTTACTGGAGGGTCTGAGACTTGACCCACTACCTCCTTCTGGAGGAGTTGGGCAACATCCTCCTGAAGGGTGGATAGCATGTCTGCAGACACCATGTCCTTCCATGGGGCATGGGCTAGGCAAGGTGGGTAAGTCTCGAACTCTATAGGCAGACCCTTGCCAACCTCTTTGAGGACTCACCTGTCTGTGGTAACAGCGGACCAGGTGGAAAGAAACTGGTGGACCCGGTCCCCCATGGGAGGACCCAGGGGAGACAGGACAGGCATGGGGGAGGCACCCTTTCAGTCTATCACTGGGCAGGCTGGGAGGAGGGGCCAGCTAAGTAAGCAGTGGGACCTTGACCCCCTGGTTTGTGGATGACTGAAGTGACTGACTTCAGTCGAAGTTGCCAAGCCTGTGCCTGCTGCCCAGCTGGGTGCTGGGATGGCTTGGCCACAGGGGCAGAGAGGGCCTGAAAGGGCTTCTTCCTCTGAAATTTAGAGCCCTTGGGATCCCTCTGGATGGAGGTAACAGAGTCCAGAGTGGCACTGGACTTCTCAGTCCTAGTGAGGTGGCCTTCCGCTCCCCGACCCAGACAGGTTGGTGCCCAAGAAGGGGACATCTGCCAATTTGTGCTGGGTATCTGCCATAAAGGTAGAAATCCACAGCCAAGCCCTGCAGTGCATGGCCACTGCAGCAGCCATAAACCAGGCACAGAAATCACCAATGTCCATGACTGTCTGGAGCTGCCATTTAGCCACCGCTCAGCCCTGGTACTGGACTTGCTTGACTGTGGTCTGTAAGTCAGGTGGGAGCTCGGGAAGCACCTCATTAAGAGTGTCTAAAAGGGCATGAATGAAGTGGGTCATTAAAAGGGCCCAACTCGCCTGTTGAAGGCCAAGAGAAGAGGCCGCATAGACCTTTCTGGCCATGTGATCCAATTTCTTGGATACTTTGTCGGGGGGCTTATCCATGTCCCCAACATTGCCAGTATGCTGAAAGACCAAGTTGACCACCAGACCCTTGGCTGAAGGATGCTCAGTGAAACCCGACAGGGAACTGGTAGGGACCGTATACTTGCAGGCCATCTATGCTGATGATGCAAGACAAGTGACAGAGTGCTGCCAAAGCTCTGGAGTGGGGCCAGTGACCAGGAAGGCACCCAAGGGGAGTCACCCCAGTTGATAATCTCAGTCAAAGGGTACTTGGCCAATTTTTGTACGGGCTCCATCTGGAGTCCTATAGATTCTGAGATTAAATGGAGCAGGCCCCCGAAGGAAGTGGGACCATAATCTATAGACAAATCCTCCCCTGACTCAGCATCCAACGAACAGAAATGCAGGGAGAAGTCCTGACTCCGGTTGCCAAAAGCGATCTGCAGCTGAGTCCCATGACCAGGCGGGGTCAATCGGGAGTAACATTGACCGACAGCAAATGTGTAAGCCTGAAAGTGGTATGGGCATCATTAGAAGGGGGACCCTCTTTCAGCTGCTAAGGCAGCGGCTCCACCTGGATGGGCACAGACACGGGAATAGGCCAAACCAGAGCAGGCTGGGGCCTCGGTGGCGGGAGCCAAAGAAGTGCCTGTAATTGGCTTAACTCCAGTAAACATGAGTTGATGCCACAATCAGTGTGGAGAGCGGTAAGGAGGGAACCTTCTTCTTCCAGTGAAAATGAAGATCTGGCGTCACGGAGCTGCCAAGGAGTTACCCCTGGGTGGGTGGGTGGGAGGCCAGCTGAAGACGTTCCAGTAAGAATTAAAGGGGAAAAGAGCACTGCCAGATGTGTGGGTATACATCATATCCATCTCCCTAGAAGTGAACAATATCCATGCCTCTAGAAATTCTATTTTTTGACCAACTAAGGTTGACTTTGTTTAGGTCCTAGAGCCAAGGGCTGTCTGGTGTCATTAAGCAGCTTTATGAATATGAAGCTTGCTGACAAAAGACTACATTGATAAGGAAACCGAAGAAGACAGTGAGTAGTTTCCCCTGAAGCGCACAGGTAGCATGCAGCATGACTACAACAGTTCAACCAGCGTGGCACAGACTCCTGAGTGTGAGGAAAAACCAGAACTGGGGAAAGTACATCACAGGGTGTGGCTCTCGGCGAGAAAGTTTCATCCATACAGCTCTGGAAACAAAGTCCACCCCAAGGTTACAGCCTGCCCCCTCCTCTTCACTGGGCATGGAGGTAGAGCTGTTGGGGGGCTTGTGTACATGTGATTAGCACCATACAGTGCTGTGGTTTTTGAAAAGGTATGCCCATCCTTAAATGTAGCATTTCCTGCCACCACTCCAAGGCTCTGACCAGATCTGGAACCATTTGAGTCAGTGAAGCAGTGGTTCAGCACCAGTACATTTTGAGGTACCGTTGTGTTTCCCTTATATGGAATCTTGCCCATGGCACTACTGCTGTTGTTGAGGACATAAGGCCCAGCAACATTAATAAATCATGTGCCTGCCTGAAAGGATGCTGCATTCTGAATTAGACTTAGAGCTCTGTCTTGAGGAAGATAAAACTCGTCTATTGCATTCAGTTCTGCTCCTTTGACTGTAATACTTGCATGTTCCAGGAGACCCAATTTTTTCAGCAGGTTCATAGTTGCATTCATGGCTGACTAGCCAGTTATTCTGTCACCCACATAATAACCAGTTATCTAAGTATGGGTAAAATGTTATTCCCCACTACAGACATTTTATGAATACCCTTGGTGCTGACATCTGACTAAAGGACAGTGCCCAGAACTAGTACTGAAGCTGTCCCCTCTTTGAACCTTAAATACTGTCTGTGGTTTGGCCTTATCTGGATGTGGAAATAGCCATCTTTTAGCTCCAGAGAACACAGCCAGTCCCCAAGCTGTAGTGATGCCTATTGGTCGCCTCTCTCCTGTTTTTCTTTGCTAGAAAGTATTTGGAGGAAGAAAAAAACTTTTCCTAACAGAGAGATTGTAACTTTTACCACAGCTTGCAGACCTGGCAGTTTTTGTTCTTCCAGTTTCAACTGCTGTTTTTCCTGCAAGGAACTGCATTGAAAATGTTTTGAATTGTTTTAGAAAATTCTCAGATGTTAAGCTCAGACCTTTTCTCACAAATTTCAGGATCCATTTGTCCGATGTTATTTTGTGCCACTTCTGGAGCTAATAAGGAAGGTGATCCCCTGCTGGAGGAGGAGGATCTGCGGCAACCTGTAACTTGTCAGACACTGGCTTTACTCTGAGCAGGTGCTGCTGACACGGACTGTTGTCTAGCATCCTTTCTTCTTCTGAAAGCCTCTGTGAGCACTACAATTATGTTGGTGGTACTACCTGTTGTATTAGCCCCTTTCTATACCTCACCTTCTATAGGGTCTGTAAAACCCTCTGCATTTTTCCTTCTTTACTAAATTTTTAAAAGGAGTTTTGTTTTTATCCACTTTATTCATGTAGGACTCTCACCAAAATACAGGTTACTCACCTGTAACAGGAGTTCTAGGAGTGGTATATGTTGTTCATCCACACTTTGTGGCAGGTTCCTAGCCGCTTTAAATCTTGCCGGAAGGTCTTCAAGCTGGCTCCTCCCACCCACCTGGGTGGTAAAACCCTCGGCTCCGCCCCATAACGCCAGATCTAGCCCACTGGAAGCCAGGTTGCGTGTCGAAGCTGGGGAGGTCGGGTGGGTCGTGTGGATGAACAAAATATACCATTCCTAGAACTCCTGTTACAGGTGAGTAACCTGTGTTTCTAGGGATGTGGATATGTTGTTCAATCCACACTTTGTGGCAGACTCCTAGCAGTTCTCCAGGAGGAGGGAGGCAAGGCGCGCACCGCCTACTTGGGAAATAAGGACTGGAGAACAGAGGTCCCAAAACCAGCATCCCAGCGTGACTCTAGGTCATTGTGGTAATGGAAAATAAAGGTGTGTGCTGACTTCCAGGTAGCAGCCCTGCAGATTTCCTGGATAGGGACGTCCCTAGCAGCAGCCACTGAAGCAGTGGTATGGTGGGTAGAATGAGGTCTTATCCCTTTGGGAGGCTCCATGCCCGCCAACCTATAGCAGAGATCTATGCAGGAGGTGACCCACCTGCTTATCGTCCACTTGGCTACAGGTCTGCCAGGTGTGGCTTCAGCGTAGGTGACAAACAGCTGGTGAACCTCTCCCCGAACTTCAGCCATCCGCTTCTTATAATACGCAAGCGCTCTTCTAGGGTCCAAGGAATGAAGCCTATATTCGGCCTCCGAGGAGTGATTGGGGTAGAACACCGGCAAAGTCAACAACTGATTCAGGTGAAACTCCAACACCACCTTCGGAAGGAACTTTGCGTGGGGGCGAAGGACAACCTTGTCCCTGTGGAAGACCAGGTAGGGAGGCTCGATGGAAAGCACCTGAAGCTCTCCCATCCTTCTGGCTGACATAATAGCCACCAAGAAGGCAGTCTTCCATGACAGGAGAGAGATGTCACACCTGTGCATAGGTTCAAATGGCTTGCCCATGAGCTTAGCCAATACCAGCAGAAGATCCCACGGAGGTGGAGGTTCTCGCACCGGAGGGGATATGTGGTCTAGGCCTTTGAAAAAGCACCTGGCCACCTTCTCCTATGCCACCGACTGCTTGCTGGCCTGCGCCCGGTAAGCAGAGGTGGCTGCCACGTGCACCTTAAGGGTCGTCAACTGAAGCCCAAGCTGAGAAAGGGACCATGGGTAGTCCAAAATACTAGCCAAAGGACAGGAAGAGGGGTCCAACCCCTTGTCCTGACGCCAAATGGAGAATCTCTTCCATTTGAACGCATAGCATTTTCTGGTCGACTCCTTACGGGACACATCAACAACGTTGAGGACCTCATCGGAAAGACCCAAGGCCTAAAACTCTAGCCACTCAGGAACCAGGCTGTCAGGTGCAGGGATTGAAGGTCTGGATGGAGAACCTTCCCCTTGTTGACTGAGATCAGGTCCAGGTGGGCTGGAAGCCGCCTCGGGAGCCTGGAGCTGCGGCTAAGGAGATCTGGGTACCAGAACTGGCGAGGCCAGTCTGTGGCTACCAGAATTTATTTATTTATTTATTTATTTTTTTTATTTTAGTTGTTTAACCAGGTATAGCACACTAAGCTGAAAGCTTTTTTACAGGAGCGACCTGGGAGCACAAGGAGGTTAAGTGACTTGTTCAGGGTCACACAGTATGCAAGTGGAAGCTGTGGGATTCAAACCCAGGTCTGGTCTGCTGGATGTCACCAGATTTGCAGCTCAGAGCCTTAGACCACTGTGCTATACTGCCACCAATCACCTCGTCTTGTCCCTCTTTCACCTTCAGAAGCACCTGTGGATCAAGGGAAATGGAGGGAAGGCGTAGAAGAGGCCTGGGGTCCACGGCCTCGAGAAGGCATCCCCCTGCAGCGAGCCCTGCTGAGGGGGGCAGGCGTGAAACAGCCTCAGCTTCGCATTCTCCCTGGAGGCGAACAGGTCCACCTGAGAGGTGCCCCAATGGGAAAACAGGTCTTGCACTACCTCCAGCAGGAGAGACCACTCGTGAGATGCAGCGCCTATCCGGCTGAGGGCATCAGCCAGACTGTTGGAGGCTCCTGCCACATGGATGGCTAGGAGATCTGCCTCCAGGCTGATCACGAGAGACCAGATGTGGAGAGCCTCCTTGCTCAGAGGCAAGGAGTGTGTCCCACCCTGATGGTTGAGGTAGTACAAGATCGTGGTGTTGTCCATCTGGACCTGAACCACCTGACCCTGTGCAAATGGAGCGAAGGTGGTGAGGGCTAGTCAAACTGCTCGAAGCTCCAGCGGGTTGGTGTGGCATCGAGACTCCTGACAGGACCAGAGGCCATGGGCCCAGAGATCCCCCAGATGGGCACCCCAACCCATCAGGGAGGCGCTGGTCATTAGAATGACCGTTAGCTCGGGGCGGACAAATGGAATACCCTCCTGCAGATGAGCTGGGATGAGCCGCCACTGCAGGCCATCCCACATCTCCTGGGTCACTGTCACCGGCTGGTCTAGAGGAACGGAGTGCTGTGACCACTGGCTGGCCAGCCTCCATTGCAGGGGGCGCATATGTCAGTGGGCCCAATGGACCACGCTAGTGTAGGCCGCCATGAGGCCTAGAAGGCAGAGGAAGTCCCGGGCAGGGCGCAATTGCCCAACCAGAAATGACTGGGCAAAGGAGGAAAGGACCTTGGCCCTGTCCGCTGGGGGCCAGGCTCTGGCTCGAAGAGAGTCGAACTCTGCCCCAATGAACTGAATCATCTGCGATGGCACGAGTTCCGATTTGGCCTCATTGATGAGGAGGCTAATCCAAGAGCAGACCTGGGGGGCCAAATCCCTGGACCTCTCCACCTCCAACCTGGAAGGGGCTGCAATCAGCCAGTCATCTAGGTAAGGGTACACCCATACCCCTCGGCTGTCACCATTGCCATGCATTTGGTGAAGACCCTGGGAGCTGGAAAGAGGCCGAAGGGCATGGCCTGGAACTCGTAAAGAGGGCCCTCTGCTCTGAAGCAGAGGAATCACTGATGAGACGGATGGATTGGGACATGAAAGAAAGTGTCCTGGAGGTCTAGAGAACAGAACCACATGCCTACTTCCAAGAATGGAATGATCTGAGTCAGAGTGACCATCCTGAAGGTACGCGGCCTTAGGAACTTATTCAGGTCGTGTAGGTTGAGAATGGGGCACGGCCCCCTGTCCACTTTGGGACCAGAAAGTACCTGGACACAAACCCTGGGTCTGGAGGAGGATCCACCACCTTGCTGATCACCTCTTTCTGGAGGAGCAGGGCAACGTCAGCTCGACAAGCCAACAGAGAGGCTGCAGAGCCCGTTGCCCCCAACCGTGGGCCGAAGGCTCGATAGGGAGGGGACTGCTCAAACTCCAGGGGCAGACCCCTGCCGACCACTTCTAGCACCCAGCGGTCCATGGTGATAGCGGACCAGGCAGAAAAACAGTGGCGGAGCTGTCCCCCCATGGAGAAAACCCGGGCAGGAGTGATGAGGCTGGGGGCGACACCTCTCAACCCATCACTGGACAGGCTTGGAGGAAGGGCCGGCTGAGGGGCCTCCTGGACCCTTCCCTCCAGGCTTCCTACTGGAGGTAGTGGCAGACTTGGCCTTGGGATGCCAAGTGTGAGTCTGCTGGCCCTGTTGCTGGTGTTGCTGGGCCAGACGTGCCGCAGGGGGTGGAAGGGCTAAAGGACTTACGCTGCTGCTGGCGGCCTTTTTCCTTCTGGGCAGATGTGACTGAGCCCAAGGTGGCATTGGACTTCTCGATCCTCTGGAGATAGCCTTCCACCCCGGCCCAAACAAGTCGGTGCCCAGGAAGGGAATGTCTGCTAGCTTGTGCTGGGTGTCCACCGTGAAGGCGGAGATCTGCGGCCAAGCTCTGTGGCGCATGGCTACTGCGGCCATAACTGACCGGGCACAAGAGTCACCCATGTCCAAAGAAGTTTGGAGCTGCTGTTTAGCCACCGCCCTTCCCTGATCTCGCACCTGCTTGACCGTCATCTGAAGGTCAGCTGGGAGATAGGGAATCACCTCATCCAAGGAACCCATAAGGGCATGTGAAAAATGTGCCATCAGTACAGCCGAGCTAGCCTGTTGAAGGCCTAGGGAGGAAGCAGCATAAACCTTACACCCCGAGTAATCCAGCTTTTTGGATTCTTTATTGGGTGGTTTGTCCATGTCCCTAGCATTTCCAGAATGCTGGAAAACACTGTCGGTCACCAGCCCCTCTGCAGAGGGATGCTCCGAGAAACCGGAGAGTGAACCGGTGGGGACCACATACTTGTGAGCCATCCTGGCCAAAGGTGCGGGACAAGATTCAGGTCGCTGCCACAACTCCAGAGCCAGGCCAACAATGGCTTCGGCCACAGGGAAGGCTTCCGTAGGGGAATCTCCTTGGTCCAGTATCTCTGTAAGGGGAAACCTGGCCCATTTCTGAACAGGTTCGAGCTGCATCCCAGTGGACTTTGAGATGAGTCAAAGTATTCCCAAGAATGAGGATGGGCTCTCGTCCACAGACTGACCCCCTGCAGATTACAGGTCAATGGGCCTGGAGTACAGGGAGGAGTCTGCGAACAGCTGCCAAGTGCCTGATCCACCCTCTACCTGCCGAGGTTGATTTGGAGTGAGGGTGACCGACAACCTGTGGGGCAAGCCCTGACCCGACCGAGAATCATTGGTCGGGGCCCCAGTCTTCAGTTGAGGAGGCGGTGGTTCCACCACAATGGGTGGAGCAGCCGGTTTTGGCCGAACAACTGGTGCCGGGGTCGGCTCCTCGACTACTATGAGGGGTTGCTTCAGTCGCTCGGGTGACAGCCACTTAAGGGCCGGAGAAGGCGATGGAGTCGGCTTGTTACCAGCCAACAAAAGTTGCTGCCACATCATGTCCTCATAGCGCTGGTGTAACTTACGTCGGAGCCTATCCTCCGAAGAGGACAAGCGGCAACGCCACTTTCCATTGTGCCGAGACCGAGACCGCCAATGTCAGCAGGATCTACCCAACATGGAAGAGACTGAGATCTTCGGGGTCACCGAGGTGGGTTAGAGAGGGGGCGGGGGAAACCCACTCACCCCTCAGTTCAAGGTCCTTGATCGAGGACTCCGGCACAGGAGGCACGGACAAGTCCTCGGTTACTACCGGGGGAACCGGTGAAGAAGGGTTGTCTGCTTCTCCAGTCAACAACCTGTCCAACGGGTCAAGAAAAATCTCAACCACGTCGATAGGTGTCTTGGCCGACTGACCTGACTGGGACATCGTGATGCCAGCAGCCTTAGCCGCAACCTCGACCGAAGTCGAGAGTCGATGGTCCGGTGAAGGGTATCTCTCCCGGTCCTACAAACGTCAACGGTGGGACTTACCTTTCAGTTCTTTTTTCTTCGATCGACTGGTATGTCCCGATGGCCCTTCTCCCTTGGTGGAGAGGGACTGGCAAAGCTCCTTAAAAGAAGTAGTGTAGGAGGAGCCCAAAGAGAGCAGGATAAATGCCGAGGATGAAACGGCCTGAGCCACCTCCTTCTCGAGGGTGATCAACTGCTCCAGCTACTCCATGGAGCCGCGGCTCGCGGGCCTTGCATTAGCGGGCCTCCTTGACTTCACTGGCGGTACTGTTTTCGGGTGCCCAAGTTGTAGTCGGGCAGCGCGGTCCTCTAAAACCGAAGCCATGAAAGACTTGCACAGATCTCAGGCCTGCGGGCTGTTGTCAAGACCCAGGCAGTAAACGCACGTGGAGTGCAGATCGGTCTGGGACATCTTCTGCCCGCAAGAGTACCGACGGAAGCCAGGAGTGGATTTGTCCATCGCAGCCACGAGGGAAGATGAAGACTGTAGTCTAGTAAACTTTAAAACTATTTTCAGAAATTCCGAAGTGTTAGGATCCAGGCCTAAAACGCAGCACGCTAAGGAGGGAACCTGAGCTTCCAAGCAGTAAGGAAGATCTGGCGTCACGGGGTGGAGCCGAGGGTTTTACCACCCGGCTGGGTGGGAGGAGCCAGTTTGAAGACCTTCCGGCAAGATTTAAAGCGGCAAGGAACCTGCTACAAAGTGTGGATTGAACAACATATCCACATCCCTAGAAAAGGTATTTTCAAAAGGACAATCTGCTGCCTTGTTCTGAAGGACAAGAAGACAATCCAATTCTCAGTCATACATATCTCCTGGTGGAAATGGCATTTGCAAAGGACCCTTGGCACTGTTATGTATGTCCACTGTTATCTGGCACTGACACTTTGTAGCAGGCAGACCCTGTTTGACATTCTGTAACATCTGAGTTCTCTCTTCAGTTGGCAGACTGTTACAAGGAACCATTGCTCCCAACTGGTCTCATGATAGCGGGCAGTGTAACTGAGGAAAGCTGCTTCTCTTAACTTGGAAAACTTGGTAGCCTACATAAAGGACACTGGACTTCAGGACAGCAAGCAGAATGGGCTTGTGTCAGGGAGGTCATGTCAGACCAACCTGATACTGTTTTTCAATTGGGTCACCAAGGTGATTGACAGAGGACAGGTAGTAGATTTGCCCTACTTTGACTTGAGCAAGGCCTTTGAGTTGGTACCGCACAGGAGACCACTGAAGAAGTTGGAGAATTTGGGAGTAGAGCAGGGTTTAGTTAGGTGGGTTGGACACTAGTTTGGGCGGAGGCAACAGAGGGTAGTGAGGAATGGGGCTAAATCAGGGGACACGAGTGAAGTGCTGCAAAGATTGGTCCTGGGACGGGTCCTATTTAATATGTTAAGTGACACAGGGGAAGGTACCCATGGAAAGCTGTGTCTCATTGCTGAAGATACAAAGCTATGCAGCAGGGTGGATCACAAGGAAGGGGTGGGGGAGCTCCAGAAGGACCTAGAGAAACTAGTGATGATCTAAAGTCTGGCAGTTGAGATTCAGTGTCAAGAAGTGCAAAATAATGCACTTAAAGAGACAAAACCCTGCTCAGAATACTGTATTGGAGGGGTAAGACTGTCCACTTCAGCAGAAGCAAGGAGCAGAGAATGCACCTGGGACGTGCAGTGCCTCGCAAAAGAAAGTGAATGCACTTCAGCAGAGCAGAGGGATCTGGGGTCATAATCACTGACATCCTCAAGCAAATGAATCAATTCGAACAAAGTACACAGCAAGGCATAGAGGATACTGAGGTGTATAGGGAGGGGTTTTGACAGTAGAAGAAGCGAGGTGATTCTGCCACTATAAAGATCCCTGGTGAGGCTTCACCTGGAGTACTGTGCCCAGTTCTCTAGTCCTCATCTGAGGAAAGACATTGACAGACTAGAGTCGGTACAGTGAAGGGTCACCAAGATGATCCAGGACCAGCACAGCAGATGTTATGAGGATCAGCTGACGGACTAAGTATGTACTCGCTGGAGGCTAGGTGGGATTGCGATATAAATGGCAGAAAATACAGGTTACTCACCTGTAATAGTAGTTCTAGGAGTGGTATATGTTGTTCATCCACACTGTCTGGCAATGACCTTTTCCCTTTAAATCTTACCAGAAAGTCTTCAAGTTGGCTTCTCCCACTCACCCGGGTGGTATAACCCTCGGCTGCATCCCATGACACAAGATCTTGCCCACTGGAAGCAGAGTTGTGTCCCAAAGCCAGGGAAGGTCGGGTGGGTCCGTGTGGATGAACAACATATACCACTCCTAGAACTACTATTACAGGTGAGTAACCTGTGTTTCTAGGAAAGTGGATATGTTGTTCTATCCACACTGTCTGGCAGACTCCTAGCAGTTCTCTGGGAGGAGGGAGGCAAGGCACACACCCTACTTAGGAAAAGAGATTGGAGAACTGAGGCCCCAAAACCAGCATCCCGGCATAACTCTAAGTCAATGTGGTAATGGGAAATGAAGGTGTGTGCTGACTTCCAGGTAGCAGCCCTGCAGATTTTCTGGATAGAGACATCCCTAGACGCAGCCACCATTGCAGTGGTATGGTGGGTGGAATGAACTCTTAGACCTCCTGGAGGCTCCCTACTTGCCAACCTATAACAAAGATCAATGCAGGATGTGATCTACCTGCCAATCATCCACTTGGATGCAGGTCTGCCAGGTGCAGCTTCAGCATAAGTGACAAACAGCAGGCGAACCTCTCCCCAAACTCCAGCTGTGCACTCTTTGTAGTAGGCGAGCACTCGCCTCAGGTCCAGAGCAAGGAGCCTCTGTTCAGCCACTGAGGTGTGATTTGGGAAGAACACCGAAAGTGTCATCACCTGATTCAGATGAAACTCTAACATAACCTTCGGGAGGAACTTCGGGTTGGGGCGCAGGACAATCTTGTCCCTGTGGAAGACCAGGTAAGAAGACTCCATTGAAAGTGCCTGGAGCTCACTGATCCTTCTGGTTGATATGATAGCCACCAAGAAGGCAGTCTTCCATGACAGGTGAGACATCTCACACCTGTGCATCGGTTCAAATGACTTGCCCATGAGCTTTGCAAAAACCAGCAACAAGTCCCATGGTAGTGGTGGCTCACACACTGGATGGGAAATGTGGTTGAGGCCTTTGAAAAAGTGCCAGACCACCTTCTGTGCCACTGACTGCTGACCAGTCTGCACCCGGTAAGCAGAGATGGCTGCCAGGTGCATCTTAAAGGTCATTGACCAAAGTCCCCCTTGGGAGAGAGACCACAGGTAGTCCAAAATGCTGGCCACCAGACAGGATGAAGAGTCCAACCCTTTGCCCTGATACCAAATGGAGAATCTCTTCCATTTGAAGGCATAGCATTTTCTGGTCGATTCCTTTCTAGATGCCTCAACTAAAGTGAAGACATCTTTGGCGGAACCCAAAGCCTGGAACTCTAGTTGATCAGGAACCAGGCTGTCAGGTGTAGGGATTGAAGGTCCAGGTGGAATACCTTCCCCCCTGACTGATGGAGAGCAGGTCTGGGCGTAAGGGAAGATGCCTCGGGAGTCGGGAGTCTATTGCTCAGGCTGAGGAGATCGGGGTACCAAAACTGGCAGGGCCAGTCCGGAGCCACCAGGATCACCTGTGCCTTGCCCCTCCTGACCTTGAGTAGCACCGTGTGGATCAAAGGAAGTGGAGGAAGGCATAGAAGAGGCCTGGGGTACAGCCTGGAGAAGACATCCCCCTACAGCGTGCCCTGCTGATGGGGGTGGGCACAATACAGCCTCAGCTTTGAGTTCTCCCTGGAGGCAAACAGGTCCACCTGAAGGGTGCCCCACTGGGAGAACAGACTGTGAACTACCTCCAGATGGAGAGACCACTTGTGAGATACCTTGCCCACCCAGCTGAGGGCATCTGCCCGCTGACTAGATGCTCCTGCCACATGAATGGCTATGAGATCCACCTCCAAGCTATGGCGTGAGAGTCCAGACATGGAGAGCTTCCTTGCACAGGGGCAGGGAGTGCATCCCACCTTGCTTGTTGAGGTAGTACATGGTCATGGTGTTGTCCATCTGGACTTGAATCACTTGACCCTGAACAAATGAAGCAAAGGAAGTCAGTGCCAGCTGGATTGCTCCGAGCTCCAACAGGTTGATGTGGCATCGGGACTCCTTGGGGGTCCAGAGCCTGTGGACTCTGTGATCCCCCAGAAGGGTACCCCAGCCTGTGAGAGAGATGTCAGTCGTGAGGATGTCTGTCATCTTGGGGGCGGATAAACAGAATCCCTTCCTGCAGATGCCTTGGGACAAGCCATCATTGGAGGACGTCCCACATCCTTTGGGTCACAGTGACCAGCTGGTTGAAGTGACTTATGTGCTGAGACCACTGGCTGGCCAGCTGCCATTGCAGGGAGTGCATATGCCTGTGGGCCCATCAGACCATGCTGGTGCAGGCCGCCATGTAACCCAGAAGGTGCAGGAAGTCCCGGGCAAGGCGCAAGTGCCCAACCAGAAATGATTGGGCAAAGGAGGAGAGAACCTCCACCCTGTCCGCCGGGAGCCAGGCTCTGGCTTGGCAAAAGTCGAACTCTGCCCTGATGAAAGTGATCACCTGCGAGGGCATGAGTTCCAACTTGGCCTCGTTGACCAGGAGGACAAGGTCGACGCAGGTCTGGAGGGCCAAGTCCCTGGACTGCTCCACCTCCTGTCTGGAGGAACCTGCAGTCAGCCAGTCATCCAGGTAGGGGTACACCCGGACCCCTTGGCACCTCAGGTAAGCTGCCACCACTGCAATGCATTTGTTGAAGACCCTGGGGGCCAAGGAGAAACGGAAAGGTATGGCCCGGAATGCATAGAGGGTTCCCTCAGCTCGAAAGTGGAGGAACCGTTGATGGGATGGATGGATCGGGACATGAAAGAATGCGTCCTGGAGATCCAGGGAGCAGAACCACATGTTTTGCTCAAGAGATGGTATGATCTGGGACAGAGTTACCAACCTGAAGGTGTGGGACCTGAGGAATTTGTTCAGGTCGTGCAGCTCTAGAGTAGAGTGCCAGCCCCCCGTCCGCTTTGGCACCAGGAAGTACCTGGAGACAAACCCTGGGTTTACTGGAGGATCCACAACCCTGACCATGACTTCCTTGTGGAGGAGCTGGGCTATGTTGTTTTGAAGAGCCAACAGAGTGTCTGCAGATACTAAGACCTCCTGTGGGGCACAGGCTGAGCTGGGAGGATACTGCTCAAATTCTAGAGGCAGACCCTGACTGACCACTTCCAGAACCCACCTGTCCTTAGTGACAGTGGACCAGTCAGAATCAAAGTGGTGGAGCCAGCCCCCCACATAGGACCCAGGGGAGGCATGATGATGGCACCCCCATGCCTGTCACTGAGCAGGCTTGGAGGAGGATAGGACCCAGTCGAGGGGCCACTGGGTCCCTTCTCTCTGGGCCTACAGACCACCGAAGCCACTGACTTGGGCCTAGGCTGCCAAGACTGAGCCTGCTGGCCCTGCTGGTTCTAGGCTGGTTTTGCCACAGGAGTGGAGGATCGAAAGGGCTTGCGCTTCTGCTGCCTGGAGCCCTTGGGATCCTTTTGTGTGGATGTCACAGAGTCCAAGGTGGCAATGGACTTCTCCATACATTGGAGGTGACCCTCCACACCAGGCCCGAACAGGTCTGTGTCCAGGAATGAAATGTACACCAGCTTGTGCTGAATGTCTGCCGTGAAGGTCAAGATCTGCAACAACTGAGTGGGCATAGGAATCTCCGAAATCCAGTTGTCCGAAGTTGCTGTTTAGCCACAGCCTGAACCTGGTCCCGGACCTGCTTGACCATAGTCTGGAGGTCCACAGGAAGATGAGGAATCACCTAATCCAGAGAGCCCAAAAGGGTATGGGAGAAGTGTGCCATCAAGATGGCCGAGCTGGCATGGCAGAGGCTGAACGAGGAGGTAGCATAGACCTTTTTAGCCGAGGGGTCCAATTTCTTGAATTCCTTATCCAGTGATCTATCAACATCCCCGGTGTTGCCCGAGTGCCAAAACACAGAGTCGGCCACCAACCCTCAGCTGAGGGGTGCTCCATGAACACTGAAAGGGTGCCGGTGGGCATCACATATTTGTGGGCCATCTGGGCTGAAAGTGCAGGGCAGGAGGTGGTGAGCTGCCAAAGCACCAGGGCAGGGCAGCAGGGCAGCAGGGCAAAACAATGGCCTCTGCCATTGGGAAAGCCTCCATCAAAGAGTCCCTTTTGTCCACAATATCTGTGAGGAGATAGCAAGCCCACTTCTGGACGGGCTCCAATTTCATCCCCGTGGACTTGGAGATGAGACGGAGGATGCCCAAGAAGGACGTGGATCCTTCGTCAGTCGAGAGGTCTCCTGTCAACTCCATGTCGACTGCACAGGAATGCAGTGAGGAATCCTCAGACTCCAAGGAATCCCCATAGAGTGGCCTACCACCTGAGTCACTCTGGATCTGCCATGGGTGGTCAGCTGGGAGAGTGACCAACAGCCAATGGGGAAGCCCCTGAGCAGGCTGAGACTCCTTCGTCGGAGCCCCAGATGATGACTGTTTGGGGGGTGGCTTCACCACAATTGGTGGAGAGGCCAACCTCGGCCGAACCGAGATGGTCTGAACTGGCTCCGCTGGTGGAGGAATGGTGTTGACCAGCCCTGCTGGGGGCATCAGTGTTGGTCTATCAGGCAACAGCCAAGTGTTGGCCTGTGTGGGAGCCAGAGGTGGCTTCAGACTGGACAGCACCAACTGTTGCCACATAAGGTTTTCATAACGTCGATGCAACTTGCGCCGAAGCCTCTCCTCACCCAAGGAGGATGAAGACAAATAGCAGAGGTGCCACTTCCCATGGTGCCTAGAGTGAGACTGCTGTTGTGGGTGGGACCTGCTTGACCCAGAGGATGAGCAAGACCTAGACCTCAGCCGCCGGCATGCTGATGGGGGATCTCAGAGGAAGCCGGGGAATGCCACGGGCTCCTCCTGGTCTGGGTTGGTGCCTGGAGGGTCCAGTTCAGTGGCTGAGCTGACTCTTCAGTTGGCACCGGCAGGACTAGAGTCCTAAACAAGGAGTTGCCGGTCTCTTTGGATGACAGCCGGTCGACAGGGTCAAGAAAAATCTTGGCCATATCATCAGCCCGCATCTCAACCAACTGACCTGATGGGGTCTCTGTGAAGCCAGCAACCTGGGCCGTGGTTTCGACCGTGGTTAAAACCTGAGATTCCTGAGACCAAGAACATTCCCGTTCCCAAGAACGTAGACGGTGAGTCTTCTTCTCTCTCTTGGACTCCTTCTTGTGAAAGCAGGAGCAGTGTGAACCCGAAGGGGTCCTCCTCTTTGGTCAGGAGAGACTAGCACAGCCTCTTGAAGAAGCCCGAATATGTGGAGCCCAACTTGAGCGGAACAAAGGCCAAAGCCAAGGAAGACTGGGGGTGGCATGAGCCGCCTCTTCCTCGAATGCCCCAAGTTGCTCTGGCTGCTTGGTGGACCCCGCAGCTATGCAGACCACCCAACGGGCATCCTTGGATTTGACCAGCAGATGTTGTTTTTCCAGGCAGCCTAACTTCAGGTGGGTGAGGCGGTCCTTGATGACCAATGTGTGAAATGACTGGCAAATATCCCAAGCCTGGGGATCGTACTTGTGGCATAGGCAGTAAATGTACGTGGCATGGGGGTCAGTACATGACATCTTCTGCCCGCATGGGCACTGGCGAAATCCAGGCGAGGACTGGTCCTCCATCACAGTCATGATCGGTGATTGAAATGAAGATGAAACTCTAATGAGTTTTAGTTTTGGAAGCAAATCTGAAGATTTGAGCGCCAGAGCCTACTCAACGTGGGAGCGGTAAGGAGGGAACCTGCTTCTTCCAGTGGAAAGGAAGATCTGGCGTCATGGAGCAGTGCCGAGGGGTTATACCACCTGGGTGGGAGGATCCAGCTTGAAGACTTTCTGGCAAGATTTAAAAGGGGAAAGGACATTGCCAGACAGTGTGGATAGAACAACATATCCATGTCCCTAGAATGTAAGTCTTTCAGGGGAATAAACAATGTAAACAGTGAGGATCTAGTTGTAAGGAACAGAGATACAGTCAAAAGGGGGCATCACTGGATGTTAGTGAGGTGGCAAGTTTAAGAGAAATGTGAGGAATTTTTACTTCACTGAGAGGATGATGGAACTGTGGAACAGATTGCTGGTAGACATGGTGGGAGCAGCTACCCATAACAGGTCTAAACAAGGTTGAGACAGGGTATGGGGAATCAAAGTCCCCAACTGTTGCAACACCAGTTTGAGGAGTGGGGAAATGGGGGAGAAGGGTAACATTCCACCAGTACAGTAGATCAATGCGGGTGAGGTAATATAGTAAAGGCACACTTGATGGATCTTCGGTCTTCTGCCATCAAATTCTATGTTTGTCTCTTAACAGTACTGTAAATGATGTATAGAATTTTTCACCAAAAACATCAATTTTTATTGAATCATTATTAGGTGGTGCTAGTGGTGTTTTTCTTTCATGCAGCAGCTTGAATAACACCTTCCAGATTTGGAAAGACATGCAGGTGGTACTCCAATCCTCGGCCTGTCACCACATATTTTTCATCTTTTTATCGGCTGCTGAAGCTATTAATGGTAATATTTTCTTTGACAGTCTTTCAGAAGTGTTGTGTATCAGTATGCACAGTCTTAGTGTGAGACAGTACAGTTACATTAAGAACTTACCGTAACTGTAGATCTTCAACAGAGAGTAGTAGGCATTTACCATTAGGACTGCGCCCCCTGGCATCAGGACCACACAGAAAACTTTAGCTAGCAGTGTCTGGTGGGGACCGCCCACCGACATCAGGTGATTGATGTCAGCAAGACCCTGTGTAGTGGGTGGTCCCAGGCCCGCCCTCCAGTTCTCCCACCGGAGACTTCAGAACAAAGCGACAGGAGAAAGGAGTGGGCTCCTAAAGCCTAGGTAAGGCAAATAGGAGAAGCAGAAGCTGGGGGAAGGAGGGTGGTGAAGATACCTACTGCAAGAACCTCTCTCGAAGATCTACTGTTACGGTAAGTTCTTACATAACTGTACTATCTTACTTCGAGAGGACTCTTGCAGTAGGTATTTACCATTAGGACTGAGTCCCAAGTAATGTAAATAAGACAAGTCTGAAGCATGGTAGGCAGGAAAGATCTGCAGAGACACAGGGAACTAGGAAAGGAAGCCCTGAAGGATAGCTAGTCCAAAGCCAGCCCTGCACCTAGAGGCAATGTCCAGACTGTAGTGTTTCGTGAAAGTGTGGATGGAGCGCCAAGTGACTGCTGCACAAATGTCAGCAGCAGAAGCAGCCATGCCTCTGGTAGAATGCCCTTTGACTTCCCCCGGCAAAGGTTTGTTGTACCTCTGGTAGCAGAAAATAAAGCAGTTTGCCAACCATTTGGGCAAACACTACTTAGAAACAATGGCGCCCTCTCTTTTTGGCACAAAGGAAACGAAAAGCTGATCCATTTTACGGACTGACTTCATCCAATTCGTAGGGCACCGCAAAATTCTGTGAACATCTAAGGTGTGTAGAATTGCCTCCCCCCAATTACAGTACTCAGGGTAATACACTGGTAGTTGAATGGTCAGAAACTCGGAAACCACTTTAGGTAAAAACTTAGGATTATTACGTAGAGCCACCCAGTCTCTGGGAAAATCCAATAAGGCTCCTTACACATCAGGGCATGAAGCACAGAAATCCTTAGAGCAGAAGTAACAACAACTAAAAAGAATGCTTTCCATGACAGGTAGTGCATGTTACAACTTGCAGCTGGTTAAAAAAGAGGCACGGTGAGTTTCTCTAAAATAAAATTAAAGTCCCACAGTGCAGGAGGATTATGCACCAGGGGTTTCAGGTGGAGAATTTCCTTCAGAAATGTTTTGGAAACCTCCAGCTGAGCAACAATTTTGCTTTCCACCAGAACGTGGTAGGTAGGTGGAAATGGCTGAAAGGTGTACCTTCAAAGAAGAGTAACTCAGGCCTAGGTCAGAGAGATGCAGGTGGTACTCCATGACCTGATGGATGGGGTATGAAAAAGGGTCCCAACCTTTTGAGGTGGCCCAGTTGGAAAATCTCCTCCATTTCATAGCATAAGTGATTCTCATGGAAGGCTTCCTGGCCTCCACGAAGATCTGGGCTACCCTAGGGGAAACACCAAAGCATGAAACAGCTATGTCAGAAGGTGCCATGCATGGAGATGAAGGGACTTCAGCCCTGGATGGACCAATGTGTCCTCCTCCTGGGTCAAGAGGTCATGACTGAGAGGCAGAGGAACCGGGGGTTCCACAGCTAGTTACTGAAGGAGTGGAAACCATATTTGGCGGGACCGATGAGGGGCAATCAAAATCACGTGATCCTCTTTCGCTTGCAGCTTGAGCAGTACCTTCTGCAGAATCAAAAAGGGAGGGAAGGTGTACAAGAACCTCCCTATCCAACAAAGCGATAGTGCGTCTCACCAAATAAACACCAGGCCTTGGATCGAGCGAGCAAAACATGGGTAGTTGGATACTACAGCTATGTAAGAACTTACCATAACAGTAGATCTTCGAGAGAGGTTCTTGCAGTAGGTATCTTCACCTTAATGCTTAATTTAGTTCCCACTCATAAGCCTTGGCCCAGGTGTGGCTGAGACTGTCCACTAGGATGCTCTGGACACCTGGAATATGCACTGCCATGAAGGAGATCCGATGTTGAATTGCCCAATACCAAACTTGCATCACCTTCCTGCAAAGGGGTACGACTAGTGCCCTTAGCATTCAAAATACCATACTATGCACATACAGTCTGTTTGGACCAGCAGAGGACCTGGACTGAGGAGATGCTGAAAAGCCTAAAGGGCGTACAGCATCACCCACACCTCCAGCATATTTATGTGCAGGGAGAACTGACTGAGACCACAGGCCCTGTGTCCTGTGGCTCTCTAGATGTACCCCCCAACCCAGCCCTGAAGCATCTGTGGTCTGAGTCTGGATGGGGGAAGGAGGCTGAAATTCGACCCCTTTGCAGAGATTATTGATATCCTGCCACCAAAGGAGGTCATAAAAACATAGAATTAGATGGCAGATGAGGACCGCTTGGCCCACCTAGTCTGCCCATTTCCCTACCTAACGGAGAAGCTGCAGATCCTAGTTAAACAACAGCCTACTTCCTCCTACCCCCCACTAGAATTGCCTTATGTCTGTCCCATGCATTCTTGAATTCCCCAACTGTTTCTGACTCTTCGACCTCCTCAGGAAGGCTGTTCCATGCATCTACAACCCTCTCCGTGAATAAATACTTCCTCACATTACCTCTGAGCTGTCCCCCCCCCCATCTTCAAATTGTGCCCCTTGTTCTTGCACATCTCTTTTTCGGAAAGATGCTACCAGCATATCGATCCAGAGACCATGATCTTGTGATCGAGGTCATCTGATCTCTGGTTCCACTGAACCCTGAGCATCCACTACGATATCCACATGTGGAGCCAAGCCACAGGAACCATAGTGATGACCGCTGCCATAAGGCCAAGGAGGCACAGCACTGATCTGGCGGAAACCGAATGACTGGAAGCCACAAACTGTGCCTGGCATTGCAAGGTTTCCGCCCTGTCCAGTGGGAGGAAAGCATGACCCTGGGCCATATCCAGCACCGCCCCAATCAACTGCAGATGCCAGGAGGGGGTAAGGTGAGGCTTGGGATAGTTCACCGTAACCCCCACTTGGGCAAATAGGTCCAGGGTAGCTGAAAGAGTGTTCCAGCTGTTCCCTCTACAGGGCTGAGATCAGCCAATCATTGAGGTACGGGAAGATATAGTGGCCCTGATACTGCAGGGCTGGTGCCACTACTGCTAGACACTTGGTGAAAACCCTGAGTGCCAAAGAAAGGCCAAAAGGACCTTGAACTGGTAGTGTTCCCCCTGAAAGGAGAACCTGAGGTAGTGGTGGTGGGCCTGAAAGATGAGTATGTGCAGGTAAGCATCCTACATGTCCAAGGTGCAAAGCCACTGTACCTTGTGTATCAGGGGCAGCAAGCCTGGAAGAGTCAGCATCTGGAATTGTTTGTACTCTACATACAGATTCAACGTGCTGTGGTCTAGTATGGGGCATAAATCCCCCATCTTTTTGGGGACCAGTAAGAAGTGAGAATAGTATCCCCTTCCCACCTGGTTTGGAGGCACGGGCTCTATGGCTGCTTTTTGCAGAAGAGCCTCTATCTCCTGTCTGATCAAGGAAATGTGTGCCTTTGGATAATGTGAGGGACCCAGAGGATTGTCTTGGGGTCTCTCCAGAAACTCTCATATGTGGCCTTGAGATACCAGTTGCAGGAACCACAAATCCGTGGTGATCACCTCCCATCCTGTCAGATGATAGGCGTGCCTTCTGCCCACTGGTTTCTCCCACCACAACAGAGGAGGAGGAGGAGGGGAGGCAGACTGTGAGTCAAAAGGTGGGGGAAGGCTGCCCCTGAAGCTCTCTGGCTCTTGGCTGGAGGGATAGCCATGGCTGAGGAGGCCCAACGTTTGGTCTGACGTCTGGTCTGCTGGTGCTGTTTCGTATGCCGTCTCTGTTGGCTATGAAAAGGCTGTTTGAGCTTGTAGCCAGTGCGATACGTAGTCTGCACTGAATGTAAAGCCTTCCCCATCCTGAAGGTTTGTAATGATGTCTTGGGCATCTCCTCCAGAGGACAGAACCCGGAAGGGGGCATCCTGGATGGCAGCCTGGACATCAGGTACCAGCCTAGAAACTCTCAGCCAGGAATACCGAATACCTCCTCTGGCTGACAGCCGTGGCCGTACCCCTAGCCGAGGAGTCAACTGTGTTGTAGGTAACCCTCAGAGAGTGGTGACAAGTAACCTTATGTAGTGCCCCAGAGTTGGGGGCACCACAGAAAAATAAAGAATAAAAAAGTGCTCAGCTATAGGTGCCTTAGTGCAGTAATAAGGTGCCCAAAAATGCCCAGGTGTCCAGTTTAAAATGCCAACATCTAACCCTGTTACAAAGTCTGCCAAAAGAGTGTAAATAGCTTAGAAATAATGCATAAATTCAGCCTTTATGCCATGCTGCAGCTGATGGAATGTCAGACGGAGCTGATGGAATGCTCACTGTGTGGCACCTGCCATGCCTTCTAGAACCAGAATACAGAGTGCTGCAGTTTGAAATATAATTTGCTGTTAGGGAGAATTGTGGTGATATGGAGGAGTGAGGAGACAGAAAGCGACGAGAAGGGCTTGCCAGGAGGGCTGAAGCTGTTCCTGAGGGCTTTGTTGTGTACCTCCCTGCCTCCAGTCACTGAAAAAATGTACCTGTACAGCTGTCTGGTCTGCAGTGCCGTCCTGAGTTGCCAGTAAAGTGGAAGAATGTCCCGTTGTGTCCCCGGGAGGGCTTGGTGCCCTGTTTTGTTGTTTTCAATTTTAAAAAGTCAGTTTCGGTCCCGCAGAGGTGGCGATCGCACAGCTGCATCATTTATGCTGCCCCAGGACCTTCTGTGAGGTCCCCAGTCGTCCTGCAACTGCCTGAAGCTCCTTTCCCCTCGAGCAGTACCTCCCATCTCCCTCCTGCATCCTGTCATCCCTGCTGATGGTGTGGTGAGTTAGCGACAGCACACTGCTATGTGCTGTTTGCCCTGGAACTGTGTACACAGTGTATTTAATTATTTAAAACAGTTTGCACTAGGTGCAAAGGAAAATCGGCTGAGCGCCGTGAGGCGAGCCAGAGGCTCCTGATTTAAATAATTACAGCCTTCGTGGCGTGGCGATGCCCACAAGGAGGGGTCAGCCAAGAGAAGGCCTCAGAAAAGCATTACTATTCATGAGAGAAGCGTGGCTGGGCAAGAGAGTGTCAGTATAGCCCAAGCCAGCCCAGAATTTAAAAGGGCCCAGAGTGTGTATAAGGGCCAGGGCTACAGGGAAGCCCAGCGATTTAAAGGGGGCTTATTCAAGAGAGGCCTCAGCTCTTCAGAAGAACCAGCCAAAAGAAAACCCCAATATTTAAAGGGGCTTAGTTCAGAAAAGCCCAGAGTGTTTGCACGGGCAGAGCCAAAGGGTGGCCCAGTACTTAAAGGGGCCCTGTTCAGGAAGGGGCTTATTCAAGAGAGGCCCAGTATTTAAAGGGGCCGGGGTTACAAACAGTCCCAGCGATCTTTAAGGAGACAGGTTACAGGGTGGCCCAGCGATCTTAAAGGGGGCACAGCATCTAATTACTTAAGAGAGGCCCAGTATATTTAAAGGGGCTGATTCCAGAGAGGCCCAGGTATTTAAAAGGGGCACAGTTTCATAAAGGCCCAGTATTTAGAGGGGAAGAACCAAGCTAGGCTCTGTTCCTAAAAGGGCAATACAGGTCCTAATGTTTATTTAAAAGGGTAAGGGAAGCCCAGGACCCAAGGGGCAAGTTAGGCCCACTGCTATATTAAAGGAGCAAGTTAGGCCCACCAGTTCTTAAAGGGGCAAGTCGGGCCGGCCCGGTGGTGCTGAGGGTTGAGGCACGACACCACACTGGTGGCCACGCCGGCGACTCCGGGTTCAGGAACGACCTCGGCCACCGGGGCTGGCAGGGGAGGAAGGATTGAGTGTCCTGCGACAGCTCTCCTTCCTTCGGGTGGGTGAGGGATGCATGTGGCGCTGCAATGACACCCAGCAGAGGCTGGGTGTATAACAGCATACGCATCGGACGGGGAGAAGCAGCGGACGTCCGCGCAGTGAGTACGCTGACGCTACCTGCACGCCCGGCTCTCCAGGGGTACACACACACAAAAATAGACCTCCGCCTATGAAGCCCTCCCGGGTTCCTTCATGTCGCCGATCCCCCAACCAGTTACCAGGACCGCAGGCTGGAATGTGGGAAGCCAGTTTCGCGGCCCCATCCTCTGGGGGGCAAGCCAGGGGTGACCGGGGGATTCAATGGGCGAGAGGAACCTTAGGGACTGTGACCAGGGTGGATACTTGGCGGAGTACCCCCCCCCCAAAAAAAAGGGGGGCAAGTCAGGCCCACTGCCATTTAAAGGGTCAAGTTAGGCCAACTGCTAGCCATTTAGATTCCCCAGGTGTTATAGGGGCCCAGCAGCATTAGTGACCCCAGATGGTTAGGGAGTCTAGCTAGCCATACAGAACCACAATAATAGGAAGAACCCGATTTAGTCAGAGGAGCCCGTTAGATAGGTCCACCAGTGCTAGGGTTCAACCAGAAAAGTTTATTGCCTGTATATTTACTGTGGTCTGGACACTGAGACTGCATATTTGACCACTGCAACAATAACTGAGACTTTATTTGCATTGCTATTATTGCTACAAACAGTGAATGTGCCAGAAAGTATTGTTTTGTTGCCAGCCTTTCAAGTTACAAGGTGTTCGAATCAGTCCTCAGAAGTTTTCCAGAATCTTTTCACCATTGGTATCCAGATCAATCTTCTACAAGGTACTTCAGAAGTTGTCTTCTGTGCATCTTTGAAGCAGCCAGCAGCAGATCTTCAAGGAACTGTGTAGCAATTGTTTGCAACACCTGTTAATTGTTTTCCGCTCTTCAAGTTTCCCCAAAGTATGGCCTATCCTGGTACAAAGGTACCATCCGTTTTCTTGTTTTATCGTTTGTATCAAAGTGTTATCCAGATCCTCTGCCGTAGTATCTTGCATCATCATCCTGTTTCTTATTTTACGTAGTCCTTGGCTCATCTGGCCTTGGTGCCCAGAATCCTGCTGTTGCTCACGTTTCACAGACTTCATTTCTTCAGAATCTTCTTCATGTCCCGGCAGACCAGAAGAGGGCTGCAGCTAAGTATTGTATCTTCTTCATGTCCCTGCAGTCCAGAAGAGGACTTTGGGCCAGTTGGTCAGCATCATCTTCTTCGTGTCCCAACAGTCCAGAAGAGGACTTTGGGCTGGTTGTTCAGCAACTCCTTCTTCTTCATATCCCGGCAGTCCAGAAGAGGACTGTGGCTGAGTTTGTTGTGCTTCAAATCCAGTGGTCCTTAGTGGGTTCTGAGCCGAGGAAATTCTTTGCTTGGTTTCTAAAAATCCGGCAACCCTAGAGAGGTGGGATGTGGCTGAGAGACTCATGGCCTGTACAAAATCCTCTCTGCAGTCCCTTAGTTGTTAGCCCAGTCAGCCAGGTGTTCCCTTGTGTTTTATTCTGCAACCCAGTTTCTTCTCGACGACAGAGAAAGTTCATCCATGCATGAACTGCCTTTTATGACTAATGTAGAGTGTTACAGTACTATGTTTTAGAGTTCTTTAGAGTGGAGTACTCCAGGTAATAGGTCCTAGGTAGAGGTGCACCTCAGGGTAGTACTGGAAAGATTGTATAGTGATTTGCTGATTATAGAGTATAGACCACTCGTAAAGTGGAGCTGTTACAGTCATTGCATTTAGAGTTCTCCTTGTATAGGAGAGTAGGGATAATAAGTGTTCCCCTGTGACCGTGTTTCTCCTCCCTGGTTTGGTACAAATAAAAATCCTGAGAAGTATTTGGAACCTATTTCTGACTCTCACCTCTCTTTGTCTGGTGCCACCATCCACCCATTTTGGAACCTGTGTTAGTAATTTGTGTGCACGTTACTGGTGTCATCGACACAGTTGCTTTATTTACTCCTCTTATATTGATGTGGAAACCCAGCACATGTTAACATCCGTCTTACCACCTTCCGGGCACCACACCTTAGCTGACCTAACTGTATCAGAGCCTGGCATGACCTCAGTGATTGGCTCCAATTTATAAAAAAGGGAAATCTTCCTGGATATAAGTCTCCACCACTCATTCACACTAGTGGGATCTGCGCCGGAGGCACTAGGACCCATCGGGAGCAAACTTTTTGCTGGAGGGTCAGCGCGAGAGATGGCGCCTCGCGCGGTAATGACTATCTCAGCGACGACCCTCCAACCGCCTCAGTTCCTTTTTCCCCGCCGTCGAGTGCGCTTCAGTGACAACGTCGCTCGCCTGTCGGGAGTCAAACTTCAAACTAGCGCATAGTTTTCAGTTTATTTTTTTGTAATATTATCTCGATAGTAGTATCGCTTAATTTTATTCTATTTCGTTAAATTTCTGTAATATTTTAAATTTAACTTACATTAAAGAAGTCTTGGCCTACTTGACGGAGTCGACCATGAGCAGATAAGTCAGGTGCGGTAGGGAGACTTCGTTTGAAAGCTGTTCAGTCAGTCGGGCTGGGTCCGGTCAGCCCCCTTCTCCTCAGTGGGGTTCCGACAACGGTCAGTCCGATGCCCGGGGGGATGGGCTGTCCCCCCACTGGCATAAAAATAAACGGTCGCATTCTCGGCACCGTTCGGCCTCGAGCTCTTCTTGGCCCACAGGTCAAAAGAGAAGGCATCACTTGAAAGTCGCCTCTGATGCGTCTTCTGCGCGTCGACGGTCGTGGGTTATCGTAGTTAGTTGCCGTCTCCTCCTTCGAGTCGCCAACTCCGCTCGCCGTCTTCGACATCGGAGCCCCACCCCGCCTATAGGTAGGGCTCCAGATGAGCAGTTTCATCAGTGGGCGCTCTTATGGAGGCGATGGGCTCGGAGTTGGTTCTTCTGCCTGGCTCGGTTGCCCCGGAGCCTTCGGGCTCGTCGGGCGATCAGGTAGGGCGGTTGGACCTTCCTAGTCGCGTGGCGCCCCTCGGTGCCAGCAACTCAGCGCTTAGGTGTTTCCCCCCCCTCACATGGCTGCGGTGCAGGGGGCCACACCGATGCCCTTATCTCCTGTGTTTTCCCTTCTCTTGCTTTCCAGGTTCCAGGGGTGTCCTCGGCACCTTCCGCAGGAGTCTCTGTGCTTATCGGCACCGTTTTAGGTGCCACAGGCATATGCGGCACCATCTGCGGCACCGCTGGTCTTGCAGGCGCCGTCCAGCGGCGCCCGCCTTGAGTCTTGCAGCGCCCGTCAGGCGCCCGGCAGGTCTGCGGTGCCATGTGTCTTCCCCAGCACCGCCGGGGGGCACTGCGGTGCGGCTTGCGGTGCAGCGTGCTTCTTCAGCGCCGTGCGCCTCACAGCGCGCCGTTTTAAACTCCTTCGCCTCTCGGCGCCGAGAGAGCCCTCGAGGACTCTCCCTTTCTATCTGTTCTTTCCTCCTCTCCTATTTTCACTCCTTTCCTGTCCAAACAGTCCTTCCTGGACTATCAGGAGATGATGTTGAGCCTGACCCAGACCTGGTTGGGTGATGAAGTGGAGAAACAGGATCTTTCACTGCTACAGAGCCTGTGGTCGAGGACCTGTCCTTTAAGTCTCTGTTGAAGAACCTGAGATCCTCTTTCTCTCAGACTACAGACATCGATCCTGGGAAAATATTAAGACTCCAGTATCTTCATGCTTGGAGATCCCTCACGGTTTGACTCCTCCGATTCAACCTTCCTTGAGGCGCTGTCTCAAATGGTATGGAATAATCCTGCTCTTATTCCCTCAGTGGCTAAATCCATTGATAAAAAATATTCAGCTCCCAAGGATGAGTCCCATTTTGGCATCCCAAGCCTTTCAGGATCCTATTGTAGTCCTGGCAGAGAATGACAAAGGTCGTTCTTCCCCAAACTACTACAGCTCAACCTATTAACAAAAGGTCTCATAAAATTGATACATTAGGTAAGAGTCTTTGCTGCCTCCCTTTAAGTATCGTATTACCAGCTATCAAGGCTATTTTTCTCAGTATGAGTATATCCTGTGGCACTCTGTGAAAACGAATGGTTGAAGCTCTTCCAGATTCCGACCCCAAGTCAGAGCTTCTTCGCACGTTACCAGAATGATGAGTCAATAACCAACAGGTCAAAGCCGCCATGGAGCGCTTTTGACACTGCTACTAGTTCAGCATGCCATGGTATTTGTACTCGGCGCCATTCCTGGCTCGCGTACTTCCGGCTTTACGAATGATGCTCAGCAGCAGGTAATGGCGTTGCCCTTTGATGGCTTCGTATCTTTCGGTCCTCAGGTGAAAGCAAGCCCTAGAGGCCACTCAGAAGACTAGGTACGAGCCATTAAGTTGGCTGGACCTCTGCCTGCCCTCTCGGGGGCATGTAAATAAATATTGGTTTCATAAGTCGTCAGTCCTTTCGGGGAACGAGGAAGCTTCCATAAGCCAACCTGCCCAACCTCAAAGAAGACGCAGCAGAAAGCGCGGGGGCCTAAAACCCCTGGCGCTACCTTATAATTGCCAGCCCAAGTTCCATCCACACTGCGGGTGGAACTTTCTCCTCAGTGGGAGAGTCGTCTGATGTACTTCTACAACCAGTGGAAGTCCATAACCTCGAGACAAATCGGTCCTTCGGATAATTTTGAGAGGTTATTCTCTCAATTTTTGGAAACCCCGAATTGTCCTCCCAAATGACAGCCCAGGTTGTCGACCTCTCTCAGTCAGACCTCCCTCACCCGAGATCCAGGGCCTTCTAAACAACAGGGCAGTGGAACTGGTGCCCCGCATCAGCGAAACACAGGGTTCTACTCCCATTACTTTCTGTTCCAAAGAAATCTGAGGATGCTTCCATTCTAGACCTCAGAAAGTTAAACAAATTCCTCCCAAGGGAGAATTCAAAATGATTTCCCTAGGTATCCTGTTACCTTTGCTACATCACACGACTGGCTGGCCTCCTGGACATGCAGGCAGCTACCAGCATATCCCCATCCACCGAACCCATCGCAAATTCCTGAGGTTTGTGGCTCTGGGTCAGCATTATCAGTTCAGAGTCCTGCCTTTTGGGCTATCCGCGCCCGCAGTTTTTACAAAGTGTTGGCAGTTCTCACAGTGCATCTCAGGAGCTCGGACTCTAGTGTTTCCCTACCTGGACAGTGGCTCCTAGCAAGCCCTTCCAGCCAAGGGACTCTGGAAGCCGTTCAAATGGCCTCTCACCTTCCTACGTCCATGGGAGTTCTGCTGAATCTGAAGAAGTCAACTGCAGCCCTCCCAGAGGCTCCTTTTCATAGGGACTCTTGGGACACCTCTTCCATGAAGGCCTTCCTTCCAGAGACAGAGACTACGACATCCTTCAGATGGCCCGTTACATCGAGGAGAACCGATCGGTCACAGCTCTCTGATGCAATGTATGTTGGGTCTCATAGTACTCAGTGTTCACTGTACTATTTCGATTACACATGAGGATAACCCAATGGATGCTCTCCGTTCAGTGGTCACCGACCTCTCACCACTGATCTTATCCCATCAAGGTAATGGAGCCCCTACGAAGGTCTCTCCTGGTGGTCTCCAGAGAGCAATCTCTCCTGGAAGGATTCCCCTTTGCTCCTCTGGATCATCAGATCTCCATCACCACAGATGCATCAGCTAATGGGGATGGGAGCTCACTGTCACTCTCACACTCCAAGGTGTATGGACTCAGCTCAGAAGCTCAGCTCCACATAAATGTCCTGGAGATGAGAGCAGTCCTCTATGCGATCCGGCGTTGAAGGATATTCTTTGTCACAAGAACATTCTCCTTCAAGCGGACAACAAAGCTGTGATGTATTACATCAACAAGCGAAGCATTGCTCATTCTTATCCCCTTTGCAGGGAAGCAATGAGAGTGTGGGAGTGGTGCTTGGAGCACAAGTCTCTAATTCAAGCGGTATATCTGCCAGGTGTACAAAAGCGACTTAGAATCACCTCAGCAAACGGAGGCAGACCCTCACAGTGGTCTCTCGATCCAACCGTAGCTTCCGGTCACTGTTCGAGGTGAGGACTCCAGACCTGGACCTTTTGCATTCCACTCAGCAAAAACTGCCTCTCTGCTCCAGAAATCCAGGGCCTGGCATTTTCTGTCAGGATGCGTTCAGGCTGTGGTGGACAAGAAGCGCTTTCTTCACGCCTTTCCCACGCTTCCTCTAATTCAGAGAGTACTCCTCAAATTTGAGTCTCAGGGGACCAAGATGATTCTCATTGCTTCCTCCCTGGCCTCACAGCAACTATGGTTTCCTCTACTCAACAGTATGTCGCAGCCTCTCAGGACCACTTCCCTTGCAAATCAATCTTTTGACTCAGGGTTCGTTGGTCCATCCCAACCTGAGGTCACTTCACCTTCATGCTTGGCTCTGAAGAAGTGTAAGTGAACGGTTCAAGCGTCTCTCCGTGAGTCTCAGACATCCTTCTGGCTGCTCGGGAAGCCAGCTACCCGAAAAACTGCGGCTTCTAAGTGAAACGTTTTCTCTCTGGTGTCTAAAGTCCTCTTGGAATCCTTTCCTGTCCTCCAGACAAGGTTCTGGAGTACCTTTGGACCTATCAAACGCAGGTCTCCAGTACTCCACAGTTAAAGTTCACCTTGAGTGCCATTTCAGTGTACCATGAGGCCGGTTTCTTCCTTGTCTCTGACTCCAGTTACCTATGGTGAAGAGATTTCTTAAGGAATTCTGCATACCAGACCCTGATTGAGCGTCCGGTCGCAGCCTGGGATATTAACCTTGTACTAGACATGTACTCACTCTCGGAAGCCTTCCGAGACCCCTAGCTACCTGTGAGCTGAAATTTCTTTACCTGGAAGACAGCCTTCCCTGAGTGGCCATTACCTCAGCCGCGAGGGTCTCAGAGATACATGCCCTGTTACGGGATCCTCCGTATACTGTGTTCCATAAGGACAAAGTAGTTCTTAAGTACTCATCCTAAATTTCTTCCCAAAGGTTGTGTCAGAATTCCATCTAACCAACCTCTAGTGCTTCCGTCTTACATGAACTTCCAAAATGAAGGAGAACTGTCTCTTCATTCCTTGGATGTTAAGAGACCTTATGCAGTTCTACTTAGATAGAACCAAAATTTTCATAAGACTCAGCAATTGTTTGTTTCCTTCATGAGACGGCAGCTGGGTCAGCCTGTAAGCTATCAGATGCATCTCATCATGGTTAGTAGCATGTCTTGACATTGCTATTCCATGGCACAAGTTAAATTAGAAGGTAGAGTTTCACGCACTCTACTAGGGCGATTGCGGCATCCCACTGAATTAGCAATGTTCCAATTGCAGATATCTGCAATGCCTCCACCTGGAGCTCAGTGCATACCCATTAAGCATTATGCACTGGATGTTCATCGCCAGGCGTCATTCGCCTTCAGCAGAACTATCATAATGGACTTCTGTCCCTAGGCGTGTGAGCTCTGAACCCCAACGCCCCCTTTGGGGATTATCAGCTTGGTACTCTCCCACTAGTGTGAATGAATGATGGAGACTTATGTCCAGGAAGATATGTGCAAGTACCTACTGTAATTCTTAGATCTTCTTGGGCGAGTCTCCACCACTCATTCACATGCCCTCCCTCCATCCCCGAGCTCACGCTGTGTTGGTCTTCACTCCCTCAAATCTTTAGGCCGTGAACTTCTTTGCTGACCCTTCTTACAGGGTCGTCCGGACTATCTTATGTCCGTTTTTAAGATTGAGTTTACTCTTACGTTTCTTAGCTGCACCTCCTTGGTAAAAAGGTACTGAGGCGGTTGGAGGTCGTCGCCAAGACAGTCATTACCGCGTGAGCCACCGCTCGCGGCGCCATCTCACGCGCCGACCCTCCAGCAAAAAGTTTGCTCCCGATGGGTCCTAGTGCCTCCGGCACAGATCCCACTAGTGTGAATGAGTGGTGGAGACTCGTCCAAGAAGATCAAGAATTACGGTAGGTACGTAATTTTCATTTTTGGAACACCAACATGTGGGCCACTTAGTTTAGAGTGCGAACAGCCAAGGTGGAAGAGGAAATACAGGTTACTCACCTGTAACCGGAGTTCTAGGAATGGTATATGTTGTTCATCCACACTGTCTGGCAGGTTCCTTGCCGCTTTAAATCTTGCCGGAAAGTCTTCAAGCTGGCTCCTCCCACCCACCCGGGTGGTAAAACTCTCGGCTCCACCCCATGATGCCAGATCTAGCCTGCTGGAAGCCAGGTTGTGCGTCGAAGCCGAGGAGGGAGTGGGTGGAGTGGGTGTGGATGAACAACATATACCATTCCCATAGAACTCCCGTTACAGAGTGGTAACCTCTATTCTAGGACATGTGAATATTTGTTCATCCACACTGTCTAGCAGACTCCAAGTAGTGTACTCCAGGAGGAGGGAGGCAAGGCGCACACCCACTACTTGGGAAATAAAGACTGCAGAACCGAGGCCCCAAAACCAGCATCCTGGCGTGACTCAAGGTCGATGTGGTAGTGGGTGATGAAGGCGTGTGCTGACTTCCAGGTAGCAGCCCTGCAGATTTCCTGGATAGTGACATCCCTGGAAGCAGCCACCGATGCAGCAGTATGGTGGGTAGAATGAGCTCTTATCCCTCTGGGAGGCTCAATGCCTGCCAACCTATAGCAGAGATCTATGCAGGAGGTGACCCACCTGCCTATCGTCCGCTTGGCTGCAGGTCTGCCAGATGCAGCTTCAGCGTAAGTGACAAACAGATGGCGAACCCCTCCCCGAACTTCAGCCGTCCGCTCCTTGTAGTAAGCGAGCGCTCTCATAGGGTCCAAAGTATGGAGCCTATATTTGGCCTCCAAGGTGTGATTGGGGTAGAACATCGGCAGAGTCAACACCTGGTTAAGGTGAAACTGTGACACCACCTTCAGAAGGAATTTCGGGTGGGGGCACAGGACAACCTTGTCCCTGTGGAAGACCAGATAAGGAGACTCGATGGAAAGCACCTGGAGCTCTCCCATCCTTCTGGCTGACATGATAGCCACCAAGAAGGTGGTCTGCCACGACAGGTGTGAGATGTCACACCTGTGCATCGGGTTGAATGGCTTGCCCATGGGCTTACCCAATACCAGCAGTAAGATCCCGCGGAGGTGGGGGGTTCTGCGCACCGGAGGAGGGATATGTGATCAAGGCCTTTGAAAAGTGCCCGACCACCTTCTTCTGCGTTACCGACTGCTTCCCAGCCCATGCCTGGTAAGCGAGATGGCTATACAGGTGCACCTAAGGGTGCTCGACTGAAGCCCTTGCTGAAAGGGACCACAGGTAGTCAGAATGCTTGCCAAGGAACAGGAGGAAGGGGTCCAGGCCTTGCTCTGACATGATGGAGAATCTCTTCCATTTGAAGGCACTTAGCATTCTACAGTCGACTCCTTACAGGATGCCTCAGCGATGTTGAGGACCTCTTGGAAAGACTCAAGGCCTGGAACTCTAGCCGCTCAGGAACCAGGCCATCAGGTGCAGGGATTGAAGGTCCGGATGGAATACCTTCCCCTGATTGACTGAGATCAGGTCCGGGAAGTCTAGAAGCTGCCTCGGGAGCCTGGAGCTGAGACTGAGGAGATCTGGATACCAGAACTGGCGAGACCAGTCTGGGGCTACCAGAATCACCTGCACCTTGTCCCTCCTCACCTTGAGAAGCACATTGTCAATCAAGGGAAATGGGGGAAAGGCGTAGAAGAGGCCCGGGGTCCACGGCCTCGAGAAGGCATCCCCCTGCAGCGAGCCCTGCTGAGGGGGGTGGGCATGAAACAGTCTCAGCTTCGCATTCTCCCTGGAGGCAAACAGGTCCACCTGACGTGTGCCCTAGTGGGAGAACAGATCTTGTACTACCTCCGGCAGGAGAGACCACTCGTGGGACGCAGCCCCTATCCGGCTTAGGGCATTGGCCAGAGTGTTGGAGGCACCTGCCACATGAATGGCGAGGAGATCCGCCTCCAAGCTGCGCCCGAGTGACCAAATGAGGAGAGCTTACCTACACAGAGGCATGGAGCATGTCCTGCCCTGGCAGTTTAGGTAGTACATGGTCGTGGTATTGTCTGATCTGGACCTGAACCACCTGACCCCGTAGAAACGGAGCGAAGGTGGTGAGGGCTAGACGAACCACTTGAAGCTCCAGCAGGTTGATGTGGCATTGGGACTCCCGAGGGGACCAGAGGCCATGCGCTTTGTGCTCCCCCAGATGGGCACCCCAACCCATCAGAGAGGCATCAGTCGATAGAGAGACCATCGGCTTGGAGTGGACAAATGGGATGCCCTCCTGCAGATGTGCTGGAACGGTCCACCACTGGAGAGTGTTCCACATCCCCTGGGTCACTGTCACTAGCTGATCCAGAGGATCGAAGTGCTGTGACCATTGGCTGGCCAGCCCCCATTGAAGGGGACACATGTACCAGTGGGCCCAACGGACCACGCTGGTGCAGGCCGCCATGAGGCCCAGGAAGTCCCGGGCAGGGCATGATTGCCCAACCAGAAATGATTGGGCAAAGGAGGAAAGAACCTCGGCCCTGTCCACCGGGAGCCGTGCTCTGGCTCGTAGAGAGTCGAGCTCTGCCCTGATGAATTGTATCACCTGCTTTGGCACAAGTTCCGACTTGGCTTCGTTGATGAGGAGGCCAACCTGAGAGCAAACCTGGAGGGGCCAGATCTCTGGACTGCTCCACCTCTGCTCTGGAGGGGGCTGCAATCAGCCAGTCATCCAGGTAGGGGTACATCCGGACCCTTTGGCGCTGCAGGAATGCTGTCACCACTGCCATGCATTTGGTGAAGACCCTGGGAGCTAGGGAAAGGCCGAAGAGCATGGCCTGGAATTCGTAGAGGGATCCCTCCGCCCTGAAGCGGAGGAATCTCTGGTGGGACGGACAGATTGGGACATGAAAGAACGTGTCCTGAAGGTCCAGAGAACAGAACCACATGCCCCGTTCCAAGGATGGGATAATCTGAGCCAGAGTGACCATCCTGAAGGTCCGAGACCTTAGGAACCTGTTCAGTTGTGCAGGTCGAGAATGGGGCACCAGCCCCCCGTCTGTTTTTGGGACCAGGAAGTACCTGGACACAAATACTGGGTCTGGAGGAGGATCCGCCACCTTCCTGATTACCTCTTTTTCGAGGAGCAGGGCAATATCGGCTCGGCGAGCTGACAAAGAGGCTGCAGACCCCGTAGCCCCCCGAGGGGCGACGGCTCAGAAGGGCGGGGCCTGCTCGAACTCCAGGGGCAGGCTCTTTCCTACCACCTCAACACCCAACGGTCCATGGTGATAATGGACCAAGCGGAAAGGAAGTGGTGGAGCTGTCCCCACGGGGAACCCAGGGGGGAGTGACTGGGGGTGACACCCCTCAACCCGTCACTGGGCAGGCTTAGAGGAGGGACCGGCCGAGGGACCACCTGGGCCTTTACCTCCCTGCTTCCTATTAGAGGAAGCCGCGGGCTTGGGTTTGGGATGCCAAGCACGAGCCTGCTGGCCCTGATGCTGGTGCTGTTGGGTTGGACGTGCCGCAGGTGCAGAAGGATGAAAGGACTTGTGCTGCTGCTGTTGGCAGCCTTTGTCCTTCTGGGCAGAGGTGACCGAGTCCAGAGTGGCATTGGACTTTTCAATCCGCTGGAGGTGACCTTCCACTCCAGGGCCGAAGAGGTTGGTCCCCAGAAAGGGGACATCCGCCAGTTTGTGCTGGGTATCCACCATGAAGGTGGATATCCTCAGCCATGCTCTCCGGCGCATGGCCACCGCGGCCGCCACTGATCTGGCACAGGAGTCTCCAATGTCCAGAGCCGTTTGGAGCTGCTGTTTAGCCACTGCCCTACCCTGGTCCCATACCTGCCGGACCGTGGTCTGCAGGTCGGCCGGGAGATGAGGGATCACCTCATCCAGGAGCCCATGGTGCATGGGAGAAGTATGCCATCAACACGGCCGAACTGGCCTGGCGGAGGCCAAGGGAGGGCCATGGCGTACACCTTCATGGCATAGTCCAGCTTTTTGGACTCCTTGTTGGGGGCTTGTCCATGTCCCTAGCATTCCTGGAATGCCAGGAAAATGCTGTCGGTGACCAACCCTCGTCGGAGGGGTGTTCCGAAAAACTGGGCAAAGGGCCGGTAGGGACCGCATATTTCCTGGCCATCCTGGCCGAAGGCGCAGGACAGGAAGCAGGCCACTGCCAGAGCTCCAAGGCTGGGCCAACAATGGCTTCAGCCACCGGAAAGGCCTCTGTGGGTGAATCCCCTCGGTCCAGTATCTCTGTCAGGGGATACTTGGCCCACTTGGATACTGACTCGAGCTGCATCCTGGTGGACTCCGAGATGAGCCAAAGCAAACGCATGAAGGACGATGGGCTTCATCCATCGACTGGCCCCAGAGGACTCAGGTCAATGGGCCTGGAGGAACAGGGAGGAGTCGGTCGTCCGGACTCTGAGGAGTCCGTGAGAAGAGCTACCTGGGGCCTGAGCCACCCTCCACCTGCCGAGGATGGTCGGGAGTGAGGGTGACCAACAACCCGTGGGGCAGGCCCTGACCCGACCAAGAATCCTTGGTCGGTGCCCCCAATTTCGGTTGTGGAGGCGGAGGTTCCACCACAATCGGTGGGGCAGCTGGTTTCGGCCGAACAACCGGCCCAGGCTTGGGCACCACGGCTACAGTGAGGGGTTGTTTTGGCCGCTCGGGTGACAGCCACTTGATGGCCGGGAAATGCGACGGCGTCGGCTTGTTCCCGGACAGAAGTAACTGCTGCCACATTAGGTCCTCGTAGCATCGATGCAACTTGCGCTGAAGCCTCTCCTCTTCTGAGGAGGAAGACGAGGACGAGCGGCGGCGCCGCTTACTTCGGTGCCGAGACCGAGACCGCCAATGTCAGCTGGATCGGCTGGACCGAGACGATGTCCGAGACTGAGACCGAGATCCTCGGTGTTTCCGAGGACGGGTCTGGGAAGGGGCGGGGGACACCCACTCTTCCCTCGGCTCAGAAGCCTTAACCGGGGACTGCGGCACCGGAGACGCAGGCAGGTCCTCGGTCTCCACGGAGGAACCGTGAAGAAGGGGTTGTCAGCTTCACCAGTCGACAGCCCATCTGACGGGTCTAGAAAAATCTCGACCGCGTCGACGGGTGTCTCGGCCAGCTGACCTGATGGGGACACTGTGAAGCCAGTGGCCTTAGCTGCAACCTCGACCGAAGCCAAGTGTCGCCTGTCTGGGGAAGGGGACCTCTCCCACTCCCACGAACGCCGACGATGGGACTTACCTTTTGAGTCCTTCTTTCTGGACCGAGAGGAATGTCCCAATGGCACCTCTCCCTTCATGGAAAGGGACTGGTAAAGCTCCTTGAAAGAAGCTGAATATGAGGTACCCAGAGAGAGCGGGATAAATGCCGTGACCGAGGAAGAGGATGATGCGGCCTGTCGCCCTCCTCTCGGGGCGATCATCTGCTCGAGAGTCATCAGCGGGCAGCCACATGATGACTGCCCATGAGGCCTCCTTTGACTTCACTGGCGGGTGGCGGGTTCTGGGGTGCCCAAGCTGTAACCAGGCAGCGCGGTCTTCCAGGACGTTGGCTGAAAACGAATGGTATAACTCGCAGGCCTGCGGGTCATGTTCTAGGCCGAGGCAGTACACGCACATGGAGTGCGGGTCCGTCCTGAACATTTTCTGCCCACAAGGGCACTGCCGAAATCCGGGAGTCGATTTGTCCATCGCAGCCACAAGGGAGAAACTTGACCAAAGTCTTGAAAATTTTAAAATAAGTTTCGGGTGAACCGAAGAATTAGGATCCAGTCTACACGCAGAGCATTAAGGAAAGAACCTGAGCTTCCAAGTGGTAAGGAAGGTCTGGCATCATGGGGTGGAGCCGAGAGTTTTACCACCCGGGTGGGTGGGAGGAGCCAGCTTGAAGACCTTCCGGCAAGATTTAAAGTGGCAAGGAACCTACCAGAAAGTATGGATGAACAACATATCCATGTCCCTAGAATAAAACTTCTGCCCAAATTAGTCGAGCTGCTTTGACTCCTTATCAGGTGGAGAAGTGCTCATGTGTTTAGGTTTAGTGGATCGGTCATGGGCCGCACTAATGACCACCGAGTCCACTTTAGGGTGGGCACTCAGGTGGTCCTTGCCCTCTGGCGTATGGTAGGTCCTGTCTGCCTTCTTGGCTACAGCAGGAATGGTTGAAGGCATCAGCCAAATGGTAAAGGCTAAGTCCTCACGAAGCTCCAACCAGGGAGGTGTGAGGATTGGAGACAACTCTGGGGGCCAGCAGGGAGTCTGCGTGGGGAAACAAAGGAAACAGGATGATGGGAAGAAAGAAGTGAGGAAGCATGGAGGTCAGGAGATGATACATGGTGGCACTGGACTAGATGAGCACATAAAGGAGTTGGAAGAGGCTACCTACTCTTTGAGGCTATCTAGTAAATCACTGGCACAGGCATATGGAAGAGCAAGGGATAGGAGTGCTAGGGGCAAGGGCGATAGAGGTAGTGGTAGAAGTCAACAGGAAGGGAGGAGATGCTACCAAGGTTGAGGGGTTAGGGATCTAGGCAGGATTTAGGGATGGGGAGCGAGGCAGGAAGGTAGAACAGACACGGCATCTCAGGGATGGAGAACAGTGACACAGGTGATCCAGAAGAAAAAAGGGCGCAAGGTGCTACTGATTGGCGATGCTATCACAAAGGGCATCAAGTGGGGGGGGGGGCAGAAATAATGCAGTTTGGGTGGCATGCATGCCGGGGATGACGGCGCTGGAGGTAATCCACCATATTCCCTCATGGGGTAAGGAACAGGATAGGGAATCACATCTGGTGTTCCACTTGGGGAACAAATGACCTGGAAGGTAACAGTCTCCTGAAGGTACATGTGAGATTTAAGGCCCTGGCTAGGTTTTGCGGTGGTCTATGCTTCAAATCTCTAGCCTTTTCAGAGGTTTTGCCAGTACCCAGAGTTAGTACAGAGAGAAAACAAAGGATAAAGGAGTTCAGTAGTTGGCTAGCGAGATGGTGTAAGCAGATGGGGTACGGGATGGTAGGGGACTGGGGGGCAACGTGGGATGATGAGAGCCTCTTTGCCCCTGACAGGCTCCACTTCAACAAAGAGGGTGCAGCCATACTGAAATGCAGGCTGGTGGAGTTCTTTGAAAGAGCCCAGGGGTCCATCCTGGGGCCCTTATTATTCTCTATTTTCATTAACGATATGCAGAATCACTGCAGACAGGCGAATATAACCCTGTATGCAGATAACTCAGTACTCTATGGACACTGACACCTTGAACAACTCATTAACAAAAGACCTGCAACTCCTAGAGGGTTGGGTGGTTAGCAACAAGCTTGTGTTGAATGGGACAAAAAACAAGGCAATACTATTCAGCCCCCCTAGCCTGGGGCCTGACAGAGCCTCAATCCTGACTCCCATCCTTTCAAATGGTGCAAAGGTTGACGTCATAGAAACAATAAAGTACTTAGGTATTACCCTAGATCAGAACTGCACTTTCAAAGCACATATGGAACACCTGACCAAGTTTGTAAATCAGAAACCTGGACTGTTATACTGACGTAGCCCCCTTCCATACACAGGGCTCCAGGCAAAGGATAGCAAATGGCACTCTACTACCCACTCTGCTGTATGGGTCTCCAGTGCTACTTATGATGAAAGGTGGGGAAATGCAAAAGATTAGAACCTTATATCACAGAGTAAGCCGGTTTCCTGCAGGGGCTGGCCACGGGAGCACCATTACCAGGTGCTCCAAGCCCTGTCTTGGCCACCTTTAGAAGGGGGACTTAAGTACCCATCATTATGCTTAGCTTTCAAGCTCAGGCTGGATGATGCGCCCCCCCCCCCCCCCAAGCCTGGCTGAAACACTATCTACTAAACAACATTGCAGGGCGCTCAGATCCTCAAGCTGACAGCTCTTTAATGTGCCCAAAGTCAGGACATCCCAAGTCCAGAGGTAGTTCTCTGCTAGTATCCTGCCCCTCTGGAATGCACTACCAGAAAATGTCCAGCTACGCAATTCCCTTGGGGGATTCAAAAAGGGACTTAAGACTCATCTGTTAGAATGTAACCAATGCGCTTTCTACCGTTGAACCATTGAAAATCCTCATTGCAAATTGTGTCTCCATTGCAATTTTCTGCAACCCTGGATGTCATATATGGTCTAATCATATATAGAGTGTAGATAATTTGTCGAATTGCAAACAGTTATTGTTATATGTGTGTTATGTAATATGCATGCTGTAATATCAGAAATGCACTGATCCTGCTCTCTGTAATTACTGTCTATTGCAAAGCGTACAATGTATGGAATGCTTTAATTGTAATTAATCCCGGTCACCCTGAAAAGGGACTGTCATGGTCTCAGTGGGTCTACCCAGTTACCAAAATTAAAATAAATAAATAAAATAATTTAATTTAAACTAAATGGGGGCTGGGAATAAAACCACACCGTACTACTGACTGAGATGGGGCCCTAGGTCCCCGAGAAGGGATGAAGAATTTGATTCTGGCAGGCCCTTAGGGAGAGCAGAGGAGGGGGAATGATGGTTGAGGGGTTTGGTGGCTAATGCTAGGAGTCTGGTAAATAAGATGGAGGAATTGATAGCCACCATTGTGCATGACAGATTGGACATAATTGTGATCACAGAAACTTGGTGAATGGAATATCATACGTGGGAGACAGCTATTCCTGGCTTCAGATTGTTCAGGAAGGACAGGAGAGACAAGGGCAGTGGCCTTATACATCAGGGAAGACATAAAGGTTATGGAGGGGCAGAAGGGGGATGGGGAAACTGAACTCCTTTGGGTGGCACTGGGCAGAAGGATAGCGGAATCCTTGAGACTAGGAGTTGTTTGCAGACCACCTACGCAATAGGAAGAACAGGACAGGATGATGTCACAGGCCACTGTGAGGATGACTCTCAAGGGGGAAACACTTCTGGTGGGGGACCTAAACCTCCCAAACGTAGAGCACCACCCCAGATGCAGCTTCAGCCAGAAGCAGGGGGATTCTGGAGGCACTGCAGGGGGTAGCTCCCCCCCCCCCAAAATAAGGGTAATTAGTAAGGTAAACACCAAATTAGAGCAGTCGATAGGGAGAAGAGCAGGGGTAAATGGAGAAAAAGACAAAGGCAGTAGGGACAGGGATGGCGCAAAAATAAATAAAGCCATAAAAAATGGAAGATAATAAGTACCAATGCCCATAGTCTAGGTAAAAAGCTCCCTGAAATGGTGGCTTTGATGGAAGAGGGATGCCTGGATATTGTGGCAGTCACAGAAACATGGTACAAAGAGAACCATGACTGGGATGTCAACATACCAGGGTACACAATCTACAGGAGGGACACAGAGGGAAGAAGAGGAGAAGGAGGAGTAGCTCTCTATGTAAGGGAAGGGATGAAACCAACACAGCTAAAGGGTAAACAGGGAGGAGGGGAGGCACTGTGGGTCACCCTGGAGACTGGAAATGGCTCCACAATCCGCACAGGGGTTGTATACAGACCCCCATCTCAGGGGGAGGAAATGGACAAGAAAATGACAGAAGGCATCCTTGGGATGGCAGAGAAAGGGGAGATATTGCTGATGGGGGACCTGAATATGCCAGATGTTGACTGGAGCACCTTTGCTGCAGCCACATCCAAGAGCAGGGCCATTCTTGATGCCGTTCAGACGGCATGCCTCAGACAGCTAGTTTTGGAACCCATTCAGGTGAGAGCAATCTTAGACCTGGTATTCTCAAATGGGGACAGAGAGAGGATCTCTGATCTTGAAGTGGGTAGCCATCTGGGAACAAGCGACCACCAAACAGTGTGGTTCATGATAAACTTAGCCGTAGAGTTAAGCCACACAAAAGTGAAGGTACTAGACTTCAGAAGGGCTGATTTTGTCAAAATGGGAGAGTGCCTCAGAAAAGCACTAGCAAACAGGCAAGAAGGTGGGGTGAAGCAACAATGGGGAAACATCAAAACTGCCATCACAGAGGCAATAAGCCTTTGTGTGAAGCAAATAAATCAAAATGAAAGAAAAAAACACTATGGTTCTCAAAAGAAGTGGCGGGGAAGGTTAGGGAGAAAAAGATAGCATTCAGGAAGTATAAGGAAACACAGAAGGAGCAGGACAGAGAACTGTACCAGTTAAAACAGAAGGAAGCGGGTAAGGCAGTCAGAATAGCAAAGCCCCAAACCGAGGAAAAGATAGCCAAACCTTACTTAAGAAAGTAAAGAAACTGTATATGCTACCAATCTCTCCCAAAACTGTTACTGTGACTAGTGAATAACTCTTTCTCTCTCTCTCCATGACTGCTGCACTTGCTCTTGCCTCTTCTCTTACCTGTTGCACCATATAGGGTGATTGTGCTGACTGCCTTACAGTAACAATTCATGAATAATGCGCTGACTGCTTTAGAGCAAGAATTATTGGTGATACTATAGTTGTCTAAGGTATTTCTCCCCATTTAATGTCTCACTCTGACAAAACTAAGTGCCCCAATACAGTGTTGCAACAGACTAAGGTTTTCTTTTCTCCACGTTTCATACAACAGCTACAGTATATTATATCTGAACAACTGCTTACCCGTAATCTTAAGTCAATGACTGCCTGCCTTTGAGTAAAAAATACATAGTCCTTCCACAAGGCGAGGTAGTAGCCTAAAGTCTTCCTACGCTATTAGCACACATTGAGGCAACACCTAAACAAGCTGCCAAACTTGATACCTCCACCTTGGACTGCTCAGCTTGCAGATTAACCCAAAGTCCCCAGCGTCTGCTGCCCTCCGACTGACCTAAGTCAGGTAACCTCAGAGCACCCAATCCAAACTGATACGGTGCAGATATCACCAAATTATGCCTGACAAAGTATATGTCACCTCCCTACTTACACATGCTCGCAATAGGTGTCCCTCCCTAACAGGGCATACTCCTAGCTATAGTCTACTCACTGACCCTACTCTGGGTGGACAGGTTCATTGACCCATGCCACCCAGACAATGAACAATCTGCACAAGGCCCCCTCCCGACTTCTATAGCAGCTACCCTATCTCAGGTATGACTACTCACTTAAAGGGGCATGAGATGGTAAAAAAGGGAGTTTGCTATGACCTGCTTTACTATGTGAGCAGGACGCGTCGAAGACACCACATCTCCAAAACCATCACTAGTCTGCTCAGGCTTCTAGCTGGGCTACTACTCCTGTCCAGAGATATCTAACCCAACCCTGGCCCGCATACCCCCAATACCTTAGTAGCATCCCCCCAGGACCCTCACTGGGCGGCTACCAAGGGCCTGAAGATTGCACACATGAACATACGCAGCCTCAGACCAAAAATACATGAAGTCCAAGCCTGGATGGACCTCTACAAACCAGATGTCCTAGCCATCTCAGAAACCTGGTTAAAAGCCCACATCCTGGATCACGAGATACAAGTTCCGGGCTACAATAGCTTCCGCATGGACCGAGTATCCAAAAAAGGGGGAGGGGTACTAATCTACACAAAGGTTGACCTCTCAGTGTCACCCCTAACCCTGCAGACAAATCTCACTGCAGAGGGAGAAAGTATATACAACCGCATAACCCTAGAACAAGCCAAACAACTTACAATCGGCTGCGTCTACCACCCACCAAAATTAGCCATCCAATCCCTGGAAGCCATCACTAACTTGCTGCTAGCAAGGCAGCTATGGAGCAGGTTAGCCCGGGTGACTTCAACATAAATTGGACTCAGGACCCTGGCCAGGCATGTGATGTCCTTGACTCAAGAAGTAGGTCTGACGCAGGTCATCTCTGAACCGACCAGACTGAATTACAAAACCGAGAACCACACCACCCTTGACTGGACTTTGGTGTCAAATCCCTCTAATATACAGTGTGCAGGCACAATTGCAGACTCCCTGAGTGACCATTCCCTGATCTTCTGTATATGGAAAAACAGACCACCTAAGGTCCAGCCAAGAATCCTCTCCGCCCGAGACTACTCCAAATTCTCAGAGCTGCAATTCAATAACTATCTAAGTAGCCGAGACTGGAACCCAATAAATGCTCTCCCAACTCTTTCCGAGGCCTTGTTATACTTCCAGGGCGAATTTAACACAGCTGCCAATCTCTTCGCTCCTATTAAGAAATTGAAGGCAAAAGGCAGCTGCTACAAGTGGATCTCTCCCTCCCTTAAAGCCCTCATGGCTACTCGGGATAAAGCCTGGAAAAAGTTTAGGCTCTGCTCCTCACCGGCAGATCTTGCGGATTACAAAGCCCTAAGAAACAAAGCCAAGAGAGCCATAAAACTTGCTAAGCGAGAGTACCTAACACACCTCCATAAATCCAGCCTAGGCAACCCTAAGCAATTCTGGAACCATGTTAATGATCTTATCAAGGGAAGTAAAAAGCCTGAATCCTGCCCCATAGAGCTCAACGGTCAGCTCTCAACTGACTCTTCTCAAATATCTGCTGCCCTAAACAGGCACTTCTCAGACCTAGAGGCCTATAAGACATGCCAGTCCCCCCCAACCTCCCCCCCAGGCTCAGCTGAAGCACCCCACATGGAGCGACCCGTCTTTCACCCGAGACTGGCCAAACGGACTGAAGTCCTTACCCTCCTAAGGAATTTGAAACCCAAAAGGTCAGGGGGACCCGACGGGATCAACCCCCGGCTTCTCAAGGCAGGTGCTACCTCTTTATCCTGGCTCATAACCATGCTCCTCAACAGATCATTAAGGGAAGGAGCAGTCCCTGACCAGTGGAAACACGCTAATGTTGTACCTATCCACAAAGGGGGACTCAGGGATAAACTAAATAACTATAGGCCTATCTCCCTCCTCTGCTCACTCGCCAAGGTGCAAGAAAGGATAATCTACAATCAACTCAGAGACCACCTGGAAGCACACCTGCTCCTTGCCCCCTCCCAACACGGATTCAGAACAAACCATGGAACTGATACTGCCCTCATCAACTTCTCAGACGAAGTGCTCAGGGCAGTTGACAAAGGGATACCCACTGGGGCAGTCTTTACTGACTTATCCAAGGCATTCGACCTCGTCGACCACAACCTGCTGCTACAAAAGCTGCAAAATATTGGCCTTGACACCCATGCCCTCAAGTGGTTCGGGAGCTACTTATCAGGCCGGGCTCAGAGGGTCACATGGAAAGGCGTGAAGTCCGACCCGCTACCCCTAAAACAGGGTGTACCTCAGGGATCTATACTAGGCCCCCTACTATTTTCCCTATTTACTAACGAACTAAGCTCCTTCCGCAGGGAGAGCTCGGTCGTACAGTATGCCGATGACACTGTCATCTTCCGTCCCATGAGCGATGTAGCTACTCTAGGCCCTATCCTCCAAAAGGATCTCACAGTCCTAGAGACTTGGCTATGTGAGAACAGAATGGTATTCAATGCTGACAAGACCAAGGCAATGCTATTCGGCCCAAGATCCCTAGGACTTGACAGGTCCTCCTTCCTCCGCTTAACCATATTGTCTGGCAAAGACATTAATGTAGTTCCCTCCCTTAACTCATTCTATCTCCATTTTGGGTCAGGTTAAGCAATGGATGGTTCTGATGCCATATGGCGCTAATGGGTATAATGGGTTAAATACCTAGGCCTAATGCTTGACCAGAATATCACTTACAAGGAACACGTAGACCAGGTCACAAGGACCCTGCATCACAAACTCGGCACCTTGTACCGACTCAGGGACGAGCTCATCCCTGAGGCCAGGCTCTCCATTGCCACTAGTGTCCTGCTTCCTTCCCTGACCTTTGCAGCCCCGATAATACAGGGCATGGGAAAGCAAGAGATAACCAGGATGCAAACCGTGTATAATAAAATAGCTCGCTTCACCACTTAAGATCACCCACGACATCACCACCGCGACACTCATTGGTTGCTCACCTCCAATATCCCCTGCTTGTCCAGGCCTACAAGCTTCTCAAATCCTACGCTCCGCCTAGTATTGCCAAGACCATAACTCTCAAGCACAACCCAAGGAACCTAAGGACTTCAGCAAGAACACTATTAGAAGTTCCTAGGGTAAGGACAAACGCTGGCATTAGGTCCTTTTCCTCCCAAGCACCTTGCCAATGGAACAAGCTCCCTCCCTCTGTCCAAGACGCTCCCTCACTCATTAACTTCCACACCAGGCTCAAGTCCCATATGCTGACCTCAAGCTCAGGCCACTGCCACGGTTCATAAGGCTCTTTAGGCACTCCCCTCCTCCCAACACACCTTCCACTAGCAAATGCCTAACTACTACCCGACTCTAACTGTCCTCCTCACCTGGGGTCATATGCTACCTCCTGAATTAAACTACATGCAGAGAATTATCTACTCAAACTGTGTCATGATGATAACCATGCCTGTACCCACTGTGTCCTGTAACTTCCTCATGTTGTAACAAACAATGTATACAAAAATTCTCTTTTTTGCTCTTTCTGTATCTTACTAGTATTGTTATCCTGGGTCGCCCCTGAAAAAGTGACCTTCGGGGCCCAGTGGGCCTACCTGGTCACCAACATTTAATAAATAAATAAATAAATAAAAAACCTTTTATTGGTACATTAGGGAGCAAAGAAAGACTAAGGCAGGGATACTGAGGCTGAACTAAGAGGAAGGTGGTTGGGCAGAGAGTGACAGTGAAAAAGCAGGGATACTGAATGAATACTTCTGCTCAGTAATCACAATGGAAAAGCAGGGGGAAATACCTAATACGGTCAATAGAAGCACTCTGGTTAGGGGGGTTGATATTAGTCCTTTCACAGAAGAAAGGGTTCTGAAAGAACTCTTAAAACTGAAGGTGGATAAAGCAATGGGGCCTGATGGGATTCACCCCAGAATTCTAAAAGAACTAAGGGAAGAACTGGTAACACCACTGACTATCCTTTTTAATAAACCATGAGAGGATGGTGTGGTACCTGAGGGCGGATGTGATTCCCCTTCACAAAAGTGGGAGCAAGACAGAGGCAGGAAACTACAGACCTGTCAGTTTGATCTCAGTGGTAGGGAAAATGATGGAATCACTTCTGAAGGAAAGAATTGTTGAGTACCTAGAGGCCAGTGGGGCACAGGACCCAAGGCAGCATGGATTCACAGCAGGAAGGTCATGTCAGACAAATCTAACTGATTTCTTTGACTAGGTGACCAAAGCAGTAGACCAGGGAGGGGTTGTGAACGTGGCCTACCTAGACTTTAGCAAGGCATCTGACACAGTCCCGCACAAAAGATTAATAAACAAATTAGCCAGCCTGGGAGTAGGTCCCAGGGTGGTAGCCTGAGTAAAACACTGGTTGGACAACAGGACACAGCGGTAATAGTAAATGGAGTCCATAGTGAAGAAAGGAGGGTTACTAGTGGGGTACTGCAGGGTTCAGTACTGGGGCCGGTCCTTTTTAATGTCTTTATAAGTGACATTGCAGAGGGACTGGAAGGGAAAGTATGCCTCTTTGCAGATGACACAAAGATCTACAACAGGGTTGATACACAAGGTGGGGTGGAAAGGATGAAAAGGGATGTGGCAAGGTTGGAGGAATGGTCAAATGTATGGCAGGTTAGATTCAATGCAAAGAAGTGCAAAGTAATGCACCTGGGAAACAAAAACTCAGGGGAAGAGTACACAATGGGGAGTGAGATACTGACAACAAAAATGGAAAGGGACCTGGGGGTAGTCATATCAGATGACCTAAAGGTGGGCCTTCAATGTGAGAAGGCAGTAAGGAGGGCTGGGGGGATCCTGGGATGCATAGGGAGAGGCATTACCAGTAGAAAACAGAAAGTTGTTGGCCCTCTGTACAGACAGTTGGTAAGACCACATCTGGAGTACTGTGTACAGTTCTGGAGTCCCCATCTCCACAAAGACATAGACAGGGTGGAGGCTGTCCAGAGGATGGCAACCAAAATGATGCAGGGTCTGCATCAGAAGACATATGAAGAAAGACTAAATGAACTAAAGATGTATAGCCTCGAGGAAAGGAGGGAGAGGGGACATGATAGAAACTTTCAAATACCTCAAAGGAATCAACAAAGTCCAAGAGGGTAGCATCTTTCAGAAAAAAAGATGTGCAAAAACAAGGGGCACAATTTGAAGATAGAGGAGACGGCTCCAGAGGTAATGTGAGGTATTTCTTCACAGAAATCGTGGATACATGGAACAGCCTTCCTGAGGAGGTCGTAGAGTCAAAAACGGGGGAATTTAAGAATGCAAGGGACAGACATAAGGCAATTCTAGTGGGGGGTAGGAGGAAGTAGGCTGTTGGTTAACTAGGATCTGCAGCTTATCCATTAGGTAGGGAAATGGGCAGACTAGGTGGGCCAAGCGGTCCTTATCTGCCGTCAAATTCTATGTTTCTATGTGTTACTTCAACAGTTAGTCAGAGATCCAACTAGGGGGAACAACCTGCTGAACGTGGTCTTAACGAATGGGGAGAATGTGGAAGAGGTGATGGTGGGGAAGAAGCTGGGAAACAGTGACTATAGAACTGTCAGGTTCAAGGTGAGAGCAGGGAGGGAGGTAAGCCAAACCAACACAATGGTAATGGACTTCAGGTGCGCAGACTTCGACAAGATGAGAAGGATAGTGAGGGAGGTGATGGAAGGCATGGGAAGAATAAACGACATGGAAGAGATATGGAGAGCTATTAGAGATTGGGTGAGGGAGGCTACACAAACATGTATTAGGAGGGTAAGGAAGGGCACAAGAAGCAGGAGGCCACTTTGGTTCAACAGGGATGTGGAGAGGGTGGTCGGGGCTGGAGGAGGGCATTATGTGTTGTCTCTGTGGCACTATCAGATGGGCATTGGATTCTTAACTGAAAGGTTGGTGGTTCAAGGCCACCTAAGAACATTTGGGCAGAAGACACCAGGAGAAAGGACTGCTGTGTGACTGAACTTCTCTGCTGGGACTAAAGTAGAAGAACTTTTGTATTTGACCTTCAATTAAGGGTAAAAAAACTAACAAAAAAAAAGTGTGTGTTTGGGTTAACTGAACTGAATGGGTATCTGAAGAGTTATCTAGGTGTAAATCTCAGGTGACTGAAAGGACTTAACTGCTGTGAGGTTTAAATTACTTGTAGAAAGAGCTGGTAAGTAGGGGGAGTGGCTTAGCTAGAAGGAAGCTACATTTAAAGACTGCCTTAGAAAGTTTCTGCTAATAACTTGGCAGAAGGCACCAAGAGAAAGGACTGCTGTGTGACTGAACTTCTCTGCTGGGACTATATTGCCCTCCTTCCCTCCCCTCCACCCCCACCCAAAGCTAGTTCTATTTTATAGGCACAGGATTTGATTGACAACAGGAACTTCCTGTTTAGGGGCGGGAAGTAAGTGATCACAGAACCACCAAGGACCCACCATCCTAGAAGGGCAAGAGTAGCTCTCCGGCCCCCTCTAGCTGCTGGAGGTCTGCCTCTGAGCAAGTAAGTGGTCTACTGCGAAATGTAGGATATTCGTGTCTCAGAACAGGACAATCAGGAGCTTAAAGGGCACACAGGCAGAAAGTAAGGAGAGAGAGAAAAAAAAACAGAGGAAGAGTAAGGATTGCAAACAGTTAAGGGGCCAGAAATAAGACATGATTGGGCGGTGCAGTGCAGTGGCTGTGGAGCAGCAGTCTTCCGGGAGATGTTCTGGAGGATGCGGTGTTGTCCATCTGCAGGCACCTCTGGGCTGAGGGGAGGTTGCTCATCTCCAGGCTGAGTCGGCCAGGATTTGTGGGACCTCCTCTTCCATCCAGGGACCACCAGTGCCACTGCCGTTGCCTCAGAGGTTGCCAAGAAAGAGGAGCGGTTGGAGAGGGTGAGGGTGGTGGAACAGAGGCGCATCCCTCCCATTGTACCTCTCCACAATTCCTATGCCATTCTGGCAAAGTGTGGTTCCTCTTTGGAGGCACCCACAGTGGAGACCATGGAGGATGCTGGGAACCTCCTCAAAGGAGACCCACAGGAGGGTGGCAGGGGACCCTGCAGGGGAAGGAAACAACTCCTGGTGGGGGACTCCATTGTTAGGAAGGTAGAACTGGGGGAGGAAGGGGAGAGGGAGGTAAGGTGCCTGCCTGGCGCCATGGCTTTGAGGGACAGGGAGCGAATCCTCAGGAATGCCAGAGCAGCTGCACAGGGGAGGGAGCTGGATGTCATTGTCCACCTAGGGACAAATGACCTGGCTAAGAAAAGGATTAGAGAAGTGCAGGAAGAGTTTGTGGAATTGGGGAGGGGCCTTAGTCAAGTAGCACGCACGGTAACCTTCTGGAGGTGCTACCCATCTATGGCATAGGAGAGCTGAGGTGTTCCGCACCATGGGATTCAATTAGTGGTTGAAAACTGGTGTGGAGCTCAGGATTGGCTTCATTGGGGACTGGGGTCCACCTGGAGTGATGCAAGCCTATACTGGCATGATGGGCTGCATCTGTCGGGATGGGAACCAGGATCCTAGGTGATAGGTTTAAATGCTTCATTGGCAAGCTTTTAAACTAGCCAAGGGAGGCACTAGAAAGGGCAGGAAACCCAGCCCCCCAAATAATCACGGTAGTAAGTGTGGCAAACACCAACATAGAGGTGTTGATAGAGAGAAGGGCCGGGGTAAATGGAGAAAGTGACAAAGGCAAGAAGGACAGGGATGGGGCAAAAGGGAGTAAGGCCATCAGGAAATGGAGAGTAATGAGTACCAACGCCTGTAGTCTGGGCAACAAGCTCCCTGAGCTGATGGCCTTAATGGAAGAGGGATGCTTGGATATCATAGCAGTCACAGAAACATGGTACACAGAGAACCATGACTGGGATGTTAACATACCAGGGTACATAACCTACAGGAGAGACAGGCAGGGGAGAAGAGGGGAGGAGTAGTTCTCTATGTAAAGGAAGGATAAAACAACTGAACCAAGAGTAAACAGGGAGAGAGGAGGCACTGTGGGTCACCTTGGAGACTGGAAAGGGCACCACAATCCCACTGGGGTTGTGAACAGACCCCATGTCAGGGGAAGGAATGGACAAGGATATGATAGAAGGCATTCTTAGAATGGCAGAGAAAGGGAGATACTGTTGATGGGAGACCTGAATATGCCAGATGTTAACTGGAGCACATTGCTGCAGCCACATCCAAAACAGGCCATTCTTGATGCCCTACAGGTGGCAGGCATTAGACAGCTAGTTTCGGAACCCACTCGTGAGGGAGCAATCTAGACCTCATACTCTCAAATGGGGGCAGTGAGAGGATCTCAGATCTAGAAGTGGGTTGCCATCTGGGACAAGTGACCATCAAACAGTGTGGTTCATGTTAAACTCAGCTACAGAGTCAAGCGCCACAAAGTGAGGGTACTGGACTTTAGGAGGGCTGACTTTGGCAAGATGAGAGAGTGCCTCAAAGCACTAGCAAACAGGCTAGAAGGAAGTGTGGAGCAACAATGGGAATTATCAAAACTGCCATCACAGAGACAACAAGCCTTTGTGTGAAGCAAATAAACAAATCAAAATGAAAGAAAAAGCCACTATGGTTCTCAAAAGAGGTGGCTGTGAAAGTCAGGAAGAAAAGATAGCATTCCGGAAGTATAAGGAAGCACAGAAGGAGCAGGACAGAGGCTGTACCAGTTAAGGCAGAAGGAAGCAGGAGGGAAGTCAGAATAGCAAAGGCACAAACTGAGGAAAAGATAGCCAACTCAGTTAGGAGGGATAAAACCTTTTATAGGTACATCAGCGGCGTAGAAAGACAAAGGAGGGATAGTGAGGCTGAATAGAATGAGCGGTGGGTGGGCAGAGGGGACAGTGAAAAAGCAGGAATACTGAACGAATATTTCTGCTCAGTATTCACAAAAGAGAGGAAGTGCCTAATCCAATTAACAGAAGCACTCTTGATAGGGGGTTGATCCCAGTCCTTTCACAGAAGAAAGGGTTCTGCAAGAACTCCTAAAACTGAAGGTGGACAAAGCAATGGGTCCTGATGGAATTCACCCCAGAATTCTAAAAGATAAAGGAGGAACTAGTAAAACCACTGGCTACTCTTTTTAAAAATCATGGGAGGATGGTGTGGTACCCGAGGACTGGAGGAAGGCGGATGTGATTCCCCTTCACAAAAGTGGGTCCAAGACAGAGGCAGAAAACTACCGACCTGTCAGTCTGACCTCTGTGGTAGGGAAAGTGATGGAGTCACTTCTGAAGGAAAGAATATGCCGAGTACCTAGAGGCCAGTGGAGCACAGGACCCAAGGCAGCATGGGTTCGCAGCGGATGGTCATGTCAGACAAATCTAATAGATTTCTTTGACTGGGTGACCAAAGTAGTAGACCAGGGAGGGGCTGTGGACATGGCCCACCTAGACTTTAGCAAGGCATTTGACACAGTCCCACAAAAGATTAATAGTCAAATTAACCAGCCTGGGAGTGGGACCCAGGGTGGTAGCCTGGGTAAAACATTGGCTGGACAACAGGACACTGAAGGTAATTGTAAATGGAGTCCACTCTGAAGAGGGGTTACTAGTGGGTACCGCAGGGTTCAGTATTGGGTCCAGTCCTTTTTAATGTCTTCATCAGTGACATTGCAGAGGGACTGGAAGGAAAAGTATGCCTTTTTGCAGATGACACAAAGATCTGCAACAGGGTTGATACACAAGGAGGCGTGGGAAGGATGAAAAGGGACTTGGCAAGGTTGGAGGAATGGTCAGAAGTATGGCAGCTAGGATTCAATGCAAAGAAGTGCAAAATAATGCACCTGGGAAACAAGAACCCAGGGGAAGAATACACAATGGGTGGGGAGGTAGTAACAACAACAAAAAAGGAAAGGGACCTGGGGGTAATCATATCAGATGACCTTAAGGTTAGTCAAGCAATGTGAGAAGGCAGTAGGGAGGGCTGGGGGTATACTGGGATGCATAGGGAGAGGCATCATCAGCAGAAAACAGGAAGTTGTTATCCCTCTGTACAGACAGTTGGTGAGACCCCATCTGGAGTACTGTGTCCAGTTCTGGAGACCCCATCTCCGCAAGGGCATAGACAGGATAGAGGCAGTCCAGAGGAGGGCAACTAAAATGGTGCAGGGTCTGCAAGAGAAGCCATATGAGGAGAGACTAAAGGAGCTTAATATGTATACCCTTGAGGAAAGAAGGGAGAGGGGGGACATGATAGAAACGTTTAAGTACCTCAGTGGAATCAACAAAGTCCAAGAGGGTAGCATCTTTCAGAAAAAGAGACTTGCAAGAACAAGGGGACACGATTTAAAGACAGAAGGAGGGCAGTTCAGGGGCAATGTGAGGAAGTATTATTTCACAGAGAGGGTAGTGGATGCATGGAACAGCCTTCCTGAGGAGGTTGTGGGGTCTAAAACTGTGGGAGAATTCAAGAATGCATGGGACAGACATAAGGCAATTCTTGTGGGGGGTAGGAAAAAATAGGCTGTTGGTTAACTAGGATCTGCGGCCTATCCTGTAGGTAGGGAAATGGGCAGACTAGATGGGCCTAGCAGTCCTTATCTGCCGTCAAAGTCTATGTTTCTATGTAAGGGAATACAAGAGAACACAGAAGGAAGAGGACAGGGAGGCTTATAGGGAAATGAGGAGGCTTGCAGGGAAGGTAATTAGGAGGGCTAAGGCCAACACGGAGGAAAGGATAGTAAAACAGGCCAAAAGTGTTGACAAGACATTTTTTAGATATGTGGGAGATAGGAGAAAGACTGGCCAAGGGATCGCAAGACTGAGGGGAGAAGGAGGGGAGCCATTAGAGGAGGACTGGGATAAAGCAGAAGAACTAAATAGGTACTTTAGCTTGGTATTTACAAAGGAGGGGGAGGGTAGGGGACCAGAGTTAAGGGAAGGGGGAGCACAGGGGTGGACATGAGACTCTTAAGTGCAGAGAGAGTTAGGGAGGAACTAGGCAGGGTGAAGGTGGACAAGGCCATGGGGCTGGATGGGCTGCGTCTGAAAGTGATTTGGGAACTGAGAGAGGAGTTGGCTACCACACTGGTGAGGCTGTACTACCTGTCTCTGGATTCTGGAAGGGTACTGGAGGAGGGTGACTGTAGTACTGATACACAAGGGAGAAGCAGGGAATTGAGGGAGAACTACCACCTGGTCAGCCTCACTGCAGTGATGGGGAAGGTCAAGGAGGCACTCATCAGGGAAAGGGTGACAGAATATTTGGAGGTAAATGGGCTGCTGGATGACAGACAGCATGGGTTCACAAAAGGGAAGTCATGCCAGTCCAATTTAATTGAGTACTTTGATTGGGTAATGCAGGTAATCGACTAGGGGGAGCAGTGGACGTGGTCTATCTGGATTTCAGCAAGGCCTTTGACACCCTACCCCACAGAAGGCTGGTCAACAAGCTTGAAAGTATGGGGGCAGGAGACAAAACAGCTAGATGAGTAGAAAACTGGTTGGCAGACAGAAGCCAGAGGGTGGTAATAAAAGTGGTGCACCCCAGGACAGGGCAGGTGATGAGCAGAGTCCCCAAGGGGTCAGTGCTGGGACCACTCCTTTTCAATATCTACATAAGCAATATATCGAATAGACTGAACAGTCGTATGGCCCTTTTTGCAGATGATATGAAAATCTGCAACAGGGTAGACTCTGCAGGAGGTGCTGAAGACATGAGACAGGACCTGAGGACACCGGAGGGGTGGGCAGAGACCTGGCAACTAAAATTTAATATCAAGAAGTGTGCAGTTATGCACTTGGGGCACAGAAACCTGAGGGCAGGATACACACTTGGGGGGAGGAAATCAGTGTTACGGAGCAAGAGAGGGATCAGGGGATAGTAGTCTCCAGCAACCTCAAGGTGGGGAAGCAGTGTCCCAGGGCAGTAGGGAGGGTGTATGGGATGCTGGCAAGTATAGGCAGGGGAATCACTAGCAGAAGGGGGAAGGTCCTGATGCCCCTGCACCAAGCCATGGTGAGACTGCATCTCGAGTACAGAGTACAGTTTTGGAGGCCATACCTGCACAAAGACATAGAGTGACTGAAAGGGTTCAGAGAAGAGTCACCAAGATGGTGCAAGGGATGAAGGGCAAACCATACAAACAGAGATGTAGGGGATTGGGGCTCTACACATTGCAAACTAGAAGGGAGAGAGGGGACATGACAGAGACCTTTAAATACGTCAAAGGGATAAACAAAGTGGACCCGGGTTGATTATTTCACAAGAAGGAAGGCACCATAACAAGGGGGCATGGTCTGAGACTACAGTGGGGAAACTACAGAAGCAACATGAGAGGATGGTTCTTCACTGACAGGGTGGTGGAGGCCTGGAACAGGTTTCCAAAGGAGGTAGTGGGGTCCGAGACTGTGTTGGGTTTCAAGAGAGCATGGGACAGGCACATGGGGTTACAGAGAGGGGGAGGGGGTGTTTTAAGAGGGAGAGGGAAGATTAATGGGGGATAAGGGGCAGACTAGATGGGCCAAGAGGTCCTTTTCTGCCATCAAGTTCTATGATTCTATGATATCCAAATGGTCGGCCAGTCTCTTGTGTTTGGGGTCCTGATCATCAGATTTCCACTCATAGGCCTCTGAGATCTTGAGGAGGTCCGTGAATGAGGGGTCCTCCGGAGAAGACTTTCGTGATTCCTTAGTCTTAGGCTCATCTGATGGAGGAGTTTCAAAGCTAGAAGCTGAGGCAGAGGAATCAGAGTCTGACTCAGACGAGTGAGTCCGGAATGGAGACCGAACCCCGGTTCGAGGGACCTCTGAAAACGTCATAGGAGGCCTGCCCTTTTCAGTGGCACCAATCATCCCTTTTGTCAGGCCTGACATGGAAGGGCAGGACTCCACTGGCGAAGGAGATCTAGGTGTCAGATCTGGGCTGCCATCAAATGATGACTGTCCAACCTCGACACCAACTGGGACTTACAAGGCGGAGGGTCCTGATGGCTGACCGGGGGATTCACAGAGAGGTCTGGCTGTGACCCAGTAAGAGTATCATCAGGCTGACATCCTTCCAACTCCAGCTTCCAGCACTTGGGAGAGTCCAGAGGGGGAGGAGGTGACCCAGATTGAGTGAGCCCACCAGGGACTGCTGAGGCCGAAGCAGCAGAGGGCACTGGGTGGTCACATTGGGTCTTTCATCACAGCCTGACAGAAGCATCTGGGCTGTGCAGACATCAGGAGAACCGACATCCAGCTTATCAGCTGTGGCTGGGCGGTCACTGGTGCCCAACTTATCAGCCTAGGCTGGACGCTCGTTGTCAGCTCCAACGAGTGACTTATCAGCCCCAGCAGCAGACACAGACCCTTTGGTTTAGAGGGCCCTAAGCATGCTGCTCCTGTGTCGAAGCAGGCTTGTCCGAAACAGTGCCCTTCCCGGAGGAAGAGAGCTGCAGGTCGTCTGCGGTCCTTGGAGGGAGCCATGGGCAGGAGGGTGACCTGCCCTGGTCCCGGTGCTTCTCCTTGACCTTCTGTTTCTTGTGTTGGTGCGAGTCCAAAGAAGGGGAGGAAGAGGCACTCTATAGTTTCTGTAGCTCCTTCTCCACTGATGCCATTTTCAGCTTCAAAATATGGGCCTCGAGGGCTTTCTGCCTGCTTTTCCATGTGGCCTGATTGAAGTTCAGGCAGGCCTCACAGTCCTTGGTCTGGTGTTCTGGGCCTAGGCAGAAGAAGCAGAGGGAATGGTCATCCTTATGTGGGAGTTGCGTATCGCAGGAATCACACTTGTTCTTATGCGACTAGGGAGGCATCACAGAAGACATGCACAAAAATATTTACTAAAAGAGATAAGGAATAAAAGAAATTCTAAGATGAATACTCATTCAAAATGGCAGTAGAACTGAAGCAGCACTCTCCGTGAGGTCCGATGTGCACAGGTCGATGGCGGGAAAGAACTGGAGGCAGGGCCAGGGACCACCCACCATATAAAGTCACGCTGACGTCGGTCACATGACATTGGTGGGCAGTCCTCCACCAGGCACTGCTAGCTAAATTTTTCCATGTGGTCCTGATGCCAAGGGGCGCAGTCCTGGTGGTACTGTAAATACCTATTTCAAGAGCCCTCTCGAATTAAGATCTAACATTGTTAAGAAATGAGATTCTCCAACTTCATTCTGTTTTGACAGTTGCCATTTTTATTACACTGACCTATACCTCTCAACTGTGCCCAATTATGGGGAACGTCCCTCATTTTACCACTCAGAACTGCTCTGTCCCTCGTCTGTGCATCATGAAAAAGGTGCTTCCCACAGAAAGTAGGTGCTGTAATCTTAAGACTTTAAAGCAGAAATTCATAAAAGTCTATCGAACTAAAGCAAAACTAACTTGCAAATGTAAAGGAGCTCATTCGCACAGTGTTCAGCACTCGAATCTTCATCTTTAACGATGGGTCCCATATTCTGAGGGCCAGTGTCCCCCATCTTGTTACATTTTGATGGTCAGTGTTCTACGTTAACGTGACATGAGGTTTAAAGGTACTGTATGCACTAGCTATACTTTTGAGGAAGGTCGAATATGTGAAAAAATCATCAAGCTTTTTGGAAGGTGAGCCTATTATCTTATCTCCAGTAACACAGAGTGGTTAGTTCTTCGCTCTCCTCAAAGTAGTTATCTTCCTTCTGGAAAGATGGATCTACTGAACTTGCTGTAGCCTGCTCATTCATAGCTTGGAAAAACTGCTACATTTTCAGGTAGTCTTCCATAAAAATCATTTGTTTGCATGGCTAGGTTGTATTACTGGATCTGCAAGTGTGAGGTTCACAGGTTCCAAACGTTTTTCTTCTTGCCACCTGAATGCTAAGCATTTTCCTCAGCTGGTCTTTTACTTTTGTGGTCCCTTTTATCTGAGCATACAATCTGTAAATGGTTTATGCTAGTTGGCAGGTTTTTTCAGACCTCATACTTAATTGAGTCTCTTAGGACTGACATCACTGGACATTTTACTTACGATATTGTTGACCTATTTTATAGGGGAACTTTCTTTAGAATTTGTTACAGATTCTGGAGTGGATAAAGATAAGCTTTTGTTTTTCCTCCTTTCTTGTTTCTTTGGGGGAGAAAAAACTTTACAGGAATCGACATCTGTGGGTCCACACAGCGGCATCAGAGTGTATGCTTATTTGCTTTTGGCACACACACACTTGCTGCAGGACTTACACTTTTTAAAACCAGTGGGTCCTGTTTTCCTCTTTGGGTTTGCCTGTAATTCTGTCCCAAACATGAGATGAAATGAAATTTGAGGGAAACATCTTTTTTTGTACAGCAGCCCTGTAACTGAGAACCACAATCTTTTTTCAGCCTTATAGTCCTTAAAATATGTCATAAAACATTCAAAATATGTGATCTGGCTTCACATCTTAGGAACTAATAACAGGCTTCAAATATTCACTTTTCTGCTATGTGATCACTGTCATAAGCTGAATGTATGAAAAAGTGAAAAAAGTTCAGTTTCCAGCACACTCTGCAGACAGAAAAAAATGGTAAAAATCAGAAAATGAAGAAAAAACTCACAGTGCGAGAACTGAGGAGTAACTGTTAAAAAATAAAATTTATCTGAAAATAATAAAGGACTTTGCCAAGATTTTAGTAGAGTGGCGATCTGGGGTGACCCATCTCTTCTGCAGAAATTAAAGATCTCACGTTGGAAGGCTGGCAATCTTTGATCAACACAGTGCAGAGCATCATTTAAATGCATATGAAAATTACATACTAACTGTTATGCCTGATCTTCCAGAATAACTTTACCACTGACTACCACTTATGGCTCTGGGGCCGTAGGCAAGAGGACCCCACGAGAGCAAATTTTTTTCAGGGAGGGAGCCAATGTTGGCTACTGAGCATGGTGCCACATGCCAGCCAATAACCATCACCTGCTCCCTCGTGCACCTCAGTTCTGTTCAACAGGACAGAAACAAAGTGGGAAGAAGTAAGCCAGGGCTAGAGACTTTCTAGCCCAAAGGGATAGGGAGAGACCATAGGAAACAAAAATAAACAACACAGTAACACTCCACTACCAGCTCAAAAATAAGAAACAGGACACACTAGTTGGCATATGGGGTAGTTGAGTCTATAGTGGCCCCCTTAGTTGATATTCAGGGTGAACCTATCGACTTAGTCGATAATTTCAAATGTCTAGGTATTACACCCTGGATTCGGGCCTCACTTTCGAGCTCATATAACCAACATTATTAAAGTCCTGCATCAGAGGCTGGGTTGTGTGTTTAGGATTAAACAGTTCTTGACTGAAGATTTGAAGAGGATACCAACTCTTAGCTTTATTCTTGGATTGCTTGACTATGTTTAGCAATCTGTACTGCTACTAGTGAAAGGCTATTTTCTAAATTAAATCCAGCATATAATAGTTCTCTAAGGTTCATGACAGATCTTCCTCGAAGGACCCATCATTGTTTATTGTATAAGGTATCTGGCTGCCCTTCCTTAAGAAATAGGGTCAAGGTTAGTCTAGGATCACTGTTATTTAAAGTTACCAAGGATTTTCTCCCTTCTTTTTTAATATATTATTCCCAAAAAGCTCTGTTACACGTACAACTAGATCTCAGAGTAGATATGTTTTCCAACTCCCTCTGTGTAACAAAGCCTATGGTCAAAGATCTTTATCATAACGTGCTCCCCGCTTTTTTAATTCTATTCCAAGTGACTTATTGAACTGTGATACGATTGCTATTTTTAAATCTAGACTTAAATTATGGTTGGATTCCTCTAACGATTGTTCCTGCAATTCTTAATAATTGTTCATTGTATGGTCAGTTATGTATGTTGTTGAATTATGTCTTGTCTATTTAAATGTTTTTTGTACACTTGACACTTGTGAAAAAGGGCACTTGTGCTCATCTCGCTTTCAAGTATAAAAATTAAAAAATGAAATACAGAGTCAGAGCTTCACACCACTAGCCAGACAGAAGGTGGATGGTGGTCTAAAAAAAGAGCAGCAGCCCTGAGGATGTGGTTCTGGCAGAAGCACGAGGGGGAATACCCAGAACTGGGACCCCCTTGCAAATGAGATGGTATAATGTGCCAAAAAACAAGACACATTAACTTCTGGAAAAAAGGGGCAACACCATGTTACGAGATAGAGAACTGACTGAACTTGTGAGTTAGCCATGTCTTCTCATATCAGGCAAGAAGAAAGGGGGAACCTAGGTGCATCTGGAGTTGCAAGACTGGACAGTCCAAGGGAGTCGAGATGTGTTCATCTCCCTAGGATCCCTAATGGTCATGGGCTAAAGGCCCAGGTACACAATGAAGAAAGGGGCATACCAACTGAAATAGTCTGACAGTGAAAAAAAAAGGTTACATCAAAAAATGACATGCTTCTCCTGCAACCACAGGGATGTACCCTGTGCAAGAGCTAATGTAGCTGATCCAGAAAGATGCATAGCACCCCCCATATGCCATGCAGCTGCCAAGTGGAGTTAGACTGGACAATGCTCAGGGGCACATGCTGCATTTAGTAACTTAAAGGGATGTACCCATAGAAGGGATATACCCTGGGCAGGGAGAAGGAGGGGACGTCTGAAGAAGGGAGGAAAGAGCCACCTTGCAATAACACCCTTTTTATTTATTTATTTTTTGGTTGGTACAAGGGCACCAAAGGGACCCTCTTTCCAGTTTTATACTTTCTTTTTTTTTTGTGAGAGTGGGCATCCATAAGAGTGTCCAAGTGACCCAGTAGGTAAGTGTATCTGGGGAGATGCCCAACAGTGCGTCTTTCGTGCTGCCAGCACCAGCAAGGTGAGCAAGTCCAGAGGCCCTGTCTCTGGGATGGTGGGTGGGGCATGGTAATCAATAGTGCAGATACTTTGGAAGATCAATAATTATGGTAAAAATATCATTTTCACATCTTCCAGGACTCATGCTCCCACAACTGATTCCCACTTATGGGTCAGAGTACCAAGCTTTCCCTTCTTTTCTGAGGGAAGAGCTGGCTCACCCTGAGGGTAACAGGTACCCTCAGCCCTCTGCATAGGGGAAAACACCTGAGGGCAGGGACTCCTCATGGGTCTAGTGGGACCTGAGACTGGTCAGGTCCAGGTGGGGGCTCCTCTGGCACAACAGCGGAAGGGTATCCAACAGCTGCTGCCTAACCTTAGAGAGAAGAAATAAGCCTCCTGGAACTGCAGGTTTTGCACCTTAAGCTGGGCAAAAGGTGCCAGTCTGGAAAGGCAAAGCCATACCACTCACTTGAGGCAGACTGTAGTTCCTGCTAGGCTGAAAGTCACTTCACTGGCATCATACAATGCCCTTGATTGGTGCCAAGCTACCACCAGGCCATGAGCAGAAAGGTAAATGGCATGTCTGACTAACCTGTTTTGAGGCAATGCTGTTAAGAGCAGTTCTAGCTGTAACCACAGGCGGTGACTGAAGGCTACCTGATGTGCGTGTATGCTCATAAGGACATGTGACAAGGTGAAAGCCTTTCTCCTAAAGGCATCCCTCTGAACAGAATCTGCCTCTGGAGGTGGATCACACATGAGGTGTTTCTTCCAACCCTGAAGGGAGGTGAAGTACTGCACTTAGAGACTCTGTTGGTGCGCAGTACTGGAGTAGGAGGTCCCTGAGGGCTGGACGGCAAGAGCAATGATGTCTCCATACTGTCCATGTTGGCTCCTTAAAGGCTCTAGGCCAGGGAGGGATGACAATAGGCCATCATTGGAGACTCCAAGGACTCCCAGCAGCAGGGCTTCTGGATCGTGGACTGCATAGGACCAATGTCAAGAGTCTGAAGCATCTCTGCCAGGAATTGCTGGTACAGAGAGCCCTCAGCAGTTGAGGACAGGTGGGAAACTTACTCTGTACTCTGAGGAGGATGTCGATGGGGATGAGGTACTGCTCTCAGAAGAGCTGGAAAGTACAGTTATGTACGAACTTACCTTAACAGTAGATCTTTGAGAGGAGCTCTTGGAGCAGGCAACACTAGTAGGACTGAAGCCACCAGGACAACACAGAAAACTTCTAGCTAGCAGTCTAGCATGGGGACCACCCCGCTGACGTCAGCATGCTGATGTCTGCCTATGCTATAAAGGGGCAGTCCCCAAGACCTACCCCAGTTCTCCCGCCAGAGACCCCGGTGCAGAAGGTAAAATGGAGAACCAAGGCGGTTCCTCAGAGCCAAGGAAAGGTAGAATAAATGCGAAGGAGAAGGAGCTATCAGGGGAAAGGAAAGAAATGCCTACTGCAAGGGCTCCTCTCGAAGATCCACTGTTATGGTAAATTCTTACGTTAACTGTACTATCTTACTTCGAGGGGGCTCTTTCAGCAGGCAACACTGGTAGGACCGAGTCCCAAGCCACACCAGAACTGACCCAAAGGTCAGCCAGGAGGAGGCAGAAGATGTCAGTAGAAATTGCAGGAAAGAAGGTCGTGAAGGATTGAGAGTTTGAAGTTAGCTCTGCATCTGGAAGCAATGTCCAGACCGTAGTGTCAGACAAAAGTGTGAACAGAACTCCAAGTGGCAGCTGCACAGATGTCCGCAGTAGACACATTCCTGAAACAGGTGGAAGAGGCAGCCATACCTCTGATGGAGTGACCCTTAACCGCCCCAGGCAAGGGCTTGTTGCACTTATGATAACAGTAAACAATGCAATTTGCCAAAAATTTCAACAAACACTGTTTTGAAACAGGTGCCCCTTCTCTCTTGGGGCAAATAAAACAAACAACTGATTAGTCTTTCAAACTGGTTGGGTGCAATTTGTGTACGAAGCACCTTATGAACATCAAAGTGTGTAGCAAGGCCTCCCCCGATTAGAATACTCGGGGAAATATAACAGGCAGGTTGATGGATTGGTTTAGTGTGAACTCAGACACCACCTTAGGCAGAAACTTAGGATTAGTATGCAAAGACACCCTGTCTTTGTGAAAAACTATGTAAAGCTTTTTACACATCAGAGCCTGAAATTCAGAAATCCTCTGAGCAGAAGTAACAGGAACTAAAAACAATGCTTTCCATGACAGAAAGTGCAGCTTGCAACTGGCTCAAAGGGAGGCAGAGTGAGCTTTTCCAACATGAAAAGAAGGTCCCATGGAGGGATGGGATCCCAAATGGGAGGCTTCAAATGGAGGATACCACGCAAGAATGTGCGGGATACCTCTAACTGGGCAACAGCTTTGCCCTTAATAGGTGCATGGTATGCAGAGATGGCGGAAAGGTACACCTTAAGAGAGGAGTACCCCAGGCCTGAGTCTGAAAGGGAGAGCAGGTACTCCAAGATCAGATTCACTGGACAGGTGAAAGGATCCAGGTGGCAAGCAGTGGCCCATAGGGAGAAACGCTTTCTAGCAAGAAACCCCAAAGCAGGCGATAGCTAAGTCTGCAGGAGTCATGCATGAAGATGTAGAGACATGAGGTTGGGATGGACCAGGGTGCCCTGTTCCTGGGAGAGCAAGCCGGTAAACAGGGGCAAGGGTACTGGAGGTTCCACTGCCAGCTGCTGCAGCAGGGGAACCACATCTGACAGTAGGGAGCTATGAGAATCATCTGTGCCCCCTCTGACTTAAAGCTTGAGAAGAACCCTCTGCAGAGCGGGAAGGGAGGAAAGGCATACAGGAACTTCCTTTTCCAGAAGAGGGATAACGTGTTGCACCAGAAAACTTCAGGCCCTGGATCGAGCAAGCAGAAAAGCAGCAGTTTTGTGTTGAGTGGGGATGCAAAAAGGTCCAACTCTGGACATCCCCACCTCTCGAAGAGATCTTGAGTCTTTGACCTGAACTGGCTTAGACTGTCGGCCAGGGCATTTTGGTCACCTGGAACATGGAAGTCTGAGAGTTCCAGGTCATGCTCGATGGCCCAGTACCAGACTCTTATTGCCTCCTGACAAAAGGGGTTGCAATGAGTGCCCCCATTTGTTGATGTCATATACTACAGACATGTTACCTGTCTATACCAGCAGCAAGACGGGAAAATGTGGGTCTAGAAGGCCTGCAGATCATAAAAGAACTGCTCGCATTTTCAGTATATTGATGTGGAGATGCTGCTCCAACTCGGGCCAGGTCCCCTGGGTCTGACAGTTGGCTAAGTGAGCACCCCAGCCTAGACCCAAGGTGTCCATAGTAAGAATCTGCTGAGGGGACACAGCTTGGAAGGAAACCCCTCGTAAGAGATTCGCAGGGTTCTGCCACCACTCCAAGGTCCTCCTCACCGGGTCAGAGACCATCACTGGCTGATCCAGATCATTGGCACGTTGGTCTAGTTGGACCAAAAAAGTCCTTTGGGGAACCCTCATATGCAGATGGTTCAGGAGAACTGTGGCTATAATCACTGCCATGTGCCCCAACAAGTGGAGGAATGCTATGGCAGGTACCCGATGACTAGAGGATACTAACTGAGCCTGCGCTATCAAGCACTCTGCTCTGTCCACCCGGCAGGAAGGCTCTGTCCTGGGATGAGCCCAGGACCACCTCAATATACTGGAGGCATTGGCTTGGAGAGAAACAAGACTTTGGCTGGTTGACTGTGATCCCTAGGACCTGGAAAAGCTGAAGGGTGTCTTCTACAGTCTGCATCAAGAGGTCCTTGGAGGGGGCTATCAGCAGCCAATTGTCCAGGTAAGGGAACACATAAAAGCCCTGTCTCCTTAGAGCTGTGGCCACCACCGCCAGGCACTTGATAAAGCCCCGAGATGCCCAGGAAAGGCCAAAAGAAAGGGCCCTGAACTGAAAGTGGTGCCCCTGGAAGCAGAAATGGAGGAAGTGGTGGTGGGCCAGGAAACCTGGATATGAAGATTGGCATCCTGCATGTCCAGGGAACAGAGCCAGTACCCCTGTTGAAGGAGGGGCAACAGTCCCTGAAGAGTAGCCATCCTGAAGCGCTTGTACTCTATGCAGAGGTTCAGGTGGCTGAGGTCCAGGATTTGCCTCAGGTCCCCTGTTTTCTTGGGGATGAGGAAGAAGTGGGAGTAGAACCCCTTTCCACTTTGAGCTGGAGGGACAGTCTCCATGGCCTTTTTGTGCAGGAGTGCCGGAATCTCTTCCCATTTGAAGGAGATGTGGGCCTGAGGGTAATGGGAGAGCAAGGGAGGGCTTTCAGAAGAGGGATTCAGAAATTAGAGGATGTGACCCCGTTCGATAATCTACAGCAACCATTGATCTGAGGTCACTGTTCACCACCTATCAAGGCAGAAGAAGAATCAACCCCTGAGCGCCTCTGCTGGGGGGGGCAGTGGATCCAGGGATGGACAGAGCAGCTGTGGGTGCTCTAGGGGCCCTAGGGGCAGCCGCTCCAGCTGGTGGGGTGTTTGTATTGTACTTAAAGGGTCCTTTTGACTGCTGGCCTTTGGAGGGCTGGCGAGAGGATGAATGAAAGGACTGACACTGGGAAGACCGAGGCTGGGATTAGTAGAGAGAATGCACTGACCTTAGAGCCTTGCCCGATTCTTGAAGGCAGGAGATAATATCCTGGACATCTCCCCCCAAACAAGACAGAACCCTGAAAAGGGGCATCCATTACTTTGGCCTGAACATAGAGCACAAAGCCAGACACCCTGAGCCATGAATGGTGGCAAAGGCAGATCCCTGCCACTGCTTCACAACTGGAGGCATCAACAGTGTCATATGCTGCCCTCAGTACATGGTTCCCCACATCCAATCCACATTTCAGGAGTTGGGCCATCTGTGTTTTAATAGAATCCTCAGATAGGGTTTGAACCAGATCCCTTGCCTGATCCCAGAGGGCATTCTGGTACTGTACCATATGAGCCAGGTAGTTAAGTGCCTAAATGGCCACTGTGGCAGAGGCAAATATCCACTGCCCAGCTGGTTCAGTTGGTAAAACTCCTTTTCGGGGAGGAGTACTGAGATGCTTGAGTTTCTTTGTATAGTCATGGGCTGTGTTCATGACCATGAAGCCAAGAAGGGCTTGCCCACTGGCGCATGATAAAGGTGATCCACCTTCTTGGCCATAGCCAGGGTGGAAGAGGGGTGGTTCCATGCTACCTTAGTAACATCCTTGAAAGAGTCAATTAAAGGAAGCACCACTGAAGGGAGGGTTTCTGGAGGTTTATAGCCAGCTGATGGCACTCTGGGTCAAGCTTCTCTGTTTCCCATCCCATGAGGGACTGGATAGGACAGTTTAATGTCAAGGAAGGAGGGATTGTCAGGGGGAGACTTAGGGGTCTCCTTAGGATGCTCCTGACCATCAGAGGAGCCCCTGGAGTCCTCTGAAGAGAAAGAAGAAGAGTCATCTCCAGACTGATCGCTGTCAGGGACCGGTGTCTGAGGGCGATGGTTGTCCATACACTGGTCAGAGCTCCCTGTGCATTCCCCAGAGGACCCTGTGGTATGGGGGTTGCTAAGTCCTGCCTGGTCTGAGTCTTGAGGAGGGGAGTCCGGTGGGGGGGGGGGAGAGAGGCCACCTGGGTGCATCCTTGTTTTGCATGGAGGACTAGCAGGCAATAAATACAGCATTATAATCCACCAGTGGAGGAGAATTATAGGGTGGATAAGAATACTTAGGAGCAGTGTACAGGGACATCAGTGGAGGTGCTGGCATAGGGTACCTTGGCGTAGGTCCATCTGGCGCTGGCTGAGGATCTTGAGGAGGGCCAGCAGGCATCGGTTGTGGCGTAGACTGGGGCTGAGACGATGATGGCTGAGGAGTCAGTTGAGGTGTTGGAGTAGCTGGTGCCAGCCTGAAAGGCGAAAGCTGGTGTTGGTCTGGCAAAGTAGCCAACATTGGCCCCAAACACGAGGCTGGCATCTGCGGAGAGAATTCCCCCGAGGCAGGGGCAGAGGCATTTCCTACATGGAAGAAGAGGCGAGCGCTTGCTACAGGTGATACCTGGAAGAGCTGGCACTGGCCCTGGAGTCAGGGACAGATGAAAGTAGCACCTTTATTGGGGGGGAGAGTGGCAATTGGTGAAGACCTGCCACCGGAGGTTCCAACCCCAGTCGAGCCACCTGGCTGAGGACCCATGGGAGCTAAGGGCCTGAGCATCAGGGGCTGAGAGGGAGGGGATGAAGTCCACTGCCCCAAAGAGCTGCTGCCAGAAATGGAGATGAGGGTGGGCAGCTGCACCACCGACACCCAAGAGGGAGTGAGGGCTGCTGAGGAAGGAGGGGCCAACCCTCCGCAGGAGGAAGACCCAGAGGAGGATGCTGGTCTGTGTGATGATCGCGAGCAACAGGCTGACTGAGGACGGTCTCGGTGCTTATGTTTCCCACTCGACTGCGTCTCCTTCTAGGAAGAAAAAGATACCCTGGAAGACTGAGCCAGGGAGGTAGAAGAGCTTTTGGCCTGAAGCGCCCTCTCCATCACGGCCAGTTTCTTCTTTAGAAGGTAGCATTCCAATGTCTTCAAGCTGCATCTCCGTGTGGCCTGGTTGAAGTCCTGGCAGTGCTGGCAGGCCTCAGTGTCATGGTTGGAGCCTAAGCAGAGCAGACAGGAAGAATGACCATTTTTTGGGGTATCTGCTTGCCGCAGGCACAATTCGTTGGCCAGTCAGGAGACGAGGCTGGAGAAGAAGACATAAACCTGATAAAGAAAACACTGAAATTTCGATGTTACTAATGGTAGAAAAAGAAATAAATAAAGAGAAGGTAAACTTGAGAACAATAGCAGTCAACTGAAACAGGCATCCATGGAGGTCTGACGTGTGTGGGTCGATGGCAGGAAGAGAACAGAGGTAGTTCTGGGGGACCGTCCCCTTTATAGCATAGGCAGACATCAGAGTGCTGACATCAGCAGGGGCAGTCCCCTGTGATAGACTGCTAGCTAGAAGTTTTCCGTGTGGTCCTGGTGCCTGGCAGCTTCAGTCCTCCCAGTGTTGCCTGCTGCAAGAGCCTCCCCCCCCCCCCGAAGTGAGATCTGGGCTTTGTAAGAGTCCATTCTATCTAAGGCACTAACAAACTCTGTGCAACTGCCACAGAAAGGGTGGTGGATGCATGGAACGCCCTAGCTCAGGAAATGGTGGATATGAATATAGTGCAGGGCTTCAAACAGGCATGGGATAGGCATAAAGGAGCAATACAGATGAGTATGAATAGATAGGCCATTGACAGAGCAAAGGCTGATGGCACATTCATAAGGTAGAAAAAGAAATGGATAGACTGGATGGGCCTTGCGGTCCTTATATGCCGTCAACTTCTATGTTTTTATGTTAGTGGCTCCTCTGGGCTTATGAACGTGGGCAACCTTTCTAAGAAGTGGTGATGCCCCGTAAGGGGATGAGACTCAGGGTCTTGAGGGCCTCTACCTGGTTGCGGAATTGTACAGGGGGCCCTGCTCAAGGGAAGGGCCTGACAGAGTTGTGCAAAAGAGGTCCTTCTACATCAGATTGACCTAACAGGTGCACATGGGGGATTCCTACAGGCGAGGAAAGTGACACCATACAGTCCCGTAGGGTGGCCCTGGTCCTCGCCAGTGGTGGTGCTGACCAGCGGTGCCAGGAAGAACTCTGCCCTGGGCTACCATCAGATACTGTGCCAGCACCACCTCCAGGCTCAGGGTTGACAATGTCCCTGGAGACAGGTTCACCCCCATCGCCATAGTTGGCACTGTCCTAGATGCCAGGTTTGGCGTCAGCCCTGGCATTGACCCCAGATCCGTGAATGGCGTCGGGACCAGGAACTACCCCAGGGATGACACCATCATAAGCACTATGACCGGTGCTGGGCCCAGGACTGACACCATAGTTGTCACCACATCTGATGCCGTCATCCCCCTCAGGGCCACTAGTGTCACCAGGGGAAAGAACAATCTCCACCTCTGCGACTGAATGCCAAAACGCTCCGGTGCGGGTCCCTCCTTTGACACGGGGAACGGTGTCAGAGGGGACCTTCTGTCGCATCCAGTGTTGCCCGACTTGTCACTGTGAGCAGTGACAACAACATGGGAAGCAAGAGACAGTGACACTTTGGTGTCCATTGGTGTAGACTGAGGCTTATGACTTCGACCTCACTACTGAGGATGTCTGCAGCTCAAGGTGGTCAGACTGTGAGGGGTTCACAGCCAGATGCTCAGAAAGATCCAGCTGCCCACCAGTCTCACCCACCAGTGCCTCTTCCTTAGAACCAGGGGTCCCAGGAAGAGGCTCAGGGGAAACGCCTAGAGGACGTGCCTTTGCTGCATATGTACAATGCCTACCTCCAAATGTAGAGGTTGGGTGACCCCCGCCTCATTGGGTGGGTTTCAAGGGTGCAGTGGTCCACTGAGAAGCAGGCGTTGTACACATCCATGTTGTACTGGGGGCTAAGGCAGGCCGCACAGCCTTGATACCAGTCCATCTCAGTCATCTGCTTCCCAGAGGAACATCTACGCATGATGGGAGGCTGCCGGATTTTCTTTGTCTTCTTAGGTCCCTTCTTCTCAGACTTTGACACTGCAGAAAAGTAAAATAATAAAGCAAGAAGGCACCATGAAGAAAACCTAGGTGGTGAGGCAGTTTAAATTCTATGACAATGAACTAATTGAGGCACTGTCACTTCCATGGTGTGCACTTGATAGCGGGAAGAATAGAACTGAAATGCATTAGGGAGCTGGCAACGGTTATTGGCTGGCACGTAGCGCCACATTAAGTGCGCAGACACAGATGCTCAGTAGCTGATGTCTGCTCCATCTCTGCATAAAATTTGCTTCTGTGAGGTCCTAATGCCTCCGGTCCCAGACCCAAAAATGAGACTCAATGGTGAAGCTCGATTCCTGGAAGACCCAAGGTTTCAGGGCATAACACATGTTCAGATTTGATGCAAAGAAGTGTGACATCAGCCATCACATTCATGTTGTTAAAATCCCCTGTGGCTGACATCAACCATGGGCTTGCAGCTGTACAAAATTCAACATTAACATTTAACACTATCCTGGAGATTATACAAATTCCAGTTCTCATGTCACTGGCTCTGCTGTACTTCTGAGGCTGAGTACAAACTGTTCTGCAAGTCAGGGAGTGCCATTTGAGCTCTTGATGTCCCCCCACAACTGAGTTCATCACTAACAGCTGCAATGGGGGCATCTGGGCCAGTATTTACTTGGGAATGGCAGGCAGGGGCTGAAGGATAGACTATTTCTGTAACATATAAATAAGGTGTTGAAAAATGTTTTTGCCTACATTTGCTGATTGTTGCCAGGCACTGTTTGGTTCTCCTTTAAAGAAGTCACAGGTAGTGTGATTATGCAGATGATACAAAGACAACAGGAGTGGTGGCTCTGATTGGTACTGCGGCATGCTCAAAAAAGGGCAAAGGGCCATGATGCACTAAGGGCCTGGGAAAACAGGTGGCAGTTGAAATTTAATGAAGAAAAGAACAAGGTACTTACTGCACCTACTGAAAAATAACAAGGGTCTGAAATACACATTAAAAGGTAAGAAACTAGCTGTAACAGACTAGGAAAGTGACTTTGGGTGGAGGTGGGAGATGGATAGGAAGCTGAAGTATTCCCCAAAATGTGTGAATGCAGTAAGTAAGGCTAACTGTATGTTGCTCTGCATAGAAAGTGGCACATGAAAGTTATATTACCACTGTACAAGGCACCAGTGAGGCTACATAAATTGTGTAATGTTTTGGTCACCACAGTACATAAAAAGATACTGCAGAGGTAGAACGGGTATTGCATAGTTCTACAGAAATAGTAGAGGTTAAGAGGATCTGAGCTATTATGAGCACTAACGTATGCTCACAATTGGGTCATAACAGCAGTTTGTAAAATATTAAAGAGGTATTGCTGAGTGAACCAGGGTAAGCTTTTCACTAGTACCAATAATGATAAAGGGGTACAAAGGACACACAGAGGTGAGAAAAAGAAGCATTTTCACACAAAGGGTGGACAGCCTGTGGAACAGACCATCAGAGGAGGCTATAGAATCAGGCCACACAAACTTCTATTGGAACTGCCTATCACTGGATATAAGATTTGAACAATTAAGGGGAGGGCAGAATTTTCACTACTCAGTTGTATGGGGAAATAGCATTGTTGAGGCTGCTGTAATGGCAGGGAAGGAACTGACTGGACCCCTGACTTTATCTAATCTCAGGTATCACATGTTCCTGCAATATGCTGGTTAAAGACTTTCAAAAAATTCAGCCCCTGCTCTGAAAAATCCCTCCACAAGCATGGGTGGCAGAGCTGTAGTTACAGATAACTGTTTAACTAGAAATACACAGCATTTCCAGTAATACAAATCCACTGTTGTTAGGGAATGCATGAAACATAAGGTAAGGTATCCATATTGAGAGCCTTTTATGTACATAAAAAAACCCTAGTACATCTTGTCAGCTTGGCAAAACCTATGGTGGGGATGAAGTCCCCCAATTATTTAATGTAGAGTCAGGCCTGTGAATGGACAGTTGACACTATCCATTTCAGTTGTATAAAATTGTGGAAGGAAATACTAGACAGGATGCTGTGTACCAATCACAAATCAGTCACGGTTATTTCATTCTGAAGTCAGAAATGCTGGTGATTCATAAAGTTCTTTGTGCGTTTAACCAAAGCTGTGGTTCAGAAGGACAGACAGAGAGAAGACCACACATTCCACATTAGGCACTAGGCTGCCGACTTCTGTATTTCTGATGGATCTCAATTACTTCTGCGATGACATCTGGATCGTCCACCGTTGACAAGTCTCCCAGGTCAGTGGCTTCGTTAGTGACTATTTTCCTCAGAACCCGCCTCATGATTTTTCCTGATCGTGTTTTTGGAAGGCGCTTCACTACCTGGAGGGGAAAGAAGAAATCAAGTTAAGAAACTTAAGATTTTGAGAGAGATGTGATGCTATCTTTTTACCTCAGGAACCTGGTGAAGAATACAACCCACTATAAGATCACCATGAATCAACTGATCTGGTGAGTTAGACTTGCATGAAAGAGCCAGATCCCTTTGAAAAGAGAACAGCAAATCCTGAAAACACAGTAAAAACACCTATATCTACATTTTGTTTCACACTTTTTGGTTCTCTCCTCCTCATCCAGTCTGGGGTTTTGATCGTTCTCTTTCCACCTGCCACCAGCTACTCAGGACTTGTCTTCTGTGCTGCCACCGTATTCACTGGCTACCTGTTTCAAAGCTACAACATGGTGTTACGGAAGGCCCCAAACTTGCAATCACAGTTTCTTCCTTTAAAGGCCCCTCTCTGGGATGTCAGCACGAGTTGTGATCAAGCGCATGTTGAAGTATTCTGTCAGCATCCTGTCCATCCCATCTAAACTTATCACCTGCTATACTGTGCTCCATGGGCCACTAGGGGGTCAGCTGCATGACAGACCTCTCCCACCTACACAACAGGAGGTGAATGTTATCCTGGACAGTACAGAGTCCCCTGCCACTGAAGGCCTTGGACCAGGACTGCAAGCCAAGGTCTCCCAATTGGTACTCCAGTATGTTACTGGCAGCCCCACAGGCCAGCCCTAACATGGCCTCTATTATGAATATGGGTCAGGAGGGGGGGTTTGATGTGGTCCCCAGGTCTTGGTGGAAAACAAGATCTGTAAGCTATAACCAGGTGGACCCAGATAGTTTGGCTTTAGATTAGAGCTACTTGGATAATTTGTTGGGGCCTTTGGATACTCATTGATATTGAGCTTTTAGTCCAGAGGACTCTCCATGCATGCGCATATGCACATTCATATCCCAAGGGTAGTCCCACGAGATATGAATATGCATTTGCAGATGCCCAGTATCATGGCTCCACTTTCAGAGCATAATTAAAGTACTTTTTAGCTCTCATTTAAAAAAACTAACTAGTTTCCTGAGTTCAGCTTTCTTTCTAGTACTTGAAAATATATTTAGCTGAACTCAGGTACAGAGGTCTGTACACAAGCCTCAGTGCCATTTACAGCAGTGAGCATGTTCTGGTATCATACGCGGACAACTGGAGTGGACCACAGAGGTTTCAGGGTTTAGAAAAATAAGCAAAAACTAATAATTTTGATGAGGATTGCATTGTGCCTAATTAATAGTATTAGTAATCTTTATTGATCAGTCTAAAGACCATTACAAATTTGCACAAATACACTGTGCATAATTATTAAAAATATTAAATAATGTAAATACAAAAGTTTTTTTTTTCAACGTTATGTTTATTATTTGTAAAAACAAACATACAGTTTGATAATCAAGCAAATACATTGCATTACATATATCTAACCTAATGAGGGTGTCACACCTCTTAATACATATATTTTTTCTTCCCTTGCTTTGAGATACGTCCTTGGGGGGGGAATCCAAATTAAATGTACATTATCTTATCTAAGAAAAAGGTTTACACTGTTTAATTAAGCCCATGAGTGACATAGTTCAAGTCCCAGCAATGTTCATCCATTTTGTATCAAAGTCCAGTCCTTCAAAGAAGGAAAATCAAAGGTACAATGTATATCCACAGTTGTGCACAAATGTGCAATAAGAAAATAAAAATAATGCAAACTCCATATCCTGCCCCCAAACCTCACCAGTGGCGCTGAAACAATGCAGAATCCTATTTTAATAATCCCCCATGACAGGACCTCTAGAATGCCTTTATAAATCTGCCCCCAATATATTGAAAAAACTTTACAGTAAGATTAGATAAAGTAGTGAGGGCTATGCCTTTTAATAACCTTATAAAATCTTGTTAATAACCTTTTTTATTTAGACAAAGCCTCGTAAGATGTATCATTTGGTCAGACGTATCATTTGGTCCAAGCACTAGGAGATAAATTTAGCCAAATGTCAGAGATCTGGACGTGAAATAAGAAGAAATCTCACCCTCATGGATTTCCTCGTCTGATGACCCCTCATCAGTGACATTCACTCGCTTCCTGGGCTCTGCATATTTCTGTGCCCATTTCACAGCTTCTCCTGGGTCATTGAATAAGAAAACTCTCCGTTTATGAGCAATGCGGAGGCGAGCTGGAAGGAGTATGCCATGTGGGACAGCTGCTTCTCAGAGTAAGGCCCTTACCCCATCAAATTTCTTCCATTCTGACGAGTTACAAAGCTACAGTTGGGGTAAAGTTGCACTCGCTGGCCATCTTGAAATAAAGTGCCCTGGTGATGTGCCAGAGCCAAGAGAGTGTTCCGAGTAGCAGCACCAGTCACCAACACTATCGCTCTCAGTGCCTCTAGAGTATCCACTCTACTCCTCTGCATGACCTGATAGGCCTTCTGGAATTGGAAGGTTTTGGGTGCTACTTCCTCCCCCAGCTGTGCAAGAAACCACTCTTGTAAAAAGAGCAATAGGTGATCCCCCTCCGACTCCTCCGGCATTCCTAGAATTCGGACATTAGGGGATCGAATTTGTTTTTCCATGGTCTCCAGATGATTCTTGAAGTGGGAGCTTTCTTTAATTACATTGGTAACTGCACTGAGAGCTCAGTCAGCCCTTTTCCCAGCCTCAGCTGCTGTAGTTTGAAGTGCTTCGGTGGTGGATTCCAGAAACGCCACTCTATATGTGAGGCCATCAAATTTATCCGAAAGGGTTATTACCGATGCAATCAGTCGGAAAAGCTTCTACCCCAGTTGTTTGCAGGGTCTCCTCTCCAGACGCCTCGGCCATCTCTTCGGTATGGGTCATATTCAACCTCGTGGCAGGAGGAGCAGCTAAACTTTTGGATTTTACTCCCGATCCCTGCTTCTGATCTTTACAGGGATTGCCCATGATGAAGCTGTAGTGTTCTGACACCGCTTCCCAATGTTTGATTGTCGTTTACAGTGGAGAAGAAGAGTTTAGCAGCAAAAAGCTTAGTAGTCGATCTACAGAGTTACATTAGATAGACACCATCTTGCTCGGGCTCCACAGCGCCCCCCCCAATACAAAACTGTTCTAAGAAATAGAACAGACAATAAATTAAAAAACAACACAATAATGTATCGGCATAAATATACATAAAGTCAAAATGCACCTATGCAATCATAAATGGCTTAAAAGTAAAAATTATTTTGTTTCCTTTAGGGATATACAGTTCATCACTGCTGTCTCCAAACAGGTAACTTAGAAGTGATAGAAATATTTTATCATTAAAGAGACCAGAGAACCTCATCCAGGTTTATAGACCTTAATCCGTAGTCTATGGATTGCATCAATATACCTAGCAACCACATATACAACTGCTTTGTCACTTGTGAAAAATATTTTTAACAGTGAGGATTGGTCCTCTGTTAATATTGAGTCAAAGATAGGTTTTAACCATGTACAAACAAAAAAACATGAAACAAATTCTCTAAATATTGGAAGGAATATTGGCAGCAGCTATCATGTAATATTAGTACCCTTTTGATATCTTGCAGAGAGTACATTGCTTGGAAAAACTTCTAACCTGTATTTAGTATACAGAACTCTTAGCTTATTATCTGTAATTAAATCAAGGTAAGGACGATAGTGGTGTAATCTATCGTTAGCTCTTAACCATGGTGAAACATGAAAAGTTGAAATAAGATAAAGATCTTGATTTTTATTTTTAACAGCAATTCTGTTAAGACACATATTCCTGATATTTAAGACTAATTTTTATTCCCCTAGCTTGGTAAGTTTTTAAATATTCTAAATCATCAAGGGTATGAAAAATATATGAGAGCCAATCTGATTGTAAGTGGCCTAGATTAAGACAAGAATATTTTTCCATTAATGCACAATAGGAAATTCGATTCTGATCATACTGTAACAGCTTAATCCAAAATTTTCCTAGCAGCCCAGATAGCCTGAAGACTTATTAAATCTAATTCTGCTCTAATAATAGCTGAAGGGACTGAATTACCAAGGCCCATACTGGACCTCAATAATTTAATTAAAGGGATTTTAGTGAGTTGCCATTTGATACAGATCAGATTTCACTATTGAATGCTGTCTGAGCATTGTATTCAGCTTCAACGGTCTTATGGAGTTACCCCCAAATTTTCTGTTAAAGGAGTTAAATGAGGCAGCAGTTTGTTTAAGCCTTATCTTTAGATCATTAATGTGTTTGGTCCATTTACCATTCCAAGACAGAACTAAGCCTAAGTAGGTGTAATGATTAACAGTATTAAGAAACTTTAGGCAAACTTTCCATGTTTTATGCATACAATTTGAGCCAAGCACCATTACTTGACTTTTACTCTCATTTTTTCTTCAGTTTATGGTTGTTAGCATAATTAGCCAGAATATTAAGCTTCTGGAGCAGCCTAAACTGAGTAAGAGAAAATAAGACTAAGTCATCAGCATATGCAAGTGCAGCAATATGCTTATTAAAGATTTTCGGGGAGTCAGTTCTTGAAGACTGAAACTAACTTAATAATCTACCTATATATAGACAGAATAGAACTGGTGCAAGTACACAGCCCTGCCTGACCCCAGTATTCATTTCAAAATTAGAGGAAAGTTGAGCACTTCTGCCGAGCCTCACTTGAGCCCATGTCTGACTATATAATTCCCTAATTATGGCAATTAGTTCATGAGAGAAACCTTTTTCTTTCAAACAGAGCCATAATTGAAATCTATTGTATCAAATGCTGAGCTAAAATCTATGAAAGCTGCTTAAAGTTTTTGTTTTCTGATATGAATATATTTCTCATAGAGATGCGTGATAATAAAACAATTATGAACTGTACTAAACTCAGCCCAGAAACCTGCCTGCAGTTCTGACAGACCTCCAAGTATTTGTAATTGTTCCATCAGTCTTCTTAGTACTAACTTAGCAAAAATTTTACCTAGGTTGTCTAACAGAGATATGGGATGGTACATTGACAGACCCGACCTTTCTCCCTTTTTGTAAATAGAAATGATTATTGCCCCCTTCCAAGATTTAGGGAAATCTAGTTTATAACAACATTTATTAAAAAAACAAACAAACAAACAAAAAAAAAAAAAGTTAAAATAGTAGACCAGTCAGAAACTCTAGCAAGAAAAACTTCATTTGGAATAAGGTCTGGCCCTGAGGCCTTATTATATTTTAGTGAGGCTATGGAGAAGTATACTTCTGCTTTAGAAAAATAGAGAAACCTAGCCATATCAACATCTAAAAGCAAACTCTGCTCTGTATTGGGCGAATAGAACTTACTACTATAACAGTTAACCCAAGTGTCCAGGCCAATATGTGAGTCTATCTAGAATTTAAGATTATTTGTGCCTTTGGCCACCATAAGCCAGTAAGATTGACAGTCATTTCTATGAATAACATCCAGCATCTTATTCCACTGTTTTTGTTGGAATTGAATTTGCTCTGTTTTCAAAAGACACATAGTTTTCTCTGGCCTTATTTAGTATCCTATAATTTATATTATGAGCATTAGTTCTACAGTTTCTGATAGGCTGATTCAGTTGAGATTTAACTGCCTTACAGTTTGAGTCAAACCAATTCTGATTTAAGAGGTTTATGGTTGACCGAGCTTTCTCCTTAGTCAGTACAAATCTTATTTGCTCAAGAGCCATCTCTAGTTGACTACAAATATTTGAGTGTTCCAGATTGGGACTGTCCATTATGGAAATGATATTTTGAAGAATAGGTTTAATCAAGGGACTCTTAGAGGTCTGCCAAACTAATCCTTACTTGATTGCGAATTTCTATAGCTGGTAAGGGAGTATGCTATATAATAGCATCAGAAACATTTTTCGATTTTAAGACCAGAGGAAAGTTGTCACTTTCGGCTTTCATGAGCACCTGGTATGAGTCCCATAGGGAAATGTCACCATTCCAAAAGAGATAGTCCATGATAGAAGGGCCTCTAGCAGAGCAGTGTGTATAATCACCCTGAAAATCACCCTTAATTTGACCGTTAATTAGGGCTAAGTAATGTGTCATGAGTAATTCAATTACCGTAGTACCCATGTTGTTAATTTTGTGATCCTTCGATTGTCTTGGCAGGTTATAGGTCTGCTGGTGGCAAAGAAGATGGAAACTGCAATCCACAAATCCATTGAATTTGCCTACCCTGGCATTAAAGTCGCCACATAATAGAATTTCTTTTGTATTCTGCACTGGCCCAGGCCAGGTGAATAGCTTCCTCTAGGGAGTTCCAGATTTTCAGGTGGATAATTTCTTTGATTTAAGAGGAGGCATATAAACACTAAACAAACAAAACATTCTCTTAGAAAACTGAATAACAAAAACTTGAAAATTGGGATTAGCCAGAATAATATCAGCCCTAATGGCTGTATTAATTTTAATCCACATTAAAAGACCCCCAGCATATCTACCCATCTTGGCAATTCTAGTACCTGGAACATGACAGGTAGTATAACCATTCAGTGCAAGATCTTGAGTCTTGTTATGCCAGGTCTCTTGTAAACAAATTAAGTTACAACTCCTAATTAAATCCAACCATTCTGTATCCACCCATTTGTGCCTAATTATATTATGGCACTACAGGGACTGATTCAGTGAGCGAAGGCAGGTTGCTGCCTGCCCACTGAGCACGTAAGTAAGGGACTGACAGTGTCCTTCTAATTATTTATTATTAAAGTATTTGAATGCCTTGTACTATATACTGTGATTCCCATGCTCCCTGTCCCCCGGGTCGCACCTGGAAGCGAGCTTTGGCTCAGTGCACCTTTTCCAGTCACCAAATGTTTAAATAAATAAATAAATAAATAAAAATTAGATTCCTTAAGAGGAGCAGTGTCAGTGGCTCAGCAGGCAGCACACTCGCCTCTTAGGCTGGAAGATCAGTAGGTGGTGCGTCCTAGCCCTATACCGGGAACATGGGATAAATCCCAGTACTGACATTGTAGTGCATCAAGGGGGGGGTGCCGTTTTTCAGATAAGATGTTAAACTGAGGTCCCATCTGCCTGTTCTGGTGGTTGTCCAGGTGGGCTTTAAAGATCCCATGACACTTCTCGTAAAAAGTAGGGGAATTTCCCCGGTATTCTGGCCAAATTCCCCCCATTCACTAAAATACCACCAACAGCTTGATCTGGTTCTGTAGAAAAAGTCAGTCTTGCATGTGGAAACAAGCCGCAGCTTAGTGTGCCTCTTCCGATCACAAAGTTTCAAATAAATAAATAAAAGAGACTGCTCCACCTGCTGTCCAAAGAGGTAAGTGCCACTGAAGGGCATGTTCACAGCCACCTGTTGAACATCATGGGTGAAGCCAGCAGTGTCCGTGATGAGGAATGCCATCTGATGCAATGACCTGGTGGCTGCTACTGCAGGCAAATGCACACCCAGGCCCAGCAGCTCCAGTCCAACCCTGTGCCAGAAGTGTTGACACATGGGCCAGCTGCTGCACTTACTGCTCCACAAGAGTTGCCCAAAGACTGAACTGTCCACCAGGATCCTACCCAGAAAACAGGGGAAGACTCCTGGATGGAGAAAGTGACCTTACAGGCCTGGATGTCCCTGGTGTCACTGGTAACGATGGTGGGGATGTCCAACTGGTGAAAGTCAAATGTCTCACAACAAGCCTGACAGACAGCAACCTCAACTGGTGCCATATCTTCCCTTCTCGTGAGAAGAGGACAAGTCAAAGTAGAGCGGTGCCTGGACTGACACAGAGCATGTGTGGAACCAAGACTGCTTCTTTTTGTACTTCTGGAAGGGTTGTCTCCCCTCCCAGGCACTGGAATTCCCATCATCAGAGCCCCTCTCTGCAGAAAGGGTTGACCGGACACAGAGCAGCCTGCCTCTTCAGACTCCCTACCACCCTCCACGGTCATCGGCTGTTCATATGTGGAAGGGTTGAGAGAGAAACTATAACATTTTTGTAAAAAACAAATAGTCTAAACTGACACAGTAATAACAGACTCAAAGGTTAAACATTAAAACTGCAGAACCGAATGTTGCCATCATATAGATGGTGAAATTGTGACTCCCAGGGAGTGAGTGACATTGTCACTGATGTGCAATGGATCACAGGAAAAAAGTAACTGAGGTGTTTGGAGGCTGGTGCTACTGTGTACCAGTGGGCATGTGCATTAGAAACATAGAATCTGATGGCAGATAAGGACCGCTTGGCCCACCTAGTCTGCCCATTTCCCTACCTCCAGATAAGCTGCAGATCCTAGTTAACCAACAACCTACTTCCCCAACCCCCCACTAGAATTGCCTTATGTCTGCCCCATGCATTCTTGAATTCCCCCACTGTTTTTGACATTATGACCTCTCAGGAAGGCTGTTCCATGTATCTACAACCCTCTCTGTGAAGAAATACTTCCTCACATTACCTCTGAGCTGTCCCCCCTCTATCTTCAAATTGTGCCCTTTGTTCTTGCACATCTCTTTTTCTGAAAGATGCTACCTTCTTGGACTTTGTTGATTCCCTTGAGGTATTTGAAAGTTTCTATCATGTCCCCCCTCTCCCTCCTTTCCTTGAGGATATACATCTTAAGCTCCTTTAGTCTTTCTTCATATGTCTTCTGGTGCAGACCCTGTACCATTTTGGTTTCCCTCCTCTGGACAGCCTCCACCCTGTCTATGTCTTTGCTGAGATGGGGTCTCCAGAACTGTACACAGTACTCCAGATGTGGTCTTACCAACTGTCTGTACAGAGGGCCAACAACTTCCTGTTTTCTACTGGTGATGCCTCTCCCTATGCATCCCAGCATCCCCCCAACCCTTGTTATGCTATGACACATACTGTGCCTACCATATCACCAGCCCTCTGAAAAGTTCTGGCTCTTGGCATCTCCAGCTCAGACCCACTCGAGTGAATCAATAGTGAAGACTGATTTTTGGAAGACCTTGTGCTTCTTCATGAATTGGTTCAGATTCTGCAGATTCAGTATGGGCCACCAGCTTCCCATCTATTTCTGAACCAGAAAGTACCTCGATACATATCCCTAATTGGTCACGGCACCTGAAGCATAAGCTATTGTCCTATGCTTTAAGAGTTGAGCGATGTTAGTCCTTAGCACGGACAATGTGTTCTTTGACAACCTGTACTCCTGAGAAGCTTGGAATTGGTACCTCGGGAGAGCCTATAAATTCAGAGGAAACTCTCTGCCCTCCACTTCTAGGACCCACCTGTCCAAGGTAATGGTGGATTATTGTGGCAAGAAGTGGCGCAACCAACCCTTCATCGGGAGCTGGGACAGGGACTGGATGGGAGGGGGGAGGACACCCTACAACCTGTCACTGCACAGCCTAGGAGGGGGGCTCTGGTCACAGGGGGCACAGAGGCACCACCACCTGTGCCCTGCCCTCTTTTTGTGCCCCTGGTCATTGAACTTGGGTTTCTAACATCAGTGTTGAAACTGCCCCTGCTCATAGGTCTCACAGGTTATGACAAGGCCAAGAAGACAAAGTCCATAACGGCCTGCCTAGTTAATATCCAGTTATATCTTGTTTAGTCAGGTATTCGTCCAAGGAATTTTTAAAAATATTCATTGTCGAACTCGCCACTATTTCCAATGGTAAGCCATTCCATATACTAGTTATCCTTTTACTAAACCAGTTTTTCCTAGCATTTGTACAAAAAGAGCTGATCCGGATTTGAAATGGGTGAGCGCTTGTATAAAATGGCTGCATCCTTAACGCCAATCCCAGTTTATGCCACAGGTCATCATCTGATAGTGCTCTGTATACCATGCACATATCACCTTGGAGCCTCTGGAATTCCAATGAATACAGTTTCAATTCTACCAGTCTCTGTTGGTAGGTTAACCCCTCAAGGCCTGTCACATGTCGTGTTGCTTTCCTTTATACCTGTTCCAGTGATTTTATTGTCCCTTTTTCCCCAGGTGACCAAAACTGGGCACAATATTCCAGATGCGGATGGACCAGAGCCTTATACAGAGGCATTACCACTGATCTGTCTCTACTTTTAATATGCTTGTTTATGCAATGTACGAGACCACTAGATTTTCTGATAATGTGATTACAGTGTGTCTTTAAAGCTCAGATCATTGGTAATATAAATCCCCAAGTCCTTTTCTTCTGATGTTTCCTGCAACACTACTCCATTTAGTATATATTCATAATGGGTGTTATTTTTCCCCAGGTGCATAACCCTACATTTATCTACATTAAATGTAGATTTATTTATTATTGCCCAGTTTTGATTTCTCTTAATGCTAGTTGTAAGGTATCGAGTCCTCCTTAGAATTTATCCGATACCCTATTCTTGTATAGTCTGCAAACTTTGACAACCACACATTTGTCGAAGTTTGCATAGATAAAATATAAGTTGAAAAGGCAGGGGTCAGAACCGAGCCCTCGGCACCCACTAGTCACTGTTACCCAATCCAACAAGGATCCTTCACTGATACTCTCTGCCTCGATTTGTCAGCAGTTCTCAATCCATAGGAAATATTGGCATGTATACCCTGTAGTGGGGCCTCAATCAAGAGGCCATGTGGTACCTATCAAATGCTTTTGAGTAATCCAAGAAAATAATATCCAGTGCTACTCCGGTGTCGGCGGCTTGATTCACTTTATCATAAAACTCCAACAAGTTTGTCTGACAGGACCTACCCTTTCTAAAACCATGCTGATTTTGGTCTAGATCTCCTGACATAACCAACATGTTGGCAATATGGGTTTTGATGATAGCTTCTAGGGTTTTTCCCAATATTGATGTCAGGCTGATGGGTCTATAATTTGATAGCTCCTGTCTTGACCCTTTCTTATATATTGGAATAATATCCACCTGCTGCCATTCAACTGGGACTTCAGATTTATCTATAGAATGCTGAAATAAGTGGGCTACTGGGGGGGCCAATACATCAGCCAGCTCCTTAAGCACCCTAGGGTGGAGCCCATCTGGTCCCTGTGCCTTATTCTGGTCTAAGGCTTTTAATCTATCTCTCCACATCATTGACCTCAATTTTAAGGGAAAACCTACGTCCTTTACCTGATGATAAGGTGTTTTGGGTTTTGGATCATACACTGATACAAAATATGCATTATAATGGCATGCCATGTCTTTACCGTCAATATCAAATCACCATGTAGTCCCTTATGGGCCCTACTGATTTATTTACACCCTTTTATTATTTATATGAGAAAAAGATTTATAATTATTTTGGACTTTGGTTGCCAAGTTATATTCATAGGCCTCTTTACAGCTTCCGTATGTGATCTACATTTTTCAGTTCAAACTAAATTCAACCCATCTTTCTGGCTGCCCACTTTTTGCATTTCTGTATGCCTTATTTTTACATTTTATACTTTTAATTATTTGTGGTGTAAACCATGTTTTTTGAGTTTGTAGTTTATTTAAGACTAGGAATGAATTCCTGTACCAGGGCTTTAATTTTGTTACTTAAAATATCCCACTTTTGCTGTATCATCAGTCCACTAAAATCTACCTCCCAGTTCCATAAAACTAATTGTTTGCGAATATCATTAAAGTTTGCCCTGCTGAAATTATGTACCACTGTCCTACTAGTCATCTTTGATGAAACCTCATTAATACTAAATTTCACCATGTTGTGGTCACTGGAACCTAAGGGATGTAAGACTGCAATCCTGTATATCATAATCCAGGTTACTGAGTACCAAATCCAGAGTATGATTTCCCAGTATGATCTTTAACATATTGTTCAAGATTATTTGCAGAAAAATTCTAAGAATCTTTGCTCCTTTTGTGATTCTGCTTTTGGGGGTCCCAACTCAACCCTGGTAGATTAAAATCACCCACTAACAAGGAATTTCCAGCTTGGTGAAGTTATCTAAGCATTCTAAAAGTTTGAGGTCATCTAACTGTGTGTTAGCTGGCGGCCTACATACCACACCCACATTTAATTTGGGCATTTGGTGGAGGGGGGATAACTTAACCCAAATCAACTCGGTTGTATCACTATTAATAATTTCTACACTTTCTGATGTAATATGATCCGTTATATAAAGGGCAACACCCCAACCCTTTTGGTGTGGCCTATCTCTATGATAGAGATGAAAACCAGGGATTTGTTTGTCCCATGAGTCTTCCTGTTCCCACCATGTTTCAGTAATGGCACATAAACTAATAGTGTATGTATTTAGTGTAAATACCAGTTCATCCAATTTATTATTGAGACTTCTTGCATTTAATAACAGACAATTCCAGTGTTTTGATTTTACTAACCCTTGCTTTACTGAAGTTTGGGATATACCCCCCCCCACTCAGGAAGATTAAAAAATTGTAAATTTTCTGTTTTAGTGATCTTGAGAAGCAGCGTTTCCCTTCCCTATTTAAATGAATGCCATCCCTTGCAAATAGCCTTGTGTCAAAAAAGTTTCCCCAGTTCTCCAAATAATCATAATCTTCTCTAAGGCACCACCTTTTTAACCACCCATTTAAGCTCTCAATTTCTGATTTCATATGAAAGTTTACCCCGGGGCTTGGTATAATACCTGAAATAATCAGGTCACATCCTCTAGCTTTTAAATCTGTGCCTATATACTCAAAGTCCTTTGAATGTCAAGCATCCTTCTTTTGCCCGTCATTTATGCCTACATGAATCAACACCAATGGTTGCTCATTATGTTCCAAAAGACCAGGTATAAGACGTCTTATGTCTGAGATTTTTACACCAGGTAATGCACTCACAGTGGTTGAGGTTATCCTATTTTTACATAAAATGGAGTCTGTATATTTGAGCATTGAGTCTCCTACCACCAAGACATCCCTTTTGGCTATGCTGATTTCAGTGTGCACATGTTCTGCTTGTTTTTTGTGACAAACTAGTTTGGTGTCATCTAGTTGCTGGGTTTGCTGATGTGTCTCCTGTACCGTGATATCATCTTGTACTAAAGGCTATATCTGTTTGGTGTTAACACATTTGATAACCCTCAATGTTTAGCCTCCCTTTCCTGTTTTCTGGGAACTATACTCCACTGTTCTGCCTTCTCCTCTGCATGTGATGATACTGCCTGAATATCACTGCATGGGCTTGTAGCTTCCTATATGCTGCTGGTACCTACCTCTTCAGCCACATTATCTATGTAATCTTCTAAGCTACTTATATCTGTTAATATTTTCAGTCTGTTTCTGAGTGCTACATTTTCAGCCTGCAAGGATTCTATTAATTTGCATTTTGCACAAATGAAGTTAGTTGTACACTCATCCAGTGAGAACATTTGACAATTGCCACATGTATTAGTTAGATAGTCTCCTATTTTCAGTAGATCCATTTTATCTTGTTTACTGTAACACCGCAGTGCAACTCACTTTACTGGCCCTTTTGCCCTATCGCCCCTATTGACACGTATGACACACTCTGCGCATGTCTCCGCGTGCGACGACGCGGGCCCTGCTCGCTGCAGGCTGTTTATAACTAGAAAAATGCCGCGAAAATGCTTCTGGGAGGTCACAGGGTTGATCACAACAAAAGTTGCAAAATTAAAATTTTAAAACACTCCTTGTCCCTTGCTCACGTGCAAGGCAGGCACAGGATTTCAGGTCCCCAAACAAATAATTTAGTTACTTCTGCAGTGTTTGTAGTCCTAGTGTCTGCCTTGGAACTACCACTCTCTACCTGTTTCCTGATATGGAAACTAGGGCTCAGGGATTCTCTCAAATTACTTGCTCATTTGTAAAAGAATAAAAGTGCTTGCTTCACAACAGTTTTACTCCTGGCAGTAGCTAAGCCTCCATATAAGACTGTGCTCACAACAGGCAGCTCTTTTAACTAGAAAAATGCCCCAGAAATGCTTCTGGGAGGTTGCAGGGTTGATCACAACAAAAGTTGCAAAATTAAAATTTTAAAACACTCCTTGTGCATCTCTTGCTCATGCGCAAGGCAGGCACAGGATTTCAGGTCCCCAAACAAATAATTTAGTTACTTCTGCAATGTTTGTAGTCCTAGTGTCAGCCTTGGAACTACCACTCTCTACCTGTTTCCTGATATGGAAACTAGGGCTCAAGGATCCTTTCAAGCTACTTGCTCGCTTGTAAAAGAATAAAAGTGCTTGCTTCACAACAGTTGTACTCCTGGCAGTAGCTAAGCCTCCATATATGCTAAGGTTGCTGTTAAGGCTGTTGTGACTGAAAGGATAGATACTGAAAGAACATTTTTGGTTTCTGGGTCATCCAGTTCTTCTGGAATGAAGTCACGAAATCAAGGGTAGCACTGGACTTCCCAATCTACATGAGATGTCCTTCCACCCGAGGGCCAAATAAGTTGGTGCCCAAGAAGGGGACAGAAGGGAGGGCCACCTCTGGGGCTGGGGGGGTGGAGGAGTGAGCTCCCAGTAGGGGGCTAGCTTCCGAGCAGACACGATAGACCATGGGGCCTATTCTGCTGACTTTTACTATGATACATTGGCCAGCTTATGCAGAGTATCTGTCGTAACTCTGGGGAGCCTCAGTGAGGTCCTACGACACATGGTGATGACTGCAGCAATGGAGCCATTTGCAGCTGATATTTAGCCAGTGGCTGACCCTGGTCTCTTGCTGTCTTCACTGGCAACTGTTCGTCAATAGGAAGATGGGGAGGAGTTTCCCCTACCACTCCAAGTAGGGAATGAAAAAACTTACCATCATAACATATCTGGCCTGTCAGAGACCCAGAGATGCAGCAGCGTACACCTTCTTAGCTGCATGTTCAATCTTTTCGGACTCTTTGTCTGGAGGCTTGTCCACATCCCTTTGGCCCACTAATTACCAGAAGACTGAGTCCAAAACCAAACCCTCAGCAGAGGGGTGGTCAGAGACCCCAGAAAGGGAGCCTGTTTGGACCACATACTTGTGGACCATACAAGTGTAGAGTGTTGGCAAGGATGCTGGATGCTGAAAAAGCTCCAGGGCCAGACCTAAGATGGCCTTAGATGCATGAAAGGCAACCCCCAGGGAATCATCCCTGTCCAGTATGTCAGTAAAAAGGTATTTGGCCCACTTCTGAACTATCTCCAACAGCACATTTAAGGACTCCAATATAAGTTAAATCAAAGTCCCAAAAGACACCGACCTGTGGTTGATGGTCAACTCCTCAACCCATTCCTGGTCAAACGTGAGTCCTGGTTGAGGCTATGGACAACTCAGCTTTGGAGTCATCAGAGGATTCCTTGAAAATGGCCCATGATTGTTTGCCACCACAGACCACCCTGGTATGCTAAACATGGGTGATCTCTACTGAGTGACAGCCTGGTAAGCCAACCACAGAGCAGGACCCCTTAGCTGGGGCCCAAACAGAAGCTGCAGTGAAGATGGCTCCACCCTAAGAGGTGGAGAAGCAGACACTGGGGCTGCTGAGAAGTATGGACTGGCATGGGAACAACCTGCAGAGGTCAAGGGAATAGAGGTCCAGGGGCGGAGACATACCCCTCCCCGTCATGGTCAACTGTTGCCAGAGAAGCTCCTCATAGCAATGACGCATTTGTTGTTGATGCCTCTCAACCATCAACCCAGAGGGGTGTCCCCTAGGGGGTTTGTGTAAACCCCCTGCTTCAACAGGTTAAGTACTAGAGGCTCTGCAGGCACAGCCTCTGGTGAAGGTAACTCTCTAGGTAACTCAGCCAGGATCACAAACTGCACTCCATCCTCCTGGGTGAGGACTGTGAGATCACTCCTCGATCTCTTCCAACAACTGGTCATCAGGCTCGAGAAAAATCTCAACTGCCTGCTTGCCTGGAGTTGAGTTTGACAAGCCCGACAGGGCTGCCATGAAGCCTTCAACCATTTCCTTGACCGCAGGGAGTTCGACCAAGGGCCAACAGGTCAGGGAATCAAAGGAGTGGTAAGAATGTGATTGCTCCCAATACTATGACCTGCAATGACTTTTGTGTTTTCTGTTACAGTGCAAAAAGCTCTCCTTTAGGGTCTGCAGGGCCAGAAACATTTTCCTGAGCTCAACAGTGAATGACCCTTCAACAATGGCCCCAGCTAGGAATAGTGCCATGACTGATGAGTAACTCACAGCAGCTGCAGCCATCTCTTCTTCCATGTCCAGCAAACTGAGTAGACAACCCGGCAGACACCAAAGCGTTTTTGCAGTCTTTTGAACCATCAAGGCCAATTGAGCCTTTCAGTCTTTGACACACAATGACAGTATGGCCTGGCAGAAACTGCATCCATTGACATTGTGTTGATCACCCAAACAGTATAAGCAAGTCTTGTGTGGATCTGTGGCCAACATTTTCTTTCTGCACAGGGTATAAAACCTAAATGACCAGTTATGTAAGAACTTATCATAACAGTAGATCTTTGAAGGAATCTCAGTCATCAGGCCATAGGAACATAACTGTTGGTGAAGCAGGATCCACATGGAAGATCTTCTGGCTGTACAGGTGGGGCTGCCCATGCCAACATCACCTGCCGACATCATTAAACCTATAAAGGCATGAGCAGCCCTGCTCCCTCTTCAGTTCTTACCCCTGGAGACTAAGGGAGCATATCCATATCATGGGGGACCAAGGGGAGAGAGGTGCTCAGACCAAAAATAAGAGGCTGGTTACACCAGTTAGCCAGTTCTGAGAAGAAAACCCCAAAAAGGGGGATGGTGGGAGGGAAGGCAGACCTGATGACTGAGATCCCCTCGAAGATCTACTGTTATGGTAAGTTCTTACATAACTGTTCTATCTTCTTCAGGGGTATCTCAGTGATCAGGTCACACCATAGGAACGAGTCCCAAGCAGTTACAGGTGCAACAGAACAGTCTGGGAGGAAGGCCAACCAAAGCTCAGGACAGGAGGCCCTGCAGAATAGCCCTGCCAAAACCTGCACAGGCTCTAGAAGCAATGTCCAGACTGTAGTACTCGGTGAAACTATAGACGGTACTCTAACTGTCAGTGGCGCAAATGTCAGTGGCTGAGACCCCTTTGAGACAGGCCACAGAGGTAGTAGCTATGCCCCTTAAGGAATCGGCTTTCACTGCCCCTGGCAACTCTTTGTCATGCTTGTTGTATCAGAACACAGTACAATTTGCCAACCATTTAGACAAACATTGTCTGGAAACCTGAAGGCTCTCTCATCCTGGGGTGAAAGAAACAGAAAGCTGCTTTGTTTTTCTGCAGTCCTTGGTACGGAGAAGATATTTCAAAATTCTGAGCATGTTTAATGTATGGAGCAGTGCTGCCCCTGGATTGACATGCTCTGGAAAGTAAACTGGTAGGTGGATAGATTGGTTCAGGGTAAACTCCGACACCACCTTGGGGAGAAACTTAGGATTCGTGCGCAAAGACTTTGTGAAAAATCAAATTAAGACTCTTCACATTAGAGAGCCGGAATCTCAGAAATCCTTTGAGCAGAAGTAATAGCAACCAAATATAATGCTTTCCAAGAAAGAAAGCGTAGCTCACAAGTTGTGGCTGGCTCACATGGAGACAGGGTCAATTTCTTCAAAACAAACTTTAAATCCCAAGCTAGGATAGGGGAACAGATTGAAGATTTCATGTGCAAGATACCCATAAGAAAGGCATGGGACACATCTAGCTGAGCCACGATATGACCGCTCATGGGGTCACGAAAGGCAGAAATAGCTGAAAGGTGCACTTTGTGGGAGGAGTACTGGAGACCTGAATCGAACAGTTATTTTAGGCAGTCCAGAATCTGGCTCACTGGAGAAGTAAAAGGGACCAGATGATGTTTGGCAACCCAGATGGCAAACCTCTTCCACTTCATGACATACCTGGCTCTAATAGAGGGCTTCTGAGCTGCCACAAGAACACCAGCCACCTGCTGAGACACTCCAAACTGGGTGATGGCTACATTCTCAGGAGCCAGGCTCAGATGGACCAGGGTCCCCTGAACCTGCTTTGGCAGATCACTGCAAAGGGGCAGGGGGACAGGAAGTTCCTCTGCTAAGTATTACAGTAATGCAAACCATATCTGCCGTGGACAGTATGGTGTGACCAAGATCATGCTGGCCCCCTCCATCTGCAGTTTTTTTTTTTTTTACTTTTTATTTTCACATTTTTCAAGGCAAACCAGTACTTTGAAATACACTATGGTTTAAGGAGTGACTAGAGTAATATCATAATTAGTATTGTTACCCCTCTCATCCAGCATTACAACATATGGAGGGAATTGCTGACAATATTTCAGTCAGGTCACAAGACCAAAAATTGTAAAACTTCAGCTATTGCAGCAAAACCATGGATAGTTCCAAAATGTTCAGAAGAGACCGTGATCCGGAGTGAAACACTCAATTAGGTTATAAAACATGACCCATAGTATTCTACGTCAACCAAAAGAGTAGTAAAACTATAGGTGTGACTATCTTTGATTGCCACCACAGAGTAGACCAAACTACATCAAACATATTTAATAAGTAAACATTTCAACATTTACATACTGGGACAAACTTCCTTAAGTAGTACTAAAAGTGTTCATGGTAATATCAATCAATCAATCAAAATCTTTATTTATCCAGGCGAACATCATTGAGCAGTGCTCATTTGCAAGATGGACCTGGTTAGATCAAGGTCAATTACATAAAACACGGGACAATGCAAAAGAACAAGACACAATGATAGATCAGGTTATACAAGTCATTAAGGATACCAATACATGAAATATGTGCGAATAGGCATGATTCAGTGACATAATTCACATATTTAAATGTTTTATACACACATATATATATATATATATATACAGTATATATATATGGTAACAGAAGAGATTACGAAATTAGGCATGGAGTTAGTGTAGGTGGTGACTAACCTACATAATTGTATAGGGGGATTTGTCAGAGGGGGAGGAAGTAGACAACGAGTGGTCTGGGCCGATGATGGGTGGTGGAACTACAGAAGGGAGAGGAGCAAAATGAGGGAGGGGAGGGACTCGAATAGGCATGGAGGGAGGGTGAAAATAGACAGTGTTGAGGTAGAGAAATATAGGCGGGAGGATGGGCAAAGCACAGTTTACTATCGTGGGTAAACTAGGATAGTAAAGTAGGATTGCAGAACATATGGCGAGTCAGAGGAAGGGACAGGCTTGGGGATGATAGAGAGGGAATAGATTCGCCCTATTTCTGTTAAACACAGTTGCATTGTTCCTTAATATGCCTTGAGTAGACGGATTTAAAGGATGTAATGGATATGGGCATACTCAGTTTTAGTGTTTTCTGCAATTTGTTCCATAGGAAGGGCAACACAAAACTAATGGCTGTCCTTCCAAAGCGAGAACTGACTTTTGGCACTTTGAATAGGATGGAAGAGTAAGTTCTTAGGGCATATTTACTTTTAGTGACTTGTGTGAAGCAGTCAGAGACATACTGTGGTAACTATAGAGATATAGCTCTGAATATCCATAATGCAGCATTTCTGTCCCTTCTGAACTGAAGCGAAGTCCATCCAACTGCCACATATAGGGAGCAATGATGGGTGTCGAATGGTAGTTCTGTGATAAACCTCAGTGCCCTATGATAGAGTGTATCCAATTTTCCAAGGTAGGAGGCAGTGCAGTGACTGTATAAGAAGTCAGCATAGTCGATTACAGAAAAAAATGTGGCCTGGACCAGCCTTAATTTAGCAATACTTGTGAGAAAGTGTTTGATTCTAAAGTAAAGGCCAAGTCTTTGACAAAGTTTTTTTAGTAGTTCTTTCATATGTTCTATAAAGGAAAGCCTACTGTCAAGCCAGACTCCCAGGTCCTTGAATTTTGATACAAATTCAAGGTTTTCACCAAGGATAGTGGATGTATGTGGAAGCATACTTAAATCTGGATATCCCGCATACGTGTGGGGAGAGAAAAACATTGCCTTTGTTTTCTTTGCATTGAGCAGGAGTTTTTTGCTCAGTAGTTGATGTTGGAGTAGATTGAACTCTTGTTTGTAGCTCTTTGCAGGCTGCCTCTCTTGAAGGTAATATGCAACTTGCATTGGTGGAAAACTGAACAATGAACAATGCATAAGAACGTTCAGTAGAAAAAAAATCAAGTACAGTAGCTTTAATACCAGTGAAGTAACCAAGTAAGTACATATAGCACAGTATGTCAGTCTTCAGCCTCATTGTCAGAATGGGCAGTTCCACTCCAACAGCAAAATCCCCCTTAATTTTGCCCAATTACTTCTGTGCCTCAGTTGGGTCCCTGAAAAAGATACGTTTTCCAGGAATATAAGACCTTGAGTCTTGCAGGGAGCTACAAAAAATGCGTGACTCTCAATTCTCAAAGGCCCCACAGGACCGAATCAAATGCCTTGCGTCTTTGCTGTGTAGCAAAACTAAGATCAGGAAAGAGTTAAAATGTGGCCCCACCAGGTAACAGGAGGGTCCCTTTCTTTTTGCTGAGTCCAGCGCTGCATCTCCAACATGTTTTCTAGATGTAACAATCAAGACTGTCCTGGGCAAGTCTGGGTTGGCAGGACATCTATGGGGATTGATACGATAAGTTTTTATATGCTCGTCAGTGAGATCCAATGCAAAGGAGCTATATATTAAATCAGGCACAAATTTAGAAAGGTCCATACCCTCTGTACCTTCCAAAAGCCCCAGCAGCTGTAAGTTGTTCCAGACGTAGGCGTAATAACTTATTTTCTTTGAACAGCCCAGAAGTCACTACTGAGAATTTTTCCACAACTGCCTTTGATGTCATTATGTCGGATATAGAGAATCCAGCCAAGTTTCGATAGTGAGGACTCCCATACTTAGTAAAGGTATCCAGTTTTTTGTGCAGATCGCCATTAGCTTGTTTAAATTTAGATTTCAGATCCTGGATCGCTGTTAGTAAGGCCACGTTGGTGGGTTCAGCTCCGTCAGGAAGTAGTGCGTTAGAGGAGCCAGAATCCTGTTGCTGTTTGTGAGGGTTTCCCATCTTCCAATCTGCCAAAAAAAAAAAAGACATCTTCTGATAGTACTACCAAAGTACTGTTACTAGAGAGCTAGTTCAGCCTAACAAATAGGGATTAAATTTGTTAAATTTAACTTTGTGTGGTCGTCGAAGTGGAGCAGTTCAAAGAACATCTACTCCAGTCGGACGCTAGCTCAACCCCCCTTCATCTGCAGCTTGATTCGCATCCTCTGAATGAGAGGAAATGGAGTGAAGGCATAAAGGAACTCCTGCTCCAGGAGAAGGACAACGCGTCTCAACAGAAATCTCCAGGCCCTGGATGTAGCGAGCAGAAATTGGGCAGTTTTGTGTTGAGTGGGGACGCAAAAAGGCCCAACTCTGGATGACCCATCTGTCGAACAGATCTTCTACAACAGATGACAGACGTTCCCATCCATGCATTCAGGACTGAGTCTGGTTATGACTGTCTGCCAGGGTGTTCAGCATGCCCATGATGTGGACTGGCGAGAGTACAAGGCTGTGGTCCAGCGCCCAGTACCTGACTCTTATGGCCTTCCTGCACAGGGGGTAAGAATGTGTTCCCCCTCCTTGTTGATGTAGTAGACAACACTGAGGTTGCTTGACTGAATCAACAAGTGGCCCGAAAGGATATATTTCTGAAAGCCCTGCATAGCATTTAGAACTGCCCACATCTGAAGGACGCTGATATGCAGAGATGTCTCAATCTGGGACCACGTCCCGAGTCTAGAAAAGACCCATATGTGCACCCCAGCCTGAACTGGAGGCATCTGTAGTGAGAATCTGCTGGGGGAAGGAGATCAGAAATGGGAACCCCTGTGACAGGTTCTGGAGGTCCATCTCCCACTCAAGCACTTTGCGGACTGGAGCGAAGACCAGCACTGGCTGCTCCAGGACATCTGTGCATTGTTTCCACTGAACCTGAAGGGTCCACTGGAGTGCCCGCTTGTGCAGTCTTGTTAGGGGAACCATGGCAAAGGCCGCTGCCATGAAGCCTAAAAGCCCCAAGTACACCCTTGCGGAGCTATAACAGCTCTGGGCAACATTCTGAGCCTGGGAAATGAGGCACTCCACACTGTTTTTGAGCAGGAAGGCCCTGCCCTGTGCTGAGCCCAGGACTGTCCCTATACTGCAGTCTCTGGGACAGAATCAAGACGGACTTGGGCGGATTATGCATTGTATATATCGTACATATTTCTCTTATTATATTATGTGCGTTTCTACTGATCTTGCTTTACGTATTAGATATCTGTCTTTGTACTCCTATTGTATTTTACCAGGCGTGGCTGAAAATGGGTCACTGATCCAGTCCACTTTTCTGGTAAATCAAATAAATAAACAAATAAATACTGATGGTGATGCCCAGGGAGTGGAACAACTGGAGGGTTCTCTCCAGGGTCTAAAGGAGCAAATCTCTGGACAGAGCTTTGAGGAGCCAGTCGTCCAGGTAAGGGAAGACACACAGACCTTCTCTCCAGAGGGATGCAGCTACTGCTGCTAAGCATTTTGTAAAGACCCGAGGCACAGAGGATACGTCAAAGGGCAATACCTTGAATTGGTAGTGTTCACCCTGAAAAAGAAACCCGAGAAACCAACTGTATGGAGAACAGGCCAAAATAAGCAGGTAAGTGTCCTGCATATTGAGGGAGCACAGCCAGTCACCCTGCTTGAGTAGGGGCAGCAGGCCTGGCAGTGTGACCATGTGAAAGTTTCTGTATTGAATATAAAGCTTGAGGTCCTAACCTGGAGTAGAAACCCCTGATCCACTGTCACCTGGGCACTGGCTGTATTGCCCTTTTCCACAGAAGACACTGTACCTGTTCCCAAAGAATCATTATATGGGTCTGAGGATAAGTGAAGGGCACTGGGGGGGTGTCTCTGGAGGTTGTTCTATAAGCTCCAGAGTGTGACCCTGTTCTATGATTTGAAGGATTAAGGCATCTGAAGTTATGGTTCTCCATTGGTTGAGATGGAGGGAGAACCAACCTCCGATCACCACCTCTTGGGGTCTGGCAAGGAGTCAGACAAAGGCAGATCTGGCTGCTGGGGCTGATCTGTCGCCTCTGGGCTGCTTGGTGGCTGGGACCAAGGAGAAGGGGGCAGGCAAGGCCGAGGAGGCTTTTCTTTTCCCTTGGGAATGGGAGCCTGCTCTGGACTTGTGGGACACCTTGCAAAAGGATAGACTTTGCCTGCTCTTAGGCTGGGTATGGTAGAGCGAATGGAAAGACTTAACAACCCTGCCAGATGCCTGCTGATCATTAATGATGTCCTGGACATCTGGTCCAAATAACTTTGAGCCATTGAAGGGGGCATTTAGAACCTTCTGCTGGACATCTGCTGCACAAGCCGAGATCACGAGCCAAGTGTGCCTACGAAGGCAAATGCGGGTGACAGCAGCCCTAGCACCAGTATCAGAAGTGCCATACAAGGCCCTGAGGAGGTGCCAACTGATGTCCTTGGTGGCCTGCAAAGATCTGAGAACCTCCTGTTTTTGGGAACAGTCTGGTAAGGTTTGGGCAGCCGCCTTGCCCTTCTTCCAGATAGTGTTTTGGTACTTGACCATGTGAGAAATATAGTTGGCAATTCAAAGTCCCAAGGTGGAAGAGGAAAGTACAGTTACGTAAGAACTTACCGTAACAGTAGATCTTCGAGAACAGCTCTTGCAGCAGGTAACACCATTAGGACTGAAGCCAGCAGGCGGCAGGACCCCACGGAATTCTTCTAGCTAGCTATCTTCAGCGGGGACCGCCACATCGGTCCCACCCCTCCGGGACGCCAGACGGAGTACCTACGGGGGCGGTCCTGCCAGATTCCCCAGTTCTCCCGCCGGAGACTTCCGGCCATAGGACATCAGAATGGGAGACCGAGGATACACTGTCAGAAGACAAAAGGGGCATAAGCCCCTGCCAAAGGCTTGGAAAGCCATGCCTCCTCCAAGGGGGAAGGTGGGCGGAAAGGTATCTGCTGCAAGAGCTGTTCTCGAAGATCTACTGTTACGGTAAGTTCTTACGTAACTGTACTATCTTACTTCGAGATACAGCTCTTGCAGCAGGTAACACCATTAGGACTGATTTCCAAGCAATAACGCTTGTAAGCATTCTGGGAGGAGGAAACTAGGAAAATCCATACCAAGTCCTGACTCTAGAACAGGAGACCCTGTAGCATGGCCAGGCCGAAACTGGCTCTTTGCCGTGAAGCAATGTCCAGGCTACAATGCCTGATAAAAGTATGCACAGAGCTCCACGTGGCTGCAGCACAAATGGCAGAGGAGGAAGACGTTGCGAAGTGCTGCAAAGGAGGTAGCCACCCCCCTAGTGGAATGGCCCCGGACTGTACCCGGGAGGGGCTTCTGCTTAGCATCACAGCAGTATGATATACACTGGACAAGCCAGTGAGAAAGGGACTGCTTCGATACTGGTTGGCCCATCATCCTCTCAGCGAAGGAAATGAAGAGTTGCTCCGACTTGCGAAGCTGTTTAGTCCTGCTCAGGTAATACCTAAGACAGCGGTGAACATCCAGGGTGTGGAGCAGCACTTCTCCTCTATTAGCATATTTAGGGAAAATATACAGGCAGGTCAATGTCCTGATTGAGAGTGAGTGCAGAGACCAACTTAGGCAAGAACTTAGGATTCGTCCTCAGGAACACTCTGTCCTGGTGGAAAATCAAATAAGGTTCCTTAAACATGAGAGCGTGAAGCTCAGAAATTCTCCTTACTGACGTAACAGCAACTAAAAATAACGTTTTCCATGACAGGAAACGCAGCTCGCAATCTGCGGCAGGTTCAAAAGGGGGAAGCGTGAGTTGTTCCAGGACAAAGAGTAAATCCCATGGGGAACAGGGTCCTTAATGGGTGGCCTAAGGTGTAACACCCCTCTCAGAAAATCTTGAGAGGCGTCAAGTTGCGCCACTGTGCGCTGTCCCACCGGGAAGTGGTAAGCAGAAATAGCGCAGAGGTGCACCTTAATAGAGGAGAAGGCGAGACCCGGATGGAAAAGGGAGAGCAGGTATTCTAGCACCGCTTTCATCAGGCAACCTAAAGGGGAACATCCACGTGCTTGTGACCACAGACAAAAACGGTGCCATTTCATGGTGTACATCGCATGCGTTGCCGGCTTTCTGGCCACGGAAAGGACTTCCGCCACCTCTTGCAAGACCCAGTGTCGCAAAATGGCTATGTCTCTAGGAGCCAAGCATGCAGGTTCAGTGAGCTAAGTCCGGGTGGACTAGAGAACCTTCCGCCTGAGACAAGAGATGGGAGCTGAAAGGCAACGGAATTGGAGGTTCCCGGGACAGCTGCGTTAGCAAGGGGAACCAGATCTGTCTGGGCCAGAATGGGGCTACCAGGATCATTGTTGCATGCTCCCTGCGCAGTTTGAGAAGAACTCTCTGGATCAACGGGAAGGGAGGGAAAGTGTAGAGGAATCTGTCCGCCCAGGAAAGGGACAACGCGTCTTGCCAGAAAACACCAGGCCCTGGATCTAGCGAGCAAAAATTGGGCAGTTTTGCGTTGGATGGGGAAGCGAATAAGTCCAGTTCTGGAGTGCCCCATCGAAGAAACAGATCCTCTGCGACCCCTTGAAGAAGTTCCCACTCGTGGACTCTGGCCTGGGAGTGACTCAGGCCGTCTGCGATTGTGTTGTCCACTCCGGGAACGTGAACTGCAATCAGGTTCGCGCCGTGTCGAATTACCCAATCCCACACTCTCATGGCTTCCCTGCAAAGGGGGTAAGAGTGTGCGCCTCCTTGTTTGTTGAGGTAATACATCACCACCGTGTTGTCTGTCTGAAGCAGAAGAATGCTCGATGGGATTTCTGACTGAAAAGCCTGCAGGGCGTAGAGGACCGCCCTCATCTCCAGCACGTTGATGTGGAGGTGGGCTTCCTGAGGGGTCCATGTTCCCTGGGACCTCACCCCGTTCAAGTGCGCTTCCCCACCCTAGCCCTGAGGCATCTGTGGAGAGGATTATCTTCGGGGACGGTGCTGTAAACGGGACACCCACAGAAAGTGTCCTTGGGTCTAGCCACCATTGCCAGTCTTGAATCACGGCATTTGTGATTCTGACCGGATGCTGCATGTGGTCTTGCCTTTGGTCCCACTGCACCCTGAGCATCCACTGAGTTACCCGCATGTGGAGCCTTGCCAAAGGGACTGTCAGAATGGCTGCAGCCATGTGTCTGAGCAGACGAAGGACCAGCCTGGCAGGGACAGTCTTCTTCGCCGAGAGATCCCTAATGAGGGATCTGATGCATTCCGCTCTGTTGTCTGGGAGAAATGCTTTCCCCTGAACGGTGTCCAGAACTGCACCTATGAACTGCAGCTTCTGTGACGGTACGAGGAGAGACTTCTGGTAGTTGATTATAATGCCCAGAGACTGGAACAAGTCCTGAGTGCTCTGAATAGCCAGCAACAACGCCTCTCTGGAGGCGGCCATGAGAAGCCAATCGTCCAAGTACGGGAACACATAGTGGCCCTGTCTACTTAAGGACGCTGCCACGACTGCCATGCATTTGGTAAAGACCCTGGGGGCCGATGACAGTCCGAATGGAAGGGCCCGGAACTGAAAATGGTAGCTGAGGAACTCGAAGCGCAGGAACCTCCTGTGCGCTTGAGCCACAGGGATGTGCAGGTAGGCGTCCTGCATGTCTAGGGACACTAAGAAGGTGTCCTGCTTCAGCATGGGAATGAGGCCCAGAAGGGTCACCATGTGAAATCGTTTGTAGGCGACCGACGTATTTAGGTCGCTGAGGTCCAAGATTGGACGGAGGTCCCCTGTTTTCTTGGGAACCAGAAAGAAGTGGGAATAGTATCTGGAATCTATCTGGTTCTCTGGAACATACTCCACGCTCCTTCTGCAGGAGCTGAGTATTTCTTGCCTGATAAGCAATTTGTGCTGACCCGAGTAGGGAGGCAGAGGAGGCCTCGAGGTGGCTTGTCATGAATTCTATAAAGTGGCCTTTTCGACTGGCTAACCCACCTGTCGGTGGTTATGGACTGCCATCCTGGCAGGTAATTCGCAATACGACCCCCGACCTTGATGTCCCGTTGATCCTGAGGGCCGGGGGCTGGGAAGGAGTCAGGCTGTGGTGGCGGAGGGAGCCGCGGGCTGAGCCAGCTTGGCTGGACGCTGACTTCTGCCCGCGGGCTGTCTTCCCTGGGTTCTGTGGGAGCCGGAGCCCCTCTGTTGTGGACCGGTGCGGGACTGTTGTCTCTGTGTCTGTCCATGAAAACGGCTTTGGTTCCTACGAAAGGAACTAAGCTTTGGTTGGTACATTGCCTGGACCGACCTCACCGCCTTCCCGGCCTCTTGGAGCTTGGTGAGAACCTTCTCAGAGGGTGCACCAAAGAGAACTTCTCCTTCAAAAGAGGTGTCCATGATGTTCTTCTGGACGTCTGGGGTAAATCCGGAGACACGAAGCCATGAGTGTCTCCGGAGGCATACCCCTGAAGCTGCCGCTCTGGCCGAGGAGTCCACGGAATCATATGCGGCTCGCAGCACCTGGGTTCCCACGTCCGAACCCGTACGGAGGAGTTGCAACATCTCCTCCTTCTGCTCACCTTCTGGCAATTTCTCCGCCAGATCCAGTCCCTGTTCCCACAAAGCATTTTGGAACTGCACCATGTGGGTCAAGTAGTTCAGGGATCTGATGGCGCAGGTAGAGGAAGCATACGTGCGCCTGCCCATAGGGTCCAGCTGTTTGGACTCCGAGTCCGGTGGCAGGGTGCTCAAATGTTGCGGTCTCTGGGACCGGTCATGAGAGGCTGTTATGACCAGAGAGTTGGCCAGAGGATGTTGAGCCAAGTACTGGTCCTCCTTTGGAGCCTTGTACAGGCGGTCAGCTTTCTTCGGCATCGACGGGAGCGAATGTGGACGCTTCCACGCTGCCTTGGTGACGTCAACAAAAGTGTCCACCAAGGGTGGCACCCCCACAGGCTTGGGATCCTTCTGCCGAAGATACCTAGCAAGGCGTAGTCTCTCGAGGTCTAACTCTTCTGCATCCCAGCCCATGTTCTCTTGGATATGCCTCATGATTTTCGAGAACGATGGGTCATCCGGAGGAGATCTAGGAAGCTCATGTGGGTCCAGAGGGGGATGGAAGAGGAGAGAGGGATCTGGATCTTGACGAGGATTCCGATTCTGTATCCTCCATCGAAGGCGAATGGCGGCGTCTTCTGGGTCTCTCAGGACTGGGTGACCCTGAAGAGGATCTGGACGGAGGTCTCCTTCTATCTGGTCTTCCCCTTGGAGGGTCCGTAGGCTCCTGGGAGGGAGGTACTCGGCCTGCTGCCCCGGATGAAGAAGGGGCGCAGGAGCCGGAGGGGTCGCAGGTGTCGGAGGAGGAGGTGATGTGGGAGCCACATCCTTTCTAATGGTATCCCACCAGTGGGTGAAGAGCTCCTTAACCTCAGAAAAAGAAAGGCCCGATGACAGACTGGGTGCCGGTGGTTGGTCGTCGGGTTCCGGTGTCGGCTCCTCAGGGGCCTCAGGTTGCAGGGAGGGTTCCCTGGGAGGCTCGACAGGACCGGGTTCGCCTGCCTGGTCCTCGGGCTGCGTCAATTCCTCCTCCGTGATAGTCTCCTGACCGACGTTGGTAGGAGTCGTCGGGGTCCTCCTCTGGACTCGTGTGGACGTCGGCCCTGCAGCCGATGACCGAGAGGGTGAAGGCCTGACCAGCGACGGGCGTCTGGCAGTCGACGGCTCCTGGGACCTATGATGAGTGGCCGATGTCGGACAGGCCAACGTCGAGTCCAATGGCTTCTTAAGCGAGGTAAGCTCCTCTGTCTTCCGCTGGGGAGGAGGAGGCAAGGAGGCAGACCTGACGTCGGGTTTGGAATGGCGGGAACCCGACTTGCGGTGATGATGATGGTCCCCAGACCTAACCAGTGTTTTGGAAGAAGAGTACGAAGAGGGCCTGGAGGTCTTGTCCTGTGAGGAGGAAGAGGAGCCTGAAGGTTTCTTCACCGCAGCGGAGGGAGACTGAGAGCGGGCCCGGGAAGGCGAACGGTTGGACCGGGAGCTGGAACTACGGGAGTCGGAGGCCCTAGATGGGGACCTGGATGGAGTCTTCTCCCTGTGCTTCTCAGTATGTTTCCGGGCTTTCTCAGCAGAACTCCCCTTGGAGATGTCCATGGCCTTAACTTTCTCCTCGAGCAGGAACGCCTGCAGAGCCTTCTGGCGACAGATCCGGGTCCGGCTGTTGAACCCCTGGCAGAAAATACAGGACCGGGTGTCGTGGTCTGGGCCTAGGCACCGGACACAGGTCGAATGCGGATCCTTGAACGGGATTTGCTTCCCACAGGCGCACTTCGAGGGATGGCCTTCAACGGAGGTTGGAGAGGACATCAGACAGCAACTGAGCCGAAAAAAAGAACTTTTTCCCGAAGGAAGAACTTGACCATGCGTCGCGCGCTAGAAACAATCTGAAGGCTCGAGACATGCAAGTCGACAGCGGGAAAAGAACTAGGGAATCTGTCGGGACCGCCCCCTTATGTACTACGCCTGACGTTGGAGGCGGGACTGACGTTGGGGGCGGTCCCCGCTGAAGATAGCTAGCTAGAAGAATTCTGTGGGGTCCTGCTGCCTGCCGGCTTCAGTCCTAATGGTGTTACCTGCTGCAAGAGCTGTATCTCGAAGTAAGATTAAACCCTCTTACCCCAGAAGTCTAGTTTTTTGGAATCCCTGTCAGTGTGGAGGGAGCTAAGGTGCTTGGGCACCTTGGACCTGTCGTGTGCCGCTACGATGACCACAGAACCAGTCGCAGCTTGGGAAGCATAGTAAGGCAGGCCCTGAGTGGCATGATAGAGTTTATCTGCCCTGCGAGGCATGGCAGGAACCATGTCTGGGTGGTGCCAAGCTGCAGCAGTGGCATTCCTCAGAGCTGGGAGGATAGGAGGAATAACCTTAGGGGGAGATTCTGGGATCTCCAAAAAGTCCACCAGTTCTCTCCTGGTGGTGTCCTCTTCCTCTGTATGGAAGCCAATAGCTGTGGACAGCTACTTCATAACATTAAAAAATGTACGGACCATGGAGTATGTTTAACGAAGTCCTCACTCACTGAAGATGCTATAGATCTAACAGAGGAAAAGAGGTTCCTCCTCCTCAGGGAAGATGATGTCAGGCTGGTATTCCTCTTCGATGTCGACCTGTTCTAACTTGAGGTCTGATGATCATGGGACTACTGACAGCCTGCGGGGTGCAGCCTGAGAAGGCCTAAGTGGCACTGCTAATGACGGAGTCGTCGAAGGGCACCAGAAAGCCAGGCCTGTAAAAGCCCAACTGATGCACCAAGGCTGTGGTTAACCCGGCTAAAGTAGAACTGAGTTTGATGGCAGAAGAAGTATGCATCGACAGTGGAGAGGTAGTTGGCACAGGGCATGATGAGCCATCCGTTGTGTCTTGAGAGCCCAAGAGCCCCAATGTCCGAAGGCCTAAAGAAGCATCAGGCCACAACAAAAGGGCTGTCATTGATGACTCGAGGGTCAATGAATGGGGGGCCGATGACCTGAGGGTTGACAGTCAGCCTCCTTGAGAAGTGGGAGGAGGCACTGTCAGTTGGCACCTGGAAGAAGCAGAGGCCTGGACAGCAGAGTATGTAAGCACAGTCAACGGAGTGCCCTCAGAGGAGGAGGAAGAAGAGGCTGTGAGGGATTTGGAGTGCTGCTGGGAAGAGCGGTCCCATTCACAGTCTTTTATATTGGTGGCCCCCTTGAGAGTGACACCATGACAACGAAACTCAAAAACAGACCATTACTGTGACAGTCGCTGTAATGGTCTGTTTTCACTGATGCAGCTTCTCCTGGTGTTTTACCCCTTCCCTGGAACAACTCCGACCTGGAGTTTATTGTAATTAAATGCGGGGGGTATGGAGGATGTACAGCCCCCTGCAAAAGGCACTTTCTTTTGTGACGCCACTATATCGGTGTCTGTATAGTGCTGCTGCTGTGCGGGACATCGGGGATTTGTCTGTCGAGCACAAGTGATGCGTCTCATTTTTATGACTTTTCCCTGAGGACTTGCCTTGGGCCTTCGAAGCCTGGGAGCTTGTCAAACCCACCGGTGACTGGGAAGGAGGGACTCCGGAGGACCGCTCCCCAGAACTGGCTACCTGTTGCACTACAAGGAATTTCTTCAAAGCCTTTTTGTGTCACCTAAGGGTTGTAAGATTAAACTTTTTGCAGAGCTCATAGTCAGAGATGTCGTGGTCAGGTCCAAGACAGCAGACACAGAGGTTGTGGTTGCCTGTGTCGTCAGGGCACAGGTCAGAAAGTATAGGGAAAACCAGGAGCAGTTGTAGAATTCATCAAAAAATATTTATTTACACTAGCAGTATCATAAAATAAACCTGTTCAGTATAACTATTTACAAAGGCAAAATAAAATAAAGTTTTCTTTCAGTCTCTATGTCCCTTGTTCTCCTCTAATCTTTCTTGCAGTTGTAGCTTAGCTCTTTTATAAGTCTTTTCAACCCCCATTCTTAGCAAGCATCCTGTTTTTGTAAATATCAGGCAGGGCTGCTAGAACACCATGTGCTTGAGCTGAGAGGCCCCCGTTTGTACAGCTTCTGCAAAAGGCTAAAACATTTGCACTCAAGTAACTTATGGAGTTTTCCATTAGTTTTTTACAATCATCTCAAATTATAAATATATACATTTCAACAGTAGCACTATATATTTTCTAAGCAAAAGATATCCCAACATCAGTTACATTTCCACATACTGATTTGCATATATTTTTATATTACTAGATCTAAATATGCAGGGAGAAAAACAGACAGCTAGAGAAAACTGAGAGACAGTGAGAGCCAAAGAACTGTGAGACTGTCGGGGTGATCAATTCCAAAGTCTCACAGGAAAATGTGGTTGCGCAACCAGACAGAGAAGAAACAAAAGGAAAGAATAGATCCTTGCATTTACGCACTTTCTCCATAACAAATGGGACAGGGCCCTATTTCACTCTGTCACAGTCTGAAGAAGTGATCTTCTTTTCACAGTGGCAGCGATGGAAGAGAGAAGTTGAGGAAGTAACTCTTGACATAAACTAAGTAAAAGAATCTCTTGTTTAAAAGAGATTCTAAAAGCTAGGGTAGGGTAAAAGAAAAAATCATAGGCAAAATTGGTGCGAACTACATTGAAGCTTCCGCAGAGACCCATGCGAACAGAGTCAATGGTGGGAAAGAACTGAGGAGGGAGCAGGACTGCTCATGCCTTTATTGGGTTGATGACATCAGCAGGTGATGTTGGTGGCCGCAGTTGTACTGCTGGAAAATCTTCTGTGTGGATCCTACTTCACTTGACGGTGAAATTCCTATGGTGTGACCTCATGACTGAGATACACCAAACTTCCAGTAACTCAGCTCTCTCCAGCGGAACTGCCAGTAAGGAGAATGAACGGAATACATGTTGACCGAAAACCCTAACAAGTTCTCTGGAAGGAGGAGCCAAGGCATGCACCCCTATTTGGTGAATGCAGACTGAAGAGCTGTGTCCCTAAAAGTGGCACTGTAATGACTCCGCACACTGACGCGGTAGTGGGAGATGATTATGTGTGCTTTAGCCAAGGTTGCAGCCCTGCATATCTCCTCAATGGGGATATCAATGGAAGCAGCCACAGAGGCAGTAAAATGTTTGGTTGAATGAGCCCTCAGCTCCTTGGTCAACTCCTATAGCAAAGGTCAATGCAGGATGTGATCCACCTACTGTGGCAATTGTCCACTTTGCTGCTGATCTGCCAGGTGTGGCTTCTGTATTTGTGACAATCAGCTGGTAAGCGTTGCTATGAATCCCCACCATGCACTCCTTATAATATGATAGCACCCTTGTCAGGTCCAGAGTGTAAAGCCTATGATCTGTATCTGAAGTCAGGCTTGGAGATTAATCACTTGGTTAAGGTGGAACTCTGACACAACCTTCGAAAGGAATTTCACAACAGGGCGAAGGACAATCTTCTCCTTATGGAAGACCAGGCAGGGAGACTCCCTCTTCTCACTGGTGTAACTGCCACCAAGAAGGTGGCCTTCCATGACACGTGTAGGAGCTCACACTTGTGCATAGGCTCAAATGGCTTGCTCATGAGTGTAGCTAGCAAATGCAGCAGGTCCCAAAGAGGCAGTGCTCTGCACACCAGAGGGGACAAGTACTCCAGGTCTTTGAAAAAGTGCCTGACCACCTTCTCCTGTGCCAGCATCAATAAACAAGCCCACACCCAGTATGCGGATATGACTGCAAGGTGTATCTTTAGAGCTGTGGCTCAGTCCTGATTGTGACAGGGACCAAAGGTAGTTGAGGGCCATGGTCACTGGGTAGGTGAGAGGATCAAGATCCTTCTCTTGGCTGACCCACTGACACAGCGGTAAAGCCACCACTTGTGACACTAATGAAGCATGTTCGGGAACCAGCCTGGGCCATCAGAGGGCCATCCGGGGGGGGATCAACTTTCTATTGGACACTCTCCTTCTCTGCGGAGGGGGTGCATATCCTGCTATTCTACTGCCACCTAGGTGACCACAGGTGTTGGTACAGAGAATCAGTGACTAAGAAGAGGGCCACTAAAGCATGCCTGTCAACTGGGTGCATGAGGCATGCAGGCAGTCAGTAGTCAAGATGCTCGGTGGGAGGACAGATCATAGAAAAATGGTGCAGGTCGGGTAGATGAAACTCTGCTGGCTGCCCACATGTGCACCGGGCTTGAGTCATGAAATAAGGACTCACCCAGGCCTAAAACCATCTGGAGCTGGTGTTTGATCAGCATGCAGCCTTGGTCTAAGATGGTCTTGGCAGTGTGTTGTTTGTTAGCCAGGAGGAAGGGGAGAAGTTCCCTGAAGAGGCTGAATAAGGAGTGACTAAAGTGACCCATCATCGTAGCACAGTTAGCCTGCTGGGGACCCAAGGAGGAGGAGGAGGCTGCGTAGACCTTCTTGGACTCCTTACCAGGTGGCTAGTCCATGTCCCTATGACCCTTCAATTTATGAAAGGACAAGTCAAGCACCAAATCCTCCACAGAGGTATAGTTGGATAACCCAGAAAGGCTCCCAACAAGGACCGCATACTTGCATCCTGTACAGGTAGGGGGTACCAGGTAAAATGCTGGGTACAGTAAGAGGTCCAAAGCCAGCTATATTATGCCCTTAACCATAAGGTGGTCACCTCTGGTGCATAATCCCTGTCTAGGATTTGGATGAAAGGGTATTTAGCCCTCTTCTGCACCGACTAAAAAGGGACCTCCATGGAATCCAACATAAACTGGAGTCAAGCTCCAAAGGAGGTGGAACCCGACTGGGAGAATTGACTGTCGGAGGAGTCGAGATTGATCGGATGGGTGCTGCCTGATGCCATGCAGGACTCCAACCCCCCCAAGTCCAATGGCTCCTTGAACACTGCCCCACATAGAAACATAGAATTTGACGGCAGATAAGGACCGCTTGGCCCACCCAGTCTGCCCATTTCCCTACCTACTGGATAAGCTGCAGATCCTAGTTAACCAGCAGCCTACTTCTTCCTACCCCAACCCCCTAGAATTGCCTTATGACTGTCCCATGCATGCTTGAATTCCACCACTGTTTTTGACTCCACAACCTCCTCCAGAAGGCCGTTCTATGCATCCACAACCCTCTCTGTGAAAAAATACTTCCTTAAATTACCTCTGAGCTGCCCCCCATCTTCAAATTGTGCCCCCTTGTTCTTGCACGCCTCTTTTTTTGAAAGATGCTACCCTCTTGGACTTTGTTGATTCTCTTGAGGTACTTGAAAGTTTCTATCATGTCCCTCCTCTCCCTCCTTTCCTCGAGGCTGTACATATTAAGCTCCTTAAGTCTCTCTTCATATGTCTTCTGGTGCAGACCCTGCACCATTTTAGTTGCCCTCCTCTGGACAGCTTCCATCCTGTCTATGTCTTTGCGAAGACTGGGTCTCCAGAACTGCACGCAGTACTCCAGATGGGGTCTGACTAGCTGTCTGTACAGAGGGATAATAACTTCCTGTTTTCTACTGGTGATGCCTCTCCCTATGCATCCCAGTATCCCCCAACCCTCCTTGCTGCCCTCTCACATTGCTTGCCCACCTTTAGGTCATCTGATATGACTACCCCCAGGTCCCTTTCCATTTTTGTTGTTGTTAGTATCTCACCCCCCATTGTGTACTCTTCCCCTGGGTTTTTGTTTCCCAGGTGCATTACCTTGCACTTCTTAGCATTGAATCTAAGCTGCCATACATTTGACCATTCTCTAACCTTGCCAAGTCCCTTTTCATCCTTTCCACCCCACCTTGTGCATCAACTCTGTTGCAGATCTTTGTGTCATCTGCAAAGAGACATACTTTTCCTTCCAGTCCCTCTGCAATGTCGCTTATAAAGACACTGAAGAGGACCGGTCCTAATACTGAACCCTGCGGTACCCCACTAGTAACCCCCCTTTCTTCAGAGTGGACTCCATTTACTATTACTCTCTGTGTCCTATTCTCCAGCCAATATTTTACCCAGGCTGTCATCTTGGGACCCACTCCCAGGCTAGCTAAATTGTATATTAATCTTTTGTGTGGGACTGTGTCAAATGCCTTGCTAAAGTCTAGGTAGGCAATGTCCACAGCCCCTCCCTGATCTACTACTTTGGTCACCCAGTCAAAGAAATCTATCAGATTTGTCTGGCATGACCTTCCTGCTGTGAATCCATGCCGCCTTGGGTCCTGTGCCCCTCTGGCCTCTAGATACTCGACAATTCTTTCCTTCAGAAGTGATACCATCATTTTCCCCAGCCCGCTTCTTGAGGGTGTGAACCACCCTAGAGTCCTGGGTGACCTCAACAGACAGCTAACTGGGCAGGTCAATGGCCAGGAGAGAGCCCTTCACGGGGACCTCTTCCCATGGCAGTGGGGGGGAGGGGAGACTCCATCTCTAAGGGATATGAGGCAGACGCTACAGTCTGCTGAGCCACTGGGGTGACTAACAGCATCAAGGGTCCCGGGAACAGAGCCCTGCTCTGCCCAGCAATAGCCCACCGTTGCCAGAACAAGGCTTCATACTTCTAATGAAAACAGCGATCCTCATTTGATGATGACGAGTCCAGCTCGTGTTGGTATTGATGCCATCGGACAAGCAGAATCAGAATCGCAAGCGGTACCTTGACCATGACCTTTTGTCTTACAGTGGGTGTAAACCAATGGAGACAAGAAGACCACCTGCTTCAGCAGAAAGACCATGATGGGTCTCTGAGTGGGCACCAAAGGGGTGACCACCAGAGTAGGTACAACCCAGGCTGACTCAGCTGGGGCTGCCCACTGTGCCAGCTCCTCTTGAGTGAGAACAGCGAGAACCAGGGTCTGAGAGACTGATAAAGCTTTGTGGACCTCACCCTCTGACAACCAGTCAACCAGTTTGAGAAAGATCTTGACCTGCTGCTCAACTGGAGTCAAGGTCAAGGGCTGCGACTGGACCACCGTGGAAGCCTCAAACTGTCCCTCAACCGATGGATATTTGACTGAGGTTGACTGGTTTGGGGAATTGAGAGAAGAGGAAGAGTGTGACTGTTCCCGGTTCCACCATTGATGATTATGTTGCTTCTTGTGCTTGCACTCATAGCGTGGGCTCTCTACACATATCTGGAGTACCAGATACATTTTATGGACTTCATCTGTGAAAGTCCCTCAGACAGTGGGCCTAACTGGGACCACCACCAAGACCAAGGATAAGCCCACTCTAGACACCACTGCCTCCTCTTCCAAGGTTGCAAGTTTGGCTGCTGACCCAGCAGCCAACAAGTGTGGTTTGCATTCCTTGGCCCTACCAAGGTAAAGCAAGTCTTCTCTTCCATCAGAGATGCTGGTTGCATGGCCTGGCATGAAGGACACTGCTTTACACTGTAATGTTCCCCCAGGAAGCACAGGCATGTGTCATGTGGGTCTGTGGCCAAAATCTTTTGGCTGCAAAACATGCAGAGTTTGAAACTTATTTTCATTTTTTCCATTTGCAAAATCATTCACGCAGCATAAATCGGAAGACAAGATATGCACACTGAGCTAAATTTTAAAAAGTCTTAGTTTGCCAAGAAGTTAACACTTGAAAAACTAGAATACGCTAATGTTTGCAGAGCTGCGAAGGAGGAGACCTGTCCCTTACAGTCAAAAGAAGATCAGGTGGCAGAGCCAAAAGATATAGACCATGGGTAGTGGGAGGAGCTTAGTCTGAAGGCATCCAGTGACTCAGCTGTTGCCAGCTGAACGTCCAGAGTGTGGATAGTGAACGGAATCCACAGCTTTAGGACTGAGTGTTCTCCTCTATCTCTGACAAGGAGCAAGTAATTTCGCATCCTCATAAGTGGTATCTCTGAATCCCAATTGGAAAGGCTCATAGGTAGAAAATTTCCCACAATGCATCTCAAGCTGTATTGCCACTTTCTTCTTGATAACCTTCCTTAGCAAGGGATGGCTCAAGACAGGTCTGTAGATGAATAAAAATGTCAGGGTCCAGAGCAGACTTTTTTTTTTTTTTTTAGGAAGGGGCTTGCCACAGATCTCTTCAGTGCAGCAGGGAAAACAACCTCCTTTGAGGAACACCTCACAATCCCCACAATAACTGGGACCAGGTACTCCCAGCACTCCAACAACAGCCTTGTCAGTCATGGGTCCAGCATACAGAAGGTGGGACGGAACTCAGAGACCAGCTGGAGAAGATCTACATCTGGAAAAACTTTCCAGACAAATAGAATGCCCTCACTGGGCAAGAACTGGTCACTGCTAGGTCATGGCAACCCACTTGGAGAGATTCCGAACACAAGAGTGGATACTCTGTCAAGGAAGAACTGACCAAACTCCTCACACCTTTCTGTAGACAACTCTTTCCCAGACGGCAAACAGACTGGATAAAATAATTTGTCCACAGGGTGGAAGAGCTGAGCCAGTCAGTTCTTTCCTTCAGTAATCACACATGACAAGACTTCTGCCATTCTCAGAGTGACTGCTCCCTGACTCTTTATAATGAGCCCTAAGGGTTAGTCTATCCTCTCGTGATTCCAATGTCCTCCAAGAATGCTCCAACCATTGCCCTCTGAAACACAGAATTTGTCAGCAGAGAAGGACTGCTTGGCCCACCCAGTCTGCCCAAATGGTCCCTGCCTAGTCTATCTCTGCAGACCTTAACTGGTCTCCAAGGACCTTTCCTCCTCCCTGCCTATTTACTAATATTCTCCTTTGTCTATCCTATTATGCTTGAAGGCCCCTACTGTTTTCACCTCCACAACTCCTGCTGGCAGTCTGTGCCAGTAGTCCCCCAATCTTTCAGTGAAGTTGTACTTCCTCACATACCTATTAACCCCCCAACGCTTCATCGCATGCCCTCTGGTCCTGGTGCTCTCCTGGCACCCTTCCTCATTTGAAATAGACTCCCCTACTGCACCCTGTTCACCGCCATCAGATACATCCTGGTCTCCAGCATGTCCCTTCTCGCTCTCCTGTCTTCCAGGGTGCACCTGTTGAGATCCCTCAGTCTCTTCTCATAGGGCTTTTGGTGCAATCCCTGCAACATTTTAGTTGCCCTTCTGTGTACTGGCTTCACCTTGTCTATGTCCTTTCTGAGGTGTGACTTCCAGAACTGGACACAATACTGCAGGTAGGATCTCACCAATGAGTGATACAGTGGCAATACCACCTCCCTCCTTCTGCTGGAGATACCTCTCCCTACACATCCCAGCATTTCACTGATCTTACCCACTGGTTTGTCACACTACCTTGCCACTTTGAGGACATCAAATATGATATTCCCAAGGTCCCTCTCCTGCCTAGTGACTAGAGGTACTTCACCCCGTCCTATACTCAGTTCTTGGGTTCCTATACCCTAGGTGTGTGATTTTGCACTTTTTGGCACTGAACCTCAACTGCCATGCCCTTGACCACTTCACGAGTTTCTCAAGACACCTATCATCTGAAAAACGGCCTGCCTCACCTTCCAGTTCATAGACAATGTTACTTATGAAGACACTGTAGAGGACCTGTTCCAGTACTGAGCTCTTGTGGTACCCCACTGGTCTCTCTCCCATCAGCAGAGTGAGTGTCATTAATCACCACCCTCTGTTGCCTATCCATTAACCATTTTCTAACCCATTCATCACTTTGGATCCAACCATTAGGCTGCTCATTTTTCTTTATTGATGTTTATTAGGATTTGCAAGCAAAAACTCAAACATTTGATCCACAGGAGGCTAGCATTATAGTGTCACATTTTATACAGGTACACTTATAAAGCAGAAATGAAAGCTACCCCATCATGAGATACATCACAGGGGAAAATCTGTTGCCTTTAGGTTCCATTTGCAACACCCAATCTCCCAAACACATGCAGCCAAGGAAGTGTAACCCCTAGGCGGTGCTATCCCAAGGGCTATTACCCCTGCCTGCTTGCCTAGTAGCAGGTTAAGAGGCCTGAGTTCTGAAATTGGGGCCTCCACCCGGAGATATCAGGGTTGGTAGTGGTCAAACTAACCTGGGCACAGCCCTCAGGGACACTGTAACCCTCCTCTTTCCCCTCTAGTGGCCGGAACACTGTACAATAATCACTTTCACAATACCCCTGGTACACCACATAAGTACCCACACTGTCTGCACTTACCACCAGGGCTGGTTCCTCTGGCTCGACCCTGGGGACCCCCTGTAAAACAAGGTTATGCACAGCAGGTAGCAACAGTACAGTACTTTGAGCACAAACTGGAACCACAGTCAGATTACATACAGAAAAAGTTAGATCTGATTTATTCAGGGGACTTGAACAAGGAAGGGGCAAAATCAGATTAATTAGCGTAAAGGTTATATCAATCAAGCAGTTATTCATGTGCTTTGAGTCCCCCCCCCCACACAGTCCACCTCTCGGTACCCAGGTAGAGAAGAGATGGGCTAGCCAGGACAGTTGCTTGGGATTGCAGCTGGTTGGGGCCCTGTGATGGAAAACACAACATGCACAGTACACAATATTTGTAATCCAGAGCCAGAGGGCTCAGTTCGTAAAGGAAACGAAACAACAAGACAATCAGATGACACACTCAGATTAAGCTGTTGTTGCAGGGAGCTACCCTGGTATTTACGATACCCAAGACTGAACACAGGCTGGACAAAAATCGAGACTGCAGGTGACTGATCTGGAATGCCAGGAGAAGCAGGGCCCACACGAGTTGCAGAGGCGTCGTTCCTGTTCAAGCATGGAGCAGGGGACTGACCCCTAGACAGGTCTCTTGTCGATGGTTTCTCTATGCAGCGGGTAATCTGGCTGGGCCAGGCTGGCAAGGCTCACACCGCATGGAGACGAATTCGGATGCAGTCTGTTTTGGGCTGGATACAGCTTCCAGCAAGCAGAACACAGTTCACACAGTGGGGAACTAACTCACAACCCACTAGCAGCTCACAGCACGTTTACATGCATGGGAATTCTACTGTACCAGGCAAAGCGTTCCCCGGTCACAGTTGCAAAGTCTCTGCACACACCAGGAGCTGGAACTCCTGATAGGCCGATCACATTCAACAACATCTTCTGTCTTCTTCAGGTTGAGCCTGGCCCACTTCAGTAGCTTACTTCAGTCACACAAACTTGGATTTAGTCCAAAATAATTCTCTTCTCTCCCTCTCAGGAGCAGCAGGCAGAATTACAGGCCAAAAACTCAGCCTTTTCACAGTTCTCTCATGCAAATCCACTCAGGATTGCTGCTCAGAATCACTTCAGATCTTTCCTCTTTAGCTTCCAGCTTAGATCTAACTGAAAACTGCAAGCAGCCTGGGACTTCCCCAAGATCCAAAAGATTCGGTTGGCTGATTTGGCTGTCAGTCAAAGCAAGAGCTCCCCCTTCAGTTGCAAAAAAGGCGCAAAAAGTTCAAAACTACAATTCCTACAGATTTTGACTTCAGACAGCTTCTGTAGTCCGGCTACATTTTAGGTCCTACCAGAACTGGTTGGTCCAATTTACAGTCCAGGACCAAGATAGTGGAGACAAACAAAACAGTCCTTGCTGCAAAGAAAGCATGTTAGACAAACTACATTACCATTATCACGCTAAATGATTTTCAGCAAATAGTTACATCTTTCAACAGAGGTTCATCTCAGATTACTTATGCTGCAAACAGGCAGCTCTTAAAGAGACAGTACACAGAGACTATACAGGCTCTGGTAATCACATTTAAACTGTTAAAATGCAGGAAACCAGCCTGGCAGTGAGAATTTAGGCAAGCTCAAGGAAGAGTTTTTGGGAACCCCCATTTGTAGAGGGGGTTACACCCTTCCCTGCCTGGGAAAACTTGGTGTCCACGTCAAGTCTGTACCATCATAACACTGAAAATGTAACATATACAAGACATTTATACCATTAGCATGCAATACAAGTACTATCTGATTCATCAGTTGGCATAACTTGTCACTTTACTATACATTTCAATGTACTTCACTATATCATTTCCATTCTGACAATACATTATGCATATTTCACACAGGTAAATTGAACATTACTATACAGAATCATTTAATAACTTCTTGTACTCTAAACAATGCAAGAGGAGGCCCTTCCCTATCAGTTAACTTGGGGCTGGATGGGGCAGGGGCACCATGGTGAGAGGGCAAAACAAGTAACCTGGAATGGGCCGTCAAGCTTAATTTGGGCAGTGAGCTCTGAAAGACATAAACACCTTTGTGAACTACTTTGAGAGGCAAATCCACTGGTCTCCCAGGGGAATCGTAACTGAACTGCACCACTGGCTTGACAGCTCGTCCAGTCTTTCTGGGGGTGAACAACCACAGTCTCTGTACCTTCAGCAATGGTCTTGGAGCTTTCATCACTTGTGAGAGGTGCCTCTGCATGAAGGGGAATGTCCAAGCTGGGAGCACTGTCAGCCCCTTGCTCTGTAGTCTCTGTTTCTACAACACTTGGCTCATTTTGAAGACACTCTGGCACTAAAGGGGGGGTTGTCAGCACTCTCAGTGTTCCTCAAGTTCTGGCATGTCACCAGAAAGACTCATACCATCAGCCTCTCCTTCAGGAAAATCATACAGTTCCACGACACACAAAGACTCAGCATCCTCAGACGTGACACTTGCACTTCACCTTCAGGGAGCATTGGCTCCAAGGATGATGCCGGGGCATTAGGCAGTCCAGAAGGCCCAGCTTCATCCCCATAATTCAACCTAGGATTTCCACGAAACAACTGACAAAGTTCATATGAGGGGTAATAGGCATTATCACACTCACTGTCATCCGAGTTAGACTGGCAGTCACTATCATTCTGGGCCTGCTGCAGGGGAAGTGTTAAATCGGCAACCATGGGTGGCAGGCTGACTGTTTTCTTCTTGCATCAGCATGAGTCACTGGTCCAGGGGAATCAATCTCAGTGGGTTCAGCCTCAATTTTAACTTGACCAATAGGTAGCAAGTGGTTACGGTGCATGGTCTTGACAGCTTTGGAGTTATTCTATGGGCACACTTTGTACACTGGCAAATCATCCAACTTTCTAACTACGACATGGGGAAGATAGTGCCATCGATCAGCAATTTTGTGTTTACCATGCAATCCTAAATTTCGCAACACACGGTCTCCAGGCCTAAGCTCTTGAGCCTTTACTTTTCTACCATGTCTCTCTTTGTTGGCTAGATTTCTTTTGCTGGCCATTGTCTGGGCCAGTTGATAGACACTGTTCAGTTGAGCTTTAAGTTTTTGTACATATTGCAGGTAATCTTCAGCTCAGACCCCGTCGGGAGAAACCCCAAAACAGACATCAACAGGCAGCTGGGCCTCTCTCCCGAACATGAGGCAGTAGGGAGAGAACCCAGTAGCATCATTCTTCATGCAATTGTATGCATGTACCAAGGTGCTAATCTGCTGGCTCCATTTATGCTTATCTTTTGGGTGGAGGGTGCCTAGCATGTCTAGCAGGGTGCGGTTACAGCATTCTGGCTGAGGATCCCCCTACGGATGATAAGGGATGGTTCTTGACTTTCCCACCCCCCATAGAGACAGCATTTCTTTGATTAGTCGACTCTCAAAGTCCTGGCCCTGATGAGAGTGAATTCGCTGGGGGGCACCATAGTGGATGAAGAAATTTTCCGCTAGCACCTTGGCCACGGTATATGTTTTTTGATCTTTGGTGGGAAAAGCTTGTGCATACAGTGTGAAATGGTCCGTAACCACTAACACATTGTCAATGTTTCGATGATCAGGCTCTAAACTCAAGAAGTCTATGCAGACTAGTTCCATTGGGGTGCTGCTAGTAACGTTGACAAGGGGGGCAGCCCTCTGAGGCAGGGGTTTTCTCTGCAAGCAGCGACTACAAGTCCTTACATGGTGCTCAACATGGGCCCCCATCTTGGGCCAGTAGAATCGAGATCGTACTAGGTCAGGGTCCGGTCGATACCAAGGTGGCCCATATGATTGTGGAGGGACCTCAGTACCAAATCTTTGAAGGCTGTGGGCAGGACCAGTTGTTGCTTGTCTATTTGGCCACCCCAATCACCTGTCTCTCTATACAACACCTGATTAAGCAGCTTCAACCTGGGGCCTTCTTTAAACAATAAAGCGGTTCGCAGATCAGAGGAACGCAACTTGGACACATCTTTTCCTGCACGAAGGGCGTCAAGTCCTGGTTGAATTATAGGAACCTGAGATTGAGCCCATTGAATGCTGTCATTGTCAAACTGAGGTAGTGCACCAATATCTAGAGCAGAAAAATGGCAATACGCAGCCGGTATGCAGGTGTCAGAGGGGCCCACGCAATCTGCTAAGCAGTTCGCTGTGTCCGTAGACATCTGTTCATTTCTATCAAACTTTTGGCACGATGCTCAGATGTCAGGTTCAGACAGACTGACCCAGTCACTCTTGGAAATGGGCCTCCGGGATAGGGTGTCAGCATCAATATGATTCAGGCCCCGTCTGTATTCGACAGCACAATCATATGTTGACAATGCAGAAAGCCACCAGTGCCCCATGGCGTCTAACTTAGCTGAAGTCTGTACATAGGTCAATGGGTTATTATCAGTCCTAACCAATATTTTTGCCCCATAGAAGTAATCATGAAACTAGTCGACAATGGCCCATTTTAACGCAAGGAACTCCAACTTGTGCACATGGTAGTTTTGCTCTGCCGGGGTCAAGCTCCTACTGGCAAATGCCACTGGTCTCAAACCATCCTCATGGTCTTGAAACAGTACAGCTCCTAGACTCTGCAGACTGGCGTCAGTATGCAGCACATAGGGTTTGGTGGGATCAGCATAAGCGAGGATGGGGGCGTGGGTGAGTTGGTATATGATTTCGTGGAAAGCTGCTTCATAGTCAGGCATCCAACGGGACCTGAAAAGTTCACCTGGGCAGAAATATGCTTTTTCTGGTTCTTTGACGGACCCTTTTTTGTATTTTCGATTGGTAGGAGGGTAACCCTGGGTAAGATTCAAGAGTGACCGAATCACTTTGGAATAGTCCTTTGTGAACTAGCAGTAGTAGCCACAGAATCCCAGGAAACATTGTAGTTCTTTCAAATTGTGGGGCTGGGGCCAAGTAGTCAAGGCTTCAACTTTTCTAGGATCAGTCTCTATCCCCTCTGTAGACACTATGTGCCCCACATACTTCACAGAGGTTTGGAAAAACTGGCACTTGTCAATGGACAGCTTGAGGCCGAAATCTTCCAGTTGGTCTAGTACTTTGAACAGTCGACTCTCATGTTCCTCTAGGGAACTCCCAAACACAATGACATCGTCCAAGTACACCAGAAATTCCAGCAAATTCATGTCTCCCACCGCTCATTCCATCAGCCGCTGGAAGGTGGCTGGGGCACCCGATATCCCCTGTGGCATTCTCAGGAATTAGTAGAACCCCAAAGGGCAGATGAAGGCTGTCTTCTCACAGTCCTCCAGAGCCATCGGAATCTGGTAATATCCACTGCGAAGATCCAACACCGAGAACCATTTGCTCCCATTCAAACAATCCAGAGCATCTTGTATACGGGGCATGGTGTATTGATCAGGGATGGTCCGCCTTTTGAGGGGCCAATATCCACACATATTCGTACTGTTCCATTCTTCTTATGCACAACCACAATGGGAGAAGCATATGGACTCCTGGATTCTTGTATCACACCAGCCGCGAGCATTTCCTGTAAGTGTCTTCTCACATCGTCTATGTCTGCAGGGGCTAGGCATCGAGACCTCTCTGGAAATGGCCGTTCATCGTCCAGGTGTACGTGATGCTCCGCACCCTGGACACATCCCATGTCCCATTCCTTCAATGAAAACACTTGATCTCTATGGGCAAGTTTCTGGCTAATTCTAGTCTTCCATTCAGCTAGCAACGGGGAGTCACCAAAATCAAACAAGTCAGGAGTCACTCTATCCGTCTTGCCAGGGGGCTTGTTGCTGGACAACACTGCAGTGTCTGCACAGTGGAACATAGCTAGGGTGTATCCTCTGTTCACCTGGATCTCCCGATCTGACACATTATGAATCTGGACCATCACTCGTCGTGCATAGGCATGAGCATGAGCTGGCAAGATGCTGGGCTTAACCAATAATCCTTCTGGCAATTTGCCATCACCTGGCGCGTCCAACATCAGTATTTTGCTCTTGACATCTTTGTGGAGGTGGACCTGCCCTTGAACGGTACACTGGGCATTAGGGGCCAGTACCATTGAATCGGGATCCTTCTTCCACATGACCTCTACTGGTTCATCCTGGTCCACTCCCTTGGGGTTCTGTTGCAAATCATAGGCCCTCTTGATCAGAGCGGGACTTCTTGGGGCCCTCCCAGTCCGTCGCCCTTGTTTCTCATGATAGAGTTGTGCCAGACTCCCAAACATATGGGCGTTGGTCCCAATTAACAGGGGAACCCCATCATGCAGTCCAGTAGGGGGACACACTAAGGCCAGTGTCTCGACTTGCTCCTGTACACCAGTTACAGCTGCAGGAAATGACAACCAGAGGCAGACATATCCTAGGTAGGGATAAGACTTGTCGCTCAGCCCCCACTCATGTAGGCCTTCTAGGGATTGTAAGGGCACAGCAGATAAGTGTTTGTCATACCAGTCCTTAAATACAATGGTCACTTGTGACCCACTGTCCAGCACAGCCCAAGTAGGAATACCATTCACAGCCATGATAGTCTTCCTTGAAGGGCCCACTAATGTGGACCAGTCTGGAGGGACAGCAGCAGGGGCCTGGATAGATGATTTAGCCACATACGGATTTGAGTTACTACTTCTTGAACACTCACTGCGGTCATTTTGGGCACTCCTCTACCGCTGATTCGTTCTCTGAAGCTCTCCTTGAAGCCTGTATACAACTTTATCAGGGTCTTTTGTGGACCAGCATTCTCTCTTTATGTGTCCATCCTTCTCACAATTATGGCAAAATATGTTTTCTGGGATTTGGGGTGGCTGAGGCATCACACTGGGAGCTGCAGCGGTGGTACTACCAACTGAAAACCTTGGAGCCATCTCTGTCTGCTGTGTGGTAAGCATTTGGAGACATCTCGTCAATTCTCTTATTTCCACAGTCAAGACATCGAGTTTCGAGCTGCTGTCAGCAGGAGATGCCTGGGTGGACACCCCAACCCCCCTAGCAGATGCAGCTGGTTAAGGGTCAGTGCCTGTACTTGTAGGAGCGGTCTTCATAAAGAGACTGTTTTTTGTTTCCCTGAACTCTCTCAGCAGTTCATCCCATGGTGGCACATCCTCATTGGTCCCTACTTCGGAAGGGCCTTCCGATGCCGTGATCACCTGGGCTGCGCTCACCCTAGAATTACAATCCCCCCCTTCATCTTCAACCTCACAGAGTTCTTTTATCAAGTCACAATAGTCCGGTGGGTTACCCCTTCTTTCTGGGAGCCTTAATTGAAAGAGCTGCAATTTAGAATGCTTTGCATGTTGCAGTATGTGCCCCAACCTCACATGGTTCAAGTCACTGGCGGCTAACCCACCTTTTCGGTAAGCCTTCTGCAGCGCTCTTTCCAGATGAGTAACATATGCAGACAAGCTTTCCCCTGGTGATTGTTTTGTACCTGGAAATTTCCACATCAAGTTCTCCCCTGATTCAATGCTCCCAAAATTGCCTTCGAGTGCAGAAAGGTACTTCTGGGCAGATGCATCAGGGTTTGTGGACCTCAAAAGTGTAATGGCCTCTAGGGCAGGATCCCTCAAACTTTCTATGAACCTTTTCCATTTCTCAGCCTCCGTGCACTGCCATTCAGGTACCAAAGGGACAACACAATCTATCCAGGTCTCCCAATCATCCTCCCCTTTGGGGTTGGGGAGGGTGCCGGAGAAGATTTTCAACCTTCGGTAAGAGTCGTGACTAATGGCAGGTACAGACATAGGAGCCAGTATTGGCATGGGCATAGGAGGGGCAATAACAGGTGCTGGAGCGGGAGGGGGTGTTGGAGGAAGAACACCCCCAGGTGGCAGGAATAGTTTCTTTAAGTTCTTCAAGTAAGGGATGTAAACATACCAGGATACACTATCTACAGGAGGGACAGGGAGGGTAAAAGAGGAGGAGGAGTAGCTCTTTACATAATGGAAGGAATCAAAGCAACAGAACAAAAGAGTAAACAGGGAGGAGAAGAAGCACTGTTGGTAAATTTGGAGACAGGCAATGGCACCACAATCCGCACAGGGGTTGTATACAGAGCCCCTTCTCAGGGGGAGGAAATGGACAAGAAAATGATAGAAAGTATACTTAGAATGGCAGAAAAAGGGGAGATATTACTGATGGGTGATCTGAATATGCCAGATGTTAACTGGAGTGCAGTTGCAGCAGCCACTTCGAAGAGTGGGGTTATTCTAGATGCCCTACAGGGGGCATGCCTTAGACAACTAGTATTGGAGCCCACTCGAGAGGGAGCAATCTTAGACCTGGTTCTCTCAAATGGAGATGGAGAGGATCACAGATGTAGAAGTGGGTAGCCATCTGGGAACTAGCGACCATCGAACAGTATGGTTCACAATAAACACAGCAATAGAGTCAAGCCATACAAAGGCAGAAGTACTGGACTTTAGGAGGGATAACTTTGCCAAAATGGGTGAATGCCTAAGGAATGCACTAGCAAATGGGCAGGAAGGAGGGGTGGAAGAACAATGGGGAATAATAAAAACTGCCATCACAGAGTTAACAAGCCGTTGTGTGAAGCAAATAAACAAAACAAAACGATGTAAGAAACCACTATAGTTCTCAAAGGAAGTGGCAGTGAAGGTTCAAGAGAAAAAGAAAGCATTCAGGAAGTACAAGGAATCACAGAAGGAGCAGGACAGAGAACTGTATCAGTTAAAGCAAAGGAAGCTGGGAAGGCAGTCAGAACAGCAAAGGCCCAAACCGAGGAAAAGATAGCCAACTCAGTTAAGAAGGGGATAAAACCTTTTATAGGTACATCAGGGGCGAAGGAAGACCAAGGGAGGGATAGTGAGGCTTAATAAAGGGAGGGAGGGTGGGCAGAGGGTGACTGTGAAAAGGCAGAGATACTAAACAAATATTTTTACTCAGTATTTACAAATGAAGAGGGGGAGGTACCTAAAACAAACAGTAGAAACACTCTGGATACAGAAGTTGATCCCAGACCATTTACAGAAGAAGGGGTTATGAAAGAACTCTTAAAACTGAAGGTGGACAAAGCAATGGGGCCTGATGGGATTCATCCCAGAATTCTAAAGGAACTAAGGGTAGAACTAGTGACACCACTGACTACCCTCTTTAACAAATCATGGGAGGATGGGGTGGTACCCGAGGACTGGAGGAAGGCAGATGTGATTCCCTTTCACAAAAGTGGGAGCAAGGCAGAAGCAGGAAACTACAGACCTGTTAGTTTAACCTCAGTGATAGGGAAAATGATGGAATCACTTCTGAAGGAAAGAATTGTCAAGTATCTAGAGGCCAGAGGGGCACAGGACCCAAGGCAGCATGGATTCACAGCGGGAAGGTCATGCCAGACGAATCTGATAGATTTCTTTGACTGGGTGACCAAAGTAGTAGATCAGGGAGGGGCTGTGAACATTTAGACTTTAGCAAGGCATTTGACACAGTCTCACACAAAAGATTAATATACAAGTTAGCCAGCCTGGGAGTGGGTCCCAAGAAGACAGCCTGGGTAAAGAATTGGCTGGAGAATAGGACACAAAGAGTAACAGTAAATGGAGTCCACTCTGAAGAAAGGGGGGTTACTAGTGGGGTACCGCAGGGTTCAGTATTAGGACTGGTCCTCTGCAATGTCTTTATAAGCGACATTGCAGAGGGACTGGAAGGAAAAGTATGTCTCTTTGCAGATGACACAAAGATCTGCAACAGAGTTGATGTACAAGGTGGGGTGGAAAGGATGAGAAGGGACTTGGCAAGGTTAGAGGAATGGTCAAATGTATGGCAGCTTAGATTCAATGCTAAGAAGTGCAAGGTAATGCACCTGGGAAACAAAAACCCAGGGGAAGAGTACACAATGGGGGGTGAGATACTAACAACAACAAAAATGGAAAGGGACCTGGGGGTAGTCATATCAGATGACCTAAAGGTGGGCAAGCAATGTGAGAGGGCAGCAAGTAGGGCTGGGGGATACTGGGATGCATGGGAGAGGCATCACCAGTAGAAAACAGAAGTTATTATCCTCTGTACAGACAGCTGGTGAGACCCCATCTGGAGTACTCGTGCAGTTCTGGAGACCCAAACTCGCAAAGACATAGACAAGATGGAAGCTGTCAGAGGAGGGCAACTAAAATGGTGCAGGGTCTGCACCAGAAGACATATGAAGAGACTTAAGGAGCTTAATATGTATAGCCTCGAGGAAAGGAGGAGAGGGAATGATAGAAACTTTCAAATACCTCAAGGAATCAACAAAGTCCAAGAGGGTAGCATCTTTCAAAAAAGAGGTGTGCAAGACCAAGGGCACAATTTGAAGATGGGGGTGGCTCAGAGGTAATTTAAGGAAGTATTTTTCACAGAGGGGTTGTGGATGCGTGGAGCGGCCTTCCGGAGGAGGTTGTGGAGTCAAAAACAGTGGTGGAATTCAAGCATGCATGGGACAGTCATAAAGGCAATTCTAGGGGTGGGGGTAGGAAGAAGCAGGCTGCTGGTTAACTAGGATCTGCAGCTTATCCAGTAGGTAGGAAATGGGCAGACTGGGTGGGCCAAGTGGTCATTATCTGCCATCAAATTCTATGTTTCTGTTTCCTCCACAGTTTCCCTTCCTCCAGCAACAACTTAGCAAATTTCTCCTCAAAAGTCTCAGATAGTGGGGGCCTCATTCTCCCCGGGGTCTTTACTGTCTTTAGTTATCACTCCCCAGGCAGTGAGGGCTCCTTCGAAGGTGATAGTCCATGGCACTTTGGAACTGTCTACTGGGTCCTTACACTCTACTAACGCCATGAAACTTTGGGCGAGCAGATTAGCCTGTTGACCCGCCACCACAGGGTTTTGTAAACATTCAACCTTGGAAATTACTCCCTCTGCAGTGTCCTTATTGGTACCCAGGGGAATATCCAGCACAAGTATAGCATTTTGGGGGCCAGTCTCCTGCCCAGTATACCATCCCACCAACTGGTGTACAGCCACTTCTGTTGGGGTAGCCATTTATTTTTAACAGCAATTCGCAAATTTGGCCACTAGGGGATGCTAAGCCCAGCAGTGAGCCTCCAAGATGTAACCCCTAGGTGGCGCTATCCCAAGGGCTACTACCCCTGCCTGCTTGCCTAGTAGCAGGTTAAGGGGCCTGAGTTCTGAAACAGGTGTCTCCACCCGGAGATCAAGGTTGGTAGTGGTCAAACTAACCTGGGCACAGCCCTCAGGGACACTGTGACCCCCCTCTTTCCCTTCTAGTGGCCTGAACACTGTACAATAATCACCTTTACAATACCCCTGGTACACCACACAAGCACCCACACTGTTTGCACTTACCACCAGGGCTGGTTCCTCTGGCTCGACTCTGGGGACCCCCTGTAAAACAAGGTTATGCACAGCAAATAGCAACAGTACAGTACTTTGAGCACAAACTGGAACCACAGTCAGATTACATGCAGAACAAGTTAGATCTGATTTATTCAGAGGACTTGAACAAGGGAGGGCAAAATCAGGTTAATTAACTTAAAGGTTATATCAATCAAGCAGTTATGCATGCACTTTGAGTCCCCCCACACAGTCACACCTCTGGGTACCCAGGTGGAGAAGAGATAGACTAGCCAGGACTGTTGCTCGGGGTTGGCCGGCGTTGCAGCTGGTTGGGTTCCTGTGATGGAAAACACAACATGCACAGTACACAATATTTGTAGCCAGAGGGCTCAGTTCATAAAGGAAACGAAACAACAAAACACTCAGATTAAGCTGTTGTTGCAGGGAGCTACCCTGGTATTTACTCACGATACCCAAGACTGGAACAGGCTGGATGAAAATCGAGACTGCAGGTGGTTGATCTGGAATGCCAGGAGAAGCAGGGCCCACACGAGTTGCAGAGGCGTCATTCCTGTTCAAGCTTGGAGCAGGGGGCTGATCCCCAGGCAGGTCTCTTGTTGATGGCTTCTCTGTGCAGCGGATAGTCTGGCTGGACCAGGTTGGCAAGGCCCACACCGCATGGAGACAAATTCGGATGCAGTCTGTTTTGGGCTGGATACAGCTTCCAGCAAGCAGAACACAGTTCACACAGTGGGGAACTAACTCACATCCGGCTAGCAGCTCATAGCACATTTACATGTACAGGAAATCTACTGTAAAGGCAAAGCGCTCCCCGGTCACAACTGCAAAGTCTCTGCACACACCGGGAGCTTAAGGGTAGCTGGAACTCCTGATAGGCCGAATCCCATTCAGCAAAATCTTCTGTCTTCTTTGGGTTGAGCCTGGCCCACTTCAGTAGCTTACTTTAGTCACATAAACTTGGATTTAATCCAAAATAATTCTCTTCTCTCCCTCTCAGGAGCAGCAGGCAGAATTACAGGCCAAAAACTCAGCCTTTTCACAGTTCTCTCATGCGAATCCACTCAGGATTGCTGCTCAGAATCACTTCAGCTCTTTCCTCTTTAGCTTCCAGCTTAGATCTAACTGAAAACTGCAAGCAGCCTGGGACTTCCCCAAGATCCAAAAGATTTGGTTGGCTGATTTGGCTGTCAGTCAAAGCAAGAGCTCCCCCTTCAGTTGTAAAAAACGTGCAAAAAGTTCAAAACTACAGTTCCTACAGATTTTGACTTCAGACAGCTCCTGTAGTCTGGCTGCATTTTAGGTCCCACCAGAACTGATTGGTCAAATTTGCAGTCCAGGACCAAGATAGTGGAGACAAACAAAACAGTCCTTGCTGCAAAGAAAGCATGTTAGACAAACTATATTACCATTACCACTCTAAATGATTTTCAGCAAATAGTTACATCTTTCAACAGAGGTCCCTCTCAGATTACTTATGCTGTGAACAGGCAGCTCTTAAAGAGACAGTACACAGAGGCTATACAGCCTCTGGTAATCACATTTAAACTGCTAAAACGCAGGACACCAGCCTGGCAGTGAGAATTTAGTCAAGCTCAAGGAAGACTTTTTGGAAACCCCCATTTGTAGAGGGGGTTACAGAAGTATATGGGGTAATAAGCACAGGATCTGAGACGCTCACCCTTTTAACATGTTGACCATTCAGGTTGAGATTCCCCACTGCATTCAAATATGAATTTAACGAGACAGTTTGCCCAACTCACAGGAATATTTATAGGTAAACAGTGCTAACTGGTAAACTTTAAAATTAGATATCATGATAAAATTAGATATATGGTAAGATATAACCAAAATAAAAACACTGCAGCAATCCAAATCCCCATTATTACATATCAAGGGTTATGCATATTTTCTTGTGCGTACAGGGCACTGTCACTCTCATCTCCATCAATCAAACCTGCATACAGAAACTCTTGGCTAATGCAAACCAGGCATAGAAAAACCAAATCATTAAATTCGCTCAATCTATTATAAAGTCCAGGCTACTTGCTGAGTGAGCCTCTTGCTCCAGTATATAGGTACAGGCTTTCAGTGTTTTTAACCTACTCGACTGGGTGAGAGTTCACGTCACCATGTGCACAAGTCTGCACAAACATGCAACAGTCTAAGATGCTGTAGACCCTGAAGATGAAGGCTGGAACTGCCATGTTGAATGTGCACAACCATACTGATATTACCCCCATTACACAACACACCCCAACATGGTGGTAGAAACATAAACTTTCAGTCTAAGTAATGACTGATCAAGTAAAAAGTCTCATTCAGCATAGTCCAGACTCTCAATATCAGCTAAAAGATTATTTTCCCTTCACTCCCGCTGCAAGTTCATTCTCCACATGACGAACCAGCTTGTCTGCCTCTTTTGGGTCATTAAAGAGGTACTGATGTCCATTCCATACTAGTCTGAGTTTCACCAGTAAAAGGAGTTGGTGTTGTAAGTTGAGTTGTCGTAACTGGCTGGGTACCCCACTGAAAGCTTTTCAACACTGGCACATGCTGTTGGGTAGGTCAGAGAACAAAAGTAGCATGTCTTCCCCATATTTCAGGGTTCTTTATCTCCTTGCCATTGTAAGGGCTCCGTCCCCATCCCTGATCCTGGTGCATACCACAATAAAAGTGCGGGGTGTGCAGATGTCCGTTGCTGCCTGTCGGGGGGTCACATGGAATGCTTTCTCTTGCGAAAGAGCAGGTATCATAACTTTGGCAAATGCTGAGAGTCATTTTCTTTTGCCATTTCTATGAGCCAAACTATTCTTAGGTTTCTCTCCCTTGCTTGATTTTCAACTGCCTCCTGATAGAAACTTCTAAGTACCTCAGTGGAATCAACAAAGTCCAAGAGGGTAGCATCTTTCAGAAAAACAAATGTGCAAGAACAAGGAGACAGAATTTGAAGATAGAGGGGGGTGACTCAGGGGCAATGTGAGGAAGTATTTTTTCACAGAGAGGGTGGTGGATGCATGGAACAGCCTTCCTGAGGAGGTCGTGGGGTCTAAAACTGCAGGAGAATTCAAGAATACATAGGACAGACATTAGGCAATTCTTGTAGGAGGTGAGAAGAAATAGGCTGTTGGTTAAATAGGGTCTGCAGCTTATCCTGTAGGTAGGGAAATGGGCAGACTAGGTGGGCCAAGCGGTCCTTACCTGCCGTCAAAGTCTATGTGTCTATGTTTCTCCAGGCACTGCCTAAGAAGGAGTTTTCCTTCTATTGCTTGGTCGTCACATCAGCCAGTTTAATAGTGGATACCTCCAATTGTTGAACTACTTATTCACATTCACCCATGCGAGTGTCCAAGGCAGAAACCTGGGGAGTTAGACCATCGAATGTACGGTCCAGATCATGAATCCTTTCTACCAGCTGGTGCAAGGTTCTTGGGATAATCATTAGAGTTGCCTCCCCCATTGGCGGCTCAACCATCTTAGCTGCTTTTTTCCTGCTGTACAGGCTTCCCATCGCACTTTTGATTTTTAGGAGCAAAAAAGTCAGCTGCAGCTGCAGTGACACCATGAGTCTTGCCCATTCTGCTCTACTGCACTCAGTGACCAAATAGAATGTAAAGTATGCTCGTTTGTAGAAAAAATTAGTTTTGAAAGTTTTGCGCCTTATTGTCGCAGGAGCTTGAGATTCTAGCTGCTGCCTCAATGGCTGCTCAACAATGTCCCAGAATGCTCAGTTTCTTAATCAGTCTCCAGTGCAGCACAGTGTCGACGGCCTTGCTAAAGTTCAGATAGGCCATGCCCACTGTCCTCATTTGATCTACTTACTGGTCACCCAATCAAAGAACTCAATCAGATCTGTCTGTCATGATCTCCCCCCATGAATCCCTGCTGCCCTTGGTCTTGCAGGCCACTGAATTCAAGATACTCTACCAACGTTTTCTTTAACAGTGTTTCCAACAAAGGGACACTGCCAACCCATTTTGCATCATATTATTTCTAGTCAGAAACCCACATTTTATGATTGCTTACCTTTTCTGAAATTCATTGATATTGCTGTTTGTTTTATCTTTCTCCTTGCTTAGTAGAATTGAAATGCATGCTAATGTATAGCTATACCAGACCTTATTGCATTTCAAATCTTTGATCTATTCCTACTGTATACCTCCTGACCATTAGAGACACCTCCAAACAGTGCATCCCCTCATGAAGCAATAGCCTCCTCTACTCCCAATGCATCATTAGTGGCTAGACTGTGTTGGAACTGTTCCTAAATCTAGGAAAAATGCAGTGGGAGTTGATCAAGGAATGTAAACAAACATGTTTGTGTGTGGTAACACCAGTAAGGTGGGCAGTCTGTTTTTCACTTTTTAGAAGTAAAAAATCTGAATCAAACTACCAGCTACATCAGCAGTCTCTATAGAATGTGAACAATCATAACGTGTTTTTTAACCTAGGGACTCTTTGGGGCCGAAGGGGTTGACAGTATCCCTTTAATTTCCCCATCACTGAGGTGAGGCTTACCGGCCTGTAGTTACTAACCTCTTCCCTGCTGCTGCCCTTCTGTAGAGGGACCATGCCTGCTCGCCTCCAGTCCTTCGTAACCACATCTGATTCCAGTGAGCTGTTGAATAAGGCCATCATCAGAGCAGCCAGCTTTAGTACCCGTGGGTGTATCCCATCTGGTCCCATAGCCTTGTCCACTTTCAGAGCTGCAGGTCTGATAAGGATTCTTTTCTCTGAAAATGGACTTGAGTCCACCTCCCTTCCCTTTTTGTTCCCTGCTGATCACATCCCTCCCCCCCCCACCTCCCTCTACTATGAAGACTGAGCAGAAGTACCTGTTCAGGATGTCTGCTTTTTCTTGATCCTCTTCTGCGCAGCCTCCCTCTGCCACACTCCTTATCTTCACTGTCCCTCCCCTTGCTTTCCACTTCTTACTTGTGTACCTGAAGAAAGTCTCATCCCTGTTTGCTACCCCATGGCTATCCTTTCCTCTAAATGCGCCTTTACTCCCCTCACTGCCTTACGTACTTCCCTCTGTTTTACCTACTACACCTACCTGTCTTCCTCCCTCTGTGTTTCCTTATACCTCCTGAATGCTACCCTTTTTTCCATCACCACTGCAGTCACTTCCCCAGAGTTCCATAACAGTCTCTTTTTCCTTTTGCTTACTTCCTTCACACACAGTCCAGTTGCCTGTAATATGCCCTCCATTATTTTCTCCACTGTTCCTCTATCCCAACCTGGCAAAAATTCTACAGCCACCCTTTTAAGTGACTTGCCAAATTTCATATAGTGAGTAGGTGGCTCTAGTGGATTTTGAAGCCATGATTTCTTGGCTCCCAAGCCAGTGTTGTAACCACTAGACCCACAGTGTCCTATAGTCTAGCTACAGTTGCTGGCCTCCTCCCTGCTGCTGCTGTTACGGAGAGAGACCACGTCTCCTCTTCTCCAGTCCTCTGGAACCATAACCGTTTCCAGTGAGCTGTTGAATAATGCTGTCAGTGGAGCAGCTAGCAGCTCCCTGAGTTTCTTAAGTACCCCTAGGTATATCCCATACAGTTCCATAGCCTTGTCCACCTTTAGAGCTGCAAGTCCCTTCAGGACTCTATCTCCTGAAAATGGACATGTGTCTACCTGTCCCCCATTCCTGCTGCTCCCAGGCGGTCCCCCCTCCTACCCATCCTCCATTGTGAAGACTGAGCAAAAGTACCCGTTTGGCTTTCAACAACTTGGGCTCCTCACTATACCAGGGGAAGCTCTGGCAGGAGACTGTCTGCCATACATAAAATGGTGCAAGGGAGTTGAGATCAGCATTGTCAGCCATATTTTAAGTTTCCAGTGCTCTTTAGACCCCCTCCGCACACATCCGCAATATGCTCAAGCAGTCCAGCACTGCCTTGAGCCTCGAAGGGTCAAGACTACATTTTGTATGGTTTGGTGGGCCCTGATAAGAAAGCTTACAACATGATGATCCAACCAAGTGATCAGATCAACCTTGATGTCACCAGTGTCACGCCCCAGAGGATAAACCAGGTCCAAGGGGTGGCACAGATGGTGTGTCATGGAGGCAATAACCTGTTTGAGGCCCAACAGATATATCTGTTGAAGGAACTGCTGACCAAGCACAGAGCACCTGTCATCAACCCAGACATTAAAGTCACCAAACACCAACCACCTCAGGTACTCCAGCGGCAGGCCGGTGATGAACTCCTCAAATTCCTACAGAAAACCAGTCTTGCAACCCGGAGGCCAGTACATGAGAAGGATCGGCCCCTCACACCGATGTCACTCCTGATAGTCACACATTTAAATGACATGGCCTCCCACACTCGGTATGCTATGAGCATCAAACCAGATCTAAAACAGATGGGCAACACCTCCCTGTGCAGTGTACCATGAAGTAACCAACTGGGATAAATGCCTCCAGCAATGGACTGGAGTCATCACCCGATCAGATCTCCATGAAACACAACAGATCCACTAAAAAACTGATGAAAAAGTTTGCCACCACTGCAGTTTTGTTCCTCAGGGATTTGGCATTACACAGAACTGACTGGAGGAGAGGGGCTGTGTGCATGGGTCCATTAGCTGCCCTTGACAACTCAGAAGCCTGCGGGATGGATACCAGGCAGGGCAGACACCTATTCTGGTTTTATTTCCACCTAGGGCATCTCCCTGTCCTGCTAGCAATCCTGGAGCTGGATGCTGTTGTCCACCTGGGGATAAATGATCTGGCAAGAGAAGCTGTAAAGGGTAGTGCAGGGTAGGTTTAGAGAGCTGTGAAGGCACCTGAAGCAGGTAGCTCGCACAGTGGCCTTCACTGAGGGGCTACCCATGCACGGCTGGGGAAAGGCTAGAGAACTCCGCACCAGGTCCTTTAATGAGTGGTTAAAGGCATGGGGCAGGGAGAAGGGCTTTGGCTACATCGCGGACTGGGGTCACACCTGGTGGGATGGAGGACTATACAAGGGAGATGGCCTCATTCCATCCAGTAGGGGAGCGGCAGTCCTGGGTGGAAGGTTTAAATGCTACTTTGATGGGCATTTAATCTAGCCAAGAAGGGAGGCAGAAAGACTGAGGAAAGCAGAGACTGCCACCCCCTCAGAGTAGTAGAATGGGGAAGGTTAACATGAAGAAAAGAAATTCCCTGGAGGTTGACTGGAAGCAAAGAGAAGGGCAGGGTTGGGTAGGCAAGTCTGTGGAGGATGAACTTCAGTTGGAAAAGAGGGGAAGGAGGGAAGGCAGGAAGACAACAAAACAGGGGAGGGCATGACTGGGGTAACAGAGGAGGCAAGGGGGGGAAGCAGGAAGAGGAGGCAGGTTAGAGGGAGAGAGGAACAAAGAAAATGGAGAGTGCTGTGTGCAAATGCAAGGAGTCTGGGAAACAAAATTCCTGACCTTAAGACAATCATTGCAGAGGCTAATCTGGATCTGTTGGCCATAACTGAATCATGGTGCACGGACAGCCACAGCTGGGAAGCAGTCATCCTAGGCTACACCATGTTTCAGAAGGACAGGTCAGGGAGGAAAGGCAGAAGGATTGTTTTATATGTGAAGGAGGGTATAAGGGCCACTGAAATACAGGGGAAACAGAGGAAGATGAGCTGGAGAAGCTATGGGTCTCCCTAGAGATGGGGTCAGGGGCTGTTAATTGCATGGGGGTGATGTACGGCCTTTGACACAGGGGGAGGATTTAGACAGAGGCCTGGGGGAAGTCATTAGCAAAATGCCCAGCAAGAGAGAAGTTTTGATTAAAAGGGGACTTTAATCTGCCGACGGTAGAGTGGGGCATTCTCGCTGCAGCTACATCAAGAGTGCAGGGCCATCCTTGATGCCATACAAGGGGCATTTCTCAGGCAGCCGGTTTTGGAACCCACTTGGGAGGGGGCAGTGCTGGACCTGGTACTTATAAACAGAGACAGTATTACTGACATCACAGTGGGTAGTCCCTCAGGGTCAAGTGATCATGTATTGTGTGGTTTGGCATACAGATAGGACAAGAGTAGAAACACACTAAGAAGAGGGTCCTGGACTTCAGGAGGGCAGATTTTAAAGAAATGGGAAACTGCCCCAGAGAATGCCTTTAAGGGGGAAGGCAGAGGGGAAGTAGAGGCTCAATGAAAAGAACAAAAAAAAAACAAAAAACAAGAAGGGTATAACTCAGGCAACAGCATGCTGTTTGAAAGAAGTGAGCAAGGGAAAGAGAAAGAAGAGGCTGCTATGGTTCTCTAAGGAGGTGGCAAAGGCAGTGAAGGAGAAGAAAACAGCATTTAGAAAGTACAAAGAGAGCCAGAAGGCTGGAGACAGGAAGACAGGAAAGTATATCTGACAAAACAAAGGAAGGTAAGAAAGGAGGGTGAGGGCAGCTAAGGTACTAACAGAGGGGAGGATCACAATCATCTTCAGGAATGTGGAGGAAGAGGAAGACAAGGGGAAGGATAGTAAGAATTAGGAGGGCAGGGGGAACTGCGCAGATGAAGAACAAGAGAAAGGGGAAATACTAAATGATTACTTCTGCTCGGTCTTCATGGTGGGGGGGGGGGTAAGATCATAGAAACAGACACACAGATTTGGTTGGCAGAAAAGGACCTTTAGGCCAATCCAGTCTGCTCCTTGTCCCTTACAATCCACACCTCTCTGCAGTGCCATATTCTACTGCTGGGGCCGGGGTATTGTGAAAGGGACAGAGCTGTTGCAGCTAGGCTGGGTGGTTAGAAGAACTGAGGGCTTGCCATCCTGGTACTATGACACATGTACCACCCCTAAATAAAATCAACCTTCCTCCTCCCATACAAATCCACCACTCACCCTCAGTAAAATACTACAGAAAGCAATAAGTTAATCACCCCCGACATCAAATCCAGTCCTTAACTCCATCCATACCACCCCCACCCTCTTACATTACACAAACTCAAACCACAATCACCCTGACTGGAGTAGTCAGGATAGTAGACCCGAAGCTCCAAAGACTGATTTAAAGTATGTTTGGAGACTACTTTAGGAAGGAATGAAGGGTTCGTACGAAGGACCACCCTGTCTTTGTGGAAGATCAAGTAAAGTTCCTTACACATGAGGGCATGAAGCGCGGAAGTGACAGCCACCAGAAATAAGGTTTTCCATGATAAAAAATGAAGGCCATAAGTGGCTGCTGGTTCAAAAGGCTCAAGGATCAATTTTTCTATCATAAAATTGAGATCCCACAGAGGAGTGGGTCTTCTAATAAGAGGTTTAATATGCAACACTGCTTTCAGACACATTTTAGCTAGATGATGTTGGTACAGCAACCTGCCATCCAGAGGTTCATGGAAAGCTGAAACGGTGGCCAAGTGGGCTTTGATGGAAGAGTAACTTAAACCGGACTCAGATAGCGAGGCCAGGGAGTCCAGAACCTTTATCAGTGGGCAGGAGTAAGGGTCAAAAGATCAAGAGGCTGATCATATGGAAAAGCATTTCCATTTGGAATTGTATATTGCTCTTGTTGCTGGCTTACAGGAGACCAAGAGAATACTGGCAACAGGAGAGGACACTTGTAGTCTAGTTATGAAAGTGTCCTCAGGAGCCAAGCATGAAGGTGTAAAGCCTTCAGGTTGGCATGTAGGAGAGACCCTTGACTCTGAGTCAAAAAGTCCGGTCTGATTGGCAATGGAACAGGGTCCCCTATTGGCAGTTGTAGGAGTAGGGGAACCACGTCTGGCAAGGCCACATTGGGGCTATGAGTACCATTGTGGCTGGTTCTAGTTGTAGTTTCAGTAGGGTCCGTTGCAGGAGAGGGACGGAGGCATATAAGAAGAATCCTGTCCATGGTTGGGACAGGGCATCTATATACTGTCCTTTTTTGTTAGGGATAATGGAAAAATACATGGGAAGATGGTAATTCACTGGGGAGGCAAACAGATCCAGCTGTGATGTGCCCCATAGGTTGAAGATTTCTTGGAGCACTTGCTCATAAAGTGTCCATTTGTGAGTTGTGGACTGGCGATTCAGCTGGTCAGCTAACTGGTTGCAATGTCCCGGTAAGTGGACAGCTGTTAGCATCAAGTGTTGCCGGATAGCTTCTTGCCAAACCGCAAGGGTCTCCTTGCATTGGGTGTGAGATTTTGTACCCCCTTGTTTGTTGAGGTAGAACACTACTGCAGTGTTGTCTGATTGAATCAATAACGAGCCTGGGGTGAGGCAGGGCTGGAACATCTGAAGGGCTAGACGGACCACATGCATTTCTAGGAGACTGATGGGAAGAAGTGGGCCATTGGCCTTGGGTCTGATAAGGACTGAAATACGCACCCCATCCCTGCATGGAAGCATCCGTAGTTAATGTTTGCATGGGAGGGGAGACCGGAAAGGTATTCCTTGATTCTGATTGTCCACCATGTCAGGGTTGACTTCAGAGAGGGAGAGACCCTGATTTTGTTTTTGGACTGTCCTGTTTTTTGGGACCATTGATTCTGGAGGGTCCATTGGACAGGTCTCATGTGGAGACGGGTGAATGCCACCATAGGGATGGTAGCGGACATGTGACCCAGAAGGTGCAGCATTTGTCGGGCTGTGACTATTTTCTGAGTCTGTATGTGTGACGCCAGAGATATAAGCGTGTCCTGCCGGGCACGTGGGAGGTAAGCCCTGGCTGTAACTGTATCTAGGACAGCCCCAATGTATTGGAGAGACTGTCGGATTTGGACTGGACTTTGACCAACTGACTGTGATCCCCAATCTGCAAACATGTTCAGAGTAGCATCTAGGGAGGCAAGCAGAGCTACCTTGGAGTCTGCTTTGATTAGCCAATCAGAAAGATGAAGTGCTACATTGCTTTTGGACAGTTTAAAAAATCATATGTATACTGCTAGTTTGAGCATTATTAGCCACAATTGCTATGTTAACCTTTGAACACTAGATGTCGCTCTCTATTGCAATTTCAAGTCTATCCAACCTAGCAATGGTATTACGATTTATTATCTATGTTCTGTTTATTCTTTTATAATGTTACGTAATAAGTAGACTTTGTGTGAGTTTAGTCAGTTCCTTCAAGGGTTAGATATTTTAGCTTAAGCAATTTTTTCAGACGGCTAAGATGTTATTAGGATATGATTTTACAGCTAGCTGATTTCAAATGACCGTGTTGAGAACAGCTAAAGTTTTCATTGGAGAAAATGTTGGTGAGGACTCCCTTGATTCTTGACATGGACTAATATGGCTACACTAATATTTTCTCTGTCTCTTGGGAGGCTTCGGGGGGCCTCCCCCCCTTCCTCCATGCCTATTAATCTGATGCTATTGAAGCTGGAATTTGATACCTTTTTTATTTCTTCTTTGCTGTGGATGGAAGGTTGCTCATCCCCTTCCCTGGGAGCATTGTGGACCACCGCAAGGGGCGCGGGCTTAGGGCCTAGTGGAGTGAGTGGTATATAGTTATTGGTTTAAGCAATCCTTTGGTTTTTTTGTCGTATTTTGGAGTTGGTTTGTATATCTTTCTGGGTTAGGGAGGGGGGGAGTGGGTGGGACTCAAGCACGCACTACTGAACATAGGTCCTCCTTAATTTCTACAATATCTCCAATACGATTATGGCTAATTTACTAAAACTTCTTTCTTGGAACGTTAAGGGGTACAGGGATAATTCTAAGAAATATGTAATTTTAAAACATTTGGGAAGATATAACCCTTTGATTGCCTTTGTCCAAGAGATACAGTACATTTGACACCAGAACATGTAAAATTTCTCCAGAAGACTTGGGTCAGCCAGGTATTTGGGGCCGGTCTTAATTCCCATAAAAGGGGAGTAGCTATCTTGATTGCAAAAGGCATACCCTTTGCGATTACCCACTTAGAGAGAGAGATCCCGACAGTCAATTTATTATAGTACAAGGCAAACTAGGTAATCTCCACATAGTACTTGGGTCAGTGTATGCCCCTAACCTAGACTCCCCCTCCTTCTTTACTAATTTAGCCTCTATCATGGCGCCCCATGTCCATCTTCCAACCTTTCTGGGTGGGGACTGGAATCTTGTCCAGGCAAATGATATCGACTGAACCCACTGTACTAGTTATGGCCCCTCCCCAGCCCAGCGGGTCTTACATGAGTTAATGACCACCTTGGGTTTGATAGACCCCTGGAGGCTCCTATACCCCTCAACTAAGGATGTTACCTTTTTTCCCCTGTTCACAAGAGTTATTCTCAAATAGATTTTTTCCTTATAAGTCAACAATTATGTCCTGGTATTATGGACTCTCAGATTCAAGCTAGAGTGATTTCAGATCATTCTCTGATATCGGTTTCTATAACTATTCCAGGCCCCTCGTTTATACCCAGTACATGGTCCTTAAACAATACCCTTTTAAGAGATAGTCAGATACTCTCGCAATTCTGAGATTACCTTTCCCTCACTATCCAGAAGAACCTAGACTCTATCACTGAAGTGGATAGGGAGTGGGCAGTGTTGAAAGCTACTTGGCGGGGCGAGTTAATTCGTATTGCCACAGTGTCAAAAAAGAAGAAATAGTTTCACCTCAACCAGTATTTAGATAGAATCAGTGTGCTGGAGTCTAAAGGGTCAGATAAACTCTTCTTTGAGGAATCCCTAGAATTAGATCATCAAAGAACCCATTATGCTGGTACCCTTTTAGAGAAAGTGGAGAAAGTAGCCTCACAGTTTAATTAAAGCAACCTATATAGGCCAAGGAAATAAAGCTGGCAAATATTTGGCATGGCAACTGAAACAGCGTTCAGCAGCTAAATGGATACCGGCCATTAGAAGTCTCACAATGGTTCTCTTGTTTCTGATCCTCAAGAAATGTTCTCCTTCTTTAGAGAATTCTATCAAAATCTTTATTACCAATACCAGACTTCTAGTTCCCATTCCCACATGATTAAAACATTCCTCCTAAAAGCAGTTCTTCCCAGTCTGTCAAAGGAGGCCCAACTTTCCTTAGTCAAACCCATAACTCAAGAAGAAATTATAACAGCTATCGATGCACTTAAGCCAGATAAAGCTCCTGGCCCCGACGGTTATACAGGTCTATTTTATAAGACATTAAAAATTCAGTTGGTCCCCTAATTACACCGACTGTTTTCTTATTGGGACCGCTACCCAGTCAACTAACCTTCCCTCTTTGAAGCTAGGATTATACTTCTCCCTAAGCCTGGGAAGGACCCTTCCCAAATAAGCAACTATAGACCAATATCTCTGATAAATGTGGATATTAAGATCTATGCAAACATTTTAGCTACCAGAATAGCTCAGGTTTGGACCTCCTAGGTAGGACTAGAATAGGCACGATTTGTCTCAGGCTGGTGCCCGGCAGACCATTTCTGCAAATTGTGTCACCCGAGTTCTGTGTCCAAGGACCCTCAACTCAAAGCTGTTCCGGTGTCTTTGGACACAGAAAAAGCTTTCGATAGGGTCGCTTGGCCTTATTTGTTCGCTACTCTCTCTCAATTTGGCCCTCTTGATGCCTTTATTAACAGAATTAGTACTCTCTACCAATGCCCTTCAGCCTGACTCTTGTGCAATAACCATTTGTCTGACACTTTCCCTCTAAAAAAATGGAACTAGATAAGGGTGTCCACTGTCCCCCTATCTTTTTAACTTATACATTGAACCTCTGGCAAGGGTACTAAAGCAGGAACAAGAGATCGAGGGGTTAACAGTTGAACCCCAAGAGTTCAAATTGTCACTATTTGCAGATGATCTGCTACTCCATTTAACCAATGGGGAAACAATCTTTATCCTCAGCTTTACAAGCCACTACTGAATTCAGTGAGATATCAGGCTATAAACTGAATAGGAATAAATCTATTGTTTACCCTCTCTCGGTTTTGGTGAATAGGAAGCAAATAGAAGCGTTAGGCCTCCAATGGGATAAAAATTGAATAAATTAGGCATAAAACTAACTAGAGATCTTGATAAGTTTAAAGACCTTAATTTTGATCCCCTTTTTAAAGATATCAAGGTGGACTTGCAAAGATGGAAAAAACTTCCCATATCATTCTGGGGAAGAACTAATATTCTTAAAATGGTAGTTTTACCTAGATTATTTAACCCCCTGAACAGTCTAGCTACCTATCTCCCCCAAGCCACCTTTAAAACAATTCACAGGCTATGCTCTGATTTTATATGGAATAGTAAACCCCCACGTAGAGCTTACTGGAAACTCACAGGCCCAAGACAAAAAGGAGGATGGCAACTTCCAGACTTTTATCTTTATTTATTTAGCCATACATGCAAGTAGATTTCTACATTGGATTACTTCCTATACAGAACCCTCCTTAAATACACCCTGGCTGCAGCCAGATGTAGAATAGGTCAAAAGAGAACGAATCTCTATACAGGCCCTGTTATACTGTCCATGGAAAGAAGTCCCCGCCCAGCTTCAGGAATCCCCAGTTGGATGGAGTATCGGGGCCATCCACCAGTTCTGCAATCTTAATCTATATATAAGGTAGGATGTCTCCCAACCCCTTTTTAATAATCCTAACTTAAGAATTGGCAATAAAACTATCAGTGCCAAGGCATTACCAATACAATCAACGATTAGTCTGAAAAGGTTTTTGCAAGGTACCCCATTTCCCTCTATCCATCAGTTACGGAACATATGAAAGCTTTCTAATAAAAACTCGTTCTACTTTACCCAGGTCCACCTTTGTCTTAAAAGCTTCCTAGGTAAGTCCCCTTGAGTAGAAAAAATAGACCCCCTTCTATCACCCCTTTTAGATTTAGCAAAGCAAGCTAGGCCCATTTCTAATCTCTATAAAGTGATAATTAATAATATATGGCAAAACCATGATCCGATAGCTTATTACTGGAAATATAACTTGGTCAGTCCTCCAACTGATTCTCAATGGCAGTCTATTTGGATAGATAACTTCAAGTTAATTAAACAAGATATATTAAGGAATATCCATTTTAACATTCTACCTAACTTATATTTAACACCCAACAAACTGTACAGAATGGGCAAATTACCTTCCACGGCTAGCCCTGATTGCAGTGCTCCAACTGCTTCACTCCGCCACAACTTATGGTTGTGTCCCAAAATTTCTGATTTTTGGGAATTAGCTAAAAGGCATATTTTAGTCCATTTACCTACATCCTCATATTTTACAGAAGAAATATGCTTATTGGGACTTTACTCTGGGGTCCTTTCTCCTTCCCTGAAGATACAAATAGCTATGGTATCCATGGTCACTAAACTTTTAATCCTGAGACATTGGAAAGATCCATGAGTCCCTTCTTTTCGAGAATGGTGTTCTGAGTTTCTGATTGCCTTGAATGCGGAAAGGAGCATAGCCAATGCCAACAATTCATGGGCTAGATTCCATAATTATTAGAACCCCCTTTTCTCAGACTTAAAAGACAAATGTGGGTACTAACAATGTATTTCCATGTCAATGAGCTATTTTATGGATTTGCTGTTAGATACAGGAGAAAGAGAAATAAGTAGATGATTAATGGTACCTACGAGGACTAAGACCTTCTGTTTTTAGGTTAACCTGGGCACGTGCTTGTGGTGGGTTTTTTTCCTTTCTTTTTCCTTTTTTTAATGGGGGGGAGGGAAGGTTAAGTTAGTTTTTTTTTCTCTTTTCCCTTCCCTGTACAAGTTATTTAGTTGTGTTTCCTTATGTGAGATGCTTATTGTGATTCCCAGTAGGGGAACTAAGAATATACATAGTGTACCATGTCATGATTCCTTTCTGTACTGATTAAAAAAATTAACATAAACTTCATTGCAAAAAAAAAAAAAAAAAAGAAAGATGAAGTGCTTTTTTCTTCATAAGGCTGTTGCCACCACTGCTAGTCACTTGGTGAACACTCTGGGAGCTGATGAGAGGACGAAAGGGAGTGTTCAAAGCTGGTAATTTTGACCCAGTAGGTGGAATCGCAAACATTTTTGGGGGGCAGGCTGGATGGGGATATGTAAGTAGGCATTCTTCATGTCTATTGCACAAAGCCAATCGCCCTTTTTTAGGATCGGCATGATGTTAGGTAGGGTGATCACGTGAAAATGTTTGTACCAAATGTAAAGATTCAGTTGTCTTAGATTCAGTACTGGTCTGAGGTCTCCCATTTGTTTGGGCACCAGAAAGAAGTGGGAGTAAAATCCCATTTGATGTTGCAGAAGGGGCACTGGGACAATGGCCTGTTTGGTCAAAAGGGCCATCAATTCTTCCTGTAAGATGGGTATATGATTTGGAGGATAGTGAATCTTCCGTGGAGGGCAAGGGCGTGGGGGGGAGAGGAACTCTAGAGTATGACCCTTCTGTATAATCCGAAGTACCCATTTGCCTGAAGTGATCGTTGGCCAGGCCTTCAGATGGAGGGTAAAACAACCCCCCACAACCTCTGAGGCCTGGTGGAGGAGGCAGGGGGAAAGCCCTAGTGGGTCACTGGGAGACAGGCTATGCAGCTCCACTGGAAGGGCGGGAGCAGGCACCCTGGGCAGCAGAGGAGTTGCCTCTGGTGCATTGAGCATGACCTCTGAAGCCGCCTTTATTATTACCTCTGTATCTTCCATCTCTTTTGGAATAAGAGGACTGTTGAGTACAGTAGGTTGTAGATGGAGTATGATACATTCCATGGACCGTACAGAAGGTTCTGCCTGCTGCCTGTAAGCCATCCAGTACAGTTTGAGTACCTGGCCTGAATAGCTTAGACTCATTAAAGTGGGCAATAGCTACTTTATATTGTATGTCAGGTGCAAAGTTTGGAACGCGAGGCCAAGCATGGCGACGCAAGGTGATACCAGTGGCTGACAGTCGGGCTGAGGTATCTATGGCATCATAGCCTGACCTGAGAAGGTGACAGGAGATAGAATTACTAGTTGTCACTGTAGCCAATAATTTATCCCTTTCCTGTGAGGAGGGAGTTTATTGATAAGCTCAATGGCAGAGGACCCAAAGGTACACTGATAATTAATCATATGACCTATATAGTTCAAGATTCTGATATTCATAGCACCTGAGGAAAATACCTTTTTCCCCAGATAGTCCATTCTTCGGTATTCCTTATCAGGGGGTAAGACGCTCACATGCTTGGCTTTTTTGGTATGATCATGAGCGACAGTAACGACCACAGAATCTGCCTCTGAAATAGTAGACAGAAAGGGGTGGTCCAGAGGAGCCTGGTATAGATGATCCGCTTTCTGGGGAACAGCTGTAATAGCTGAAAGCTGATGCCAAGCAGCCAGCATGGCATTCTGTTAAGTTGGTATTAATGAGGGAACCACTGAAACAGGCTCCTCAGGTAATTCAAAGTATTCTGCCATATCCTTACGTTGTCATGTTCAGTAGTCGAGAATCCCATGACCTTTTGTATCTGAGCCATCATCTCACTAAAGGTCAAGTCATCAAGGGGAGAGGCTGTGGCAGGTATAGGCAGGTCCTCATCGAGAGAAGAGATTTTCAAATAGGGAGATTCAGGATTGGGAAAATCCAGATCTTTGAACTCTTCATCCTCAAGATCACCAGGGAAATCAGGCAGTAATTCAAACAACATGAAGTCTTGCTGTAGTCTGACAATCTGCAGTTAGCTCCCGCTTTTAAACTGCCCCAGAGAGTATAGGGCTAATTTTCTATGCAGTGCATAGAACATTGAGCTTGATCGCGGTTGAGGTCTCTGTCTGCAGCACTTTGAAACCCAACCGTCAGATTCTTTACTCCCCCTCACTGAACAGTCGCTCTGGAGATTTCTCCTTCAGCTTGGTTCAAAAGTCAGTTAAAGTGTCAGTTTAGGTGTCGGTTTTAAGCCGAAATTATTCCATATTGTCGGTTCAGGCTCTGTCTGCGGTACCGTGAGTACTACATAGTTTTACTGATTTACTTTGTGGAAATTGTAAACTTGTTTGATTGGTTCGGCTGAACCGATCCTATATATTAAATTCTTGCACTTTGCTTTAGAGTGTGGTTACCGGTCCTTATTGGTTTAAAAAAACATATTTTAAACGTTTTTTTCCAATACCCGTGACACGGGTAGGAACTGATAAGGGAGTCTTGCCTGGCGGGTGCCGAAAAAAGGGTAAGTTTGGTTAGGTTGGCCATGTCTGAGAAACCCAAGAAAAAAACCGGGCCCACTGGGTTTCAGCACTGCAGTGAGTGTGGGGAGATCTTTGCTAAGGCCGATCCCCACACCACCTGTGTTTATTGTCTGAGGTTTGAACACCTCGATACAGATTACCAAATTTGTAAAAATTTTCCTAAGTCTAGCCTGGAGAAGAAATTAGGTAGACTTAGGTAAAAGGAGGCAGAGAAGTCCTCTGACCCTGATGGCCCGCCTGGTTCGGTTCTGACCGAACCAGAAGGAGTGCCCTCAGAGCAGGGCGATACTTCTTCGGGCAACAGGAGAGACGACCCTGAGGGATCGGTTCCTATAAAAAGGAAAAGAAAGACAAATCAGCTGGTTCAGATCTGGAGGTTCATGTTCCGACCGCTGATGAGGTTGCCCGAGTGATTTGGATTGTTCAATCGGTTCGCCCGGTTCCTTCAGATCCGGCTCCGTTAGCTAGGGGTTCGGTTCGGTCGGTTCCACCGGTTCAGGATTATGCTACTGAAGATTTTTATGAACCAGAATTAGAGGTGGAGGGGTATTACAAGATGATGACTATGATGGAGCAGAAAGTCTGGATGTGCCCATTGAACCGGACATCTCCCTAGACAGACCTTCTGGTGTTTCCCCTCCTAGGCTCTCTGAGTCCCCTCCCCACTATCTGTTTTACAGGAAAGTGGCTGAAACTCTCCAACTCCCTATGGAGGAAGCTACAAACGATCAAGAGGAGCCTGATTTTGTTGAAATGATGGACATCCCAGAGTCCAGGAGGCTGTCTATTCCCTTGCACAAATCTTTTGGGAAACAGACACAAAACATTTTAAAGTCTCCTAATTCTGTACCTCCTGTTGATAGAAGAATGGATAAGAGGTATACTTCATCAGGCTTAGACACAGAGTTTTTCTACCAGCAATGCAGCCATGTTGGGGTCGTGCAGACTGCAGCCTGTGACAGGGCTAATGTTCCTTAGGCTTCACACCCCCCAGATAAAGACTCCAGGAGGATGGATGCCTTGGCAAAGAAGCAATACATGGCATCCTCTTTGGGACTCAGGCAGGCTAATTATATGGCCTATACAGCCAGATTGAGAAGTCAGGTGGGACACTGTACTGGCACTGGCTAAACAAGCCTCCTCCCAGCTGGCCAAGGAGCTGGAGGAGGTGGCTGCGATGGAATTGAGGGCATCTAAGGTACAGTTTCATGCTGCTGTGGACTCCAATGATGTGTCATCAAAGTCATGGCTACATCTGTGGCTCTTCGGAGAATGGCTTGGCTCAGATGTACTAGCCTCTCACAGGACACCCAGACTAAGGCCATGGATTTCCCTGTGGAAGTTAATTCTCTGTTTGAGGAGCAGACAGAGAATTACATGAAGAAGATGGAGGAATATAGGACCACATATTGAAGTGCACAGGCCAAGGAGAGGCAGGCAACTCCTCAAAGGCAGCAATCTAGGGGCAGGGGCAGGCCTTTCCATAGGCCTTTCTACCAAGCACAGGCTTCTTCTGCCTTTTCACAGAGGGGGTTCTTCAGAGGAGGAGGCAGAAGGAGGATGAGCAGGGCTGCATCCACTCCTCAGCCTAAGGCCCCTGGCAAGCAGACACCCTGATGGGCTTGCCCGGGTTAACTCTCCTATCCCTGTAGGGGGCAGGCTGGCTTACTTCATCCAGGACTGGGTGTCTGTTACCTCAGACAAGTGGGTCCTGGAAGTAGTAAGCCAGGGACTGGTTCTCAGCTTCAAAACATTTCCGAAGATGAGAGCCAGATCTTTTCCACCTGCAAGTTTCTCTGAAACCCTTGCCCTAGAGGCAGAGGTTTCATCTCTTCTGGCATTAAAAGCCATAGAGAGAGTTCCTACCCTACACTGGGGAAAAGGTCTGTACTCCAGGTACTTCCTTACCCCAAAAAAGACAGGGGAGTGGCGACCCATCATAGATCTAAGATACCTGAACAAACATCTTTTAAAACCAAGGTTCAAGATGGTGACTCTGCGAATAATTCTTCCCTGTCTAAGCCCAGGGGACTGGCTAGCCTCCCTGGACCGCAAAGATGCCTACTTCCACATCCCCATTAGGTGCTCCCACAGAAAGTACCTCAGGTTCAAGTTGCCCTCAGGCCATTACCAGTTCAAAGCAATGCCCTTTGGCCTAACATCAGCTCCAATGGTTTTCACAAAATGCCTGGCAGTAGTAGTGGCCTTTTTAAGAAGGCAAAAGATTTCCATTTTTCCATATCTGGACGACTGGCTCATAGTGGGTCAGTCTCCAGGCCAAGTCAAGTCAGACCTGCAAGTCACCCAGCAAGTGGTCACTTCCCTGGGATTTCTTCTCAATCTCCCCAAATCAGTTCTCGAACCAGTGCAGCTTCTTACTTTTATAGGGGCAGAGCTAGACACTGTCAATGCAAGAGCCGTTCTTCCCCTGGAAAGGACAAGAGTTCTTACTGAACTGGCTTCTTCCTTCAGCCTTCAGGTGTCCCGACCAGCAAGAGACTTCCTTCAGCTCTTGGGCCACATGGCAGCTTCTACAGCAGTGGTCCAATGGGCAAGATTTCAGATGATGGACATTCAGTTCCATCTGAGGGCTTTTTGGTCCCAAAGGAAGGACCCTCTTACCAAACTGATTCCAGTGACTCAGACACTGATCCAAGCTCTTCAATGGCAGCAGGAGCAGGACAATTTAAGGCAAGGGGTCCCATTTGTCACTCAGTCTCATTCGGTGGTTCTTACCATGGATGATTCCCTTTTGGGGTGGGGAGCGCATCTGGGGCTCTCACAGCTCAAGGACTGTGGTCCCCTAAGGAGTCCCTTCTCCATATCAATCTCCTGGAACTCAGGGCAGTTTTTCTGGCCCTGCAAGCCTTCTCTCAGTATGTGCAGAACAAGGTGGTTCAGGTCAGAACAGACAACACCACTATCATGTGGTACATCAACAAACAGGGAGGCACTCTATCTACGGCCTTGCGCACGGAAGCCATGAAATTGTGGTCCCTGGCTTATTCCCTGCAGACCTCTCTGACAGCAGTCCATCTTCCAGGAAAGGACAATGTGCTGGCAGATCACGAATGGTTCCTGGACCTCCTGGTGTAGAAAGTGATTTTTTCAAGGTGGGGCATTCAAGAAATAGATCTCTTTGCAGCCCCAGACAAATAGATCTCTTTGCAGCCCCAGACAATCACCAACTTCCTCTGTTTTGTTGCAGAACCCCAGTCTTGGGTTCAGTCCCTCTGGATCCTCTGATTTTGAATTAGGAAGGGAAATTTCTGTGTGGCTTCCCTCCCTTTCCTCTACTGTTCTGGGTTCTAGTCAAGGTAAGGTCACAACCTTGCAAAGTGATTCTGATTGCTCCAGACTGGGCCAGACAGCCTTGGTACCCTCTGTTGCGGTCTCTAGCAATCCACCTTCCCCTGTCTCTTCCAAGGAATTACAACCTGTTAACCTCCTCTCAGGGGAGGATTTGGTAGCCCAGTCTTCGGTCTCTCAATCTCAAGGCATGGCTCTTGAAGAGTTAGAGTATGCAGATTTGCATCTGTCTCAGGGGGTTCTGGATATTCTCAAAGCCTCTCGAAAGCCCTCCACCAGAAAGACTTATGACTCCAAATGGAAAAGATTCAGCATTTGGTGTTCCAAGAAGCATATCTCTCCACACAGTGCTAAATTGCCTACAGTTCTGGATTATATGGTCCATCTTAATGGCCTAGGCCTCAGACCAGCTACTCTCAAGGTACATTTGTCAGCTGTTTCTGCTTTTCTGTCACTGGGGAAGCCTTCCTCACTATTATCTCATCCTGTGGTTTGCAAATTTTTCAACAGATTGCTTCATACCAATCCTCCCTTCAGGGATCCTGCCCCTGCCTGGGACTTAAATATTTGCATTTTTCAACTTATGCAACCTCCTTTTGAGCCTATGTCCTCAGCGGAGCTTAAGTACTTGACTTGTAAAACTGTGGTTTTGGTAGCCATTATCTCTGCCAGATGTATCAATGAATTGCAAGCCCTGTCAGTGGAACCTGATTTTATCTCCTTTCATAGGAAGTGGTTTCAGACTTCCACTTGAATCAGTCTATGTCTCTCCCTGTCTTCTTCACTGATCATTCTTCCTCAGGAGAGAGGAGGCTACACAGTTTAGATGTTAAAAGAGCCCTTAGTTACTACATAGAGCGTACCAAGGGTCACAGGTTTGAGTCCCTCCAGTTGTTCCTCATTTATGGGGAAGTTCGAAAGAGTAAACCTGCTACCAAGAGAACTGTTGCCAGGTGGATTGTGTCTTGTATACAATTCTGCTATGAGAAACTGGGAAACATTCCACCCGCATGCCTGAGGGCTCACTCTACAAGAGGTACAGCTGCTTCCCTGGCTGCTGCCAGGGATATCCCTCTATTAGAAATTTGTCAAGCAGCCACCTGGAAAACAGTCCATACTTTTACCAAGCATTACTCTCTGGATATCCAGGTTAAGAATGATGCTTGGTTTGGCACAGCAGTACTTCAGAGCCTATTCCCAAAGTAGGTTCTCTCCCTCCTCCATGGAGGTACTGCTTGGTAGTTTGCAGATCGTCAGAATACAGCAAGACTTCATGTTGTTTGAAGAAAAAATTACTCACCTTAGTAATTGTGTTTCTTCTAATGCAGTCTTGCTGTATTCTGACTTCCCTCCCTGCCTCCCCTCTCAGAACCTGTTCTCGGGAAGTGGGTGGGCAGGTGCAGTGTTTTGTACCCTAGGGTTGTCTTTAGGACACCCTCCATGTTTCTTGGGTGTTTTGCATTATAATCTTTATTTTGGATAGGTTTTGGTTTTGGGTTTCCTGACTTGAGTCTTCCTTTGGGAATCCAAAACTTTCTGTAGCCAGTTGGCTAGTTAAAAATTTTACAATTTCCACATAGTATAGTTAGTAAGTGTTTGCTCATAAGAATCTGACAGTTGGGTTTCAAAGTGCTGCAGACAGAGACCTCAACTGAGCTCGAGCTCAATGTTCCATGCACTGCATAGAAAATTAACCCTATACTGTCCGGGGCAGTTTAAAGGCTGGAGCTAACTGCAGATTGTCAGAATACAGCAATACTCCATTAGAAGAAACACAATTACTAAGGTGAGTACTTTTTTCTTCTTGGTCATCTTACAAATAGTCCTCTATGAAAGGAGGAGGAGACCAGGGTGGTATGGTATCCCTGTCAGTCTGGAATCTTTTAGGTGGAGGAGGAGATCGGGGAGGAACACCCAGCTCTTCGGAGGGCTGGGAGTGCCGCATAGCATGCAAGACATGTCTTACTACATTGATGATGTCCTTTTCTTGAGAAGAAGGGGGAGTAATGGGGGTTGTTGGGACACAAGTGGGGTAATAGAGGGGATGGGACGAATAGCATGAGCAGAGGTCTTGCCCTTGGATGGTAAAGACCAGGGTCCCGATCTCTGTCTGCCTGACCCCTACAGGAAGGTATCTGTGAAGGCAGAGGAGCAGTCAATTAGGCATAAGCCATAGGCTTCCCCTGAGGAATGCGGAGTGTCGACGATGGGCCCACAGGGGAAAAAGTTATTTTCACTTAAACTGTCAGATGCCGTTAATGGGCGAGGAGCCCGTCCCCACGTCGACGAAGCAGCTGTATATTTAGCTGCATGTAAAGTGCTGGAAAGCGTAGTTGTCGAGAGGGTATAAGTAGAGACCCGTGAAATTCTTTTAATTTTTTATAATTTTTCTTTTTATTTTTCTGGAATTTCTTGTTATTTTTTTTTATCCATTGAAAATTTAGTTTTATTTCTTGTTATCACATTTACATTCATAAACTAACTCAAAATGACCTTATACACACTAGAAATCACATTCCTAGTATACTACATTGTATTAAGCAACTTTATGATATGGTCTTGCAAGGTTTTGTGAATGAAACTCTTCCACTGTTGCTTCCTTGTGGACCATCTCTGTGGTAACAACAGAGCCTAAACAACAACTGCCTCAAGCATTTATTTAGATTTTGACTGCCAAAATGCAGCTTCTTTCACTTTATTCATGTATTTTTTTCATTTTATTCCTTTTATATGCTGAATTTCTTGCTGTTTCTCTTTATACTTTGAATTTCTTGTTATTTCTTTTTATACCTTAATTTCTTGTTATTTCTTGCTATTTCTTATTTAAGAAAAATATGGGTGTCTAGGTATAAGCCTCCGTCGATGGAGTAGTTACAATCTGAGCTGCATTTAAAGTGCCGGAAAGCACTATTGATGAGAGGGTATAAGCCCCTGTCTACGAAGAAGTGTTTAAAGGACGCACTGTAGATGGAGGAACACCTGAAATGGTGTCCATCGATGGGCGACAAGGCAGGGAGTGTGAGGAGGGTTTCTCCTTCTCCTTTTTCTGCCTGAAACAAGAACCAGTAGAGGGGGAGCCCTTGGTATGAGACCCCTGGTTCTCTAAGAGAGACATTTTCTGCTCCATCAAAAGTTGTTTAATTTCAAGCAACCATCTTTGACAAGTTGTCTGATTGAATTCCTGACATAAAGTGCAGGAATTGGTGTCATGTGTGGGTCCCAGACACCTTACGCAAAGTGTGTGTGGTTGTCAAAGCGGTATATCTTCCTACCACAATGGCAGGAATGAAATAATGCTTGCTTTGTTGAAGAACCTGTAGACATTCGTCTTAGTTAAAAATTTCTCGGCAATGACTGCTACAGAGAAGTTGCACTAGCTGCAGCATGAGCTGAAGATGGTGGGAAAATGAACTGAGGACACCACAGACCGCCCACTCTTATGTAAGAAACAGGAAGCTGATGTCATGTGGGGGTGGTCCCTGGTGAAAAACTGCTAGTACAGCTGCCGTACGCTACAGCGACCTCTGCTGGATACCCAAAAGTATTACCTACCGCAAGAGACCACTCCATGGAAGATCTACTGGTTTGTGTTTCTAGGGATGTGGATATGTTGTTCTATCCACACGTCTTGGCAGACTCCTAGCAAGATGAAGGAGGCAAGGCGCACATCCCCTACTTAGGGAACAGAGACTGGAGAACTGAGGCCCCCAAACCAGCATCCTGGCGAGATTCTAGGTCGATGTGGTAGTGGGAAATGAAGGTGTATGCTGACTTCCAGGTAGCAGCTCCCCAATCCTTCTGGCTGATGTGATAGCCACCAAGAAGGCGGTCTTCTACGACAAATGCAACATCTCTCACTTGTACATCAGTCCGAATGGCTTGCCCATGAGCTTTGCCAGCACCAGCAGTAGATCCCATGGTGGTGGTGGTTCATGCATCAGAGGGGACATGTGATTGAGGCCTTTGAAAAAGTGCCAGACCACCTCCTTCTCCTGCACCACCGACTGCTGACCAACCCATGCCCGGCAAGCAGAGATGGATGCCAGGTGCACTTTAAGGGTCATCAATAGAAGTCCCCCTTTGGAGAGATACCATAGGTAATCTAGGATGCTAGTCACTGGACAGGTCAGAGGGTCCAACCCCTTGTCCTGACACCAAATGGAGAATCTCTTCCATCTGAAGGCATAGCACTTCCTGGTTGATTCCTTCCTAGATGCCGCAACTACGGTGAGTACATCCTCGGACAGACCCAAAGCCTGGAACTCTAGCTGCTCAGGAACCAGGCTGTCAGGTGCAGTGATTGAAGGTCCAGGTAGAGTACCTTCCCCTGATTGTTGGAAAGTAGGTCCAGGCATGCTGGAAGGTGTCACGTGAGCCTGATGCTGAGGCGGAGGAGATCGGGGTACCAAAACTGTCGGGGCCAGTCTGGAGCCACCAAGATGAACTGTGCATTGTCCCTCCTGACCTTGAGCAGCACCCTGTGGATCAAGGGAAGTGGAGGAAGGGCATAAAAGAGGCCTGGGGTCCAGGACCTCAAGAAGGCATCCCCCTGCAGTGAGCCCTGCTAAGGGGGGTGGGCGCAAAACAGCCTCAGCTTTGCATTCTCCCTGGAGGCAAACAGGTCCACCTGAGGGGTGATCCACTGGGAGAACAAGCTATGTACTATCTCTGGATGGAGAGACCACTTGGGGGATGCCTCGCCCACATGGCTGAGGGTGTCCTCCAGCTGATTGGAGGCTCCTGCCATGTGAATGGTGAGGAGCTCCACCTCCAGTTGGCTCATGAGGGTCCAGATGTGGAGAGCTTCCCTGCACAGAGGCAGGGAGTGCATCCCGCCTTGCTTGTTGAGACAGTACATGGTCATGGTGTTGTCCATCTGGACCTGAACCACCTGACCCTGAATGAATGGAGTGAAGGCAGTCAGCACCAGCCAGATTGCTTGGAGCTCCAGCAGGTTGATGTGGCATCGGGACTCTTTGGGGGTCCAGAGCCCGTGGATTCTGTGTTCCCCCAAATAGGCACCCCAGCCTGTGAGAGTGGCATAGGTCGTCAGGATGACTGTTGGTTTGGGGCTGACAAACAGGATCCCTTCCTGCACATGCTCCAGAATGGTCCACCACTGGAGAGCATCCCACATCTTCCGACTCACAGTGACCAGCTGGTTGAAATGACCGAGGCGCTGAGTCCACTGGCTGACCAGCTCCCACTGTAGAGGGAGCATATACCACCGGGCCCATTAGGTCACGGAGGTAAAGGCCGCCATGTAGACATGAAGTGACAGGAAGTCCCGGGTAGGTCGCAAGTGCCCAACCAGAAATGATTGGGCAAAGGAGGAGAGAACCTCTGCCTTGTCCACCGGGAGCCTGGCTCTGGCTTGGCAACAGTCGGCTCTGTCCCGATGAAGCAGATCACCTGAGAGGGCACAAGTTCTGACTTGGCCTCGTTGACTAGGAAGCCAAGAGTCTGGAGGGTCAGGTCCCTGGACCTCTCCACCTCCTGCCTGGAGGGACCCGCTATAAGACAATCATCCAGATAGAGGTACACTCTGACCCCTCGATGCCAAAGATGGGCCACCACCACTGCAATGCATTTGGTTAAGACCCTGGGGGCCGATGACAGGTCGAACGGCATGGCTTGGAACTCGTACAGGGTTCCCTCAGCTCAGAAGTAGTGGAACCTTAGGTGAGACAGACGGATCGGGACATGAAAGAATGCGTCCTGCAGATCCAGGGAGCAAAACCACATGTTTTGCTTGAGAGATGGTATGATCTGAGACAGAGTTACCAACCTGAAGGTGCGAGACCTGAGGAACTTGTTCAGGTCGTGCAGATCTAGAATGGGGTACCAGTCCCCCGTCCGTTTCAGGACCAGGAAGTACCTGGAAACAAACCCTCGGTTGACAGGGGGAATCCATGACTCTGATCTCTACCTCCTTGCGGAGCAGTTGGGTGATGTCATCTCGGAGAGCCAACTGAGTGTCCACGTATACCTTCTCCTCTCGTGGGGCGTGGGCTCGGCTTGGTGAATCCTGCTCAAATTCCAGAGGCAGATCCTACCCTACCACTTCCAGAACCCACCTGTCCATGCTATCAGCGGACCAAGCGGAAAGGAAGTGGTGGAGCCAGCCCCCCATGGGAGGACCCAGAGGAGGCGTGATGGGCATGGGGGTAGTCACCCCCATCTTGTCACTGTGCAGGCTTGGAGGAGGACGATCCAGCCGAGGGGCAGTTGGGTCCCTTCCCTCTGGGATTTTGGGCCACACATGCCCCTCACTTGGGCCAAGGGTGCTAAGACTGACCCTGCTGCCGCTGTCCAGACTGGTACTAGGTCAACTTGGCTGCACGGGCAGAAGGCTGAAAAAGCTTGTGCTTCTGCTTTGTGGAACCCTGAGATTCCTTCTGGGCAGAAGCAACAGAGTCCAAGGAGGTACTGGACTTCTCGATGTATTGTAGGTAACCACTGATCCCGGGACTGAACAAGTCAGTGCCCAAAAAGGGTACATCCGCCAATTTGTGCTGGGTGTCTGCCATAAAGGTTAAGACCCTCAGCCAGGCCCTGCGGCGCATGGTGACTGCGGCTGCCACCGAACGGGCACAGGAGTCTCCAGTGTCCAGAGCCATCTGGAGTTGCTGATTTGCCACAGCCTGACCCTGATCTAAGACCTGCTTGACCATGGTCTGGAGGTCTATGAGGAAGCACCTCATCCAGAGAGCCCAAAAGGGAGGGAATGGGAGATGTGTGCCATGATGACAGCTGAGCTCGCCTGATGGAGACCGAGTGAAGAGGTAGCATAGACTTTCCTGGCAGAGTGGTCCAGTTTTTTTGACTCCTTGTCTGGAGGTCTATCAGATTCTCTCGAATTGCCTGAGCACTGAAACACGGAGTCAGTCACCAAACCCTTAGCCGAGGGGTGCTCTGTGAACCCTGAAAGGGAGCTGATGGGCACCACATATTTGCGGGCCATCCGAGCTGATGACGCAGAGCAGGAGGCAGGGTGCTGTCAAAGCTCCAGGGCTGGATCAACAATGGCTTTAGCCACTGGGAAGACCTCTGTCAGAGAATCCCCTTTGTCCAGGATGTCTGTCAGGGGATATCGAGCCCAATTTTGAACAGTTTCCAAAGGCATTCCCATGGATTTGGAGATGAGAGGGAGGATGCCCGTGAAGGACGTGGGACCCTCTTCCATCAAAAGACCCCGAGTGACTCCTCGTCGAGTGGATGGGAGTGCAGAGAGGGGTCTTCTTACTTCAAGGAGTCCAGATAGATCAGCCGGCCACCTGAGTCACCTTCAACTGCCACAGTCGGTCGGGCAAGAGAGTGACCAACAGCCTGTGAGGGAGATCCTTATCGGGCTAAGACTCCTTGACCAGAGCCCCCAAAGGAGGCTGTTTAGGTGGCGGCTCCACCATCATCGGTGGAGTGGCCAGTTTCAGCTGAGCCGGAAGGGCCTTCACAGGCTTTGCAGGTGGAGGGACGGTGTCGACCGGCTCCGGAGGTGTCGGCGTCAGCCTAGAGGGCGACAGCTATGTGATGACTGGTGTGGAAGCCGCGGTTGACTTTGGAGTGACCAACACCAACTGTTGCCACATGAGATCCTTGTAGTGTCGGCGCAACTTGCGCTGAAGCCTTTTGTCTTCTTACGAGGATGAATAGCAGTGGCGCCATTTTTTGGAACACCCAGATTGGCATTGATGAGTTTTCTTTGACTTTTTGGATGAAGATGACTGAGATCTTGACCGGGACTGCCAGAGGCACACAGAGGGAGCCGGGGAAATCCACAGCTCCTCCAGGTCAGGGCCAGGGACCGTAAAGAGGTTCCCAGCAGGCTGGGTCTCCTCCTCAGTGGGACCAGGCAGGACCAGAGTCCTGAACATGGAGCTGTCAGCCTCATCGAGTGACAACAGATCAACAGGATCGATGACAATTTCGACCAGGTCGTCCTCCTGCTTCTTTGCCGGCTGACCTGGCAGGGGCACCATGAAGCCAGCAGTCAAGGCTGCAGTTTCAACCGAAGTCAAAACCGGAGATTGCAAGGAATGAGAACATTCTCAAGCCCAAGAACGATGACAGCGAGTCTTCTCCTTCTCTCTCGACTCCTTCGATTCTTTTCCTTTTTACGGGAATGATTGCTGTGCGATGCTGACAGGCCTTTCCCCATGGTCGGGAGAGACTGGCACAACTCCTTGAAGGAGCCTGTAAAGGTGGAACCCAGTTTCAGTGGGACGAAGACCAAAGCTTAAGAGAACTGATCAGCGGCCCAAGCTGCCTCCTCCTCGAAAGCCTTCATCGGTTTAAGATGCTTAGCAGACCCTGCAGCTGTGGAGACCATCCAATTGACTGCCTTAGATTTGACCAGCGAGTTCTGTTTTTCTGGATGGCCAAGCTACAATCGCATGAGACGATCGTCGAGCACATTCGGTTGAAAGAAACGACAGAAATCGCAGGCCTGGGTGTCGTGTTCGGAACCCAGGCAATAAATGCACATGGCATGTGGGTCAGTGCGTGACATCTTTTGCCCACAGGGGCACCGGTGGAACCTGGGCGAGGACTTGTCCTCCATCGTGGTCATGATCAAAGATCATTGTGGAAAAACTCTTACGAGTTTAGGTTTAGGTAATAAATCCGAAGATTTGAGCGCCAGGGCTTACTCAACGTGGGAGCGGTAAGGAGGGAACCTGCTTCTTCCAGTGGAAAGGAAGATCTGGCATCATGGGGTGGAGCCGAGAGATATATCACCAGGGTGGGTGGGAGAAGCCAGCTTAAAGACTTCCAGCTGATCTTAAAAGGAAAAGGGCAATGCCAGGACGTTTGGCTAGAACAAGATATCCACGTCTGTAGGACCCTGAAAAATCCAGTCCAATTTATGTCAAGTTTGCAATCCAAGCTTCCAGTGTTCACAGCAGTAAATACTGTTCTTGTTCACTGAGCCCAGAGCTTGATTCTACTGTAGAACAGGCTCCTAAAATGGAGTACAATCCATTATCTCCATCTAGCAAACAAAATACCTCCACAGTCTTAAACAAACAGGGCACAGTCCAGAAATCTTCTCCTTCCCAGCTGATTACACAATGCCCAGATACAGTAAAAATGACAAGAGTCACTCACCATTGCAGGAAAAGCCTCTTGGAGCCCTGATGCTGAGCATTTCTCCCTCGCCAGATGTGCTCCCCAACCTTAAGTCTGGGTAGGGGGTCATCAACAATGTTTGTGGTTCATGGGCCTGTGTAGCAACTTTTAATGTATTTTTTCACTGTGTGAATTTTTTTTTGGTTTTTTGTTTCAATTTTCATTAAAACAGCTTGGACTCTATAGGTAATTCAGCAGAGGGGGAAAGAGATGTAATTTTGAAAACACAGTTCTAGGTTCTCAGGTTGTGTGTAGACATCAAGGATTCCTGTTATCTAAATCTTTTTTGTTCTGTATCACAGCAGAGCCCCTTTCCAGTAATGGGTGACTGTTCTGGGGAATGTTCAAAGGAAGATGTGCTCCTTTCATATCAAAGGAGCTACTGTGAGTAACAACAGGACCAGGAATGCCCTACAGGGCAGATTGACAGAACAAAGGATGGGCAGTCAATCCACATAGTCAAGCTGGGAAATGACAAATCTGGTTTGGACCGGTTTTCCAGAGGGGTGGTCCCACAGGGAACAAAGAGATGGTCGACACCTGTGATGTCAGAGTGCATATTTGATGATGTGGTGTGGTGGGCCAGCCAGCCAAAGGTATTTGTGCACTGTGGTTAAAGCTGACAAGTTAGGATTGAGACTCTGAGTGAGCAACATCAAGGCTCCGAGTTTGCCCTATCTCACAGAGTTTGCAGTTGGGGTAAGAGTCTACTCTGCTAAAGATCCAGATAAAAGTGAGTTTGGTTATTCTGTGCATTTTCTATCCGTTTCCAAACACCTTTCTTTTTTATCTCTATAGATATATAGAGAATAATGCATAAATAACTGTGTGTCATGAAGTTTTTTTTACACATCCGAGATATGTGAAGACCCATAAACCTCAAGAGTGAAGCTTAAGAGGATTATGTGGTCAACACACAAAGAGGATGTGTAAAAAAAAAAAGCCACTTATTTTTTATATTTAATACCAGTAGTAACTGGCTAATGGGCATATTGCTTCCTTTGCCACCTTTAGTAGGAACTTAGTATGGTACAGGGCATGAGTACAAAATCAAGTTTCCAAACAGGAAAACTGAGGCGTGAGCACTCAAATGCCATAATAACTGGTATGACAACACCCAGTTATTACTGCATTCGATCACACTGATAATCTGTGTGATAAAGGGTATTACCAGTTATTATAGTGTATTCCCCATAGTCTTAGTGGGCATTATCCTGTAACATTTGTAAATATCTAAGCTGGCTCGGTGGTGCTGAGGGCTGGCGCTGGATGACTTACCTCTCGCTCGCGGTGACCCGTGGTCAGGAGCGAGCCCGGGGCGCGGAGGTCAACAGGGCAGGAGAGATGGAGTGTCAGGGACTGCTCTCCTTCTCCGGGAAGAGGGCATCAGTGTTCGGTGTTTGACTGGCCACACTAGCAGAGGCAGGGGGGCAGCATGCCTTTGCTGCAGAGAAGGGGCTGAGATGGGGCAGACGCCTGGAGGAATGCATGCAGGTGCATGCGCGCTCCCTCTGCTGGTGTCATTGTATGCCTTGTCTCTGCAAAAAGAGGAAGAAACAGGAAAAATGGCCCTGGCTGCATGGCTTGATGGCCATCCGATGGATTGTGCCACCTCCAGAGGGCATCGCAGCTGATACTGGATCTGGTCCTGGCGAGGAAGATGAGGGTCTCCCCACCATGGGGGGAGGGGGGCTAAGCTGTGGGGGTAAATAGCGGTGATGGCCCGATGTGTGGAGGTGCGGATAGATGGGCCGTGGTCGAAGAATACGTTGCCAGGTAGATGGAGCCAGCCAGGGGCCAGGGAGAGAAAAAAATCATTAACAAAAAAAAAATAAAAATAATTTGTAAATATCTGAGTATTAAATATTAATAGTAACTGGTTAGTGTAGGGAGGCAGTATAGCGCAGTGGTTTAAGGCTCTGAGCTGCAAATCTGGAGACCTGGGTTTGAATCCCACAGACCCAATTGCATACTGTGATCCTGTGCAAGTTACTCAACTTCCTGTGCTCCCAGGTCGCACCTGTAAACAAGCTTTCAGTTTAGTGTACCACTCCTGGTTAAATAATTGAATGATGATTATCAACTGTGGGCAGAACCTGTCAAACTCCACTATACATGGCCACGTATGATGACCTGTGTATAATGGAGTTTGATTAAGCACCTTTTCGAAAACCTCTAAATTCACTCTCACGGCAGCGCTACTGACTCCTTGCACTGCAAGCCTGCACTGTCAAATAGATTCTGCTAGCCTCAGAGAAACTGCTGAGCAGGAATCTGAGTTACATGCGCTTCAACAAACAGACAGTTGTCATTTAAACTTAGCAGTGGACTAATAACCTGTTTCTACGAACATACAAAATGGCACATTCATCATGATTTGCAGCAACCAGTGACCTAGAAAGACAAACATTCATAGATCAGCAAGAAAACAGAAACACTCAGAGGAAAACCGTGAGTTACCTTTGGCTCTTCAACAAGTATCTGTCTAATGCTGAGGGGAGGAGAGAATTTACAAAGCTTCCAAACCCTGAACTTGATAATCTGGTAGCAAATGTCATCTTTTCACTTAAAAATAATAAAGGGACCTGTCATTATAAAAAATAAAACATGGGGAAGTGTGTCAACTCGGATTTTATGCACTTCCTTGGTGTGCGATGCCTGAATAAAGCTCCGAGAGCAAGGCATTGAGTGTGCATAAAATCTTCGTTACACACTTCTCCATGCATTATTCTATATTTTTTATACTTAATGCTTTCTGTGACTGAGTCCTTTCTGGTACAGATAACAAGGTTAAAATGACATAAGCTGCAATCCGTCTTCGAAGAGGAAGGCTATAGTTATCACATTTTGAAGTGAAGTGTTCTCAGTGGTAACAAAAGGGGTGGGTGGTTTGCTCTTTGGCAAGGACCACTGTACTGTGTGGGCAACAGCTCTGGTGGGATTTGGACCTAGAGATACAGCAAGTGTGGGTCACGCTGAGTGGTGGCAGTAAATTCAGGTACTCTTGAGGGTGTCTGATAGGCTGAGAAAATGGCAACAGCCACAGACTGAGTTCTGGGAGAAAACTGATTTGTGACAGCCTACCTCCTGAGTAATGCAGTGGTTCCTCTGGCTCATGTCCCCAGTCCTGAAACTCAGTGTGTGTGCGTGTGCATGTCTGAGTGTGTGAGTATGTGTGCGCACACAGGGGAAGGGCCATTGGCAATGCTGATAAGCACCTCCTTACTAGCAGACATAACCAGATGCTCTGAGAGAATTAATATGATTAACTTTCAGAAAAGTTAGTAATGTCTGTTAGTGTTGAGATTCCAGCAGGCACTGCTAGTGGCCCTGGCCCTGCCCACATGCATACAGCGAGCCTCAGGACTTGGAGAGGCAGCCAGAGTAGCTGCTACACTAGTAAGGAGGGAGACCTATGGACCAGGGGCCTCATAGGAAGTGGTCTTATCTATGCTCCCAAACAAAAGAATGCAAAGTGATAGTTGGGCCTGGTATTAGAGAGGGAGGAGTTCTGAAAATGTGGGAGCTGGAGGGAGGGTTTGGCGGCCTGAATCTGGGAAGCAGTGATTTATGTGACTATATGAAGGCAGGGGTAGGGTAGGAATGGCAAGTGGGGCCGAGGGTAACTATTTTTCAGCAGTTAAGCTGATATAGACTGCAGATTATCCTCTGGATAACCAACATAGCGGATGAACAGAGAAATGGGATAAATGGTACCATATGATTTCATATGCCACTCCTGTAACTATCCATGTAGTCACTTATGAAGCAGATACTATGCTACCTAAACATCTGTACTGTAGATTTAACAACAAAAGAGTAAAAGAACAAAAAAATGTTACGGAACAAGATGTCATCAGTTACAGAAGACTCATCAACCTTAAACATCACTACTGGTCACGTCAAAGCAAACAAGAGAAATAAACCAGACATCTTTATGCTTGACATTGTGGTTTCTTAGGCTGCTTAGGTAAGTTACCACAGATCACTTGTACTACTGAAGGGTCGACCAACCTCAAACTGGGCACCATGATAATCTATGTTTCTATGCTTCTATAAATCAAGATGTCATTTTCTCTTTTTTACCTTACTGTATTTAATTAAAATTGTTTATACAGGACAGAACCCTTGAGATGTTGTTTTCTGAAACATCCTGATAGCTCAGACAGCCAGTTACACAATACAAGGCAAACACACAATACACCCTTGTCAGCTGGCTTAGCAAGCACATAGTACATTAAAGAAATCTTTTCTGTGATGTTTAAATAACACACAATTTTCACAGAGCAGAGTAAGATATGATTCCAGTAAAAGCACAAACCGCTCTGCCATTATTGGATTTTACCCCAGGGCAATAATACCATCCACTGATTTAGATAACAAGAATAGATACAATTACTGAGTGATTTCCTAATAACACCATAACATACTATACTATTTGGTAGCAGAAACAACATAGGGACCATTTTGTCTGTCCCTCCTGCCACACAGCAGTAGATTACCCAATTAGAGTACTGAGATGTATCTTAGCTAAACTGACAGAATGTTAACCCCCTCTCCGACTAATGTAATACAGTCAGATAGAGTACTAAGATATAGCTATGTTACACTGCCAGGATGTTACCCCCCCCCCCCATGACTAACATAATATACCCAATTAGAATACTGAGATAATATATCTAAGCTAAACTACTGGAATGTACCCCTCCCAACTAACCCTCAGTTCTATTCAGCCCTCCAAAATCTTTCTATGTCTGCTTTACCAGCCAGAACTAAATTTATCAATCAATGCTTACTGGAAGGCAAATTCAGAGCTAGAGCTCTCTTTTAGAACTGAATTCAGTACAAGGAACAAGGAATAACATACAGTAGGTCAGAGTTGTTACAACAGTATCTTCCTGGACATAAATCTCCACCACTCATTCACACTAGTGGGATCTGCGCCGGAGGCACTAGGACCCATCGGAGCAAACTTTTGCTGGAGAGGTGGTAGCGCGAGAAGATGGTGCCCGAGGGGCATGGTATGAAACAGTGGCTTTCATGTGGTAATGACTATCTCGTGGCGACCTCCAACCGCCTCAGTTCTTTTTTCCCGTCGTCGAGTGCGCTTCAGTGACAACGTCGCTCGCCTGTCGGGAGTCAAACTTCAAACTAGCGCATAGTTTTCAGTTTATTTTTTTGTAATATTATCTCGATAGTAGTATCACTTAATTTTATTCTATTTCATTATATTTCTGTTATATTTTAAAATTTAACTTACAGTAAAGAAGTCTCGGCCTACTGGACGGAGTCGACCATGAGCAGGTCAGGTGACGGTAGGGAGACTTCGTATGAAAGCTGTTCAGTCAGTTGGGCTGGGTCCGGTCAGCCCCCTTCTCCTCAGCGGGGTTCCGACAATGGTCAGTCCGATGCCCGGGGGGATGGGGCGGTCCCCACGGCATAAAAATAAACGGTCACATTCTCTGCACCGTTCGGCCTCGAGCTCTTCTTTGGCCCACAGGTCAAAAAAGAGAAGGCATCACTCGAGGTCACCCTCTGATACGTCTGCGCGTCGATGATCGGTTATCGTAGCTAGTTGCCGCTCCTCTTCGAGTCGCCAACTTCCGGTTCCCACCGTCTTCGACATCGGAGCCCCACCCCGCCTATAGGTAGGGCTCCAGATGAGCAGTTTCATCAGTGGGCCGCTCTTATGGAGCGATGGGCTCGGAGTTTGGTTCTTCTGCCCGGCTCGGTTGCCCCGGAGCCTTCGGGCTTGTCGGGCGATCAGGTAGGGTGGTTGGACCTTCCTAGTCGCGCAGCGCCTCCTTCGGTGCCAGCAACTCTGTGCTTAGGTGTTTCCCCCCCTCACATGGCTGCGGCGCAGGGGGCCACACCGATGCCCTTATCTCCTGTTTTCCCTTCTCTTGCTTTCCAGGTTCCAGGGGTGTCCTCGGCGCCTTCCACGGGGTCGCTGAAGCATCGGCGCGCAGTGCCATGATGTCGCTGGTCGCCAGCGGCACCACCCAGCGGCACCGTCTGTCTTTGCGTGCCACTCGGCTCGCGGCGTCTTAGCGGTGCGGCGTCTTCTTCAGCGCCCGTGCGCCTCCACGGCACCGTTTTGACTCCTTTCTCACCTCCTCGGCGCTGGGGGCCCTCGGGGACTCTCCCTTTCTATCTGCTCTTTCCTCCTCTCCTATTTTTCACTCCTTTCCTGTCCAAACAGTCCTTCCTGGACTATCAGGAGATGATGTTGAGTCTGACCCAGACCTTCGGTTGGGTGATGAAGTGGAGGAAACAGGATCTTTCACTGCTACAGAGCCTGTGGTCGAGAACCTATCCTTTAAGTCTCTGTTGAAGAACCTGAGATCCACTCTTTCTCTCCAGACTACAGACATCGATCCTGGGAAAATATTAAGACTCCAGTATCTTCATGCTTCGGAGATCCCTACGGATTTGACTCCTCCGATTCAATCTTCCTTCGAGACACTGTCTCAAATGGTATGGAATAATCCTGCTCTTATTCCCTCAGTGGCTAAATCCATTGATAAGAAATATTCAGCTCCCAAGTTCGTCCATTTAGCATCCCAAGCCTTTGCGGATCCTATTGTAGTCCTGGCAGAAATGACAAGGTTGTTCTTCCTCAAGCTACTACAGCTCGACCTATTAACAAAGAGTCTCGTAAAATTGATACATTAGGTAAGAGAGTCTTTGCTGCCTCCACTTTAAGTATCGCGATTGCCAGCTATCAAGGCTATTTTTCTCAGTATGAGTATATCCTGTGGCACTCTATGAAACGAATGGTTGAAGCTCTTCCAGATTCCGACTCCAAGTCAGAGCTTCTTCTAACCGTTACCAGAGGTATGGTCAATAACCAACAGGTCAAAGCCGCCATGGACGCTTTCGACACTGCTTCTCGTTCAGCAGCCACAGGTATTTGTACTCGACGCCATTCCTGGCTGCGTACTTCCGGCTTTACGAATGATGCTCAGCAGCAGGTAATGGCGTTGCCCTTTGATGGCTCGTATCTTTTCGGTCCTCAGGTAGAGCAAGCCCTAGAGGCCACTCAGAAGACTAGGTCGGCCATTAAATTGGCTAGACCTCCGCCTACCCCCTCTCGGGGGCATGTAGGTAAACGTCAGTTTCATAGTCGTCAGTCCTTTTGAGGCAGAGGCAGAGGAAGCTTCCATAAAAGCCAACCTGCCCAACCTCAAAGAAGGTGCAGCAGAAGCGCGGGGCCTAAAGCCCCTAGCGCTATACTATATAGTGCGGCCCAAGTTCCATCCACACCCGGTGGAACTTTCTCCTCGTGGAGGTCATCTGATGTACTTCTACAACCAGTGAAGTCCATAACCTCGACAAATGGGTCCTTCGGATAATCGCGAGGGTTATTCTCTCAATTTTTGGACCCCCGAGTTGTCCTCTCAAGCGACAACCCAGGTTGTCGACCTCTCAGTCAGACCTCCTCACCGCCGAGATCCAGGCCTTCTAAGCAACAGGGCAATAGAACTGGTGCCCCGCATCAGCGAAACACAGGGTTCTCCCCATTACTTTCTGGTTCCAAAGAAATCTGGGAGATCGCTCCATTCTAGACCTCAGAAAGTTAAACAAATTCCTCCCAGGGAGAAATTCAAAATGATTTCCCTAGGTACCCTGTTACCTTTGCTGCATCAGCACGACTGGCTGGCCTCCCTGGATATGTAGGACGCTTACCAGCATATCCCCATCCACCAGACCCATCGCAAATTCCTGAGGTTTGTGGCTCTGGGTCAGCATTATCAGTTCAGAGTCCTGCCTTTTGGGCTATCCTCAGCGCCGCGAGTTTTTACAAAGTGTTGTGCAGTTCTTGCAGCGCATCTCAGGAAGCTCGGACTCCGAGTGTTTCCCTACCTGGACGATTGGCTCCTAGCAAGCCCTTCCAGCCAAGGGACTCTGGAAGCCGTTCAAACGGCCTCTCGCCTTCTTACGTCCATGGGAGTTCTGCTGAATCTGAAGAAATCACAGCTGCAGCCCTCCCAGAGGCTCCTTTTCATAGGGACTCTTCTGGACACCTCTTCCGCGAAGGTTTTCCTTCCAGAGGACAGAAGACTCGACATCCTTCAGATGGCCCGTTACATCGGGGAGAACCGATCGGTCACAGCTCTCTCGATGCAACGTATGTTGGGTCTCATGGCGTCCTCAGTGTTCACTGTACCCTAGCTCGGTTACATGAGGACCACCCAATGGATGCTCTCCGCTCAGTGGTCACCGACCTCACCCCCAGTCTTATCCCATCAAGGTGACGGGCCCCTACGAGGTCTCTCACCTGGTGGTCTCAGAGAGCAATCTCCTGGAAGGATTCCCTGTCCTCTGGATCATCAGATCTCCATCACCACAGATGCATCGCTAATGGGATGGGGAGCTCACTGTCGCTCTCCACACACTCAAGGTGTATGGACTCAGCTCGAAGCCCAGCTCCACATAAATGTCCTGGAGATGAGAGCGGTCCTCTATGCGATCCGAGCGTTGAAGGATGGTCTTTGTCACAAGAACATTCTCCTTCAAACGGACAACAAAGCTGTGATGTATTACATCAACAAGCAAGGCGGTGCTCATTCTTATCCCCTTTGCAGGGAAGCAATGAGAGTGTGGGAGTGGTGCTTGGAGCACAAGTCTCTAATTCAAGCGGTATATCTGCCAGGTGTACAAAACGACTTAGCAGATCACCTCAGCAGAACGGAGGCAGACCCTCACGAGTGGTCTCTCGATCCAGCCGTAGCTCGGTCACTGTTCGAAGAGTGGGGGACTCCAGACCTGGACCTTTTTGCATCCCCACTCCAGCATAAAACTGCTCTCTTCTGCTCCAGAAATCAGGGCCTGGCATTTTCTGTCAGGATGCGTTCAGGCTGCGGTGGACAAAACGTTTTCTTTACGCCTTTCCACCTCTTCCTCTAATTCAGAGAGTTCTCCTCAAATTCGAGTCTCAGGGGACCAAGATGATTCTCATTGCTCCCTCCTGGCCTCGGCAACTATGGTTTCCTCTACTCAACAGTATGTCGGCAGCCTCTCCGAGACCATTTCCCTTGCAAATCAATCTTTTGACTCAGGGTTCTTTGGTCCATCCCAACCTGAGGTCACTTCACCTTCATGCTTGGCTCCTGAAGAGGAGAAGTGAACCCGGTTCAACGTCTCTAGTAGAGTCTCAGACATCCTTCTGGCTGCTCGGAAGCCACTCCCAAAACTTGCTTCTAAGTGGAAGCGTTTTCTCTCTAGTGTCTCAAAGTCCTCTTGGAATCCTTTTCCTGTCCTCCAGACAAGGTTCTGGAGTACCTTTGGACCTATCAAACTCAGGTCCCCAGTACTCCATGGTTAAAGTTCACCTTAGTGCCATTCGGCGTACCATGAGCAGTTTTCTTCCCTTGTCTCTGGCTCAGTTACCTATGGTGAAGAGAGATTTCTTAAGAATTCTGCATACCAGACCCCTGTTAGACGTCCGGTCGCAGCCTGGGACATTAACCTTGTGCTAGACATGCTCACTCGGAAGCCTTTCGAACCCCTAGCTACCTGTGAGCTAAAATTTCTTACCTGGAAGACAGCCTTCCTAGTGGCCATTACCTCTGCCCATGGAGGGTCTCTGAGATACATGCCTGGTTACAGACCCTCCGTATACTGTGTTCCATAAGGACAAAGTAGTTCTTACATACTCATCCTAAATTTCTTCCCAAGGTTGTGTCAGAATTCCATCTAAACCAACCTCTGGTGCTTCCCTCTTACTGGAACTTCCAAAATGAAGGAGAGCGGTCTCTTCATTCCTTGGATGTTAAGAAGCCTTCATGTTCTACTTAGATAGAACCAAGAATTTTCATAAGACTCAGCAATTGTTTGTTTCCTTCAAGCGAGACCGGCTGGGTCAGCCTGTCGCTGTCAGATGCATCTCATCATGGTTAGTGGCATGTCTTCGACATTGCTATTCCATGGCACAGGTTAAATTAGAAGGTAGAGTTTACGCTCACTCTACTAGGGCAGTTGCGGCATCCCTAGCAGAAATTCGCAATGTTCCAATTGCAGATATCTGCAATGCCGCCACCTGGAGCTCAGTGCATACCTTCGTTAAGCATTATGCACTGGATGTTCATGCCAGGCGTCATTCCGCCTTCAGGTGAACTATCATAATGGACTTCTGTCCTAGGCGTGTGAGCTCTGGCTCCCCTGCCGCCCATTTGGGGATTATCAGCTTGGTACTCTCCACTAGTGTGAATGAGTGGTGAGACTTATGTCCAGGAAGATATGAAAATTACACTCGTAATTCTTGATCTTCTTGAATGAGTCTCCACCACTCGTCTACGCCTCCCCTCCATCCCCGAGCTCACGCTGTGTTGGTCTTCACTCCCTCAAATCTTTAGGCCGTGAAGACTTCTTTGCTGACCCTTCTTACATGGGTCGTCCGGACTATCTCATGTCCGTTTTTTAAGGTTAGGTTTACTCTTTACGTTAGTTGCGCTGCACCTCCTTGGTAAAAAAGGTACTGAGGCGGTTGGAGGGTCGTCACCGAGATAGTCATTACCGCGAGAGCCACCGCTCACGGCACCATGCCTCGCGGCGCCATCTCTCGCGCCGACCCTCCAGCAAAAAGTTTTCTCCCGATGGGTCCTAGTGCCTCCGGCGCAGATCCCACTAGTGTGAATGAGTGGTGGAGACTCGTCCAAGAAGATCAAGAATTACGGTAGGTACGTAATTTTCATTTACAACATATTTGTACAAGCGCCATATAATAGTAAATGCTTATGTTCTAAGAAGGCAGGAGATCAGCCGTAGCAGTCACATTGACAGTGTAACAGATTATTTAGGCGGACCTTAAACTGTGGGTAAGGCAATGTCAGACAACAGCAAAGATTTTTGGATGTCCTGCCAAGCGTGCGGAATGGTTATTGCAAGGGTGCGTTCTCCAGATTTTGTTCTAACCCTAGGTGCCACGAAACTTGGAAGCAGGTTGATCTGAGGTTGCATATGCCTGTTAATCTTAGGTTAAGTTTGCTCATTACGTAGGATGGGGCTGTGTTTACTATGAAGCTATGCATGAAGCTATACCAGTCGACTGTCTTCTCATGGCTAGAGGTCCAAACTACTGCAACCTATTGTTTCACACAAGAGAGAGTGGTGAGTTTTTCAGGACAGGCCTGTTATGAATCTCACAGCAATATGACAGAGCGAGTCTAGAGTACCTAAAAGAGCATCTGAGGCATTTCTGTAGATACAGTTGCCATAGCCCAGCTTGGCAGAAATAAGGAGTTAACTAGCCAGTATTTCCTTACTGGTGCACTAAAGAATAGCTTATTTATGTACGAAAGCTAGAAGGCCTTTCAGTTTGCTTGAGAGGTTTAGAATGTAGGAGCTAAATGTTAGTTGTTCGTCTAGGTGGATACCCAGGTATTTATAGTTGCTTAATTTGTAGATTTCTGTCCCTCCACAGATTTTAGAAAGTAGCGTTGAGTCAACTGCTTTCTTGTCGAACAGCAACCACTGGGTTTTCTTTACATTGAGCTGCAGTCTCAAGTCCTAAAATTTTCTGAGTTTTACTGAAGTCATCTTGGAATATTGTAATCACAGAACTGGCATCCTTGTTATGAGTATAGAGTGCTATTTCATCTGCAGACAGAAATAGCTTAGTGACTTCAGAGCTGTGCTTGTATTTCATGTTTTTAAACAATTGCTATGTAATGCTTATAAAAAGCTAATGGATCTGCAGGGGTTTACGCTGCTTTTAGTACTTAACTATTCCTTAAATAAAAGTATTTATTTATTTAGATGAGGGCAGCTTGTTTCCAGGTGTGTCCTGGAGGAAGGAAATGTGAGATACATAGAACTATAGCAAGTATATTAATGATGCATTACTATAAATACAACATAAGCACAGTACAAGAAGCAGAAATGAGATAAGACAGCTTTCCAGTCACAAAAGTCATCAGCCAGCAAACCAGCAGCATTCCAGACACATCAGTCATTATTAGCAACCAAAGTAATAGCCTGCCAGCTGGGGTCGTCAGAACTAATCTTAGACGCCGACTCACCAAGTCACTGACTTTGGCTTGCCCCCTGCACTGATGTCACGCAACTGCCACACTTTACAGGACCCCATCCCACACTGACCTGAACCGCTGATGTCACGCTGTTGACCTCCACCACCACCATGCTCCCCCCCCCCACTGCCCTCCGGATGTATTTGCATGCCAGTTTGCTCCTTGTTATGCACATGTGCTGATTTTGGTGCCATTTCTCCAGTGTTCCCCCGTGAAAAGAAGCTTGGAAGATGGGAAGAGACAAGACTGCCTGGAGGTCGGTGAGGGTCTGTCACAATGGGAGCTGGCGGATTATTGGTGTCGACAGGTAGAGGTGGACTCAGAGACTCTGGAGACCAGAGTGAGACTGAGAGAAGAGGGTTTGGAGTGGTTGGGTCACAAGTGACCAAATGGTCGAATGTTTGTGGCTCGTGCAACTGCAGGCACAGAGCCCTGCCAGTACGCAGTCACACTATGAGTCCATCCGACTCTGGACAGGGCTGCTGGAGTTGTTGACACAGCGTAGTTGGGGGAGGGACTGGCATTTTGCAGTACATGGCTGCTGCTGGTACAGCATTTGCAGTTGAGGGTGGGCAGGCGGCACAGACAGATCTAAAATATTCATCATTGAGTCAGTTGGATGGAGGAAGGCCAAGGATGGGCATGTGTAATGTGCAAGCAAAACCACCTGTGCTTTGCTGCTGACTAGGGCCCTGGAGAGTCAGAGAGGACGTCCTGAATGTGGTGGGCATGAACTGAGGCTGCAACATGGGTTAGAGAGCTGAGCACGGTGAGGCATTTGGCAGCTTGCAGTAGTAAGTAAAAAAAGTATGGGAAACGGAATAAAATTCTGGCTATATTTTACAGATATGCATATAAATGATCGGAACTGTCAGAAGCCTTTTTCTCTTTCAAGATCTATTATACAGTTTTATAAAGGATCTGCATGTATAAGACATCGAGTGGTAATTCTAACAATTTCATTAAAAGCTAACGTTCAAAGGCTGGACTACAAGTTATATTATTAGAATGGGCTGTAAGACAGCAAAATGACCTTGAATACACTCTAGATTTCTGTTAATAGCATGCCATATTAAACTGTTGAACAGATTAAAATGGCATTTTGACAGTGTAATATACTAATTTACGCATAGTATGTATATATGTAACAACACTGGCAAAAACATATCCATACATATAGGATAATCTTTTAGTGCAGCTGTATTGTGTGAAATAACTGAAAACAAACCAAAAGATCAATTTTACTGATGGTTGGGTATGCTACGCAGCACAATCTTTTAGGCTTGGCGAGCATGGGGGCATGGTGAGCAGGGTGGCATGGTGAGTGTGGAGACGTGGTGAGTGGGGGCAATGGCAAGCAGGGGCCCATGGCAAGGTAAATTTGGCCCTGCCACCAGGAACAGCTGTTGAAAGATTGGGCAGGAGGAATGAAAGTTGGAAACTAAAGAGGATGTCATCGGCAATGGAGCCAGGGCACACACTAGTCAGACAGATCCTGGTGGCAGATGGGGTCCCGGACTGCCTGAGGATTAGAGTGTATACATTTAAAATAAAATAAAAAAACACAATTACCATTTGTGTTTGCTGGAGATCGACAGGCAGAAGAGGAGTGGGAAGTAAATGTACAGGGCCTATAGTGGCAGTGGTGAGGTCAAGAAGTTGCATGTGTGGGACCAGGGGAGGGTTGGTTTGACTTGATGGATGGGGCTGTGCTGTGGGTGTGGGAGGGACTTGCATGACAGCTAGAATCAGGCGGAGGTGAGTGGCGTGCTGGGTGGTGGGTGGGCAGTGCCTGTAATGTAATCATGTGATGACTGAAATAAGCTTCCTGTGACTGTGGGTGTGGGAGGGATTTGCATGACAGCCAGAATCAGACGGAGGAGTGAGTGATGTGCTGGGTGGTGGGTGGGCAGTGCCTGTAATGTAATCATGTGATTACTGAAATAAGCTTCCTGCGACCGTGGGTTGTGTTGCAGTTAGAGGGGAGCTCAGCAGTAGAATGGACATCTTTGGACGGAAACTCGCTTGTTCAATAAATACAATCTTTAAAATATTTTCAATGAATAAACAATACAGTTACGAAAGAACTTACCATAACCGTAGATCTTCAAGAGAATCTCTCATCAGACCATACCAGGTACTAGGACTACACAGAAACATTTTTGCTACCAGTCTTCTAGGGGCCGCCCACGATGAGGTCATAAGTTAATGTCCTTACCATATAAACGTGGGTGGCCCTGTGCCCTCCTCAGGTCCCCTGCCAGAGACCATACACTGAGGATCTCCTCTTGGGGAACCAAGAGAGAGCTAGAGATGCCCGCCACTAGGCAAGGTGAAACAGAAGGTGAAACTGTCCAACAGAGAGGAAGGAGGAGAGAGAGAGAGAAACTGAGAAGCCCCAAGGCTAAAGGGACAGAGGGTGGGACTGCATGGCCTAATGAAGGAGATTCTCTCGAAGACCTACCATTATGGAAAGTTCTTAAGTAACTGTACCATCTTCTTCAAGGATATCTCTTTCATCAGGCCACACCTATGAAATGGGTTTCAAACAGAGAGACAAGTCTGGGTGGCTGGAGGCTATAGGTCTAGAAAAGGAGGCCCTGAAGTACAGCCAGACCAAAGCCTTCCCTTCTTCTGGAGACAATATCGAGACTGTAGTGTTTAGTGAAAGTGTGGACAGTAGTCCAAGTGGCAGCAGCACAGATTTCTGCAGCTGACACATTCCTGAAGCAGGCAACAGAAGTGGTAATGCTTCTGGTTGAGAGGTCATGAATAACCCCAGGAAGCTCTTTACTGTACTTTCTATAACAAAAAGTTATACAGCTGGCCAACCAATTGGAAAGGCACTGTTTAAAAACTGGTACACCCTCTTTCCCAGGGGCAAAAGAAACAAAAGCTAGAGATTTCCTGTAGTCCTTCATGCGGTGAACATAATATCTGAGTATTCTATGTACATTTAAGGTATGGAGCAATGCTTCCCTTGGACTGGCATGCTCTGAAAAATAAACAGGAGGTGGATGGTTTGATTCGGTGAACTGAGACACCACCTTTGGCAAGAATATAGGCTTGGTATGTACATACACCCTTTCTTTGTGAAAAACCAGATAAGGGGCTCACACAGAGTCTGAAGCTGAAAATCCTACGAGCAGGCGTAACTGCAACTAAAAATAACACCTTCAAGACAGAAAGTGTAGCTGGCATGTCACGGCTCACTAAAAGAAGACAAAGTAAGTTTCTCTAGCACAAAATTTAAGTCCCAAGGTGAGACTGGATTGTGGATAGGAGACTTCAAATGAAGAAAGTCTCTCAAAACGTACAGGACACCTCCAGTTGTGCCACTGCATGGTCATCAATGGGCACATGGAATGCTGAAATGGTAGCCAGGTGCACTTTAATGGAAAAGTATTGCAGTCCAGTCTCTGAGAGGAGCAGCAAGTACTCCAGAATCTGATTCACTGGACAAGTGAAAGGATTCAAGTGATGGGAAGCAGTCCACAGGGCAAAGTGCTTCCACTTCATGGAATCGTGGCCCTGGTGGAGGCCTCTAGCAGCCACCAGGACATCAGCCACCTTTTGGGATATCCCAAATCTAGCCATGATTATGTCTTCAGGAGTCAGGCATGAAGATGGAGAGACTTGAGGTCCACCTGACTGCAGGGAGTTTGAGCGGGGACTGAGGCTTGAGAGACTGAAGCATCGCTACGCACGTGTAGTGTTTGTGGAGAAAATGCAGATTACAGGGCTACATCGCTTGTTTTATATTTTAAAAAGGTATGCCATCAGTGCCTTTGAGCATGTAGCCTTATCAGACCATCTTTTTGTGACTCCCTATCTCATTTTTCTTGTCCTTACAAGGTAGAGTGGTGTTTGATGGTGGCAATGGAAATGCTGGGATTCGATTGAAAATGGGCAAAAGGCCAGTCAGACGGCAAAGAATGAGTGGAGCGAGAGATACGCCAATAGACAATAATAGTGCTTCAGGACTTTTAGGAGCATACTGCTGAACTTTGTTGAATGTTCATTAGCTGTACAAGTTTTCACTGCTGAAACAAGGGAGTTTGGGAATGTTTACAGGAGTTCACAGATAAACACCCATATTGCCTACTTTGCACTGCGATAACTCTGTGAATTGTTAAAGCTTTTGGCTAGTAACACTAGTCTTTTAACTTTGTTACTCATATTTTCTGTTTTATATACATGACCGGATATTCAGAAGGGTTGCTCATGGTACATAACACTGATGCTTCAGTAGCGATATTCAAGCGAGGGGACTAAGCCTGGCACAAATCGATCGCCAGGCGCATCAATAATGTATCGGGCACAGGTAGTAGGCGTGCCCATGCATACTCCACACATCACAATATTCTGCCGGGGATGTGCTGAGCCCATGCATCGCAACCCCTAATTGTGCCACACACAGGTGAGCCATAAAAAATAGGAACAACAGCTGGCCACCCACAGGTGAACTGCCGTGTGCGAGGCATAACACGGCAGCTACACCTGTAGGTGAGTTACAACTCGGCTGCACCTTCTGGTGGCGCCCTCCCCAATGCCGATCGCGAGCATATGTATACAAACATAAGACCTAAATCCCTGGTGGTCAATGGACCACTTCATGCCGATCATGGGCTTGGGTATAAACATTAATTGTCCAATATCCCTGGTGGTCCAGTGGACAGCTCGCCTTGATCGCGAGCATATGTTTTAAGGTAAGAGTCCAATATCCTGGTGGTCCAGTGGACCACCTGCAACTGATCAGGGCTTAAGTGAAACTATATTGTCCAATAGCCCTGGTGGTCCAATGGTACCCCCCTCCCCACGAGCCCCTGCCCCGCTCCCCAGTCAGCGGCAGGCCGGCAGCACCCCACCTGCCTGCTGCCCCACCGTCCGCCCGACTGACAAGCGTCACGGTAGGGCTGTACACCACTGGTCCACAGCGTGAGCCAATGGGTGTGCAGCATATGCCGTATTACACAGTCCATCACATATCTGGACTGTGCAATGCGATGCAGGCTGCACGCCCATTAGCTCCTCTGTGAGACCAATGGACTGTACAGCCCTGCTATCGTTGTCAGTCGGAGGCGGTGGGGCAGCAGGCTGGTGGGGTGCTGCCGCCTGCCGATGACCGGGGCAAGCGGGCGGTGGGGCTCAGTGGACGGTGGGGAGGGGGGCACCGCTGACCACCAGGATATTGGATGATATATTTTCATACTTAGCCCTGATCGGCCAAGTGAGCGTCCACTGGACCACCATAGGATATTGATGTTTGAATATACATATGCCCGCGATTGGGCTGCAGCGATCCACTGGATCCTCAGCCCTCAATGCCACCCACCTCAATAACTCCTTTCCGACCTTAGCTCAGTACTTCCTGGTAACTTTTCAGTCCCTCCTCCATCTGTACCACCACCCATTGCCCGCCCCTCTTCCACCTCGTCGTGTCACCATGCAGAGCTAGGCCTTGACTTGCTAAAGCCCTAAAGGTAACACCATCGGTAATGACTCACTTGATCCCTGCCTTTTACGTCAGGTCCTGGATCAGGTCCTCTTACCTATTACATGCATTTTCAACAAATCACTCTGTCTCGGACAATTCCCCTCTGCCTGGAAGATTGCCACAGTTGCCCCTGTCCATAAAGGTGGTGACAGGACTCTTCCGGGTAACTACCAACCCATCTCAATCCTCTCCCCCCTCTCTAAAGGCGTTAGAAAATTGTGGCGTCCCAAGTCTCTGACTACCTCTGTAAGTACAATGACCTCTGCCCTGAACAACAAGGTTCAGAGCAGGTCATAGTACTATCACAACACTCCTGGAATTTCCAACTTCCTCCATGCCTCCTTGGACTCTGGTGCCCTGGCTGGTGCTATATTCATTGACCTGTCTAAAGCATTCGATACCGTTTAGCATCCTCTTTTGCTCTCACCCTCGACCTAATAGGCTTTGCCTCAGGACCCTATTTCCTGGTGCACCAGCTATCTCCCGCCCGCTCCCAATGTGTGAAGTCAGCAGTACTCTCTCTGAAACATGCCCCATTCGCTCTGGGGTGCGCAGTGCTCAATTCTTGGACCCCTACTATTCGCACTCTTTCTTAACTCCCTACCCAGCAGTTGTATGGGTAAGATGCTTCTCTATGCTGATGATGCTGTTCTCGTTGCCTCCCACAATGACCCCATGCTGCTACAGAACTCCTCCAACTAGTCTTTGACTCTGCAGCTACCTGGTTCACTGAGCACCGACTTGTTATCAACCTTAAGAAAACAAAAACGATGCTCTTCTCCACCCCCAAAATAAGTACAGCAAGTTTCCCTTAGCTGTCCTCCACACCAATCTGTCATTGACCAGGTGCAGTCCTATAAATATCTTGGTATAACCTTTGACCCTGCACTTTCATTCCATGGACATATATCTGCCTAAATTCTGTCGCCAACTCACGGCTAGGCATTCTTTACGGCACAGAAATGCCTCCTCCTGATGCCCTCCCGCCTGGCTGCCACCTCCTCTGTCATGTCTCTCATTGACTATGGCCTTCGGTCTATGGCTCAGCAGATCAGACTGCCCTCAACAAGCTTCGCCTCACAGTTAATAAGGCCTGCAGACTTATCACTGGTGCTCCCAGACTCACTCACACATGTGAGCTGTACACCCTGGCTACCTACTCAGCCTGGAAGAGCGCTCATGTATCAGACATGCCAGCTCACCTTTAAAAGCCCTCGTAGCCTATCCCCATGGGCCTATCAACTCCATAAGCAGTACTGCACAGAGCCTGATCATAGCTCCGTCAAACTACCCTAGTTATTCCGAGAGCCAGGACCTCTCAAGGTCAGAGGGCATTCCCCTGCCGTGCGCCCCACTGGTATAACTCCCTCCCTGCCAGTGTCTCAAACTCACTAACCTTAGCTTGCTTTAAGCCCAGGCTCAGAAACTTCCTGCTTAGCTCTCGCAAATGCAACTGCCGCTAGCCTAGTGTAAAAAAAAAAAAAATATACTCTGTTTGACAATGCTCACTGAGCGGCTCCCCCCCCTTCCTTTCCCTACTAATTCCTCCTCCCCTATCTCCCTCCCTTCTACTCCCACCAGCTCTCCCCGACCATAAGTTTTGCACCTTTTGTTATCTTTTGCTTCATTGGAGATTGTATTCTATTGAAGCAAAATTATAATGAACTGTAACTTTTTGTTTGTAAGTACTGTGTCCCTTGTACTACTGTTCTGATGTCCTCTTTGTGATGAGGTACCTTTGTAAATGAGCCTCTGGCTCAAAGGTTTCTAAACTGATGTTTAACTAAATAAATAAATAAATATTGGACGTTTAGTTAAATCAACATATGCCCATGATCGGGCAGTGGGGCACATTGCCGCGCTGTGCAGGGGGCGTCGGTCCCCGATGGCTGCTGCCTGGCAGGGCGCCAGGCGCAAGTCGCCGGGGATCACTGCAACTGCATGCAAATGGGGCCATAATGACATGCAAATGGCCCCATTTGCGCCTTGCATGCATTATGGCCCCATTTGCATGTGCACTTTTGAATATCGCAGTTGTTGCGCATAGAGCAACAGAACTTGTGCTAGCGCATCCCCCTGCTCCACTCTGACCACTTGTGCTGGCACAGTGCCACTGCGTCATGCACACTGCGGGTGGCCAGGGTGTGATATTCAATGATGCTGTGCCATGGCGCAGCTCCATTGAATATCACCCTGTCAATGCCCCTGCGCAGCCAAGTTGCGCTGCGCCCAGGCTTGCGCCACAGCCTGGCACAGTCTGAATCTCCGGGACCCTGTATCTTTTTTTCACCTTGTTATACTTGGAAAAAAAGGGTTTAGTATTTGAAATTTGCACCCCAGAGGTCACGTGACCCCAAGGTATATATAGTGTGCATGTCATCATCCTTAGCTCATTCAGCCCAAACGCCAAAAACTAAGAGCCAGAGGGAGACATTGAACAGGATTGATTATTTTTTAGAGCTTTCTATAGAGCAATTTACATTGAAGTGTACTGTATTATTTTCAGTGCTGAAGCTTCAGTTGTAGCCTTGTTTCCTCCAAGTTCCACTATAATTGAGCTAGTGGCCTATCGTGAAAAGTGGCATTGTGCACCATTCTGGCATTTCTTCTTTCCGTGTTTTGGCATTTTTCTGAAAAAAAAGCTGAAATTGCTTTAGCTTCGGCTTTCCTCAGCTTGTTAAAAAGAATGGAGGTGTTAAAAAGAAATGAAGATTGTGGAGCTGTGGTGTTTATTCTTTGTTATGTGCATCCCAACCTAGTTGGCCAAATCTGTTAATATTTTTTTGGACCGTTTGGTGTATGAAGAGTAAGTAAACCTGCAACTTTCACACATTTCCATATGCTAAAGTTTTTCCTTTTTTTATTATTATTACTAAGATATTATTAAGATATTACTAAGATCGGAATTGTTATAAACTTTTAAAATTGCTAAGCTACTGTTTGTAGAGAGCTCCTTCATTGGAGAGGTTATATCGGTGCATAGTAATAGCCTCAGCTAGGTTTTGATCAAAAGCGTACAGTCTGCCTGCAGTTTTTATGCAATTCTGTTACTTATACATTCCTTGATTTTATTCAGTGTTGGTTTTGAAGAAAGGAATACTGACTGCAGGCAGCGTTCTGGTTCTGTTTTGGGTGGAAAACCTGGAGAATGAGACTAAAGATGTAAAGCATACAACTAGGCCAAGGGTGTTACCAGAAATTTACTACACTTCTTGACTGAACTTCAGGCTTCAGTTGGTTAAGTACTTTTTCCACTATTTATTTACCACTTACTTTGGAGACTCTATAAAGCATTTGCATTTTTACCCTGATACAAGATCTGAGGATTTATAAATCAGCATTACAGAAGATCTTACGGGACATTAATCTGTTCTCAAGGTCAACAAGGATTATTTTATTTTTATGTATTTCCGGGAATCCTTATGAACTGTTTTACAGTTGGGTCTATAGTGTACGGTGCACTGGTTTTCTACTGCATATTTTACTTCTTAAAGGCTTTGTCTCCCATTTATTCAAGTAACAAATATTATTAATTTCTACTGAATGTGATAAGTTACAATTTTTTCCCTGAAATTCTGTCTTTTAAGATTGTTTCAGAGTCTACAACAATTTTATTATCTGTACATTCATATAGATAATTGTCTTTATAGAGTTTAACATGGTGCTAACAAGGCAGCAAAGGGAGATTCTAGGAGATTCTCTCCGAATTTAATCCATTATCAGGCTCTAAAACAAAAGAAAATAGGGAGAGTTGGAAAAAAAGAAGCTGAGGAAAGTAAATCCAGTGAATCTAGTGAACATTGATAAACTAAAATTACTGACCATTTAAAACTAGTTGAACCCTATGATTCTGATAAAATTTCAACGCTCAAGCTGAGAATGTTTAGATCACTTCCTCAGTTAAACCTCAACAAGGAGAAAATCCCTGAAACTAGAAATTTCAGTACCAACAATGATCACCAATTAACTAGTACTCTTGTGTTGTTAACAGGGGCTGAGGAGTTTACTGAGTATGATGAGTTCTCAGAACAACATGGGGAGAGCTTCATGACATTACCTAGAGAAAATACAAAAAGGGATCATAGGGATTATAGGGAACACCCAGCGTTCACTATTCATACAGTATTTGACAAGTCTGAACTAATCCGATTACAAACAGAGAATGTAATTATTCCTGGGGATGAGTTTCAGGATGCAACAGCCAAGCTGAAACAGACCATTGATGATATTAAATCAATGGAAAAAAGGTATGAAGCCACTATGCAGGAAGTTAGCAATGAAGCTATATCCACTCTTGAGAATACTAGTGACCTGCAAGTAAGGGCCACTGATTCATCTTTGGTGGCACCATTGGTTCCAGCCTGTCTAAGTGAGGGTTTAATCCAGTCTTTAAAGGACCAAGTTATGACAAGTATATTAGTTACGGAACAAATGCTAGTATTAAAAAACAAAATTGAATTGGTAAGATATGCTATTGCTATTAACACTGCAAAACTGGATACAATTTTGGCTAAACTTGATGAGATAGAGCCCCCAAAAGCATCTGACTCAATTACTTTAGATTTAAATGTTACCCAACAATCTTGTAAGAGACCAGATTTCAGTTCTGTAATAATCCCTAAGTCACCTCAAAAAAAGAGTAGAGGGGAAAAGTAAATAAGAAGCAAAATGGTAGGAAAAAGATTAAAGCTAAAACTAAGTCTAAAACAAAAATAAAACCAAAAAGACCTTCCACTAATACTCTCTAACACAGGTGAGACAATAGACTCTCACTGCAAATGTAGTAACTCCCTTAGTGACTGAGAAGCAACTGGAGTATATTAATATAAATATGAACAGTTCAAATATGATTTTGAACGAAGAAATAAAAGGGGATTGGGTGCCCACTTACTATTATTAGAAACTGAGCGAGGTACCTAGGGAGATCTTGGTTCAGTTCCCTTTGAGAATCTTGCTCAGTTAAAATATCTGATACAGGATGTAATAACCAGCAACATGATATAAACATGACTGTTTCACAAGAAAAGGTTTCAACTGTGCATTGTAAGACTGTAGGAAATACGGAATTACCTCTTCTGATAATGACAGCAGAAAGGGAATGGCTTAAGGTCACAGAGGAGTTTTTAAAAATATACTTGGTAGATATGATCGACAGGGATCTGAAGCTAGATATCACTATAGATAATATTGTTAAACTTATTAAAACAAGGGATGGACAACAAAACACCATTGAACTATTTCTGGATTCAGCATCATTGGCTAATCATCTGTGGTACAATGGTGAAAGGTTTGAGAATAAGGCATTTTCACTCATTTCCTAACAGATCTGTATTTAATTCTTTAAGAACCAACAAATCTATTCATAGTGAGAGCCCTATGGTTTTGATTCTGTTCAGACTGGAAAGAATGCCAAGAAAACAATTATAAACTACAAGAGGCTTTATGTAATTTATTTCGAAATTTCTTGCAGGTTCACCTAGGTGAAAAGGGTATAATTAAGGCTGTTAGAGGTGAGGTTGGTTCCCAGATCAATATCTGGGTCAAAAATAATGATCTTGTACAGACAATACTGACAAAAACGGTAATTGTAGACTTGATGGGCCTAAACTTGGTCTTGGCTGATTAATTTTTTTCTGCAGAAGAAATGCAATTTGCAGAGATGTTACTACCAGATAGATCTAATAAAATCCCTGTGGTATTAACAACTAATGAAAATATATTACTCTTAAATAATAGATATAGAATGCTTTCGGAACAAAATGACTGACTGCAGCAAGAGAAATTGGCTACCAGTGATGAGTTGAATAATATCTCAGACCTTTCTGATAGCGTAGCCTCTGCAAATTTCAATATCGAGTCTTATGGAACAAATTTGAACATATTGAGAATTCTTTCATGGAACATTTCTGGTTTTGTTATGAAATTACCTGATAGTGAATGTATGGAGTTTATAATAAGACATGATACAATTAATATTTAAGAATCAGGGCATGCTTGATAATGTACAAATTAATGGTTACCATTTATTTCACTTTCCAGCATTTTGTAAGGCTAGGATAGGAAGGCCAACTGGTGGCCTTTTAGCTTATACCAAGCTATAAGACCAACTGGAGGTTGAAAAAAACTATTCTTACTCAAAATTATTTGTTAATAATACTGAAAATCTGTAAAGAAAAGGTGTTAATGATGAATGTCCATAACCTGCCAAAATATTCTCCCATTTATGATTCTAATCTTATCCCAAAACTTATTGCTGATATATAAGAGTGTGTTGATACTTATAATGACCTTGAAGTAATAGTGACCAGAGATTTTAATATAAGATTTGGTGGGAAAAACCCTGGCAGTGAATCTACTTTACGGTTCCTACAAGAAATATATGGAATTGAGGACAGAAATTCAACTGATGAAAAGTCTTCAGACTATGATGGACAGTTTGATTTCTTACTCAATTCACTGAACCTTTTAATCCTTAATGGGAGACTATTCTCAGAGTCAGAAGGTGCTTCTACTTGTATTACGCACAATGAACAATCTATAATAGATTATATTTTGGTTTCCTTTTTTACAGTAATTACTTGGATCTACATATAAAAGTAGAGGTGGAAAGTGATCACTTTCCCTGGTTATGTCAAGAAAGATGAAATCTTCAATTACTATAGTACAACAAGAACAGGTTAAATCTATAATAGAAAACATAGTAAATTGAATCAAATACCACAAACTACTCTACATCAAATTTTAAAAATGTTCTAACATAACATTGACAATTTGTCTATTACAGACTTAAAACCTGTCATTTATACAGAAATGTTAAAACAACTTGACAATATTTTCTCCCGATTTTGTAAAACAGGAATTATAATTAAGTAGAAGTATGATTCATGATTTCATAAAAACTGTCGGGTACAGAAAAATAATCTAACAAAATGGGCGAGATATGTAAAAAACTTTCTCTCAAGAAACAACTATAGGATGTTAAATTACCAAAGAAAACAATATAGAGCCCATCTATTAAAGGAAAAATCCATACGACAGCAGAAATTGTGGGACCAAATGTTACAGGCTATTGAGACAAAGGATGACAAAGTTGCCAAAGGTACTAATAACTATAAAAGTCCATATGATGCAAATATAACTTCCTCTCAATGGGTTGAACATTATACAAACATTTTCTATAAGCCAAACATTAAACAAAATATTCCCACTTTGATTGATTCAGAAGGTATCTGGTTTACAGTAAATGAAGTACAAATGGCTATAAATAGTAGAAAATCAAATAAATCCCCTGGACCAGATCAAATTCTGATAGATTTTTACAAAATTGACATTGATTGGGTGACTTCCTTCCTTATGGATCTTTTCAATAAATTCATAATGTACGACTTTATGCCAGATTCATGGAAAGGAACCATATCATTCCTATTTACAAAAAAGGGGACAAAAAAACTTCTGGTTAATTATCAACCCAATTAGCTTTGTTGACAATATGGCTAAAATATATGTTCTTCTGAATTGTTTGCAAGGCTGAGTTATTAAGAACAATAAGGTATCCCCCTTACAAGCAGGTTTTCAGAAACATAATGGAACAGTTCAGCAGATTTTCTTACTTGTTCATATAATCGAAAAGTATTGTATTGTTAGGAAACAACCTCTGTTCTTGGCATTTATCGACTTCACAGCCATGTTGGACTCGTTATCAAGAGAAATTCTTTAGAATCCTTTAGACAAAATGGGGATATAGTTAAATCTGTTGAATTTGATTATGAGAACATACACGGAAACCTGGATTAGGGTCAAATATAATACTGGTGGAGAATTTACAGAAAAAATGTATACAAATTCTGGGGTAAGGCAAGGGTGTGTCCTTGCCCCCACTCTTTTCAATTGATATAGTGATGAAATATTGGTTGAACTTAACGATTTATCTCATCATATGCCTAAAATATTTAAAGAAGCAATTCTGGTACTTGCATATGCAGACAACTTGGTCCTCATTTCCACTTCAAGGCTAGGACTAAGAGATCTTAGCAAGCTTGAGAAGCTCTGTAAATTGAAGAAATTGACCCCGAACATCCAAAAAGTACAGTTACATAAGAATTTACGTAACAGTAGATCTTGAGAGAAGCTCTTGCAGCAGGTAACACATCTAGGACTGTCGCCACCTGGCAGTGGTTCATGGCAAATTCTTCTCTAGCAGTACCATGGGGGAAATGCCCCTGCCAATGTCAGCTCCACCCCAATGTCCCCCATATATAGGAGGGGCAGTCCCCATGTGCTCCAGTTCTTGCATGCCAAGGCAAAGTAATGCAGGATCGCAAGAGGCGACATGAGTGGATGGCCTGAACACACGCTCTTCCCTGAAAAAGAACAGGAAGATGGCTGGTAAGGAAGAGGCCTGGTCCTGGGGGTAAGGAGGCCGGGAAGTCATACCTGCTGCAAGAGTTTCTCTCGAAGATCTACTGTTATGGTAGTTCTTACGTAACTGTACTATCTTACTTCAAGAGGAAGCTCTTGCAGCAGGTAACACATACAGGACTGATTCCCAAGCAGTATAAACTTAAGACAACCCTCGGAGGAAGAAGGAAAGCAGGAGACAGGAGCAGGAGGGATCCCTCAGGAGACCAAGCTCTGCCAGACCGCAAAGGCCAAAACCTGCTCTACATCTGGAAACTATGTCCAGGCTGTAATGCCTGGCAAAAGTGTGAACAGAATAAGCCATGGCGGCAGCACAGATGTCAGCCACTGAAACTCTCTTCATGGCTGCAAAAGAGGTGGTGACTGCCCTGGTGGAATGAGCCTTGATCGGGCCATGAGAAGATCTGCTGTGTTTCTGGTAACAGAAGGTGATGCAGTTAAACAGCCAACGCAAAAACATTTGCTTGGTAACCGGGCATCCTAAGGAACTGTGTGCGAAGGAAACGAACAACTGGTTGGATTTCCGAGCCCCCTTGGTTCTGGATAGGTAGCAGCGGAGTGCCATGTGCACATCCAAGTGTAACCCCTAGATGGCGCTATCCCAGGGGCTACTACCCCTGCCTGATTTGCCACTAACAGGTTGAGGGGCCTGGATCCAATGGCGGGTGCCTCCACCCAGAGGTCAGGGTTTGCAATAGTTAAACTTACTTGGTCACAGCCCTCTGGGACACTGCAACCTCTTTCTTCCCACTAGTGGCCACACAATATAGCAGAATTACCTTCACAGTATACACTTACCCCAAAGGCTGGTTCAGGCACGGGACATCCTGTAAAATAAGATACAGTGCAACAATCACAGTACAGTACTTTAACATAGACAAATACCTCAGGCAGTATAACTTTGTTGAAACAAACAGCTCTGATTTATTTAGGGGATATAACAAGGACAGGAAATCAGGTTAATTAGCTTATCACTTTACTATCTACCTATGGCTCTGTGCACAGAGCCTATCCCTACCAGTTACTGTCCCTGGGTACCCAGGCCCTGAGTAGCTAGTCAAACAATGGCAGCTGGTAGGGCCCTTTCACACAGAGAAAGGAAAATTAAACAGTCAGCAGTACAGTAATTCCATTTGGATTTAATGTGGCAATTCAACAGGGAGCGACCCGAATTAGTACTCACGACCTCCAAAGAAGATATGGTCCTTCAATGTCAGCAGGGCTACTTTTGATCTCAAGAGACTCTCACACATTTATATGGTAAAAAAAGCACTATACCAGGCAGGCTGCATCTGTATCCCAATCATAATTACTGCACAATAACCAGGAGAACACACAGCAGATTCAGTTCCTGACAGACCGAGTGTAATTCAACAATTTCTTCCAGTCTTCTACAGGGTGAGCCTGGTTTCTACTCTTCAGAGATCCTTTGATTCTTTTCACAGGGCCAGTTCAGTCCTAACAAGCAGTTAACACAAGTTGTGGGCAGAACTCTGGGCCTTGCACACGTTTTTGACTGAAACTGTGCACTGAAGGACACAGGGTTTCTTTCCCCTTCACTTTCAGATCTCAAACTGAAACTCCCAACAGACAAAACGGGCACTTCTTGAGTTCCTCCCAGTTCTTGACTGGATTGGCTGTCCTCACAATAGACTGCTGTTGGTCCAAAAAGGCACTGAAGTCTAAACTACATCTCCCAGAGTCACTGCCATACAATCCTCTTGTGGCTGGCTCAGATTATGAGTCCCAAGTTCTGAGTTCGTCCAAGGCATCATTTTAGACTGGTTTACCCCACTGAGTTGGTCCAGTTCAGCAGTTCAAAACCAGAATGGGAACTAGGCAGACAGTTCTGACTGCAAAGAAAGCAGGTTAGACAAACTGTAATTTTATTATTACTGTAAATGATTTCTGGCAATCAGTTACATCTTTCAGACAGAGTTCCTTTGCACTCCTAGTGACTGCAAAATGGGGTGAATTAGCAGCAGCTTGAGTGGTACTCAATCAAAGAAACACACAGTCCCCCATACAAACTAATTATGTCTGCAAGCAGACAGCTCTTAAAGACAAGTACCAGAGGGTTCTAAAACACTCACTGATAAATACGTAAACGCCAAACACCATTCAGGCTTGGAGCATTCAAGCAAGCTCCTGAAGTCTTTGGGAACCCCCATTTGCAGGGGTTACCCTTCCTAGCCTGGGAAAAGCTTGGCGTCCCGTCAAGCAAGTACCATAAGTTTCAACTGCAACCATATACATTGCATTAGGCTCACACATGTAATCATCAGTCAATACATCATTTTACCAAGAACCATTTCTGAAAACATTGCAGTCGTCACTCTTTACACAGTATAACACACACATTGTACCATAACTCAAGTTATTACCTCTTGTACATGAAACCTGAAGAGGACCCTTCCTATCAGTTACCTTGGGGCTGGGCCAGGCAGGCACCATGAGAGGCAACACAAGTAACCCTGGTTAGCACTGCTCAGTTTGGGCAATGAGCTCAGGGGACACATACACTCCTTTATGGACAACATTGAGAGGCAGGTCCACTGGCAGCCAGGAATCATAACTGAGGTGCACCACAGGCTTTACAGCTCGACCAGTCTTTCTGGGGGAGCTGTTACAGTCTCTGCACTCTGAGCCTCATTTTCAGCATTGTTCTCACTTGTCAGGGGAGTCTCCATGGGGTAGAGAGGCTAGAACTTGGGGGCACTTTCAGCTCCAGGAGTTACAGTTTCTGAGTCCACAACATTTGGCTGCATGGAGAGCTTTCAGACACTAGCAGTGGACTGTCAGGGCACTCAAAATACTCTTCTTGTTAGGTGTGTCACCAGTCTGCCCCAATCTATCATTTTCCTCCCCTGAAAGCTCAAACAGTTCAACCATGCACAATGATTCCATTTCATCTGATCTGATGCTTTGCACTTCACTTTCTGGGAGCATTGGCTCCAGGGATGAAGCTGGGGGCATAGACAGTCCAGGAGGCCCAGCTTTGTCTCCAGTATTGACTAGGGGATTGCCCGAAACAATTGACTCAGTTCGTAAGAAGGATAGTATTCAAAGTCACTCTCACTTTCTTCTGATATGGACTGACAGTCATGCTCAACTGGGACTTGTGCAGAGGGAACACTTTAACTCTGCTTCTGTGGTGCAGACTTCCTTGATCTTTTCTTAGCAGCAGCTCTAGTCACTGGTCCAGAGGGGCATCTTCTGGGCTCAGACTCAATCAGGATTTGTCAATGGGTAGTAAATGATTTCTATGCATTGTTTTACATCTTTTGAATTGTTCTCAGGCCTTACTTTGTACATGGCAGATCATCTAGTTTGCCCACTACAATGTGAGGAGATGGTGCCATCTGTCAGCAATCTTGTGTTTGCCATGCAGTCCCAGATTTCTTAGCAATACCGATCTCCCTCCTGGAGTTCCTGTGCTTTCACCTTTTATCATACCTTTCTTTGTTGGCCAGATTTCTTTTGCAGCCATGGTTTGAGCCAGTTGGTACATGTGAGTTAGCTGGGCCTTTAACTGCACATACTGTAAATAGTTGTCAAGCAGACCCCATCAGGAGACCCCAAAACACACATCTACGGTAGTCGAGCTTCTCTTCCAAACATCAGGCGGTGGGGAGAACCCAGTGGCATCACTTTTTGGTGCAGTTATAAGCATGTACCAGGGTGCTAATTTGTTAGCTCCATCTAGGCTTGTCCTTTGGGTGCAGGGTGCCTAGCATATCTAGCAAAGTCGTGGTTGCAAGCATTCAGGCTGTAGGTCCCCTGGGGTGGTAAGGAGTGGTTCTGGACTTTCTCCCTCCCCACAGAAAGCATCTCTTTGATCAGACGACTCTCAAAGTCTCTCCTTGATCAGAATGGATTCTTTGTGGAGCCCCATAGTGAACAAAAAGTTTTCTCTGAGTACTTTGGCTACAGTCAGATCTTTCTGGTCTTTGGTGGGAAAGCTTGGGCATATCTCGTGAAATGGTCAGTGACCACCAGCACATTACTGATATTTCTTTGATCTGACTCCAAACTCAGAAAATCAATACAGACCAGCTCCATGGGTGCACTGGTGGTTATGTTAACAAGGGGGCAGCCCTCTGGGATAAAACTTTCCTCTGTAATAGCGACTACAGGATTATTATGTGTTGCTCCACATCAGCCCCATCTTAGGCCAATAGAATCTGGATCTCACCAAGTCAAGTGTTCTGTCTATACCAAGGTGCCCCATGTGGTTGTGCAAGGACCTCAATACTGAGTCTCGAAGGCAGTGGGCAGCACAGTTGTTGTTTGTCTACTTGTCCCCTCTGTCTACTGTTTCTCTATATAACAGTTTATTGATCAATTTCAACTTAGGACCTTCTTTGTATAACAGTGCAGTTCTCAAATCAGTGGGCGTAATTTGGACACATCTTTTCCTGCATAGAGGGCTTCTAAAGCTGATTTGATCATAGGATCGGCGGGATTGAGCCGCGAATACTGTCATTGTCCAGCTGGGCAGTGCGCAATGTCTATTGCAGAAAAGTGGCAATAAGCAGCAGGTATGCAATTCTCAGAGGGTCCCAAGCAATCACCATGCAGTCCACTGCGTCCGTGGACATTGTTCCTCCCTGTCAAACTTCGGCCAGAGTGCCGAATGTCAGGTTCTGCAATCGGACCCAATCATTCTGGGGAACAGGCCTCCGGGAGAGAAGCATCAGCATCTATGTGGTTCAGACCTGCTCGATTGACGAGCATAGTCATATGTAGATAATGCAGAAAGCCACCTGTGGCCAGTGGCATCCAACAGCTGAGGTCTGCACATGGTCAAAGGATTATTGTCAGTTTTACTAGTATTTTAGCCCCATACAAGTACTCATGGAATTGGTCAACAATAGCCCACTTCAAAGCTAGGAACTCTAACTTATGTACAGGATAGTTCTTTTCGGATGGGGTCAGGCTTCTACTGGCAAAAGGCCACTGGTCTCAGGCCATTCTCGTGCTCTTGGTACAACACAGCCCCCAACCCATGCAAGCTAGCATCAGTGTGCAGGGCGTAGGGTTTTCTTGGATCGGCATAGGCCAGCACTGGAGCATGGGTAAGTTGATATATGATCTCATGAAAGCAGTCTCTACAATCAGAGTCCAGCGGCCCAAATACTTCACTAGGATGAAAATACACTCTTTCAGTCTTGAGGCGCTGACATTTGGTATTTTTTGTGGGTTGGGGATACCCTTGAGTAAGGTTAAGTAAAGGCGGATCACTCTTGAATAGTCCTTGATGAAGCGCCGATAATAACCACAGAATCCAGGAATCTTTGCAGTTCTTTTTAGATTTTTGGGCTGTGGCCAGGTAGTCAAGGCCTCAACTTTACTTGGGTTAGTCTCTATTCCTCGGTGGATACTATGTGTCCCACATACTTTACTGATGTTTGAAAAATTGACACTTATCAATGGACAGTTTAAGGCCAAAGTCCTCCAGTCGATCCAATACCTTAAATAATCTGCTCTCATATTCCTCCAGTGAGCTCAAAACACAATAACATCATCTAGGTATACCAGGCACTCTAGTAAGTTCATGTCCCCCACGCGCTCCATCAATCGTTGAAAAGTGGCTGGGGCACCTGAAATCCTTGAGGCATCCTCATGAATTCATAAATAGCGGACAGATAAAGGCTGTCTTCTCCACGGTCCTCTGGGGCCATCGGGATCTGGTAGTACCACTGCGGAGATCCAGCACAGAGAACCACTTGCTCCCGTTTAGGCAGTCCAAAGCATCCTGAATGCGGGCATTGTGTACTGATCAGGGATAGTCCGCGGTTTAAGGTGCGATAATCCGCACATCACTGTCCCATTCTTTTCCTCACTACCACAATGGGGGAAGCATAAGGCTTCTGGATTCTTGTATTACACCAGCCGCTAACATCTCTTGCAGATGCCGTCTCACATCATCTATATCAGCAGGTGCCAGGCGTCGAGACCTCTCCACGAAATGGTCTTTCGTCATGCGGCGGATATTGTGCTCAGCTCCTACACGCATCCTCGTCCCATTCCTTTAAAGAAAACACCTGGTCTCTCTGGGCAAGCTTCTCACTGATCCTCACTTTCCATTCAGCTGGCAGCGGGGTTGCGAAATCAAACAAGTCGAGTGTTACTCTGTCATTCTTCCTTGAACTCTTGCTGCTGGGTAGCACTGCAGTGTCTGCACAATGCACATTAGCAGGATGCAACCTCTATTTTACTCGAATGTCTTTCAGACACATTATGAACTTGGACCATTACCCTTCTGGCATAAGCATGGGCTCTAGCGGGCAAAATACTAAGCTTGACCAGCAGTCCCTCTGGCAATTTTCCATCGCCTGGTGCATCCAACATTAATATTTTATTCTTAACATCCTTTCTGATACGGACCTCTCCTGTAAGGTACACTGGGCATTTGGTGCCAGGATCAGAGACTCAGGATCCTTCTTCCATACAATTCCGACCGGTTCCTCTGGTTCTATATTTTCAGCATCTCTCTGTGCCTCATAGGCCTTCTTAATTAAAGCCGGAACTCTTAAAGCTCTACTAGTCTTTGACCCTGTTTTCATAACACAAATGTGCCAGCCTTCTGAACATATGAGCATTTGTTCCAATCAACAAAGGGACACCATCATAAGTCCAGTGGGGGACACACTAAGGCTAGGGTCTCTGCTTGTTCGGCCGAACTCCAGCCACGAGGTGGGAAGACAACCAAATTCGGATATACCCAGAATAGGGGTAGGCCTTCTCCCTAACCCCATACATACAGTCCTTCTAATGGTTGTAAGTGCAATTCGCTGACAAATGCTTCTGATACCAATCTTGAAACATAATTGTCACTTGGGAGCCACTGTCTAATACAGCTCTTGTAGACACTCCATTTACCTTTACAGTGGTCTCCATGGAGGGACCCACTATTCTGGACCAGTCTGGAGGCGGTAGTGGGGGCCTGGGCAACTGACCTTGCCACAAAGGGCGTGAATTAGCATTTTGGTGCCCTCACTGGGATCATTCGTGCACCTCTTAACCACTGATTTGTTCTCAAAGCTCTCCTTGTAGCCTATATGCAACTTTGTCAGTGTCTTTTGAGGATTAGCATTCCTTTTCATGTGCCCATCCTTCCCACAGTATAACAAAACATACTTTTTGGAGTTTGAGCTGGCCAGGTGCCACACTGGGGCCAAGTGAGAAATTATTACTAACTGGAAACCTTGGTGCCATCTCTGTCTCTGACGTGATAAGCATTTGGAACATCTCAGTCAGTTTCTCCTTCCATGGTCAAGGAATCGAGTTCGGAGCTGTTATCAGCAGGAGATACATGGGTGGGTATCCCCACCCCATAGCAATACAGTCGGATATAGGTCGGGGCCCGTACTTGCAGGCGTGGCCTTCATAAAGGACTGTTTTGAATTCCCGAGATCTCTCTCAACAGTTCACCCCATTGTGGCATATCTTTTTCCATATCAGAGCACTCATTGACTGCCAACCTCTGCCCTGAACTTCACTTGATGGGCCACCCTCAGTCACTCGGGTCCTAGCCACAGCTATTGGGTGCAGTCCCTCCGAGGGTCGCCTTTTCTCAACTCCTCAATTTCTCTCATTAACTCATCATGGGAGGTGGGGATTCAGTCGATTTGCCAGGCGTAACTGAAGCAACAGCAGTTCTGAGAGGGGGCAGACTTAAAGATTCTGTCCAGTCTGGATTCGGTCCAGTTCAATGGCTGGCAAACTACCCTTTCTGAGGCATTCTTGCAACAATTTTTCAACCGAGACATACACAGACAACAACTCCTTGGTACTGTTGTGCATTTCTTACTCTCCACCATGGGTCCTCATCAGAATCTGGGCTCCCATACACATTCTCAAGGCCTCAAGATGAAACGTGCAGTCGCTTCAGGGTTACTGGCCCGTTTGCTTACGGATGGTAGCCAGGGCAGGACCTCGGAGGCTCTCACTAACCCTCTTTGCTTTTCGACTTCCGAGCATTGCCATTCTAGCACTTGGGGGCAACATAGTCTATCCAGGTCTCCCAGTCATCCTCCCTTGGGGGTGGGGAGAGTGCCAGAAGATCCCTCAACCTTGGTAAGGTCGAGCTAATGGCAGGTGCAGAAATAGTCTGCATTGGTTCCAGCCACCATTACGGGTACTGGAGCGGAGAGGGTGTTGGGGAGGAACACCCAGAGTGGCAAGAATAGTTTCTTCGAAGTCCTCCACAGTTTCCCCACTTCCAGCAACCATTGTTAGAATTTCTCCTCAAAAGTTTCAGATAGTGGTGGGGGCTCATTCCCCAGGTCTTTACTGTCCTTAGTTATCACTCTCCAAGCAGTGAGGGCTCCCTCTGGGGTAATGGTCTGTGTACTTTGGAGCTATCTATGGGATCCTTAAAACTCTACTAGGGCCAGGAAAGTGTGGGTGAGCAGATTAGCGTGCCGACCCACCACCACAGGATTTTGTAAACCTTCCACCTTGGAAAGTACTCCCTGCACAGTGTCCGTATTGATACCAGGGGATGTCCAGGATAAGCATAGCATTTTGAGGGTCGATCTCCTCCCAGTACACCACTCCACCAGCCGGTGCACAGCCACTTCTGTGAGGTACCATTTTATTTATTTATTTATTTTTTCCCTTAACAGTGGTTTGTAAATATGGCCACTAGAGGACACACAATCCAGCGGTGAGCCTCAAAATGTAACCCCTAGATGGGCTATCCCAGGGGCTACTACCCCTGCCTGATTTGCCACTAACAGGTTGAGGGCCTGGATCCAATGGCGGGTGCCTCACCCAGAGGTCAGGGTTTGCAATAGTTAAACTTACTTGGTCACAGCCCTCTGGGACACTGCAACCTTCTTTCTTCCCACTAGTGGCCACACAATATAGCAGAATTACCTTCACAGTATACACTTACCCACAAGGCTGGTTCAGGCACCGGGACATCCTGTAAAATAAGATACAGTGCAACAATCACAGTACAGTACTTTAACATAGACAAATACCTCAGGCAGTATAACTTTGTTGAAACAAACAGCTCTGATTTATTTAGGGGGATATAACAAGGACAGGGGAAATCAAGGTTAATTAGCTTATCACTTTACTATCTACCTATGGCTCTGTGCACAGGCCTATCCCTACCAGTTACTGTCCTGAGTACCCAGGCCCTGAGTAGCTAGTCAAACGTGGCAGCTGGTGAGGGCCCTTTCCACCCCAGAAAAGGAAAATTAAACAGTCAGCAGTACAGTAATTCCATTTGATTTAATGGCAATCTCAACAGGGAGCTACCCTAATTAGTACTTCACGACTCCAAAGAAGATATGGTCCTTCAATGTCAGCAGGGCTACTTTGATCTCCAAGAGACTCCTCACACATTTATATGGTAAAAAGAAAGCACTATACCAGGCAGGCTGCATCTGTATCCTAACTGCAATTACTGCACAATAACCAGGAGAACACACAGCGATTCAGTTCCTGACAGACCGAGTGTAATTCAACAATTTCTTCAGTCTTCTACAGGGTGAGCCTGGTTTCTACTCTTCAGAGATCCTTTGATTCTTTCACAGGAGCCAGTTCAGTCCTAACAAGCAGTTACACAAGTTGTGAGACGGAACTCTGGGCCTTGCACACGTTTTTGACTGAAACTGTGCACTGAAGGAGCACAGGTTTCTTTCCCCTTCACTTTCAGATCTCAAACTGAAACTCCCAACAGACAAAAACCGGGCACTTCCTTTGAGTTCCTCCCAGTTCTTGACTGGATTGGCTGTCACTCACAATAGACTGCTGCTGTTGGTCCAAAAGGCACGATCAAGTCTAAACTACATCTCCCAGAGTCACTGCCCATACAATCCTCTTGTGGCTGGCTCAGATTATGAGTCCCAAGTCTCAGATTCGTCAAGGCATCATTTTAGAGCTAGTTTACCCCACACTGATTGGTCCAGTTCAGCAGTTCAAAACCAGAATGGGGAACTAGGCAGACAGTTCTGACTGCAAAAAGCAGGTTAGACAAACTGTAATTTTATTATTACTGTAAATGATTTCTGGCAATCAGTTACATCTTTCAGACAGGTTCCTTTGCACTCCTAGTGACTGCAAAATGGGGTGAATTGGCAGCAGCTTGAGTGGTACTCAATCAAAAGAAACACAGTCCCCATAACAAACTAATTATGTCTGCAAGCAGACAGCTCTTAAAGAGACAGTACCAGAGGTTCTAAAAACACTCACTGATAAATGGCTTAAACGCCAACGCCAAACACCATTCAGGCTTGGAGCATTCAAGCAAGCTCCTGGAAGTCTTTTGGGAACCCCCATTTGCAGGGGGGTTACACAAGGAATGAAGAAGCGCTTCTCCTTTGTTGGAATATTCCAGATAGTACACCAGAAGCCGAACCGACTGGTTCAAGGTGAGCTCCAAAACCATCTTAGGCAGAAACTTTGGATTGGTGCAAAGGTCAACCCTATCTTTGTGAAAAATCAAGTAGGGTTCCTTATACATGAGGGCTTGAAGCTCTGAAATGCGCCTCACTGAGGTGACAGCCACCAAAAGTAGCGTCTTCCAGGACAGGAAACGAAGCTCCACTTCTGGTTCAAAAGGGGGAAGCGTCAGCTTTTCCAGAATGAAAAGCAGATCCCAAGGAGGGAAAGGATCCTGAATAGCGGGTCTGATGTATAGAATTCCATGAAGAAAGGCTTTGGATACCTTCAACTGAGCCACTGTCTTACCCTGAACCGGCATATGATAGGCAGAGATGGCGGCCAGGTGTACTTTGATGGAGAAGTAACTAAGACCCGACTCCGAGAGGGAAAGCAGGTATTTCAAGACCATGTTAATCAGACAGAACACAGGATCCACCTGTCTGGCTGTGGCCCAAATGCAGAAGCATTTCCATGTCATAGTGTAAGTGGCCCTAGTGGCAGGCTTGTGTGCTGCTACCAAAACCTGTGCCACCTTGTCTGAGACTCCAAACCTAGATTTAGCTAGGTCTTGAGGAGCCAGGCATGCAGGTGGAGGCAGCGCAGTTTAGAATGAAGCAAGGACCCATTGTCCTGAGACAGAATCTGGGACGGGATCGGAAGAGGAAGCGGAAGCTCTGCCATTAAACGCTGGAGTAAGGGAAACCAAATCTGATGAGGCCACAGAGGAGCTATCAAGATCATGGTGGACTATTCCGACTGTGCCTTGAGGTGTACCTTCTGAAGCAGAGGGAAGGGGGGGAAGGCATAAAGGAATCTCCCCTTCCAGGAGAGGGACGATGCATCTTGCCAGAAAGCTCAAGGCTCTGGACCTAGCGAGCAAAAATTGGGCAGTTTTGCATTGTATTGAGACACAAAGAGGTCTAGCTCTGGTGTCCCCATCTGGTAAAGATTTGGTCTGCGACCTCCTGAGGCAAAGCCCTCTCATGGGCCTGTGACCTCGTTTTGCTGAGAGCATCAACCAGCATATTCTGCATCCCTGGGACGTGAACAGCAGATATGGAGAGCTGATGTCATAGAGCCCAGTCCCACACCCTCATAGCCTCTCGACAGAGAAGGTAAGGGTGAGTGCCACCTTGTTTGTTGATGTAGAACCCCACAGATGTGTTGTCCATCTGAATTAGCAGGTGGCCCAGCAGTAGGGCAAAGACTAAGGCTTGAAGAGCATACAGAATAGCTCTCAGTTCAAGGACACTGATGTGCAGGTTCTCCTCTATTGAGGACCATGAGCCCTGAGACCTGTGGTCCCCCAAATGTTTGCCCCATCCCAAGGACAAAGCATCCATTATCAGAATCTGGGACAGGGTCCCGACATGAAATGGAAGCCCTGTCAGAAGATTTTGGGATGACATTCACCAGTGAAGTTCCCAGCGGATTGGCTTCCATGATACCTATCAAGATGTCCAATTTGTCCTGTGTGTGATCCCACTGGACACGTAAGAACCATTGGATGGGCCGCATGCGCAGTCTCATGAGCGGCATCGAAACTATGGCTGCTGCCATGTTGCCCAACAGCCTGAGAAGATGTCTGGCAGGGACCTTTAAGGCTGAAGAGATGTGCTGCGCTAAGGCCTGAATGCGCCCCACTCTGCCGGAAGGGAGGAAAACCTTCCCAAGTGTGGTGTCCAGTAGTGCCCCAATAAATTGGAGTTTCTGGGATAGGAGGAGCTGATATTTGTCCCGGTTGACCGTGATGCCCAGACGCGGGCACAGCATTAGGGAGTCCCTGATGGTTTCCAAAAGGCGGGGTCTGGAAGGAGCCAGAAGCAGCCAGTCATCCAGGTAAGGGAACACAAAGTGGCCCATTCTCCAAAGCGCCGCAGCAACCACTGCCAGGCACTTGGTGAATACCCTGGGGGTGGAAGAGAGACCGAAGGGAAGGACGTTAAACTGAAAGCACCTGCCTTCAAATCTGAATCTCAGAAACTTTTGATGTCTTCTGGCAATTGGGATGTGCAGGTACGCATCCTGCATGTCCAGAGAGGCCAGCTGATCTCCTGCTGAGATCATGGGCAGGAGGTTGGGTAGAGAGACCATGCGGAACCTCCAATAGGAGACCCACTGGTTGAGGTCATTGAGATTGAGGATGGGTCTGAGATCTCCTAACTTCTTTGGGACCAAGAAGAAGTGGGAGAATAACCCTGTCTCTCTCTCGGCCAGTGGGACCAGCTCTATGGTATTCTTGTCCAGCAGGGACTGAATCTCCTGCTGAATGAGAACTCTGGGTTCCCTTGGATAGCGGGATAGGGGCAGTGGTCTGTCTGGAGGGATAGCATCGAACTCAATGGAGTGCCCAAATTCCACGAGATTGAAAACCCACTGGTCAGAGATCACTTGTCTCCAGGCATCTGCATAAAGAGAAAAGCAGCCTCTGACCAGCTCTCCCGATGAAATGTCTGGAGGAGGCAGGTCACCTGGATAGTCAGGCATTGAGGGGAGGGAGGGAGGGCAGCAGCTGCAAGTTTAGCCTCTCATGAGGTGGTGGCCGAGGAGCCCTGGGCCCCCCATCTCTGACCAAAGCCACCACACTGTGGTTGTTGCTGGTAGCGAGGCTGCTGAGGCTGTTGACTGCCACGGCCACAAAAATGGGACTTTCAAAACCGTCCTTCTTTTTGGCGATACATGGACTGCACTGTACGGACCGCCTTGCTGGAGTCCTGTAGCTTGGAAATAATCTTCTCCGAGTCTTCACCGAAGAGCACGGAGCCTTTAAAGGGAGCATCCAGAAGGCTGGTTTGAACATCTGGATTGAACCCCGAAACCTGGAGTCAGGAGTGATGCCGGAGGCAGATGCTAGAAGCGGCCGCCCTCGCAGAGGTGTCTGCAGAGTCATAGGCTGATCTCAGGATGTGGGTGCCCGTCCGAGCCAGTCTGTAGAAGCTTGCAAGCTCTGCCCTCTGAGGGCAGTCGGCAAACCCTGCACAATATCCAGTCCTTGTTTAAAGGGCATTCTGAACTGGACCACATGAGTTAGGAAATTGAGACTCCTAACATCTGCAGGTGGCAGAAGAGTACACCTTCCTGCCTAACGAATCCAGCTGCTTAGAATCCCTGTTGGGTGGCTGGGTGCTCAAGTGTTTGGGCCTCTGTAAATGATAATGAGCTGCTGAAATCACCACTGAGTCAGCAGTAGAGTGTTTGGCCAAAAGGATGGTCCTAGGAGCCTGGTACAGTCTGTGTGCTTTTTGGGTACAGCAGAAGAGAAGTGAGGATGCTTCCAGGTACGTAACGTGACATCCTGGAAGGTGTCCACCATGGGAGGGATGACCATCGGCTTGGGATCTTTTTGGCTGAGTCATTTGGCCAGACGCAAGTGCTTGGGGTCAAGGGCCTCTGTGTCCCAGCCCACATTTTCCTGGATCTGTCTCATGACCTCCATAAAACTGGGATCATCAGGAGGGGACTTAGGGTGCCCCTCTGGGTCCCCAGGAACAGAGTCTACATCCGAGTCCAGTAAGAAAACATCAGAATCGACGTATGACTCAGAAGAGGAAAGGGAATAGTGTCTTCTCCTCTTACATCTTCTATCTGAAGATGGCAAATGGGAGGAGCTTCTTGAGCGAGTCCCCCAGCACCTGGACTTTTGATGTGCTTTTTAGGTGCAACCAGCTCCTTGCCAGCCTCATTTTAGGATGGTTCAGAAACCATAATGGTGTCTGGATTAGGAACTACCCAGGTGTCCTGGTTAGGGACAGGAGTAGGGTGAGCGTGGGTGAAGGTGGGGCCACAGGGAGGTCCTGCTTCACCATCTCCCACCAGTGGGAGAACAGCTCCTTGACCTGCACCATGTTAAGCCTGGGAGACCCAGGCATGGGAGGAGCACCCATCTCAGAGCCTTCGTTGGTTCCAGCCTCGGGGGTGACCGGCGTCAGCTTAGGCACACCAGAGCCAGTATCTGGGATGACCGGCATCGGTCTGATAGATGATGACGGGGGGACGTGGGTACCCCGTTGTCAGGGTCCGACAGCGGGTGGGCCGGCATCTGCTGAGGAGAGGGGGTGGCCTTGGAGCAGACATCGGGTCAACCCAGAGAAGCCGGCATCAGGACCACCGTGACTGGTGGTGGCACTACCCTGGCCGGTGGTGGGGTGGACACGGGCCGAGTGACGTTGGGTGTCGGTCCGGCACCTGTTTGTCACCAGAGTCCTACTGATGTCCCTCTGAAAATTTGGACTTGGGACAGTCAGAATGCTTGTACTGCTTGTCCGACGAATGCCGTACCACAGCCGGAGGCTGACGGTGCTCAGAAACCTTTGATTTGGGCAGCAGGGATGAGGCTCTACCGGCCGAAGACCCAGAGGCCTTACTCAACTCCAAGGGGTTGGCTGCAGATAAGGAGGCCGAGCGGGAGGAGGACTTACCTTGGTCTGCATAAGATGATTTTTCAGCAGGCGGGCACACCATAAGAGGCTGCAGGGTGGTCCTGAAAGACTTCTGAGTAGAGCCAGAGGCAGAAGCAGGTGGCTTGAGGGTTGTAAGGTGGGAGTCGTGACTGGAGGAGCTGGATCTGGAGGCCGAGTGGGAGCCTGTGGACCTGGGCCTCGAGTGAGACCTTTCCCGTTCCCCACAGTCATGGTGCTTTTCCTTGTGGTGCTTTCTGCAAGCGAGCGGTGGTTCTGATTCCCCCAAGGAAGAAGCTCTCTCCATAGCGGCCAACTTAGACTATGAGAGGTAGGCCAAAAGGGACTTCTGCTGCCTCATGCGAGTCCTGCTATTGAAGGCCTGGCAATGGAAGCAGGTGCCGGTGTTGTGGTCAGGGCCTAGGCAGTAAAGACAGGAGGAATGACCAACTGGTGCTCACAGGAGCACTCGCTTAGGGTGCCCCTTCAAGAAGTTGACATAAGTCGAAAATCAGTGAAGAAATCGGTGGAGAATACTAAAGGAGCAGTCGGTACTGATGAGCGGTAGCTGAACGTGAACTAACCCGAGCTGGCAGCGGGAAAGAACTAGAGCACATGGGGACCGCCCCTCCTATATATGGGGGATGTCGGGGGTGGAGCCAACATCGGCGGGGGGCATTCCCCCCTTGGTACTGCTAGAGAAGAATTTGCCATGAACCACCACCAAGTGATATCAGTCCTATATGTGTTACCTGCTGCAAGAGCTTCCTCTCAAAGTAAGATCAAAGGTTATGGTACAAAAAAAAATACATATTGTAATTTACATCTTAATTCTCAGACTCTAGAATACGTACAGAAATACACATATTTAGGTGTTATATTATCTTCATTATCATGGAATAAACTGATTGACTGTAACTTCTAAGATGAAAGAATCATCTGCTGCTCTCCTCTGATTTAATAGACTGTACAGGGGAAAAAATATTGAGCCCATAATTAAAGCAATAAACTCCAAATTGTTTGGTCAGGGGTTATATGCTACAGAAATTTTGGGGTCTGCCCATCCGCAGAAACTGGAGCCTATAATTAACTTGGCCTATAAACAAACTTTAGGTCTCCCTAAATCAGCACCGAATGTTTTGGTAAGGGCTAATTTGGGAGAAATTTCGTTTGCAGCTAAAGTACATACTCAGACTGTCAATTTCTGGATTAGAGCCACAGCTGCTCCTGCAGGGTCCCTAATATCAGAATGTATTAAAGAAAAATTAATGTATCATAATCTTGGTAAAACAAGGTGGTTAGTTAATGTATTTGAACTATTGAATACATATGGCCTTTCACATTTAAAATACTGGTCATAACAGTGAATAATAATTCACAAAAGTTACAAAAACAAAGTTTCATTTATCATTAAAAATAAGAGTCAAGAACTTGATTTACAAGAAATAAAAAAGCTCAACGTATCATCATGGCTGATGAAAAACATTCAAGAACACTCTCTTAAAGAATATCTGAGGTTCGCTGATAATCCACGACTCAGACAGGCGTTAACGTTATATCATTTCAAACTTTTTTACAGTAATGTATTAGAGACTAGATACAACAAGACACATAATATGACCGAACATTGTCCATGTTATTTAAAGGAGACGACGAACTTGCATCACGTTGTAATAAGATGTCCGATGTATGAAACTTTGAGGAAGAAATACTTGGCTAATTACATTGTGTCTTATATTATACCATCCACCTTTATGCTGGATTTACTATTTAACTCCAAAAACAAACACATTTTATTAGATTTGGCTAGTTTTCTCTTTGCTGTAAAGAACTGTAGGGGTAACCTACAATTATAAAGTATAAGAGCATGAACCTTCAAAGATCCATTTGGATCTCTATTCTCGTTTATTTGAGATTAGGACTACGTATTACTTAGAATGTATATTATCAGATTTCAGTCTTTAAAAAATGTTTACACTCTAGGAGTACAGTCTTCTTCCTTTCGAGTCTGTTAAAGAATTCATATTCTATGAAAAATCAGATGTATTTGTGTCATCTGTTTGATGTATGCCATCTTCAAACTATACTTCATGCAGTATTTTATTTCTTCTACTTGCACATACCAGACTAATTAAACTGCATAGTCTGTACTAGATGCATCATAACAAATTGCAACTGAATGCAAACTTATTAGATATATGCTCTGACTTTTAAGATGTATGACATCACCAAATCTTACTCTCCCTGGAATTGTATTAATTTATTTTGATAAATACAGTCATTTCAAAATAGCTAAACTGCATAATTTGCACCAGATATGTTAAGACAACTTATAATTGATTGTAAAACATTTTATATGTATTCGTGTGGACTCTCAAAATGTTATTTATTGTACTGGAAATAGCCTTTTTAATTTTTTACTGTGTTTGTTATGTGTAATGATCTATAATGTTGTACAATACACTTCACTTCTCACAATGTTTATCCTTCGCTTACATATTACATACCCCTCCTGGTACCCCATCTGCCATTAGTTGATGGTTCTCCAAGCCATTTTCATGGCTAGTACTAGTGACTGCCCCTGGTAAATGAACTAAATGGTACTTCTTTACAGAGAACATGGTTTATATACAGTTGCATGGTTCAATGGTAGACCTGCCTCCTTGTATTTGAATCCTCCTCTGTTATGGCTTGCCTTGTCTTCCTTTTATCATTTGACTCCCCTATTTACTGCACCATTGTGTTTGTGTTTATATACTTATTTACATATATTTATATGTTTTTTATAATGGATGTTACCCGACCCTGTTCTAACCAGGTCCATCTTGTAAAAGAGCTCTGCTCAATGATGTTCACCTGGATAAATGAAGATTTTGATTGATTGATTATTGATGATTGACTTGAGGTCCGGACGAATCAAGATGTCCTGCTCCTGTGATAGCAAGCCTTTGCACAGGTGCAGGGGTACTGTAGGTTCCACTGCCAACTGCTTCAGTAAGGGGAACCAGATCTGATGAGGCCAGAAGGGAGCAATGAGAATCAGAGTCGCTCCTTCCATCTGAAGCTTGATTAGCACCCTCTAAATTAGAGGAAAGGGGGGGAAGGTGTAGAGGGACCTCCCTTTCCAAGAGAGGGACAATGTATCTCATCAGAAAACTCCAGGCCCTGGAGCGAGTGAGCAGAAAAGCGGCAGTGTTGCATTGATTGGGGATGCAAAAAAGGTCCAACTCTGGATGACCCCACCTATCGAACAGGTCTTCCACTATCGAAGTCAGCAGCTTCCATTCATGTATTCTGGACTGCAACCTGCTTAGTCTGTCTACCAAGACGTCTTTGGTGTGTGGAACATGAACTGCTAGCAGTTCTAAACCATGGTCTATAGCCCAGTATCAAACCCTCATAGTTTCCCTGCACAGGGGGCATGAATGAGTTCCTCCTTGCTTGTTTATGTAGTTTATGTTTATGATGTTGTCCATCTACACCAGCAGAGGCCCTGGGGACAGGTAATTCTGGAAGGCTTGCAGGCCAAACAGAATGGCCCTCACCTCTAGGATGTTTATGTGGAGGGAACTCTCCAGTGTGGTCCATGTACCTTGGGTCTAATGAGACCCCAGATGTCTCCCCCAGCCCATTCCCAAAGCGTCCATGGTAAGACTCTAATGAGGAGAAGAGATCAGGTAGGGAACCTCTTTGAGCAAATTGCTGGTTTCTGTCCACTACTGAAGCACCTTCTTTACTGGTGAAGAGACTAGAACCCTCTGTTCTAGATCACTGGTGCATAGAGAGAGGTTTTTGCCTTATCGGAACCAAACATGAACCCTAAGGAAAATAAAAAAAAAAAAAGATGAACCCAAACTCAACTCGAATCCAGACAATTTGACACAAGGAGAACCCACATGGAGCAGCAGGGAGACACCTAACTCAAACTTGAACTCAAACTGGCAATTACACCAGAAAACTCAAACTGAATTGAACTTGAACCCAAACTTCTACTTATCAGATCGAACTGAACCAAACTCAAACTATACTCTGACAGCCCGAACCAACAAGAACCCTAGAAACACATCGAACCCTCCCTTGTACAGGTACGCTGGTTCCACCAGAGTCACTGTGAACCCGCCACAGCCGATCGGGAGTCAGAGTAACAGATAGCCTGTGCAGAAGGCCTGAAGCAGGCCGAGACTTCTTGGGGGGAGCCCCCAAAGAAGGCTGTTTTGGTGGTGGCTCCATCGCAATAGGTGGAGAGATCAGCGTTGGCCGAGTTGGGAGTGACGTCGCCGACTCCGCGAGCGGAGGGGGGCGATGACCGACTCCAGAGTGGTCGACTTCGGCCTAGGAGGCGACGGTCAGGTAATGGCTGGGGTAGAGAGGACCACCTTTGGCCCAGCTAGAACAAGCTGTTGCCACAGCATGTCCTCATAGTGCCGGCGCAACTTGCACTGGAGCCTCCACTCATCCGAGGAGGACAAGGATGAATGGCGGCAGCACCGCTTCTTGGAATGAAACTTATGTGACTTCCTTGGCCTTTCGGCTGAGGATGTCCCAGATCTGGACATCGATCATCAGGGGGCTGACGGGGATGCTCAGGAGAAGGCAGGGAGAATCCCAGTTCCTCTGGGCCAGAGATGACCACTGCCCCGGGCTTCCCAGCTGGCTGGTCGCCTCATCAGCGAGGTCCGAAAGGACCAGAGTCCTAAATAAGGAGTTGTCAGCCTCCTTGGTCAATGACGAGTCGATGGGGTCAAGGATTATCTCAACCAGATTGTCATCCAGCATTTGGGCCGGTTGAACTGATGGGGGCACCGTGAGGTTGGTGGCTGAGGCACAACTTTGACCGAAGTCAAAAGAGGAGACTCCTGGGACTGAGATCACTTTCTGTCCCAAGAACAATGTCAAAGAGACGTGGTTTCTCTCAGTTCCTTCACTTCCTTCTTATGAGATCTGGAGATGTGCGAGCCAGGGCCTTCCCCACGAGTAGGAGGGGATTGGACCAGCTCCTTGAAGGAACCCGAGAAAGAGAAGCCCAGTTTTAGTGGAACAAAAACCGAGGGTGAAGATGAGAGCTCAGTGGTGCGACACGCTTCTTCTTCAAAAGCCTTCATCTGTTCCAGTTGTTTTATGGACCCCGCAGCCACAGAGATCGCAACATGGGCATCCTTCGATTTGACCGGTGGGTGCCATTTTTCTGTATGTCTGAGCTGGAGACACGCGAGGCGATCATCCAAAACATTAGGAAGAGCGACAAAGATTGCAGGCCTGAGTGTCATGATCGAGACCCAGGCAGTACACACATGTGGTGTGTGGGTCAGTCCTGGACATTTTCTGCCTGCAGGGACACCGATGAAACCTGGGCAAGGACTTGTCCTCCATCGTGGTTGCTATTTCGAAATAATTCAGAGAGATTCTGCGAATCTTGATTGGTAAAACCAAGTTTTGGAGTGCCAGGGCCTACTACAAGTGGAAGCGAAAAGGAGGGAACCTGGAAAAGATCTGGCGTCATGGGGCAGAGCCGAGGGTTATACCATCCGGGCGGGTGGGTGGGAGGAGCCAGCCTGAAGACTTTCCGGCTGATCTTAAAGGGGAAAGGACACACCAATAAGTGTGGATGAACAACATATTCACGATCCTAGAACCCTAGCTACAGTCATGTCAAAGTCACACATGATCATCTCTACCTCCCCTTATAATGTACAGATTTATTTGTTTTTGCCTACAATTTCCTGAAGTGTATTTCATTATTATCTTCTCTATTTGCAGCCCAATCAAAAAAATAGAGTTTGAGTTCTAAAAAAGATTAGAACCCTAAAACTGTTTCAAACATTCTGGACTAGAACCAGAACCCAGACCTTCAGCAGGATCAGACAACCCTACTGCCAGCCACATCAGTCAGTAGCCAGCAAACTTCCAGTCACATCAGTCATCAGCTAGCAAATACCAGTGTTACAGTCGCATCATTTACCAGCCAAGTCAACAGACCCAGTCACATCAGTCATCAGCCACCAAACTAACAACCTTCCAGTTACATCAGTTAGCAACCACCAGTGTTCCAGTCACATCAGTCATCAGCCTGCAAGTCGACAGTCTTCCAGTCGCATTAGCCAGCAAATGAACAACCTTCCAGTCACATAAGCCAGCAAACTGGAGGGATAAGCACCTATATAGGGGTGACGGCCTGCATCTATTCGGGAGGGGAACTGCAGTCCTCAGTGGATGGTGTAAATGTTACTTTGATGAACATTTAAACTAGTCAAGGGGGTGGTAGAAGACATTGGGGGGCAGAAACTGCCCCCTCACAGGTTGAAGCAGAAAGCAGGGAGAACCTGATGAGAAAGGAATCCCCAGGGGCAAATTAACAAAGGAAGCAGAGTGGTAGAGATGAAGAGGGATAGGGATGGGAGCAGTAAAAAGGGAGAAAGGAAGGAAGGAGCGGAAAAAGGCGGGTGGTATCAAGCAGAGTGGAAACAAAATCTGGAAGGCCATGTGTGCGAATGCCAGAAGTCTAGGAAATAAGATTATGAACCTACAGGCCATCATGGCAGAGACGAGTCTGAATATTTTGGCAATTACTGAGCCAGGTGGACTGAAAACCATGAATGGGACATGGCCATACCAGGCTACACTCTGTTCAGGAAGGACAGGCTGGGAAGAAAAGGATGTGGTGCTTTATGTGCAGGAAAGCATAACAGCGATGAAGATACTGGGAATGGGGGGGCAGAGGTACTGAGTCACCCTGGAGTTGGGGAATGGAGTCCATGTTCACACTGGCATGATCTACAGACCTCCAGGACAGGGAGAAGGAGTTAGAAAAGGTACTGGTGGAAGCCACTGGCAGGATTGCAGAAAACGGGGAAGTGCTGCTGGTGAGGCACTTCAATCTGCTGGATGTAGACTGCAGCCTCTCATCTACAGCTTCAACTAGAAGCAGGGACACCCTAGACTCTCATCAGGGGGCATTCCTTAGGGAACTAGTCAGTGAACCCACTCATGATGGGGCAATACTGGACCTGGTACTCACTATCACAGACAGCTTTGCTAACCTCAAGGTGGGAGGCCTCTTTGGGGCCAGTGGTCACCATACAGTGGGGCCCACTATAAGGATGGCTGTGGAATCAAACCACACAAGAAAAAGCACAAGGAAGAGGGTCATGGACTTCAGGAGGGAAGATTTTATAAAGATGGCTGAATGCCTTGTGGATGATCAGAACAGCTAACATTTTTCAAGTCAAACTATCTCTGGCTGGAAGCTGCAATACTGAACATAGGTTCATAGGTTCATAGGTGCTTCAGAGCATAGAAGACTTGCGTCCATATAGCTCGTTAATTTACTAACAATACCCGCTAATACCTTTGCTAAACAAGTAAGAATCCAGCCTATTTTTAAAGGTATTCATAGTCGGACTTGATACCACTTCACTTGGCAGTGAATTCCAAATTCCTGTAACTCTTATAGTAAACCAATTTCCTCTTTTTTTGGTGTTATGTTTATCTTTATACAGCTGGTAGGTATGTGACCTAGTATCATAACTTTGTTTTTAATTTTCATGTCCAGTTGTTCCGTAGTTTCTCATCATTGAGTACTTTATATACTTGACACATATCCAGCGTAATCTACGGTACTCAAAGAAAATAATCCTAGTTTTCCAGTCTCTGATCATATTTAAAACCCTAGACCTCTTTTATGCCTTTTGTTGCCCTTCCTGCACCGGCTCCAGGATAGCCGTCCTTCCTATAGCCCCTGGTGACCAGAACTGGGCACAATACTCCACATGAGGCACCAGCGAGTTGTACAATGGCAACAACACTGCCCCTTCATGGCTTATGATGTGTTTACGTATACAATGCTGAATGCGCTTGCCTTCCTTATTGTCTGTAAATATTGTTGACCAAATTTTAATTCATTATCTACTATCACTCCTAAATCCCTTTCTTCCTGCACAATTCTTAAATCCTTATTCGATAGTTTATAATTAAAATGTAGATTGTTCCTTCCCAAGTGCATAACGACACTTTTCTATATTAAATGATGAGCCCTTATTGTTAGCCCATTCTTCCAATTCAATAAGTGCTGACTGCAACTATCAGTGGCTTCAGTTATATTGTTGGCTAATAACCCAGCATTAATAGTCCTTAAAATTTTGCTAATACATACCATTACTTATAATCATATTAGAAATATATATATTAAAAAGACATGGTCCCAGCACCGAACCCTGGGTATTCCTCGACACCTCAGCCCACTCAGAACATACACCTCTTCCGAACCCTCTGCCTTCTATCTCTCAACCATGACTCACCCAGGAGGAGAGTTTTCTTGTATTCCTATTTCCCTGAGGGCTCCTATTAATTCAACATGCGGCACCTTATCAAATGCCTTTGCGAAGTCAAAATTATACAACATCCACCACTGCCCAGATCCAAAGGCCTTGCTAACTCTGCCATAAAACTCCAGAAGGTTTGTCTGGCACGAGCTGCCCCTGTAAACCCATGTTGTGACCTGTCTATAATTCCATTAGAATTCATAAAATCAAGAATATATTCCTTAATAATAGATTCCAAAATCTTGCCCAAGATCAAGTCAGACTAATTAGGCGGTAATTTTCAACTTTGTTGAGAACCTTTTTAAATATTGGTATAATGAGTGCCTGTCTCCAGTCAGCAGGTACAACTGATGTATCAAGGATTTTGGAAAATATAGGTTACTGGCCCTGCTAACTCATATGCCAGTTCCTAATTACTCTTGGATGTATGCCATCCGGCCCTGTGCTTTGTTGGGGTTTATATCCTTGAGTCTTTTAATACATCAAGAATGCTTAATGTAATGATAGAACCTTGTGTCGTAGTATGCCGTTTCAAATCTTCAGGCTGGACTTTATTAAAGACAGATGCAAAATAAAGATTACACATATCTGCCATTTTCTGATTGTCTGAGGTTATATGACCATCTGAGTCCCTTAGAGATGTAATACTGCCATTAGTTCCTTTTATGGATCTAATGTATGTATAGAAGGATTTATAGTTATTTGGTACCTTATTTGCTAATTTGTGCTCATATATCTTTTTTGCACAAATTATTGCTGATTTGGATTTTTTTAAACACTTTTTATAGAACTCCCAACATACTTTATTGTTGCTTTTTTTTGCCCTCAAATATGCTTTATTTTTAAGTTTAATCAATTTCTTTACATGGGGGGTTAACCATAAGGGAAGTGTTTTTTTAAATCCCTTATACTTTCTCTTTGTTGGTACATGCCTATGAACCAGTGACTCTACCATAATACTCAACCTACTCCACATTTCTGATACCGATATATTTGTAAATACTTCCTGCCAATTCCAGGCTGCCATCTCATTTCTCATTGATGCAAAATGCGTCTTACTGTACATGTGAATTACTGTGCTCCCTGTAAGGTTTCCCAAATCCCCCACATAGTCAAAACTAACCATGGCATGATCACTAGTGCCCAATGGAGGTAATATTTTACAGTCTTGAATATTACTACTCAAATTGCTTAATACCAAATACAGTATGTTATCCCCCTAGTACTGTCATACGTATTGATCAAGTCCAGCCAGTGTAAAAGACTCAAGATAACTAGCTTCCATATGTGATGAGGCTTCTAATGTATTCCATTTGATTCCGGTAAGTTAAAATAGCCCATTAATATGACATTTTTGTTTCAGTCAGCTGTTTAATGAAATCTAATAATAAGACATCATCAGGTTTGGTAATAGATGGTGGTCTTGCACAACCCCAAATTAATAATAGAATCATTAGGTGGTGTGATTTTGATCCATAATATTTCTGAACTGCCCCATCTATCTGTTTCTATACTTGTAGATGTAATACTGTCCGAGACATATACTGCTACCCCACCCCCTCTGGATAACTTTCTATCCTTTGAATACAATGTATATCCATTTATTTCCCTGTCCCAGGTATCATTCCCGTTCCACCATGTCTCAGTAATGGCACATACATGTATTTGAGAAGTTTTTAATATTAAATTTAATTCGTCCACTTTGTTAGTTAAACTTCTTGCATTGACTAATAGAAATTTCCAGCTTGTTTGTGTGACTTTGTTTGGGCTAATGGGCTTCAGATTTGAGAGACCCCTTCCCCCCTCTGAAGACAGTTTAAATGAATATTTACAATATGTCTCAGTCTATGAGCCAACACCCTGTTCCCATGCTTATTTAAATGCAATCCGTCTTGTGCAACATAGGATCTGCAAGAAAGCGAGTTGTGCTCACAACAGAGGGAGATGAACCTTACAATTGTCTTTGGTTTGGAGCAGATATTCTGCAGGTGGAGGCTACTTCTAACTGAAAGGTGAAATAAGGAACTTAGAATTATCAGGAAAAGACAGTCTTTGTTACAATTCTTAAGATTTTCAGTGCGGGAAGAGTTTAAACCTTGGGCTAAGAATTTGTCATAAATCCTGAAATAAGTGCAGGTACAGGTTATGTATTTGACCCAGACAAGTGCCCTAGGGTGTGGAAACTGTTTTTTGTGTTTATCTGTGTATGCCTTAAAAGGAAATTCCAGACTTTAGCAGGAAGTGCTTACATCACAGCTACTTATCAGCCAATAGCTTTGGTAACAGACCTGAGAACAATTGTATTATAAGCAAGTGTTTTATAGCAAACTCATCAGAACAGCTAACATTTTTCAAGTCAAACTATCTCTGGCTGGAAGCTGCAATACTGAACATAGGATTTTCAAGAAAGCGAGTTGTGCTCACAACAGAGGAAGGTGAACCTTACAATTGTCTTTGGTTTGGAGCAGATATTCTGCAGGTGGAGGCTACTTCTAACTGAAAGGTGAAATAAGGAACTTAGAATTATCAGAAAAAGACAGTCTTTGTTACAATTCTTCAGATTTTCAGTGCAGGAAGAGTTTAAAGCACAGCTGCCTTATTTTGGGGCTGACTGCTTTCAGAGCACAAACCACCAGGCTGTTTTGGGGCTGGGGAGGTTTAACTGTGTCTGACTTGGATGTCTGGATTTTTCTCTGTTTGATTAACAGGTATTTTCTCTGTCAAATTGTTGTGTAGGGTATCTTGCTGACAGGAAGGCACTAATGCTATGGCGTGGGTCAGAGCTCTTAGCTGATTGTTTTGTGAGGGCACAGTTTAGGCCAACCCTTCCACCCTCACCCACCCACCCTGTAAATAGTTCCTTTATACCTGGGGTTCTGACATCATTCCTCAAGAGTGCAAGGTGCATATCATTGTCATATCCTCTCTAGCACACTGCACTGACAATATAAGCATACACATTGTATAATATATATATATATATGTATTTCTATATTACAAACCAATCACACACACAAACACACACAAATAAAAAAAAAAGAGTAGATAAACATGTGGGGAGTAGTGCAATGTAATGGCTGTGGGGAAGCAGTCTTCCAGGACTCTTTCTGGAGGCTGAAATGCTGCCCTATTTGCAGACAACTCTCTGCCCTGAGGGAGGAAGATGCCTGTCTTCAGGCCACACTGGACAGTAGTAAGGGAACCTTCCCCCAGGCCACACTGGACGGTAGGAAGGGACCCTCCCCTATCCAGGGAGCACCAGAGCCACCACCACTGCCTCAGAGGTTGCGAAGAAAGCACAGTAGTTGGACCACAGTGGGCTCAGGGAGGGTGAGGATGGTAGAACAGAGGCACACCCAGTCAGTTGTTCCTCCACAATCCATACACCATTCAGGGGCATGGCTCCCTATGGATGCACCCACAGAGGAGACTAAGGAGGCTGAGGGACAACTATCACAAGGAGGCCAACAGGAAGGAGGCAGAGGACACCACAAGAAAGGAAGCAGCTCCTGGTGGGGACTCAATTGTGGGGGATAGAACTGGGGGCAGGGAAAACTGAGTAGGTGCCTGCCTGGTGCCATGGCTTGGAGGGAGAGGAGCATCCTCAGGATCACGAGAACAGCTGTCGGGAGTTCGAGCTGGAAGTCATTGTCCACCTAGGGACAAATGACTTGGCTCAACATGAGATTAGAGCAGTGCAGAAGGACTTTGTAGAATTGGGAGGGGCCTAAGACAAGTAGCACACAGTATCCTTCTCAGAGGTGCTGCCTGTCAATGGCATGAGTGAGGCAAGGGTACTTTGCACCATGCAGTTTAATGAATGGTTGAAAAAAATGGTGTAGAGAATAGGGGGTTGGCTTCATTGGGGACTGGGATTCCACCTGGAGGGACACCAGCCTATACTGGCAGGATGGTCTGCATCTGTCCAGGAAGGGAACAAGTCTTTTGAGCAATAGGTTTAAATGCTTCATTGGCAAGCTTTTAAACTAGTCAGGGGGGGAGGCACTGATAAGCAGCAGGAAAATCCCAGCCTCTCCCTACAAAACAGGGTACTAAATGAGAAAAAGACCGAAGTAGAAAGGTCAATGGGGGATGCTGCAACATAAGGTAAAGCCATCAAAAAATGGAGAGCAATGAGTACCAATGCCCATAGTCTGAGTAACAAGCTTCCTGAATTAGTGGCCTTGATGGAGGAAGAACATCTGGATATCATGGCAGTCACAGAAACATGGTACACACAAAACCATGACTGGGATGTAAACATACCAGGATACACTATCTACAGGAGGGACAGGAGGGTAAAGAGAGGAGGAGGTAGCTCTTTACATAGGGAAGGAATCAAAGCAACAGAACAAAAGGGAAAACAGAGAGGAGAAGAAGCACTGTGGGTAAATTTGGAGACGAGCAATGGAACCACAATCCGCACAGGGGTCGTATACAGACCCCCTTCTCAGGGGGAGGAAATGGACAAGGAAATGATACAAAGTATACTTAGAATGGCAGAAAAAGGGGAGATATTGCTGATGGGTGATCTGAATATGTCAGATGTTAACTGGAGTGCAGTTGCAGCAGCCACTCCGAAGAGTGGGGTTATTCTAGATGCCTACAGGGGCATGCCTGAGACAACTAGTATTGGAGCCCACTCGAGAGAGCAATCTTAGACCTGGTTCTCTCAAATGGAGATGAAGAGGATCACAGATGTAGAAGTGGGTAGCCATCTGGGAACTAGCGACCATCGAACAGTATGGTTCACAATAAACACAGCAATAGAGTCAAGTCATACAAAGGCAAAAGTACTGGACTTTAGGGCTGACTTTGCCAAAATGGGTGAGTGCCTAAGGAATACACTAGCAAATGGGCAGGAAGGAGGGTGGAAGAACAATGGGAATAATAAAACTGCCATCACAGAGGTAACAAGCCTTTGTGTGCAGCAAATAAACAAAGCGAAACAATGTAAGAAACCACTATGGTTCTCAAAGAAAGTGGCAGTGAAGGTTCAAGAGAAAAAGCATTCAGGAAGTACAAGGAATCACAGAAGGAGGACAGAGAACTGTATCAGTTAAAGCAAAAGGAAGCTGGGAAGGCAGTCAGAACAGCAAAGGTCCAAACCGAGGAAAAGATAGCCAACTCGGTTAAGAAGGGGGATAAAACTTTTTATAGGTACATCAGGGAGCAAAGGAAGACCAAGGGAGGGATAGTGAGGCTTAATAAAGGGGAGTGACGGTGGGCAGAGGGTGACTGTGAAAAGGCAGAGATACTAAACAAATATTTTGCTCAGTATTTACAAAGGAAGAGGGGGAGGTACCTAAAACAAACAGTAGAAACACTCTGGATACAGAAGTTGATACCAGCCCATTTACAGAAGAAAGGGTTCTGAAAGAACTCTTAAAACTGAAGGTGGACAAAGCAATGGGGCCTGGTGGGATTCATCCCAGAATTCTAAAAGAACTAAGGGTAGAACTAGTGACACCACTGACTACCCTCTTTAACAAATCATGGGAGGATGGGGTGGTACCCGAGGACTGGAGGAGGGCAGATATGATTCCCTTTCACAAAAGTGGGAGCAAGGCAGAAGCAGGAAACTACAGACCTGTTAGTTTAACCTTAGTGGTAGGGAAAATGATGGAATCACTTCTGAAGGAAAAAATTGTCGATTATCTAGAGGCCAGAGGGGCACAGTACCCAAGGCAGCATGGATTCACAGCGGGAAGGTCATGCCAGACGAATCTGATAGATTTCTTTGACTGGGTGACCAAAGTAGTAGATCAGGGAGGGGCTGTGGACATGGCCTACCTAGACTTTAGCAAGGCATTTGACACAATCCCACACAAAAGATTAATATACAAGTTAGCCAGCCTGGGAGTGGGTCCCAAGATGAAGCCTGGATAAAGAATTGGCTGGAGAATAGGACACAGAGAGTAATAGTAAATGGAGTCCACTCTGAAGAAAGGGGGGGTTACTAGTGGGGTACCGCAAGATTCAGTATTAGGACCAGTTCTCTACAATGTCTTTATAAGCGACATTGCAGAGGGGCTGGAAGGAAAAGTATATATTTTTGCAGATGACACAAAGATCTGCAACAGAGTTGATGCACAAGGTGGGGTGGAAAGGATGAGAAGGGACTTGGCAAGGTTAGTGGAATGGTCAAATGTATGGCAGCTTAGATTCAATGCTAAGAAGTGCAAGGTAATGCACCTGGGAAACAAAAACCCAGGGGAAGAGTACACAATGGGGGGTGAGATACTAACAACAACAAAAATGGAAAAGGACTTGGGGGTAGTCATATCAGATGACCTAAAGGTGGGTAAGCAATGTGAGAGGGCAGCAAGGAGGGCTGGGGGGATACTGGGATGCATAGGGAGAGGCATCACCAGTAGAAAACAAGAAGTTATTATCCCTCTGTACAAACAGCTGGTCAGACCCCATCTAGAGTATTGCGTGCAGTTCTGGAGACTCAATCTCTGCAAAGACATAGACAGGGTGGAAACTGTCCAGAGAAGGGCAACTAAAATGGTGCAGGGTCTGCACCGGAAGACATATGAAGAGAGACTTAAGGAGCTGAATATGTATAGCCTTGAGGAAAGGAGGGAGAGGGGGGACATGATAGAAACTTTCAAGTACCTCAAGGAATCAACAAAGTACAAGAGGGTAGCATCTTTTAAAACAAGAGGTGTGCAAGAACAAGGGGTCACAATTTGAAGATAGAGGGGTCAGCTCAGAGTTAATTTAAGTATTTTTTCACAGAGAGGTTGTGGATGCATGGAGCGGCCTTCCGAAGGAGGTTGTGGAGTCAAAACAGTGGTGGAATTCAAGCATGCATGGGACAGTCATAAGGCAATTCTAGGAGGTGGGGGCGGAAAGAAGTAGGCTGCTGGTTAACTAGGATCTGCAGCTTATCCATTAGGTAGGGAAATGGGCAGACTGGGTGGGCCAAGCGGTCCTTATCTGCCATCAAATTCTGTTTCTATGTTTCTGTCTGGTGGGGGGGATGACCTGAGTAGGGTGGGGAAACAGTGGGAGAAGCTAAAAGGGGACATAGTGAAGGCAACAAACTTCGGCGTCAAGCAAGTGAGCAAAAGCAGGAGGAAAAAGAGACTGCTATGGTTTTCAAAAGAGGTGACTGAAAAGGCAAAGGCTAAAAAAGTAGCATTCAGAAGGTAAAAGGAGATACAGAGGGAGGAGGATAGGGAGGTGTATCGGGGGCAACAGGGAAGCAGGGAAAGCAGTAAAAGTGTGAAGGTGCAAATTGAAGAGATCACAGCCCAGGTGGTAATGAAAGAGGACAAGACATTTTAGGTATGTGAGTAAAAGAGGAACAGGAGAGAACGTAAGGTTAAAAAAGGAAAGGGGGACTGTGCAGAGGGGGACCAGGAAAATGCAGACATCCTGAACAAATACTCTTGTTCAATGTTCATAAAGTAAGAAGAAGGGAAGTGGCCACAAAAAAGTAACAGGAGCTTTGGAGGTAGGGAGGAGGACACTAGTTCTTGTTTGGAAGAGAGAGTCCTAAAGGGAGTCACTAACCTGAAAGTGGACAAAGCAATGGAGCCAGATAGGGTACATCCAAGGGTGTTGGGGGAGCTCACAGAGGTGCTAGCTGTACCTCTGACCATCCTATCTAATAGCTCACTGGAAACAGGAGGGGTTCCAGAGGACTGAAGGAGGGCAGATGTAGTCCCACTTCTCAAAAGTGGTAGCAGGGAGGAGGCTGGCAATTATAGGCCAGTCAAGCTAATAGTGGTGGGAAAGTTAATGGAATCAGTGCTGAAGGAAAGGACTGTGGAATATCTGGAAACCTATGAGTTACAAGACCCAAGACAGCATGGATTTATGGGAGGAGGTCATTTTAAATGAATCTGATACATTTCTTTGACTGGGTGACCACGGAATGATATCAGGGTGGAGCGGTGGATATGGCCTACCTATAATTTCAAAAGGCTGTCAACACTATTCCACACAGGAGACTAGTAAGCAATCTGGGTAGCTTAGGAGTGGGTCCAAAGGTGATAAACTGTGTATGAAATTGGTTAGGAGATAGGCAACAGAGGGTGGTGGTAAGTGGAGTTCACTCAGAGGAAGGGAGGATGACCAGCAGGATGTCTCAGGGATCAGTGCTGAAACCAGTCCTCTTTAATGTCTTTGTAAGTGACACTGCAGAGGAGCTGGAAGGGAAGGTCTGCATTTTGCAGATGACTACAAAATCTGCAATACGGTGGACACTCCAGAAGGGTGGAATGATGGGCAGAGACCTGAGAAAACTCGAGAAGTGGGCATGGGTATGGCAGTTTGGTTTCAATAGTGCAAAATAATGCACTTAGGGCATAAAAACCCAGGGGCAGAGGTACTGACAACCACCAAGCAGGAAAGATACCTGCGGGTAATCATATCTGATGACCTAAAGTAGTAGTAGTAAAAGTTTATTTTTATACAGGTGAAGGTGTTTTTTACATCAGTGGGTCACAGACCCTTTTTCAAGATGTATCTGTTTTCTTCAATTTTTAAAAATAACATGAAATTACACATCATTCATTGTTACAACATACATTATTACTGAACTTTACAAAAACAAATATTTTTAAAAAGACCCCCATACAAAAACATCACATCGTACTTTTTATATTGTATTATAACAATATTTCCACAATTTAAGAAATCCACAGAATTTCAGACCTTAAAAATTCATGTTCCCATCCCAAAAAATGTTATCACCCATTACACATACATCTTATTTCCAATCCACTATCAAGTGACCTCATAAAATGTTACATTTTGAATCTGCTTCCTTTCGGGTCAATGGTGCCCAAAGATTTATAACCTTCATACCAAAGTCATTTCACTGTATTTATTATTTATTTGGGGCATAACATATTTACCACTTTGCCTTTTAAATTATATCGATGATCATAAATTAAGCATAGAATTTTATCCACAAGATACTTCGGACTTTGGTTGTGGACTATCCTATGTATTTGTTTTACCCATTTTTGTTCCCTTTTTTGTTCTAGCTGGTCCCATTTTAAGGTCTTAAACATCTCAGAATGATGAGTATAATATTCACAATTTAATATAAATCTAGCTAAGTTATTATAAAGGACATGTATAGCCCTCAAGTTTGACTTGTTGGCCATACCATATACTGTATATGGATTCCATATTCTATACATGGAATAATCAGTTGGTTTATTATGTCTTTTCTCATTTGGTAATCTAGGCAATATTTAGATCTATGAAAAGCCCCTAATTTATTATTTGTTTTATTTACAAGATTTTTTATATGGGAGTTAAATTTCAAACTACAATCCACAATAATCCCCAAATACTGGTATGAGTCAACCTGGTTTAGGAGTTCATTTTGACTGTTTTGATTGAAATTTTGGGAGAGTTACTAGTATTTCTTCCTTTACTATTAAAAAACATTGAATTTGTTTTTACTATTCAAAACCAACCACGATTTATATAACCTTGTTTCCATCCTACTAAAATCATTCTGAAGGGTTTTCTCCATTTCCTGGGTTGAAGCACCACTAGCACCAGTACAGTGTCATCTGCATGCATACTCAAAACTGAGTTCTGTACCACTGTTGGGAGTTCATTTACATACATTAAAAATAATAAAGGACCCAAAACCGAGCCCTGAGGGACTCCCCTTCTCACTGGGGCTGGTTTAGATGAAATATCACCAATGTAAACTTGTTGAACTCTATTTGTCAAATAGGATTCAAACCAAGGGAGGGTTTCTCTATCTATTCCCAACTCCATCATTCTCCCAATCAATTTACCATGGTCTATGGTGTCAAAGGCCTTGGAGAGATCCACAAACACCGCCCCCCACCGATCCTCCCCCATTTAACTGGGAGGCGATGTCATCTATTAAATCGATGAGTGAGGTGTCCGTGGAATACCCTTTATGAAATCCTGACTGACAAGGAGACAGGAGAGAATTAATTTCCAAATAACTACTCAACTGCCCCCTTACCAATCCCTCCAAGACCTTTGACAAACAAGACAATAATGAAATTGGCCTGTAATTTGTTGGTTCCACAGGGGAAATTCCTTTATAAATTGGTACAATCTTTGTTTGTTTCCACAAGGTTGGAAACTTATTTTCCATCAGGCTCCCATTAAAAAGTCTTACTAAGACTGGAGCAATTACCTCAAGGGAATCTTTTAAAAACCTGTTTTCTATTTTATCCAGTCCTGAGGCTTTTTTTTTAGTTTAAGCTTCCTTAATTCACTCTTTACCTCTCTGCAGGTAATTGTTTGAACCTGAACCTCATTTTATTTAATGCCAATTATCCCTTGACCTACATCTGATGAAGCTGTTTTGTAACACTCTCGTCAGGTAATAAAACAAAACATTGATTTAACCTTTCTGCAGATTCAAATGTTGGCAATAGGAATCCCCTCCTGATCAGGATAGGCCGTCTGTTTTCCACAACAGTTTCAAATGATTTTATCAATTTTCAGTATTGTCTAGGTCAGTACTATGTTCAACCTTATTTTTATAATATTGTTTTTCAAAATTGTAATTTTAACTTTCAGCTTATTTCGTTCATTTTATATTTCATCCAGTCATTAGGGTCCAATGTTTTATTAGCCTTTTTCCATAATTTGTTTTTATATCTTATATTATGTTTTATTTTATCAGTAATCCAAGGAACATTTACTTTTTTACATTCACTTATTTCAAAAGGGGCAGCCTTATCACAGGCCTGAACAAACAATTTAGAAAATCCTTGAGATGGCCCAATCCAGATCAGGGATTAGAAACAACCTATCCTACCTGATGTTTCTTAATTCATGCAGGAAGGCATCTTTATTATATCTTTTAAAGTTTAGACGCCTAGTTATTCTTGGGCCTAAATTCATAGGTGTTTCCCTTTTATTTGTCACTTCACCCACACAAACAATAGAGGAATGGTCTCCAAATATAGGTTGCTTCACTTCCGTGGTAATAACTTTAATTCCATCTGAAGAGAAAACTAAATCCAATATATTCCCTTCATTAAAAATATATGTTTTCCTAGTAGAAACTGCAATGTTCTGATGCAGATTTAAAGAATTAAGACTTGTTCTTAGGGCATTACCCCTTGGTTTATTCCATGCTGCATTAAAATCTCCTACCATTAATAAGTCCAGCCCCATTGAATGCTGTTGTAATAAATAAGCCAATTTGTCAAAATCCACCGTTTTAACTTTCGGGGGAGAGTACACTAGGCCCAAAACCATGTTTAGATTTTTGATTTGCACTAACAAACATTCTATCATCCCTACTTCTCCTGAGTAAACCATCACAGTTTCACCCAATTCCCATTTTATATACATCAACAAACCACCCCCTCTCTTCCTTACCCTGTCTCTCCTATACATAGTATATCCCTGTAACTCAATTTCCCCTTCACTTAAACTGGGGGTCAGCCAGGTCTCAGTCATGGCTATAATATTGGGGTTTTCCAAAATCTCCCAAGCTCTCAACATATCTAGTTTATTTTTTAGACTCCTTGCATTATCATATGCTATTTTAAATAAACAGGGGAGGGGTCCAGGATTTATTTCAATATCCCTTCCCATCAATAAAATAAGGCAAACATTAGTTTGTAGGTCTTGTTTCTTAAAGTGCATAAATATTTTACATTTATTCATCCCCACTATGGATTCTGTAATAAAGGAAAAGGAATTCCTTCTCTTAGAGCCCATATACTGTGTTTTGTTATCCTGAAATCCCTTCACTGGTGTCTTAAATAAACTGCAGGAATCAAATCATCCTTATCCTGCACTATTATATTATTTCAAGTACTGGGCATATTACTAAACATGTTAGGAGAAACAGAACCAAACTTTTAAAACCCCATTTCAAAATCTTTCTGAGACTCTCCAAAAATAAGAAAGCACTGATTTGTTCAGCTACCCATCTGAATTTCTCGGTGAGACAAAACCAATTTCAATACGAAACAATTTAAGTACTTACTCACCGAGAAACCTAGTTGAGAAGCGGTCAGAACAAAGCCTCCTAGTGCGGCTCAGATTTAAATAGGACTCAGACTCCGCCCTCCTACCACTGGATTGGTTGTCTGCCCTCTCGCATCAACCTGGTCAGCTGTTTTCAGAAACCGGGGAAACAAAGTCACAAAAGGTCCTTGCTTTACTGCTAGAATGTCCCCTTTTTCATGCAGCCCTCTGTTTTACAGGCAAACCGGACGTCTGTTGCAGATGGATTTCACAGACAAACTGGGTAGCTGGTGTTTTTTGGCTGGAGTGCACAGCTCAGATTTAAATAGGACTCAAACTCCGCCCTCCTACCACCGGATTGGTCGTAGGCTCCCCCTCGCCCCCTTGCACCAACCTGGTCAGCTGTTTTCAGAAACAGGGGAAAAAAAGTCACAAAAGGTCCTTGCTTTACTGCTGGAATGTCCCCTTTTTCATGCAGCCCTCTGTTTTACAGGCAAACTGGACATCTGTTGCAGATGGATTTCACAGACAAGCTGGGTAACTGGCGTTTTAAAGATGGCCAGGCAATGTGACAAGGCAGTTGGGAGGGCTAGTGGGATGCTGGGGTGCATGGGCAGGGTATCACCAGCAGAAAGAGGGAAGTGGTGCTACCTCTGTAAAGACTGATGGTAAGACCCCATCTCAAGGACTGTCCAGTTCTGGAGACCACATCTCCAGAAGGACATAGACAGAGTGGAGGTGGTCCAGAGGAGGGCAACTACAAATGGTGCAGGTTTTGCATCAAAATCCTTATGAGGAGAGACTAAAGGACTTTAACATGTACACCCTGGAAGAGAGGTGGGAGAGTAGAGATATGACAGAGACTTTTAAATACTTCATGGGGTAAATAAGGTACAGAAGGGAAGTATTTTTCAGAAAAAAAGATGCTCAAGAACAAGGGGACATGCTATGAAACTGGAGGGGGGGTGCTTCAGGAGAGATCCAGGGCCGGATAAATTACATCCCAGAGTGCTGAAGGAACTTGCGGATGTCCTGGTGAAACCCCTGGCGGAGCTTTTCACCATCTCTCTGAGGACAGGGGGGGTGCCCCAGGACTGGAAGGTGGCGAATATAGTGCCTATCCACAAGGGGGATCAAGGGACATGGCAGAGAACTACAGGCCTGTCAGCCTGACATTGGTGGTGGGCAAGGTGATGGAGGGCATTGTCAAAGAGAGGCTGGGGGGGGACCTGGAAAAGTCAGGGTGCCTGGACGATAGATAGCATGGATTAGTCCTGGGGAAATCATGTCAGACAAACCTTGTGGAGTTCTATGACTGGGTGATGAGTGCTTTGGACCTGGGTAGACCAGTGGACGTCCTCTTTCTAGACTTCAGTCTTAGTCACTTCTGAAGGAAAGAATAGTTGAGTACCTAGAGGCCAGTGGAGCACAGGACCCAAGGCAGCATGGGTTCTCAGCGGGAAGGTCATGTCAGACGAATCTAATAGATTTCTTTGACTGGGTGACCAAAGTAGTAGACCAGGAGGGCTGTGGACATGGCCTACCTAGACTTTAGCAAGGCATTTGACACAGTCCACACAAAGATTAATAGTCAAATTAACCAGCCTGGGAGTGGGACCCAGGGTGGTAGCCTGGTAAAACATTGGCTGGACAACAGGACACAGAAGGTAATTGTAAATGGAGTCCACTCTGAAGAAAGAGGGGTTACTAGTGGGTACCGCAGGGTTCAGATTGGGTCCAGTCCTTTTAATGTCTTCATCAGTGACATTGCAGAGGGACTGGAAGGAAAAGTATGCCTTTTGCAGATGACACAAAGATCTGCAACAGGGTTGATACACAAGGAGGCGTGGAAAGGATGAAAAGGGACTTGGCAAGGTTGGAGGAATGGTCAGAAGTATGGCAGCTAGGATTCAATGCAAAGAAGTGCAAAATAATGCACCTGGGAAACAAGAACCCAGGGAAGAATACACAATGGGTGGGAGAGTAGTAACAACAACAAAAAGGAAAGGGACCTGGGGGTAATCATATCAGATGACCTTAAGGTTAGCAAGCAATGTGAGAAGGCAGTAGGGAGGGCTGGGGTATACTGGGATGTATAGGGAGAGGCATCATCAGCAGAAAACAGGAAGTTGTTATCCCTCTGTACAGACAGCTGGTGAGACCCCATCTGGAGTACTGTGTCAGTTCTGGAGACCCCATCTCCGCAAGGACATAGACAGGATAGAGGCAGTCCAGAGGAGGGCAACTAAAATGGTGCAGGGTCTGCAAGAGAAGCCGTATGAGGAGAGACTAAAGGAGCTAAATATGTATACCCTTGAGGAAAGAAGGGAGAGGGGGACATGATAGAAACTTTTAAGTACCTCAGTGGAATCAACAAAGTCCAAGAGGGTAGCATCTTTCAGAAAAAGAGACTTGCAAGAACAAAGGGACACAATTTAAAGATAGAAGGAGGCGGTTCAGGGGCAATGTGAGAGTATTATTTCACAGAGAGGTAGTGGATGCATGGAACAGCCTTCCTGAGGAGGTTGTGGGGTCTAAAACTGTGGGAGAATTCAAGAATGCATGGGACAGACATAAGGCAATTCTTGTGGGGAGGAAGAAATAGGCTGTTGGTTAACTAGGATCTGCAGCCTATCCTGTAGGTAGGGAAATGGGCAGACTAGATGGGCCTTGCGGTCCTTATCTGCCGTCAAAGTCTATGTTTCTATGTTTCAGCAAGGCATTTGACTCTGTTCCTCACGTGGGCCTGTTGGATAAGCTGGGAGAAATGGGGTGGGAACCAGATGATCAGATGGATAGGCAATTGGCTCCAGGACCGGACCCAGAGGGTCGTAGTTGGTGGGATATTCTCATCCCCAAGGAGGGTCATTAGTGGGGTCCCACAGGGATCAGTCCTTGGGCCCCTCCTCTTCAACGCCTACGTCTCTGACATAAGGACAGGAATCAGGAGTGAGATGAGTCTCTTTGCGGATGACTCAAAACTGGGGGCGGAGGTGGATGGGGAGGTTGGCCCTACAGGGGGACCTGGAGGCTCTGGAAAGATGGTCTAGAAAGTGGAAGCTGAGGTTCAATGCAGGGAAATGCAAGGTACTCCACCTGGGGGCCAGAAACCCAGGCCAAGTGTACACCCTGGGGGGGGAAATGCTACAAGTCTCGATGGCTGAGAGGGACCTGGAGGTGGTGGTGGATGTCAAGATGAACAACTCGGAGACTTGTAGGAGGGCAGCAGCCAAGGCCAACAGGATGCTGGGATGCATCGCTAGGGGGATCACCTCCAGAAGGAGGGAAGTGATACTCCCTCTGTATAACTGCTTGGTGAGGCCGCATCTTGAGTACTGCGTGCAGTGTTGGAGGCCACACTTAAAGAGGGACATTACTCTCCTGGAGAGGGTCCAGAGGAGGGCAACCAAAATGATTTGGGGCTTGGGGGACAGGACTTATGAGGAGAGGCTCAAAGAGCTAAATATGTACACACTGGAAGAGAGAGGGACCGGGGGACATGATGAGGTCTTCAGGTACATGAAGAGGGTAAATAGGGAGGAACAGTCGGGGTGCTTGAAGGAAGGAGGAGGGGCCACTAGAGGACATGGGTGGAAGCTGGAGGGAAGATTCAGGGAGAAAAGAGGTGCTACTTCACTGAGAGGTGGTGGAGCCATGGAATGCTGCCTAGGGGCTGGTGGGCAGAGACAGTGGAGGGGTTCAAGAAGGGGTGGGACAGGTACAGGGGAAGGGTTCTGGAAGCAAAATCCAATGCAGCAAGAATATCCGGAACTGGGAAGGGAGAAGCCAGAGGAGGCGAGGGGGGCAGCAAGGTCAGCACCCAGGGTGGAGGCTGACCAAACGAGCAGACACGAAAGACCGTTAGGCCTATTCTGCTGGCTTTTAGTATGTTTGTTAGTATGTTAGTAAAGTACATCTTCACAGAAAGAGTGGATTCCTGGAATAGCCTTCCAGCAGAGGTGGTGGGTGTGAAAACAGTGAAGGGGTTCAAGAATGCATGGGGTAGGCATAAGGGAATCGGTGGAAAGGAAGAGTGGGCAGGAGAAAGAGACGGAGATCAAGTAGTTTCTGCAGTGATATTGAAAGTAGGGAAAAATGGGAAGACTGGGTGGGACTAGTGGTCCTTATCTGCCATCAAATTCTATGTTTCTTTGTTTCAAACTAAAAACCTTCCAGTTACATCAGTCATCAGCCAGCAAACCAACAGCCTTTCAGTCACATCAGCCAACAAACCAACAGCCTTCCAGTCACATCAGCCAACAATCAATCAAATCTTTATTTTTATTCAGGCGATCATCATTGAGCAAGGCTGATTTACAAGATGGACCTGATAAGGTCAAGGTTCGAGTTGATGCACAGCAATTACATCACATACTTATGAGACAGTTATACATACAGAAAAAAGAAAATGTTATTTATAACACAATAATATACAGAGAATTCACATGTTAAAGCTTGGCAAGAGAAAGTTAAACTAACATCTACAATATGTACAGTACATATATATCACAATGAGGGCATGACAGTCACTCACATAATGAGTACAAGGATGGTGAAGGAATACTGGGTGCCATATACTGGCGGTGTCTGGCTGGAAGGAATATGCCATATGTGATTGGAATATGGTTTTGTGGGATGACTATTCTATCTCTAGCGGTAACAACTGCATTTCTCTGTGAAGAAGGCTGTACAGTGCTGCTTGAAGGATGTAAATGGAATGATAATGGACAGTTTTAGGGATTTTGTAGGGTGTTCCATGCTATGGCAAGAGAATAGCTGATTGCTGCCCTCCTATTTTGGTGTTGACTTTGGGCAATTTGAGCAGGATGATATTGTTGCTTCTTAGGGCATAGGGCTGGGAGTGGTCAGGTTGAAGCAGTCCAGGATATAGCTTGGAAGTTTTTTTGATAAAGCTCTGTAGGTCCTTAGAGCTGCATTTCTGCTCCTCCTGACATGAAGGGAAACCCATCCAATTGCATCATAGAGAGAACAATGGTGAGTATTATATGGCAGGTCTGTAATGAACCTTATTGCTCTATGGTATAAGGTATCCAACTTTTGAAGGTAGGGAGTGAGGCAGTGACTATAGAGGAAGTCTGCGTAGTCAATGACTGATAGAAAGATGGCCTGGACTAATCTCATCTTTGAATCTCTATTAAGGAAGGGTTTTAATCTGTAGAGGAGGCCAAGCCTTAGGCAAAGCTTTTCAGCAGTTGTTCTAGATGCTGAGTAAAGTCAAGTCTGTTGTCAATCCACACACCTAGGTATTTGAAATTTTCAACATACTCCAGATTTTCTCCAAGTATAGTGCATAGCTGGGGGAGACTGATTGAAGAGGATGTGTTGGTGGAGTTTTGGGTTGTGAACATCATTGCTTTGGTTTTCTTTGCATTTAGCAGAAGCTTTTTCTCGAGAAGCTGATGTTGTAACAGGGAGAATTCTGCTTGTAGGATTTCATGAGCAACTTTAGGTGAAGGGTTGCTGACATACAATACAGTGTCATCAGCAAAGAGATGTACTGAGGACTTGGTAAGGGTTGAATCAATTTTATTTATATAAATGGCAAAAAGGATAGGACCCAGAATAGAGCCTTGGGGGACTCCTCTTGACAGTGGTCTTAATGGGGAGAGGTCACCTTCAGCTTTACCTGCTGTGATCTACCGGAGAGGTAGCATCTGAACCACTTAAGGGAGGATGGATCTAGGCCAATGGAGTGTAGGGATGAGAGTAGCAGTTCATGGTCCACAGTGTCGAATGCATTGCTCAGGTCCAGGAATACTGCACAGACATTGTTCTTTTATCCAGTTCGGTTTGCCAATCATTGGTGACCTTGGCTAATGCAGTGATAGTGCTATGTTTGGCCCTGAATCCAGATTGAGCTGGATTTAATAGATTAACATTGTCCAGATATTCCTTTAACTGAATACTCACTAATTTCTCCAGCATCTTGGATAACACAGGTAGGATGGAAATGGGCCTGTAGTTATTAAGATCCATAGGGTCCCCTGATTTTAGAAGGGGACCACTGACTGTCTTCCAGCGTGGAATAGAGCCAGAGTTTAGGAAAGGTTAAAGAGGTGAGTTAGGGGACTGCACGCATGTGACACGCACCTTTAGAAAGAATGGGTCCAGAAGATCTGCTCCTGCACTTTTGGTATCTAGATGCCATAATAGATCCTCAACTTGTTTCAACAGTATAGGTTTGAAGCTAAAGGAGGAGTCAACTCTTTGTTCACCAGTATAGTGGGAGCTTAAATGATCCCTTAATAGGTTAGCTGGGGAGGAGTCAAAGGCAAGGCCAGCTGTTGTGAAGTGGTTGTTGAATGCATCCAGGAGGTGGATGCATTCAACAGCCTTCTAAACACATCAGTCAGGAAACAGACATCTAATCCCATCAGTCGTCAGTCAGCAAATCAGAGGTTTTCCATCAGTTACATCATTCAGCAGCAAGTAAACCAACAGACCTTCAGTCATATCAGCCAGCAAACCAGCAGTGGTTCAGACACATTAGTCATCAGCCAGAAACCAACAGCCTTCCAGTCACAGTCATCACCAGCAAACTGTCTTCCAATCACATCTGTCATCAACCACCAAACCAACAGCATTCCAGTCACACCAGTCAGCAGCCATCAAATCAACAGCCTTCCAGTCACATCAGTCACCAACCTGTAAACCAAAAGCATTCCAGTCACACCAGTCATCATTCTACAAACCAAAAGCCTTTCAGTTACACCAGTCAGCAGCCAGCAAATCAACAGCCTTCCAGTCACATCAGTCACCAGCCTGTAAACCAAAAGCATTCCAGTCACACCAGTCATCATTCTACAAACCAAAAGCCTTTCAGTTACACCAGTCAGCAGCCAGCAAATCAACAGCCTTCCAGTCACATCAGTCACCAGCCTGTAAACCAAAAGCATTCCAGTTACACCAGTCAGCAGCCAGCAAACCAACAGCCTTCCAGTTACATCAGTCATCAGGTAGCATGTCAAGAGCCTTCCAGTCGTGAGTCAACCAGCATGCTAATAGCTGTACAGTAACATCAGTCATTAGCCAGCAAAGCATAAGTCTTCCAGTCACATCATTAGTTTGCCACTTGATATACAAAATACTCTAAGTATTTAGCAATTTAAAGTAATCTATTGAGATTCCGCAAATGCCTTTTTCACATAGTATGCCATTGACATCTATGCTTCAGATGTTGAAACTGCAATTCGCTTTGTAAAAAAATCTTAGTTGTTTTTTTTTATATTTTATCAGTACTTTGTTTCTGCCCACCCTCCAGTTTTCTGTGTGTGGTCACACCCCCAGAATGATGTCATGCAAGGGATCTGTCACTGTTTTACATACAGCAACAAGGAATTCTGGGTAAATTATACAGTTGACTTAAATGTTCATTACTCAGAGGTGCAGTCCCTTATTTTGGTGGTGGTGACTGCAGTATAGCACCTAATAAATAGATGTACATAGGAAGGCATTGTGGGTATCATAAGAGGTTTTTTCCAATTTCCTTACTGTGAGGTGCAGTCTCATATTTCTGTAGTGGCTTCAACAATAAAAGCTCTCATATGTTTATTTTCAAAACAAGGCATTGTGCTGGGGAGCCCACATGGGGAACCACAGGGTCCACGGCTCCTGGAACCCCAAGGAATCCCAGTGTCACATCAACCTGCTGGAGCTCTGAGCAGTGCGGCTGGCGCTGACTGCATTAGCTCCATTTCTGTGGGGTCAAGTGGTTCAGGTTCAGATGGACAGCACCACAACCATGCACTATCTCAGCAAGCAGCGGAATGTACTGCTGGCCTCTGTGCAGGGAAATGCTCCGCATCTGGCTGACAAGATTTCTTTACTGAGAGATGTAGTCTTCTAGTTTCCTATTTCTGTAGTGACCATAGAAATATAATAGCCTGTATACTAATTTACATAGTGAGGCATTGTGGGTACAGTAAATGGCTGATTTTTCTGTCTCCCTAATCAAAGTGCAGTCTCCTAATTGGTAGTGTTTATAGCAGTACAGTCTGTAGAAAAGTTTCTGGAAAATTTTTGTGATGCAGATAGGCCAAAAAGATAATTTGCTATTCTGTGTAGATGTTATTTCACTTTTACTGCCTGCTGGTGAAGTGATAGGTCTGAAATGACAGCTCCTGTCAGAATGTGGGCACATGATAATACTTTTCTATGTTTATGTTATAGGGCCTGAATGACTGTAAGTAGTTCAGCAGTATAATTATGGGTCAATGATGACATGATTCTGAGCTGCTTTCAGCCAATCAAATCACTACAATTTTTCTACACGTTATAATGCTAGATACAGCTACTTGCAAACAATGTAAAGAACCAGCTAAAAACTGACAGTGTCCCTTTAAACACTGTTTCCCTTGCATGATGTCATGGTTGGGTGTTGCAGCACTGAGAAAGGGTAGGGTTATGCAAATGAAGCAGAGCACAGAAATAAAAGCATTTTTTAATGGAAAACAACACTTTTTGGCTGTTTGAATGTTAAGAGACTGATTCACAACTCCTACAGGTTACTACTCCCATTTGCTACGGCAAACCTCAGAAAATCCTTTAAATAATTACTTAAATGTATACTAACATCTGCAGCCCGGTATAGCTGTACATAAACAATTTATCCTACGTGTCCTTGAAATATGTGTTTATAAAACAATCTTTCATAATTATAGTAATTTATTTGGTTTTAAGGTTATTAATTTGGTTTATGCTAATTAAGAAGTGAACACGTCAGTATACAGTAAGTTTTAAAATGTTGTATTTCTTGTTGACTGTTTATCTTACTGAATTACATACTCAGATCATTGTCACAGCCTGTTTTACATGTATCTAGGTTAAGCCTGTAAAAGCAGTGCTTATTTACCTGGTCAACAAATTCGTAAAATAAAATAAAACATCAGTTAGCCAGCAAACCAGTATACTTCCAGTCACATTAGTGATCAGGCAGCAAACCAACAGAGCTTTGTCACATCAGTCAGTCACCTGCCAGCACACCAACAGCATTCAGTCACATCAGCCAGCACACTAACAGTGTTCAGTCGCATCAGCCAGCACACCAACAGTGTTCAGTCGCATCAGCCAGCACACCAATAGCGTTCAGTCGCATCAGCCAGCACACCAACAGCGTTCAGTCACATCAGCCAGTACACCAACAGCCTGCCTGTGACAGGGTAGTGAACCAGGCAGCTTTTCTGGGGAACACTCACAGTGAGAACATCCCGGACACCAGTTTAAATTAAATGAAAACTGCTTTACTGTCAGAAACAAATTAAAAATTCAAAAAGCTTGCAATGGGCATTGCAAAAGTGGTTCTTGCAGTTCAGTCTCTGGCTGTATTAAACTAAGAAAGAAAACCTTTTTCATTTCCCCTTGCTTACCCTCTCCCTTTATTAGGCTCAGGGGTTGCTTGTTAATGCTCGCCTCTAACACTCCCCCTCTCCTGAGGGACAGCCAGCAATTAGAATCTGCAGAGCACTGAGTTCTTATATAGCCAACTCAAAAACAAGAGAGATTTGGTTCAAATCCTCTCCAGGACCCTGCCAAAACCTGTGCTGCTGTAGGATTGTGATGGGGATGACTTGTGTAGGAAGTGAGATGCACATGTGTAAATCAGGGTTTTAAATAATTGATTAGCAGTTTTTTTCTTGGGATAATGCTACTTGTACAGAAAGTATTTATATAAGTTTTCTAGACTTGTTATGTTTGTTAAACACATTGAGGCAAGTGCTATGCATTTTCACAATGTTTTAGCACTTTTATGAGCAAAACGCTAATCAATTTTTGGAGCTAAATAAATTCCTGGTGTAAATGAACATGTTTTAAGAGCTAATTCATGCATGTATTCAGTTTTATTATGGCAAAGTAATACTGTTGTACTGTATGTACTGAACGTATTTTGTACTGTGAAGTTTGTGATTTGCACCCAGGTTGTCCCTGAAAATGGGTACTTAGTTATCTTACCTGGTTAACAAAATTAGAAAAAAACAAAGCAAGCAAACATATACTCAGTTATACTGCCAGTAAAGTCAGCAGCCAGGAAATCAACAGCCTCCTGTAACATGTCAGTCATCAGCCAGAGTGATAGGGTTGGTAAGACCTTGTCACATTTGTTATGCAGAGAGAGTTAAAAGCTAGGATCTATTCTGTACTCTCCTATTCTGTCACTTGTCTGTCTCTTGCCTGTCTGATTGTGTGATCAAATTTTCCTTGTGGCACCTAGGAACTGGCCACTCTGACTGTCCCACAGTCTTCCTCAGTTTTCTCCTTTCCTTCACTTGCTGTTTGTATTCTTTATTTCTTCCCTTGCTTCTCTGTAGTTAAAATGTATATATGAATCTGTATGTGAAACTGGGATCTCTTAGTTAGCAAATGTATATAATTACATTATTGAAATGTTTGCAGAAAGCTATTTGGGTTCATATGGAACAGAGGGGTTAACCATGAGATGCATTTTGACTTCCACAAGCTTGTTTGTAGAATTATCAGCAGGAAATCAGCCCTGGGACAAATGTAATTGGTCGCACCTGTGAAGAAGACCAACGTACTCTTCAGGGGCTCGTCACAGGAAAGAAACTGACAAAGTCTTATTCAAACAACATGAAGTCTTGCTATATTATGACTAATGCAGTTTGTCCCACCATTAGAACTGCTCCGGAGGTGAAAGAGTTAACTTCCATACAGTGCATGGAACTTAGAGCTCGAGCTCGGTTAAGAAAGCTCTGTCAGGGTTATTTCAAACCGAAACCGTCAGATTCTTTACTCCGCCTCACTGAACAGTCGCTCTGGAATTCCTCCTGCTGCTAGGTTCATTTTCTCAGTTTAAAGAGTTTTCTCAGTTAAATTCAACGCGATTATCATTATTTTAACATAAACCGATCGGTTCAAGCTCTGTCTATGGTATTGTAAGTAATAGATAGGTTTTCTGTGTGGAACTTGTAAATGTTTATCGGTTCGGTTTGAACCGATCAGATTGTATTTAAACTTCATTCTGAAGCGTTTTAAGGCTTGTTAGAGTGCGGTTCCCGGTTCTTATCGGTTCTAAAAAACAGATTTCATTACGGTTTTTTCCACGACCCGTGACACGGTTGGGAACCGATAAGGGTGTCTTGCCTGGCACTGCCAACAAAAGGGCAAGTTTTTGGTTAGGCTGGCATTATGTCTGAGAAACCCAAATGAAAAACCGGGCCCACTGGGTTTCAACATTGTAGTGTCTGTGGGGAAGCTTTTGCCAAGGCTGACCCACACACCACATGTGTTTATTGTCTGGGGTTTGACCACCTCAATGCAGACTGCCAGATTTGCAAGAGTTTCCTGCAGCTACCCTAGATAAGAGAGTTGGTAGGCCCAGGGAATGAGAGGCCAAAAGTCCAGCGGACGGATGGCCAGCCCGGTTGGGTGCCAACCGAACGGAGGGTGCCCTCTGACCAGGGCCAGACTCCCTCGGCAAGCGTAAAGCTGACTCTGAGGAGCCAGTTCCAGCAAAGAGAACTAGAAAGTCAGCAGGTGTGAGTCAAAAATCCTTCTCCAACTGCTGCAGAGATAGCCAGGGCAATACAGATTGTCCAGTCACTTTCCCAGTTCCGTCGAACCGCCACTATCTGGCAAAGGTCGGTTCGGTCGGTTCCACCGGTTCAAGAATATGATATAGAGGTTTTATGAACCAGAGGAGGGAGGATGATTATGATCAGTGTGAATGTGACTTTGAAAGTCTGGATGTGCCCATTGAACCGGACATCTCCCCAGACAGACCTTTAGGAGAATCTCCCCTAGGCTTGCTGAGTCCCTTCTCATTTTCTGTTTTATAAAAGTTGCTGAAACCCTCCAGCTTCCTTTAGAGGAGGCTTTGGATGAGCAAGAGGAGCTGACTTTGTAGACATGATGGATATCCCAGAGTCCAGGAGATTGTCTATTCCTTTACATAAATCTTTTAGGAAACAAACAAAAAAATTTTAAAAGCTCCTAATTCTGTGCCTCCTGTGGATAAAAAGATGGACAGGAGGTACACTTTGTCAGAGTCCTGATACAGAATTTCTTTCACAGCAATGCAGTCATGTTAGGGTAGTTCAGGCTGTAGCCTGTGATAAAGCTAATATTCCCTGGCTTCACATCCTTCTGACAAGGACTCCAGGAAGATTGATGCCATGGCAAAAACAATACATGGCAGTGTCTTTGGGACTCAGACAAGCAAACTATATGGCTGTTGCGAGATACCAAAAATCTAGATGGGATACTGTCATGGCTTTAGCCAAACAGGCCCCTGGCCAGCTTGCCAAGGAGCTGGAGCAGGTGGCTGCTGATGGTATTGAGGCATCTAAGGTGCAATTTCATGCTGCAGTGGATTCTAATGATGTATCCTCTAGAGTCATGGCTACATCTGTGGCTTTTCGTAGATTGGCTTGGCTCAGGTGTACTACTTTGTCACAGGATACCCAGTCTAAGGCTATGGATTTTCCTGTGGTGGGAAATTCTCTGTTTGGGGAGCAGACAGAGAATTATATGAAGAAAATGGATGAATATAGAACCACTTATAGGAGTGCACAAGCTGAGGCAACGCAAGCCACTCCTCAGAGGCAGCCCCCCAGGGGTGGGGCAGGCCTTTTCACAGGCCTTTTAACCAGACCCAGGCCTCCTCTTCAGCTTATGTTCAGAGGGGGTTCTTCAGAGGGAGAGGCAGATGGGGTACAAGCAGGCCTGCTCCCACCCCTCAGCCTAAAGCCCCTGCCAAACAGGCACCCTGATGGGATGCCCAGGGCCGGCTCTCCATTACCTGTAGGGTGCAGGCTGGCTTACTTCGTCCAGGACTGGGAGTCTTTAACATCAGACAAGTGGGTCCTGGAAGTAGTGAGCCAGGGTCTGGTTCTCAGCTTCAAAAAATTTCCAAAGATGAGAATCAGATCTTTTCCACCTGCAAACCCTTTAGAGACTCTTGCCTTGAAACAGAAGTCTCAACCCTCCTGGCTCTCAGAGCTGTAGAAAGGTTTCTCCCCTACATCAGGGCAAGGTCTGTACTCCAGGTATTTCCTTACCCCAAAAAGACAGGAGTGGCGGCCCATCCTGGACCTAAGATATCTGAACAAGCACCTTTTAAAACCAAAATTCAAAATGGTGACTCTGGGAATGATTTTACCCTCCCTAAGGCCAGGGGACTGGCTAGCTTCCCTGGACCTCAAGGATGCCTACTTCCATGTTCTTATCAGAAGCTCCCACCGAAAGTACCTCAGATTCGAACTGCCCTCAGGCCATTATCAGTTCAGAGCAATGCCCTTCGGCCTTACCTCTGCCCCAAGGGTATTCACAAAATGTCTGGCAGTAGCAGTTGCTCATTTAAGAAGGCAAAAGATTGCCATCTTTCCCTACCTGGACGACTGGCTCATTGTGGGTCAGTCTCCAGACCAGGTCAGATCACACCTGCAAGTTACCCAGCAGCTGTTTACCTCTCTGGGCTTTCTTCTCAATCTTCCAAAGTCAGTTCTGGAACCTGTCCAGGTACTCACCTTTATAGGTGCAGAACTGGACACAAAGCAGGCCAGAGCCTTCCTTCCCCTAGAAAGGGTAAGGACCCTGGTGGCCCTGGCCTCGTCCTTCACTCTGCAGGTCTCTCGACCAGCAAGGCATTTCCTGCAGCTCCAAGATCACATGGCTGCTTCCACAGCTGTAGTGCAAGGAGCAAGATTTCAGATGAGGGACATTCAGTTCCATTTGAGAGCCTTCTGGTCTCAAAGAAGAGATTCCCTATCCAAGTTAATCCCAGTGACTCGAACCCTAATCCAGGCCCTTCAGGGGTGGCAGGATCAGAGCAATCTGAGACAAGGGGTGCCCTTCATCCCTCTATCTCACTCCTTGACCCTTGCTACAGATGCGTCTCTCTTGGGATGGGGAGCTCACATGGGCGACCTCTCCACCCAGGGGTTGTGGTCCCCTCAGGAATCTCTGCTCCACATCAATCTGTTGGAACTCAGAGCTGTTTTTCTAGCACTTCAGGTTTTTCTGCATCTGTTCAGAACAAGGCGGTACAGGTCCAGAACAGACAACACCACTACAATGTGGTACATCAACAAACAAGGGGCACTCGGTCTTGACCTTGTGCACGAGCGATGAAGTTGGGTCTCCGGCTTATTCCTGAACACTTCCCTCATAGCAGTTCACCTCCCAGGCCAGGACAATGTCCTGGCAGATGCTCTCAGCAGGATTTCCCAGGGCCATCACGAATGGTCACTGGATCCCTTAGTACTGGGGATAGTTTTTGCCAAATGGGGCACCCCTCAGATAGATCTTTTTGCAGCCCCAATCATCAACTTCCACTTTTTTGTTGCAGGCCCCCAGTGTTGGGCTCAGTCCCCCTGGATGCCTTTCTCCTCGATTGGGAAGGGAAGTTTCTCTATGCCTTCCCCCCCTTCCCTCTCCTGTTCAAGGTGCTATTCAAAATCAGGTCTCAGCCCTGCAAGATGATCCTGATTGCTCCAGACTGGGCCAGGCAGCCCTGGTATCCACTCCTTCTGTCCTTAGCAGTCCATCTTCCCCTGTGTCTCCCCAGGAACCACAATCTGTTAACCTGTGCCCAGGGGAGAGTCTGGTATCCGAATCTCAAATCCTCAACCTCAAGGCCTGGCTCTTGAGGAATTAGAGTTGCTGATCTACAACTTTCTCAGGTGTTCTCGAAATCTTGAAAGTTTCTAGGAAGCCTTCTACAAGGGCTACCTATAACTCCAAGTGGAAAAGGTTTTCCATATGGTGTTCTGGGAAGCATATTTCCCAGAATCTGCTGATTTACCCACTGTTTTGGACTATATGGTCCATCTTAATTCTTTGGGACTGAGACCAGCTACCCTGAAAGTGCATTTGGCAGCTGTCTCTGCTTTTATTTCAGCAGGAAGCCCTCTTCTCTTTCTGCTCACCCTGTATTTTCCAAGTTTTTTAAGGGATTGCTTCATACCAATCCTCCATTCAGGGACACTGCCCCTGCCTGGGATCTTAATGTTTGCATTGCTCAGCTGATGCAACCCCCCTTTGAGCCTCTGTCTTTGGCAGAGCTTAAGTATTTGACTTGGAAAACTGTATTTCTAGTAGCCATCACTTCTGCCAGGTGCATAAGTGAGTTACAGGCTTTATCAGTGGAGACTGACTTTATTTCCTTTCACAGGGATAAGGTAGTCCTCAGGACTAACAGGAAGTTTTTGCCTAAGGTGGTTTCGGTTCCACATTAACCAATCTATTTCACTTCCAGTGTTCTTCACTGACCATTCCTCCTCTGGTGAGAGGAGGCTGCACAGCTTAGATGTTAGAGGCCCTAAGTTACTACATAGAGCGTACCAAGGGTCACAGGTTTGACTCCCTGCAACTATTTCTCACTTATGGTGAGGTTAGGAAAGGGAGACCTGCCACTAAGAGATCCATTGCCAGGTGGATTGTCTCTTGTATCCAATTTTGCTATCAAAAACTGGGTAAGGTTCCCCCTTCAGGCCTGAGGGCTCACTCTACCAGAGGTACAGCTGCGTCTCTAGCTGCTGCCAGAGACATCCCTATGTTAGAGATATGTCAAGCAGCTACTTGGAAAACAGTACACACTTTCACCAAGCATTACTCCCTGGATATCCAGGCCAGGAAGGATGCTCGGTTTGGCACAGCCGTGCTTCAGAGCCTATTCCCTAAGTAGGTTCTGTCCCTCCTCCTTGGAGGTACTGCTGTGTAGTCTGCATTAGTCATCATATAGCAAGACTTCATGTTGTTTGAAGAAAAAATTACTCACCTTAGTAATGTTGTTTCTTCTAATGGAGTCTTGCTATATTATGACCTCCCCCCCAGCCTGCCCCTCTCAGAACTTCTACTTTGGGTATGGGGTGGGCAGTCCACTGTTGGCACTTATTGATGCCCCCTTTTATGTTTTTCCACCCCTTCTTGTTGGGATGTTTGGGTGTTGTGTTTTATTTATTTTATCTTATTTTTTCTGGTCCTCTGACTTGAGTCTTTGTGTTGGGACCAGAAAAATGTGCGAATATTTTAGTAGCCAGTTGGCTAGTGTAGGTTACAGCTTCCACACAGAGCCTTAGTGAGTTTTGCTCGTAAAGATCTGACGGTTTCGGTTTGAAATAACCCTGACAGAGCTTTCTTAACCGAGCTCACGCTCTAAGTTCCATGCACTGCATGGAAGTTAACTCTTTCACCTCTGGAGCAGTTCTAATGGTGGGACAAACTGCATTAGTCATAATATAGCAAGACTCCATTAGAAGAAACAACATTACTAAGGTGAGTAATTTTTTCATACATTTTAAGAAACACAGGTGGTATAATTTACAAGGATGCAGAATTTAATTGCCAGGGAAAACATCTTATAAAAAGACAGCAATGTTTGGTTTAGAGATCGAGAGAGTTGGAGATTTTAAAGAGTCACTCAGATGAAAGACTTATGTTTGTTTGAACTGCCTGTATTGAGAGCTATTCTGCATAATTTTATTTTTTATTTTATTGTTATTAATAATAATGAAATGCTACTTGCGAATTTTATAACTTCTCCTGGTTTGCCTATGCTTCCTGACCTATCCCTCGATGACAGCCAGCAAAACAACAGCCTTTCCGGTCACATCAGTCATCAAATAAACAGCATGCTATCAGCCAGCAAATCAACAACAAATCAACAACCTTCTAGTCAGATTGGTCATTTGCCAGAAAACCAACAACCTACCATTCACATTAGTCATCAGCCAGGAAACCAGTGGCATACCATTCACTTCAGTAATCATAAGACAACTAACCAAAAGATTACCAGTCACATGTCAGGCATCAAACAGCAAACCAACAACTTGCAAGTCACGTCAGTCACGGAAAGCAAATCAACAACATTCCAGTCAAATCAGTAATCAGCCAGGAAACCAACAGCCTTCCAGTCACATTAGTTATGAGCAAACAAACCAACAACCTGTCAATCACATCAGTCATCATTAGTCAGCAAACCAATAAATTGCTAGATTCCAGCAAGCTAAGCCAATCACCTTCCAATAGAACATAACTGCAGGAAAATCGGATGTGAAAGAAGGGAGGAAGGAGACAGCCACAGAGGTCTATGAACTAAGAAGGTCAGAAGGAAAAATCTCTGATTTTGGATCTGATATTATTTTATATGGTTTAGGTCAAAACAATCTTGCAGAGACTGTAAAACAAGCGGGCCTGCTGATCTGTAACTTCTGAACCATGGAAGAAATTTTAAAACAGGGTATTTTCAGTCATTTTTCACATCTGGACACATTTACTGTAAATTTGTCTTTTCATTGTTTTATATGATGGTATCTTGCATTTAGGATAGTTTAATATGAATTATCCAGGGAACAAAGCGGAAGATATCAGCAAACTAATTTTATGAACTGTAAACACTTTGACTGGTCCATCGAGCTATAAAAGTGAATTTGGACGATATACTATTCAAAAAATAACACCCACTTGTCATTAATATATAATTTGTTTTATTCACAGTAACTTAGCAACCTATAGCTACCAAAATATTATCAAGACTATCAAAACGTCAAAAATGCTTGACTCTAAGCCTTTTGTTAAAGAAACTGTTGAACTCGATGTGGACAAACAGCTTCTTGAAGTTAGTGGCACTGGTCCATCTCTGCCACCTGTTCTACCACTGATTTCATATCTGCCTTTGGATAGTAATAGGGGGTGACTATTACTTTCCCTTTTCTGCCACATCCTTGTCCATCACTGCCCTGAGTCTGGTAATGTTTCTGGTGCTGACAATTCGCGGAATTAAGAATGACAGAGGCACAGAAGCCCTATAACTAGATATGTAGTTAGAACATCAATCAGTGCTGCAGAAGTCTTGTGTGACAGCTTGTTGAATTGTGGCATCCCATTGCGTGCTCCATAGCGCTTTTGGATAACCCTCTATGACATGAAAATGTTTGTGTTGTGAGACAGTTTTGCTTCTGCATCACTTGCCGTGACACAGAAAACAGTTTTTTGTGTTATGATGGCTGCCATCTCTTTTTTTTTTTAAACTAAAAAAACATGGAAAATACCTAAAAATGATGTCTACCAAAAAAAAGGCATCTAAGCTGTGTTGAATTGTGGCATCTCCTGTGTCCCCTAGCTCTTTCTACTTGGGTGTCTGTCCTTCCTCTGCTGCCTGTATCTTCTTACCACTTCTACTGTAGGCCAACACTGTTTAACTGCAATCTCCTGATACAGATCACAGTGTGTTCTGGTTCATTGCAATAATCTATGTATTTTGCTGCTTTGGCGATTGTGTATGACTAGGCTGCCATCGGAGCTGCTTTGTTCATGTTCACTTAACTTGACGTGGAGCCTTTGCAATGAGCACATTTGCTCAAAGGTGTTTCTCCGAAACTGTAAATAAATAAAAAAAATGATTGCTTGCAGTAGATGTTCAGGCTTCTTCTGACTTGTGTACTTGTAACACTTACCATGATGTGATCAGGCACAGCATATTTTGCAATCTTAGAGGCAACAATGGACTTCAGTTCATCTATAACAACCTCCTCCGAACAAGCAACGTCATCTTTTAGGACAACAAAGGCAAATGCAGCTGGAAAAAAAGGACACGCAGATTCAATATTGAGAACTAGTCAGGCATGTTCCCATAAAATGCTGAAGTATAAAAAATTCATGACTCTAGTCTGCATCGTTTTAGACATCCATCAAGTGCATCTTGTGACTAGAGCAGAGAACTGTGAATTTGTATACCCAGGATTTAATCCCATCACCACCACTTACTTATTATATGACCTTGAGCAAATGACTTAACCTTACAGTTGACCTCACCCCCTTTCTCAATCTCACTGCCGCTGAGCTTTCCTTAACCTCCCAGAATCTCACTTAAGACCCCCGTGCTCATCCAATGACTGTAGCAGTTGATCATGGATTATACAGTAACAGGTCCATCTTGAAAAAATGTCTTTGACCCAACGATGTTTAAACATTGCTACCTGTATCAAAATAAACTTTTTACTTACTTACACTCTGGTGCACGTTGTGTATAAAAGGTAGTATCACACTGGCAGCATTGCTAGGGTTGAGCAGGTTGCTTAACGGTAAACTCCAATTTTTGCACCTTAATAACTTTGGTGGTGTTTAACAGAATTGCCCAAAATTTGACATGTCTCAGAGGCAGATTCTCAACACATGAGAAATTTTGTGATGGCAGCTTGTGCTGTTTCCAAGACAGAATGTTCATTTATAATGAAAAGGAATTTTTTTTCCTATACTGATTACATAATTTTTTGCTCTCACCTGCAGCCAAGGTGGTAGAGAATTTTTCCCAAAAACTATCTGGGCAGAAACAGCATGTGCCAAGGTAGTGCTTTTCAAAGGTTTTGTGAAAAATATTAATCGATTCCAGAGTTATAAGGATTTGAAGTTTTTTTTTTTTTGCTGTGCATGTTCTGTAGCATTTTTGTATAATCCTCTGATACGACATGAACATTTTACTGTCGTGAGACTGTTTTGCTTCTGCATCACTTGTCATGACATGAAAAGCAGTTTTTTGTGTCATGATGGCCACCACCTTTTTTTTTTTTAAACTAAAAAAATATGAAAAATACCTAAAAATGATGTCTAACAAAAAAAGCACCTAAACTGTTCAACTACATTCTGGTGTATGTTTTTTTTTTTTTTTCAAATCATGCCTAGGAATATGTTTTCTGGGAACCTATAAATCCTGGGTGTCCAACTTAGCGACAGGAGTCAATTTTTGTGTTCTGACTTGAGAATTCCCCTGTCACACACAAAGTGGTGTGACAAAGGAATTCCTTTTTAGGCTCGCAGGCTCACATCCTCCCCCCCAAAAGTAATTTCAATAATCCCTCCCTCTCCCAGCTCAGCCAGCCCTCCCTCATCCTTCCCAACTGAACTATTAAATAATCTAATACAAAATTATGTAAACAGGGTGTCCACCCTCCGTACCACTTGACCACCACCCCTCCCATCCAGATCACCTGCCTCCCTCCTAGTACATCAGTAGTAACAATGGGCCGCCCACCACCAGGTGCCACTGATCAATAAATGCCATCAATGGGCTGCCCAATCCCCAGTGTCGGGTCCTGTCCCTCTTAAAGAAGAAAACTGTCCTTTGTTAATTTTTTTAAACTTTAGTAAGGCTGTAAGGAAGGAAATGATCCTTCTTTTTTGTTTTGCATTAAATCTGCAAAGAAGAATATGTTCCCTTGCTGATCTGAACCTCCAACACCCCCATCCACACTATCCTAACCTCCTATTTAGCCCCCCACTCACTTAATCATGTTCCCAAGGTAGAGCCACTCTCTGATCGAAAAGATGTCCTCCTGCTGGACTGCGACTGTGATATGAGAAAATAAGGGAAGTCTGTTTGATACATTTCAATGCGTTTTGAACATCTACTCATAAGTTTGTCATTTTTCATTAATTTACACCAAATTTTCAACATGGCCTTTCTGGGACCCCAACTCATGAACAAGGTAGATAAAATTTTTCAAATATGTCCCGAAAGGTGATTTTGGAGTCACTGTGCGAAATCACCTTTCCGATGGGATCTGAAAATTTTCACCTATCAGGTTCATGAAATGGGGTCATAAGAAGCCAATGTTAAACATTTGGTGAAAAAATATGGTAAAATGACTAGGTTATGAGGGAGCATTGACATATTTCAATGTTTACTCAAAACCTTGCTGCTTTTCAATATTTTTCCACCAAACTTTCAACAAGGCCTTTTTAGGATCCAATCTCATGAACAAGGCAGATTACATTTTTCAAATCTGGGCTGAAAGATGATTTTGCACTCACTTCATGAAAACACATTTTGGTGGGATTTGAACATGTTCACCTACCGGGTTCATGATGTGGTGTCAGAAGAACACTATGTTCAAAATTTGGGGTCAAAATATTAAAAACCAACACAGATATAAATGTACTTTGAGATTTTTCCATGCTCACTCATAACATTGGTTAATTATCAATATTTTGACACCAAACTTTCATTGTAGCCATTTTTTAACACCACCTCATAAACATGACTGGTGAAATTTTTCAAATCCTGGACAAAACGTATATTCATTCACACTTGTGGCATGAAATTATGTGCTGCCCACTATTTTATAAATACCATATGTCATGTTTATAAGGGGGAGTCATAAAATAAGTATCTTGAAAATCTGTGGTAAAAATTTAAAAAACAAAACGATTACAAAACATTGTGTGTACTGCCAGTCTTTACCCAGTTGAGTAGTTCTCTGTGATCCCTTGCTGGTGAGCTGGGGTGAGCTCAGTGAACCAGTTGGATGGGCTGAGGCTGGGGGAATGGTGCTGTCATGTGGCACCACCCCAAAGTCTGAGAAGGGAAGGTGCAGCGTTGCCCACATGGGCCCAAGTACCACATAGTAAGGAGAACTCTTCTCCTGTAATGAGGCCCTGCACCTCTGCACCCATGGATGCCAGAGAGCCCTGTGCATTGGTAGACAGATGGACTCTTTGAGTATCTGTACTGTATCTGTCACCACACTGAAGCACAGGGCCCCAAGGGCCCTGCACTTCTGCAGCCCACCAGACAAACCCACAAACTCTTGATATCCACTGCTGCACTTCTGTAAGCAGACAGACTCTTCCCTTGGTGCAGGGCCCAGAGTTTCCTGTGCATCTGCATCTTTTCACACAGGTCATAAAGAGGATACAATTCCACTGTCTCAAAAAGAAAGGAAATTCTTTGCAAAAAAATTGCATTAAATGCACCAGTTAGGGTGCAATTTAATCTCCTAACTCTTTGAAATGTGGCGTAGAGTTTTCAACCTTAACTCCCACCCTCTAGTGGCAAAAGGACAAGACCACACAAGCAACCATAAACAGCCATCCTCAGGTAAGATAAACAACCTACAGCAGTTTCCAGGTAACACAAATGCAGTTGCACTAATGTGCTGTGGATTTTTATCTGTGGCTGCAAAAGCACAGGCCGTACAGCTTTTCCAACACCCTTTTCTTCTTTATCTTAACCATACCACTTGAGCCCTTGCTCTCTTCCTTCCCCTCTGAACCCCACATTCTGGCAGTAGCACATCCTTTTTGCTTAGTAAATATGGAAAAAAATATTTGTTCAATATCTCTGCTTTCCCTTTGTCCCTTTCTCCCACCTTTCCTCACTCTTCAGTCTCACAATAACCCCTTTGATCTTATGCATCTCTCGTATGTACCTGAAGAATGCTTTTACACCTTGCTTCACTCCCTTTGCAAGCCAGATTTCCATCTCTGTTTTGGCCTTGCTTACTGCTTGCTGCCCTTGTTGCTTCCAGGTACTTCTCCCTATCTTTCTCCCATTGGCTTCCCTTATACTTTAAGAATGCTCTCCTTTTGGCTTCTACCACTGTCATTTTCTTGGCTGTAAACCACAGTGGACCCCTTGCCCTTATTACCTTTAATATCGCCTGCTGCTTCTATCACTGCCTTTTTAAATTCCTCTGTCCCCTCCACTTGCTCTATATTACTTGTGCTTTCTTCCAACTGTTTCCTCATTGTACCAAAATCCACTTTTTATGTTGGCTAGCACTTGTGCGCCTGCCAACGTTTTGCAGTAGTAGCAGATCTGGAGGTGCGGTCACTGTGGTAGAATGCAGGGCACGCATCAGTAGGTACATCCCTCATTCCCCAATAAGCCAGCATGCAGGCGCTGACACCAATAATATATAAAGTGGCCCACTCCCTGTCGGCATAATACCCCCCTCCCATTTCAATTGTGTGCCGAGGGGTGCCCAATGCCCCTCGGCAGCATGCACCCCCTCAACAGTCTTTCTTGCTGATGGGGCCCCAATCCCCATCGGCTTCAGTCCCCCGTTCCCAGTTCAATCTGCCAACGGGGAAGCCCACTCCCCATTGGCATAATGTCCCCCTCCTCATTTGTTGTGTGCCGAGGGGGGTGCCCAATCTCCCTCAGCTCTTGCCCCCCCATTCAGTATGTGCCGAGGGGGGTACCCAATCCCCTGTCTGCTACAGCCTCCCCAAAAAAAACACTTAGGTGGCACACTGGGAGCCCACCTCAGTGTGCCAAATGTCCCTTTAAAAAAAAAAACTTCCCACAATGTTTTCCTTTTTTTTAAACCTGTAAAACACAAAACAGTCCCTCGTTGAGTCCGATGGCCCTCTCCCAACCCACACCCACCCTCTGCACCCTGCCTCCCCACACCCTTCACCCCATACTTACCTCCAGAGCAAGGTGTGATGATCTTGAGTGGACCGGGAACACGTCTGCACTCTTCAAAGCTGATCGTCAAACTGAAGAAATGCTGGTAAGCTGTATAATGGCATAAATAGTTTTTTTTTCAACTTTGGTGCATATCTGGGCATTTTGGAAATTCTGGCACCAAATTTTCAACATGGGTCACTGGAACCCCTCCTCATGAATTCAGTCACTGTCATGGCGTTATTCGGTCCTGAAAGGGTAATTTAAAAATACTGCCGGAATCACCTTACGGGACCGAGTAACCAAACGACAGTGCCAGTGTTCATGAGGTGGGCTCTCAAAAAGCTTATGTTGCAAATTTGGTGAAAAATTAAAAAAAAATGATTGTTTTATGAGTGAGCGTTGCGCAGTTTCCACGCACGCTCATAACTTCGTGAATTTGTAGTATTCTCATTCCAGATTTTCAACATTGGCATTTTTCCACACCTCCTTATGAACATTACAGCTGTCATTTTATATATCCTGGCTGAAATGTGTTTTCGCACTTCCGGCGCAGAATAGTGCGGTCGCTGTGGGAAATCAGTTTTAGGGACAGATTAAGAAAATGACAGTGACACTGTTCATGAGCAGAGGTCTAAAATGCCTATGTTGAAAATTTGGTGATGAAAGCCCATAAAATGACTGTGTTACAAGTGTGTGTTGTGCAGTTTCCACGCACCCTTGTAATTGTTCACATCCTGGTCGAAATGTGTTTTCGCACCTATGGCACACAATGGCGTGGTCGCTATGGGAAATCAATTTTTGGGATAGATTAACAAAATCACAGTGGCACTGTTCATGAAGGGAGGTCCCAAAATGCCTATGTTGAAAATGTGGTTAAAAAAAATCCCAAAAATATTTGGGTTATGGACATGCGTCATGCAGTTTCTATGCATGCTTATGACTTCAATTGTTCATATTTTCACTCCAGATTTTCACAGTTGCCATTTTTTTACACCTCCTCATGAACAATACAGTTGTCATTTTTCACATCCTGCCCAAAATTTGTTTTCATACCTGTGGTGCCAAATGGCGCAGTCACTGTGCAAAATCATCTTTCGGCTAACAAACTGATAGTGTCGCTCTTCATGAAGTGGGGTCACAAAAAGCCCATGTTGAAAATCTGGAGTGAAAATACCAACAAACGCCTACAGCGTTAGGGTTTTCAACTGTAACACTCCACCCTGTAGAGACTGACAGGTGTCAGGGGTGTGACTTGGGATCACCGGCTGTAATGCTCACGCCATTCCACCCCCACCCTGCAGCCAGTGACAGGCATCGAGTTGCGCCTTACAGTGTTCAGCCCCAAAGTTCACCCCATTCTCCTATACTGCGCCCATCTCAGTGTATTTCTTTATGGAATGGGGGTAAGTATAAGGTCCAAAGACCCCAAAGCACACCACGACACTTGTCAGTGTCTACAGGGTAGGGTGAGGTGAAATGGCATGAGCGTTATAGCTGACGACCCAAAGGCACACCCAAATGCCTGTCAGTCTCTGCAGGGTGGGGTTGGGGTTGGGGTTGGCGTCAGTTCAATAATTCACTGCCATACCTATTGTAGGGCTGGCAGTATAGCCTAGAGGTTAGAGGAATGAGGTGTGAACAAGCTTGGTACATCCAGCAGCCCAGACCTGAGTTTGATTCTCACAACCTCCGCTTGCATACTGTGCGACTCTGAGCAAGTCACTTAACTGCCCAGTGCTCCCAGGTCGCCCCTGAAAACGGGCACTTGTGCCTAGTGGGCCATACTTGGTTACCAAAGACTAAAATAAAATAAATTATGCATCTCTAACTCCTGCACTTCCAATGTTAATGCTAGCGAGACAACATTCGGCATTGACAAATGCTTGCTTTATTTAGTATGCTTTGTAAATTTTTTATACAACAAAGGCAAACTAACAAACCAGTACAAATCACAAACAGAACAAACATCCAACCCAAAGAATAAAGGCATTAAAGGAGTTTTACAGGCAGAGGTGAAGCCCCAACCACTGCACAGATTGGGGCTTCACCTCTCCCATCCCCCCCTGGAGGCACCATATCAAATTAATAGTTTTATTACTGGACTACTGGTAAAAACAGCCTGAACCTCCACAGGACCCAGCATTTTACCTATGGCACTCCTCAACCCCACGGGATCTCACTGATAACATTGCGAGAAAATGACGTTGCACTGCCCGTCCCTTAATAGTGCCCTTATGTACGGAACTGTTACAATGTGTCTATCTCCAGTGCCCAACACTATTTTGACAGAATTTGTCTAAATCTCATGGGTAGCATACCCATATATACTGACCAATATACAATACATAATATATAAAATGTACAATATATAGACCAATACACTGGAGTACATTGAAGGGTAGTGGGAAGAGAGGCAGGGGAAAGAAATAAAAGGGCAGGAAGCGGAATGTAAAATCCTCTGCACAAAATTCCTTTAAGATCTAACCATTGTTGCTCATGATGGTCTGGTATCGCTCTTGGGTGGTCTGTCCTGAAGTACTTACTGCCCTGTAGGGCTAAGTAATAAAAACAGAAGTTGAGGAGGTGAAGATCTCCTTGTTGTGTGGGGTTAGTTAATTTGATGTACACTCTCCTAATTGATTTACCCTGCCATAAGAATTGATTGAGAAGTGTCTGCAGTTGCCTGAAGCAAGCTTGGGTAAAATTATGTTTAACATCCTCAGGGGGTACAAAATATATGGTAATAAGTTCACTGTAACCAAATTTACCTGTCCCCCATAAAGTCAGGGTAAAGACATCCATCTTTGTAGATCCAATTTAATAATACATAACAGTGGATGTAAATTACATTTTTTTAAGTAAGAGAGATGTCTTGAGGTCAGAAGTTCCAAGTATCGTAAAGCCTTCGGCTCCCACTGGAGCCCTAAATCAATTATTTATTGTTTTTTCACAAAGTGATTTAAGGGCATAACACATGTTTTTCCTAAGTTTAACTTATAGAAACATAGAAACAGAATTTGACGGCAGATAAGGACCGCTTGGCCCACCTAGTCTGCCCATTTTCCTACCTAACAGATAAGCTGCAGATCCTAGTTAACCAACAGCTTACTTCCTCTTACCCGCCCCTAGGACTGCCTTATGCCTGTCCCATGCATTCTTGAAGTCCCCCACTGTTCTTGACTCCATGCCCTCCTCAGGGAGGCTGTTCCATGCATCCACAACCCTCTCTGTGAAAAAATACTTCCTCACAATACCCCTGAGCCATCCCCCCTCTATCTTCAAATTGTGCCCCCTTGTTCTTGCACATCTCTTTTTCTGGAAGATGCTAGCCTCTTGACTTTGTTAATTCCTTGAGGTACTTGAAAGTTTCTATCATGTCCCCTCTCCCTTCTTTCCTCAAGGTACATGTTAAAAGCTCCTTTAGTCTTTCTTCGTATGTCTTCTGGTGCAGACCCTGCACCATTTTGGTTCCCTCCTCTGGACAGCCTCCACTCTGTCTATGTCTTTCGGAGATGAGGTCTCCAGAACTGTACACAGTACTCCAGATGGGGTCTCACCAACTGTCTGTACAGAGGGATAACAACTTCCTGTTTTCTACTATTGATGCCTCTTCCTATGCATCCCAGTATCCCCCAGCCTTCCTGCCTTCTCACATTGCTTGCCCACCTTTAGGTCATCTGATATAATTACCCCAGGTCCTTTCTATTTTTACTGTTGTCAGTATCTCACCCCCATTGTGTACGCTTCCCCTGGGTTTTTGTTTCCCAGGTGCATTACCTTGCACTTCTTAGCATTGAATCTAAGCTGCCATACATTTGACCATTCCTCTAACCTTGCCAAGTCCCTTCTCATCCTTTCCACCCCACCTTGTGCATCAACTCTGTTGCAGATCTTTGTGTCATCTGCAAAGAGACATACTTTTCCTTCCAGTCCCTCTGCAATGTCGCTTATAAAGACACTGAAGAGGACTGGTCCTAATACTGAACCCTGCGGTACCCCACTAGTAACCCTCCTTTCTTCACTGTGTACTCCATTTACTACTACCCTTTGCGTCCTGTTGTCTAGCCAATTTTTATCCAGGCTACCACCTTGGGACCCATTCCAAGGCTGGCTATCTTGTGTATTAATCTTTTGTGTGGGACTGTATCAAATGCCTTGCTAAAATCTAGGTAGGCCATGTCCACAGCCCCTCCCTGGTCTACTACTTTGGTCACCCAGTCAAAGAAATCTATTAGATCTGTCTGACATGACCTTCCCATCGTGAATCCATGCTGCCTTGGGTCCTGTGCCCCACTGGCCTCTAGGTACTCAACAGTTCTTTCCTGCAGAAGTGATTCCATCATTTCTCCTACCACTGAGGTCAAACTAACTGGTCTGTAGTTTCCTGCCTCTGTCTTGCTCCCACTTTTGTGAAGAGGAATCACATATGCCCTCCTCCAGTCCTCGGGTACCACCCCATCCTCCCATGATTTGTTAAAGAGAGTAGTCAGCGATGTCACTAGTTCTACCCTTAGTTCTTTTAGAATTCTTGGGTGAATCCCATCAGGCCTCATTGCTTTGTCCACCTTCAATTTTATTAGTTCTTTCAGAACCCTTTCTTCTGTAAATATCAACTTTCTTCTGTAAATTCTGGTATCGACCCCCGTCTTCAGAGTGTTTCTCTTGTTTGGTTTAGGTAACTCCCCCTCCTCTTCCTTTGTGAATACTGAGCAGAAATATTCGTTCAGTATCCCTGCTTTTTCACTGTCACCCTCTACCCACATTCCCTCCCCTTTATTAAGCTTCAGTATCCCTCCTTTTGTCTTTCTTCGCTCCCTAATGTACCTATAAAAGGTCTTATCCCCCTTCTTAACAGAATTGGCTATCCTTTCCTCGGTTTGGGCCTTTGCTATTCTGACTGCCTTCCCAGCCTCTTTCTGCTGTAACTGATAAAGTTCTCTGTCCTGCTCCTTCTGTGTTTCCTTATATTTCCTGAATGCTGTCCTTTTCTCCTTAACCTTCCCTGCCACCTCTTTTGAGAACCATAGCGTTTTTTTCCTTCGTTGTGTTTTATTGATTTGCTTTATACAAAGGCTTGTTGCCTCTGTGATGGCTGTTTTGATCACTCCCCATTGTTCCTCCACCCCTCCTTCTTGCCTGTTTGCTAGTGCTTTTCTGAGGCACTCTCTCATTTTCCCAAAGTCAGCCCTCCTAAAGTCTAGTACTCTTGCTTTTGTATGGCTTGATTGTATGGCTAAGTTTATCGTGAACCACACTGTTTGGTGGTCGCTTGTTCCCAGATGGCTACCCACTTCTAAATCTGAGATTCTTTCTCCATCCCCATTTGAAAGTACCAGGTCTAAGATTGCTCCTTCCGAGTGGGTTCCGATACTAGCTGTCTGAGGCATGCCCCCTGTAGGGCATCAAGAATGACCCTGCTCTTGGATGTGCCTGCAGCAAAGGTGCTCCAGTTAACATCTGGCATATTCAGGTCCCCCATCAACAATATCTCCCCTTTTTCTGCCATTCTAAGAAAGCCTTCTATCATTTCCTTGTCCATTCCTTCCCCCTGAGATGGGGGTCTGTATACAACCCCCATGCGGATTGTGGTGCCATTTCCTGTCTCCAGGGTGACCCAAAGTGCCTCATCTGTTCCCTGTTTACGCTTTAGTTCTGTTGCTTTGATCCCTTCCTTTACATAGACAGCTACTCCTCCTCCTCTTTTACCCTCCCTGTCCCTCCTGTAGATTGTGTATCCTGGTATGTTGACATCCCAGTAATAGTTCTCTGTGTACCATGTTTCTGTGACTGCCACAATATCCAGGCAACCCTCTTCCATCAAGGCCACTAGTTCAGGGAGCTTGTTACACAGACTACGGGCATTGGTACTCATCACCCTCCACTTTTGATAGCCTTACCCCTTTAGCCCCATTTCTGTCCTTACTGCCTTTGCCTTTTTACATTTAAATCTGTTCTGCTCCTAATAACTTCTGTACCTTGATGTTTACCTCACTAATCACCATGTTTTGTGGGGAGGCTCGGACTTCCAGCTTCTTTTCAGTGCCTCCCCCTTGGCTAGTTTAAATGCTTGCCAATGAAGCATTTAAACCTCTCGCCCTAGGATCCTGGTTCCCCGGACAGATGCAGACCATCGCACCAGTATAGATCTGCATCCTCAGGTGGCTCCCAGTTCCCAATGAAGCCAAAACCCTGAGCTCCACACCAGTTTTCAACCACTCATTGAATTCCCTGGTGAGAAGTACCTAACATCTCCTTGCCACAGACAGGCAGCACCTCCGAAAGGTTACCGTATGTGCTACTTGTCTAAGGCCCCTTCCCAACTCTACAAACTCCTCTTCCACTGCTCTGATCCCATTCCTAGCCAGGTCATTTGTCCCTAGGTGGACAATGACATCCAGCTCCCTCCCTCATGCAGCTCCTCCCACGATCCTGAGGATTCGCTTCCTGTCCCTCCAAGCCGTGGCGCCAGGAAGGCACTTACCTCCCTCTCCCTTCCTCCCCATTTCTACCCCCTAATGATTGAGTCCCCCACCAGGAGTTGTTTCCTTCCCCTGTGGGGTCCCATGCCACCCTCCTTTGGGTCTCCTTTGTGAAGGTTCCCAGCATCCTCCTTGGTCTCCACTGCAGGTGCCTCCATAGAGGAACCACTATCCACCAGAAGAGTGAATGAATTGTGGAGGTACAGCTGGAGGGATGCAACTCTGTTCCACCACCCTCTCCTCCTTGACCCACCTGGTCCAGCCTCTCCTCTTTCTTGGCAACCTCTGAGGTAGTGGCATTGGCCCTGGTGGTCCCTGGGTGGGGAGGAGGTTTCACGAATCCTAGCCAGGTCAGCCTGAGACGGGCAACCCTCCTCTCTAGACCAGAGAGGTGCCTGAAAATAGGGCAGCATTGCAGCCTCCAGAATGTCTCCCGGAACACTGCCGCCCCACAGCCATTGCACTGCATCACTCCTATCATGTCTTATTTTGTGTCCCCTCTACTGTTTTTCTGGATGCTTACTCTCTCCTCTCCTTACAACTCTCACCCTTCCTGTTCTGGGACAGCAACTTCCTATCTTTTTCAGTAGCCTCCTTCTTTCTTGCTCAATATCAGACCACCAGCAGCTGGGGGGGAGAGTGAGCTACTTTTTCTACTTTAGGATTGACAAAACCAATGTTTCTCTATGATCCTTTCCTTCCTACTGCCAAACAGGAAGTTCCTGTTGACAGTTAAATCCAGTGGCTATAAAAGTAGAACTGGCCTATATATGCCGCAACCTTCCCAAAGTTATCAATTTTGGCTAGGGCAGCAGGAATAGAGGTCTCTGGGTAAATCAGATGTAATAAAATAACATCTGCATAAACTGAAAGTTTGTATTCCTCTTGATGAAGTCTGATTCCCTGTACCTGAAGGTTTCCTTTCAGTCTCAAAACCAAAGGTTCCAAATATAAGTTAAACAGTAAGGCGACATGGAGCGCAGCCTTGTCTAGTACCTGAGGTAATTGAAAAACATTTAGAAAGGATTCCATTACAAAAAAGTGTAGCTGAGGGGTTGGTATAAAAAATCTTCATCCAGTGGATCAAGTCATCTGTAATGCTACAAGCTCTAAACACCTCAAAAAGAAAGAGCCAAGCCATCCAACCAAATACCTTCTCAGCATCCAGGGAGACCAGGGCCGCTAGGATCCTGGTCTCCCTGGAAACAGAGATTAACTAATAATTTACAGGTATGGTCACTAGAAAATCGGTCCCTCATAAAACCTACTTGTTCTGGCCCAATTAAACTGGACCTTACTCCCTCCAATCTATGGGCCACAAATTTGGCCAAACTTCTAAAGTTTGTGTTAATGAGGGGGTTGGGATGATAATTAGTGGGAAGAAATTCATCCTCACTGGGTTTAAAAAGAAGTGTTATACCAGCTTGTGTAATGGGTAAGTCTGTAACACCCTGAGAATGAAGGTAATTAAAGACTTCCACCAAAATCAGGGTGAGTTCTACAAAAGTTATGCAAAAAAACATCTGGACCAGATACTCGATCATTGTGAAGGCAATTAATGGCCTGGCGTACCTCCTCTGCAGTAATAGGACCTTGAAGTGAGACACATTCTTCATCAGAGAGGCGTGGAAGAGGTATACCTCTTAAATAGTGCATGGTGTGGTTGTGGAGGTGGGGATCATGCCAGTCACTGGAATACAAATATTCATTAATGTTCTAAAATCTCAACAATTTCTCTGGGTCAAGTAACAAGGTCCAAGAACCTTCAACCCAGAGACCTTGAACAACCTTAAGAGATTCTTGCTGCCTTAGCTATAAAGCTGATATTATCCAAGCCTGCTCACCCTGCTCCAGGTATCCACCTTAGTTCTGAAGATAGTAAGTTCAGCTCATGCATTTAATAAAGTCATGTATTTGCAGCCAAGGGAGTTGAGGGTCAACTAGGTTTGCTCTGGGGTGTCTGGAGAAAGTGATGGCTCAATTGACCGTATCTGTGTCAGCAGATATCTATTGCATTGTTGACATTCCCTAGTCTTTTTGGTGGCAAGCTGAATGCATTCTCCTCACACAGTGGCTTTCGCGCCCCCCCCCCAACAAAACATCTAATTTGCCAACTGATGTCTTATTAATGGTGAAGAAATATTGTATATATTGTCATAAAGTATCCACCAACCTGTCATCCCATAATAACTGATTACTGAGATGCAAGATGATGTCTCTTTCCAGTCCACTCCTAATATTGTGGGATAACTGGTCCAGTGCATGATCCAAGAGAACTGTTTCCCTAATCTCACAGCCTAGCACCGCAGGGACATTTTCTTTGATTCACTAAAAAGAAGTTCAGTCTAGAAAAGGAATTATGGAGGGAGGGGGGAATAAAAGGTATAACTGTACTCCATGGGGTGCAACAATCGCCCAGACTCTGTCAGACCCAGCAGATCTAGGAATTCATGCAAACCTCTCTGTGTAGGTGAAAGACCCTTCCTAGTACCACTTGTTCCATCTAAGTCCAACTGGTGTACAATATTCCAATCCTCACCAAGATAGGGATATGAATGCAGGGGTCTAGTAGAGGAGCTAAATTAGTAAAATGAAACTGGCCTGGTGGTGCTGAGGATTGAGGCGCTGGACACCACACCTCATGCTACGCCGGCGAACTGGGTTCGGGACCGAGCTCGGACACCGGCGGGGGAGGGTTGAGGATCGAGTGCCCTCGTGGTGCTCTCCTCCCTGGGAGGTGGGGTGGGATGGCTCGTCGTGACAGCGGTCCCCGTTGGAGACTGCGGGGCACTGCAGCAAGCCAGGCAGCATGTAACTAGCGTGGCCAATGCAGGCAGGGTTGCTGCGCACCAGCAGGTCGGGGCGTGTGTCACGCATGGGGGGGAGCTCAAGCACAGAAATACCCTCCACTGACTGGATAGGTGATGGCTCCACAGTGCCTGCCACCACACGTCCGTAGCTGGTCCTCCGCCTCTGACCTTTGAACTCCCCATGAACCTAGGGGCCGGGGGTCCCATGGGGAGAACTAACGACTTTGAGGAGGTCAGGGGACTCATCGGGCAGTAGAGCGGCATCCCTAGTGCCTATTCTCTCAGAAGTCTTACCATCTTATCTCTGGCTATCCCTAAAGTTAAAACATGCTTTGGTAGAGCCTTAATAAGCTGCACTCTTCCTACGCTCTGGAATAAGATCCAGAAAATCTTAAGGCTAGCTTCCCCTTTCACGTTCTCCCTCTTCAAATCCTTGTTCCTGAAGACCTTCCCTGAGGTCTGTCATTGCTTCAAGACAAGGTCTTAACATCACGATTTGTTACTGCTTTAAATTCTGGACTTAAACCTCAACCATTGCCTGAGGCGTCATTTGAGTCCTCCCTTCTGTCATTGTCCAAATCAAGATCCCAACATGACGATCTGTCTTTGCTTCAAATATTGGACTTATTCCCCAACCATTGCCTGCGGCATCTGTCATGTTTCTCCCTTAGAACAGTCCACCCTCCCTAGGCCATCATGTCCAACCTTCTCCTATCTCATCTGACCTTCCCTCCCCACTCCCTATTACCCCCCTCCCCTTCCCACCCCACTTGCCAGGCCATGCCTACAGTACTTATCAAAGGACCCTAACATCTCAATCTTCTTTGCACTTTGGCGCTAGAGGAACTGCCACTCCTGCTCACTATGACTCCTCCAGTGATGTTTACTGTATAAGCTTTAGCTCATTACCTTACGTCCATATATCTGTATCTATGCAATTCTATTTAAATGGCATTACCTCCTGTTGAACCTACTGCTATGTTCTGGTGGAAGTATCTTGCTACATGTGATGGCTATATGTTGTTAAGTTATTATTACTATGTAATTGTTATGTACGTTCACTCAACCTGTTATGTCTTAACCCTGTTGTCAATTGTTTTGCCCCAGGTCCATCTTGTAAATGAGCTTGTCTCAATGATGTTCCGCCTGGCAAAATAAAGATTTTGATTGACTGATTGAAAACTCCAAGCCCTTGAAAAAGGGATCAGGTACAAAGCCAGAGCCCTATGTCGAGCCAGCCAAAAAGGCCATTAAAAAGGGTTAAAACCTCCCCAACCCCTTCCCTCAGTCATAAAAACTAAAACCTCAACTCCATATAGGAGGAATCCAAAATCAGTCAAACAGCCGAAAGGGTCAAATAATAACAGCGACAGAGATGATTTCTTTTTTAAAATCGCACTCTCTGGGAAGGGAACCAATGAAAAATACCAAAGGACCTTTCCCTAATTCTACTTATGGCACAACTGACTGGAGATTTGTAACAGCAGTTTAAAAGAAATCTGCCTTTTTAAAGTCCCATATCCTTACTGTGTTTTCCTCACTGGTGGTTCCTATCCGGACCTCCAGTGCCACTGTTCTATGATCACTGAAACTGAGTGGTTCCAGAACTGCTAGTGAGCACCAGATCCAGCAGAGCTCTTCCCTTGTTGGGCCCTGGGCTAGCTGAACTGGGAATCCCTCTTGACATGCATTCACCAGGCACTAATTCCTAGTACTAAACAAACTTCTACAAGCAATTTAAGTTGTTCCAACAACCTTAAAATTCTGTAATGAATACATATTGTCCAGACATACATTTGAAATAGCTTTCATTTACTTACCCATTGCTATTGCTGCTACCTTTTTTAATGGAGTGTCTTCTTATTCAGTGAACCCCCTTTCTCACCCTGCCCTAATCCAAGCATCCCTGGCATTCAGTGCCACCCTCCTATCTGCACTTATAATGGTAAGCAGTCCCTGGAGTACAGTAGTACTTCTTCCTCACCCCCTTCACTTGTGATAAGCAGTTCCTGATGTCCATCAGCAGTTCCCATCCTCACCCAGCCCAATCCATTCAGTTGCACCTTCTCCTTCACCTTGCCCTTGGACGTAATTCCTGGTGTCCAGCGGCAAACCCTCTTTCAAAACTCCCCAATCCATCAATGCAAGCAAAATTAGCACTCCAATCCACTCAGTTTCTGATGTACAGTGGCACCCCTTTCTTTGCAACCAACACCTCTCCAATTATTCCCTGATGTCCAGTGGCCCCATTACTTCACCCTGTCCCTATGGCAAGCATTTATTCTGCTTAGGTGGTGAGGATGGAAGTGCTTCTTTCCTTTCTCCCCCTCCTCTCAAACCCAATGAATGCCACTGGGGTCAACAGAACAAAACCGGAGTCCCAGCCAGACCTATACTGTATTATGTAACCGTCAATCATGTGGTGCGCGCTAGAGAAGGGTGCGACCAGAGGAGTGACAGAAAATTTGAGCCCAGACTTCTTTAGGCATGCGTGGCACCTTCTTACATCTGTTGGATTCCCCTGCTTAGTGGTAAGGGACAGGATCACTTCTTTCCATGCTCCCTTCCTCCCAGCACACCAAATGCCACTTGGGTCGACAGAACAAACTGGAGTCCTAGCCAGACCTGCACTGTACTACACGGCCATTAGTCAGGTAGTGGCAGGCAGAGAGGGATGGAACTTGAGGAACAGCACCAAGTTTGAATTCCTTTGTGAACCTGGACTTCTTCAGGCATGCTCAGCACCTTCCTGCCATCAGACAGGAAGGTTTTCCTTCTGTCATATACTGCTCCTTAACCAAGCACCCTCTGTGCAGGTGCCTGAGTGCAGTGGCAGAGCTTAAGGGTGTAATACTGTGGGCATCAGCTGTGGAGGCAGCTGGCAGCCAGGTATGCTGCCCTATGCTCCCATGCACTAAGGTACAAGCAAGCTAAGGTATCAGGATAATTCACATGTACTGGCAATTCTTTAGAAGTAGGCCAGTCTCCTCCTCTAGTGTACATGTGTCTGTTATGTTCTGCAGCCTACTATTGGGGTTGCGTCAATGAAGCAACACTTCTGTGGTACTGGTACTGTCAAAAACTGTGCAGATAACTGCATAGGAGTCTAACTCTCTCCATGTCTAAGGTACCAGTATAGTCAAATATCTTTGCAGCTAATTTTATTGGGGCCTATACTACTCCTTTAAGGACACCTATACTATTACCAAGGCTGTGTAGGTAATTTATTGTTGAGTCATTTCTGCTCCTCATCTAGGGTAACCATATTCTAGTTCTAGGTACCCATATATTTATAATTTCTATAAAGTTCATTAAGAGTCAGTTCATTGCCTTGTCTCGGTACCTGCATATTCATAGTCCAGGGTAACAGTATTTCTAGTTTTGTGCAGGTTATTATTGTAGTTAGTTTTATGCCTCATCCACGGTATCTGTATATTCTAATTCTAGGGTACCTGTATGTGTTCATTACACACAGTTTATTACTGTACTACTAAATTCTGTTCTACTTCTTGTCTAAGGTACCTGTATATTCTAATTTTTGTGCACTGCAATTGCTTCAGTCAGTTCTACTCATCGCCTTGGGTACCAATATTATTACCAAGTCTGTGCAGGGAATTTATTGGCATCAGTCCCTCTCCTTGTCTAGGGAACCTGTTTATTCTAATCCTGTGGTACCTGCATTTTCTAATCTTTTGTTGGCTCTAGAATGCATTCTCTGATTGTTCATTGCCTCTAGTAATACACACCCTTCTGTTAAGAAAGCAAGAATTTGCTCATGAATATGGTCCTATGGGCTCACTTAGACAGGGCTCTATTTAGTGTCCAAAGTGTGCTCAGCAGTACTTGTCCTTGACCAAGTTGTCATTTTAAATTTCATAGTCACAACTGTCACAGCTTACAAGCTCCAACTTTGATCAACCTACCCATCTCGCATTTTATCTGACTCTATTTAAGAAGAGAAATGTACGTAAATAAGTAAGTAAATATTTATTTGTATTTGGTGCCCAATCCCAGAGGCTCTGGACATCATTACAGGTAAAAGCAGGCTTATATACAGTGCAGGACACACAGGACAGTTATAATAAATAAATACATTTTAAACTTAAATAAAATCAATTGAAACTCTCTAAAAAAGCTTTATTAAATCGGTAGGTCTTCAGACCCCTTTTAAATGCCTCCACCGATTGGGCCTCCTCAAAGATTTTGGCAGTGAGTTTCAAAGGACAGGCTAGCCACCTCAAGGAGCAATCTCCAGAGGTTTTCAGCCTGGCCCTTAAAAGTGCTGAAAGCCCTCGGTGGAGGAGCAGAGGAATGTACCAGGATGGCTGGGTAAGGAGGTTAGACAGGTAACTAGGGCTTGGGCCATATAGGGGCCTTGTAGGTGAGCAAGCCCACCTTGAAGATAATCCTCCACCTGATAGGCAGCCAGTGCAGATCCCGCAGGACTGAGGTCACATGACAGGACCTAGGTAGGCCTGTCAGCAACCTGGCAGCTGTGTTCTGCACCAGCTGCAGTCTGCAGAGAATACCTCCATTGACCCTGAAGTTCAGAGCGTTACGGTAGTCCAGTCTGGAAGTCACAAAGGCATGTACCAGTGATGGCAGGTCTTCTGGCGGAAACAAGGATCTAATTCGGGCAACATTCCTTAAGTGGTAAAAAAACGCTTCTGACAACAGACGACACCTGAGCTTCAAGAGTCAGCCTGTCATCAAGGATGACACCAACATTTTTCACCTTGGGGGAAGCCACCAATGGAGTGGGTCCCAGGACCAAACCTGTCACCCCTCCGGAGGCATCCCCATCACACCTGCGAACAGGCTCAGTCACCAGCACCTCTGTCTTGTCTGGGTTCAGCCTCAGCCAGTTTGAGAACATTCAGTCCTGAGTCTTGACCAGGCATTTATTAAGCACTTCCACGACACCCTCAGTTCCAGGGGCAAAAGACAGGTACAGCTGGGTATCATCTGCACTGCAGTGAAACCCAGACTGTACTGTCAAAATGAACTCACCCAGGGCAGCATATACACTGCAAACAACACTGGTGAAAGGATCAAACCTTGAGGAACTCACACAACAGGGGCCTTGAAGAGAAGGAGAAATTCCCATTACCACTCGTTGCCTCCTGTCAGAGATATGACTCAAACCATTGAATGACTATTCCGTGAGTCCACCATACACCTTAAGGTGATCCAAAAGCACAATGTGGTCCACGGTGTCTAACGCTGATGAGAGATCGAGAAGAATCAAAAATACAGGTTACTCACCTGTAACAGGAGTTCTAGGAATGGTATATGTTGTTCATCCACACTTATTGGCAGGTATCCGTGGGATCTACTGCTGGTACTGGCAAAGCTCATGGGCAAGCCATTCGAACCTATGCACAGGTGTGCTCTCTCTCACCTGTCGTGGAAGACCGCCTTCTTGGTGGCTATCACGTCAGCCAGAAGGATGGGAGAGCTCCAGGCGCTTTCCATCGAGTCTCCTTATCTGGTCTTCCACAGGGACAAGGTTGTCCTCGCCCCTACCAATTCCTTCCGAAGGTGGTGTCGGAGTTTCACCTTAACCAGGTGTTGACTCTGCGGTGTTCTACCCCAAATCACACCTCGGATGCAGATATGAGCTCCATACTTTGGACCCTAGAGGCGCTCGCCTATTACAAAAGAGCGCCACAGCTGGTCAGGAGAGGTTCGCCAACTGTTTGTCACCCTACGCTGAAGCCGCATCTGGCAGACCTGCAGCCAAGCGGACGATAAGCAGGTGGGTCACCTCCTGCATAGATCTCTGCTATAAGTTGGCGGGCATGGAGCCTCCCAGAGGGATAAGAGCTCATTCTACCTGCCATACTGCTGCATCGGTGGCTGCTTCCAGGGACGTCCCTATCCAGGAAATCTGCAGGGCTGCTACCTGGAAGTCAGCAAACACCTTCATTACCCATTACCACATCGACCTTGAGTCACGCCGGGATGCTGGTTTTGGGGCCTCGGTTCTCCAGTCTCTCTTTCCCAAGTAAGTATTGGGGTGTCGTCTTGCCTCCCTCCTCCGGAGAACTGCTGGAGTCTGCCAATAAGTGTGGATGAACAACATATCCATGTCCCTAGAAATACAGGTTACTCACCTGTAACAGGAGTTCTAGAATGGTATATGTTGTTCATCCTACATTCATTCTCCCGGCTTGACGCACAACCTGAGCTTCCAGCGGCCAGATCTGGCGTCATGGGGCGGAGCCGAGAGTTATACCACCCGGGTGGGTGGGAGGAGCCAGCTTGAAGACCTTCCGGCAAGATTTAAAGCGGCAAGGATACCTGCCAATAAGTGTGGATGAACAACATATCCATGTCCCTAGAACTGACTGTTCTCCTCTATCTCTCGCCATGTGGAGGTCATTTTACACCTGAACTAGTGCCATCTCAGTGCTATGCCTAGCTCTGAAACTTGACTGGAATGGCTCATAGATGTCAAAGGCTGAGAGGTGTGCCTTGAGCTGCTGAGCCACCACTTTCTCGACGACCTTCCCAAGAAATGGAAGATTGGAGATAGGTCCATAATTCGTCAGGACATCAGGGTCAAGTGGTGGTTTCTTCAGAAGGGGCTTCACCTCATGGGTATGTTTGTACTCCCCTTATCCACATATGGTTACCTCCTTCCTACTCCACATCTCTTAAGATAACTGATCCCACTCTCATTCTTTCTCTAGGCAGAGGACATTGAGAGCAAACCTGGTCCCGCTGCTCTTCCCCGCTCTCTGTCTGTCTGTCTGTTTCTCTCTCTCTCGTGGCCCCTCTGGGTTTCCAGGCAGGGGCTTAAAATAGTACACCTCATTGTCTGCAGTCTTCTCTCCAAACTCTCTGAGTTTCAGCCTGGGTTGCACTCTATCAACCCAACAAGATTGGTGTTACTGAGACATTGTCAAAGCCTTCCTCCACTTGACTCTGTCTGTTATCTAAATGCTTCTGGCATGCTTAGAAACGGGCTCCTTCAGCTCCCCCACGGTCGGCTGGCACTCAGCCAGCCACTGACCGAGACCAGGACGCCCGCCTGCAACTCCTTGGAAGCTGCCTGCCCTTGAATGGGGCTGCTTCAGCTCCCCCACAGTTGGCCAGCACCCAGCCAGCCACCGATTGAGACCAGAACGCCCGCCTGCAGCTCCTTGGAAGCTGCTTGCTCTTGAATAGGGCTGCTGCAGCTCCCCCACGGTCAGCCGGCACCCAGCCAGCCACCGACCGAGACCAGAATGCCTGCCTGCAGCTCCTTGGAAGCTGCCTGCCCTTGAACAGGGTTGCTTCAGCTCCTCCACGGTCGGCCGGCACCCAGCCAGCCACCGATCAAGGCCAGGATGCCCGCCTGCGGCTCCTTGGAAGGTACGGCGACAGCGCAGCCAAGTGGAACACGGGCGCTTCCAGCAAACCCGCTCTGATTGGCCAGGACTTTTCCCCTGCTTTTGCCACCTGGCACTTTTTACAAATTGATTTTAGATAGAACTAAGCACATTTCAAGTGTCTAATAGAAGTTTTTCAACTGTATTTGCTGGATTGTAATTTCTCCTACTGTTTTAAAGTGCTTACAGCTCTTCTGTTTCCTTGCTCCTGCACCCCCCCCCCCATCCAAGCACTCTGCCTTGGTGCCGAAAAGGCTAACTCTTCTTTGTCTTGCTAAACTGCTCAATCTAAACCTATCCTACCTCTATACTATTTAAACCCTGCTATTTTTTCTTCTCTCCAGCTGACTGCCCTTGAACAGGGCTGCTTCAGCTCCCCCACGGTCGGCCGGCACCCAGCCAGCCACCGACTGAGACCAGGACACCCGCCTGCAGCTCCTTGGAAGGTACGGTGACAGCACAGCCAATTGGAACATGGGCACTTCCAGCAAACCCGCTCTGATTGACCAGGACTTTTCCCCTGCTTTTGCCACCTGGTGCTTTTTACAAATAGATTTTAGATAGAACTAAGCACATATCAAGGGCCTAATAGAATCCAGGGGAATCCAAAAGATGTAAGAAGTTTTCCATTTGCAGGTTATACAGACCTGCCACTAGAGGGATTCTTGTTCTTTCATTTAATAAAAAAAAGTCTACCCTCTGAAAGACACAGTTGCTTTACTTGCTATGTATCTTCCTTCCCTCCCTCCAGATCCTCTCGAACCGGGTAAGACTTCCCTGAACCACGGGACTGCTGAGAGCCACACCATTGGCCCCGTGGTATCTGTACCGCACCCTAATTGGATGCTCCCTTGCCTCTTGCTCGGGGATTGGCTTTTGAGCCAACTAAAACTTTGCTCTACTCGTGGCTGCTGCGCCCATTCATTTCTATGGCAAACAGCCGAAATTTTACACCCGCCCCCCTGACCTTAACTTTATAGACCTTTCTCCACACCCTCTGCTAGCTCCGCCCCCCACTCATGCTCCATTGGGTACCTGTTTTAGGACTCCCCCCATCTTTATTTGCCACCTCCCACTCCCTGACTGTCTGGCCTTCCTGGCTGTATCCTCACTTCCCACTGATCCAGCTACTGCTCTTCTGCCCCCTTCTCCTAGCCCCGTCAGCCTGTCTTAACCCCCTCCCTCTGCCTACCCCGAATCCCACCTTAATCATGCACCTCCACCGTTCTCTACCCCCATTCTATTTATTCTTGCCTGTCTTCCTCCCCTATTGCATGCCCCAAAAGCCTGCTTTCCCTCTCTCCCCCACAGCTTCCACATTCCTACATCCTTCCTCCACATAGGCACGCTGCACACTGATCACTGCCCCTTGCCCAGGGTCCATCCTACCGCCATGAAACTGTCCTACATCCACACTGGTCCTAGCCCTCCACTCTGGTCCCCCCTGTCTACGCTTACCCTCAACCACTATCGTCGATGCTCGGCAATTTCCCGAGATGCTAGCAGGTGAAAGCATTCCCTTAAAGAAATACGCCACAGCTCCTTAAGGCTAGTCCTTCTCCTCCTCCTAATGCTGTCAGGCAACGTGCACCAAAACCCTGGCCCATTCTGCTCTAAAGCCACTAATCTGAGCAAGCCTCCGGGTGCCCTCTCATTCATATCAATCAACATCTGCAGCCTCCTTCCTAAAATGGATGTCCTACTGGCCTTCACCAGCCAACACTGCCCCAACATCCTGGCAGTTCTCAAAACCTGGCTCACACCATCAGTACCGGACCATGCAATCAGCCTTCCTGGCTACAACGTCTTTAGGCTGGATCGCCTCTCCAAAAGAGGTGGGGGCTGTGCTTTCTACCTAAAAGACTCCATACAGGGGCACCACATCATTACCTCACTCCAACGCACAACTGCTCAGATACTGCCAGTGAGAATCCTCCTCGGAGTCCAAAACAAAACCCTCACTGTTGCCACCATCTACATCCCTCCAAAAGAACAGGAAACTGGTCTAACAGCTGTTCTTGACTTTCTAAAGTCACTCCCACGAGACACCGAATCCATCCTCCTAAGCGACTTTAACATCAACTGGCTTGCGGCCGATTCTGGTGCACACAAGGATACCATTGCTGTGGCAAATCTCACACAAATGGTTGACTCACCAACCAGGAAAAATTACAGGAACAGCACCAGCACACTCTTGGACTGAATCCTTACCAGTCACCCATCGCAGATATCTAACACTAATGTCCTCCCTGACTCTGTCAGCAACCACTCCCCTGTTAGCTGCACCTGGTCAAATAAATTCATCAAACAATCGCCAAAAACTATCACCAGCAGGGTTTGATCCTGTGGTCACCTTCCTCGACTCAAATCCCACCTCCTCCATCAAGACTGGCCCTCTATCTTCAATGCAACCAATGTAAACACTGCCCTTGACCACTTCATAAACATCTTCACTGTGGCCTGTGACACATATGCTCCTATTAAGAAATGCAAAGTCAAATCACTCAGTAACCCTTGGCTCACAGGTGACCTCCTCAGGATGCTAAAAACAAGAGACAACGTATGGGAGCTGGCCAGAAGCTCTGGAAGGCAAAACGACATCCAAAACTTCAAATGTGCTCGCAATGACTGCACCAAAACCATCCGGCAAATGAAGTCCGCCTACTATAAGCATGCCCTCACAAACTCCTGTGGCAATAGTCGGGAATTCTGGAAGAACATAAAGGAACTCACCGGGAATCCACCCAAATCCCCCCCCATCAACACTCAACATCAACGAAACCACAACCCTCAACCCAAAAATCATTGCGGATACCTTTAACAAAGCCTTTACCGACCTTAGCGCTGTCCTACCCCAGGACTACTTCAAAGATGGTAAAGCCCTCTGTCCGCAATGAACACTATTCCACCAGCTCTCCCACTTCTGCAAAGCAGTCAAGGCTCACCACGTTCTCAAATATGTTACCAAAGCCCTTGGTAAATCAAGATTCAGTAATGACTCCTCTATCTCAAAATCCTGTCTCTCACTTGATGAAGTGCTTAGTCCTCTGACCAGAATTTTCAACCTCTCCCTCAGCCTTAGCCAGTTTCCGGACAGATGGAAATCTGCCACTGTCACCCCAATCCATAAAAGTGGTGACAAAACTGCCCACAATAACTACAGACCTATCTCCCTACTACCCCCACTCTCCAAGGCACTTGGACCAGCTCTCAGAATACCTGGATACGTACAACATCCTGTGCAAGCAACAACACGGGTTCCACAAAGGTCACAGCACCTCCACAGCCCTACTTGAATTCACCGGCACAATCCACAACGCACTTGACTCTGGTGAACTACTAGGCTTAATCTACATTGACGTAACTAAAGCCTTCGACATCGTCAATCACCGCCTCCTGCTTGACCAGCTTCAGAACACTGGGCTGTCAACTGACTCCATTGGCTGGTTTAAGAGCTACCTTGAAGAATGGTCCCAAACAGTAAGAATCGCTGATACACTCTCGGACCCTAGACCGGTCTGCTCGGGAGACCCCAGGGCTCCATTCTAGGACCCCTCCTCTTCAGCCTATTCTTAAACTCACTACCAGACAGCTGCCCAGAACAAATAATTCTCTACGCTGACAATGCTGTGATCCTCATCTCGGACCCTGATCCAATCCAATTACAAAATAAACTTCAGTGGGCCTTCTCCTCCATCGAATCCTGGTTCCTAAATCATAAACTGCTTCTCAATCAGGAAAAAAACAAGTCTATGGTCTTCTGCAACCCCACAACAGAAACAAACAACTCCACCTCTCCATTGCAACCGAACAAGGAGCAATCCTAGAGCAAACACAATCTTTCAAGTACTTTGGCATCACCCTTGGTCCCCACCTCTCATACGCTGTCCTTATCAGCAATGTTGCAAAGTCTGCCAATGCGAGGTTAGGCATATTATTCCAGCACAGGAAACACCTAACCCCAGAAGCACTGTCAGCGGCCGTCCAAAGCTCCATCGTCATCATCATAGACTATGGTCTTATCATATATGGGTCTGCAACTACCACTGCTCTCAAACATATCGCGACCTCCCTGAATAAAGCCTGTCGTCCCATCACTGGCTCACATCGCCATACCCACACATGTGACCTCTATTCCCAATCTGGATGGCTTCAACTGGACAAACGCATAAAATACCAAACCTGCATCACAGCCAAGAAAATTATAATGGGGCTTGCCCCATCTGGTGTCTGTGCCCTCCTTAAGCCTAGACATAGGAATGTCACTACAAGGAGATCCAATTCCCATCTACTACATATCCTATGATGTCGCACGACCCAAGGACAAAGATCATTCACCTATCTGGCATCCAACTGGCTCAACTCTCTTGGCAGCGACATAGCGACCGCTCCAACACTCGGCCTCTTCAAGTCCAAGCTGCACCTCTGGACACTGCTTGTATCCTGCGATTGTCCATCTTAACATTTCCACCATTCCAGCTGCATGTGCCCCAGCACCCAGCACTTACAATCAGTCTTTGAACCCCTAGCATCTTACCTGTCTATTCCCTTGACAAGGACCCCTGGCTGCACTGTCTCCCACCCTTGCCCACCTCCCCCCCCATATCTCCACTCCTGCCTCATCCCCAACCACCTCCCGTACTCCCCTTACCCCCTGCACCTCCTTCCCCCCCTTGATCTCCTACCTTTGTCTTGCTCATAGCTCAAGTCTTTGTACTGGTTGTTACATGTTTGTAAGTCAATAACTATATGTTTGCAACGAAAAATGATGACTGTTGCACACGCTGACATGGAACCTTTGTAAAAGAGCCTCGGCTCAAAGGTACTGTAATCCTAGATTGAAATAAATAAAAATAAATAAAAGGACAATGGGGGAGGACTAAAAGGCAGAGTCCTTATCTACATTTTTTATTTACTGAAATGTTTCACCAGGAAGGTACACTGGGCAACAAGTTGCTTGTCTCCCGGTATGACCTGGGGGAAGGGGATACAATGAGGATGGAGCAGTAATGCATACATTCAAGCTACATAAGTCAACATTTACATACATATGCATATGACAGGTGAATATACAGTGTACCATACAATAAGGTACATTGATAGAGTAGGCAATTGCAAGAAGACAGGTGATGCATACAATCAAGTTATATAAATCAACTTTACTACATTTGCATAAGACTGGTGAATACACAGTGTACAATACAATGGGGTGCATTGGTAGAGCAGGTATTTTGCATAAGACAGGTGATATATACAGTGTACTGTACAATAAGGTTAATGGGAGAGATCAAACATAAGTGCAAGGGGAGGTAGGGGAGGGGGCAGGACAGACACTGACGGACATGGAAAAGTAAGCAAAGAGGGAGTTTAGCTATTATGAAAAAGGAGGGAAAGACAGAGCAGGGAGAGGCAGCAAGTTGGAGATCATACAGAGAAAAGTAAAAAGTTACAAGGTGCAAGAGGGATAGGTGGATCTAAGTGTGTGTAGGTAGCACAAAAAGTTAATTTGGGGACAAAGAACTAAGTATTGAAGCACAGGTCCGAGGTGGAAGGGGTGAGTTGAGGAGGATGGGAGGAGCCTAGTCCCTGAGGGACCCCTTCAGGATGCTGAGAACCCTGCAAGGGGACTGAGAGGGCTAGAGTGAAAGGGTGGTGGGGAAGATGGCAGGGGAACTTTAGAGAGGGTAGGGATAGAGGGCACGAAATGAGAGTTAACATCTAGAGACATGTAGTGCCAGCCCAAAGGAACCCTTCAGGATGCTGAGAACTTTGCTAGGGGTGGGGAAGGCCAGTAGAGGAAAATGAAGGTGGGAGAGAAAGGGCAGCCTATCCCAGAAGAACCCCTTCAGGATGCACAGAACCCTGCAAGGGGACCGAGAAGGCTAGAGAGAAAGGTAGGGGGATATATGGGTATAGGACTATGGAGAGGGTGGAGGAAGTGAGCTCTCAGAAGTAGGAGAGGCTGGGGCCATGCCCGTGAGACAACTTCTGGATGCTGGGAATCACATTATGAGTGCAAGGAGGGCCAGCCAGGGAGGGAGGGAGAAGGGAGGAAGGAGAAGAAGTGTTGGGAGCTAAGAAGAAGGGGGTGTGGAGTTACAACAGGGAGGGTCACGGTGTAAGTGCAGAGCAGGGGGGATTTATTGGAATATTAGGGGACAGAATTAAGGAGGGTTGTAGCAGGAACAGCTATGGGCAATGTAGTTATGGAAGGCAGTGCTGATGGAGTAGAAGGCAGAAGAGTGACGAATTCTAGGGGGGAGGGAGTTCCATAGTTTTGGTAGGCAACAGGAGTAACCAGTCTGACCAATGAGGGTGGATCTGTGGGGGACAGCCAGTGTACAGTAGTCGGTAGATCTAAGGGAGTGGGAGGGGTGGGGAGTTAGGAATGAGGAGGAGAGGCAAGATGGGAGTTCACCCAACTAGAGCTTGGAACTGAATTTAGCGGAGTGGGAGAGGCACCTATTTGTGAGGGAAGGGAAGGACAGGGTCTGATAAAGGTCACAGTGGTGGGTACCAGAGGGAGCATCAAGGGCAAAGTGGCAGAAAGAATTGAAGAGGGTGTCCAATCTAGTCAAGGAGGACTTAGGAGCAGCACTGTAGACTACATCACAGTAGTCAAAAATTAGGAGGATCATCTTCTGGACAAGTTCACGCCTAGCTGTACCTGGGATGCAGCTACGGTTCCTGAAGAGAGCACCAAGCTTGGGGCGCAATTTTTTCTGGATGGCGTCAATATGTCCAGAGAAGCTGAGGTGCTGGTCTAGCCAGACACCAAAGTATCTGAAGAAGGATGTGTCCTCCAGTAAAGTCTCATTGAGGGCGTGGAATGTGGGCAGGGAGGGAAGCCTTGAGAGTCTCTGCCTTGTGCCAAAGGTCATGCAGACAGTCTTCTTGGCATTGAGAAATAATCAATGATTAGCAAACCAGAGCTAAACTTCGTCGAAGTCTTGCTGTAAGCTGGATGTAACCTCAACTGGACATGAGCCAGATGCATAAAGGACTGTATCATCAGTGCACATGTGTATGGCAGAGGAGGGGGAGCAGACAGATGGAAGGTCATTTAGGAATATGGAGAATAAAAAGGGACCTAGCACAGAGCCCTGAGGGACACTAGCACTAATCAAGAGGGGAGGAGAAATGCTATCAGAGATCTTAACAGACTGGGATCTGCCAGTAAGGTAGGCCTTGAACCTGTTGGTGGCCGAAGTAGACAGACCAGCTGATGAGAGGGTGTCAAGAAGAAGGGAGTGGGAGACAGTGTAGAACACCTTGGCAAGGTCGACAAAAATGGCTGAGGTAATCTGGCCATTGTCCATCCTGGTAAGGATACAGTCAGTTAGCCGAAGTAGGGAGGAGGTGGTGGTGGAGTGGTTTATCCTTAAACCAGATTGGTAAGGGGTGAAGAAGGAGGTGTCAAATAGAAATGAGGCAAGCTGGGACAGGACAAGGTGTTCTTGTAGTTTGGCTAAGGTATGGAGGAGAGAGATGGGGTGATAGTTGCTAGGTGATGAGGGGTCTCTGCCTTTGGGTAGAGGGAGGACCATAGTGTGCTTCCATGGGGTAGGAACTGAGGTGGTCGAGAATGAGAAATCAAGTATTAAGGAGAGAGGGTAGGCAATGGCCAGGGCTGAGAGAGAGGAGTTTGGGGTCAAGGCCATCAGAGGAGGAGTCTTTTGAGGGGTTGATAGCGAGGACGGCTTTTAGAGTAACATTTGGGAGACTGCAGTGAAGGAGAAGGAGGGGTGAGAGGAGGGTGGCAGGGTGGCACTGATAGAGGGTGGAGTGGAGGGGGACAGGAGGGGAGTGAGCTCAATAGCTCAGTGGCACATAAGGTGTGATAGGAGTTAAATTCGGCAGCTAAGTTGGCCACAAGGGTGTCATTTATTTTAAGCACAGGGAGGGAGGGAGGGATGGCAAGGTAAAGAGGGCATGGACCACTTTCCAGAACTTAGAGGGGGAATTAATGTTTGTGAGGAAGGTTGATTTGAAATACTCGGACTTGGCTAGCACCGTAGCCCTGGTGCAGGCATTTTGGAGCTTGTGGTAGGACATGAGGTCACTAGGTAGCTGAGTTGCTTTGTGACGCTTCCAGGCATGATCTCTAGCTCAGAGGCAGGCCAAAAGCTCAGAAGTTATCCATGGTAGGTAGTTCCCTCTAACCCTGGTTTGTTTGTAAGGGCCAAAGATGTTCCAATTCTCCAGGAATATTTCTATAAAGTAAGCAAGGGCCTTGGCAGTTGAGGGGATGGAAGCTAGGGGGGACCAGTCAGAAATGGCGAGGTTCTAGCTCTAAGGATTGGAAAGATCATAATTGCAAGGTTTTGTGTGGGGATTTAGGTCTGTGTACTTTCCTGACTATGAATACTGGGTTGTGGTTGCTGAGCACGTCAAGAAGCATGCCAGAGTTGATGATTCTGTTGGGGGTGGGAGGTGAGGGCCTAGTCGAACAGGGAGTGTTTCTGTCTGTTATGGTTGGGGCGGGTGAGTACAGAGATCAACTGGGAGAAGTTAAGGGCTCCAATTTCATTTTGTGTTTTGGTAGTTTCAGGTGATAGCCAATTTAATTTGAAGTCACCTAGGATGTAAAGCTCCCCAGAGTGAGAGAGGGCAGAGATGGAGGCTAGGAGGTCAAGAGCAATACAGAGCTGGGTATTTGGGTGACAATAAATGCCAGCTATGAAGAGGGGAAGAGTGAAGGGCAGGATCACTTCAATGGCTGGAGCATCGTGGGTCACCGGGATGGAGGATGAGTAAATAATGGAGTATTGGAGGGAGGAGAGAATGTACATGGCCACATCTCCACCCCTGTCAGCACGGTATTGCCTTAGGATGGAGTCATCAGGAATGCTGACCGAGTGCCCCGGGACTGAATTCTTGAGCCAGGTTTCTGAGATAATTAGAACATCTGATTTTAGAGTGGATGCCATGGTTTGTAGGTCGTCATATTTTAGCAGCAGACTACGGATATTTAGGTTAGGATTTTGAAGCTCTTTGTGAGTACTGTGGGAGCAAATGAGGAGGCGGCAGCAGATGTGGAAGCACCAGGAGCACAAGGAGCAATCAGGCCAGGGTTGAGTGGATGTCCCCAGTGGAGAGTAAGAGAAGATGAAGGATGAGGAAATGTACTGTAGCTTAGGGTATATGGAAGGAGATGTCGAGGAAACCAGGTGTTTGGAGGAGAAGGGAGAGGAGGAGTGCAGAAGCAGAAGGTGAAGAACAGCAAAGAAAGTAGGCACAGTTAATAATGATGCGTGAGGAATAACAGAGAAATAGGACCAAATTTCAAAGGAAGAGGAAGTGTTGTAAATGGGGGATTGGAGATAGAGGGTAGTTAAATTATTAGGCTCTGGCGAGTAGTGAGCTATTGGGGGTATTGGAGAGAGAGATATGAGTAGAAATAAGGGGAGAGAGAAGAGAAGTATTGCAGCATTGCACAGGGAGGCCAGATTTAAGAAGACTAGAAATATTAGGAGAGAGATGGTTTGGCAAGCAAAGATCAGGGCAGAGGGTGGCTAAGTAGAAGGAGGAGCTGTGCTCTGATATGGATAGAGCAGGAAGGGAGTGAGATCCCTGTAGTCGATAAATTGCCCTCTAGAGGTAGAACAGTATAACTTACTAATGGGATTTTAGGCACTTCATAATTCAAGAGGTCCCCTGACAACCAGGGGCTATAAATAAAAGAGCCCAGATAAGGTGGGAAGCAATTAGTCCTTAACTGGAGTTGAATTATGCAGGCACAAATAACTTAAGGTGCGCTTAGTTCAATAATGCAGTGTTACTTTTAACAAAATTTGAGTGTGTCACATACAGATGCGAGCTGCAGGCCACTAATTTGGTCAAATGAATAAACAATTAGCAGCTGCAGCAACTCAAAGCAAGAAAATTAGCTAAGTGTGGGCATGAGCGCCGGGCTGTGCATAGAAATCCACTTGAGTTCGGCTTGCTGGCAGAACGAAAAGCGGACATGGAACTGCAGTGCAGGAACGAGGTACAGTTTCAGTTTTAGCAGGGATACAAACCAGCGAACAGAGTCAGTATTGCCTTATTTTGTAATATTGTTTTTTAAAACCTCTACCAGTCTGCTAAAGCAAAGACATTTCAAGGACTTGGAGTCTACAGCAGAGTGGGGCAGGGAGCCACAAGAAAAAAGGTGCCAGAATTCAAATCTGGGCAGCCTGAAGATTGGGAGGTACCTTTCTGGTTTCAGGGTGGGCTAACAGGGACTGTCTTTGAGGTTCAGAAGTTGCATGGAGCAGCACGGTGGCCCGACACAGGGGCACCCAGGAGCCTAGAGGAGAGGGAACAGATTAAATTCAGCAGGAGACAAAAAAAAGAGAAGGGGTAGACGGAGGATTAACTGGGAAGGGCCAAAAGTGATTACTTAATCAGGAGAGTAGCTATGGGGGGGGAGGTGTTAGCCAAAAAAGAATTCAGACATTTTAACCCTTGTAGGGCCTCAGATTGATATATCAGTCCTAAATTTCTATACATTCTAATTCTGTCGGCGGCCTAAGGGTTAAGCTAAAAAAGGCCCAAGTTAGCTAGTGACTAAAGTTAGCCTCTCAAACATAGGCTGCAATTTCCTAAACAGGCACAGTAATTCCAAATACACTGGTTCAGCTTTAAACCTTAACAGTAAATTGATTAAGCAGGCACAAATAAATTCAGATTTAACTCATTACTAAATTCTACCTGACAAACCTCGACTGCAAGTTCCTAGATAAGCACAGTAATTCCAAGTGCCCTGGCTCAGCACTTAGCCCTTAACTGGAGTTGAATTAAGCACACACAAATAACTTCAGGTGCGCTTAGTTCAATAAGGCAGTATTACTTTAAACAAAATTTGAGTGTGAGTTACGCACAGATGTTAGCTGTGGGCCACTAATTTGGTCAAATGAATAAAGAATTAGCAGCTGCAGCAACTCAAAGCAAGAAAATGGGCTAAGTGTGGGCATGAGCACCGAGCTGCGCCTAGAAATCCCACTTGAGTTCGGCTTGCTGGCAGAACGAAAAGCGGACATGGAACTGCAGTGCAGGAATGAGGTACAGTTTCAGTTTTAGCAGGGATACAAAGCAGCTAACAGAGTCAGTACTGCCTTATTTTTTGTTGTCGTTTTTTTTAAATGTCCACCACTCTGCTAAAGCAGAGAAACTTCAGGGACTTGGAGTTCGCAGCAGAGCGGGACAGGGAGCCACTAGAAGAAAGGGAGTACTAAGAGTATCTTCTGTCTGTAGTGCTGCCTCTGATAACTTGGTCTGTGATTCGCTTCTGACTGAACTTTCACTCGACTCTACAAAACACTTTCGCACAGGTTGCTCCTATAACCCTCCCAATGGGAAATTACCTTGTTTCTCTCAAATTTTACAACGTACTGGTCACTGCTATCCTATGAGAGATGCAGTACTATCATGATACTGTAGGAGACTAACATAAACTGGAATCGGGAGCATCAATTTTTACGTAGTGATTTACTAAAAAGAGAAGTTGCGTTCTTACCACACCTGAAGATCTTTCTGAATATCTTATCCATTGGGTATCACTTATGGGTCTGAGCCAGAAGGTTATAGGACCCTGTGAGAGTCACAATGTTTCTGTGGTGGTATGCTGTGGAGATGGCCTACCTAGACTTTATCAAGGCATTCGACACAGTCCCGCACAAAAGATTAATAATCAAGTTAGCCAGCCTGGGAGTGGGTCCCAGGGTGGTAGCCTGGGTAGCAAACTGGCTGCACAACAGGACACAGACGGTAATAGTGAATGGAACACATTCTGAAGAAAGGGGGGTTACTAGTGAAGTACCTCATTGCTCAGTACTGGGTCCAGTCTTTTTAACGCTCTTTATAGGTGACATTCGGAGGGTCTGAAGGAAAGGTATGCTCTTTGTGGATGACACAAGATCTGTAACAGAGTTGATACACAAGGGGGGTAGAAAGGATGAGAAGGACTTGGCAAGGTTGGAGGAATGGTTAGACATATGGCAACTTAGATTCAATGCAAAGAAGTGCAAAGTAATGCACCTGGGAAATAAAATCCAGGATAAGAGTACACAATAGCGGGGAGGTACTAACAACAACAATAATGGAAAGGGATCTGGGTGTAGTCATACAGTTGACCTAAAGGTGGGTAAGCAATGTGAGAAGTCAGTAAGGAGAGCCAGGGGATACTGGGATGCATAGGGAGGGGCATCACAAGTAGAAAAAGGGAAGTGGTTATCCCTCTGTACAGACAGTTGGTGAGACCCCATCTGGAGTACTGCATGCAGTTTTGGAGACCTCATCTACGCAAGGACATAGACAGGATGGAAGCAGTCCAGAGGAGGGCAACTAAAATGGTGCAGGGTCTACATCAGAAACCATATGAAGAGAGACTGAGAGAGCTTAATATGTATACCCTTGATGAAAGAAGGACGGGGCACATGATAGAAACTTTTAAGTACCTCAAGGAATCAACAAAGTCAAGGAGGGTAGCATCTTTCAGAAAAGAGATGTGTAAGAACAAGGGACACAATTTAAAGTTAGAGGAGGGATGGCTCAGGGGTAATGTGAGGAAATTCTTTTTCACGGAGACAGTGGTGGACGCATGGAACCGCCTTCCTGGAGAGGTTGTGGGGTCTAAAACAGTGGGAGAATTCAAACATGCATGGGACAGACATAAGGCAATTACAGTGGGGGGTTGCAGGAGGTAGGCTGTTGGTTAACTAGAATCTGCAGCTTATCCAATAGGTAGGGAAATGGGCAGACTGGGTGGGCCAAGTGGTCCTCATCTGCCGTCAAAGTCTATGTTTCTATGTTTCGAGGCTGGTGGCAGGGCTATGCCCCTTGCACACAACACCTGCGCATAACTATCAGTATACTGCCGTCCCCACCCAAAACGCCTCAGTACCTTTTTTACCTTGGAGGAGAGTAGCGTCTCAAATCAAACTTACAAACACCTAACTGCTACAAAAGGGGCACAAGAAGCCCTGCTGACCCCTGTAAAAAGGGTCCAATAACACAGCCCTTATCTGTCTGAGGGAGATAGACGGCAAAACACAAATAACACTATAGTGAGCCCAGGGGATGGTGGCTCATGATACGCTATGAGACTTCTAACAATAATTCTGTAAGTTTTTCTGTGTGTGTGTGTGTGTGTGTGTGTGTGTGTGTAACCCCCCTGCAAATGGGGGTTCCCCAAAAGACTTCCAGGATCTTGCTTGAATGCTCCAAGCCTGAATGGTGTTTGGCATTTAAGCCATTTATCAGTGAGTGTTTTTAGAGCCTCTGGTACTGTCTCGTTAAGAGCTGTCTGCTTGCAGACATAATTAGTTTGTATGGGGGACTGTGTGCTTCTCGAGTACCACTCGAGCTGCTGCCAATTCACTTCATTTTGCAGTCACTAGGAGTGCAAAGGGAACCTATCTGAAAGATGTAACTGTTTGCCAGAAATTATTTAGAGTAATAATAAAATTACAGTTTGTCTAACCTGTCTTTCTTTGCAGTCAGAACTGTGTCTGCTAGTTCCCCATTCTAGTTTTGAACTGCTGAACTGGACCAATCAGTGTGGGGTAAGCTAGCTCTAAAATGGTGCCTTGGACGAATCAGAACTTGGACTCATAATCTGAGCCAGCCACAAGAGGATTGTATGGGCAGTGACTCTGGGAGATGTAGTTTAGACTTCAGTGCCTTTTTGGACCAACAGCAGCAGTCTATTGTGAGTGACAGCCAATCCAGTCAAGAACTGGGAGGAACTCAAAGGAAGACCCGGTTTTGTCGGTTGGAGTTTCAGTTGAGCTTTGGCAGTGAAGAAGGAAGGAGCCCTGTGCTTTTTCAGTGTGCAGTTTTAGTCAAAAAGCGTGTAAGGCCCAGAGTTCCGGTCTGCAGCTTGTTAGGACTGAATCCGTCCTGTGAAAAGAATCAAAGGATCTCTGAAGAGTAGAAACCAGGCTCACCCTGTAGAAGACTGGAAGAATTGCTGAAAATTGCACTCCGGTCTGTCAGGAACTGAATCTGCTGTGTGTTCTCCGGGTATTGTGCAGTAATTGCGATGGGATACAGATGCAGCCTGCCTGGTATAGTGCTTTCTTTTATATAAATGTGTGAAGAGGTTTGTGTACCTCAAGTGAGCCCTGCTGACATTGAAGGACCCTATCTTATTTGGAGGTCGTGAGTACTAATTCAGGGTCGCTCCCTGTTGAATTGCCACATTAAATCCAAATGGAATTACTGTACTGCTGACTGTTTAATTCTCCTTTTCTCTGTGTGAAAGGGCCCCTACCAGCTGCCACGGTTTGGACTAGCCACTAGGGCTTGGGTACCCAGGGACAGTAACTGATAGGGATAGGCCTGTGCACAGAGCCATCAGGTAGATTATTAGAGTGATAAGCTAATTAACCTGATTTCCCCTGTCCTTGTTATATCCCCTAAATAAATCAGAGCTGCTTGTTTCAGCAAAGTTATACTGCCTGAGGTATTTGTCTACGTTAAAGTACTGTACTGTGATTGTTGCACTGTATCTCATTTCACAGGAGGTCCCAGTGCGGAACCAGTCCTGGGGTAAGTGTATACTGTGAAGGTAATTCTGATATATTGTGTGGGCCACTAGTGGGAAGAAGAAGTTGCAGTGTGTCCCAGAGGGCTGTGACCAAGTTAGTTTAACTATTGCAAACCCTGACCTCTGGGTGGAGGCACCACCATTGGATCCAGGCCCCTCAACCTGTTAGTGGCAAATCAGGCAGGGGTAGTAGCCCTGGGATAGCGCCATCTAGGGGTTACATCTTGGAGGCTCACCGCTGGGATTGTGTGTCCTCTAGTGGCCATATTTAGAACCACTGTTAAAAAAATGGGTACCCGACAGAAGTGGCTGTGCACCGGCTGGTGGAGTGGTGTACTGGGAGGAGATCGACCCCAAAATGCTATGCTTATCCTGGACATCCCCCTGGGTATCAATACGGACACTGTGCAGGGAGTACTTTCCAAGGTGGAAGGTTTACAAAACCCTGTGGTGGTGGGTCGGCATGCCAATCTGCTCACCCACACTTTCCTGGCCCTAGTAGAGTTTAAGGATCCCATAGATAGCTCCAAAGTGCCACAGACCATTACCCCAGAGGGAGCCTCACTGCTTGGAGAGTGATAACTAGGACAGTAAGACCGGGGGAATCAGCCCCACCACTATCTGAAACTTTTGAGGAGAAATTTGCTGAATGGTTGCTGGGAGAGGGAAAACTGTGGAGGACTTGAAGAAACTATTCTTGCCACCTGGGGGTGTTCCTCCCCCAACACCCTCTCCTGCTCCAGTGCCCGTAATGGTGGCTGAACCAATGCAGACTCCTATTTCTGCACCTGCCATTAGTCACGACTCTTACCGAAGGTTGAGGATCTTCTCTGGCACCCTCCCAACCCCCCAAGGGGAGGATGACTGGGAGACCTGGATAGACTATGTTGCCCCCCAAGTGCTAGAATGGCAATGCTCGGAAGGCGAAAAGCGAAAGAGGGTTAGTGAGAGCCTCCGGGGTCCTGCCCTGGCTACCATCCGTGCTAAACGGGCCAGTAACCCTGAAGCGACTGCACAGGCCTATCTTGAGGCCTTGGAGAATGTGTATGGGAGCCCAGATTCTGATGAGGACCTATGGTGGAGAGTAAGAAATGCACAACAGTACCAAGGGAGTTGTTGTCTGTGTATGTCTCGGCTGGAAAAATTGTTGCAAGAATGCCTCAGAAAGGGTAGTTTGCCAGCGATTGAACTGGACCGAACCAGACTGGACAGAATCCTTAAGTCTGCCCCTTCTCAGAACTGCTGTTGCTTCCAGTTACGCCTGGCAAATCGACTGGAATCCCCACCCTCCTATGATGAGTTAATGAGAGAAATTGAGGAGTTGAGAAAAGGCGACCTCGGGAGGTACCTGCACCAACAGCTGTGGCTACGACCCGAGTGACTGAGGGTGACCCATCAAGTGAAGTTCAGGGGCAGAGGTTGACAGTCAATGAGTGCTCTGACAAGGAAAAAGATATGCCACAATGGGGCGAACTGTTGAGAGAGATCAGGGAATTCAAAAACAGTCCCTTTATGAAGGCCACGCCTGCAAGTACGGGCCCTGACCTATATCCGACTGCATCTGCTATGGGGGAGGGGGTACCCACCCATGTATCTCCTGCTGATAACAGCTCCAAACTCAATTCCTTGACCATGGAAGTGGAGAAACTGACGAGATGTCTCCAAATGCTTATCACGCCGCAGACAGAGATGGCACCCAGGTTTCCAGTTAGTAATACCCCCGCCCTGGCTCCCAGTGTGGCGCCTCGGCCAGCTCAAACTCCAGAAAGTATGTTTTGCTATAATTGTGGGAAAGATGGGCACATGAAAGGGAATGCCAGTCCCCAAAAGACACTGACAAAGTTGCATATAGGCTACAAGGAGAGCTTGGAGAAGAAATCAGTGGTTAAGAGGTGCGACATGATCCCAGTGAGGGCACCAAAAATGCTAATTCACGTCCTTTTGTGGCAGGTCAGTTGCCCAGGCCCCCACCACCGCCTCTCCAGACTGGTCCAGAATAGTGGGTCCTCCATGGAGACCACTGTAAAGGTGAATGGAGTGTCTACAAGAGCTGTATTAGACAGTGGCTCCCAAGTGACAATTATGTTCCAGGATTGGTATCAGAAGCATTTGTCAGGCACCTTACAACCATTAGAAGGACTGCATGTATGGGGGTTAAGTGGAGAAGCCTACCCCTATTCCGGGTATATCCAATTTGGCTGTCTTTCCCACCTCCGTGGCTGGAGTGGCCGAACAAGTAGAGACCCTAGCCTTAGTGTGTCCCCCACTGGACTGTATGATGGTGTCCCTTTGTTGATTGGAACAAATGCTCATATGTTCGGAAGGCTGGCACAGTTGTGTTATGAAAAACAGGGGTCAAAGACTAGTAGAGCTTTAAGAGTTCCGGCTTTAATTAAGAAGGCCTATGAGGCACAGAGAGATGCTGAAAAACAGAACCAGAGGAACCGGTCGAATTGTATGGAAGAAGGATCCTGAGTCTCTGATCCTGGCGCCAAATGCCCAGTGTACCTTACAGGGAGAGGTCCGTATCAGAAAGGATGTTAAGAATAAAATATTAATGTTGGATGCACCAGGCGATGGAAAATTGCCAGAGGGACTGCTGGTCAAGCCTAGTATTTTGCCCGCTAGAGCCCATGCTTATGCCAGAAGGGTAATGGTCCAAGTTCATAATGTGTCTGAAAGAGACATTCGAGTAAACAGAGGTTGCATCCTGGCTAATGTGCATTGTGCAGACACTGCAGTGCTACCCAGCAGCAAGAGTTCAAGGAAGAATGACAGAGTAACGCCTGACTTGTTTGATTTGGCTGACTCCCGCTGCCAGCTGAATGGAAAGTGAGGATCAGTGAGAAGCTTGCCCAGAGAGACCAGGTGTTTTCTTTAAAGGAATGGGATGTAGGATGCGTGCAAGGAGCTGAGCACAATATCCGCTGCATGACGAAAAGACCATTTCGTGAGAGGTCTGACGCCTGGCACCTGCTGATAAGATGATGTGAGGCGGCATCTGCAAGAGATGTTAGCTGCTGGTGTAATACAAGAATCCAGAAGCCCTTATGCTTCCCCATTGTGGTAGTGAGGAAAAAGAATGGAACAGTAAGGATGTGTGTGGATTATCGCATGTTAAACGGCGGACTATCCCTGAGTCAGTACACAATGCCCCGCATTCAGGATGCTTTGGACCTGCCTAAAGGGAGCAAGTGGTTCTCTGTGCTGGATCTCGCAGTGGGTACTACCAGATCCCGATGGCCCCAGAGGACCGTGAGAAGACTGCCTTTATCTGTCGCTTGGCTTCTATGAATTCATGAGGATGCCTCAAGGGATTTCAGGTGCCCCAGCCACTTTTCAACGATTGATGGAGGCGTGCAGTGGGGACATGAACTTACTAGAGTGCCTGGTATACCTAGATGATGTTATTGTGTTTGGCAGCTCACTGGAGGAACATGAAAGCAGATTATTTAAGGTATTGGACCAACTGGAGGACTTTGGCCTTAAACTGTCCATTGATAAGTGTCAATTCTTTCAAACATCAGTAAAGTATGTGGGACACAATAGTATCCACCGAGGAATAGAGACCGACCCAAGTAAAGTTGAGGCCTGACCACCTGGCCACAGCCCAAAAATCTAAAAAGAACTGCAAGATTCCTGGATTCTGTGGTTATTATCGCGCTTCATCAAGGACTATTCAAGAGTGATCCGCCCTTTACTTAACCTTACTCAAGGGTATCCCCAACCCACAAAATACCAAAAGTCAGCTCCCTCAAGACTGAAAGAGTGTATTTTCATCCAAGTGAAGTATTTGGGGCCCGCTGGACTCCTGATTGTGAGACTGCTTTTCATGAGATCATATATCAACTTACCCATGCTCCAGTGCTGGCCTATGCCGATCCAAGAAAACCTCGTCCTGCACACTGATGCTAGCTTGCAAGGGTTGGGGCTGTGTTGTACCAAGAGCACGAGAATGGCCTGAGACCAGTGGCCTTTGCCAGTAGAAGCCTGACCCCATCCGAAAAGAACTATCCTGTACATAAGTTAGAGTTCCTAGCTTTGAAGTGGGCTATTGTTGACCAATTCCATGAGTACTTGTATGGGGCTAAAATACTAGTAAAACTGACAATAATCCTTTGACCTATGTGCAGACCTCAGCTAAGTTGGATGCCACTGGCCATAGGTGGCTTTCTGCATTATCTACATATGACTATGCTCGAATACCGAGCAGGTCTGAACCAATAGATGCTGATGTCTCTCTCCCGGAGGCCTGTTCCCCAGAATGATTGGGTCCGATTGGCAGAACCTGACATTCGGGCACTCTGCCGGAAGTTTGACAGGAGGAACAAATGTCCACGGACTGATGGACTGCATGGTGGATTGCTTGGGAGCCTCTGAGAATTGCATACCTGCTGCTTATTGCCACTTTTCTGCAATAGACATTGGTGCACTGCCTCAGCTGGACAATGACAGTATTCGGCGGGCTCAATCCCGCGATCCCATGATCAAAGCAGCTTTAGAAGCCCTCACGAGGAAAAGATGTGTCCAAATTACGCTCCACTGATTTGAGAACTGCACTGTTATACAAAGAAGGTCCTAAGTTGAAACTGATCAATAAACTGTTATACAGAGAAACAGTAGACAGAGGGGACAAGTAGACAAACAACAACTAGTGCTGCCCACTGCCTTTCGAGACTCAGTACTGAGGTCCTTGCACAACCACATGGGCACCTTGGTATAGACAGAACACTTGACTTGGTGAGATCCAGATTCTATTGGCCTAAGATGGGGGCTGATGTGGAGCAACACATTCGAACTTGTAGTCGCTGCTTACAGAGGAAAGCTTTGCTCCAGAGGGCTCCCCCTTGTTAACATCACCACCAGTGCACCCATGGAGCTGGTCTGTATTGATTTTCTGAGTTTGGAGTCAGATCAAAGAAATATCAGTAATGTGCTGGTGGTCACTGACCATTTCACGAGATATGCCCAAGCTTTCCCCACCAAAGACCAGAAAGCATCCACTGTGGCCAAAGTACTTGTAGAAAACTTTTTGTTCACTATGGGGCTCCACAAAGAATCCATTCTGATCAAGGGAGAGACTTTGAGAGTCGTCTGATCAAAGAGATGCTTTCTCTGTGGGAGTGCGAAAGTCCAGAACCACTCCTTACCACCCCAGGGGACCCACAGCCTGAACGTTTCAACCGCACTTTGCTAGATATGCTAGGCACCCTGCACCCAAAGGACAAGCCTAGATGGAGCCAACAAATTAGCACCCTGGTACATGCTTATAACTGCACCAAAAGTGATGCCACTGGATTCTCCCCTACCGCCTGATGTTTGGAAGAAAGCTCGACTACCAGTAGATGTGTGTTTTGGGGTCTCTCCTGATAGGGTTCAAGCTGACAACTATTTACAGTATGTGCAAAAGTTAAAGGCCCAGCTAACTCATGCGTGCACTAACTGGCTCAAACCATGGCTGCCAAAAGAAATCTGAGCCAACAAAGAAAGGTATGATAAAAGGTGAAAGCACAGGAACTCCAGGAGGAGATCGGGTATTGCTAAGAAATCTGGGACTGCATGGCAAGCACAAGATTGCTGACAGATGGCACCATCTCCCTCACATTGTAGTGGGCAAACTAGATGATCTGCCAGTGTACAAAGTAAGGCCTGAGAATAATTCAAAAGATATAAAACAATGCATAGAAATCATTTACTGCCATTGGACAAATCCTGATTGAGTCTGAGCCCCAGAAGATGCCCCTCTGGACCAGTGACTAGAGCTGCTGCTAAGAAAAGATCAAGAAAGTCTGCACCTACAGAAGCAAAGTTAAAGTGTTCCCCTCCACAAGTCCCAGTTGAGCATGACTGTCAGTCCATATCAGAAGAAAGTGAGAGTGACTTTGAATACTATCCTTCTTTGAACTGAGTCAATTGTTTCGGGGCAATCCCTAGTCAATACTGGAGACAAAGCTGGGCCTTCTGGACTGTCTAAGCCCCAGCTTCATCCCTGGAGCCAATGCTCCCAGAAAGTGAAGTGCAAAGCATCAGATCAGATGAAATGGAATCATTGTGCATGGTTGAACTGTTTGAGCTTTCAGGGAGAAAATGATAGATTGGGGCAGACTGGTATACACCGAACAAGAAGAGTATTTTGAGTGCCCTGACAGTCCACTGCCAGTGTCCGAAAGCTCTCCATGCGAGCCAAATGTTGTGGACTCAGAAACTGTAACTCCTGGAGCTGAAAGTGCCCCAAGTTCTAGCCTCTCTACCCCATAGAGACTCCCCTGACAAGTGAGGACAATGCTGAAAATGAGGCTCAGAGTGCAGAGACTATAACAGTTCCCCTAGAAAGACTGGTCGAGCTGTAAAGCCTGTGGTGCACCTCAGCTATGATTCACTTGGGAGGCCTGTGGACTTGCCTCTCAATGTTGTCCATAAAGGAGTGTATGTGTCCCCGAGCTCATTGCCCAAACTGAGCATCAGTGCTAACTCCAAGTTACTTGTGTTGCCCTCTAAGTATGGTGCCCTTGCCCTGTCCAGCCCCAAGGTAACTGATAGGGAAGGGCCCCCTCTCTTCAGGTTTCATGTACAAGAGGTAATAACTTGAGTTATGGTACAATGTGTATGTAATACTGTGTAAAGAGTGACGTACTGCAATGTTTCAGAAATGTGTTCTTGGTAAAATAATATATTGACTGATGATTACATGTGCGAGCCTAATGCAAATGTATATGGTTGCAGTTGAAACTTATGGGGGTACTTGCTTGACGCGGACGTCAAGCTTTCCCAGGCCAGGAAGGGTGTAACCCCCCTGCAAATGGGGGTTCCCAAAAGACTTCAGGATCTTGCTTGAATGCTCCAAGCCTGAATGGTGTTTGGCATTTAAGCCATTTATCAGTGAGTGTTTTAGAGCCTCTGGTACTGTCTCTTAAGAGCTGTCTGCTTGCAGACATAATTAGTTTGTATGGGGGACTGTGTGCTTCTCTGAGTACCACTCGAGCTGCTGCCAATTCACTTCATTTTTGCAGTCACTAGGAGTGCAAAGGGAACCTATCTGAAAGATGTAACTGTTTGCCAGAAATTATTTAGAGTAATAATAAAATTACAGTTTGTCTAACCTGCTTTTTGCAGTCAGAACTGTGTCTGCTAGTTCCCATTCTAGTTTTGAACTGCTGAACTGGACCAATCAGTGTGGGGTAAGCTAGCTCTAAAATGGTGCCTTGGACGAATCAGAACTTGGACTCATAATCTGAGCCAGCCACAAGAGGATTGTATGGGCAGTGACTCTGGGAGATGTAGTTTAGACTTCAGTGCCTTTTTGGACCAACAGCAGCAGTCTATTGTGAGTGACAGCCAATCCAGTCAAGAACTGGGAGGAACTCAAAGGAAGAGCCCGGTTTTGTCGGTTGGAGTTTCAGTTGAGCTTTGGCAGTGAAGAAGGAAGGCCCTGTGCTTTTCAGTGTGCAGTTTTAGTCAAAAGCGATGTGTAAGGCCCAGAGTTCGGTCTGCAGCTTGTTAGGACTGAATCCGTCCTGTGAAAGAATCAAAGGATCTCTGAAGAGTAGAAACCAGGCTCACCCTGTAGAAGACTGGAAGAATTGCTGAAAATTGCACTCGGTCTGTCAGGAACTGAATCTGCTGTGTGTTCTCCGGTATTGTGCAGTAATTATGATCGGATACAGATGCAGCCTGCCTGGTATAGTGCTTTCTTTATATAAATGTGTGAAGAGGTTTGTGTACCTCAAGTGAGCCCTGCTGACATTGAAGGACCCTATCTTATTTGGAGGTCGTGAGTACTAATTCAGGGTAGCTCCCTGTTGAATTGCCACATTAAATCCAAATGGAATTACTGTACTGCTGACTGTTTAATTCTCCTTTTCTCTGTGTGAAAGGGCCCCTACCAGCTGCCACGGTTTGGACTAGCCACTAGGGCTTGGGTACCTAGGGACAGTAACTGATAGGGATAGGCCTGTGCACAGAGCCATGTAGATTATTAGAGTGATAAGCTAATTAACCTGATTTCCCTGTCCTTGTTATATCCCCCTAAATAAATCAGAGCTGCTTGTTTCAGCAAAGTTATACTGCCTGAAGGTATTTGTCTACGTTAAAGTACTGTACTGTGATTGTTGCACTGTATCTCATTTCACAGGAGGTCCCAGTGCGGAACCAGTCCTGGGGGTAAGTGTATACTGTGAAGGTAATTCTGATATATTGTGTGGGCCACTAGTGGGAAGAAAGGGGGGTTGCAGTGTCCCAGAGGGCTGTGACCAAGTTAGTTTAACTATTGCAAACCCTGACCTCTGGGTGGAGGCACCCGCCATTGGATCCAGGCCCCTCAACCTGTTAGTGGCAAATCAGGCAGGGGTAGTAGCCCCTGGGATAGCGCCATCTAGGGGTTACATGTGTGTTTTTAATTAACTCTGTCTGCTGTGGGGATAGAGATGTACTGGGGAAATGAGAGTAAAACTGCTGCAAGAGGCAGAATAGCTGGCTCTGGAAGATAATTACAATTCCTTTGTCCTGAAACAACAGGACCCCTAGTAATTTAAGAAGGAAGCTTCAAACAGCCCTTGGGCTTTCATGTCAGGAAACTGTCATGGCCATGCAGCCACTTCCCCACTAGAAGCGTCAGACTTGGCTCGGAATAATGAGAGTTGGCCTTGCGTACATAAAATCCATGGGTCCACAGTTCCAACCAGTTTCTTTAGAGGGGCTGTTCTGAGGGAACAAAAGTACAGCTCACAAAGTTTTCCTGTGTGGTAAGAAATCTTTCTACTCTATTATTTTAAGAAGCTATAGAAAGGAGGTCTCTATCTGCTTCTTCTGCTGTGTGCAAGCTATTTTCTTTTTAATTTCTGTAGTAACACTGTAATTCCCAGAGTCGTGTGTATTGCGATATCCTGTAGATTCTGTAAATACTGTGAAGTGGTAAATATTTTATATAAGAACAAAAAACAAGGTGCTGTGTCAGCGTGTGGTCTGAAAACAAAACAAACTGGCTCCAAAACAACATAAATAACCCCTCCAATTTTTGGAAGGTTATCCACTCCGATTTCTCCCTTCAGACCCAGTCTCCCCCCTCCCTCTCTAAAGACTGGTGACTCCCCTATTTCAGACCCTTCTGCTATTGCCAACTCTTTTAATTCCTTCTTTACTACCTGTGCCTTTTCTCTTATCCCTTCCTCCAACACCACCCCTCTTTCCCTCTCCCTGCCTTTTTCTCCTCTTGTTTTCTTCTTCTCTCCTGTCACTTCTGCTGTCTACCTAAAGGCCCTGCTTTCCCTAAATCCATTAAAGGGAGGCAGTCCTGATGGGCTTGATCCTAAGGCTCTCCTTCACTCAGCACCTACCATTGCTCTTCCTGTTACCTTACTTCTAAATCTCTCCTTCTCCTCTGCTACTGTTCCTGATGGGCTTGATCCTAAGGCTCTCCTTCACTCAGCACCTACCATTGCTCTTCCTGTTATCTTACTCCTAAATCTCTCCTTCTCCTCTGCTACTGTTCCTGATGGGCTTGATCCTAAGGCTCTCCTTCACTCTGCACCTACCATTGCTCTTCCTGTTACCTTACTTCTAAATTTCTCCTTCTCCTCCTCTACTGTTCCTGATGGGCTTGATCCTAAGGCTCTCCTTCACTCTGCACCTACCATTGCTCTTCCTGTTTCCTTACTTCTAAATCTCTCCTTCTCCTCCTCTACTGTTCCTAACATCTGGAAACAGGTTACTGTCATACCCATTCACAAAGTTGGTGATCCTACTTCTCCTGGTAACTTTCATCCAGTCTCTCTCCTTCCTACTTTGGCTATGTTATAGGAGTGCATTGTTCTATCTCAACTTACTTCCTTTATTGACAACTCCTCCTTTTTCACCTCCTTCCAGTCTAACTTTGGAAAATCCCACTCCACTTTTACCCCCCCCCCCTTTGGCTCACTGATTCCATGCTTATGGGCATGGATAAAGGACTGATTACTTCTGCTGTTTTTGTTGATCTTGCTAAAGCTTTTAACACTGTGGTGTACCCCCTTCTACTGGACAAACTTAAAGCTGTCAGTTGCTTTTATTCATACCTTAAAGGCAGATTTCAAGCTGTCCAGATAGGTAAATCCATTTCATCTACTCTCTCTCCATTAGCTCCGGTGTCCCTCAAGGGTCTGTCCTGGGTCCTATTCTCTTCTCAATATTCCTAAATGACCTACCCTATGTCTGTTCCTCTGCATCCATTCATATGAATGCTGATGACACAATTCTTTTGCTTCTGGCTTCTCTCCCCATGGTCTTACCTCTAGACTTCAGCTGGATTTTGACACCATTCAACATTGGTTCAATGTAAACCAACTGTCTCTTAATGCTAAAAAAAAACAGTCTCTATGACTTTTGGTACCCATCAGAGGCTTGCCAGACTTACCTCTCCTCCCCTTTTTAACACCCTTGATGGTTCTATACTTGAAGATGTCTCCTCCTTCAAGTACCTCGGGGTCTGCCTTGACCAGCATCTTGATTTCTCTGTGCACACTGATGCAATTCACCATAAGTTTCATCCTAAGCTTGGTGTTTTGTACAGAACAAAGCATATATTCCGCTCCCTGCCTGCCAAGAAAATTGTTCTAAAAATGACCCTTCCTATTTTTGACTATGGTGACTTAGTCTGCTGTAGTGCCCCTAAAACCTCCCTTGTTAGACTGGACCCCCTTTATCATTCTTTCTGAAGCTTTGCTTTAGAGTGCTCCTATTGTACTCACCACTGCTCACTTTACTCAGCTCTTTCCTTCACTTCTCTTTTTTTTCTATTCTTTATTTTCTAGATTTCATAACAACAGGAATACATGCAGCACATTCAATCCAGTACATTGGTTTAACAATCTTTTGAGAAACTGATGGGGTTGGGAGTAGGCCCTTTGATGGTCAGATGGATTGAAAACTGGCTAGCTGGACACACCCAGAGAGTAGTGGTTGGTTGGGAGCTCTCGAACCCTAGATAGGTTGGTAGTGGGGTACCGCAGGGCTCGGTCCTGGGTCCGATCCTGTTTAATGCATACATATTGGACATCAGGGAGGGTATAGGGTGTGAAATGAGTCTCTTCGCTGATGAGTCCAAGATGGGAGCAGTAGTTGAGGGGGAAGAGGGGAGGTTGGCCCTGCAAGGGGAATTGGACACCCTGGAAAGCTGGGCTCACACATGGAAATTAAATTTCAATATCTCCAAGTGCAAGGTGTTACATCTTGGGCGGGGAAACCCTAAACACAGGTACACCCTGGGAGGGGAGGCGCTGGAGGCCTCAACAGGGGAAAAAGACCTAGGGGTCATGGTGGATGCATGTATGAATAACTCTGAGCAGTGCAGGAGAGTGGCTAGCAAGGCAAACAGGATGTTGGGATGCATCATAAGGGGATCACCTCTAGGAGCAGGGAAGTGATTCTGCCGCTGTACAATGGACTGGTTAGACCACACCTTGAGTACTGTGTACAGTACTGAGACCACACTGAAGAGGGACATACAGCTCCTGGAGAAGGTACAGAGGAGGGCAACTAAGATGATACGGGGACTATGGGGATTTGATGTATGAGGACAGACTTGAGGAGCTCTGCCTGTTTTCACTGAAGGAGAGGAGAGACAGGGGGGACATGATTGAGGTCTTCAAGTACCTCAAGGGAATAAATAGGGTAAACATGGAGGGGATCTTTAGACTAAAGAAGGGAGGTATCACTAGAGCACATGGTTTGAAGTTGGAAGGTGGAATGGTGAGGGGGAAAAGAGGAGGAGGTTTTTCACTGAGAGGGTCGTGGACCCTTGGAATGCACTGCCTGGCGAGCTGGTTCAGAGATCCACAGTGGAGGGCTTCAAGAGAGGGTGGGACAGACAGAGAAAGTGGAAGTATCAGATGATGGCCTGGCCCGGGGAGTGGGGATGGATGATAGGGGTTTCTGGAACACAAGTGGGGGAGGGCCTCGGCACCCAACTAGGGATCTGAGGTTCAAGCAGACTCGATAGACTGTAAGGCCTAATCTGCTGGCAATTAGTATGTTAGTAAATATATACTATACTATACATAGCATGTCCAACCCTGAAATATATTCATTACAATAATCTTGGTCAGCAGTGGGTAGGATGGAAGCTCAGAGATATTATATTGCTCAGATGTATCTAAGGAACAAATGATTCATTTACTTGTGAGATACAGAAGACCCATGACCGCCATACCAGCTCCAACTGTTCTGCCCTATCCATCTGAGTGAAGACTGTACATTCTAAAAAATAAATTTCATTCATCACTGAATGCCATTGGGCCAACGTTGGAACAGTAGTAGTGTGCCTCAAGCGAGTGATCACTTTCTTTGCCACTGCCAGATATAAATATAATTTACTTTTACTGGCAAGGATTGTTCCATCTTCTAATATATATAGCAATACCAATTGTTGTGTTAAAATCAAGTCAGTATCTATTAATTGTATTAAACTTGCACCAATCTCTTGCCAGACATGAACAACCTTCGGGCAGCTCCAAAAGATATGGACCATATTGGCTCAGAATTCACCACACTGTCTCCAACATGTCCCATATTTCAGTGGTAAATATCTGATCAGCTTGTCAGGTGTATTAAGAAATCTGGTCCGGTACTTCCAAATGAATTCACGCCAATATGGGGCCTGTGATATTTTTATAGAAGGAAGGATTGGTTCCAACCCCTTTTCATGGGCAATTTCAGTATTTAACTCCAAATTCCATGCTTTTAGTATATTCAGTGTGGATTCAGACCAATGACTCCTGAGAGCCTTACAGGCGAGACCTATCAAGTGAGATGCATGGTGGTGCCGTATTGCTTCCATAAAAAGATACATAAATTGAGGTATGGGACTCAGCAAGGCATTCAGAGGGGATTTGTTCCTTAACAGAAATGCTCTAACTTGTAGATACCAAAAATGGTCCTGATATGGGAGATGATGGGATACTTGTAAAGCTCCAAAGGTCACTACTCCATGCGTATCTAAAAACTGGTATAGCAGAGATAATCCCCTCCTGTGCCATCCCCTGAAGGTGCAGTCCATTTGCACCGGTAAAAATTCTTGTTCTGCTGTCAATAATCGAAAGTAGTAAAAAATCTGTTCCAATGCCGGGAGTGCTCTAATCCTGTACCAAGTTCTCAAAGTGTTATGTGTGCCAAATGTAAAATTTTAAAAGTTTGGAGGGGTTGGCAATGATGCAAAAACAATCGGGAGAATGTCAAATAAATCATTTAAGACAAATTTCCATGGTACTTCGTATGTATTATTAAGCCATGCCATAACTGTTTTACAAGTAACTGCTCTATGGTATTCCAGCAAATTTGGAAGATTTAGGCCTCCTTTGTCTCGGCAATTGCAATAGGGACCATCTTATCCTGGGGTGTTTCCCTGCCCACAAAAATCTAGAGAAAAGCCTATTCCAAGCTATAAAATAAAACTAAGAAAGTACAAATGTTAAGGTCTGAAAAAAATATAGTATTTTGGGAAAAAGAGTCATGCGGATACAGTCTATCCTCAAGAAAAAAGATAAATGGATGTGCATCCATGTCCTGATCAACTTTTCTGTATCTTGAGTTAATGATTCTAAATCAAATAGCTCTAGATGTTCAAAATTCTGCGGCACAAGCACCCCCAGATACCTAATTTTATTATTCCTCCACCGGGACGGAAACAGACTTTTCAAGATCTGTGTTGGGGTATAATTTAAAGTCAGTATTTCTGTTTTCTGGATATTTATCTCATAGCCAGAAATGGCAGTGAAATCTCTCACTACCCTAATCATGATTGGGATAGATCTCTCCAAGTCTAACAGGGTTAGTAGGATGTCGTTCACATTCAAAGAAAGGGTAAATTCCCTCCCTCCAACGGCACCCCTTGAATTTCTGGGTTTTGTCTAATGATTTTCGATAAGGTTCTATATAAAAGCGAAAAGGAGGGGTGCTAAAGGGCAGTCCTGGCGAGTTCCCAGAGTCCAAAAAATTGGTGGAGACAACTATCCAGTCACTTTTATAAAGGCCTGAGGTGCCACGTAAATATGCTGCAATAATGATATGAACTCCACGGGGGAAGCTGAAGCCAGCAAGTGTTCTCCATAAAAACGCCATGAGACTATCAAAAAACTTGTCAGCATCTAGACTGACAAGGGCTGCAGGGATAGTTCTCTGATTTACATGGTCTATTAAATGTATCATTCTATGTATATTGTTCGTAGTCTGCCTGGCACGGATAAAACCAGATTGATCTGGATGTATGAGGTTTGGCAGAATCTCTTCTAGTCTGTATGCCCAGATAGACAAGAATAATTTATAATCCATATTTAAAATAGATATTGGTCTATAGGAAGTGGCTGCTCCTGGGTCTTTACCTTGTTATAATATTTGAGAAATGGTGGCATAGGCCCGGAGGGGGGAGGGGAGAGAACCTTCCTCCTGCACCTCACGAAAAGTAGCCAATAATGGGGGGAAAGTTTTTTAAGAAAAGCTTTGTACCAATCTGATGGCAGCCCATCCGGGCTAGGGGCTTTCAAGGATTTGCTATGGGAGATAGCTATTTTTAATTCCTCCACTGTTACCAGAACCTTAAGTTTTTCAACAATGTCCCACGAAACAGTAGGTAGGGATAAACTATCAAAGAATTTCTCGATAAGAGAATTCCGCACCGAAGGAGGGGCCTCATACAACCGAATATAACAATTCTGAAATATTCCCAGGATCTCAGGTGTCATCCTAGCAGTTAGATTTTGTTGTGGGGGATGCTAGCTGTGTAATGTATGAGGACATCCTATGACCTCTAAGTCGGAGGGCTAGGTTTCTAGATCCTTTGGGACCTCCTTTGTATCTGTATCTTTTAAGGTAGAATAACGCCTGTTGTAACATGGCAAAAATAGGAGGACTGCAGGGAAGAAAGATGATTGGTGCAATGGGGTCAGCTGGTAGAAGAGCAACACAGCATTATGAGATGATAATGCCGTGTTGAGTTCGTGAACGCACCTAGAAACCTCCCTGACTAAGGTCCTCAGCAGTAGGTACAGCGGTAGGTCAATCAATAGGTGGCGCGATCAAGACAGCAGCAAAGGGATGCCATGGCCCTGACACAGATAGAGAAACAAATCTCTCACCTGGTATTGCAACTGTGAAAGAAAGACGCAGCACATCTCTGGTTTCTCAGCCACCCACCTCATACTGTACAAGTGGCACCGTAATGTAAGACAGCAGCACAAAGTAGAAGTCAACAACACATAAGGGTGAAACACACAAAAACGTGTGTCAGTGTGTGAAAGTGGCATCTAGTGGATGAAATCAGCAGGAATGCCTGAGACAAAAGGCGATGGGTTCTCCACTGGTTTGAAGTGTGAAGGACTCCAGAGACGAATGGGCAGCACAGAAAAAAGGTGTGCAAGGTGAAAGTGTGGTCTGTGGCGCCGAGCTACGCGACTCACATAGTTGTAGTGTAAGCACATTTTTAGTGGAGAAGCACGGCAACCAAGATGAATCAGAAAGAGAACTACACGGCTCGTCTGAAAGCACCACCTACTGGTGCCAATAGTTCCGGGTGCACTGTAGAACGATGGAAGAAAAGTGGTGGTAGGTCTCGGGGATAGAAAGCAATGCACGCAGCAGATTCTCCCCATAATTCAGCACGGCATGAAGCCGACATACAAACGAGTGGACAGCATGAAAATATCAGAGTAAAACTCCCTGCTTTGCAGCTCTCATAATTATGTGATGTCGATGTTGACACGTGCAGCAAAGTTATAACATGTCAGAAAGTGGTGCACACATCATTACTCTCTGTGGGCTCTGTGACGTGCACACGCATGCTTCCAGTGACAGAAAGTCTAACAAAGTAAAACAGCTGAAGCATGATTGTGCAAGAACAATAACCTGGTCTGCTGAATAGCATTCCATATCAAGTACAACAAAATCTCATTAGTACTAGGCTTGCACCTGCCATGTTACAAGCGCATTAATCCACTCCGAAGGTGGCATCTGCGGCCTTGTGCCACAACAGTCCCAACCATGCATTAATTCCCCATCAGATGCCACCTTTGTCATGGATTAATGCTTACTTATATTTTTACTTCTAGAATTTTTTGTAGGGCTGCTTTCTGGTGATTAATCTGAGATCTACCTATGGGAGTATCTGCTTCCTGTGCCTGCTGAAGCTCCTGAACGTCTGCCTGTAACTTTTTGTACGTAGCCTCCCGCTGCTTTCTCTTATGTGCTGCATATAAAATACCACCACTAAATCACTAAAATACCACCAACAGCTTAATCTGGTTCAAAGTCAGTTCGTATTCTGTATCCCCCTCCCCCCGGGTCGTGCCTGAAAATAGGCAGAATTTGTCTAGTGCACTTACCCGGTCAACAAAAACTAAATAAAAATAAATAAATATGCAATAATTTCACCGTGGATAACCACTTTCAATGTGTCCCATATAATAACGGAAGTTACTTCCAGGGTGGTATTGTCGGTTAATATTTGTGAGATTTTAACATTAACTGCTTTCTTGAAATTCTCATCTTTAAGAAATGAGGTATTGAAATGACACCCCAAGATCTTCCTTGGTATATTTAAATCAAGTTTTAGGAACAATGGGGAGCGATCTGACAAAAACCTAGGGCCGATCGTTACATCATTTAACCAATCCGTATGCTCTTTTGAAATAAAAAAATAGTTCAACCGAGAGTACAGTATGTATTAAATCATGGTGAGTGAAATGTATATGCTCTCGTGGTAGGAAAAAATGTCACCACACATCCATTAACCCTAGAGAACCTTGTTGCATACGGAAATAACTCTGGGACGCAGACAAGCTGTGTACTGCCGGTGTGGAGGTGTCCAATTGTGGTGAAAGGGTCAAATTTAAGCCTTCTCCCATGATGAGACAGCCCTGCAACTTATCCAATAAATTGCTAAAAAACTGTTTAAATTTGGTAGGGGAAGCTTGTGGGGGAAAATAAACATTAGCTAAAGTAACCTGCTTCCCGTATAGAAGGCCTGTTAAAATCACATACTACCCCTTTGAATCCACATACTGCGATTCCATCTGAAATTGAGTGTTAGATAGGATCAAAATTGCTGTACCTCTGTGCTTCCCCTTTGGGTATGAAGATGAATAAACCTAATAGCAACCCCCACACGTTAGCTTCAAGCGTTCGCCTTCAGTTAAATGTGTCTCCTGCAAATAAATTATTTCACTTGATTGTTTTTTTTAAATATTGGAAGAACTGGGATCTCTTAATGGGACTGTTTGGGTTTTTTTTCTTGTACTTTATGTTCATTAATTTTAGACATATTAACATCCACATTTCCTCATACATGGAAGCAGAAAATATTACATATATTCCACAGCTTTGATAGTCACAATATATAAATGTCCATGTATTCTTGTACAACAGGAGAGGGGGGAGTCCTGGGGTATAACCCCATTAAATGTCCAAAAGTCCATCAACATTTGCCAGCCTCTTCAGGTGTGTCCTTAAGGGAGAAAAAGTACAGGGAGAAAAAGCAGTTCTCCAAAAAACTGCTAGGTAAACCTGTTGCATGACTAGGTTGAAAATAGAAATTGTTAAGCCCCTTAATGGTAAGTGACAAAAAGTTTACCAATGAAGCCGCCATTTTTTGTTTTGTTTGAAATAAAGCTCACTATGTATGCCCCATATGGGCCTCTGATTCATCTCCCTCAAGGTATCCGTTCCAACAGTATTTATCTGTATTTGTTCTGTCCCACTGCCCTGCTTCAATCTTATTAGATTTTTCTACTCAGTCCCTCAGTCATGTAGCATATTCTGTGCCTCATGTTCCTGCTATTTCCTAATTAGTATACTGTATAATGAACAACTGGTTTGTCTTTTTTGTTGCTAAAATAACTTTAAACATGTCTAGCCAACTGGGCTATAAACAATATGCCAGGGGTCAAAAAGTAACTTATATCCCCATAGCTACAACTATATACATTATGTGCCCCTCCTCATGTCAGTCGTGTGGGGGGCAGACTTGTGACTTCCAAGGTAGGGGAGATCCATTCTTTTGTCCGTTTGTGCACTTCCTGACTTTTCTCAAGAAGCACTGGAGGAAAACCAGGGGCATATAACATACCTCTCAACTGCTATGAATTCTGCATAGCGCTATGATTTTCACACTCAAATTTACCCTTGCTCCTCACAAGTTTACCAATGTTCCTAATAAAGTTAGAGCTATTTCTGGACACACAAACTATGAAATCATTGAACTAAGTTGAGAGAAACATTCCTTATCACTAACTATATGGGGCCCACTATCCGTAGACATAATATTGTTCAAAATAAGAAAGTGTTACACATTCTGGTCCTTTGCTATAGTTTTTGAAGGCCAGTGCTATGATTTTGTATGCTGAGAGGTTGAGATGTACGGTACATAACTCCCAGGCCTCCCGGGGGTAGCAATCCCCACAAACGTAACACAGTTCTTGGTCCTACAAACTTTAATGCATATAAGGGAAAGTAAAACATAACAAATAGGTCCATAAGAAATTAACTAAATTGAGCTATTTACCATTAGCACTTACTCACTCCCGTTTGCCATACCTTTATGTTATTATACCCATATACCCCCTTAGATACTTGAGTAATCTCTGAGATTTGGAGAGCTATTGACATTCATAGCTCTCTCCTTTTCTCCATTATCTTTGACCATCCTATGTCAGACCCATCTACTGTTGGCTTGTATTGCTTTATCTACAGTAACACAAACGTGCATATTACCAACTTCTTATCTACATTTGCTGTTTTGGATCTAATAGAGTTTTATGCCTTCATTTTGCAGGACCATATACAGAAAGCTGCTGTCTCCGTAATTAAATAACAGAAATGCACAAAATAACTATTAAGCCCCCATTTCCTGTAATAAAAAAGTATGCCACGTCTTCCCCCTTAGGGATCTGTACCCTCATACTATCATATTTACAATACAAAGAAAAAGACACAATGCAAAGGAAATACTATATGATTGGGCTAACTGCAAAATTTTAGATGTTGGTTTCTCCAGCTCTCTCAGCCCAGCAAGGCACAGCTTGCAAATTCTCATTTGTCCATTATATTAAATAGTCTCACCACAGATTCTGCATCGTGTGTGTAAGTTTGTATAGTGAGCAGTTAATCCCTGCTCACATTTCTCTTTAATGTTTTTCATCATTTTGTACTCTAAAGTTCTGGGTCACCAATTAAGAGAGAAAGAAGAAAAAATAATAATGTCTAATTGTTTCTTGTCTTTTCCTGTCTAAGATATGATGCTACTTACTATTAGAGTTAAATATGCAAGTACTTTCCTGGCTCTGAAGAGTTGAGAACATCAAGCCGGCATCTCTAGTATATGTAGTTCTCAGGTTCTCCTCCTTTTCCCTGCAGATAGTCCAGGAAAACCTTGGTAGCGTTGCGTAGCTGTGTCTCAGCAACTTGCCACATCCAGCCCCTTTCCAGGAATTAAAACTAGCAAGTCTGTACACTTCTTCATGGTTCTCCCTTGGGCTGGATGGTGAAAAGCAGCCAGGCGGGTTGAGATGGGTGTTAACATTGGGGCAAGTCCATTCCATTGATTCCTGGTAGCTCGTACCATCTGCCAATGAGACAGTCTATTGTCCAATGCCTGCTGCAAGTTTCTGGGTTTAAATTGTAGGCCATATTACGTAAGCTCTTCCCTCGCCTCTTCCACCGAACTGAACTCCTTATGGCCTGACAGAAGCTGCACCACCACCAGCCTTGCTGGGTAAGGGGTATTGAATTTAATATTTGTTTCTTTTAAAGAGCAGCTTTCATCATGGTCCAAAAAGTTATAGTTTGTAGTCATTATATACAGTCCTAGACCTGAAAGGGTGTGTGCATTTGTTATTTTTGGCCAAGATTTACTGTGCCTTCCATAATTTGGATTTGTTTTGGAGCCCTGCTGTACTGGCCTTTGCTGTTCAGCTACTGGGTTGCTGGCTCCTGATGACATCACTACAGGGCAGATGAGTGACTCACACTGTGCAGTTGCAAATTGTTGCAAGGGAAAACTGCCAGTACTCAGTGTACATATTGTGTTCCCCCTTCCCCAAGGCACCCTGTAGCAATGCATTATGCCAAAATTCAAAGGCCTTGTCAGTATGTTTTATTTTTGTTTTGTTAAATTGACTCTGCCCTATAGTGATGTCAGCAGTACAACCCAGGGTCCACAGCAACACCAGGCTTGCTATAGAAGCTCTGGTACAGCCTGTAGTTTTTAGCAGCTCAGAATGCAAAAACTAAGCGCAGCGGACAGTAATAGAACACAGTTCCAGAATCAATGCAAGAAGGGGTAATTTATGCATGAAAGTGAAAAGGACCATGAAAGGTGCTCTTTAAGACTGGTAAAATATCAGCGTAGGCCCTCCTGTTCCACATAGTCTGCAAAGCATAATCATTATCAATGTAAATTCGGGTTTGCCCATAGTAAGCTTTCTGTCTGTGCCAAGCCATTGTTAAAGCTTTCTCTTTGGTTGCATAGCTTAAGAATCTTGCGATTATCAACCTGGGCCTGACATTTGGGTCTGAAGGTCGTGGGGCTAAGGCATGGTGCACCCTCTCCATGTCTAGCTGCAAATCGGATGGCAACTCCAACACCATCCACAGTAAGGTGGTTACAAAGTCCGTGATATCCTGATTCTTGGAGCGTTCAGGTATGCAATATATTCTGATATTTTTGCGATGTGCGCGGTTTTCCACGTCTTCTTGTCTAGCTTGTAGCTGACTATATTGGTCCTGCATTGACTGTACCGCAGACTCCAGATCGTCGACCCTATTTTCAGTGGCAGTAATCTGACGTTCACAGGCATCCGTTCTCTGCTCTAAAGTGATCACATCTCTGCAGAGCTCCGCATAGAGATCCTTCCCCATCACTTGGAAAGATAGCAGTTCTTTATATATTGTGCCCAGTTTCACCCTTTTATTTTTGTGTAGTTTGGATTGTGGTGTCGGGGCATGCTCATGATGTTCCATGAGGCCAAGGAATGCTCTGACTCCTCTCCCTGTGATGTTCTGGAGTCCTCCTGCAAATCTTGGTACTTGTAAGAAACATAGAATTTGATGGCAGATAAGGACTGCTTGGCCCACGTAGTCTGCCCATTTCGCTATCTAATGGATAAGCTGCAGATCCTAGTTAACCAACAGCCTACTTCCTCCTACCCCCCACTAGAATTGCTTTATGTCTGTCCCATGCATTCTTGAATTCCCCCACTGTTTTTGACTTCACAGCCTCCTCAGGAACAATGTTCCGTGCATCCACAACCCTCTCTGTGCAAAAATGCTTCCTCACATTACCTCTGAGATGTTCCCCCCGATCTATCTTCAAATTGTGCCCCCTTGTTCTTGCACATCTCTTTTTCTGAAAGATGCTACCCTCTTGGACTTTGTTGATTCCCTTGAGGTACTCTGAAAGTTTCTATCATGTCCCCCATCTCCCTCCTTTCCTTGAGGGCATACATATTAAGCTCCTTTAGTCTCTCTTCGTATGTCTTCTTCTTCTCTTACCTCATAGATGAATTTTTCTTGATGTTCTGTTGGGTGTCTATTGTATATTCCCTACTTTTCATATTTTGTTCAGAAAACAAGCAGATCTATTGAAATGTTTAGGGGAAAATCTCTCTGGGGAGCACGGAGCTCTTGTATTAGGCTGCCATCTTGGTGACAGCTCAACCAGAAGTTATTTCCTTCACTTCTCTTGATGCTCGGCACCTTTCCCATTGCATTTCTTTTTTGTCCAAATTCTGGTCGGACACCCTTCCCTCTTATCTCAAATCCCTTCTTTCCCCTCATCCTTCTTCCTCCTACCCTCTTCACAATGATACTTTCCATTGTCTTAATATCCCTCCCAGAAAATCTATTGTTGGTCAATCTGCTTTTTCTTATTGCTTCATAAACTTTGGTCCTCCATTCCCCTTTCTATTCATGCTGCCTTTTCTACCTTCTCCCTAAAGTCTCTTCTTTCTGACTTTTTCATCCTACTTGCAACTGCCTTTGCCCCTCCTCCTTTCTCTGTTTCTCTAGTCTTGCCCTCTCTTGCTGTTCCATTTTTTGTTTTCTTTCTATATATGAGAGTGTTTTAATTCTCTATTTTTGTCTTCATTTGCTATTTTGCCAAATGTTTTTGATTCTGCATGTTTTACTTATTTGTATTTACATTGTTTTTATATTGTTAGCCATTTCCCCTCCTCTCTCCCCAGGACTCACTTGGAAATGAGCAGGAGGACATGACTGAGTTGCTAGAGTGGGTGGAAACATGGTAGTTGGGGTTCGATGCCAAGAAGTGCAAGGTTATGCACTTTGGAGCCAGGAACCAGGGGAGGAATTATCACTTGAATGGGGTACAGTTGGGGAGCTCCACAGAGGAGAAGGACCTAGGAGTGATCATTAAAGGGAGCATTAACAACTCTGCTCAGGGCAGTAAGGTGACAGCACAAGCCAACAAAATGCAGGGGTGTATTGCAAGAGGGATCTCCTCCAGAAGGAGGGAGGTTATCCTGCCCATGTATAGGTCATTAGTCAGGCCCCACCTGGAGTACTGCCTGCAGTACTGGCACCCACTCCTGAGGAAGGACATTAGATTGTTGAAGGGGGTGCAGTGAAGAGCCACAAAGGTGATCCAGGGATTGGAGAGCAAGCCCTATGAGGACAGGCTGGGAGAATGGAATATGTATTCACTGAGGAGAGGAGGGATGGGGGATATGATCGAGACCTTTAAGTACCTGAAGGGGATAAACAAGGCCAACACAGAAGGGATTTTTCAGATAAGAAGGGGGAGGGACATGAGGGGGCACTGACCGAGACTGGGGGGGGGGGGCAGTCAAGAGGGAGATGAGGAGACATGTAGTCATTGAAAGAGTGGTGGACAAATGGAACACCTTATCAGAAGAGATAGTGTCCTGTAAGATGGTGGGCAGTTTCAAGAGGGGTTGGGACAGGGGAAGGATACTGGCAAGGAGGAGAGGAAGGGGCAGCTGCATCATTAGGGGCTAGTTCCACACTCGATAGAACATGAGGCCTGTTTCTGCCGGCAATTTCATATGTTTGTATGGTCATATGAGTTGTTATCAGCTCAGTATGTGTTCCTGGTTAAACTTTTAAATAAATAAATAAAAAATAAATATTAAATGCACACTGAAAATGGAAAAAAGAGTAAGAATCAATATTTCGACCATAGGTGTTTTCTTTGGGAATTCTCTAAAAGAGGAAAAAAATGTGTCTTTTAGATAATTCCTGAAAAAGACCTATGATCGATATGTTGATTCTTACTCTATTTTCAGCGTGCTCTTAATATGACCACGTTATATTATTTTTATACACTACATGCCTCTGTGAATCTTTTGGGAGAATAATTAACTGCTGGTATTGACAAATCCACAATCTGGCTCTGAAGGGAGAAGATATCTACAGTTACCATATTCTAGGAGTAAAGTGTTTCTTAGGCATGAGTGACAGGGGAAGGTCATTTGCCCATAGTCAAAGGAGCACTGTAATGTGTGGGCAGTGGCTCTGTTGGTATTCAAATCGAGAAAGTCCCCAGGTAAGAGAATCAGTTCTGAGTGGAGGCAGCTACTGAGGCATGCTTACAGGTGTTGAAGGATGAGAAACTTGGCAACCTATTGCAGACTCAGTCCTTGGTAGGGTAGGTTGTGACAAGAATATATTCCGGAAGATCTACAGTTACATTAAGTACGTAACTTCTCTATCTTCTGCGAATTAGTCTTCTCCATACAGTTAGACTTATTTGTTTGAGTACCAAGCTTCAGAAAGCAGTCTCCGGATTGGGGAGGTTGGAACCTAGGACTCACTTAAAAAAGTAAGCCATTCAGTATGTCACAGCCAAACTTGGGATGCTGCCTGGAATGGACATCCAGAACATAGTGCTTGGTGAAGGTATGCAAAGTGCTCCACGTGGCACCCCTGCAGATCTTTGCTTGGGGCACAGAGTGGAGCTCTGCTAATGAAGCTGGTACTGCAACTGTGAAATATGCATGGGAACAACCCTCTAACTTTATCCCTGCCACAATTCACCTGGATGGGCCCTGGATAGTGACGGGGAGACTCTTTCCATTATGGTCTAAAGAGATGAGCAGTCGCTTTGCCTATCTGAAGTCCTTAGTTCTATCCACGTAGACTCTAGGGACCCTTGACATCAGGGGGATGCAGTGCTCCTTCCTTTTGCTCTCTGGGTAGGGAAAGTACGTATGCAGAAAGGGTAAGAGCAGGCTCCGTGTTGCTTGTTGACATACAGTACAGCAGTGCCAGCCATGATGCAATTACGCTGCAGTAAATGACATGTCACAAAATACTGCTCGACAAAAGGGCTTAATTGCCACTGAATTACATTGTTCCCTGCAGCATATTGCAGCACTCTACAGATTTACTGCAGTAATACTGCAAGGTACTGCACTGCATCTGGACTGGAGCCACTGTAGTACATGACACATTTGTTATCTGTTTGGAAAAGTACTGTCTTTTGACTGATGATGGCCGATAAAGCCTGAAGGCTGTATATGACTGCTCACAACTCAAGTACCTCGATATGGAGATGCAGTTTGGAGTCACTCCATGTGTCTGGTGACCTTGACAGTGGAGTCCCCCCATCTCCACCCCTCAGTGAGTGTCACGTCTGACTCACTGGTAAATAACTCCTGGAAATTTCTCTTTACTTCCTTTTCTTGTGGTATATCATCCCCTGCCTAAGCTGTGTCGAGGGTGTCGCACTCTGATTTACAAGGATTACCTGATTTTATTCCACAGTGCCAAGAACCCTGCAGACATCTCCTTTACCCTTACTGAGGAATTTTGCTCTGCTCAATAGTGGTTCCTAAATAATAGGATTGTAGTTAATGCTAAAGACTACAACATGTTTTGTGGGTCCAAATCCAGGCTTGGCAAACTGAGTGCATCTAATATCCCTTTTTAATAAACCTGCATCTGGGGCTGGCCCACCGGTACAGCAGCAAAGTATCCATCTGCAGTGCCAACATCCAAGGTTCGAGGATGGACTCGAGAGTTGGAAGGTCGGCCGGGGGGAGAAGGATTGAGCATCCAGGGGACTGCTCTACTTCTCCAAAGGGGGTTGAGTGTCTGGTACACTATGGACCCCTGGCGGAGGTTGGGGGCTCCATAAGTGGCCAGCACCGTCATGTATGGGGGGCAGGGCTGATGCCAAGTGTCACTGCACATTCTGCCCCCCAGGTACCAGCATCAGGAAAAAAACAGGATCCTGAGTATGATTCTGGCTCTGCCACTGTCCCCGCTGCCTACCAGTCTCCGCTGAGGGGGGGCCCGCTCCCATGGCCCCGACCCGGGGGGGGGTAAGCTGTATCTTGCCTATCCAATATCCAGCCCTGCCCAGAGGGGTAAGCCTGGGCATGGAGGGACGGTGGGCGGAGTGGGGCTGTGCTCTGTTCGGGGGTTGGGCTAAAAAATAAACTTGCATCTGATGGGACTCCTCTGGAGTTAGTGTCCTCTTTTAAGTATCTAGATGTTACATTTGATTCATATTGTGACTTTCTCTATGCACACTGCACTCACTGTCAAAAAAAAAAAATATATATATATATATATATACCACCAGGAACTGAGCATCAGTTATAGACTTAAAAATCTTGTGGCCCCATAATAATAGCTTGCTGTTGGGAAGGGACAGCTTCCCCTTGCTGGACTATTGCTTTCCCATCTTTTTGCAAATTTCTGCTAATAATTTGCAATGACTGAATACAGTGTATGATAACTTTTGTGGATTTGCATTATTGGCCCCTTTCAGGGCTTATCACTGATCTCTATACTACTCCCTTAGCTGGTTCTCTGCTCAAGCTCACAGTGAGTACCTATTAGGCTGTCTAACAGACAAATCCTCGAGGGATGCTGATTAGTCTCCTTATGCCTGACCTCCTCAGAAAGGAAATTATGCTCCTGTAGCCTCAAGTCATCTGCTTTGCTGCTACTGCAGAAAACCCCTGCCATTACTTTTATGGGACTAAAGGCCTTCTGTATTGCTGCCCCCTGGAATGGCCTGCCTAAATCCACTAGCTCTCTTGCATCTAATTCTCTATTCAGATCACTACAAAGCTGCTCTACTGGCTAACTCAGCCTGCAAATGCTTCCCCTGACCAAACTTTATATAGCAACGGGATATGGTGCTTGTTCATCTCTTGTAACTACTGAATGTATTTTTAAGTATTTACTGTCTGCCTATTATATCTTTCTGCTGTCATCAGTTATAGATTATATAACTTGACATTACATCTTGTACTTTGGCTACTTTTACGTCTTCATTACTCCTCTGTATTGTGATTCTGTTGCTACTGCTTTGCTGCCATCTTTGTAGTTCAGGCCATATCTGAAAATGCTTCCTGGTACCAGTGCACCTACCCAGTAAACAAATAAATAAATAAAATCAATTACTGGTGTTTTGTGGCACCCCCTTCTCACACCCTGCCCAAATCCAGTCAAAATTCCTGATACTTAGAGACATACAGCACACCCCCCCCCACACCTGCCCCAGTCCAAGTATCTCTGCCATTCAGTGGCACCCCCTGCTCATACAATGCTTCAATTACATTTTCCAGGTGGCAGCCAGCAGCGGAGCTCAGAGGAAAGTTAAACCTGCTGCCATGGGTGGGGGACTATTCTGAAGCACTGGGGATGAATTACCAGTGTTGCCAGGGTAAGGGGCAGCAATGTGCAACTGGGGATAGACTGCCATGACTGCACATTTTTTAAATGATTTACCTGACAGTGGAGTGGGATCTTTGTTCTGGAATCAGGTGGGGGTGGGGGGTGGGGCAGGAGCATGTCACCAGGAGTGGGGTAAGGGATGCATTTTTGTGAATTATTTATCTGACAACTGAGAAGGCTCCCAGTTTTAGAATCAGTTCAGGGGAGTGGGGCAGCAGTGCAATCACACCCACCTAGAGTAGTTCACCAGATGCAACCTAATCCCTGCTGCATATCTGATTTATGCTAATGCCCTAAAGCCAACCATTTAAAGGTACAGCATCAAATAACAACTCTACTACACTGCTAAAAAACTAAAATTACTAATAATTTTATGATGTGGAATAAGGCAATTCCATTGGGGGATTATGCTATAGCAATGTACCTCACGGTGGTGGACGTCCTGGGCCCAACTCCAACCCAACATTCAGAATATTACCAAACAATAATCTCCCCGCTGTCATGCCTTATTCCTTACCTAATACATACTCTGTTGTGCACTACTGCTTACATACACACTTGCAGTCTGATTGTTCAAGAGTATTGCGAAACGGCTTTATTGGTAGAGGAATGCCTTTGCAGAATTTGTAGCGACATCAGCAGAATTTTGAATAGCTCAATGTTCTGGTAATGCTCCCACAGACTCCCTTAAAACATGCTGGAGCAACCAAACTGTATGGGCAAATGTTTTCAATGTCTGGCCCACTGTTTTTTTTTCTCACTAAAACAATAAAGACTCTTTTATTTACTATCTGTCTGATTTCTATACCATGGGAGATCTACAGGTACAGAGTCTGCAATCTAGTGTTATGCGCACAAAGGGTCCAACAGTTCAGCCTCTTGCACTTACCTTCCCCTTTGATTTCATGAGGATAACCTATAACAGCTGCTTCTGGTACTTCAGGGTGTTCATCCTAAAAACGTTATCCCAAAAATAAGCCAAAATTAAAATTCAGAGTTCAACACTATTGAATACCAACCAACATGAGTTTGATATACTAGGCCTAAACTCTGTCCCTTGCAGACTAACATATGGATAGCTTTTCTCACTACTGGATTTAAATAGAGGTCCAACCACAAACAAAAAAGCCCAGTTGACACCAGGAGAACTTACCTTCCCTGCATTCCAAGACCCCCAACGATGAGTTGAAGGCATTTTGTTCTTTATTACTAAGGGCATTTACATGAAAACAGGAGCTTTCTGCTTTAAAGCCCATCTGCTAGGAGTGCACAAATACCTTCTGGCCAATATTGACTCTGTACTGTACTGTACTCATATCGGGTGCCCATGTGTTTGGGTATTCATTATTCAGCATTTGTTATTCCAGTTACAAATGGGCTTAAAACAGGTTTTCAAAAGCCTTTCTCTTGTCCTCAGCTGGCGGCAGCTAATCTCATGGCCACCCAGTTCCCCCTCAGTCATTCATTCTCCTAGTCCTCCTGTGGGCAAACAAAAACTATAAAAACATTATTTTGCACCCTGTCAGCTCTTTGCCCTGCCAAATACTGTATTTCTAAAGCAAGTACCTGCTTCAGTCCCTTCTTGTCCAAAATTAAAAAAACATAGTACTGTATTTTGTGCCCCCATCCACGATGGAGGACAATGAGTATCCTACCTTGGCCTCACAGTCAGTCCTCCCTCCAGCACACGCCAGCTGATGACTGATCAGGTGATCAGTCTTGAGTGTGTGGGGGCAGAGTAGTGAGGTGGCCAGTTCTCACAGAGGATCCTAAAATAACTTATTCACTTACACTAGGCAGATCCTGCCCCCAACCCCCAAGCACTCTGCAAAAATAGTCTTTCAGGTGACTTGGAAAAATCTGACAAGTTGAATTCTTTGACCTTGATTGATTCAACCCAGGGTCAAAGCACTCCTTAAGATAGTTGTTCTAGTCTTTTGCCTTTCCAAGGATTTTGCATATGCTCAGTGGTAGTACCTAGTGTGATTACATTTAAGTAGTCAAACTCAGCATATCAGGTTTCTACTTCATCCTAAGCAGGAATTAACAAACTCTGGTCAGAGGCGGCACGGCTGCCTCAGAGTGTGAGCCCGAGTGAAAGAGTACTCAGAGCTCCCACTGCAGCTGAGTCTGGGTTCCATGTGATAAGGGTGATCACCGACACTGGTGCATGCAGGACCAGGAAATCCTGGATGGTGCACAGGCAGAAGCGCAAAAGGCAGCCGGGCAACTGTGAGCCCATGGAAAAGGGCACAGGCACAACGCGGAGAACAGGGATGGTACGCAGGGACAGGCGTGACTGTCAGAATGGTGAATGGGGTGGGTTTAAAAAAGAAAAACCCACTGCCACCACCACCACCAGGCACAAACAGGGGACCACACAAATGGGGAGAACACAGGGTGGGGTGGGGGGACAACACCCATGTGGGGGGAATGACACAGGAGGGATATAGGGGATGCTGATTACCTGCCATTAACGCAGTAGGGTGATGTCACCATGAGACCATGGGCTGAAGCTACAGCAGTGACCATGGTTGTGCCACATGGGTGCATTGGAGGATGGCTGCCGAGGGCACCAACAGGGGTATCTGGTGTGCAGCTGCGGCACACGAAGGCATGCAGAGGAGAGGCACTGCTGCAGGGTGGTCTGTAGAGCAGGGGTGACAACCAGGCCCGTGCTGCACCCGACTACACCTGCAGCTGGAAATTGTAGGTGAGCCCATGCAGGTAATCTAGTGTTGGCTTCTTGCCATATTCGCTGACGACTGCCTCAATCTGCCTAGTAAGCTCATGGTACTGTCTCTTTGGACATGCTGGCCAGGTGCCAGACAGCAGCTGCTCCATCTGGACCCCTGTCAAGCATTCCTCCTCCAGTAGGCAGTCCAGAAACTGCCAGAGGCTTGGGTGGCAGGCACCACCCTGGTTGAAAAGCCTCGGTGCCAGCCCTCTACAGAGTTATTCAACCTGGCATGGCCATCCAGTGTTGCCTGGTACATGTTCCAAGTGGGCACTGGAAATAGGGGTCGGTGGCATGCTCACCACCCATCCAGTCCATGTTGCCTCCATATACTCCAGGAAGGGTCACAGTAGCTCCTCCTGGGACCTGTAGAATGGCATGTCCAGCAGTTCGCCATAGGCCCCCTCCACGGTGTCCGTGGGAAAGAAAGCCAGGGCAAGGAGCATTCGGATGTTTAGGGTGAACTACTCATTCCTGGCATAACAGGCATGCAGCTCAGGGGTCTGCTGTACTTTTCGCCAGATGGACTGGCAAAAATGGAAGAAGCAGCCTCTGACCATTGTCCCCTCAAAGGTGACCACAAACTCACACCAGGTAGCCCTCTCTAAGTCCATCAGGGCCATCTCAGGATGCACACCACCCACAAGCTTGTTGACCTCCCCAAACATATGCATGTACAGTAGGCTCTCTCCATCTGGCCCGGCATGAGGACGAATACCGAGGGTAGGGCTACACCCTCGTGCATATTGTCCACCATATACACCTAGCCAAAAAGTGGCAGTGAGCAGTGAAATGAGCCATCCATGAACCAGTCGGCACTGCCAGTGAGGTAATGCAGTGCCCACTGTGTAGCAAATATCAGTATGCGGTCCTCAGAGGGACCACTGTCGTGCTGCAGGAATGTGCCTCTGGCCCCAGTGATTGCATACTCTGGGGGTACCACTAAGTCCTGCAGCGCGGTCGGTGTGGCATAACCACCCGTACTGGCCTGCCACACATGCTGCACCATCCACCTCATGAGAGGTAGTGCAGTTAGCCTGCCGGACATGGCCTCGGGCACGCCAGTGGTACAGTGTGCAATCACCTGGGGGTTGCCCTTCCCAATGGAGTGTGCCCGATCATGCGTCTTGGACAGGACCTCACGGACCCCCACCTCTCCTGCATCAGGGACATGGTTGTGGGACTGTCTCATAAACACCATGGCATCCACCTCAGTGTGACCATGTGCAGGACAGCTGGAATGATGGTCCTGCACACAGTGCTAGTAAACTTTACTCTTTACCGCCTTGTCCTGTTGGTACAGGAATCCCTGATGGGACAGGAGTGGCTTATCCTTCTGACTAATGATGAACCGTACCTCGTTCATATCTTCCGTTCACTTTACTGTTGGGAGGTCGGCATGTCCATAAAGCTGGCCTTTATTGGGCCGGTGCGGGTCATGTGTCTGCACACTTCTGTATGTGTGTAGCCTTGCCCCCATGATTCCACGGTATAAAAGATGTAGCCATTGGCAGGACACGCACTATAGTACTAGCCATCGGTGTGTGCCATGCAGCAATGGATTACTCATCTGTTTGACACCCCAGTGGCATGGACCAGCTACCCTATAGGCAGTGTGCCTTGGATATATTGTGGTGAACCCATTAAAATAAAAAGCCATTTAAAAGACAAAGAACCTCTGTGCGCAAACACTGAGGCAAGGGTTACCCCAAAGGGCATTTGGCTGTGAAGCCAAGTTTCAAGAAAATACAAAATCACACATGCCCCCACAATGCAAAGCATCATGGGCTGCATATGCAAATCACCACAGAATGTTATGCTGGTCCAACTTTAAGCAAAATTGCATCATGCCAAAAGGCTTCGTCTTTTAAATGGCTTTTTATTTTAATGGGTTCACCACAATATATCCAAGGCACACTGCCTATAGGGTAGCTGGTCCATTCCACTGGGGTGTCAAACAGACGAGGCATACTGATGAGTCCTGGTAGGACAAAACACGTGTCTATGTCTTCTGTTAGCACCCTTTGCAACCTGTGTGAGAGGCCTTTTGGCACCATGCAATTTTGCTTAAAGTTGGACCAGCATAACATTCTGTGGTGATTTGCATATGCAGCCCATGATGCTTTGCATTGTGGGGGCATGTGTGATTTTGTATTTTCTTGAAACTTGGCTTCCCAGCCAAATGCCCTTTGGGGTAACCCTTGCCTCAGTGTTTGCGCACAGAGGTTGTCTTTTAAATGGATTACTGTTGCGCCGGACCCTCCGCAGGACTGGCGAAGGACTTCACCGGTGAATACATGCACTAGGGTAGTTGTGCTCCCTCAGTGGCAGGTAAAGCTTCTACTGTGTATGGTGTACAGGCAGTGACGTAGGTCTATAGAGTTTGTGTGCTGGTGGATGCTACTGGGAATCGAACTCCCATCAGGCAGGCACACAGGAGTGTCTGTGGCATGGATCCTCAGCATGTGCTACAGCGGTGGTTCATGTTGTGGTGCAGCCAATGTGCATCTTCACTGTGTCGGGGGGGTATGCCTAAGTGCAGTTGGGGAGTAGGGGGTGCGTATGTGGATCACCCGCACAGTGTACCACATGGGGGGAGGTGAATCATGTGCCTCCACTACCACTGGTGTGCTCCAGTGCTGCTCTGTCCCTGTACTTTCCTTGTGTGCAGTCACCATTCCCACCACTGGCTTTTTTCCTCCCTTGCTGTTATTGTGGTCACCACTGAGCCCCATTGCTGTTAATCCCACATCGTTATTGCTCTCACCCTAATTGCCAGTCGCGATTATGACACCAGAGTGCAAGTGCATGAGCTCACCTACACAGCACTGTTAGTGGACCGTTGCCCACACCCCAGTCATCATTATGTCATCACCCTTCTGTGAACATCCTACAAGCAAATTCCCTTATCTCGGGATACCCCAAGTCTGCCATGCCCAAGATGGCCATCGTAATGACAGCAGCACTGTGGACATTCGCCCATAGCAGTGTGGAAGCACACAGCAGCCAAATCCGGTCACATGCTTCCACAGTCCCTTTTCTCCCTCTTAGCAAAATGCCTGCAGGGCTCTGCCCATGCAGCAATAAAAATGACTCTTTCACTGGTCAGTTGGTTACTGGGAACACAAAGCAGTGTTTAAGTGGCTCAGGGCTCTTTTCTTAAATGTTTAGGCAGTCCTTGCATGGCAAAAACATAGCAGTTAGCTGCCTTCCAGGTGCAGCAGTAGCCTGATTGCTCACAACATCAGTGACATAGGTTCGGGAACAAGCCTGTCAGCAGTCAATCAGCCAGAGGAAGTTGTTTGAGCATTCCCAGTGGCTGCTCGGCTCTTTGGAGGGAGGGAGGGAGGGTTTTTCTGCACTCTACTGCAGTACTGCCACCTGGGTGACCATGGGTGACAGTGCAGACTGGACCTAGTGGTAAGGAAGGGGGACACTGTCACTTTCACACATTTCTGTGTCAGATACACCACCTCCACGATGGTCAACAGTGGGGAGAAAAAGTGGAAAAAAAAACAACCACACAGAATGCCGTCTGCTGCCCACCGCAATATCCTGCACTGCTCACTGGGCTCTCGCTTCCACACTGAATCTTCAACTCTGTCTTGGGAGGTAAGAGATAGCCCCCCGGCAGCTTTTCCCATGGGGGTTATCTATGGGGAAATAATGAGCAAACGGTAACTTCAGGGGATGGTGGGTGACAGGACCAGGTGGAGCGGCAGACTGATGTGTGGGCCAGTTGGGAGACGGGGAGAAAGCACAGTAAATTAAACAAACAAAAAAAACAAACAGTAGATCTTACTTCGAGAGGGCTCTTGCAGTAGGTAATTACATATAGGACTGACATCGGCAGGCAGCAGGACCCCACGGAAAAATTTCTAGCTAGCAGTCCCTGGCGAGGGACCGTCCCGACGTCAGGCGACCAGCATCAGGAGATGTCGGTATAAAGGGGCGGTCCCTGATGCCCGCCTTCCAGTTCTTTCCCTCCATTAGCTCATGCAGTGCCTCGCGGAAAAGTTTGTGCTTCGTCAGCCCAATCTTCATCGGTTTTCCGAAGTAATTTGTTTTAGACTAGCGTCAGGTACCATCCTCGGTTGTATGATCCCTACACCCTCCGAGCACAAAAATAAGTGCGATTTATGCGACGCATAACACCGCACAAGGATCTGCCATTCCCTGTGCCTGTTCTGCTCAGGCCTCACTCACCCGTAGAGAAGTGCCAGCACTGCCTCAGCTTCAACGTGGCTACCCGGAAAGGCGGCAGCAATCCCTGGAAGCCCATATTTTGAAGAAAAAGATGAGTTCAATGGAGAAGGAGCTCAAAAAACTGAGGCAGACGTCCACTTCCCCTGAAGGCCATCGGAAGAAGAAGGATAAGGAGAGGCACTGGGACAAGGGCTCCTCTACTGCGTCTCCCTCGGGAGTGCCGGGACACAGGTAATGTCCCCTCTGGGGGACCGCTCCTCGATGGTCGCCTCAGAGGTTTCTGAGGGGCCTTTGGACTGCCCGTCTGGCTCGCGCTCGGGCCTTTCAGGCACCTCCGGGCAACTGGAGGCCTCCACCCCCAGTTTGGCTGCAGGCTCGCGGCCTACTGGCGTGGGCAACTCCAGTAAGTCGGGCGTTGGCCCCCGGCGTCCAGCGGAGAAGGCTCAAGATAACGTAACCCTTCAGGGTGGCGTGCTGCCCTCTTCCATCGGACCAGGCCGATCCTTCTCCTCAGCCTACCTCCAGTGAAGGCTCCCATAAGCCGGACGCTGGCTCCTCCGGCACCCGCCGGGAGCTCGCCGTAAAGCTGCATGTCGGCTTGTCCGATGTCCGCGCGGCGACGGAACTGACGACGGACTCCCCCACGCCCATCGCCCCGTTCCACAGCTCCCTGCCATCTGGGGACCCAGACTCCTCCAGCCTGACCCCGGGATTTTTCCCTCCATCCCAGCGCGACGCTGGGGATCTTCCTCCATCAGACTATCCCGGTAGGTGCGCCAGATCTGATGTTGGCTCTCCTGACGCTGGCCCTGACGCTGGTCTCCTCCCAGCTGCCAGGTTCCCGATCTCCGGGAGACATCCCGCTTCCGGATGTCCCCACCACGAGCCCTCAGCGTCCGGACCCCACGGGCGCGTGAGGCCGCTGGCTGAGGCTCTACTCCGTCCAGCTCCCGGCTCCTGGGTACCTTCCATCCTATTCAACGCCGACGTACCTGGGACCACAGTATCCGGAGCTGCAGTACCCGACACTGGGCTTCCTGCAGCTGGGCTTTGGATACTCTCCATATGGGTACAACCCGTATCCTTATCCCCTGCTTCCTCCTCCTCCACAGCCCCCACAGCTGCCGGTGGACCTGCAGGAGACTCTGGCCTCCTGGTGGGCTGAGGCCAAGGCTCAGCTCACCAGGGAGGTCAAGAGCCACCTACCAACGATGGTGCCATCTCAGGTTCCCGTACGTCTGAGGCGGCACACTCCCTCACCACCTCCGGACTCCAGGGCTCTTCTGTCTGGGTCCAGAGAGGGGCAGGTCACGCTTCCCCGGGGTCTTCCCAAGGGGTCCGTTCCTCCCCCTGGTCAGGAAAGGGAGTCTTTTTCCTCTTCCTCCTCTTCTTCACCCTCGGACTCCTCGGATTCCTCCGACGATTGCTCCATGAGGGACGATGAGCCATGCTCTCCGTCGAAGCCCAGGCCAAGGATTCCTCAGAAGTCTCCTCTGGAAGATCCTTCTTTTACGGAGTTGCTAAGGAAAATCCAGGAGGTTCATCAATGGCACTCCTTGGAACCAGATCCTCAGCGTCTGAAACTCACTGAACATCTGGATCTGCCCGTGACAGCTCCTACCTTGGTGCCACCCTGGATAGAGCCTCATGCCGACCTCGTCACCACCATATGGAAACAGCCGTCGGCTTTAGCCCCACTTCCAAGGAAGTTGAATAGGCTATATCAGGCTCCAGAGGGTATTGATTTCCTAGATTCTCACCCTCGTGCTGACTCAGTTGTGATTAGTGCTGTTCACAGCCGTCCGGCCAACCCAAAATACCTCAGCTCATCGCCACCTGGCAAAGAATCCCGCCTTCTGGACCAGTATGGGAGGAAGATCTTTTCTTCCTCCATGCTGGGGATTAGGGCCCTGAATTATGTCAGCCATATGGGGGACTACCAGAAGGCCATTCTGACTCAGGTGAAAGCCAAATTGGACTCCCAAGTCAAGCAAGAGTTGGCTGATCTTGTCCGCTCTGCACATTTGGCCAGTCGACACATGCTTCATGTGACATACGATGCAGTGGACACTGCTGGACTGAGCTCAGCTTTCGCCATAGGCCTACGACATCATGCTTGGCTCCGTGTGTCAGGGTTGGTCCCGGAGGTGCAATCCGCTATCCAGGAAGCGCCCTTCCGGGGGTCGGTGCTTTTCGGTGGTGATGTCAAGGACATCATCACCGATTTGCAAGGGAAGGGGATGGCACTGAAGTCTGTTGATTCCAGGTACCACCCCCATCAGCAGCAGCGCCGCCCCTTTTGCAGACGGAATTGGCTCAAGGCGAAACCCCAGGGAAGGCGGGCCACAAAACGCCAGGCCTCCACAGCTGCTAAGCCCCCCCCACCCAAAAAAGCAGCGGGTGCTTCAGCTGTAGCGCTGCCCCACACCACCTGACTCCTTCCCTCTCCCACAGCCTCCAACCGGTAGGAGGGAGGTTTTCCCTCCACTTTCCGGGTTGGGAGAGGATAACAACAGATTCTTGGGTGCTCCAGCTCATCACAGAAGGACACTCGATAGAGTTTCTTCAGAAACCACCTCGCCACCCCCCTCTGAAGTCATCGTGTTCAAGGGAACATCTTCTCTTGGTCCAGGAGGAAATTTCAGCTCTACTGCTGAAACATGCAATAGAACCCATCCCCCTTCATCTGTAAGGGATGGGTTACTATACCCATTTTTTCCTAGTCCCAAAGAAGACAGGAGATCTCAGACCAATTCTGGATCTCAGTTCCCTGAATCTTTTTGTGGAATACAAAAGGTTCAGGATGCTCTCTTTGCAGAGCCTTCTGCCCCTCCTCTGGCCGGGTCAATGGCTGTGTGCCCTGGGTATGCAGGATGCTTACCTGCACATTTTCATTCGCCTGTCTCACCGCCAATACCTTTGTTTTGCGTTCCAGGGGAACCACTACCAGTTCAAGGTGCTTCCGTTTGGTCTATCCTCAGCACCCTGAGTATTTACCAAAAGCCTGGCAGTGGTGGTGGCCCACCAGCGTACCAGGGGGGTGCAGGTTTTCCCGTACTTGGGCGATTGGCTCCTGGTGGCCTGGTCCAGGGAGGAACTCCTGCACTGCCTCTCCTTTACCCAGCAGGTTTTTGCCTTCCTGGGTATTACCATCAAGTATTCCAAGTCTCACCTGATCCCATCCCAGAGACTACAGTTTATTGGGGCAATTCTCGATATGACCACGGGCAGGGCCTTCCTGCCACCGGACAGGGCGTCCAACCTCCAGACTCAAATAAGTCTGCTGTCCGGCCGCAGGCGGGTCTCTGCAAGGTCGGTCCTTTGCCTTCTCGGGCTCATGGTGGCTGCTATCCCGACAGTTCCTCATGCTCGACTCCACATGAGGATATCTCAGTGGACTCTACGCTCCCAATGGGATCAGTCAGTGGACGACCTAGATCACCCAGTTCTGGTCTCCTCACCGATGCTTTGAGACTTACAATGGTGGATGGTTCGAGAGAACCTGTTTCAGGGAGTTCCTTTCTTTCATCCTCCCTCCTCCCAGACTCTAACCACAGACACCTCGGGTGAAGGTTGGGGAGCCCATCTAGGGCCTCATCGGACCCAGGGCTCCTGGTCCAAGCTGGAACAAGCTCTCCATATCAGTGTGCTCGAGCTCCGGGCAGTGTTGTATGTTCTCCAAGCCCTTCACCAATACATCCTTCCTGGCCACCTAGCCGTCCAGACGGACAACATGTGAGCAGTTTGGTACATCAACAAACATGGAGGGTCTTGGTCCTACCCTCTTTGCAGGGAGGCAATGAGGGTTTGGGATTGGGCAACACAACACAACCTTCACCTCATGGCAATTCACGTTCCGGGAGTCGACAACACCCTAGCAGACAAGCTAAGTCACTCTTCTGCTCTGACTCATGAGTGGGAACTGGACCAAGGGGTCCTAGACAATATTTTCCGATGCTGGAGAACACCACAGGTTGACCTGTTCGCATCCCTTCCAAACGCAAAGCTTCCTGTCTTCTGCTCGCTCGTTCCAGAGTGAGGCGCTTTCTGGAGAGACGCTCTGTCTCTGGACTGGAAGGACAGATTTGTCTATGCCTTTCCCCCAATTCCACTTATCCCACGAGTCTTGCAGAAACTAGCCTCAGAAGGAGCACGAATGATTCTGATTGCTCCTTTCTGGCCCAGGCAAGTTTGGTTCTCTCTTCTACAACAATACTCAGAGGATCTTCCTCTTCCTCTGTCTCGAGGTTTACAGACCCAGGATCAGGGGACCCTGGTCCATCCAGGCCTCAAATCCCTTCAGCTGCACGCATGGCTCCTGCAGACTTAGCTCAATCCCATTTTGGGGTGTATCCCCAAGTGGCGGAGATTTTGGTGGAGGCCAGAAAACCCTCCACTAGATCCACTTATGCCATGAAGTGGAAATGATTCACTATCTGGGCCGCTTCCAAGAACGTGGAACCTTTCGCCTGTTCAGCGCGGCTTCTACTGGAGTATCTGCATCATCTGTTTGACCTGGGTCTCAGTCATTCTTCTCTGAAGGTACACATGGCGTTCATCTTGGCCTATCATGTTCCCTTTGCAGACAAAGCTTTTGCTCAATTGGAGGTCTCTAAGACCTTTCTCAGAGGGGTCCTCCATCTGAGACCCCCTATGCGTTCTCCTGCTCACCCTTGGGACTTGAACTTTGTTCTTAAGAAACTTACTTTGCCTCCATTCGAACCGGCAGCTTCTGCGGATTTGAAGTTCCTTTCGTGGAAGACTCTCTTCCTGGTGGCCATTACTTCCACTCAGAGAATTTCCGAGCTCCAGGCCCTGATGTGTAAAATCCCATACTTGATTTTCACAAGGAACGTGTTCCTCTTCTCACGAATCCTAAGTTTCTCCCTAAAGTAGTAGCAGAGTCTACTCTAAATCAGTCCATAGAGTTACCCGCCTTTTTCATGCAGTAATCTAATCAAGGGGAGTATTTACTCCATACTATGGATGTTCAGCAGATTCTGAGATACTACACCAACAGGACGAAGGATCTCAGAAAGACTGATCAATTGTTCATCTCTTTTGCTCATAAAAGGGAAGGCAACGCTGTTTCTAAGCAATGTCTATCTAAATGGTTGGATCACTGCATCACTTTCTGTTATGACAAATACAACAAGACCTTGCCGTGTCAGGTAAGAGGCCACTCCGCCAGAGGAGTAGCTGCCTCAGCGGCTTGTTTCAAAAATGTGTCTGTGGCAGACATCTGCGCTGCTGCCACCTGGACTTCTGTTCATACCTTTACTAAACACTATAGTTTGGATATTGCCTCTCGCCGTAGAGCAGGCTTCGGGCTGGCTGTTCTGCAAGGCCTCTTATCTTGAGGCTTGCACAGCTAGAACTGCTTCTTGGAGTAGTTTACCTCCTCCCGGTGCCTCTCTTTGTTCCAGACTGCTTGGGATTCAGTCCTATATGTAATTACCTACTGTAAGAGCCCTCCCGAATTAAGATAGTACAGTTATGTAAGAACTTACCGTAACAGTAGATCTTCGAGAGAGGCTCTTGCAGCAAATAACCGCCCTCCATCCCTAGGCTTTTCAGCTCCTTTTCCAGTGATGGAAATATCCGCCCTCTCTCTCGTCCGGCCTTTCTGGCCTGTGGCGGAAAGAACTGGAAAGGCGGGCATCAGGGACCGCCCCTTTATACCGACGTCTCCTGACGCCCCAGTCACCTGACATGGGGGCGGTCCCTCGCCAGGGACTGCTAGCTAGAAATGTTTCCGTGGGGTCCTGCCGACGTCAGTCCTATATGTAATTACCTACTGCAAGAGCCTCTCTCAAAGATCTACTGTTACGGTAAGTTCTGACGTAACTGTACTTTACTCTGTTTTACCAAGCAAAGGACAGTCTGTGCCTGGCAAAGCATGGTAACATAGATGCTAAGAATTGGGTGCATGGTGCTGCATCCTGCAACATACCTATTATAAATGGTTCCAAAGTCCACGGAGGACCTAACAGAAAGTGCGGAAGTTACTCCTAAGGAAAGCAGTAGTTTCTTTCAGAGATGTAGTTTTACTTAACGGACAGATTTACCTCAAAGTGGCAATGTTTGTTATTCCCAGAGTTTACATAAAATGCCTATACTCTGCAAAAATAAGAAAGATTCTACTTTGCAAAGGAAAAAAAAAAACATTTAATTGAAGAAAATTCCACAAAATGCATTTTGCAGAACAGTTTTCTGTGAAATCGCTTTTTGCTGAATTTTTTTTGTGAAAATACAAAAGTCCCAGCTACTACATGGTGAATACTATGTTAAGAATAGTGGCCACATTTTGCCTATCTCCAGCATTTTCATACACCCTCTCTATATTATTAGAAACACCATCCCAACTGGCTGCATGTTGCCAAGCTGTGGAGAATCCACCTCGCATGCTTGCAAGCCAGGTTCATGTCTTGAGCCCAGAATGACAGAAGCAGAGGGTTGCAGGGAGGGTGCCAGGGCATTCACCAAGCTGCTGTCCTCCCGCAGGTGGAGTATTGCACTGCTTGGAGGGAGGCTCCTGGTGAAGCTACCTTGGGCAGTGTGGATGATCATGCACCACCTGTCCCCCAGATGCTGATGTGAGTGTGCTCCTGCAAGTGGAGATAGAAGGGAGAACAAGGGAAATGGTGGCCCTGGTTGGTGGTTGCTGAATGATGGATCTCTGTCCCCCACACCACTAGACCCCTCTGCATTTCACTGCAACACCCCCCACACACAGTTACAAGGCACTTCCTCCCTCCCAGGTCCAGTAGTTGGCTACTGAAGAAGGGATACTCCAGAGCCTGGGGATAGCAAAGAGTCTGTGAGGCCAGTAGATCATCTGCAGCAGTGGAAGGTGAGTCCAGGGGGCAGTGGGACTTGAGGGTCCCAAATGAATGAGTTATGGGGGGGGGGGGTAGTGTCAAGGGAATAAACAAAAGAAATATTACTGCTACACCTTCACCCTGTTACCAGGGTTGGGCTGTTATAAGTCATCAGGAGGATATCAAAAACTAGACAAAGTATTCCCAACAATTTGGGGTAGTGCTGGGGGCTTCTAGTGCTGTGCAATGTGGTCCACCCCCAGCTCTCCTCTTTTTGTCTATGTGGCCATCCACAGCCCCTTGGATACCCTTTACTACAAGCACAAGGAATTCCCCAATTCTGAGCCAGGTATGAATCTGCTCTGCCATCACTGCTGCCTTCCAGACACACAGTATAGCCTGCTAGAGTGCAGCACTACAAGCCTGGAGACTTGGGTTCAAATGTCATCACCACGACTTGCTCACTGTGTAGCGGAATAAATCACTTAGTAGCTAGCTTTATCAAGTAAAGACCTGTGTCACCATACGTTCTCTGACTCCAAGCGCCTTACTTTTAATGCGAGCTTGTCCTTGCCTCAGCATGTCTTTGCATTTATAGTTCTAGCTCCTTGCCTAGAGTAATGTCCAGTTGGCTATATGGACTGCAAGGCCAAGGTAGCTTCTGCATTGCTGGGTATTTGTAATCATTTACTTTCTTTTATGTATTTTTATTATACAGGTAGACTGCAGGGGTGGGAGAGGAAGAAAGAAACTGAAATCTTGCCATTGCGTCTTCAATCTCTGCTGTGCCAAGCCTGTGGCCACTGATGTTTATAACATCGTCCATACGTCCTGTGATCTGATAATAGCCTTCCGCGGACCTATGTACGCCATCCCCTGTAAAGTAATAACCTGTAAACATAGAAAATAAAAAACGCATTAGCTAATAAGGACCCGATCTAGTAATTACTTAAGTCAAAGGATCACTAGTTATGTTAGCCTACTAGCTCAGTGTGTCTGTTTTAGATTACAGTTTAGTGTAAGTTTGTTTGTTCAAAACTCTTCTCCCTTCCCTCACTCGCTCTCTGTCCCAGCTGATAGGACAGCAGCAGCATGTTATAGGTTCGCTTTTTTTCTAATACTATACCACTATCAAGTTCACTGTCAATTAAAAGGAAGCAAACCAGGAAGAAGTGTGCTCTGGCGGAGATGGAGTCTGGTGCCGGTCAGGAGCCGCTAACTCCCAAAAAAGCAAATCACAGTCCAAGAGGAGAGCCAGGCACTCAAAAAGATGTAGGATGTCTATGAAATTAAAGGAAAGCACTGCCAGTCTGTAGTACTTTTCCATCTAAGGAATTTTTTTCCTTATTTATCTTCATCGGCTTTTCTTACCAGACACAACACAGTAAATAATATATGTGTAACCCCTAGGTGGTGCTATCCCAAGGGCTATTATCCCTGCCTGTATGGCTAGTTGCAGGTTAAGGGGCCTGGTTACTGAAACGGGTGCCTCCACCCAGAGGACAGGGTTGTTAGTAACAAGGCTAACCTGGGTACAGCCCTCCGGGACACTGTAACACCCCCCCTTTTCCCTCTAGTGGCCTAGACAATATGCAACGAGCACTTTTACAATAGCCCCTATTCAGCAGACAAATCCCCACACTGTTTGCACTTACCACCAGGGCTGGTTCCACCAGTTCAACCCTGGAGACCCCCTGTAAAACAAGGTTAGGCACAGCAAATAACAACAGTACAGTGCTTCTGGTACAAACTGGAACCACAGTCAGATTAAATGCAAGAAGAGTTAGATCTCATTTATTCAGGGGAATTGAACAAGGGAGGGGCGTAATCAGGTTGACTGATTCTGAAACTGATCTAGTCAGGCAATTATGCATACACTTTTAGTCTTTGCACAGTCACATGCTCTGGGTACCCAGTTAGAAGTAATGTGGGCTAGCCTGGAACGCTGCCAGCGGTAGGCCGGCGTCACAGCTAGTTGGGGCCCTGTGATAAAAAGAAAAGGCATGCACAACCACACACAATTTGTAATCCGGAGGCAGGAGGCTTAGTTTGTGATGATTAAACAAAACAATTAAATCAGACGACACACTCTGATTGAGCTGCTACCCTGGTGTTTACTCACGCTACCCACAGGACACAGGATGGACGAAATGGAGACTGTAGGATGAATTGCTGGTTTGCCAGGAGAAGCAGGGCCCACACGATTCACTGTGGTGTCATTCCTGTTCATGATGTTAAGCAGGGAGATGATCCCCAGGCAGGTCTCTCGTCGATGGTCTTCTCTGTGGCATGAGTAGCTGGCTGGGCCAAAGTGTGGCGGCCCAGACCAATTGGAGATGAATGCGGATTCAGTCCGGTAAGTGCTGAATGCAGCTCCCAGCAAGCAAGGCACAATTGGACAGTGGGGAACCAAATTGCGACCCACTAGCAGGTCACAGCACATTTATAGTAAAGCGATCACCATGCCACCAAGTGGATAGCAGTCTGGTCGCAATATCAGTGTCTCTGAGCAAAACCGGGAGTTCTATGGTGAATGGATGTCCTGACAGGCCGATCGCATATAGCAACTCTTCGGTCTTCTTCAGGTTCGAGTCTGGTCATAGTTCAGTGGCTTTGTCACACTCCAATTCGGATACAATCAGATTACTAAGCCTTTCAAAGGATTCCCTTATGAAGGACAGCAGGCAGACAGGCCAAACTCAGCCTCTCCACCATTCTCCTGCGTGAACTACGCAGAAGCAGCTGCTTGATTCTCTCGAGCTGTTTACTCTCTCAGCTCCTCACACCACCTGACTCACTGCTGCAGGCAGCTTGGGAATTTCCCTTCGGTCCAAAAGGATCTGGTTGTTAGATCCATCAGTCTGTCAAAACAAGGGTTCCCCCTCCAGGTGCATTTAGGCGCCGAAGTCTCAAAACTACAATTCCTACAGAAATTCACTCCCACAAGACCCCTGGGGACAGACTCCATTTTAGGTTCCCCACTGATTGGCCAATTCTGGCAGTCCAAGGCCAAGATGGTGGTGATAAACAGAACTGACCATGCTGCAAAGAAGGCAGGTTAGACAAACTACAGTATCATTACTATTCTAATAGATAATCAGCAAATAAGTACAGCTTCTAACAGAGCTCCCTCTGCGCAACTAGCGATGGTAGAGTGGAGCAATTATCTAGCAACCCAGGCGGGACTCGAACATAGAAACTCTCATCCCCCTCTTAGATTAAATAAGCACCACATTAAAGGCAGCTCTTAAAGAGACAGAGCACAGAAGCATTAAGGCACTCTCATACAAACACTTTTAACACGCTAAGACACAGGATATCAGCCTGGCAGTAGGCATTTAGGCACACCCAAGGAAGACTTTTGGGAAACCCCCATTTGTAGGGGGGCTACACATGGACAACCAAAAACAACACAGTTGTGCTTCTATTGAAGGGCTCTGATGAAATCAAAGACTTCAAGAGCAAATCAGCACTAAGCAATGTTTTACAACATCGTACAGTGCAAAGTTGAGCTTAACATAGGTCTTCAGTGCCCGCTTTACCAGGCCAAAATGACAACACAGTGGCTCTTCACTGGCAAAGCTGCCACTATGCACAGTTCTTCCTGTCTTACCTGATGAAGTGAGCACTTTGCCAGCCAAAGACTATGCACAATGGCACTTTGCAGGTTAATTGCCAGTACGCATATTGTTTAAAAGAAATTACTTTTAAGTAAAAACAAAAAAAAAAAAACATTGTCCCACCCCCTTCCACTGCACTTTCACAAGCATAAGTACCCCCCCATGACACCCATTTCCCTCCTCACCACTGATCCCAGAGAAATGTGTTATTATTTAACTTTAGTTAGTATCACTCAGGACAAAGTGATTGTAAAAACCCTTCCTGCCACCCCAGTTGAATAATTACAGCCACTCACCACTTCCCACCGCTCCCCCTTCCCACTCCAATTCACTGTATTACCTCACCCCACCCCACCACCCTCTGGTTCCCCACCATCTTCCTCCTCCCCCCACTCACCCCAAATCATGTATTTTAAACCTGTAAAAAAAAGAAAAATATCCCTCCTTGTAGCGACTGACCAGTCTCCTTGTTTGCTGACTTTTCATCATTGAAATACTTTGTGTGATAACTTACTCTTTAACACCTGACTGGACACTGTTGTCAACTAATCGGATGTTACAGTGCAACGTCATCATCGATGAGCAGGGAGGCTGATCAGTCACTGCAACAAGGGACAGTTTTCTCTTTTAACAGGTTTAAAAATATATCCTTTTGTTTGGGGTGAGTGGGGGGGAGGAGGACAGTGGTAGAGAGACAGAGGATGACAGGGTGGTGGAATACAATGAACTGGAGTGGAACAGGTGGTTGGGGTGGTGGTGGGCGGCCATAACTATTTAATGGGGGTTGGGAGTAGAGTTTTGATTTTGAGTAAAACTGACTACAGTTAAACAACACAAAACGTTACTGGGACTAGGGGGAGGATGGAGGTGGGTGCTAAGAGGGTGGGGGGTACTTGTTTCATGAAGGTGTTGCAGGAGGCGCTGAGACAATAGATGTATATGAGTGAGGATTTTGCATTACTTAAAACTCATTTTGAAAAAAAATAAATAACTTTGCAGTGCAACGTTTTGGTGAAGTTTTTGAAATGTTGCCCTACTTTGTGTAGCACAGTTTAAATCCACAACACCCCTACTAGAGAGTTCCTAAATGTAATCAGAACCCCAAAACAGAAACACAGACATGTTGTGCATGGCTGTTCATGTGTTATTTTATTTATTTATTTTTTATTTATTGAAGGTATCAGAATTACAATCCTCTGAGTCATAGACTCTTTTTCAAAGGATCCACATCATCAAACAACGTATACAATCTTACAAGTAATAGTGAGTACAAAAAAATAATTGGACAGGGAAAACATGAATTAAGACAGAATACATGATGAGTATATATACAATTGAGAACAGTTTGGTATTTAAAACACTGTATCTTAAGTTGTGAGATACAGGGAGAAAAGGGACTTCATAGGAGTAGGAGGTTGAGATTAGGTGGGACGGGGTCTGTTGTCAAACTGGGAAGGAGGAAGATGGTGGTTGTCAGGATGGGGGGGTGATAGCAAGGAACTAGGCTGGACAGGGTCCAATGTAGGTGGGTAGGGCAGATTACCAGCTCCAATAGCCCTGATTGGGCTACCACAACACGCCTCGTGGCTGTGGCTGGAGAAGCTAGCCGGTCGCGCTCACTCTGCCTGCCCACTAAGGAGCCTTCCAGACCAGCTCCAAGAGCCCTGGTCGGACTGCCGCCACCGCTGCTTGTGGCTGCCGGCGAAAGCCAGCTGGCCACCGCCTCCCCACCTGCCCACTGGGAGCCTTCCGAGACCGGCTCAGAGCCCTGTCCAGACTACTGCCACACACCTTCGGCCGCGGCTGGAGAAGCCAGCCAGCCACGCGCACTCCGCCTACCCACGAGGAGCCTTCCAGACCGGCTCCAAGAGCCCTGATCAGGCTACCACCACACGCCTTGCGGCTGCTGCTGGAGAAGCCAGCTGGCTGCGTGCACTCCGCCTACCCACCGAGGAACCTTCCAGACTGGGTAAGCCTGCCTGCTATCCTCGGAGAACACCATGGAGCCCTGATTGGACCTTGTCTCCTTGGGATTACCAGCAATTGGCTGCTGCCTTTATGGCTCTGCCTCCAATCGGCTGCCCAGAGACTCCGCTCTCAGCGGCATTCCTACGAACTCTTACCTCGCCCTGGGTGCCTCTGCCCGCTTGCTCTGCTTTGGTTGTTGGTGAATTTTCTGAATTAGGTTTTGATTGTTACAGGGGAAATGTTGATGTACAGTCCTGTTAAGAAATGCTGAATTTTCTGGGATCAATGTATTGTGAAAGCCTTTAACCCTGGCTGCCTTCCCCCCACCTTAGTTCTCTAGACTCCCTTAGAAAATTGCTCTATCCTCTCTCTCTCTTCACTCCATAAGCTAATTCCAACATAGCCCTGGGCAAACGGCTGTTCAAAATCACTTTGCCGTCTGCCCTATCTCCATCCTCGCCCCCCCTTGGCCTTTGTCTGTCTCCTTTCTCTAAATTCACACCCCTGCCCCCGATCCAAGTATTTGCTTCTCTCTGGCCCCTTTGTCCTGCCTGCCTTTATGTAAACCTTGTATTCTGCTTTTATCTTTCCAGCTCCAAGAGCCTTGATCGGGCTACCGCCACATGCCTTCCGGCCGCGGCTGGAGAAGCAGGTGGCCACGCGCACTCCGCCTGCCCACATAGGAGCCTTCCAGACCAGGTAAGCCTGCCTGCTGTCCTCAGGGAACACCTTGAAGCCCTGATTGGACCTTGTCTCCTCGGGATTACCAGCGATTGGCTGCTGCCTTTATGGCTCTGCCAGCAATTGGCTGCCCAGAGACTCCCCTCTCAGCGGCATTCCTACGAACTGTTACCTTGTCCTGGGCACCTCCACCCACTCGCTCTGCTTTGGTTGTTGGTGTATTTTCTTCCCACACCACCCGCCCTGACCCCGGCTTCTATTAAATGCTCTCCCATTGAGTACTAGGCCAGCCCTCTACCTGCCTATTGGACTAAATAAGTTCAGCCACGCCCATCGTCCAGCCAACACCCTTAGACAGTTTTGCCTTTTTAAGTAGCTGTTATTGAACAGGCCTGTCATCTTGGGCATGATTCCAATACTAGGAGACATCCTCTAGTAAAAATGCCACATAGTGATACTTTTTTTTTATATAGTTACCTGTTACTTCTAATTTTCGCACCGATCAAAATATCAGTTCCCATCCTGCACTAAAGCCAAAACTCCACCTTTGGCGAATACCAAGATTTGCCCCTTCTCAATAAAATATGGCATCCCAAAACGGGGACGTCTCCCATATGGTCGTGCCCCTCCTCACACCAGACACTGACCAGAGACCATGTGCGAATGCCTACTACATTGTTGGCCGCAGCAATTATCTATGCATTTTCCTTTTCAAAGTGTGATAATATGAAAAAAATAGCCATCTCTAAACCATCCTACACCAGACGGAGAAACAAAAGACTGCTCAGCAGACTAAGACATTACCTCAAAAACTACTGCTGCTTCTCCTACTCTGCTCAGGAAACGCTGAACTAAACCCAGGCCCGCCCATTACTCTGGCCACCCCTGCGGACTTCCCACAGTATAAAGGTCTTAGCTTTCTTCACATTAATCCTTGCAGCTTCCTGAAGAAACTAGACCTTATACAGACTGGGCTCTATATGCAATTCCTGATTTCCTCATGATAACTGAATCCTGGCTTATGCCCTTGACTCCAGACAGATCTATCGATTTACCGGTTTACAATATCTACCGATGTGATAGACCATCTAGAGAAGGAGGGGTCATAATATATGTTAAGAGCAAGTCTGTAGTCATGGTCGTTGATTGCACATCGAAGGCTAAAGAGTTTGAATGCCTAGTACTAAAATTATCCATTTCCAGTGAGAAGACACTCCTTATTGCAGCCTGCTACCGTCCACCATCAGGTGGCATGGCCCTCGTACCGCATCTTCAAAGCCTAACTGACTCAGCTAACATGGATTGCTTTCTACTGAGAGATATCAACCTAAATTGGAATGATGATAGCTCTAAGAAATTGAAGGATCTCTGTGATACAGTTGGATTAGTATAAATGACACCTGCAAACACCAGACCTAACAGGAAAAACCCCGAGCATAGCTCCCTTCTGGATGTCATGTTAGTAAACAAGCCTCATAATATTTCTCACACCGGTGTGTTCTTCAATGATATAAGCAACCACCGTGCTACTGCCTGCATCAGTCACTCTCCCCAAATAAAATCGGCTGCCAAAGTCAAATTGAAAAGATGCATGAAAAATTTCTGCCAGAACACTTTCCTGAAAGACCTAAGTAATAGCAGATGGCAGGACTTCTATCTAGCCCCCTCCCTTAGCGAGGCATTTAATATCTTCCATGGCCTCTTAATGGGACTGATAGACAAACATGCCCCGCTAAGACTGATCAGATCTAAAAAAAGACCCCTGGCTGGTTCTCCCCCATCTTGATGAAAGCGCTTAGAGTCAGGGACTACTGGTGGAAAAGAGCAAGGAAATCTCATCCGGAGGCAGATTGATTAGCATTTCGTGCTGCTAGAAATGCCTGCACCAAGCTAATTAGAGGTGAAAAAGCTAGATATTTTCAAGCTGAACTAGAAGCCAACAAAAACAACACAGACAAATTCTGGAACAGCCTCAGAGAGGTTGAAGGACATTCTGCTGATGCATCTCTCCAAATCAAAATTATGACCGCTGGAATCACCTACATGGACAGAGCCGATATACTAGAACAGTTCAATGAGCACTTTGCCACTGCAGGGCTAGCTTTTGACACGTCACCTATCAATAAAATCAATCCACTAGGGGACTCCGCTGCCGACCCTAATGCTAATCCTATCACTAACCAGCCTCATCCTACCACCTTCAGCTTCCATACAGTCACATTTAAACAAGTAGAGGACCTACTACTATCCCTGGACACCAAAAAGAGTGCTGGTGCCCTACTTTCTAAAGCTTGGCCATCTCTACTTGACCGCCCCCATTACCCATTTATTCATCACCTCCCTGAAACAAGGAGAACTACCTATGTTATGGAAAACTGCCCACATTTTACCACTATTCAAGTCAGGGGGACTCATGCGATCTTAATAATTACTGGCCTATATCTCTATTATCCGTTCTGTCAAAGCCACTTGAAAAAACTATCAATGCCCAAATCAGAGAACACTTGGATTCACAAGAATTGCTAAACCCGGCACAATCTGGCTTTAAAGCCAAACATAGCACTGTATCTGCACTCGCAAAAGTAACCACAGATTGGCAAATTGCCTTGGATTCTAAGAAGCATGTGTTTGCTATTTTCCTTGATCTTAGCAAGGCCTTTGATACCGTGGATCACAACATCTTGCTTACAGCACTGAGTAATATCAGTCTCGATAGCCCCACAATCAAATGGATTGCCAATTACCTCACCAACAGGTCACTACAAGTCACTACAAGTCAAGGCGCCAGGTGATCTGTCTCCACAAAAAATGCTTCTACGAGGCATCCCCAAGGCTCCATATTGGGTCCAATTCTCTTTGCAATCTATATCAACAATCTGGACACTCATCTACGTGCAGCTAATGTTCATTTATTTACAGATGATACTGTACTCTGTACTACAAATTTCTCACTGGATGTGGCCCATGAGAACTTACAGCAAGACAGCATTACTCTCCAATATAATCTTATCAAATACAAACTCCTCCTCAACGCCAAAAAGACCAAAGCCATGATCCTTTCACCAAAGGCAGTCCCTGGATCAACACATATTCCTCAAATTCTAACACTCCTGGATGAACCCCTTGAAATAGTTGAAACCTTTAAATATCTAGGGTTCTGGCTGGATAATAAGCTTAACTTTTTGTGCCAAAAGAATGAAGTCTCAAAGAAGCTAAGGCAGCGGTTCGGTGTATTCTATCGTATTAAACATTTGCTTACCTTAGAAGCAAGAAAGAGGCTAGTACAATCCACATTCCTACCCGTACTGGACTATGCTGACTTTATGTACAATCATTGCCCCTCAACAGTGCTCAATAAACTTGACACCTTTTACCACCGGGCCCTAAGATTCATCTTCAACCTACCCCTTCGTACTCACCACTGCCTACTGTACCAGGAATCAGGTTGGCCCTCACTCTCAACTAGGAGGAAAATAAATGCTCTCCTCTGGATTCATAGAGCACTTTCTGATAATCTTCCTGCATACATCTCGAGCCTCTTCGAAAGGGCAAAGTGATCTTATCATCTAAGACAATTCTCTACACTCTGTTTTCAGACTCCTAGAGTGAAAATATCATATGGCCAGGCCGCAATCAATTTTTCACTCCCATCACTATGGAATACCATGCAAAGCTCATTAAAGATCTCCTCACTTCCAGGACTACAGTATGTTCATTCAAAGCTCTGATAGGCGAATTCCTGAAGGAAACATGCAATTGTTTCAGACAACTTTGAGCCATTAGCCTCTGATACCCTCATGAATCCCACGACCAGAAACTCGTTCACCTCTCTTCCCAGTTAAGGGAAACCCATAATTTCCTAGACATTTCTCTCTAATTCTGGCCCTTCTCATTCTATCCTCTCCTACTTACACTATCCTTACTCTCCCTACCTACTACCGATAAACTTGTGATAGTCTAGGATCGTTGGCTCTTTCCCCTTTTTCTGTAAACCTTTTTTATGTATTGTATCTGTTGTTTTTTTTTGAAATAGTAATTTTATTGTTGACAAGAGACAACAAGATGCTTGTTACATCACCATGAATCTCATACATAGATTAGGCCTCTCATCAGCTTTTTTTCTTTTCCTTGAGAGTTAGAGATTGAAGAAAGGAAAAGAACAGTCGTCCAAGGATAGTTAGACAGAGACGTAGGAAAGAAGAACAGGCAAGAAAAAAGTACAGAAATTAGAAAGAAAGATGACAGAAAGAGGGACTTACTAGGAAGAGGGAGGAAAACAGAACAATAAAACACAAAAATGAAAACCGAAAGATGAGAGATTGCATGAGGTTCTAATTAATATCTTCCACGTTTCCTGAAGCAGACTGTCGTTCTCCCCGAATCTCATCCAATACAACTCAAGTCTACTATGTATTTCATTCATATATGGAAGAATTGATTTTTACTCTTATCAGGCTGGACCAACTATTACTTTATGTGTACATAGCCAACATAGTTAGCATATCAACATTGTCTCTTCTGCTCATCAGATGGAAGAAAGGCAGCCATCTCACTTTAAACAAATCTAACTTCAATCTAACTTTTGCTGTCAGGTATTCTGATTGCAAAATTTTTACACAAATAGAGTACCAAGTATCTAAAGTTGGCTTATTTGGTGTTAACCAGTTTGTAGTAACAGTCTTTAAAGCTGCCCCTATTATTATATTAAACAAGTATTTCTGCGTCCTTTTTTTCAAAACTGTGGGAGGGAGACCAAGTAACCAGTGTTGTGAGTCTAATGGAAGAGAAACTTCAAATAGATCAGATGTTACCTTCTGAATTTCTTCCCAGAAACTCATCACCACTGGACAATTCCAAAATATATGGGAGTATTAACCCCTCACTTGACACTGACGCCAGCATTTGTCTGAGGGATAATGCCCATAATGTTTTGTCACCACTGGGGGTCGAAAAAAACTCCCATTTACTTTCCAACAAAACTCTCTCCAAAAAAGGGATGCTGTTGTTCTATGTATCTCTTCCCATATCTTATCCCACTCCTCTTTCAATAAATCAAGTCCTGTATCTGATACCCATGCCTGTTTGAGCTCCCTCAGACAGTCCTGATTTAGGCTTTGCATAGTTCCCACCAACTTCAATACGACCCTCTTATTTTCACCTGTAGTTACCACTCTCATTAAGAAATCCCTCAAGAGACTAACTGGAAAGTTGTCACTGTCCCACACATTCCCCAGTTTGGATCCTAAATAGTTCCTAAGTTGTAAATATCTAAAGAAATCTGATTGCCTCAGACCAAACTCCTGTTTCAGCTGTTCAAATGTTTTAAGAATCTGGCCTGAGTAAAATTGGCCCAATCACTTTAAGCCATATCTCTCCCAAGTCCAGAATGACATATCAAGTTTTAGTGGCAGAAAGTCCAGACAACTAGCTAAATGAGTCTGGGGAGTGACAAACTATGGAAAACCCAATCCCTTATTCGCTTCCAACCAAGACTGTATTGTGGTCTGTAACCATGGATTTGGAATTTGCAGTTTTGATAGGCAAGAATAGTCCAAGTAAAAAATGTCTGTCACTTTCAATGTTGGCCAGAGATTTAATTCAAGCTCCACCCATTTAGGAGGGGAAGATCTCGTTAGTGCGTTCAGCATCTGTAGCTGAGCCGCCCAATAATATATCTGCATATTTGGTAGCCCCATTCCACCTTTACTTTTGGGTGTCATTAGTATTTTCCACTTAACTCTAGGTTTCTACCTCCCTAAATAAATTTAGAGAGAGCCAACGATAAATCTTTCCAAAACCTGGTGGGTTGTCGAACAGGAAGAGCACTGAAAATAAAAAGAAAGCGGGAGAGAACATTCATTCTAATTGTCTCTGTTTTCCCTGAAAATGAAAGAGGCAGTTCTTTCCATCTATTAAGATCTTCCCTGACTTTCTGCAACAACTTCCCATGATTTTTATGGCAAAGCTGCTTCAGATCCCAAGGGATCCATACCCCCAGGTAGCGGAAACCATGTGTACACCACTTAAAGGGGGTCAGTTTTGGTAAGGTTCCTCCCCCCTCCCCCCCACTGGATAAAGCTCTGACTTCTCTGCATTCACTTTATAACCTGAAAAATGGCCAAATTCTTGTAGTATGTCTTTAATGGATGGAATTGCCAATGTTGGATTGGAAATATATAACAATGTATCATCCGCATACAAGGATATTCTTACCTCCTCTCCCCCAACTCGAATGCCCCGGAATGATGCTGTCTGTCTTATAAAGGCAGCCAGCGGTTCCAGACTGAGAGCAAAAGCAAGAGTGAGAGGGGACACCCCTGTCTGGTACCTCTAGAAATTGAAAAAATTGGGGATAATGCCCCATTCACTTTGAACCGTGCCGCCTAATTTGAATATATACCCTCCATCCAGGCCCTGAATCTGTCTCCGAAGCCAAACCTCCCCAAGACCATGTTCAAATACTCCCAATCTACTCTATCGAACTCTTTTTCAGCATCTAAAGAGAGGACCGCCCCTAGCTCCCGTCCCTGGAGAGGTCCAGCTCCGAAAAGTACATTCAAAAGCAGGCATATGTTGTTCTGCAGGTGCCTTCCCGGGATAAACCCTGATTGATCTGGGTGCACTAAATCAGATATAACTCTTTGCAACTGATTACTCAAAACTTTAGTGAACATTTTTGCATCTTGGTTTAACAACGCTATAGGCCTATAACTGCCGCACTTTGTAGGGTCCTTCCCCTCTTTAGGAATGACAGCTATTATAGCTTCCTTCCATGTCCCGGGAACTGCTGATGGATCTAAATTTGAATTACAAACCTTCGTCAGTAAGGGGGCCAGATCTTCTCCAAACTCCTTATAAAATTTGGCCGTATAGCTATCTGGACCCGGCGTTTTCCCAGTGGGGAGATTTTTAATTACTGTCAACACCTCCTGTTCAGTCAAGGGGGCCTCTAAGATCATTTTCTGGGAATAAGATTAAGTAAGGAGGGTAACCTTATCCAAAAAATTCTTGATAAGTTCAGAATTTTGAGAACTCTTATCCACCGCATATAAATGTTCATAGTATTTTTTAAAAACTTCTGCAATTCCTTCTGGGGAGAACTCCTCCTGTGATGGGTTTTCTTCGGGGCCACCTTCTCCACATATCTATCTCTGCCTGTTTTCGTAATCTTTGGGCTAACAGCGTACCTGCCCTGTCTCCTCTCTCATAATATTTCTGCCCCAGGAACCTGAGACTGTTTTCCACCCGCCTCTGCAACAACACGTCATATTTGTCTTGGGCTTGGGAAAGTTTGATCTGGGTTGAGGCTGCGCCTGTTCTCTTATGTTCCTCTTCCAAATTCCTGATCTGATCTAGGGCCTTCCTTAACTTGGCCTGATGTAATTTATATTTATTTATTTTTTTTAAAGAAAAATTTATTTATTTTCCCAAAAAAATAAAACAGACACACACATAACCCAGAAGCCCGGGTGCACACTCCAAAACTGAATGTGCAAACTATATACACCCCTTATTTACAAACCCCTGGATACCCCTCCAAAGACTTCGACTACCGCATATGTAATAACACAGATAAGCTAACAGAAATGTAATTACTAGTACATAATACTCTACCAACCCTCAAAATCTCTCTTTACCCACACCCATCATCATCATATAAAAAGAAAAAAACAAACTCAAGACTCCTCAAAATATATTGAAATCCAAACAACCCAATCGGGTATCCAGAGTAACCCTTGAGAGAGAGAGAGTCCCAAGCCAAGGGGGAGTAATTTATATTTATATGAAGCATAAGAAATTGAGTGGCTCCTCAGCACCGCTTTTAATGCGTCCCACATATGTTTGGGAGTTGCTTCTGCATTTTCCTTTATGAACTGCTGCACCTCTTGTCTAATCAAGGCCTTATATTGGGGATCATTTAATAGCCCTGTATCAAATCTCCAAAGCCCTCTCACCCTAGGCTCCCTCCAACCCACTCTTGCCTTTATTGTGGCATGATCTGATAAAGTGATTGGAAGGATGCTAACTTCTTTAAAGCTATGTAAAAAGTCTTTTTGCGTGTAAAACCTATCTAATCTCGAACAGGTGTTGGAAGACGATGAGAAAAAAGTATAGTTTTTGGCCTTCGGATTATAACACCTCCAAGGGTCTACCAATCCAGCCTCAATGCACAAATTTTTTAATAATCATGAGCAGGCTGTAGAACCTGGCGTCTTCGGGGAACTCCGATCTTTAACTATGTCTTCGACGCAGTTCCAATCCCTCATACACATAATTTGTCCAGGAGAGAGAGCTGCCATAGTCGTGAATAAAGCTCTAAAAAATTCTTCTGAAGGAGGGGTGGGGGCATACACTCCCACCAAATGGAGTGGTCTACATTTATATAGCCCTGTGAGAATCACCCAATGCTCAGAACCTGCTCTCTGCACTTTTTGAGGCTGAAACGGGAGACCCCTTCTGATAAGAAAAAACACCCCCACTTTAGTAGCAGTAGGATGTTCGTCTGAATAAACACTGCCCACCCATGACCTACGAAGTTTAAGATGTTCAGTTAAAGATAATTTGGTTTCCTGCAGACAGGCAATATCACAGTTTTCTCTCTTCAGTTCAGTGAGTATCTTAGCTCTTTTAATGACATTGTTGATGCCCTTGACGTTCAGTGAACACAATGTTAAACACGCCATTACACATATAAAAGTAATATTAACCAAAATCTCCCAGGACCCTCCCCTACCCTCATTTGTCCAGTAGTATTCATTACAAACTTTGAACCTTTAGTCCCTTTGACAGTATAGGAAAGAAGGAAAGAAGAAAAAGATTGGAAACCAGAATATAGAATAGAGAAATCTGTACAGAAATCCATCGCCACCAATTCTGTAAACATTACTTAAACTCCTCTGCTCCCACCACCCACCCTGTACCAAGTAGGCCTGGTGGAGCAACAGTTGTTTGGTAGGAGGAAAAGAAAACCTCCGCCCACACCACCTTCCTCTAGTGGTGTTATCCCTTAATCGGGAATTTTAGCCTAGGCTATTGAGGGGTAAGCACCCTAATGTCTGGGTGCAAGGTTGGATAGCCCCGAATGAACCAGAGCCCTCCTAACCTATCTTCTCTAGACAGATATCTGAAAAGACAAAAGTTACCAGTGAGGCGTAGCTGTCCTCAGCTTTCTATACCCCAAACTGCATATATAATGCCCTGATTTCCAGAGACATCATTACTATTTTGCTTAAACCTGTAATTTTTACACTCTGGACCTGTTGCTTCCCTAAATCCTCGCAATTGCTTCATGTTAATCTACCCTGATATCGAGGGATGCAGGGGACTTAGAAATTATACTTCTGTGTAATTCACAGGAAAATACAAAAGTAAACGGAAATCACTGTCTCATTTGTCCCAAGGTCCAGGCTGGTACTGAAATAATAAAAAGGAAAACCATCCTATTTTACTGAAATATTCCTCCAAAATTCGAACTCCCCATCTGATCAAATCCCATTCACAGACAAGCCCTAGCGATGTTGCTCTTCTCGAGAGCTTACAAGTTAAGACTAAACATTGAATAAGTTCCCTGGTGTTCTCGATGTTTCCATGTAGGTCTCAAAGCAGTACATATATGATAAAAAGGAAAGCCCTCCCGTTGTACTGGGATATCCCTCTTGGACTCGAACTCCCCATCCGATTAAGTCCCATTCACAGATGAGCCCTAGCGATATTGCTCTTCTCGAGGGCTTACGAAATAAGGCTAAAGGTTGAATAAGTTCCCTGATGTTCTTGATGTTCCCATGTGAGTCTCAAAGCAAAAGTCACCAATACAAACACACCTCCCTGATCTCCAGCAAGCAGATACGACCTTCAATCATCTGAAATCGTCTCTATAAGTAAATGATCGCCGCCATTACTGTTCGCACAGTCTCCATCACCCAGACCCACCTGAGTAAGGTGCTGACCAACTTTCACCCAAAAACAGTTCCCTCTTCTATTCAGTTTAATTGCTTTTGCTGAAGCCATTTCGACAGATCTGCATGAAGGGGGAGCAACGCTTCTACTCTGGAGGCCGGGTTTTGTAGTTTCTTCTCTCCTGGAGATTGAGACTATAGCAATTGTTCCACTTCACTTTCCGCAATCTCTTCTTTTAAACCTGGCAATGAAATACCCTCTGCAACCAATATCTCTCTTGTGGCTAGCAGGGATTCAAAGATTTTGGGACCCACCGGAGAATCCAGCCATAATCGAGCCGGGTAGCGTAAGTAGGCCCGCTTGCCCTTCTCCCTCAGTTGCTTCACCACCCACAATACCTTTTTGCTTCAAGCTGCCAATGGGGGGGGGGGGAGTCCTGATCTATATACACTCTGGTCCCGTTTAGATTAAGGTCTTTCTTTGCCCACGCTTAATGCCACACCTTTTCTTTGGTAGGGTACTTTTAAAACTTGATAAGGATAGCTCTTGGAGGCGCCCCTGGTTTTGGCTTAGGACCCAGTGCACGTTGCGCTCTTTCAATTTCCAGAGGGGTGTCCTCCTCCAGGCCCAACTCCATTTTCAGCCATGACTCCATGTAGCTTGCCATACCATCTTGTTCTACACCCTCCGGAATTCCAATCACCCTTATATTGTTACGTCGAGACCGGGCTTCTGCATCTTCCATTTTCGCTGTTAAAACCCTTTCTCTTTTATGGAGGTAGACCAGGGATTGGCTATAGGCCATGTATTCTCTCTGGAGAATATCCACATGTTTCTCTATGTCAGTTGTTCTCACTTTCAGTTTTCGAAAGTCTCTCTGAATCTCTGTTACTTTACCATCAATTTGTTGTAAAAGTCGCAATATTTTCCTCACTTCTAATCTCGTTCCGATGGATCCTGAGTCAGAACATGAGTCTTCCTCCCCCGAGCCCGAGATCACCGAAGATCGAGAAGATGCAGGGCTCAGGCCTGGAGTTGCACGCCCTTTATCGTTCCGCATGACCGCTGTGGGGCTCGTAGCACCTTTCTTTTTAGTTCTTCCCATTCTCGGTATTCAAGTTTCAGTTTCTTAATGACTTTCAGGAATAGGTATACTCAAGATTCTCCGGATTGCACACAAATATTAGCGCTTGGGGTACGAGCTGAAGGCTAAGCCACCATATTGGATCACAGCCTCCGTATTGTATCTGTTTACAGCTACATCAGACCAGTATGTATGTATTTATTTATTTATTTATGAGATTTACCAGGAAGGCATACTGAGCTAAAAGCTTGATTCCAGATGTGACCTGGGGGCCGAGACCCAATAACAATACATGGAATATATACAATAAGCAGTACATTTTGGGAAGCCAAGGCTTTCCTATAAACATTTTTTGCGAGAATACAGACAGGGGTTCATATATACATTGTGCAGAGTGAGAGGGTCATATACATTACATATACTTTTATAGTACAACAAGCATAATAATTAGATAGTTATAGCAGGAGCAGCTGGAAGAGAAATGGGCTCTAAGTAGAGGGTTGCGTTGGTATGTGTTCTGTGCATGTCTTATGGAGGCCGACAGAGCATTCCAAGTCTGTGGGATTCGGTAACTAAAGGCAGCCTGGCCTTTGGTAGTATGCATAAACGGGACGTGCAGCCATCTGGGATCCGTATTCCTGAGGGACTACGCAGGAGGGGATTGTTGGGAGAGGGTAGAGGCCAGATGGGGGGGAGGGAGTGGGACCAGAATTTGGCAGCGAACCTAATGCAGTTTATTTTCTATGATCATGGAGGGACGGCAGGGTAGCAGAGCTGTATAGGTTGCAGTGGTGAGTGGATTGCGGACAATCTAGAATGAACCGGCAGAAGGAGTGGAACATGATGTCTAGGCTGGCCAGAGCGGACCCGGGGGCAATGGAGTAGACTATGTCGCCGTAATCAAAAACAGGGAGAATCATTTTTTGGACAATGGCGTGCCTAGTTTGTGTAGGGAGGCATTTTTTGTTGCGGAATAGAGCACCTAGCTTGGGGAGTAGTCTCTTGTGTAGTGAGTCGATATGAGAGGTAAAATCTAGGTGCTGATCTAGCCAGACACCTAGATATCTGAAGGAAGTACAATTGTCCAGGGTAGTCCCATCCGAGGTTTTGAAAAGGGCAGGGGGTTTGGCGGAAGAGTCTTTGTTGGGATCCGAATGTTTGTGATACTGTTTTTTTAAGGGTTTAGGAATAGCTGGTTAGTCCTCAACCAGCACTGGATGGCATAGAAACCCTCCTGGAGTAGGGTTGCTACGCTTTGCGCGGTAGGGCCGGAGGCATACAGGACAGTATCGTCCGCATACATTTGGATGGATGAGTGGGGACATGCTGAGGGGAGGTTGTTTAAAAAAATGGAAAAAAGTAGTGGGCCTAGGACAGATCCTTGTGGGACTCCGGTAGTGACTGGCAGGGGGTTTGAGGTGTGAGGGGCCAGTTTGACTGTTTGTTTCCTGTCCGCTAGATAGTCATGGAACCATCCAATGGCTGACTCAGAGAGCCCTGCATTGGAGAGTTTTGAGAGAAGTAGGGAATGAGAGACGGTATCAAAAGCCTTGGCTAGGTCTATGAAGATGGCCGAGGTGACGTGACCTTTGTCCATGCCAGTGAGAATGTCACCAGTGATACGTAGCAGGGAGGTGGTGGTGGAGTGGGATTTACGGAATTCCGATTGGAACAGAGTGAAAAAGGAGGAGGCATCCAGATAAGGGGTGAGCTGGGACATGACTAGCCGTTCCTGTAATTTCGCCAGGATTGGGAGCAGGGAGATGGATCTGTAATTTTCTGGGGAGGAGGGCTCACCACCTTTTGGCAGGGGTATGACTGTAGCCATCTTCCTGGCCGTGGGTAACTTGCCCAGAGAGAAAGAGAGGTTGAAAAGGGCAGTGAGAGGGGCAGCTATGGCTGGGGGCAGACAGGAAGAGCATCTTGGCGTCCAGGGACGTAGGGCACTTGCCTTTGTTTGGGTTCAGGGCCCATAGTGAGTGGAGTACTTCGGCATGGGTTACTGGGCGGAAAGAGAAAAGCAGGACTGGGGGGCAGGCTTTGGGGACATGAACTGTGGGGGGGGACCCGGGGGAGTGGGTTCGGGGAGGGAGGATAGGAGTTTGGCAGGCACTAACTGGAGAAATGTGTATTAAAGGCTCCGCTACACAGATGGGGATTCGGATGTGGGAGCCCTGGTCTGATAGTGTAGGGGATGGGGGTAGAGGTGGGGGGGGGAGAGCAGGGATTTCAGCGATTTCCAGAAACCAGTCGGGTGGTTAATGTTCTTGCTAGAAGCTGACAGAAAGTATGTCTTTTTTGCTTGTCAGATGGAGTTTGTGCATGCGTTGTGGAGCTTTCTATATGTGGAGAGGGATGCCTGTGTTCCTTCCAGGCACGGTCTCTGGTGTGGCAATTCCTGATTATGTCGGCTGAGATCCAGGGGAGATGCGCACCTCTAACTCTCTTTGTCCGTAGGGGGGCATGTCTGTCCCAGATTTTTAGGAAGCAGGTCTTGAAACCCTCAAAAGCTCGTCCAGTGGAGGAAGACTTCGGGTATGAAGGACCAGTTTTGTGTCATAAGTCTGACAAGAGATATGCTAAGATGAGTGAGCTGTAGGACCTGGTGTGCAGTGTCTTTTGAGGGCTGAGGGCTATGCACCTTCCTAATCAGGAAGATCATGTGATGATTACTTATAGAATCGGGTAATAGGCCTGCGCTTAGGATCCTGTGGGGGTGGGAGGTGAGAGCCCAATCTAGTAGACAATGGTTCTGTGTCTTGTGGTTTAGTCTTGTGGGATCAGTAATGAGTTGGGTTAGGTACAGAGCCTTTATTTTGGTATTCCAATGGGCTTTATCTGTACCTAACCAGTTTGTGTTAAAATCACCTGTGACGTGTAGCTGGCCCCCGGCTGCTAGGGATTGAAGGGAGGTTAGGTGGGACAGGATGTCCACGGGGAGTGTGCAAGGGGGCAGTATGAGCCTGCCACGTAGATGGGGGAGGAACAGGGGAGAGACAGTTTGGTGAGAATAGAGTTTATGTTTGCAGGGATTGTGGGGATGTCCACTATCGAGAAATGGTGGCTGTTGGTGATATACATTGCCGTGCCACTTCTGCGCTTTTTACCTGGCTGGTCATGTCTGATTATAGTGTAGCCTGGTATGGAGACTTCCGCGTCTGCATGATGGGGTTTTAACCAGGTTTCTGAAATGACCAGGATGTCAGGGCGCTGTGTTAATGCAATTGGTTGTAGTAGAGAGATTTTGGATAAAAGGCTGCAGGTGTTTAGGTGTAAGATGCGGAGGCCTTTGGGAAAGGAGAAAGGGGAATGGGAATTTGTGTGGTTTGTACCAGGGTTTACCTCTATGTCCCCTGACAGGAGTAGAAGTATGGAGATGAGATGCTTTATTTTTGTCCGAGAGAGGTATGGGTAGGATGTGGAGGACCGGTTGTTTGAGAAAAATTGGGGGCAGCGACGGGCTGGGGTGTGCAAGACTGCAAGCCCCTGGTGAAAGGATGGTGGAATGATGCTGGCACTAATACTTGCGTAATGGTTTTGGGCCAGGGCGTGGGCAGGTGCGTGTGAGGACACAGTGTGGCAGGGCTGGGGGGTAAACCGAGGGGGTAGAGGCTGTGGGGGTTCTCTGTTTGGGAGAGTGGCACAGGGCAGGGAGGAGAGAGTGGCCAGAGAGAGAAGAAATAAGGATGATAACGGCAGCATCCTTGCCTAATTTGTATGGGTAACTGTAATGATTTGAGTTGAGCCCTCTGGTGGTGGCAGCTGATAAGCTGCAAATGGAGAAATAGGCTGATAGGTTTTTGCAATCATGTGACCTCAGCCTATACAAGGAGGATCTCACCAAGGGCAGTGGTGGGGTTGGATGGGAGCCAGCGCGCAGTGCCGGCGGGGCAGAAGCTCACAGTCAAAGAGAAACACTGTGCAGACTTTTCTGTGGCAGCAGTTCTGGGGATTCAAAAATGGCACCAGAACCACGGCTTCCTTTTTGGTCCTTCCGATTACCTGGGTGCTTCAGGGTGGGGGTCAGCAAGCAGGAGCATCCAGGGGAGGGCTGGGCAACCCTCACGACCTGTTCTGTAACCCAGCATCTGTCTGCAGGGAGAGAGAAAAGAGGTGCTTTATAGCCAAGGTAAGTGGGAGAAGTGCCAAACAAAATCCTGCTGTGTAGCTGTTTCTGGGCAACTGCTTGCGGACTGTATTGATCACTATCTGTACAATGGTTTCGCAACATTGATTTATTGTATTTGTGATTATGTATTGTATTGTATTAATGTCCAGGACCACCTTGAAAATGAGCTTGCTCAATGGTGTCTATGTCTGGTTAAATAAAGTTGATTGATTGATTACAGGGGGGGATTGAGGCAGTTACAGGAGAAGGAGGAGAGGAGATGTGACAGAAGCAGGGATTTAAACTGCCTAATATTAGGTTCGAGGATTATGTGTGGGGGCAGGGAGTTGAGCCAGCTAGGGGCTCGGTAGTGGAAAGGTCATAGGCTACAGGTGGTATTTTGTCATGGTACAACAAGGGTTGGTTTGAGTGTGCTATGGGTGGACTTGGTGGTGGGTGATGGGGGGGGGACTGGGGCAGTTAGTCAAGTGGAAATCTTTTTAGCTAGGAGACAGGTTTGGTATTGTAATCTGCCATCAAAGTCAAGCCAGTTAGGTTGTCTGTAGAGAGAGCAGGTGTGGGTAGGTTGAGGGCATCCTAGGGCTGGGAGGCAGGCCTTGTTCAGGGGAATCTTGACTCCTTGGAGGGCAGTATTGTTGGCAGCACCATATATCAGAATACCACAGTCTATTTTTTTTTTCTTTTTATCATATCCCATTTTTCTCGCCTTGCTGCGGCACAAGCTGGCTTTGGGGGATCCAGCCGCTGGCTCCTCCCACCCGGAGAGCTGTGTAGCTCGAACTGCACCAAGGAGGATCCAGGGTGGCCATCATGCCATCCTGCTGGAGGGCTCTCCTCTGCCTCTACTAGCCAGGACAGCCCTGGACCCTCCCCGACAGGACTCTGCCAAAGTCCTCCAGGCGGCTCGGAGCACGGCCATCAAGCTGCACGGTCACACCCAGCCTTTTTCCTCTGATTTGGCCCCTGGAGTGTGGATGTGCACTAATGTCCAGGCATGGTGCTGACGTCTGCCATGCTCCCCCTCTAATGTCACTGATGCTAGTAGTGCCTCTGGGTGTCCCCAGGGGCTGCTACAGTATGGTGAAACTCCCCAGCCCACTCCAGGACTAGGACAGCAGTCTACAGATGCTCAATCCCAGTCCTCCCCTGCCAACCCCCAACATCCCGGGCTCATTCCTGAACCCAGGTCACTGGTGTGGCACGGTGTGGCATCAGCGCCTCAGCCTCTCAATGTCACCGGGCCGGAGGAGTGCCGCCAGTCTATATAGACAGTACAGAGGATGTGATGGCAAGTTGGTCGGTTTCTGGGAGGAGGCAGCTCGATGGCGATAGAGGAGGCTGATCCAGGAGTTGATGGAGGTACAGAGGAGATGGATGCAGTTTGGAAGGTAAGGGCAGGGTCGAAGGCAATGCCGAGGTACTTAAAGGTAAAGACTTGTTCAAGGAGAAATGAGAGGGTGGTGTGGACGTGGATTGGGTAGTGTTCGAGTCTGTTTTGGTGATGAGCAAAAAGCATGATTTTGGACTTTTTTTGTTCAGTATGAGCTTTTTCCTGGTGAACCATGACTCAGCCTCAGTGAAAGCATTCTGGAGGGAGAGTTCTAAGGAGGCAGGGTTAGTGTGGGAGGTGTAGAGGACGACATTGTCACATAGAGTAGTATATTCCTGGAACACGCCTTAGGTAGGGAGTTGAGGTAGAGGCTGAATAGAAGGGGCCCGAGGATGGACCCCTGCGGGACTCCTGAGAGAAACGGAAGGGGTTTGGAGAGAGTGGTGCAGATTTTAACCCTTAGGGAGTGGCCTGGTAAATAGTCCACAAACCAGGATGAGGCCTCCTGGGCCAGGCCAAGGTGAGAGAGGGTGGAAAGCAGGAGGGCGTGATTATCAGTGTCAAACGCCTTGGATAGGTCCAAGAAGATAGCACCCGCCAGCTGGCCGTTGTCAAAGGATGAGTGTATGAAGTTGGAAAATTCCAGGAGGGCGGTAGAGGTACTATGGCCCTGTCTGAAACCATTTTGTTCGGCAGATAGGAGGTTATATTTGGAGAGGTACTCAGCAAGTTGGTCAGTGACAACACGTTCTAGGGCCTTGGAGGGGGGAGGATGGATATGGGGCAGTAGTTGCTGGGGGAGAGGTGGTCCCTGGACTTGTGGATGGGGTGATGAGCCCAGTTTTCTAGATGGAGGGGAATTCACTGAGGCAGAGGGACAAGTTAAAGATGTAGGAGAGGGGGAGAGAACCTCATCTAAGACCAAGCACAGGATTTGAAGGTCAAGTGAGTCACTGCTGTGGTGGGAGCCACTCAGGGCTTTGAGTAAGTAGGGTTTAATCTCCTGGGGGATGAGGACACGGAAGTGAAAGGGAGGGTGGGCTAATGGGAGTGGAAAGGGGGAGGTGGAGGGGTTGATCAAGTTGGGGGAGGATAGGTTTCAAGTCGGAGAAGGAAGTATTAAGTGAGTCAGTGACAAGTTGTGTGCCGTTGGTAACAGACCCGTTCACACTGAGTTGGGTGGGAGTGGGGGGTGGGCTTGCCATTGAGGTTTCATATTTTCCCCAATTTGTAACCTGTGCTATAGGAGGGGGTCAGGGCGGCTTTAAAGTGTTCGGCTTTTGCTTTCTGGATGGCCCAAATACACTTATTACGTGCGGCCTGGTAGGTTTGTCTATCCATTGGGCTACCAGAGTTGAGGGCTTTTTTCCGCAGGTCATCACGGCAGCGCATTAGGTCTAGGTGGGGCGGGGAGATCCACGGGGTGTCATGCCCTTTAATCACCTTCTTGGTGAGGGGGGCAAAACTGTTACAGGCATCGTTGAAGGTGTTAATGAAGTAGATTACCACGGTATCAAGGTCATGGGAGCGATGCCGGGGAGACCAGTCCCAGTGGGAGAGGTGGGATTTCAGGTGACTCAGCATTCCTGGTCTGAGCTGTCTAGTGAGCACGGTTTTGGGAGGAGGCTTCTTTACCAGGCAGAAGCAGGTACAGAGGATGGGAGAGTGGTCGCTGAGTGCGTTGGGTAGGACGATGATGTCAGAGATTTTGTGGTGACGGTTGGACAAGATCAGATCCAGTAAGGTGGCAGTGTCACTTTTGTGGTGGATTTGAGTGGGGCAGGTAACTAGCTGGGTGATGTCGAGTGCGGCAAGGGTATCTTTGTAGTGGGAGGCTGAGGGAGAGAGCCAGTTTATGTTGAGGTCTCCTAGCATAATTAGCTCAGATTTGGGGGCAGTTGGGAGAGATAATCAGTGAGGGATTGGAAGGCAGGCTTCTGGCCATGAGGAGGAATATATACCGCTGTGAGTATAAGGGGGCCCTCGATGGGCTATAGGAGATACTGAGGATAGGACTTGGGCACCATTGGCAAGCGGGGGGAGGCGTGCGCTTGGAAGGTGTCCCGTGGGTATATAGCAAAGCCGCCCCCACGTTTGCCAGTTCTACTGGCTCAGTATAATGAGTAACAAGGGATGGAGATGGAGGAATCAGGGGTGGATGTGGATAACCAGGTTTCAACTAAGGTGAGGAAGTCAGGTTGGTGTTGGGCTAACCAGACCTGGAGGTCACTGAATGTTTTGATATTGATGGAAGCCATGCGTAGGTCAGATGCTGGGGCGTTGGGTTGTCCAGAAGCAGTGGGGGCCTGGGTTGGGGTGGATGTTGCCAATATAAGAAGGAGCAGGGAGAGGGTTCTGAGGAGGAGCTGGCGTAAGGCTTTTTGTGGGCAGGCGAGGTGAGTTGGGTTTTGGCAGGATGGGAGGGGATAGGTAAGATCTTGAGAGAGTTGGCAGGATCAGGATAGTCAGGTGGAGTCACAAGGAGGGTGGGTGTGGGACATGAGATGGGAGGTGCAAGAGAAGGAGAAGAAGAGGTGGAGTGGAGGAGTGTTGTGAGGTGGAGGGGGGTTGTGAGGAGGTGTGACATGGGGGGATGAAGGGGAAGACGGTGATGAGAAGGAGGGAGATAGGTGTAAGGTGGGCAGGAAGGAGGTCCATAGTGGTCAGGCGGTATAAGAGTGGACAAAGAACACAGGTTGTTAGGGCAGACAGAGAATAAGCTGGGGATGAGTTGATAGGAACAGCTGGGGGGGTGGAGAAACACAGAGGAAAGATAGCAAGAGGGGTGTGAAATACTGCCTCCTAGAGGCCAGGTGGCGCAATAACAGGAGGGAGTGGTAGGGAGGTGAGGAGAGTGAGGAGTTAGTAGGAGGGAATACAAGGCCAAGTGAGAGATGGAAGCCCTCTAGTGGTAGGATAATATAAATTGTGAAGGGGATTTCATGTGATTGAGAGGGGGGACTATAAATTAAGGGACACCCCTGTGTGGGAGGGTGGTTGGGGTAGGCGGGGCAGTTCTGCTTGGTCTTCACAATGGGGGGAGGAGATGGACTAACATGTATCAGGAGGCATGGGGGGGAGTGGACACAAGTCCATTTTCAGAGTGGAGAGTTCAAAAGGGACTGGAAGCCCTAAAACAGAACAAGGCAATGGAATTGGAAGGGGTTCACCCTAGGGTTCTGTAAGAACTGAGAACAGTGCTAGTCACCACTATGGCAACACTGTACAGTATCTCATTAGAGACAGGGGTAGTTCCAGAGAACTGGAGGAGGGATGATGTGGTCCCACTGCACAAGAGTTGTAGCAGGTAGGAGGCTAGCAACTACAGACCTGTCAGTCTCACATCAGTGGCAGGGAAATTAATGGAGACCTTGCTGAAGGAGAGGCTATATCTGGAGGCATATGGGCTATGGGACCATTGGCAGCACGGATTCACAGGGGGAGGTGAAATCAAACAAACCTCATTCTCATAGATTTCTTTTACTGGGTGACTAGGGGGATGTATCAGTGGAGGGCAGTGGATGTGGTCTGTCTGGATTTCAGTAAGGCCTTCAACAGAGTACCGCACAAGAGGCTAGTGAAGAAGCTAAGCAGCCTGGGGGTGGTGGAGAAAGTGATAAGCTGGGTATCAGATTGATTGAAGGATAGGAGGGTGTTGGTAAATGGCAGAAACTCAGGGATGGGAAAGTGACCAGCAGTGTGCCACAGGGATCAGTACTGGGACTGGTACTCTTCAATGTCTTCATAAGTGACATTGCTCAGGAACTGAAGAGTGAGGTGTCTCTTTGCAGGTGACACAAAAATCTGCAACAGGGTGGACACTCAAGAAGGGGTAGAGAAAAATGCAAATGGAACTGGGGAAACTACAGGAGTGGTTTAGGGTATGGCAGCTGGGTTTCAATGTCAAAAAGTGCAAAGCCATGCACCTGGGGTGAGGAAACCCAGCAGTTGTGTGTAAGATAGAGGGGAGATACTGACAGTCACCAAGCAAGAAAGGGATCTCGGGGTAATCATATCTGATTACCTCAATGTGGCAGGGCAGTATGAGAAGGTAGCAGGTAAGAACAGGTTACACACCTGTAACAGTAGTTCTAGGAGTGGTATATCTTGTTCATCCACACTCTCTGGCATGTCCCTTTCCCCTTCCCCTTTAAATCTGGCCAGAAAGTCTTCAAGCTGGCTCCTCCCACCCACTCAGGTGGTAAATACCTCGGCTCCGCCCCATGACTCCAGATCTTAGCCTGCTGGAAGCAAGGTGGTGCGCCTAAAGCCGGGGAGGTCGGGTGGGTGTGTGTGGAAGAACAAGATATACCACTCCTAAAACTACTGTTACAGGTGAGTAACCTGTTCTTCTAGGAGCGTGGATATGTTGTTCATCCACACTCTCTGGCAGACTCCAAGCAGTTCTCCGGGAGGAGGGAGGCAAAGCACACACCCCTTACTTGGGAAATAGAGATTGAAGAACCGAGGCCCCAAAACCAGCATCCCGGCATGACTCAAGGTCGATGTGGTAGTGGGTAATGAAGGTGTTTGCTGACTTCCAGGTAGCCGCCTGACAGATCTCCTGGATAGGGATGTCCTTGGAAGCAGTCACTGATGTAGCCGTATGTCGGGTAGAATGAGCTCTTAGCCCTCTGGGAGGCTCCTTGCCTGCCAACTCATAGCACAGACCTGTGCATGATGTAATCCATCTAGCAATGGTCCGCTTCACTGCAGGTCTGCCAGAAGTGGCTTTAGTGTAGGTGACAAACAGCTGACGAACCTCTCCAAGAATTTCCGTCGTCCTCTCCTTATAATAGGAGAGAGCATGTCTGAGGTCCAGAGTATGGAGCCTGTACTCGGCGTCCGAGGTGTAGTTAGGGTAGTATACCGGCAGAGTCAACACCTGGTTAAGGTGAAACTCTGACACCACCTTCGGAAGAAATTTTGGGTTGGGGCGCAGGACAACTTTGTCCCTGTGGAAGACCAGATAAGGGGAGTCCACTAAAAGTGCCTGGAGTTCCCCTGTCCTTCTGGCTGACATGATAGCCACCAGGAAGGCAGTCTTCCACGACAAGTGTGAGAGCTCACACTTGTGCATGGGTTTGAATGGCTTGACCATGAGCTTTGCCAAAACCAGCAAGAGATCCCACGGAGGTGAAGGTTCATGCACCGGAGGGTATATGTGATCCTGGCCTTTGAAAAAGTGCCCGACCACTGTCTCCTGTGCCAATGTCGGCTGACCGGTCCACGCCCGGTAAGCAGAAATGGCTGCCAGGTGCACCCAAAGGGTCGATGACCGTAGACCCCCTTTGGAGAGAGAGACCAAAGGTAGTCTAAAATGTTAGCCACAGAGCAGGATAAAGGGTCCAGGCTCTTACCCTGACACCAAATGGAAAACCTTTTCATTCCTTTTCTTCCATTTGAAGACATAACACTTCTTGGTCGATTCCTTATGAGATGCCTCCACCACAGTGTAGACATCTTCGGAAAGACCCAGAGCCTGGAACTCTAGCCACTCAGGTACCAGGCTGTGAGGTGCAGGGATTGAAAGTCCAGATGGAATACCTTCCCTTGGTTCAATAATATCAGGTCCGGGCATGTGCAAAGCCGCTCTGGGGCCCTACAACTGAGGCTGAGGAGCTCTGGATACCAGAATTAGCGGGGCCAATCTGGGGCTACCAGAATCACCTTCGCCTTGTCCCTCCTCACCTTGAGTAGCACCTTGTGGATCAAGGGAAATGGAGGGAAGGCTTAGATGAGGCCTGGGGTCCACGGCCTCGAGAAGGCATCCCCCTGCAGTGAGCCCTGCTGAGGGGGCCGGGCATGGTATAGGCTCAGCTTGGTGTTCTCCCTGGAGGCAAACAGGTCCACCAATGGTTTGTCCCAACAGGAGAACAGATTGTAAGCTACCTCTGGACGGAGAGACCACTCGTGGGATGTCTGGCCTAAGCGGCTGAGAGCATCCGCCAGTAGTTCGAGACTCCTGCCTCATGGATGGCTAGGAGATCCACCTCCAACTGGCTGATGAAGGTCCAGATTCAGAGTGCCTCTTTGCATAGCAGACGGGAGTGCATGCCACCCTGTTTGTTGAGGTAGTACATGGTCGTGGTATTGTTCATCTGGACTTGAACCACTTGACCCTGGAGCTGAGGACCGAAAGCTGACAGGGCCAGTCTGACTGCTCTGAGCTCCAACAGGTTGATGTGGCATCGGGACTTCTCAGGGTCCAGAACCCATGGGCCCTGCTGTCCCCCATGTGGGCTCCCCAGCCCATGGGAGAGGCATCAGTCATCAGAACAACTGTTGACTTGGGCTGGACAAATGGGATTCCTTCCTGCAACCGGTCTGGGACAGTCCACCATTGGAGAGCATCCCACATCTTCTGGCTTACAGTGATCAGCTGGTTGAAGTGACCATATCGCTGAGTCCACTGGGCAGCCAGCTCCAATTGGAGGGGGCACATGTGCCACCTGGCCCAATGGACCACTGAGGTGCATGCCGCCATGTAGCCCAGAAGGCACAGAAAGTCCCGGGCAGGGCACAAGTGCCCAATCAGAAATAATTGGGCAAAGGAGGAGAGAACCTCCATCCTGTCCGCCGGGAGCCGAGCTCTGGCTTGACGAGAATCGAGCTCTGCCCTGATAAAGCCCATCACCCGAGAGGGCACGAGTTCTGACTTGGCTTTGTTGATAAGGAGGCTGAGTTGGGAGCAGGTTCACAGGGCCAGATCTCAGGACCACTCCACCTCCTGAAGGGAGGAACCCGCCAAGAGCCAGTCATTGAGATAGGGGTATATTCGAACTCCTCGACGCCGAAGATGGGCTGCCACTACTACAATGCACCTGAAGAAAATCTGTGGGGCTGATGACAGGCCGAATGGCATGGCTCGGAACTCGTGCAGGGTCCCTTCGATCCTGAAGCGGAGGAACCGCTGGTGGGATGGATGGATTGGGACGTGAAAGAATGCATTCTGCAGATCCAGTGAACAGAGCCACATGTTTCGTTTCAGAGATGGTATGATCTGGTTCAGAGTTACCATCTGGAAGGTGCAAGACCTGAGATATTGATTCAGGTTGTAGAGATCTAGGATGGGGCGTCAACCCCCCATCCGCTTGGGCACCAAGAAGTACCTGGACACGAAGCCTGGGTCTGTAGGAGGATCTGGCACTGGAGCTACCGCCTCCTTGCGGAGGAGCTCAGCAATGTCATCCCGAAGGGCCGACTGAGTGCGAGCTGAGATCCTTTCCTCCCGAGGGGCACAGGCTCAGCTGGGAGGGTACTGCTCAAATTCTAGAGGTAGTCCCTGATCGACCACTTCCAGAACCCACCTATCCGAAGTGATACCGGACCAGATGGAAAGAAAGTGACGGAGCCGGCCCCTCACGGGAGGACCCAGAACTGGCATGACGGGTGTAGGGGTGGCAACCACCGACCCATCACTGAGCAGGCTTAGAGGAGGAGGAGGCTCCTGGACCAGCACCTTGGCCTCCTTTACGGGGCTGTTGAGGACCCTGCTTGGGCCGTGGGTGCCAAGCTTGAGCCTGCTGCTGCTGCTGTTGGTGCTGGCCTCCTTGATAGGAGGGCTGTCTAACCGCAGGGGAAGAGTGCCGAAAAGGTTTCTTCTTGCACTTCTGCTGGTTCTTGCCTGAAGAACCCTTTGCAGAAGTAGCATCCAAGGTGGCATTGGATTGCTCTATTCGCTGGAGGTGACCTGCCACCCCTGGACCCAAGAGGTCGGTCCCTAGGAAGGGCACGTCAGCTAACTTGTGCTGAGTATCTGCCAGAAAGGAGGATAACCTCAGTCAGGCCCCATGGTGAGTGGCCACTGCGGCTGCTAAGGAGCGGGCACAGGAATCACCAATGTTCAGGGCTGTCTGGAGCTGCTGTTTCACAACAGCACGGCCCCTGGTCATGGACTTGCTTCACTGTGGTCTGCACGTCTGCTGGGAGATGAGGGAGGACTTCATCTAATGACCCCAGGAGGGCAAGAGAGAAGTGTGCCATGATCACAGCCGAGCTGGCCTGACGAAGGCCCAAAGGATGAGGCCACATAAACCTTCCAGGCAGAATGGTTCATATTCTTGGACTCCTTGTCCGGAGGGTGGTCAGTGTCTGCTGAGCTACCCGTGCGTCTAAACACAGAAGCAGTCACAAGGCTCTTGGCCAAGGGATGCTCTGTGAACCCTGCCAAGGACCCCATGGGTACCGTATACTTGCGGGCCATGTGGGCAGATGGAGCAGGACAAGAGGCAGGGTGCTGCCATAGCTCAAGGGCTGGGCCAACAATGGCTTTGGCCACTGGAAAGGCCTCCATCGGGGTATCCCCCCTCTTGAGGATATCCGTGAGGGGGTATTCCACCTTCTTTTGTATAGGCTCCAAGGGCATTCCTGAAAAGAGGAAGGACTTTCCTCCAAGTCTGCTCCTGGTGACTCGTCATCCCCCGGATGTGAGTGCAAACCAGTGGCATCCGAGTCCGAAGAGTCAGGATATAAGTGTCTCCCACCTCTGTCTCCCTCGATACGCTGAGGGCGATCGGGGACAACAGTGATGGACAGGTGACGGGGGAGGCCGGTGTCTGTCCGGTCCTTTTTTGAGGAAGCCCCTCCCTGAGGCTGCTTAGGCGGTGGTTCTACCAATATAGGTGGGTTTACCAAAATAGGTCAAGATGGAATGCGTGCCAGCCCTACAGGTGGGGGAACCGAGGCCTTCGGTTCTGGAGGGGTCAGAGTCAGCCTAAGAGGCTGGGGTCAAATAATGGCCAGTGTTGCCAGCAGAGCCGGCTTTTGACCGGTCAGAATCAGCTGTTGCCACATGAGATCTTCATAACGTCGATGGAGCTTCCGTCGAAGTCTCTCCTCATCCGAGGAGGATGAGGATTGGTGGCGACGCCTCTTCCTAGAGTGCTTGTGACCTTTCTTCGGTTTTTCAACCGAAGGGGTCTTGGTCCTCGATCGAGACCAACGGGGTCGGCTTGTTTGATCGGGAGAAGCCAGAGTCAGAGAGAACCGAGGATCCGGCACCTTCCCCTCGATTGGGACACCCGAGGGCTGGGTCTCCTCATCGGGGAAGGAAAGGATAAGTGTCATTTCCAAGGAGTCGTCGAATGGAGTCGGTGACAAGGGCTTGATTGGGTCGAGAGATATCTCGGCCAGTTCCGTCGTGTCCTCGGCCTCAGTGCCTTGGCCGGACGGAAGGTCTGAAAAGCCAGCGGCCAAGGAAGCGATCTCGACCGAGGTCGAGACTGCAAGTTCCTGAGAGTCAGACCTTTCTCGGTCCCAAAAACATCTCCTTCTGGATGAAGAAGACTTGGGGTCCTTGTCCCTCTTCCCAGGGTGGGAGGAGTTTGAGCCCGAGGGTGCCTCACCCCTGGTGGGGAGAGACTGACAACTCCCGAAGGGATCCAGTAAAGGTTGAGCCAAGGTTGAGAGGCACAAAAAAACTTCAGCTGGCCGAAGCTTGAGCAGCTTCCTCTTCGAAAGCCGCCATCTGATCGAGCTGCTTGACGGATCCCGTGGCTGCGGAAACTGCCCACCTTGCCTCCTTCAATTTTACCAGTAGATTGCAAAGCTCCAGTCTCCCCAATTTTAGGCGTGCCTTGCGGTCATCCAGGACGTTGAGATGGAAGGCCAGACAGATGGTGCAAGAGGTGGTGTCATGAATGACACCTAAACAGTAGGCACACAAGAGGTGGGGATCGGTGCGCAACATTTTCTGTCCGCAGGGACACCAGCGAAATCTGGGGGACGATTTGTCCTCCATGTCTGATGCACTAGGATAGGAATCGTAAACTCTAATGAGTTTTAGAGAAAGCGTTTGCAGTGAAAACCGACGTTGAGAATCCAGGGCCTACGAACTGCTGAAGTAGCACGAGGTAACCTGAATCTTCCAGCGGAAAGGAAGATCAGGCGTCATGGGGCAGAGCTGAGATATTTACCACCCGGGTGGGTAGGAGGAGCCAGCCTGAAGACTTTCTGGCCAGATTTAAAGGGGAAAGGGACATGCCAGAAAGTGTGGATGAACAACATATCCATGCTCCTAGAAAAACTGGTTACTCACCTGTAACAGTAGTTCTAGAAGTGGTATATGTTGTTCATCCACACTGTTTGGCATGTCCCTTTCCCCTTTAAATCTTGCCGGATAGTCTGAAAGCTGGCTCCTCCCACTCACCCGGGTGGTATATGCCTCGGTTCTGCCCTTTGATGCCAAATCTTGCCCGCTGGAAGCAGAGGGTTGTGTGTCGAAGCCGGGGAGGTTGGGCGGGTTCGTGTGGATGAACAACATATACCACTCCTAGAAAGTACAGTTATGTAAAAACTTACCGTAACAGTAGATCTTTGAGGAATGTCTCTTGCAGCAGGTAATACACTTGGGTCATCGCCAGAGGTTGCTGTGGCACACGGCAGCTCTTCTAGCAGTCTTTTTCCAGGGGCCACCATAGAAACATAGAATTTGACGGCAGATAAGGACGGCTTGGCCCACCCAGTCTGCCCATTTCCCTACCTACTGGATAAGCTGCAGATCCTAGTTAACCAGCAGCCTACTTCTTCCTACCCCCACCCCCCAGAACTGCCTTATGACTATCCCATGCATGCTTGAATTCCACCACTGATTTTGACTCCCACAACCTCCTCCGGAAGGCCGTTCCAACACATGACATCACCTTCCTGTTTCCTATATAAGTGTGGGCGGTTCCTGGTATCCTCAGTTCCCCCCGCCGGATTCAGCTCGCTAAGCGAGGACCAAGGGGAAGCTGAGGTACCATAGGTACCCCAACCCATAAGTCACTGGACCAGAATTTGTTCTCCTAGAGAAGCAGGGGGACAGAGGGCGGGATCATACCTGCAGCAAGAGACACTCCTCAAAGATCTACTGCTTTGGTAAGTTATGAAGTAACCATACTATCTTCCATGGAGTGGTCTCTTGCAGCAGGTAATACACTTTGGGATGAATAGCAGTAAACCCAAGTAGGGTGGTCATTATGACAGGAGGCATTGTAGAACAGCTCAGCCAAAGGCCGTCCTATGGCATGAAGCAACATCTAAGTTGTAAGACTTCGTGAAAATATGAATTGTGAACCAGGTGGCTGTGTTGCAGATATCTGTGATAGAGGCCACTTTAAAGCAGGCCGCTGTGGTGGCCATAGCTCTGGTAGAATGGGCTTGGACAGGTCCTGCTAATGTCGTCTTGTAGTTTGTGTAGCAAAATGTGATATAGTGTGCTAGCCAATAGGAAAGGGTCCGTTTAGTGACCAGGAGACCTTCTCTGCTTGAGGTGAAGGTAGCAAAAAGTTGAGAGGTCTTTCTAATTGATTTAGTTTGATTAGTATAGTATTTGCAATATACAATTAACATCTAGAGTACGTACGAGGTATTCACCTTGATTGGAGTGTTCAGGGTAATATACTGGTAGCTCCAAGGATTGGCTTAAGGTGTGTTAAGACAATACCTGAGGAAGAAAGGAAGGGTTGGTACTAAGTGCCACTCTGTCTTTGTGAAAAATTAAGTAACGTTCTCTACACATGAGGGCATGAAGCTCGGAAATACGTGGAGTCGAAGTGACAGCCACTAAGAATAGTGTTTTCCAAGAAAGAAAACGAAGGTCACAAGTGGCCGCCAGTTCAAAGGGTTCAAGAGTTAATTTCTCTGTTAGAAAATTGAGATCCCACGGAGGAGTGGGTCTTCTGATAGGTGGCTTAATATGTAACATTTCTCTTAAAAACATTTTGGCTAGATGATGTTGATACAGTAATCTGCCATCAAGGGGTTCATGGAAGGTCGAAATGGAGGCCAAATGAACTTTGACACAGGAATAGCTTAATCCTGTCTCGGCAATTGAGGCCAGGTAATCCAATACTTTCGTCAATGGGCAGGAATAAGGATCCAGTGACCGGGAGGCAGCCCAAATGGAAAAACGTTTCCGTTTGGCATTATAAGGTTCCCTGGTCACTGGTTTACGTGAGGCCAGTAAAATATTGGCAACAGGGGAGGACACTTGTAGACATGCTATGAAAGCATCCTCAGGAACCAAGCGTGATGGTGTAGTGCCTTCAGGTTGAGATGTAGAAGGGTCCCTTGATTCTGAGTCAAGAGATCTGGTCTTATTGGCAATGGGATGGGTTCCTCCACTGAGAACTGCTGAAGGAGGGGGAACCACACCTGCCAAGGCCACAAAGGCACTATGAGAATCACGGTGGTAGGTTCGAGTTGTAATTTTAGTAGAGTCCATTGCAGGAGAAAGATTGGGGGGGGCATATAAGAAGAGTCCTGTCCATGATTGGGACAGGACATCTATAGACTGTCCCATTTTGCTCGGGATAATGGAATAGTATCTGGGAAGACAGTGATAAACTGCGGAGGCAAACATGTCCAGTTGCAGGGTTCCCCACAGATGAAAGATTTTCTGAAGCACTTCATGATAAAGTGTCCATTCATGTGTGGACGACTGGCAACTGAGAAGGTTGGCCAGGAGAGTGTGGCGTTGATGGCTGTCAGTACAAGGTGTTGCCATATGGCCTCCTGTCAAGCTGCATTTGTCTCTCTGCATAGAGAATGGGACTTCATACCTCCTTATTTGTTGAGGTAGAACACTACTGAGGTGTTGTCTGATTGAATCAGCAATGGTCCCAGGAACAAGTGAGGTTGAAAAGCCTGGAAGGCTAAGCGGACCGCCCTCATCTCTAGGAGACTGATGTAGAGATGAGGCGTAGAACTGGTCCATTTGCCTTGTGTCCTGTAAGAACCCAGGTGTGCACCCTACCTTTCTAGGGATGCATCCATGGTCAATGTCTGCTGGGGCAGGGTGGATTGGAAGGGCATGCCTTGGCATAGATTGGCACGGAGGGTCCACCATACTAGGGTGGACTGCAACGTGGGAGTGACTCTAATTTTGTCTTCGTAATTTCCTGTTCTTTGAGTCTACTGATTCTGGAGAATCCACTGGATTGGTCTCATGTGAAGACAGCCAAGTGCCACCATACGGATGGTAGCGGCCATGTGTCCTAGAAGACATAACATACATCTGGCTGTGACCATTTTCCAGGCTTGTATCTGATAAGCCAGAGGTATTTGCCTGTCTTGTCTGTTGGCCAGGAGGTAAGCCCTGGTAAAGACGGTGTCTAGGACTGCTCCTATATATTGAAGCGACTATGTGGGGGTTGGATTGGACTTCAGCCAGTTGACTGTAATCCTTAGAGAGTGGAACAGAGTCAGGGTTGTGTGTAGGGAGGAATGTAGGGAGGTTTTGGACCCTGCCTTGATGAGCCAGTTGTCCAGATATGGGAAGACAAAGTGCCTGTCCAATTGTAGGGTTCCTGCCACTACAGCTAGGCACTTGGTAAACACTCTTGGTACAGATGAGAGGCCGAACAGTAGTGCCTGAAATTGGTATTGTTTTCCCAATAGATGGAAACGAAGAAACCTGTGATGGGCAGGATGGATGGGGACATGTAGGTAGGCATTCTTCATCTCCAGGGCACATAGGCAGTCCCCTTGTTTCAACATTGGCAAGATGGCATTTAGGGTGACCATGCAGAACCTGTATGTGTAGGTTCAATAGTCTGAGGTCTAGTATTGGTCTGAAATCTCCAGTTCATTTGGACACCAGGAAGAAATGGGAATAGAACCTCTTCTGGTGTTCTGCCAGGGGTATTGGATAAAAGGCTTTCTTGGTCAGAAGAGCCTGTAGTTCCTCCTGGAGAATAGGAATGTGGTTGGGTGGGTACTGGACAGAGCGTGGGGATGAGGGAGAGGCATGGAAATATGCTTCAGAGTGTGACCCCTCTGAATGATCTGAAGTACCCACTCGTCCAATGTGATCTTCTGCCAGGTCTCCAAATGAAGGGCAAAATGACCACCCATGGCTTCTGAGGCCTGATCGAGGAAGTGTGGACAGAGCCCCAGTTGATCACTGGGTGGCAGGCTGACCAGTCCCACCAGGAGGGTGGGATCGGGAGCCATTGGCAGCAGAGGTGTTGGTTCTGGAAGGCTGAGAACAACCTCTGAATCTGCCTCTATGTATTTTCCACCTCTTTTAGAATAAAAGGAGGATTGAGGACGATATGATGACTGGGAAGTATGGTACATGCCATATATCGTATGTGGTGTTTGTCCTGAAGACTGGTGATCATCTCTCAGTGTCTGGGTACCTGGGCCAAAAAGTTTAGACCCATTAAAGAGGGCATTGACCACTCTATGCTGTACATCTGGCTAAAGCCTGAGATGCAAAGCCAAGCGTGGTGATGCAAGGTAATGCCAGTTGCTAACATGCGGGCCGAAGTATCGTCCGCATCATATCCCAAACGGAGTAGGTCTCGGGAGATAGAATTGCCAGTAGATACTGTAGCCATTAATTGTTCCCTTCCCTGTGAAGGAGGGAGTTTATTGGCCGGCTCTATAACATAGGCCCAGAGTGTACGCTGGTATTTGACCAAATGTCCAACATAATTTAGGATTCTGAGATTCATGGTACCTTCTTGGAATATCTTTTTTCCCCATATAGTCTATCCTATGGGAATGTTCATTAGGAGGTAAGGAGCTGTTGTGTTTTGGTCGTTTAGTACGATCATGAGTGGCAGTAATCACTACTGAATCTGCTTCAGGAGTAGTGGATAGAAAAGGGTGATCCAGAGGAGCATGGTAGAGGCGATCCACCTTGCTGGGAATAGCTGTAACAGTGGAAGGCTGATTCCAGGCTGCAAACAAAGCATTTTGGTAGGTTTGTATAAGTGGGGGTACCACTAGGACTGGTTCCTCTGGTAGTTCCCAGTCCCCTTCTTATGGGCTCTGCTCTACAGACCTAGCCCCTTTCTCTATCCCCAGATGCAAAACCTCTATGGGTACACAAACTTTCTCTCACTCAGCTCTGAAGTACTGGAACTCCATACCTCAAGCTATCCGCCTAGCTCCCACCTATGCCAGTTTCAAGAAACTCCACCGAGATCATCTACGTGCTTCTAACCCCTGCACTTGCATCCACCCGCCATAGATCCCTCTTTCTATTTTCCTTACTACCCCACTGCATCTACTCCCCTCCAATCTGTTTTATTACCTCTCTCTATTGACCTTCCCCTTGCACACTCTCCACCACCCTCACCCCTTTCTCCCCTGCCTCTATCACATCCTCCTCCTCCTCCCTTCTCTCTAAAGATTAACTACCACAAAGCCACTTACTGTATATTGTATATATCTTGTCTATCTCATCCATTTTTTTGTACTCAGTATTTCAGTTGTTTTGCACTTGTTCATACCATTATCTTGTCTAATGTTAAACTGCTTGTATCCTGACCTTGTCTAAACTGTATTTCGCTCAACCTCTTATGTCGACTGTTCTGACCTCCTCCTCCCACTGTATTACCTATTTCATGTGCTGCGTCACATGGTGTGCTTATGTATTGTCTACCTGTATTCTCCCGGGTCGTGCCTGAAAATAGGCATTCCCATGCCTAGTACACCCACCCAGTTACCAAAAGCAAATAAATAAATAACCTACCATATCCTTACATTGCTGGTCATGTTCGGTAGTGCAGAATACCATGACCTTTTGAATTTGGACCATCATCTCATGGAAGGATGGGTTATCGGGAGGAGAGGCAGCCGCCTACTGGGATAAATTCTCATTTAAGGAAGAAATATCTGAAAGAGGGGACTGGGGCAAGAAATCCAGGTCCTGAAATTCCTCATCCTCCAGATCACCGGTAAAATGAACTGGAAATTCAGCCTTGTCTGATAGGTAGTCATCCATGTATGAGGGAGGTGACCAGGGTGGTGAAGGATCTCTGTCACCCTGGAAACAGTTAGGTGGAGAAGTAGGGGAATGGAACGGGTGACTCGGCTTCCCTGGATCGCAAGGCTGAGTATGCCGGATGGCATGTAAAACCTGATGAACTACTGAGGCAATGTCCACAGAAGGTGGGGAGTGGGGTTCTGGGAAATCAAGGGGATTGTTGGGGGATTGGATGTGTAGTCTGAGCAGGTCTTGCCCCTGGGTGGTAAAGCCCAGGGTCCCGATTCTTGTTCACCTGGCCCCTGTGGGAGTACACCTGTGAGGGTGGAGGGATGGAATGCATGGCAAATGCAGTAGGTTTCCTCCTTGGAATACAACTCCTTGTCAACAGAGCAGCTGGGGAAACATGAGTAGAATGTCGAAATGAAGTCACCGTTGATGGGAGAGAAGCCCCTGTCGATGGGACGTCAACGGAACTCACAAGGGGTTCGTCATAGATTGCCGTTAAAGCGCTGGAAAGCACCATCAACAAGAGGGTGTAACCCCTGTTGATGAGGAGGCAATGTGTGAACGCATCATCGATTTTGAGGCACCTATAATGGTGGCCGTCGATGAGCTTTTAGGCACAGAGGTTGAGGAGAGCTTCTCCTTCTCTTTCTTGTGCTGTTTGTGAGAATCAGTGGATGGGGAGCTCTTGGGACGAGCCCCCTGATTCTACATGAGAGACAATCTCTGCTCCATTAAATAGTTTCTGATTTCTTGCAGCCATCGACAATGGGTTGCCTGGTTAAAATCCTGGCAATGTATGCAGGAGATGGAGTCATGTATGGGTCCCAGACACCTTACACAAATGGTTTGGTTGTCGAAACGGTAGATTTTTCTACTGCAATGGCAGGATTCAAATAGTGCTATCTTGCATGTAGATTTTGCCTACACTTATATAGGAAACAGGAAGGTGATGTCATGTGTGGGTGGCCTCTGGAAAAAGACTGCTAGAAGAGCTGCTGTGCGCCACAGTGACCTCTGGCGATGACCCAAGTGTATTACATGCTGTAAGAGACCACACCATGGAAGATCTACTGTTACAGGTGAGTAACCTGTTTTTCTAGGAACGTGGCTATGTTGTTCTATCCACACTGTTTGGTAGACTCCCAACAGTTCTCCGGGAGGAGGGAGGCAAAGCACACACACCCTACTTAGAGAACAGAGATTGGAGAACCGAGGCCCCAAAACCAGCATCCCGGCATGACTCTAGGTTGATATGGTAATGGGAAATTAAGATGTTTGCTGACTTCCAGGTAGCAGCCCTGCAGATATCCTGGATAGGGACTTCCCTAGAAGCAACCATGGGCGCAGCAGTATGGCAGGTGGAATGAGCTCTTATCCCTACAGGAGGCTCCATACCTGCCAACCTATAGCAGAGATCAATGCAAGATGTAATTCATCTGCCAATCATCTGCTTGGCTGCAGGTCTGCCAGGTGCGGCTTTGGCGTAGGTGACAAACAGTTGGTGAACCTCTCCCCAAACTTCAGCTGTACACTCCTTGTAATAAGAGAGCGCTCATCTCAGGTCCAAAATATGAAGCCTATATTCGGCCTCCGAGGTGTAATTGGGGTAGTACACCGGCAGAGTTATCACCTGGTACCAGGTGAAACTCCGACATAACCTTCGCAAGAAACTTCAGGTTGGGGTGCAGGACAACCTTGTCCCTATGGATGACCATATAGGGAGACTCAACAGAGAGCACCTAGAGCTCCCCAATCCTTCTGGCTGATGTGATAGCCACCAGGAAGGTGGTCTTCCATGACAGGTGAGACATCTCACACCTGTGCATCAGTTCAAATGGCTTGCCCATGAGCTTTGCCAATACCAGCAGTAGATGCCACAGTGGTGGTGGTTCACGCACCGGAGGGGAAATATGGTCGAGGCCTTTAAAGAAACACCCAACCACCTTCTCATGTGCTAACGTCTGCTGACCGGCCCACGCCCGGTAAGCAGAGATGGTTGCCGGGTGCACCTTAAGGGTCATAGACCGAAGACCCCCTTTGGAGAAAGACCAAACGTAGTCGAGAATACTAGCCAACGGACAGGACAAAGGTACCAGACCCTTGCCCAGACACCAAATGGAGAATCTTTTCCATTTGAAGGCATGGCACCTCCAGGTCGATTCCTTCCTGGATACCTCAACTACAGTGAGAACATCTTCAGACAGACCCAAAGCCTGGAACTCTAGCCACTCATGAACCAACCTGTCAGGTGCAGGGATTGAAGGTTTGGGTGGAGGACCTTCTCCTGACTGACTGACAGCAGGTCCAAGCGTGCTGGAAGACGCCTTGGAGGCCTGTTGCTGAGGCTGAGGACATTGAGGTACCAGAACTGGGGGGGCCAGTCAGGTGCCACCAGGATCACCTGTGCCTTGTCCCTCTTCACCTTGAGTGGCACTCTGTGGATCAAGGGAAGTGGAGGGAAGGCATAGAAGAGGCCTTGGGTTCACGGCCTCAAGAAGGCACCCCCCCTGCAGCAATCCCTGCTGGGGGGGTGCCACAAAACAGCCTCAACTTTGCGTTCTCCCTGGAGGTGAACAGGTCCACCTGAGGGGTGCCCCACTGGGAGAACAGGCTGTGTACTACCTACAGATGGAGAGCCCACTCGTGGGACTCCTCACTCACATGGCTGAGGGCATCCGCCAGTTGATTTGAGGCTCCTGCCACATGGATGGCTAGGAGAGCTGCCTCCAGTCAGCTCATGAGAGTCCAGATGGAGAGTGCTTCTCTGCACAGAGGCCAGGAGTGCATGCCACCCTGCTTGTTGAGCTAGTACATGGTCATGGTATTGTCCATCTGGATCTGCACCACTTGACCCCGAAGGAATGGAGTGAAAGCAGTCAGCACCTGCTAGACTGCATGGAGCTCCAGCAGACTGATGTGACATCGGGACTCCTCGGGGGTCCAGAGCCCATGGACTCTGTGGTTCTCCACAGTGGCACCCCAGCCCATGAGAGAGGCATCAGTCAGTCATCAAGATGACAGTCAGCTTGGGGTGGACAAACAGGATCCCCTCCTGCAGATGTTGTAGGATGGTCCACCATTGGAAAGCGTCTCCCATCTTCTGGGTCACAGAGATCAGCTGGTTGAAATGATCATGTCACTGAGACCACTGGCCAGCCAGCTCCCATTGAAGGGGAGCATATGCCACCAGGCCCATCAGACCACAGAGGTGCAGGCCGCCATGTAACCCAGACATCGCAGGAAGCCCCAGGCAGGGCACAAATGCCCAACCAGAAATGATCAGGCAAAGGAGGAGAGAAACTCTGCCCAGTCCACCAGGAGCCTGGCTCTAAGACCCTGTGGGCCAATGACAGGCTGAACTGCATGACTTGGAACTCATAGAGGGTTCTCTCTGCTTGGAAGTGGAGGAACCTTCGATGTGACGGACGGATTGAGACATAAAAGAATGTGTCCTGCAGATCCAGGGAGCAAAACCACATGTTCTGCTCGAGAGATGGTATGATCTGAGACAGAGTTACCATCCTGAAGGTACGGGACCTGAGAAACTGGTTCAGGTCATGCAGATCTAGAATGGGGTGACAGCTCCCCATCTGTTTCAGGACCATGAAGTAACTGGAAATGAACCCTGGACTGACAGGGAGATTCGTGACTCTGACCACTACCTCCTTGCAGAGGAGTTGGGCAATGTCGTCTCGGAGAGCTAACTGTGTGTGCATGGATACCATCTCCTCCCATGGGGCACAGGCTCAGCTTGGCAGGTACTGCTTGAATTCCAGAGGCAGCCCCTGGGCGACCACTTTCAAGACCCACCTGTCCGTTGTGACAGCGGACCCAGCAGAAAGGAAGTAGCAGAGCCAGCCCCCCATGGGAGTACCCAGAGTGGGTGTGACAGGTATGGGGGTGGCAACCCCTATCCCATCACTGTGCAGGCTTGGAGAAAGGTCCGACTGAGGAGCCGCCAGAACTTTTTTCTCCAGACTTACGGGCTGCCAAAGCCCCTCACTTGGGTGGAGGGCACCAAGATTGAGCCTGCTGCTATCCCGATTGGAACTGGGGCTGCTTAGCCACAGGGGCAGAAGACCGAAAGGGATTTCTCTTCTGCTTCTTGGAACCCTGAGATGCCTTCTGAGTGGAAGTAATGGAGTCCAAGGTGGCAGTGGACTTTTCAATGCGCTGGAGGTGACCAACAACTCCTGGACGAACAAGTCAGTGCCCAACAAGGGAACGTCCGTCAGTTTGTGCCAGGTGTCTGCTGTGAAGGTCAAGACCTTTAGTCAGGCCCTGCAATGCATGGTGACGGCGGCAGCCACTGAGTGGGCACAAGAATCCCTAATCTCCAGAGTCATCTGGAGTTGATGTCTGGCAACAGCATGACCATGGTCGTGGATCTGACTGACCATAGTCTGGAGGTCTGCGAGGAGATGAGGAAGGAACTCATCCAGAGAGCCCATGAGGGCATGAGAAAAATGCACCATAATGATGGCCGAACTCACCTGACGAAGGCCAAGTGATGAGGCAGCACAGACTTTCCTGGCAGAACGGTCCAGTTTCCTAGACTCTTTGTCCAGGGATCTATCAGTATCTCCCAAACTGCCTGAGCACTGAAACACACACTTGGTCACCAACCCCTCAGCTGAGGGGTGTTCTGTGAATCCTAAAAGGGAGCCGATGGGTATCGCATACTTGCGGGCCATCCAGGCTGAGGGTGCAGGGCAGAAGACTGAGTGCTGCCACAGCTCCAAGGCCGGGCCAACAATGGCTTCGGTAACAGGAAAGACCTCCATCGGAGAATCCCCTTTCTTCAGTATATCTGTTAGTGGATATTCGGCCCGTTTTTGAACGGGCTCCAACGGCATCCCTGTAGACTCGGAGATGAGATGAAGTATGCCCATGAAGGATGTGGGACCTTCCTCCATTGAGAGACTCCCAATCGATTCATCATCCAATGGACATGAATGCAAGTCAGAGTCCTCGGTCTCTGAGGAGTCCAGATAGATTGGTTGACCACCCATGTCACCTTCAACTAGCCGGGGGCCGTCAGGAGTGAGGATGACAGACAGTCTGTGCAGAAGGCCTTTAGCGGACTGAGACTCCTTGGCAAGAGCCCCGGAGGTAGACTACTTAGGTGGTGGTTCCACTGGAATCAGTGTTTCTGGGTAAAGTACCATCAGTTAAAAACACCCCCTTGTAGGCATCTTTTTTGCCATAACTCTCACAAAGCATGAGATAAAAACAGTAAAATTTCTATTTAAAAATGGAGTGAGCGTAGTGGACATTTACATTAGTTAAAACAGAGATGCATAGTAACTGACTCACCAGAGTTAATCACGGATTCTGAGAATATCTGGATGGGGGATGGCGAGTTAGAGTTAAGCTACTGTATTCTGAAGCAGGTGTAAACCACCTTTCTAACTGTTTCTGTTTGGGTAGAGAAAGGGGAGTAGTTTTCTACATGGGTCAGAGAAAGGCATGTTAAATAGAGCTCAAAATTTAATCTGCACAATGCCTGTGATTCGGTGCGATGTGGGCTGTGCACAGAACTAGACCACACCAGCAAAAACCGCAGTAACCCTATTTGATGCAATCTGAGTAAAAAAGAAGGTCGCTCTTTTAGATCTTGTTTTTGGGCACCCCACAAAAGGGGAGATGAGACAGATCTTACAGAACAAGATGTCTGTATTAAGACAGCTCAAAAATCAGGTCCTAGGAGAAGTACACCCCTTCCTCCACATCAAACCCATTTGGCACAGCACAACCATCTGGCCTATATACCCAGTCTTCAGATGAACAGAATGATGCTTCAGCAGAGTTACCAAGCACTAGTTCTGCACCAGAAGTTCCTGCAGACCTCCACCCCACAGGACTGGTCTCCAATGCAGAGGAAGTTATACCTACAACTGTTACATCTCCTGAGCTAGAACCAGACTCCCCTATATTTGCAAGGCCCAGAGGACTTGCATGGTCCAGTAGCCTTGAGTCTCACAAGAGATGGACATTACTCCAGCTAAAATTGTGTCCCACATGCCACTCCCAACTACTCCAGAGACAAAGGGAAAAAGGGACAGTTGAAATCCAAGTTGTCCAGGACAGATTTGGTGGACTTGCAAAATCCTTTTGAAGTTTCGACGTCAAACAGGGAATGGGGTTATGTAGAAGCTGACTCGGATGCATCTTCAGCCCAATCCTTATAACAAAATCCATCTACAGAAGCAGAAGACACATTAACAGATGTGAACTCAGCTGCCGTAACTAAAAAACATAAAACTACTAGAAGATTATGGAGTGAAGGTAGAAAAAAATAATGTTATTTAATTGGCTGATTTTGTGTTTTTCACTTGGTACTCTGAGCATTATACATTCACTAGGTTTTTAGTAGGGATGAGCGGGTACTAAAATACTCGACCCCCAAGACTATCCACGGGTACCTCAAAAGTACCCCTAAAAATACCTGGATGAAAAATGAGTAGGCGGGTCGAGTAGTTACTACCTGACCCGTTCTACTACCCCATTACCCGACACTGATCATAGCAAAAGTCGTGAAAGACAATTTTTGGGGGACTATTACACTGTTTGTTAGGTGCCCCAAGCCATTATACCCATGGGGGGCATTGCTGAGGCAGGTACGAGAGGTGCAGCTGCTCTTAGCAAACCTGTTGCTGTTTCCAAAAAATTGTATCTGTGGTGGGCATTGCTCAGGCAGATACGAGAGGAGCAGCTGCTCTTAGCAAGTCTGCTGCTGCGACCAAAAATTATGCTGCTGAGACACAAAGAGAGAGAAAGCAGCCAGAGATTCCTTAAATCAAGGAGGTTATTTTCTAGACTACACTGAACTGAATTATTACTTTTTGGACCTGTGTAAGTAACTAGTATTGATTCTGTTTTTGGGGTTGACTTGTCTGGCAGTGGACTTCAGAGGGGCAGACTTTGAGGGCACGGGAAATATTCTCAAGGATCACTTGAAGGGGATTACATCAATGACAAATGTGGAAAGGAGATGGGAGGTCATAAAATGGGGACTTCATGAGGCAGTCAGGACCTGCACTAAGGTGAAACATAAAGGAGCAAGGTCACATAAACCATGCTGGTGGTCCAGTGAGGTTCAGGTAGCGGTCAGAGAAAAGAAGGCGGCCTACAAAAAATATAAAACAACAAGAAGGTAAAGGGATAAGGAAATGTACCATCTTGCATCTAGAAAAGTCAACCGGATGGTGAGGGGGGCAAAGTCCAGTAAAACGCAATGGCTGGCACAGGGGATACATGGAGGGGAAAAGGGGTTCTTCCGGTACATTGGGGAGCGGAGAAAAACTAAGGGCCATCTCAGCAGATTGAGATCAGAAGGAGGGTGGGTGGAAGAGGCGAGGGACCAGGCAGAGGTATTTAACGAGTACTTTGCCTCTGTGTTCACTAGGGAGGGGGATGGGATATCTACAAAGCAAGGCACGATGGGGATAGAAGCGGCAGTGAGTGGGATCAGGGGAGCAACAGAAATGGAGCAAGAGGGAGGGAGAGGTACCCCAGCGGTGTCACATCAGGATGAGGATAAAAAGGCCAGTAACGTGGAGGGGACAGATGATGCTATCTCTGCCAAAAGGGTGTGGTTAGCCCTCAAGGCCCTAAAGAAAGACAAATCTCCTGGGCTGGATGGCATTCATCCGAGAGTACTACGGGAATTGGCGGACATACTGGCTGCACCCCTGGCAGAGCTCTTCAACAGGTCACTTGAGACATGGAGGGTACATAGGGATTGGCGAGAGGCACATGTGGTGCCAATCCATAAAGGGGGGTCGAGGGAAGTACCAGCTAACTACAGACCCATCAGTTTGACCTCGGTGGTGGGAAAATTAATGGAGAGTATACTACAGGAACGATTGGGGGTGTACTTGGAGGAGGTGGGAGGTCTGGATAGTCGGCAACATGGGTTTGTGCCAGGTAGATCATGTCAAACCAATCTTGTGGAGTTCTATGAATGGGTAACATCAGAACTGGACAGGGAAAGCCTGTGGATGTATTATTCTTGGACTTCAGCAAGGCGTTTGACTCTGTCCCCACAATGGTCTGGTGGAGAAACTGATGGGGTTGGGTGGGCCCTTTGATGGTCAGATGGATTGAAACTGGCTAGCTGGATGCACCCAGAGGTAGTGGTCTGTGGGGAGCTCTCGAACCCTAGAGAGATTGGTGAGTGGGGTCACAGGGGCTCAGTCCTGGGTCCGATCCTGTATAATGCACATATCGGACATCAGGGAGGGTATAGGGTGTGAAATGAGTCTCTTCACTGATGACTCCAAGATGGGAGCAGTAGTTGAGGGAGAAGAGGGAGGTTGGCCTGCAAGGACCTGGACACCCTGGAAGCTGGGCTCACACATGGAAATTAAATTTCAATATCACCAAGTGCAAGGTGTTACATCTTGGGCGGGGAAACCCTAAACACAGGTACACCCTGGGAGGGAAGGCGCTGGAGGCCTCAATAGGGGAAAAAGACCTAGGGGTCATGGTGGATGCATGTATGAATAACTCTGAGCAGTGCAGGAGAGCGGCTAGCAAGGCAAACAGGACGTTGGGATGCATTGTAAGGGGGATCACCTCTAGGAGCAAGGAAGTGATTCTGCCACTGTACAATGGACTGGTTAGACCACACCTTGAGTACTGTGTACAGTACTGGAGACCACACTTGAAGAGGGACACACAGCTCCTGGAGAGGGTACAGAGGAGGGCAACTAAGATGATATGAGGGCTAGGGGATTTGACGTATGAGGACAGACTTGAGGAGCTCTGCCTGTTTTCATTGGAGGAGAGGAGAGACAGGGGGGACATGATTGAGGTCTTCAAGTACCTCAAGGAATAAATAGGGTAAACATGGAGGGATCTTTAGACTAAAGCAGGGAGGTATCACCAGAGGCATGGTTTAAAGTTGGAAGGTGGAAGGTGAGGGAAAAGAGGAGGGTTTTCACTAAGGGTGGTGGACCCTTGGAATGCACTGCCTGGCGAGCTGGTTCAGAGATCCACAGTGGAGAGCTTCAAGAGAGGTGGGACAGACACAGAAAGTGGATGTATCAGATGATGGCCTGTCCCAGGGGGGTGGGGATGGATGAGAGGGGTTTCTGGAACACAAGGGGGGGAGGGCCTCGGCACCCAACTAGGGATCTGAGGTTCGAGCAGACTCGATAGACCATAAGGCCTAATCTGCTGACAAATAGTATGTCTTAGTTTTAACTTTAATTTGCCATTGAGGAACTGTAGCTGGGAGATATTTGCAGTCATTTACGACTAGACCCGGTACTTAACCTCTGTAAAACAGGTGTCTGAAAGGAAGGAAGGCACTCCCTGGGGTGGAGGGTCAGAATTGTAGTTCATTGTTTCTGGATGGCATAGCTTCAGGATCATGGAAGCAGCTGCAAGGGGGAGTGAGCTAGATGTCATTATCCACCTAGGGATGAATGACCTGGCTGAGAATGGGATCAGAGCAGTGCAACAGGAGTTTGTGGGGTTGGGGAGGGGTCTTAGACAAGTTGCACACATGGTAACTTTCTCAGAAGTGCTACCTGTTTATGGCACGGATGAGGTTAGGGTACTCCGTACCATGGGATTCAATGACTGGTTAAAAAACTGGTGCAGAGCTCAGGGATCTGGCTTCATTGGGGACTGGGGCTCCACCTGGAGGGATGCAGGCCTATAGAGGTGCGATGGTCTGCATCTATCCTGGTAGGGAACCAGGATCCTAGGTGATGGGTTTAAATGCTTCATCGGCAAGCATTTAAACTAGCCAAGGGGAGGCACTGAAAAGGAGAAGGGAAATCCTAGCCTCCCCCAAAAAATCAGGGTAGTTAGTGAGGTAAACACCAAGATAGAGCAGTCGATAGGGGTAAGGGCAGGGGTAAATGGAGAAAAAGACAAAGGCAGTAAGGACAGGGATGGGGCAAAAAGAAATAAAGCCAGAAAAAAATGGAGGGTAATGAGTACCAATGCCCGTAGTCTAGGTAAACAGCTCCCCGAAATGGTGGCCTTGATGGAAGAGGAATGCCTGGATATTGTGGCAGCCACAGAAACATGGTATACAGAGAACCATGACTGGGATGTCAACATACCAGGGTACACAATCTACAGGAGGGACAGGGAGGGAAGAAGAAAAGGAGGAGTAGCTCTCTATGTAAGGGAAGGGTTCAAAGCAACAAAACTAAAGGGTAAACAGGGAGGAGAGGAGGCCCTGTGGGTCACCCTGGAGACTGGAAATGGCTCCACAATCTGTACAGGGGTTGTATACAGACATGACAGGAAATGATAGAAGGCATCCTTGGGATGGCAGAGATAGGTGATATATTGCTGATGGGGAACCTGAATATGCCAGATATTAATTGGAGCACCTTTGCTGCAGCCACATCCAAGAGCAGGGCCATTCTCGATGTCCTACAGGGGGCATGCCTCAAACAGCTAGTTTTGGAACCCACTCGGGAGGGAGCAATTTTAGACCTGTTACTCTCAAATGGGGAAGGAAAGAGGATCTCTGATCTTGAAGTGGGTAGCCATCTGGGAACAAGCGAACACCAAACAGTGTGGTTCATGATAAACTTAGCTGTAGAGTCAAGCCACACAAAAGTGAAGGTACTGGATTTCAGGAAGGCTGATTTTGTCAAAATGGGAGAGTGCCTCAGAAAAGCACTAGCAAACAGGCAAGAAAGTGGGGTGGAGCAACAATGGGGAAACATCAAAACTGCCCATCACAGAGGCAACAAGCCTTTGTGTGAAGCAAATAAAGAAATCAAAACGAAAGAAAAAAACACTATGGTTCTCAAAAGAAGTGGTAAGGTAAGGGAGAAAAATATAGCATTCAGGAAGTATAAGGAAACACAGAAGGAGCAGGACAGAGAACTGTACCAGTTGAAGCAGAAGGAAGCGGGGAAGGCAGTCAGAATAGCAAAGGCCCAAACTGAGGAAAAGATAGCCAACTCGGTTAAGAAGGAGGATAAAACCTTTTATAGGTACATTAGGGAGCAAAGAAAGATTAAAGCAGGGATACTGAGGCTGAATAAAGAGGAAGGTGGTTGGGCAGATAGCGACAGTGAAAAAGCAGGGATACTGAACGAATATTTCTGCTTAGTATTCACAATGGAAAAGCAGGGGGAGAAGCCTAATCCAGTCAATAGAAGCACTCTGGATAGGGGAGTTGATATTAGTCCTTTAACAGAAGAAAGGGTTCTGGAAGAACTCTTAAAACTGAAGGTGGATAAAGCAATGGGGCCTGATGGGATTCACCCCAGAATTCTAGAAGAACTAAGGGAAGAACTAGTAACATCACTGACTACCCTTTTTAATAAATCATGGGAGGATGGTGTGGAACCTGAGGACTGGAGAAGTGCGGATGTGATTCCCCTTCACAAAAGTGGGACCAAGACAGAGGCAGGAAACTACAGACCTGTCAGTTTGACCTCAGTGGTAGAGAAAATGATGGAATCACTTCTGAAGGAAAGAACTGTTGAGTACCTAGAGGCCAGTGGGGCACAGGAACCAAGGTAGCATGGATTCACAGCAGGAAGGTCATGTCAAACAAATCTAATTGATATCTTTGACTGGGTGACCAAAGTAGTAGACCAGGGAGGGGTTGTGAACATGGCTTACCTAGACTTTAGCAAGGCATTTGACACAGTCCCGCACAAAAGATTAATAAACAAATTAGCCAGCCTGAGAGTGGGTCCCAGAGTGGTAGCCTGGGTAAAACACTGGCTGGACAACAGGACACAGTGGGTAATAGTAAATGGAGTCCACAGTGAAGAAAGGAGGGTTACTAGTGGGGTTCAGTACTGGGGCCAGTCCTTTTTAATGTCTTTATAAGTGACATTGCGGAGGGACTGGAGGGGAAGGTATGTCTCTTTGCAGATGACACAAAGATCTGCAACAGGGTTGACATGCAAGGTGGGCCGGAAAGGATGAAAAGGGACTTGGCAAGGTTGGAGGAATGGTCAAATATATGGCAGCTTAGATTCAATGCAAAGAAGTGCAAAGTAATGCACCTGGGAAACAAAAACCCAGGGCAACAGTACACAATTGGAGGGGGGGGGGGGGTGAGATACTGACAACAACAAAAATGGAAAGGGACCTGGGGGTAGTCATATCAGATGAACTAAAGGTGGGCCAGCAATGTGAGAAGGCAGTAAGGAGGGCTGGTGGGATACTGGTGTAACCCCCCTACAAATGGGGGTCACTAAAAAGCCTTCCTTGGGTGAGCCTAAGTGCTCTCCGCCCGGCTGGTGTCCTACATTTCAGCTGAATTTTAAAATAATTTAGTAAGAGTGCCTAATGCCTCCATTTACTGTCACTTTAAGAGCTGCCAATCTGCAGTATAATTAATTTGAACTGAGGGGACCGTGTGTTTCCCTGCTTGAGGCCCACCTGGGCCACTGAGCAGATCGCTCCATTCTGCAGTCGCTATATGCGAAGGGGGAGCCCTTTCAAAAGATGTAATTATCTGCTGGTAATTTGTTAGAGTGATAATGACAGTACAGTTTGCCTAAACTGCCTTTCTTGCAGCTGGGACTCTGTGTGTTCTGCCCCTCCATTTCGGATCTGAACTGCTGAATAGGTCCAATTAAGGGGGAGGAGCTCCTTAACATGGAGACTGCTGGCAAATCAGCACTTGGACTCTCAAATGAAGCTAGCCACAAGGGGCTTGTATGAAGAGAGCCTCTGGGAAATGTAGTTTGGACCGTAGCACCTTTTCTCGCCAATAGAGGGAGCTGTTGTGACTGACAAGGAGAATCAGCCAACTGCAACCTTTTGGATTTGGGGGAAATGCCCGGACTGTCTGCTGAGAGAATCAGTCTGAGCATGGAGCTGGAAGAGTGAACAGCTCGTGGGGCTGCTGCCCATGGGGCAGCGCAGGAACCACGTGGGAGGCCTGAAAAAGGCCTGTCTTTCGTCAGCTCTCCTGAAGGGAGAGAAAAGGACTGTGTTTTCTCGGATCAAGTATCTGAACATGTGTAAAAAGGGAAAGCAGTTGTGGTGGCCTAGATCATGGGCAACCAAGTGTGGAGAAGAGATTCTGAAGAGGAACCTTGATTTTCAGACAGAGATTCTGAAGAGGAGCCTTGATTTTCGGACAGCGATTCCGAAGAGGAACCTTGATACTGAAGTGCCCTGAGGTTTGGGGCAGAGGAGAACAGTGTTTGAAGCTGGAAGCTGAGGGGGAAACTGCCCTGAGTGTTTGTGCAGCTGTTGTGCGCAGTAGATTCACACGGGAAGTGCGTGTGAGGCCATAAAGTTGGCCTGCATCCATTAGTAAGTGTAATTTGGACAGCGACTCCGAGCTTTCAGAGTGAGAGAAGAAGCAGAAGTCATTTTGGGACCAGACTTAACCTGAAGAAGACCGAAAGTGTGCAGAATTGCGATTGGCCTGTCAGGACTCTGTGGTCTGGTACAGTAAGTGACATTTACATATAAATGTGTGGAGTGCTTGTGGGGATTGAGATTCGAGTAGCCCCCCATGTGTGAACTGTGTGTTGTGCTGGAAGTGTGATTCCCTAGCATGGTTCAAACTGAATCCGCGTTTGAGTCAAAGAAGAATGCCTCGGTAGCCAGGCTAAATCTCCCGAAGTGATCAGCTGCTTGCCTGGTAGTGTTCTGTGTACATATAAAATGTGCAGTGAGCTGGAAGTCCTAGCCAGCATCACTTGGACTGCATCTGCCTGCACTGAGTGCAAGTGAGCCGTGCCACAAGGGCTGGGGCCAGCTATTCTGTTTCTCCTGGCAATCCGGGACAATCTGCATTCCATTCAGTTTCATCATTAAATCTGTGAGTACAAATCAGGGTAGTTCCCTGCCATCATCTAACTGCAAGTGTTCCATCTGATTACTTTTCCTTTCTTTCTTCATGAACTGAGCCAACCGACTCCGGATTACAAACCGGGTATTGTGCAAGTATTTTCCATCCTCAGGGCCCCAACCAGCTGCACCGATCCTGGCTAGCCCCCCCTCCTCCATCTTGGGTACCCAATAAGTGTGACATTTGGGACACTGAATATGTGCACAGTACTGTGATTATTAATGTGACTGAATCAATTAACCTGATTTCCCCCGTCCTTGTTACTATCCCCTAAATAAATCAGATTTGGTTATTTAGCAAAGTTACACTGCTTGAACTGCATGTTTGTGCTGAAATACTGTACAGTGGCTATTGTATTACTGCATCTTACTTTACAGGGGGTCCCCAGAGTCAAGCTGATCGAACCAGTCTTGGGGGGTAAGTGTATACTGTGAAGGTACTTCCGATATATTGTGTGGGCCACTAGTGGGAAGAAAGGGGGGTTGCAGTGTCCCAGAGGGCTGTGACCAAGTCATAACAGACTGTCTTAACCCCGACCTCTGGGTGGAGGCACCCGCCATTGGACCTAGGCCCCTTAACCTGTTGGCAGTTATGCAGGCAGGGGTAGTAGCCCTTGGGATAGTGCCACCTGGGGGTTACGCTGGAATGCATAGGGAGAGGCATCGCCAGTAGAAAACAGGAAGTTGTTGGCCCTCTGTACAGACAGTTGGTAAGACCACACCTGGAGTACTGTGTACAGTTCTGGAGACCCCATCTCCGCAAAGACATAGACAGGGTGGAGGCTGTCCAGAGGAGGGCAACCAAAATGGTGCAGGGTCTGTATCAAAAGACATATGAAGAAAGACTAAAGGAGCTTAAGATGTATAGCCTTGAGGAAAAGAGGGAGAGGGGGGACATGATAGAAACTTTCAAATATCTCAAGGGAATCAACAAAGTCCAAGAGTGCGGCATCTTTCAAAAAAAGAGATGTGCAAGAACGAGTGGGCACTATTTGAAGAAAGAGGGGGGACGGCTCAGAGGTAATGTGAGGAAGTATTTCTTCACAGAGAGGGTTATAGATGCATGGAAAAGCCTTTCTGAGGAGGTCATAGAGTCAAAAACAGTGGGGGAATTCAAGAATGAATGGGATAGACATAAAGCAATTCTAGTGGGGGGGTAGGAGGAAGTAGGCTGTTGGTTAACTAGGATGTGAAGCTTATCAGTTAGGTAGGGAAATGGGCAGACTAGTTGGGCCAAGCGGTCCTTATCTGCCATCAAATTCTATGTTTCTGTGTTTCTATACCCATGGTGGGCATTGCTGAGGTAGGTATGAGAGGCACAGCTGCTATGATTGAGCCTGCTGCTGTTTCCAAAAATTATACCCATGGTAGGCATTGCTTGATGTAGATTTGAGAGGCACAGCTGCTCTGACTGAGCCTGCTGCTGTTTCCAAAAATGATACCCATGGCAAGCAGTGATGAAGTAGGTATGAGAGGCGCAGCTGCTCTGAGTGAGGCACTGCTGTTTCCAGAAATTATACCTACGGTGGGCATTGATCAAACACACATAATATAAAACTGATGATTGACAAAAGAAAACTAAGAGTAGTGTGGCACACATGACTGGAATGATGGCAGTGGTAATAGTTTTATTTGTTTCGTATACAACCTAGTCATCATATTCAGTATCACTGTTTGCAGGCTGTTGTTCATATTCAGGGTCAGACTCGCATAATTTAGTGTTTGGGATAACTGGGAAATTGTCAGCGTTCCTTTTGAGAAATCTAAGCCATTCCACATTTGCAGGTGTGAGCAGTGTTCTGTGGTCAGTGACTATTTCTCCAGCTGCGCTAAATATGTGTTCTGAATATACACATAAAGGTGGACAGCTGTGGTACATTATTGCAAGATTTGCTTGATATGGCCATACTGTTCTCTGCTGCTTCCAACAGAGTAATGGATCTTCCTTGAGACTGATCACAATATGGTCTGCAAAATAGTCCAGGATCATTATGCTGCGTGAGATGGTTACCAGTCTGGTAGATGAGCCTGCTGCACTTTCTTTACAGGATACTAGTCCATGTTGTTGCAGGTGACTCAGAAGTGATTTGCCTCTCTGACCCTGAACATAGGATGCCCAAGAAGTAGCTGTAGATGTCCTTTCCCTCGCTGATGACACTGGTGATTGTGAAGAATTGATATATGTGCAACTGTCAGCGCCAGAGGCGCACTCTGATGGTTCAGCAGGGTTTGACTGCTGTACATCAGTTGATGGTGTTGGTAGGGCAATGTCACATTTGGTTAGCAGAAGGTCTCACCAATACCCAGTGTCTTCCCCTGCAGGAAGGATGGCTTCAATGTTGCACTTAAAGCGGGGATCTGGCAACATTGCCAACACATTGGTGTCATTCTTAAACATGGCATTTAGTTTCTAAGCAATCGACAGTTTGAAACTCAAGTCATCTGCCAGAAAAGAAGTGGTGGTGTCTTCTTTTGACTGAAAGTCTTTATGAGGAAGAATTCGACTCAGAGTTGCATTGTCCCTACTGACATCATGTTTGGCAGCCTCAAATGGCTCCAATAAGGTGACCAAAGATCAATTTCAATTTCAGTTCTATTGACAAGAAATACTCCATTGAGCAGGCTCATTTACAAGGAGGTCCTGATTATACATATAGCATACACAGTGTGAGCAAGACGTGATACACAAATATTACAATGCGCATAAGAGCATAGTTACAAAAATACTTAATTATACAACAGTTGCATCAAAATAGCTTGGTAAAAGGCAAGTATGCAGGACTACACAGGGGAGACAGGCTAAAGCAATATTTACATTGCATATTGCACCAAGGCTCTACGAAACAAGAAAAAGAGCAGATAGGAACAGAAGTGCTTAGCATGAAGCTTGACTACGGTCTGAGGAGGGAGGCGCTCAGTGAGGAAGGCAATTTTTGGGTGGGAAAGCGGGGTGAGTGTACATGGGAGGTGTGGACTAGATACAGTAGGCGAGGGAGTAAGTAGAAGGTGTAGACCGGGTAGATTCAAGTAGAGTCCAGCTGCTGGAACTGAGCATGATGTCTACTTTACCTATTTGATTCTGCATGGTGCAGTCACATACAGCTTGTTTCTGTTCAAGAAGCCTTTCCAAGATGATAAATAGCGAATTCCAGTGGGTTGGAACTGTATGCAATGGTAAGTTGTTGGACCTCTGCAGCCCCTTAAGGATTTTTTGTGCTTTCACAGAGTGGCTAAAATGCCCACATATTTTCCTAGCAAGACCTAACAGGTGTTCAGCATTTCTGTTTACATTTAAGAAACCATTGTTGAGAAGATTTAAACAATGTGCAAAACAAGGTATGTGTTTGTAGTTGCCATCTCTAACAGCCTTGACTATGTTGGCACCATTATCTGACACTATGAACCCTGGAGAGAAGGAATATGAAGCAAGGCATTTTTTGGAACTGATTTGCAGCTCCTGCCAAATATTCACAGCAGTGTGGTTTTCCTCAAAAGTGGTGACACATAATACAGCTGGCTTCCTACTACTTACAGGAAAGCGGGGATTATTACTTTCTGACTGAAAACTTGTCCGATGAACTGTAACAGTCATGTAGTCAATTGTTTGGTTGCTGGTCCATATGTCTGTGGTCATGGGAACCTGATTCACCTCAGAGAGTTTCAACTGCTTAGTGACTGCACTACACACCAAGTCATACAACTATGGAACAGCCTTTTTGGAAAAATATGCTCGACAGGGAAGGGTGTACCGTGATTCAATCAAGTTCATGAACTTGAGGAAACCTTTTTGGGCAACAAAGCAAAAGGGAACTGACAATCAACCAATGGCTCTTTTTAACACCTCGATATCTGTGTACTCACAATATGTTGCTATTTTCCTGTTGTAACTGTAAACTTATGTGTTATGTGCCATCTAAACGGTCCAGGTCATGCCTGAAAAAGGTCCCTGGGACCAGTGTACTTACCTGGTTATCAAATAAATAAATAAAATAACTGGCATGTTGGATGCTTTCGAGTAAACTTTAATATCCTCACAACACTTTCTTTTAATGTTAGTTGATGATAATGACGACATATTTTTAATTTGGGGAGGATTATATTTCATACACCTTTTTCATGTGGAGTACTGCTTTGTAATTTCGCAGTACTTGATGGTGTCAGAAGAAAACAATCCACTGTATGTTTGTCTGGGAAGACTGCAAGCACAAATCAAGTGATCCAGTGTCAGTTTCTGCTTCCAGTTCATTGTCACTATGGTCACCGCCACCCCCACTTCCATTACCGCCCATACCAACCACACTGTCCCTTGCCCCACTCAATTGTTTTGCCTTTGCATGTTGTATCATTACTGATGTTCCAAAATGTCCCGCTTTGCCACCACGACTGATGCTTTTTTTTTGCATAGCTCGAGAGTTGTCTTCAGGGTCAATTCCACACTAAAGACTTACCTTTTATGCTTTGTACTACACTGCCTAACACTGTTTCTTGTACAGTCAAGGGACCTGGAGGAAACCCTACACTGCCAATTCCTTGTTGATGTGAATTCTTCTCATTCATGATCATCTTCTTATTCTTATGTTTAGCATACAGCTTACAGCGGCATCCTCTCCTACCCCCTCATCGAAATTACAGACCTCATTGCCACAAGATTCAGAAGAACTGGAAGTGCTGTTATCATCAGGTAGGACATAGCCTGGGCTATTCCATTCCCAGTCCCCACTATCACCACCATCTTCATCAGCATTTGCTGCCTCAGTATCTGAGCTTATATTTGAGGAGGATGCCTCCTAGTCTTTTCACGTTGCCTCAGCAGCTGGCAAAAAGTTCAGTACCTCTGCAAGTAACTCCTATCAGTTCTTTCTGAAACTCTACTATAATTTCATTGCTAACATGCTTTTTTAGTTCAGGAGGACATTTAGTGCCAGTCCTGGTGATGATATTATTATTATTGTCGCCATGTTCTTCATTAATGCTAGGGTTCATATTGTCCACATCATTTTCAGTTGCACATGCAGTAGCACTGTGCTTCCTTTTAGTAGACTTAGTCTGGAAATACGAGACCTAGTAGACACACCTGTGGCTTTCACTATGCTGCAGAGATAAGTCATATTAACAGATGGTGTAATATAGCCTAAATGACTTTTGTTATACTGTAGAGACACACAGTGTTGCTAATGTCACAGACAGGGCACAGGGCACCTAACAGACACTGTATAATACAGGCTAAATGGCCTTTTCTATGCTGCAGAGGGACGTCACACACAATGTAGCTTCGACAGGGCTTGGGGCACCTAATAGGCCAACAGACTGTGTAATACAGCTTAAATGGATTTTGCTATACTGCAGAAAGACACAGAGTAGCTATGTCACAGACAAGGCTCAGGGCACCTAACAGACACTGTATAATACAGGCTAAATGGCTTTCACTATGCAGCAGAGACACACACACACACGGTGTAGCTAATGTCACACAGACAGGGCTCAGGGCACCTGACAGTGTAATACAGCCTAAATGGCTTCCGCTATGCTGCAAAGAGACGTCACGCATAATGTAGCCATGACAGGGCTTGGGGCACCTAACTGGCTGACAGACACTGTAATACAGCCTAAATGGCTTTCGCTATACTGCAGCAAGACACAGAGTAGCTATGTCACAGACAGGGCTTGGGGCACCTAACAGACACTGTGTAATACAGCCTAAATGGCTTTCACTATACTGCAGAAAGACAGAGTAGCTGTGCCACAGACAGGGCTTGGGGCACCTAACAGACAGCATGTAATACAGCCTAAATGGCTTTCAGTATGCTGCACAGAGAAACTATGTCATAGAAAGGGCTCCGGGCACCTAACAACAAACAGTGTGTATTTGTAATACAGCTTAAATGGCTTCCACTATACTGCGGAGACACAGAGTAGCTATGTCACAGACATGGCTTGGGGCACCTAACAGACAGTACGTAATATAGCCTAAATGGTTTTCACTATGTTGCACACAGACACAGAGTGGGTATGTGTCACAGACAGGGCTCATCGTTCCTAACAACAGTGTGTAATACAGCCTAAATGGCTTTCACTATACTGTAGACAGGTTCCATGTTTTTTCCGCGCAAAACTTTCGGTCGCTGTCAATTACCGCGTGGTAATTAAAACGCAATACCTTATAGCACACTGACTCTACAACGCATGACAGTTCAGCATATATTAAGTTGGTGTGCAGTGCGTAGCCCCCTATAGTGCAGTCAGAGTTCATACAGCCATGCCGCTTGAGTTTGTTAGAAATATAAGAGGCCGACCATTGCTGTGCAAAGATGGATTTATGTATCGCCTGGAGCGTACCTATGGGGAAAAGCAATATTGGAAGTGTTGGCAATACGACACATTTAAATGCCTTGCAAGAATTCACACGAGTGCTGAGGAAATAGTAAAATATATACAGGAACATAATCATGTTCCTAATGCTGGTGCTACTTTGGCAAGAAAAGTTGTGAACGAGTTAAAAGATAAAGCCTGCTGTTCTCAGCAGACCACCCAGCAGCTCGCTGCGACCGCTACCAGTGGGCTTAGCCAGGCAGTCAGTGCCAAGTTACCATTGGTCGCTAGCCTTAAGTGCACTGCACAGAGAGCGTGACAGGCAGCAGCAGCGGTAGTCCCTACTCAGCCTGTATCACTTGTAGATTTACATATTCCAGCTGAGTACTGGAATACTGAGAAAGGGGAGCTGTTCCTTCAATATGATTCTGGGCAGGATGACAACCACAGATTCATCATATTTGCAACAGCAAGAAACTTGCAGTATATGCGTGCAACCCCACACTGGTATGCAGATGGGACCTTTAAATGTGCACTAACGTTATTCACACAGTTATATACAATACATGGCGTTCGCCAATCTGCAGTAATCCCCTCTGTGTACATACTGATGTGTAACCATGCTACTGAGAGCTATGCAAGGGTACTACAAGAATTGAAAAGGCTATATCCTGAACTATCCCCCACTTCAATAATGACCAATTCTGAGCTTGCAGCAGTGAAAGCATTTTCAAATGAGTTTCCATCTGCTGGCACTAGGGGTTGCTTTTTCCACCTGTGCCAAGCCGTGTTGCGTAAAGTGCAGGAAAACACAATCATTCACAACAAATGACACTGTGGATGCTGACTATGCTTCGCTCATCAGAATGCTTCCAGCCTTTGGATACGTGCAACCAGCAGACGTTGTTGAAGCCTTTGAACAACTGAGGGCCACAGACTTTTATACAACCAATGACGGCCAACTGGCACCCCTAGCTGATTACTTCAAAGACACATGGATAGGGAGGCTAGTTGGTTGCCATGGTCATCGCCGACCTCATTTTGATATCGATTTCTGGAACTGCAGCTCTGCAGTCAGTAGTGGACTACCCCGAACTATATACTCTGTGGAGGGGTGGCACAGAAGTTTTAATAGTCTTCTTGGCGCGTGCCACCCCACCATTTGGAAGTTCATTAGTGCACTGAAAGTCGAACAAAACTTAAATGAGCTTCATATGGGGCAATCTCTGGCTGGCATAGAGCCTCCAGCTCCAAGAAAAAAATATAGAGACATAGCAAAAAGGATTGTAAAGGCTGTTGAATCGTACTTCGATATCGAGCGGATGAACTTCTTAAGAGCTATTGCACACAACTTCCAACTGCAGGTCCAATTGAGATGTTAAGGCACAACACTGTTTTGATTTTAATATTTTAATGATTAAAGATTGACCTTTTAACATTGCACAAACTGCCGAATCACGGATTTCATTGGTGGACAGTGAGAGGATGCAGGACGCATATCATAGGGCATCCACCCTGCACCCATACCAAAGCCAAATGCTGTGTAGATCTCTTGCCATAGAGAAGTTTCTGAAGCACTCTAGTGTCCACTCCCCTGACTGTTTTGATTTCAACTGCACAAACTGCCGAATTTCATTGGTGGAGAGTGAGAGGACGCATGAAGCATAACGCATGACGTGGCAAATGATCCTAAAGGCACTCAGGATCTCAGCTGCATCAATTAAAAGTAGGAATATTTTACAATATTTACAAATCAAAACCCTGTTTTGGCTCTGTCATGTCGTCGTATTTTGCGACAGAATGTTTCACGTGGCATAATGTTTCATGTGCTGATGTTTATTGCACTGAGAAATTTATGATGAAATGTTTTCGCACTTTTGATGTGATACCCTGTAGACAGAGTACTAGCTATGTCACAGACAGGGCTTGGGGCACCTAACAGACAGTGTGTAATATAGTTCAAATGCAGTGTTGGGTAAGTTACTTTTTCTATTACTTTCTATTACTTTTGAAAACTTGTTCCAGAAAGCTCTGTACAGTCACTAGCAAGGATGGAGAAGTACTGAAAGATGTAATACACCTTACAGTTACATTTACTTATATCTTTTTATACAAAAGAAATACGTAACTGTAACTGATTACATTTATTTGAAAGTAACTAGTAAGAACGGGTTACTCACCTGTAACAGTAGTTCTAGGAGTGGTATATGTTGTTCATTCACACTTCTTGGCATGTCCCTTTCTCCTTTCAATCTGGCCAGAAAGTCTTCAAGCTGGCTCCTCCCACCCACCCAGGTGGTAAATACCTCGGCTCCACCCCAAGACACCAGATCTTAGCCCGCTGGAAGCAAGGTTGTGCGCCTAAAGCCGGGGAGGTCGGGTGGGTGTGTGTGGATGAACAACATATACCACTCCTAGAACTACTGTTACAGGTGAGTAATCTGTTCTTGTAGGAGTGTGGATATGCTGTTCATCCACACTTCTTGGCAGACTCCAAGCAGTTCTCCGGGAGGAGGGAGGCAAGGCGCACACCCCCTACTTGGGAAATAAAGATTGGAGAACTGAGGCCCCAAAACCAGCATCCCAGCGAGACTCAAGGTCAATGTGGTAGTGGGTAATGAAGGTGTTTGCTGACTTCCAGGTAACAGCTCGACAGATTTCCTGGATAGGGATGTCCCACGAAGCAGCCACCGATGCAGCAGTATGGCAGGAAGAATGAACTCTTATCCTTCTGGGAGGCTCCTTGCCTGCCTACTCATAGCACAGACCTATGCATGATGTGATCCACCTTGCAATGGTCCATTTGGTTGCAGGTCTGCCAGAAGCGGCTTCAGCGTAGGTGACAAAGAGCTGGTGAACCTCTCCACAAATTTCTGCCGTTCTCTCCTTATAATAGTAGAGAGCACGTCTCAAGTCCAAAGTATGGAGCCTGTATTCGGCGTCCGAGGTGTAGTTAGGGTAGTATACTGGCAGAGTCAGCACCTGGTTAAGGTGAAACTCTGATACTACCTTCGGAAGGAATTTTGGGTGGGGGCACAGGACAACTTTGTTCCTGTGAAAGACCAGATAAAGGGAGTCCACCAAAAGTGCCTGGAGCTCCCCTGTCCTTCTGGCTAACGTGACAGCCACCAGGAAGGCCGTCTTCCACAAGTAGTGTGAGAGCTCACACTTGTGCATGGGTTCGAATGGCTTGCCCATGAGCTTTTGCCAAAATCAGCAACAGATCCCACGGAGGTGGAGGTTCATGCACCGGAGGGGATATGTGATCAAGGCCTTTGAAGAAGCGCCCAACCACTATCTCCTGTGCCAATGTTGGCTGACCGGCTCACGCCCGGTAAGCAGAAATGGCTGCCAGGTGCACACTAAGGGTCGATGACCACAGACCCCCTTTGGAGAGAGACCAAAGGTAGTCAAGAATGTTAGCCACAGAACAGGATAAGGGGTCCAGACTCTTACCCTGGCACCAAAAGGAAAACCGTTTCCATTTGAAGGCATAACCTTTCCTGGTCGATTCCTTATGAGATGCCTCCACCATGGTGTAGACATCCTCGGAAAGACCCAGAGCCTGGAACTCTAGCCACTCAGGTACCAGGCTGTGAGGTGCAGGGATTGAAGGTCTGGATGGAATACCTTCCCCTGGTTCAATGATATCAGGTCCGGGTGTGTACAAAGCCGCTCCGGGGTCCTGCAGCTGAGGCTGAGATCTGGGTACCAGAACTGGCGTGGTCAATCTGGGGCTACCAGGATCACCTTCACCTTGTCCCTCCTCACCTTGAGTAACACCTTGTGGATCAAGGGAAATGGAGGGAAGGCGTAGAGGAGGCCTGGGATCCACGGCCTCGAGAAGGCATCCCCCTGCAGCGAGCCCTGCTGAGGGGGCGGGCATGGTACAGCCTCAGCTTGGTGTTTTCTCTGGAGGCAAACAGGTCCACCAACGGTTTGCCCCAATGGGAGAACAGACTGTAAGCTACCTCTGGATGGAGAGACCACTTATGGGATTGTCTGGCCAAGACGGCTGAGAGCATCTGCCAACTGGTTCGAGACTCCTGCCACATGAATGGCTAGGAGATCCACCTCCAACCGGCTTATGAGGGTCCAGATGTGGAGCGCCTCCATGCACAGCAGATGGGAGTGCATGCCACCCAGTTTGTTGAGGTAGTACATGGTTGTGATATTGTCCCTCTGGACTTGAACCACTTGACCCCGGAGCTGAGGAGTGAAAGCTGACAGTGCCAGTCTGACTGCTCTGAGCTCCAACAGGTTGATGTGGCATTGGGACTCCTCGGGGGTCCAGAACCCATGGGCCCTGTTATCCCCCATGTGGGCTCCCTGCCCATGAGAGAAGCATCGGTCATAATGACGACTGTCGGCTCGGGGCGGACAAACAGGACTCCTTCCTGCAACCATTCTGGGGTGGGCCACCACTGGAGAGCGTCCCACATCTTCTGGGTTACAGTGATCAGCTGGTCAAAATGACCGTGGAGCTGAGTCCACTAGGTGGCCAGCTCCCACTGGAGGGGGTGCATGTGCCACCTGGCCCAACGGACTACTGAGGTACACACCGCCATGTAACCCAGAAGGCGCAGAAAGTCCAAGGCAGTGCGCAAGTGCCAAACCAGAAATGATCGGGCAAAGAAGGAGAGAACCTCCACCCTTTCCGCCGGGAGCTGAGCTCTGGCTTGACAAGTGTCAAGCTCTGCCCTGATGAAGCCCATCACCTAAGAGGGCATGAGTTCCGACTTGGCCTCGTTGATCAGGAGGCCGAGTTGGGAACAGGTTCAGAGGGCCAGATCCCTGGACCTCTTTACCTCCTGAAGGGAGGAACCTGCCAAGAGCCAGTCATCGAGATAAAGGTAGATTCGTACTCCTCAACGCTGAAGATGGGCTGCCACCATTGCAATGCACTTGGTGAAGACCCACGGGGCCAATGACAGGCCGAACAGCATGGCTCAGAACTTGTACAGGGTCCCTTCGACCCTGAAGCAGAGGAACCGCTGATGGGACGGATGGATTGGGATGTGAGAGAACACATCCTGCAGATCCAGTGAACAGAACCACATGTTTCGCTTCAGGGATGGTATGCTCTGGTTCAGAGTTGCCATTCATAAGGTGTGAGACCTGAGATATTGATTCAGGTAATGGAGGTCTAGGATGGGGCACCAACTCCCCATCCACTTGGGCACCAGGAAGTACCTGGACACGAAGCCTGGGTCTGTAGGAGGATCCAGCACTGGAGCTACCACCTCCTTGTGGAGGAGCTGAGCTATGTCGTCTCAGAGAGCCAGCTGGGTGCAAGCTGAGATCCTTTCCTCCTGAGGGGCTTGCCTTGGCTGGGAGGGTACTGCATGAACTCTAGAGGCAGTCCCTGACTGACCACTTCGAGAACCCACCTGTCCGAGGTGATATAGGACCAGGCGGAAAGAAAGTGATGGGGCCGGCCCCCCACAGGAGGACCCAGAGCTGGCGTGACGTGTGTAGGGGTGGCAACCCCCAACCTGTCACTGAGCAGGCTTAGAGGAGGAGGAGGAGGAGGAGGCTCCTGGACCTGTGCCTCGGCCTCCTTTATGGGACTGTTGTGGACCTACTTGGACCTTGGGCGACAAGCTTGAGCCTGCTGCTGCTGTTGCTGTTGCTGCTGGCCTCCTTGATAGGAGGGTTGCCTGACCACAGGGGAAGAATGCCAAAAAGGCTTCTTCTTACGCTTCTGCTGGTTCTTGCCTCAAGAACCCTTCGCATAAGTAGCATCCAAAGTGGCATTGGACTGCTCTATGCGCTGAAGGTGATCAGCCACTCCTGGACCGAACAGATCAGTGCCTAGGAAGGGCACATCAGCTAACTTGTGCTGAGTATCCGCTAGGAAGGAGGAAAGCCTCAGCCAAGCCCTGCGGTGAGTGGCCACTGCAGCTGCTAAAGAGCGGCCACAAGAATCCCCGATGTCCAGGGCTGTCTGGAGCTGCTGTTTTGCAACAGCATGGCCCTGATTGCGGACTTGCTTCACTGTGGTCTGCATGTCCACTGGGAGATGAGGGAGGACTTTGTCTAATGACCCTAGGAGGGCATGAGAGAAGTGTGCCATTATAACAGTTGAGCTGGCCTGACGAAGGCCTACGGAAGAAGCCGCACAGACCTTACGGGCAGAATGGTCCATATTTTTGGACTCCTTGTCCAGGGGTCGGTCAGTGTCAGCTGAGCTACCAGTACGCCTGAACACAGAAGCGGTCACCAGGCTCTTGGCCAAAGAATGTTCTGTGAACCCCGCCAGGGACCCCATGGACACCGCATACTTGCAGGCCATGCGGGCAGACAGTGCTGGGCAGGAAGCTGGGCACTGCCAAAGCTCGAGGGCCAGGCCAACAATGGCTTTGACCACTGGAAAGGCCTCTGTCGGGGTATCCCCCCTTTTGAGGATATCCGTAAGGGGGTACTCAGCCTTCTTCTGGATGGACTCCAGGGGCATTCCGGTGGATTCGAAGATCAGGTGGAGAATGCCCTGAAAAGAGGAAGGGCCTTCCTCCAAACCCACCATGGACGACTCATCATCCCCAGGATGGGAATGCAATCCAGTGGTGTCCGAGTCCAAAGAGTTGGGATAAAACGGCCTCCCAACGAGGTCTCCCTCAATGCGCCGAGGGCAATCGGGGACAACTGTTATCGACAGACACTGGGGAAGACTGGTGTCTGTTCGGTCCTCTTTCAAGGGAGCCCCTCCCTGAGGCTGCTTAGGCAGTGGTTCCACCAAAATTGGTGGAGAGACCGAGGCGAGGCAAGCCAAATCGGGATGTGGTCTGGCCCCACAGATGGGGGAACTGAAGACTTTGGTTCCAGAGGGGTCGACGTTGGCTTAGGAGGCGGAAGCCAAGTGATAGCTGGGGTGGCCGGCAGGGCCGGCTTCTGCCTGGACAAAATCAGCTGTTGCCACATGAGATCTTCATAGCGTCGACAGAGTTCCTGCCGAAGCCTCTCCTCGTCCGAAGAGGATGAAGATCTGTGGTGACGCCTCTTCTTAGAGTGTTTATGACTCTTTTTCGGCCAAAGGGGTTCTGGACCTCGATCGAGATTGAGGGAGTCGACCCGATCAATTGGGAGACACCGGAGTCAGTGAAAATCGAGGGTCCAGAATTCTTTCTTCGATGGGGACACCAACGGACTGGGTCTCCTCATCCAGAAAAACAAGGACCGGAGTCCTTTCCAAAGAGTCATCGACCAGGGTCGGCGACAGAGGGTCGAGAGAAATCTCAGCCTCATTGGCCATTTCCTCAGTCCCCTGGCCAGAAGGGATGTCCGAAAAGACGGCGGCCGAGGATGCGATCTCAACCAAGGCCGAGAGCACATGGCCTTGGGACTCAGACCTTTCTCAGTCCCAAGAACTTCTTCGTTTGGACGAAGACTTCGGATCCTTATCCCTCTTAAGAGGGCAGGAGGAGTGCGAGCCCAAGGGCACCTCACTCCTGGTGGGGAGAGACTGGCACAACTCCTTGAAGGAGCCTGTAAAGGTGGAGCCAAGGTTGAGCAGAACAAAAAAGCTTCGATTGGCCAAAGCTTGAGCTGCTTTCTCTTTGAATGCCTTCATTTGCTCCAGCTGCTCGGCGGATCCCAACGGCCGCGGAAACCGCCCACCTCGCCTCCTTCGATTTCACCCGTGGTTTCCTTTTCTCCGGTCTCCGCAGTTTTAGGCGCACCTTGTGGTTGTCCAGGACATTGGGATGGAAGGCCAGGCAGAAAGTGCAAGACGAGGTGTCATGTCCGACACCTAGGCAATAAATGCACGTTAGGTGGGGATCGGTGCAAGACATCTTCTGGCTGCAGGTACACCGGCAAAATCCAGGGGATGATTTATCCTCCATGTCTGATGCGCTACAATCGGAATAGCTAACTTGAACGAGTTTTAAGGTTAGTTTCGGTAAAAACCAATGCTTTGAATCCAGGGCCTACGAACTGCTGTGAGAGCACGAGGGAACCTGTATCTTCCAGCGGAAAGGAAGATCTGGTGTCATGGGGCGGAGTCGAGGTATTTACCACCCGGGTGGGTGGGAGAAGCCAGCTTGAAGACTTTCTGGCAAGATTTAAAGGAGAAAGGGACATGCCAGAGAGTGTGGATGAACAACATATCCACGCTCCTAGAACTAACCTATTACTTTTAAAAAATGTAATTTGTTATAGTTATTTATTATTTTTAAATTGTTTTTGTGTTAAAAGAAATAAGTAACTGTAATTGTAAGGTGTATTACTTTTTCTAGTACTTCTCCATTGTTGCTAGTGACTGCATAAAGCTTCCTGGAACAATTTTCCAAACGTAATAGAAAGTAATAGAAAAAGTTACTTAACCAACACTGTCTAAATGGCTTTCACTATGCTGCACAGAGACAGAGAGTAGCTATGTCACAGACAGGGCTCAGGGCACCTAATAGAGAGTGTGTAATGCAGCCTAAATGGCTTTCACTATGAGAATGCAGCTGCTGCCAACAATGAGTGTCTTCCCCACCTCTTTCTCCTTATCTCCCATGCACCACACTGGATAATCCCTGGATTCCCCCACTTCAGTCCCCAACCCCTTGCTCCTTTGTGGACTAAACTTTATATGTGTAACCCCCCTACAAATGGGGGTTCCCAAAAAGTCTTCCTTGAGCTTGCCTAAATGCTCACTGCCAGGCTGGTGTCCTGCATTTTAGCAGTTTAAATGTGATTACCAGAGCTTGTATAGCCTCTGTGTACTGTCTCTTTAAGAGCTGCCTAATTGCAGTTCAAGTAATCCGAGAGGGAGCTCTGTTGAAAGATGTAACTATTTACTAAAACATCATTTAGAGTGATAATGATAATGTAGTTTGTCTAACCTGCTTTCTTTGTAGCAAGGACTGTTTTGTTTGTCTCCACTATTTTGGTCCTGGACTGCAAATTGGACCAAACAGTACTGGTGGGACCTAAAATGTAGCCGGACTACAAGAGCTGTCTGAATTCAAAATCTGTAAGAACTTTAGTTTGGATTTTTTTTGCACCTTTTTTGCAACTGAAGAGGGAGCTCTTGCTTTGACTGACAGCCAAATCAGCCAACCAAATATTTTGGATCTTGGGGAAGTCCCGGGCTGCTTGCAGTTTTCAGTTAGAACTAAGCTGGAAGCTCAGCAAGAAAGAGCTGAAGTAATTCTGAGCAGGAATCCTGAGTGGATTCGCATGGGAGAACTGGAAAAAGGCTGAGTGTTTGGCCAGTATGTCTGCCTGCTGCTCCTGAGAGGGAGAGAAGAGAATTATTTTGGACTAAATCTAAGTTTGTGTGACTAAAGTAAGCTACTGAAGTGGGCCAGGCTCAACCTGAAGAAGACCAGATATTTTTGCTGAATGCGATCAGCCTGTCAGGAGCTCCAGCTACCCCTAAGCTCCCGGTGTGTGCAGAGACTTTGCGATTGTGCCCAGGGAGCACTTTGCCTGGTACAGTAGAATTCCCGTACATGTAAATGTGCCTTGAGCTGCTAGTGGCTTGTGAGTTAGTTCCCCACTGTGTGAACTGTGTTCTGCTTGCTGGAAGCTGTATCCAGCCCAAAAATACAGGTTACTCACCTGTAACAGAAGTTCTAGGAATGGTATATGTTGTTCATCCACACTGTCTGGCAGGTTCCTTGCCGCTTTAAATCTTGCCGGAAGGTCTTCAAGCTGGCTCCTTCCACCCACCGGGTGGTAAAACTCGGCTCCGCCCTGATGCCAGATCTAGCCAGCTGGAAGCTCAGGTTGTGCGTCAGCCGGAGGTCGGTGGGTAATGTGGATGAACAACATATACCATTCCTAGAACTCCTGTTACAGGTGAGCAACCTGTATTTCTAGGGACATGGATATGTTGTTCATCCACACTGTCTGGCAGACTCCTAGAGTTCTCCGGGAGGAAGGAGGCAAGGCGCACACCCCCTACTTAGGGAATAGAGACTGGAGAACCGAGGCCCCAAAACCAGCATCCCGGTGTGACTCAAGGTCGATGTGGTAATGGGAGATGAAGGTGTGTGCTGACTTCCAGGTAGCAGCCCTGCAGATATCCTGGATAGGGACGTCCCTGGAAGCAGCCACCGATGCAGCAGTATGACAGGTAGAATGAGCTCTTATCCTCTGGGAGGCTCCATGCCCGCCAACTTGTAGAGAGATCTATGCAGGAGGTGACCCACCTGCTTATCATCCGGCCAGCTGCAGGTCTGCCAGGTGCGGCTTCAGCGTAGGTGACAAACAGCTGGCGAACCTCTCCCCGAATTTCAGCCGTGCGCTCCTTATAATAAGCGAGCGCCCTTCTAGGGTCCAAAGTATGGAGCCTGTATTCGGCCTCCGAGGTGTGATTGGGGTAGAACACCGGCAGAGTCAACACCTGGTTAAGGTGAAACTCCGACACCACCTTCGGAAGGAATTTCGGGTGGGGGCGCAGGACAACCTTGTCCCTGTGGAAGACCAGGTAAGGAGACTCAATGCAGAGTGCCTGGAGTTCTTCCATCCTTCTGGCTGACGTGATAGCCACCAAGAAGGCGGTCTTCCATGACAGGTGAGAGAGTTCACACCTGTGCATTGGTTCGAATGGCTTGCTCATGAGCTTAGCCAGTACCAGCAGTAAATCCCACGGAGGTGGAGGTTCTCGCACTGGAGGGGAAATGTGATCAAGGCCTTTGAAAAAGTGCTCGACCACCTTCTCCTCGCCACCGACTGCCCGCCCGCCGCTGTAAGCAGAGATGGCTGCCAGGTGCACCCTTAGGTCGCCGACCCAAGCCCTTGACTAGAAAGGGACCATAAATAGTCCAAGAGCCTGCCAAAGGACAGGAGGAAGGGTCCAAGCCCTTGCCCTGACACCAAATGGAAAATCTCTTCCATTTGAAGGCATAGCATTTCCTGGTCGACTCCTTACGGGACGCCTCAACAACATTGAGAACCTCGTCGGAAAGACCCAAGGCCTGGAACTCTAGCCTCTCAGGAACCAGGCCGTCAGGTGCAGGTATTGAAGGTTCGGATGGAACACCTTCCCCTGATTGACTGAGAGCAGGTCCGGGCGAGCTGGAAGCTGCCTCGGGAGCCTGGAGCTGAGGCTGAGGAGATCTGGGTACCAGAACTGGCGGGGCCAGTCTGGGGCTATCAGGATCACCTGCGCCTTGTCCCTCCTTGCTTTGAGAAGCACCTTGTGAATCAAGGGAAATGGGGGAAAGGCATAGAAGAGGCCCGGGGTCCACAGCCTCGAGAAGGCATCCCCCTGCAGCAAGCCCTGCTGAGGGGGGCGGGCATGAAACAGCCTCAGCTTCGCGTTCTCCCTGGAGGCAAACAGGTCCACCTGAGGTGTGCCCCAGTGGGAGAACAGATTTTGTACTACCTCCGGCAGGAGAGACCACTCGTGAGATGCAGCCCCTATCCGTCTCAGGGCATCAGCCAGGGTGTTGGAGGCTTCTGCCACATGAATGGCTAGGAGATCCGCCTCCAGGCTGCGCACGAGTGACCAAATGCAGAGCTTCCTTGCAAAGAAGCATGGAACGTGTCCCGCCCTGGCGGTTTAGGTAGTACATGGTCGTGGTATTGTCCGTCTGGACTCAGACCACTTGACCCCGGAGGAACGGAGCAAAGGCGGTGAGAGCTAGGCGGACCACTCGGAGCTCCAGCAGGTTGATGTGGCATCGGGACTCCCGCGGGGACCAGAGGCCGCGCTCGGTGTTCCCCCAGATGGGCACCAACCCATCAGAGAGGCATCCGGTCGATAGAGACCGTCGGCTCAGGCGGACAAACGGGATGCCCTCCTGCAGATGAGATGGAACGGTCCACCACTGGAGAGCGTTCCACATCTCCTGGGTCACCATCACTAGCTGGTCCAATGGATCGTAGCGTTGTGACCACTGGCTGGCCAGTCCCCACTGAAGGGGGCGCATGTGCCAGCGTGCCCAACGGACCACGCTGGTACAGGCCACCATGAGACCCAGGAGGCGCAGGAAGTCCCGGGCAGGGCGCAATTGCCCAACCAGAAATGATTGGGCAAAGGAGGTAAGAACCTCGGCCCTGTCCGCCGGGAGCCGTGCTCTGGCTCGAAGAGAGTCGAGCTCTGCCCCGATAAACAGAATCACCTGCTTCGGCTTGAGTTCCGACTTGGCCTCGTTGATGAGAAGGCCGACTTGAGAGCAAACCTGGAGGGCCAGATCTCTGGACCGCTCCACCTCCTGTCTGGATGGGGCTGCTATCAGTCAATCGTCCAGGTAAGGGTACACCCGGACCCCTCGGCACCGCAGGAAAGCTGTCACCACTGCAATGCATTTGGTGAAGACCCTGGGAGCTGGAGACAGGCTGAAGGGCATGGCTCGGAACTTGAAGAGGGATCCCTCCGCTCGAAAGTGAAGGAATCTCGATGTGGACAGACGGATAGAGACGTGAAAAGAGCGCATCCTGCAGGTCCAGAAGCAGAACCACCGCCGTGTTCCAGGGATGGTATTATCTGAGCCAGAGTGACCATCCTGAAGGTTCAGACCTTAGGAACTTGTTCAGGTCGTGTGGAGTCGAGAATGGGCGCCAGCCCCGTCGTTGAACCAGGAAGTACCTGGACACAAACCCGGGTCTGAGGAGGATCGCTACCTCCCTGATCACCTCCTTTTGGAGGAGGAGAGCGATGTCGGCCCAACGAGCCGACAGTGAGGCTGCGGACCCCGAGGCCCCACGAGGTGCGACGGCTCTGAAGGGCGGAGCCTGCTCGAATTCTAGAGGCAGGCCTTTTCCCACCACCTCCAGTACCCACCTGTCCGTGGTAATAACGGACCAGGCCGAAAGGAAGTGCCGGAGCCGTCCCCCCATGGGGGGAACCTGGGTTGAAGTGACGGGGTTGGGGGCGACACCCTCAGCCCGTCACTGGGCAGGCTTGGAGGAGGGACCGGCCGAGGGACCTCCTGGGCCTTTACCTCCCTGCTTCCTGTTGGAGGAAGCTCCGGGCTTGGGTTTGGGATGCCAAGCCCGAGCCTGCTGGCCCTGACGTTGCTGGGTCGGACGCGCCGGGGGCGCAGAAGGATGAAAGGGCTTAGGCTGTGGTTTGCGACCTTTGTCCTTCTGAGCGGAAGAGACCGAGTCCAAGGTAGTATTGGACTTCTCGATCCTCTGCAGGTGACCTTCCACCCCAGGGCCGAAGAGGTCAGTCCCCAAAAAGGGAACATCCGCCAACTTGTGCTGGGTATCCAAAGTAAAGGTGGATATCCTCAGCCAAGCTCGCCGACGCATAGCCACTGCGGCCGCCACAGACCTGGCACATAGGTCCCCAATGTCTAAAGCAATCTGGAGCTGCTGTTTGGCCACTGCCCTGCCCTGGTCCCGCACCTGCCTGACCGTAGTCTGCAGATCCAGCGGAAGATGAGGACAACCTCATCCAGGGAGCCCAACAGGGCATGAGAAAAATGTGCCATGAGGACGGCCGAACTGGCCTGGCGAAGCCGAGAGAGACGCAGCATAGACTTTTCAGCCGGCATAGTCCAATTTCTTGGACTCCTTGTCGGAGGTTTGTCCACATCCCTAGCGCTCCCGGCACGCCAGAAAACGCTGTCGGTAACCAACCCCTCAGCTGAGGGGTGTTCCGAAAAACCGGACAGGGAACCGGTAGGGACCGCATACTTCCTGGCCATCCTGGCCGAAGGCGCAGGACAGGAAGCAGGTCGCTGCCAGAGCTCCAAGGCCGGACCCACTATGGCCTCGGCCACCGGAAAGGCCTCCGTAGGGGAATCCCCTCGGTCCAGAATCTCCGTGAGGGGATACCTGGCCCATTTAGAAACGGGTTCGAGCTTCATCCCGGTGGACTCCGAGATGAGCCGAAGCAATCCTAGGAAGGACGAAGGGCTATCGTCCACCGACTGTCCTTCCTGAGGACTCCAAGTCCATTCACTTGGGAAAAGGAGGAATCATCCTCGGACTCGGAAGAGTCCTCAAAGAGCTGCCTCGGGCCTGAGCCACCCTCCACCTGCCGAGGTCTATCGGGAGTGAGCGTGACAGACAGCCTATGGGGCAGTCCCTGAGCCGACCGAGAATTTTTGGTCGGAGCCCCAACTAACGGCTGTGGAGGTGGAGGTTTCACCGGAATCGATGGGGCAGCTGGAATTGGCCGAACAACCGGCCTGGGAACAGGCTCCTTGGCTAAAATGAGGGGTTGTTTTGGCCGCACTGGTGACAGCCACTTAATGGCCGGGGAAGACGACGGCGTCGGCTTATTCCCGGTCAGAAGGAGCTGTTGCCACATGAGTTCCTCATACCTCCGGCGCAACTGGCGAAGCCTCCTCGTCCGAGGAGGAGGAAGAAGGCGGCGCCGCTCCACCGAGTGCGGGGAGACTGAGACCGCCTGGCGGGCGGGATCGGCTGGACCAGAGCGTCGAGACCGAGAACCTCGCTGGGCCGAGGGAGACGGTCTGAGGGGAGGTGTCGAGAATCGGCACTCCTCGGTTCGGACGATTCCACCGAAGGCTCGGAACGGAGGCACAGGCAGTCGGCGGATCCTCAACTCCCACGGAGGAACCGGGAGAGGGATTCTCAGCTTCTCCAGCGACAACCGTCAGGCGGTAGAAAAATCTCGACACGCTTGAGGAGTCTCGGTCAACTGGCCTGGCCAGGGACACCGTGAAAGCAGTGGCGAAGCCGAGGTCGACCAAGTCGGCGGCCGACAATTGGGAGAGGATCTTTCCCGCTCCCAAGAGCGTCGATGGTGAGACCTCTTGTCTCTCTTTTGGGCAGAAAACGGTCCAGAAGAGATGGACCTCACCTTTTGTCGAGAGGGTGAACAAAGCTCCTTAAAGCCGAATAAGGGCACCGGGGAAAGCGGGACAAATCGCATGACCCGGGTAGAAGCGACCCGCGCCGCGCCTCCTCTTCGAGGCGATCATTTCTCGAGCTGATCCGCCGAGCCGCGCTGCGGACACCTGCGACAGGCCTCTTTTGACTTAACCGGAGGAAATCTCTTCTCGGGACGCCCAAGTTATAAACGGGCAGCACGGTCTTCGAGGACGTAGGCCAAAGGAAGAGCACAGGTCGCAGGCCTGCGGGTCATGCTCAAGGCCCAAGCAGTAGACGCACGTGGAGTGCGGATCCGTCCAAGACATCTTCTGCCCGCAAGGGCATCTCCGAAACGGGAGTCGATTTGTCCATCGCAGCCGCGAGGGAGAGAAGACCGAAATCTGTTTAGCAAAAACTTTTTAATTTCGAAAATTCGAAGAATTAGGAACCAGTCTTATACGCAGAGCGTTAAGGAGGGAACCTAAGCTTCCAAGCGGTAAGGAAGATCTGGCGTCATGGGGCGGAGCCGAGAGTTTTACCACCTGGGTGGGTGGGAGGAGCCAGCTTGAAGACCTTCTGGCAAGATTTAAAGTGGCAAGGAACCTGCCAGACAGTGTGGATGAACAACATATCCATGTCCCTAGAACGTACTGCTTCCGAACTTGTCTCCATGCGGTCTGGGCTTTGCAGTAGCGGCTCTAGCCACAAATGGTTACCAGAGCACATCTGGGCACAACACATGGCAGCCAGGGCACTGCTATATTGTTACTATGGGGGAAGCTCTGCACCATATGGGGCACCAACTGGGGCACATCATTTTTTTTTACCAGGACACATGCCCTGGTGGGTCCTGGTGTACAGCCGCCACTGGGGCTTTGCCAGATTGGCCCAGCCAGACTACCCACTGCACAGAGAAGCCATCGACGAGAGACCTGCCTGGGGATCAGCCCCCTGCTCCACGCTTGAACAGGAATGATGCCTCTGCAACATGTGTGGGCCCTGCTTCTCCTGGCATTCCAGATCAACCACCTGCAGTCTCCTGGCTAGCCCATCTCTTCTCTACCTGGGTACCCAGAGGTGGACTGTTTGGGGGGACTCAAAGCGCATGCATAACTGCTTGATTGATATAACCTTTAAGCTCATTAACCTGATTTTACCCCTCCCTTGTTCAAGTCCCTTGAATAAATCAGATCTAACTTTTTCTGCATGTAATCTGACTGTGGTTCCAGTTTGTGCTCAAAGTACTGTACTGTTGCTATTTGCTGTGCTTAACCTTGTTTTACAGGGGGTCTCCAGGGTTGAGCCAGAGGAACCAGCCCTGATGGTAAGTGCAAACAGTGTGGGTATTTGTGTGGTGTACCAGGGGTATTGTGAAAGTGATTATTATAGTGTTCAGGCCACTAGAGGGGAAAAAGGGGGGGTTACAGTGTCCCGGAGGGCTGTGCCCAGGTTAGTTTGACCACTGCCAACCCTGACCTCCGGGTGGAGGCACCCGTTTCAGAACTCAGGCCCCTTAACCTGCTACTAGCCAAGCAGGCAGGGGTAGTAGCCCTTGGGATAGCGCCACCTAGGGTTACATATGTTAAGTGATTTTTTTCATTTCTTTGACTAGAATACAGAGCGAGCACTGATTCCTCCCTCGCCCTCCACCGTTCACACTCTGCTGCTAGCTGCACGCTCACAGCAGACATGAAACACAGACACTAGCACTGACCGATCAGATTGTCAGCCTGGTGTCACATGCTCCTTTCTGCTGTGAGGACCCCACAGGCTGCCCTTTCATGCCTGTTTACAACATCAGAAGAGTTCCAGGACCCCACAGGCTGCCTATAATACAATTTTTTTTAATCATTTGTTGCTCGACCCATTACCCATATCAAAAGTACCCAACCCGCGAAGTACAATGGGTAGAGTAGTAAATTACCTGAACTACCCTACCAAGCAAAAAATTGCCGATACCTGACCTACCTGATCCAGCTACCTGACGGGTAGCTTATCCCTAGTTTTCAGATATTTACATTAAATGTAAACAGCATTTGTAATATTAAGAAAAGGTTAGCAACTTTATCTCTTTTAAGTGATCTGAGTTCCAATATCATATTCATACAAGATACCAGATTACATACATCAGCCGATGTTACATAGAAACATAGAAGGTGACGGCAGATAAGGACTGCAAGGCCCATCCAGTCTGCCCATTTTTTCTATCTTATGAATGTGCCATAGGCCTGTACTCTGTCAATGACCTATCTATTCATATTCATCTGTATTGCTCCCTTATGCCTATCCCATGCCTGTTTGAAGCCCTGCACTGTATTCATATCCACCACTTCCTGAGGTAGGTGGTTCCATGCATCCGCCACCCTTTCGGTGAAAAAGAACTTCCTCACATTACCCCTTAATCGGCCTCCCTCTAAGCACATGCTGTGTCCTCTTGTCCTACAATTTTTCTGATATTAAAACATGTTAGACTCTCACCTTGCTGCTACAAAAAGATTATGTCAGAAAGGGTCTTCTTTTTGGTCATTAGGAGAGGACCATTGCACAGGCTTGGTGGTACTACTTTCCAACTATGTTACAGTGACTACTATGATTTAATACCCCAAAAGCTTTACTGGTAGATATTAAGCTATACAATGTTGACTTTAGGCTGACTAATACACACGCTCCACAATCTAAAATGAATAGGACTGAATTATTCAAAACTGTACAACCCTACCTACACGCATCCAAAGGAATCATCTTTGGTGGGGATTTAAATTATAGGTGCATGCAAAATGCTCAGAAAAATACTAGCAAGAAACAGTATTGTGACTCTAATTTCTTGTCTCAAATGATAGCCTCTGCATGCCTGGTAGATGCAGCTGCAGGTAGACATGGGGAGAAGGTAGGTACCTTTTATAAAGGACCAGTATCCACTAGAATAAATTATATTTTCATACCCCCTTGGGTGGAAACTGGTAGAGTTCATCTTCTCCCAGTGGAAACAGGGCACGTTGTCTTTTGGTGGGGGAGGGGTGGGCTTTTTGGCCTTGGGTTAATAAGGGTCCGTGAAACCTTAACACATCCCTTTTGGAAGATGTCCAGGTGAAGGAATGAACAGTTACACAAGAACTTACAGTAACAGTAGATCTTTGAGGGGATCTCAGTCATCAGGTAATACCACAGGAACCTTCACCGTCAGTGAAGGGGAATCCACACAAAAGATTTTCAGCAGGAAAACTGGGGCCGCCCACACCATCTGCATCATCAACCCTATAAAGGCATGAGCGGCCCCACTCCCTCCTCAGTTCTTTCCCCCCAGAGACTAAAGGAACTAGGCTCTGCCATGGGGGAACTGAGGAGAGAGAGAGAGGTGCCCAGACCTAACTGAAAGGCTGGATGCACCAGACAACCAGTTCCTAGACAGGCGCTCCAAGAAGGGGGATGGTGAAAAGGAAAGCAGACCTGATGACTGAGATCCCCTCGAAGATCTACTGTTATGGTAAGTTTTGAAATTCAGTTGATTTTATTGAATTGTTAAGGTAGGTTCTTATGTAACTCTTCTGTCTTCTTCGGGGGTATCTCAGTCATCAGGTAACACCGTAGGAATGAGTCCCAAGCAGTTACAAGTGCAAAACAGACAGCCTGGGAGGAGGGCTCACCATAAACTTAAGACAGGAGTTCCCATAACACAGCCCCACCAAATCCTGCATGGGCTCTAGAGGCAGTCCAGACTGTAGTGCTTGGTGAAAGTATGGATGGTACTCCAGGTGGCAGTCGCACAAATGTCAGTGGCTGAGACCCCTCAGAAACAAGCCACCGAGGTAGCCATTCCTTTGGTGGAATGAGCTTTGCCTGCACCAGGCAATTCTTTGCTGTGCTTGTAACAAAACACAATGCAATTAGCCATCCATTTGGATAAACACTGCTTAGAAATTGAAATGCCCTCTCTACCTGGGGCAATGGAAACAACTGCTTTGACTTTCGACTTTCTTTGGTCCAAAGCAAGTAATATTTAAAAGTTCTGTGCACATCTAATGTATGGAGCAGTGCTTCCCCGGATTGGCACACTCAGGAAAATAAACAGGAAGGTGGATAGACTGATTGAGTGTAAACTCTGAAACCACTTTAGGGAGAAAATTAGGATTTGTGCGCAAAGACTCCCGGTCTTTGTGAAGAATCAAATAAGGCTCCTTGCACCAGAGAGCCTGAAGCTCTGAAATTCTTCAAGCAGAAGTAACTGCAACTAAAAACACTTTAAAGAGAGAAAGCGTAAATTGCAAGTCATGATTGGCTCAAAAGGAGACAGGGTCAGCTTTTCCAAAACAAAACAAGTCCCATTCTGAGAGAGGAGAATGGATTGGAGGCAGTGTTGGGTAAGTTACTTTTTCTATTACTTTCTATTACATTTGGAAACTTGTTCCAGGAAGCTCTGTGCAGTCACTAGCAAGGATGGATAAGTACTAGAAAAAGTAATACACCTTACAATTAAAGTTGCTTATTTTTTTTCTACAAAAACAATGCAAAAATAATAAATAACTATAAAAGATTACATTTTTGGAAAGTAATAGATTAGTTACTAGTTACTTTTATAACCCCTAGGTCGCGCTATCCCAAGGGCTACTACCCCTGCCTGCTTGGCTAGTAGCAGGTTAAGGAGCCTGAGTTCTGAAATGGGTGCCTCCACCCGGAAGTCAGGGTTGGTAGTGGTCAAGCTAACCTGGGCACAGCCCTCCGGGAGACTGTAACCCCCCCCTTTCCCCTCTAGTGGCCTGAACACTGTACAATAATCACTTTCACAATATCCCTGGTACATCACACAAGTACCCACACTGTTTTCACTTACCACTAGGGCTGGTTCCTCTGGCTCAACCCTGGGGACCCCCTGTAAAACAAGGTTATGCACAGCAAATAGCAACAGTACAGTACTTTGAGCACAAACTGGAACCACAGTCAGATTACATGCAGAAAAAGTTAGATCTGATTTATTCAGGGGACTTGAACAAGGAAGGCAAAATCAGGCTAATTAGCTTAAAGGTTATATCAATCAAGCAGTTATGCATGCGCTTTGAGTCCCCCCACACAGTCACACCTCTGGGTACCCAGGTGGAGAAGAGATGGGCTAGCCAGAACTGTTGCCTGGGGTTGCAGCTGGTTGGGCCCTGTGATGGAAAACACAACATGCACAGTATACAATATTTGTAACCCGGAGCCAGAGGGCTCAGTTCGTAAAGGAAATGAAACAAGACAATCAGATGACACACTCAGATTAAGCTGTTGTTGCAGGGAGCTACCCTGGTATTTACTCAAGATACCCAAGGCTGGACACAGGCTGGATGAAAATCGAGACTGCAGGTGGTTGATCAGGAATGCCAGGAGAAGCAGGGCCCACACAAGTCACAGAGGCACCGTTACTGTTCAGGCGTGGAGCAGGGAGCTGATCCCTAGGCAGGTCTCCCATCGATGGCTTCTCTGTGCAGTGGGTAGTCTGGCTGGGCCAGTCTGGCAAGGCCCAGACCGCACTGAGACAAAATCGGATGCAGTCCGTTTTGGGCTAGATACAGCCTCTAGCAAGCAGAACACAGCTCACACAGTGGGGAACTAACTCACAACCCACTAGCAGCTCAGCACATTTACAAGTATGGGAATTCTACTGTACCAGGCAAAGCACTCCCTGGTCACAATCGCAAAGTCTCTGCACACATCGGGAGCTTAGGGGTAACTCCTGACAGGCTGATCGCATTCAGCAAAATCTTCGGTCTTCTTCAGGTTGAGCCTGGCCCACTTCACTAACTTACTTTAGTCAAACAAACTTGGATTTAGTCCAAAATAATTTTCTTCTCTTCCTCTCAGGAGCAGCTGGCAGACATGCAAGCCAAAAATTCAGCCCTTTCACAGTTTTCCCATGTGAATCCACTCAGGATTGCTGCCCAAAATACACTTGCGCTCTTCTCATTTCACTTCCCAGCTCAGAACTAACTGAAAACTGTCAGGAGCCCGGGACTTCCCCAAGATCCAAAAGACTGGGTTGGCTGATTTGGCTGTCAGTCAAAGCAAGAGCTCCCCCTTCAGTTGCAAAAAAGGCTCAAAAAGTTCAAAACTACAATTCCTACAGATTTTGACTTCAGACAGCTCCTGTAGTCTGGCTACATTTTGGGTCCCACCAGAACTGATTGGTCCAATTTGCAGTCCAGGACCAAGATAGTGGAGACAAACAAAACAGTCCTTGCTATAAAGAAGGCAGGTTAGACAAACTACATTATCATTATCACTCTAAATGATTTTCAGCAAATAGTTACATCTTTCAACAGAGCTCCTTCTCAGATTACTTAAGCTGCAATCAGGCAGCTCTTAAAGAGACAGTACACAAAGGCTATGCAGGCTCTGGTAATCACATTTAAACTGCTAAAACGCAGGATACCAGCCTGTCAGTGAGCATTTAGGCAAGCTCAAGGAAGACTTTTTGGGAACCCCCATTTGGGGGGGGGGGTTACACCTTCAAATAAATGTAATCAGTTACAGTTACGTATTTATTTTGTATAAAAAGACATATGTAATTATAACAGTAAAGTGTATTACATTTTCCAGTACTTTTCCATCCTTGCTAGTGACTGCACAGAGCTTTCTGGAAAAAGTTTCCAAAAGTAATAGAAAGTAATAGAAAAAGTAACTGATTGGAGGTTTGAGATGCAGGATGCCCCTTAGAAAGGTACAGGAGACATCCAACTGAGTAATTGTGCAGTCACACACAGGCTCATGAAATGCAAAAATAGCTGAAAGATGGACCTTGAGGGAAGAGCACTGCACACCTGAGTCGGAGAGTGAGATCAGGTAGCCCAGGATATGGCTCACTAGGTAGGTGAAAGGGTCTAAACTATGTTTGGCAGCCCAGATAGCAAACTGCTTCCAGTCCATGGTATATGTGGCTCGAGTCGAAGGCTTCCAGGTGGCCACTAGGATATCTGCTACCCTGTTAGAGAACCCAAACCTGGCAACGGTTATCCCAGAAACTAGTGATGGCTATGTCCTCAGGAGCCAGGCATGCAAATAGAGGGATCTGAGGGTGGGATGGACCAGGGTCCCCTGAGCCTAGTCAGCAGATTCCTGCAAAGAGGAAGAGGGACTGGAGGTTCCTCTGCCATCTGCTGAAGCTGAGGGACCAAATCTGTCGAGGTCAGAGTGGAGCTACCAGGATCATGCTGGCCCCTTCCATCTGCAACTTGATTAGCACCCTCTGGATCAGAGGAAATGGAGGGAATGAATAAAGAAACCTCCCACTCTAAGAGAGGGACAACGTGTCTCGCCAGAAAACTCCAGGTCCTGTATCTAGCGAGTAGAAATTGGGCAGTTTTGTGTTGAGTGGGGACACAAAAAGGTCCAACTCTGAATGAACTCATCTGTCGGACAAGTCTTCTGCAATGGATGAGAGCAGCTCTCATTTGTGCATGCTGGACTGAGTCCTGCTGAGACTGTCTGCCAGACTGTTTAACACACCTGGCATGTGGACAGGAGAGAGTGTCAGACCATGATCCAATACCCAACACCACAGTCTAATGGCATCCCTGCAAAAGGGGTATGAATGAGTCCCCCCCCCCACTTGTTGATGTAGTATACTATGCTTGGACTGTCCGACTGCACCAGCAGCTGACCTGAAATTAAGTGTTCCTGAAAAGCTTGTATGGTGAAGAGCACTGCCCTCATCTCCAGGACTTTGATATACAGGGAGGCTTCCCACTGGGACCAACATCTCTGAGTCTAGAAGGGACTTAGGTGCACTCCCCAGCCCAGACCTGAGGCATCTGTGGTTAGGATCTGATGCAGGGAGGAGATCTGGAATGGGAAGACTTGAAGCAGATTCAAGGGGTCCATCCACCACTGCAGTACCTTGCATACTGTGGAAGAGACCAGGATTGGTTGGTCTAGCTCGTCCGTACACTGGTCCCAATGTGCCCTGAGGAGCCACTGGAGGATATGCATATGGAGTCTGGCCAGTGGAACAGTGGGTATGGCAGCTGCCATTAGGCCCAGCAATCTCAGCTATACCCTTGCAGGAACATATCGACTCTGGACAACTTCCTGAGCTTGAGCTATGAGGCACTCTGCCCTGTTTTGGGGCAGGAAGACCTTCCCCTGAGTGGAGTCCTGATTTGTCCCTATATACTGCAACCTTTGAGACAGTGTCAGAACTGACTTGGGCAGACTGACAGTGATGCCCAGAGAGTGAAAAAGCTGAAGAACTTACTCCAGAGTTAGCAGAAGGTGTTCCCTGTACGGGGCCTTCAAGAGCCAATCGTCCAGATAAGGGAAGAAATACAGTCCCTCCATTCTGGGAGCTGCTGGGATCACTGCTAAGCACTTGGTAAAGACCCACGGTGCAGAGGACAAGCCAAAGGGCAGCACTTTGAACTGATAATGCTCACCCTGAAAGGCAAAATGGAGAGAGAGAGAGAGAAACTTCCTGTGAGGAGGAAAGACCAAGATGTGTAGGTAAGCATCCTGCAAGTCCAATGAGCAGTCAGTACCTGTCTTGAAAAGGGGCATCAGAACTTTTTGTACTGGACATACTGAATGATGTCCTTTAGGTCGAGACTACAGCTCAGATCTCTGGTCTTTTTGGGGATCAGGGAAAAACCTGGAATAAAACCCCTTGTTTCTTTGGCACCTGGACACTGGCTCGATGACCTGCTTGTGCAGAAGGGTTTGCACTTCCTTCTGGAGAACAGACAGGTGAGCCGGGGGATAACAGGAGGGTGGAGGTGGGGCTCCTGGAGGCTGCTCGATGAGCTCCAAGGTGTGACCTCTTTCTATGATCTGCAGAATCCATGCATCTGAAGTTATGGTTCTCCATTGACTCAGATGGAGGGAAAACCAACCTCTGACCACCGCCTCCTGGTCTGGGACCAGAGGGGGGTGTCCAGCAAGGAGTATGCAGAGGTGGTGCCAGCCACAGGGGCTGGTCCCCTCACTTCTGAGGTGCTTGGCCGCCACTCCAGCACTGGAGGTGACAAGCAAAGGCAGCCTGTGCTCTGCATTTTTCCTGGGAAAGGCGAGCTGTCCTGGGCCTAATGATCATTTTACAAAAAGAAGGCCATTCTCTGCCCTTTGGTTGGGTATGGTAGGAGTGGACAGACTTGAGGGCCCTGCCCGAACCGTGCAGATCATTAATGATGTCCTGGACATCAGGGCCAAACAGCATGGTGCTAATGAAGGGGGCATTAGCACTTTTTGCTGCATATCAGCCACAAATCCAGATACTCTGAGCCAGGAGTGTCTACGTAGGCATATGGTTCTCAATATCCTGAAGGGGGGAAATCAGGAAATGGCTACTCCTTCTCCTCATATTCAGTTCTTGTCTCTCCCCCTCTCTTCTCCACCTGCCCTTCTGGGTCACCAGTGTGCACAACCTACCCCATCCTTTTTACTCCAACAGCACTTGCGTACTACCTCAAGCCTGCTCCTGGTACAATCATGCACTCTAAATGCTTCTATCGCATTATAACTGTTTTATACGTTTATATGTTCTTTTGTATGATTTTGGATATGTATTGTAAATTACCCAATGTTCCACTACAGTCTATTGTACAATACCGTGTGTTCCAACTGTTGCACAATCTTACAATGTTGTATTGTTTGTACTACCTAAATACTATTGTAACTGATCATCCTTCACAACCCTATGTAACCCCCTCCCCCTAGGTCGCACCATGAGATGAGCAACTTGTTGTTCAGTGTGCCCTCCTGGTGAAACATTTCAATAAATAAAAACAAATAAATGCTCCTGGCAACTGTGTCAGCCATGACATACAGGGCTCTTAGGAGATGCTTTCTAACATCCTCCGCAGCTTGGAGGCACTGAAGCAGCTCCTGCTTGTGAGTGCCGTCTGGAAGGGCCTGGGTGGCAGGCTCGCCTTTCTTCCAATTGGCATTCTGGCATTTTACCACGTGCGACAGATTGTTCACAATCCTCAAACCTAGAGTAGAGGAGGCATAAACCCTTTTACCCCGGAGGTCAATTCTATGAGACTCTGTCTGGGAGAAGGGAACTAAGGTGCCTTGATGACCACTGAGTCATTAAATGCATTTGCTGTGTTCAATGGGGTGGAAAGAAGTGTCCCGTTCACTTTTATGACCCCATTTCCCCTGCTCTTGTTCCCCTTTAGTAAGGAGTTTATTTGCCCCCAGAACTTCTTTGGGTTTGATAAGTTCCTGGATTGCAGTCCATACAGGTAGCGCATTTTTGCTTTTTTGAGTTCTCTTTTGCAGCTATTTCTGACTTCCCGGTATTTCATCCAGTCTAGTTGAAGGTTCGAGTGTTTGTAATTCCCCCAGGTTTTGTCTCTCTCCTTCGTCTTCCTCATTAGGTCCGGGTTAAGCCATCTGGCATCCTGACCTTTGACCCTGTTCTTTTTAAGGGGTGCATGCTTGTTGGCTACCGACAGAAAGTGTTTGGTAAAACCTTCGAGGGCTTTGTCTATGCTAGGAGTAGCAAGGGCCTGGCACCAGTCCACTTTGCCTAGGGATTGAAGGAAGGAGCCTGTGTCTAATGTGGAGTAATTTCTAGTCCAGAGAGTTCGGGGGTGGGGTTGTTTGTGAAAGTTGTTCCTCCATACCAGAAAGATAGGGAATGGTCACTAAGTGCATCTGCACATCTCCCGACCATTTTGGCCCTGTCCGGGTTAGACATCAGTAACCAGTCTAGGGTGGCGTGGTTGCCAGTCTTTTGGCTGAAGCGTGTAGGCTCACTTATCAGCTGTGTTAATTTCTCCCCCTCTAGGTTGGTCTTGACTTCCCTGTGTAGCTTTTTGCCCCAGTTTAGGTTGAAGTCCCCTAGGATAATTCTTTTGCAGTTTGGCAGAGCGAGTATGGTATCTGTAAGTGTTGTTAATGCTATCATTGCTTTCCTTGGTGTGTTGTACGTACATCCGACAATGAGTGGCTTGATTTCCCCTATGAGAAGTTTAACAAATAATACTTCGCACCCCACCTCTTCTAGGTCAGGGGTGGTAACCACTGTGGCATTGAAATGGGACCTGACATATATAAGGGCTCCCCCAAATTTCTTCCCCTTCCTGTCTTTCCTGAAGGTGTTAAATCCTTGCAGCTCCACTTCATGGGGCAGTATATTTGATTTCAGCCATGTCTCTGAGATACCAATAATGTCGGGGGAGTATAGACTGGTCCAGGCTTCAAGTTTGTGCATCTTAGGCCTAAGACTATTAACCCTTAGGCTGCCGGATGATTTAGAACGCATAGGTTTTTAGGATAAGATATCTTGTCGGCGGCAGCCTAAGGGTTAATATTTATGTGGACCATCCTCAGCCTCTTGGCTTTGGCCCACTCTGGTGAGGTGGGTATTAGGTTTGGGATGCTGGTCCCTGGGGGCCCGGGGTTAGGCTCTATGTCACTCCCCATTAGGAGCAGAAGGCGCAGTAGAATTGTCATAACTTTGGCTGGGACTTTGGGGGTGAGGTTAGTCTTACTGCCCCTGATATACCTCGCGGTGTGTATGAAAAGGCCCTTTTTTCCCCATTAGGTATATTGTTGTTGTACTTGTCCTGAAACAGGGATGGTGGCACCCTGGGGTGAAGTAGCCATCGACTGATCTATCACCATTTTTATGGGGCCTTCCCTCCCCTATAGCAACCTGATCAGTTATTACAGTTGATAAAATATATAAGACACCCATAGCAATTCCTGTCCCTCCCATTTTTGTGATTCTACCTGTAACCTCCAGTATTCTAGTATAGGACAGTCTCTTCTGGCTTTTGGTTTTCCCTATTAGACCTTCCCTTAGGAGTCTTAAACCAATTAATACAGGTCACTTAATACTGAAAAATGCAACTGAGGGCACAAAAAGGTATAATGAGATTAAGAACTTCATAGCTTAGTGACCTAGGTAAATTCAAGAAAGATCAGGAGAAGGGGGTGAGAGACCAGGGCACCCAGATGGAGACAGAAGTGTGAGAAAGAGTGGTGAGAGAGATCCAGATGACAATGCAATGTTTAAAAATCAGGTCAAGAACAGGGTTTATTCTGATAGGGATGTGAGAATAGTGTAAAGTACAGGCAGCCAATGTGAGTTAGGATAGACAGAAGGAAGAGGAGCAAGTGACCATTTAATGGAGGCCTGGGAGGGTGGGGGCGGGAAAAATTAAGCCCACTTTAGTGGCTTGAGAGAAACATAGAAACATAGAATTTGATGGCAGATAAGGACCGCTTGGCCCACCCAGTCTGCCCATTTCCACCTACTGGATAAGCTGCAGATCCTAGTTAACCAGCAGCCTACTTCTTCCTCCCCCACCCCCTAGAATTGCCTTATGACTGTCCCATGCATGCTTGAATTCCACCACTGTTTTTGACTCCACAACCTCCTCAGAAGGCTGTTCCATGCATCCACAACCCTCTCTATGAAAAAATACTTCCTTAAATTACCTCTGAGCCGCCTCCCCATCTTCAAATTGTGCCCCCTTGTTCTTGCACACCTCTTTTTTTGAAAGATGCTACCCTCTTGGACTTTGTTGATTCCCTTGAGGTACTTGAAAGTTTCTATCATGTCCCCCCTCTCCCTCCTTTCCTCGAGGCTATACATATTAAGCTCCTTAAGTCTCTCTTCATATGTCTTCCGGTGCAGACCCTGCACCATTTTAGTTGCCCTCCTCTGGACAGCTTCCATCCTGTCTATGTCTTTTCGGAGATTGGGTCTCCAGAACTGCATGCAGTACTCCAGATGGGGTCTCACCAGCTGTCTGTACAGAGGGATAATTAGCTAGCAAGGCAGTCCAGAAATTATAATGCAGAGCAAATGCAGAAAGGCGCACCAATCAGGACAGGCTTCAGGGGCAGAGCAGACTGATTGGTATCCACTCACCAAGCGATGCACCAATCAGAGGCCTCGGGGCTGAAAATCCAGAGAGCGGCAGTACCTGTGCAGAGGATCCGAGGCTGAGGACCGCAAGGGCGGTCACAGAGTATCCGTGGAGTCAGGCGACGGCGACTGGAGGTGGCAACAGATCTGCCTGGCTTCAGTGAAGCGCTGCTTCTGGCGCTGGCCCATGCAGAGGATCTGAGGCTGAGGACCGCAAGGGCGGTCACAGAGTGTCCGTGGAGTCAGGCGGCAGTGACTGGAGGTGACAACAGATCCGCCTGGCTTCAGTGAAGCACCACTTCTGGCACTGGCCCCTGTGCAGAGGATCCGAGGCTGAGGACCGCAAGGGTGGTCACAGAGTGTCCGTGAAGTCGGGCGGCGGTGACCGGAGGCGGCAACAGATCTGCCTGGCTTCAGTGAAGCGCCGCTTCTGGGCTGGCCCCTGTGCAGAGGATCCAAGGCTGAGGACTGCAAGGGCAGTCACAGAGTGTCCGTGGGGTCAGATGGCGGTGAATGGAGGCAGCAACAGATCCGCCTGGCTTCACCCCTCTGCAATGGCTCCAGTGATGACACTGAAAAAAACAGGGCCCAGCACTGAACCCTGTGGTACCCCACTCATTGCTGGCCTTGGTTTGGATGTCTCCCCCCTTACAACTACCCTCTCAACCCACCCCATCAGTTTTTCCCCGGATCCATGTCCCTCTGCTTGCTCATTAACCTCCTGTGTAGCACCGACTCAAAAGCCTTGCTGAAGTCCAGATACAGAACATCCACAGCGTGGCCTTCATCAACCACCCTAGTGACCCAGTCGAAGAAGTTGATCAGGTTAGTTTCACAAGATCTTCCCGTGACAAACCCACGCTGTCTCTTGTCCTGCAGACCATTGCTACCAAGAAAGGTTATCAACCTGTCCTTCAAAATGGTCTCCATCAACTTCCCCACTATGGAAGTCAAACTCACCAGTCTGTAGTTACCCGGTTGGTCCCTGGGTCCACTCTTGTGAAGGGGCACCACATGAGCCATCCTCCAGCCCTTGGGTACATTCCCCGTTGCCAAGGAGGTGTTGAACAGGTCCATCAGAGGGCCTGCTAACACCTCTGCCAGTTCCTTCAGGACCCTTGGGTTTACACCGTCCGGTCCTGGTGCCTTGTCCACCCACAAGGCTTTAAGGCCCTTCAGAACGCTATCCTCTTGGATGACCCCATTTGTTATCTTCCACCCCATCCACCCTTGCCCCCTTTCCCCTGCAGTATTTGGCCATCCCTTTCTTTCGTGAACACTGAGCAGAAATACTCACTGAGTGCCTCTGCCTGATCTTCCCCTTGTTCCGCCCATCCTCCCTTTCTCTTGATTCTAATAATATCATCCCTACAACTCCTCTTCTCCCTTATGTATTTAAACAACCCCTTTTCCCCTTTTCTGATCCTCAGAGCCAACTTCGGCTCCTTTGCTGCCTTGGCTGACCTGGCTGCCTCCCTAGATGCCTTTGTGAACACTTCTTTATCCTCCTCCTCATGTCTAGATTTTTTGAACTTAATGAAGGCCAATCTTTTTTCCCTCACCTTCCCTTCCACCTCCTTGCTGAGCCAGCTAGTTTTTTTGACCTGGACTGCTTACTCTGAGATTTGGCACATGTGTTTGTGGCCTCATTTAGCCCCTTCCTAATGATTGCCCACTTCTGTTCAGCATCCATACCTGGGTTAATTTCAGCTAAATATCCCTCTAGGATGCTGCCCATTCTGGCAAAATCTGCTTCAAACAACATGAAGTCTTGCTGTATTCTGACAGTAGCAGTGAGTCCCAACCTTCGAACTGCCCCGGAGATGAAAGAGTTAACTTTCCATGCCAGGCATGGAATGCTGAGCTTGAGCTCGGTTGAGACTCTGTCTGTTGCTGTTTAAACTCAAACTGTCAGATTCTTTACTCCGCTTCACTGAACAGTCGCTCCGGAGATTTCTCCTTCTGCTCGGTTCATTTTGTTGGTTAAAGTACTGCTTTTCTCGGTTTTCGACCGAATTTAAACCGTAACCTGTCAGTTCAGTCTCTGTTTGTGGTATTTGTGAGTACTAGATAGGTTATATTTTGTTCTATTCTGTGTGGAACTTGTAAACGGTTCATCGGTTCGGTTTGAACCGATCGAGTTGTTTAAAAAATCTTAAATTGTACTTTTAGAGTGTGGTTACCGGTTCTTATCGGTTCTAAAAAAAATGGATTTTATTACAGTTTTTTCCACAACCCGTGACACGGTCAGGAACCGATAAGAGGGTCTTGCCTGGCAGATTGCCATAAAAGGATAAGTTTCGTTAGGACTGGCACAATGTCTGAGAAACCCAAAAGAAAAACTGGGCCCACTAGGTTTCAACACTGTAGTGTGTGTGGGGAAGTCTTTGCCAAGGCTGACCCCCACACCACCTGTGTTTATTGTCTGGGGTTTGACCACCTCAATGCAGACTGCCAGATTTGTAAAAATTTCCCTGCAGCTACCCTAGAAAAGAGAGTTGGTAGACTCAGGAAAAGGGAGGCCAAAAAGTCCGCTGAACCGGATGGCCAGCCTGGTTCGGTTCAAACCGAACCAGAAGGAGTGCCTTCTGACCAGGGCGAGACTTCTTCTGGCAAAAGGAGAGCTGATTCTGAGGAATCTGTTCCGGCTAAAAGAACTAGAAAAGAAAAATCAGCTGGTGTGGAGCCAAAACTTTCTTCTCCAACCGCTGAAGAAATAGCCAAAGTGATCAAAATTGTACAGTCGCTTTCCCCGGTTCCGACCGAACCAGCACCATCAGGCAGGCGCTCGGTTCGGCCAGTTCCACTGGTTCAAGAGTATGATTTAGAGGAATTTTATGAACCGGAGGAGGGGGAAGAGAAGTATGAGGAAAGCGAATGTGGTTTTGAAAGTCTGGATGTGCCTATTGACCCGGACACCTCCCCAGACAGACCTTCAGGAGTGTCTCCTCCTAGGCCCCCTCCCATTTCATGTTTTATAAAAAAGTGGCTGAAACCCTCCAGCTTCCTATGGAAGAAGCTGTGGATGACCAGGAGGAGCCTGACTATGTAGAAATGATGGATATCCCAGAGTCTAGGAGGCTGTCTATTCCCCTGCACAAATCTTTTGGAAACAGACATTTAAGATTTTAAAGACTCTAACACTATACCTCCTGTGGATAAAAGAATGGACAAGAGGTATACATTGTCAGAGCTCAGAACGGAGTTCCTTACACAACAATGCAGCCATGTTGGGGTAGTGCAGGCTGCAGTCTGTGATAAGGCAAACATTCCCTTGGCTTTACACACCCCGGACAAGGACTCCAGGAGGATTGATGCCATGGCAAAGAAACAGTACATGGCAGCATCCTTGGGACCCAGACAGGCCAATTATATGGCCTATACTGCTAGGTATCAAAAATCCAGATGGGACAGTCTTATGGCTTTAGCAAAACAGGTCCCTGGCCAGCTTGCCAAGGAGCTGAAGCAGGTGGCTGCTGATGGTATTGAGGCATCCAAGGTGCAATTCCATGCTGCAGTGGACTCCAATGATGTGTCATCTAGAGTCATGGCTACATCTGTGGCACTTCGAAGAATGGCTTGGCTCAGATGTACTAGCCTGTCACAGGATACCCAGACTAAGGCCATGGATTTTCCTGTTGTGGGTAATTCTCTGTTTGGGGAGCAGACAGAGAATTACATGAAGAAAATGGACGAGTATAGGACCACCTATAGGAGTGCACAGGCCAAGGAAAGGCAGGCCACTCCTCAGAGGCAGCTTCCCAGGGGCAGGGGCAGGCCTTTTCATAGGCCTTTTGACCAAGCCCAGGCCTCCTCTTCTGCTTATGCCCAGAGGGGTTCTTTAGAGGGAGGCAGGCGAGAATTCAAGCAGGCCTGCTTCCACCCCTCAGCCCAAAGCCCCTGCCAAGCGGGCACCCTGATGGGGTTGCCGGGCGATTCTCAGCTACCTGTAGGGGCAGGCTGACTTACTTTGTCCAGGACTGGGAGTCTCTGACATCAGACAAATGGGTCCTGTAAGTAGTAAGCCAGGGACTGGTTCTCAGCTTCAAAAAGTTCCCAAAGATGAGAACCAGATCCTTTCCACCTGCAAATCCTTCAGAGACACTTGCCTTAGAGGCAGAGGTCTCTTCCCTTCTAGCTCTCAGAGCTGTGGAAAGGGTTCCATCCCTACACCAGGGAAAAGGGTTGTACTCCAGGTACTTCCTTACCCCAAAAAAGACAGGAGAATGGCGGCCCATCCTGGATCTCACATACTTAAACAAGCACCTTTTGAAACCAAAATTCAAAATGGTGGCTCTGGGAATTATTCTACACTCTCTAAGGCCAGGGGACTAGCTAGTGTCCCTGGACCTCAAGGATGCCTACTTCCATATTCTCATCAGAAACTCCCATCGAAAGTACCTCAGGTTTGAGCTGCCCTCAGGCCATTATCAGTTCAGAGCAATGCCCTTTGGCCTGACCTCTGCTCCAAGGGTATTCACAAAATGCCTGGCAGTGGTAGTTGCTTCTCTAAGAAGGCAAAGGATTGCCATCTTCTTACATGGACGACTGGCTCATAGTAGGCCAGTCCCCAGACCAAGTCAAGTTACACTTACAGATAACTCAGCAACTGCTCACTTCTTTGGGTTTCCATCTGAATCTTTCAAAGTCAGTTCTAGAGCCTGTCCAGCTCCTCACCTTCATAGGCACAGAGCTAGACACAGAAAAGGCCAGAGCTTTCCTTCCCCTGGACAGGGCAAGGACCCTGGTCTCTCTGGCCTTCTCATTCACCCTGCAGGTGTCTCGACCAGCAAGACATTTTCTACAACTCCTGGGGCACATGGCTGCTTCTACAGCAGTAGTGCAGGGAGCAAGATTTCAGATGAGGGACATTCAGTTCCATTTGAGAGCCTTCTGGTCTCAAAGGAAAGACCCTCTGACCAAATTGATCCCAGTAACTCGAACCCTGATCCAGGCCCTACAGTGGTGGCAGGATCAGAACAATCTGAGACAAGGGATTCCCTTTGTCACTCAGTCTCACTCCTTAATCCTTACTACAGATGCCTCCCTCTTGGGGTGGGGGGCTCACATGGGCGACCTGACTACCCAGGGGTTGTGGTACCCTCAGGAATCTCTGCTTCACATCAATCTGTTGGAACTCAGAGCAGTATTTCTAGCACTTCAAGCTTTTTCCAAGTCCGTTCAGAACAAAGTTATCCAGGTCAGAACAGACACCACCACAATGTGGTACATCAACAAGCAAGGAGGCACTCCGTCTACGGCCTTGTGCACTGAAGCAATGAAGTTGTGGTCTCTGGCTTACTCCCTGAACACCTCCCTCATGGCAGTTCACCTCCCAGGCAAGGACAATGTCCTGGCAGATGCTCTCAGCAGGATATCCCAGGGCCATCACGAATGTTCACTGGACCCCCTAGTCTTGGAGGTGATATTTTCCAGATGGGGCACCCCGCAGATGGATCTTTTTGCAGCCCAAGACAATCACCAACTTCCCCTTTTTTGCTGCAGGCACCCAGTGTTGGGCTCAGTCCCCCTGGATGCCTTAGTTCTCAGTTGGGAGGGGAAGTTCCTGTATGCTTTTCCTCCCTTCCCTCTCCTGTTCAAAGTGCTAGTCAAAATCAGATCTCAGCCCTGCAAGATGATCCTGATTGCTCCAGATTGGGCCAGACAGCCCTGGTATCCACTCCTACTGTCCTTTGCAGTCCATCTTCCCCTGTGTTTTCCCAGGAATTACAACCTGTTAACCTGTGCTCAGGGGAGGGTTTGGTACCCGAACCTCAAATCTCTCAATCTCAAGGCCTGGCTCTTGAAGAGTTAGAGTTTGCTGATTTACACCTCTCCCAAGGTGTAATGGATATTCTGAAGGCTTCTAGGAAACCTTCCACCAGGGCTGCTTATAATTCCAAGTGGAAAAGATTTTCCATATGGTGCTCTGGGAAGCATATTTCCCCCGAGTCTGCTGATCTGCCCACAGTACTTGATTATATGGTCCATTTAAACAGCTTGGGGCTGAGACCAGCTACACTGAAGGTGCACCTGGTAGCTGTCTCTGCTTTTATTTCAGCAGGTAAGCCCTCTTCTCTTTCAGCTCACCCTGTATTCTCCTAGTTTTTCAAGGGGTTGCTTAACACCAACCCTCCATTCAGGGACTCTGCCCCTGCTTGGGACCTAAATGTTTGCATTGCTCAGCTTATGCAACCCCTTTTTGAGCCTTTGTCTTCAGCAGAGCTTAAGTACTTGACTTTGAAAACTGCGTTTCTGGTAGCCATCACTTCTGCCAGACACATAAGTGAATTACAAGCTCTGTCAGTGGAGCCTGATTTTATCTCCTTTCATAGAGATAAGGTGGTCCTCAGGACTAACAGGAAGTTCTTGCCTAAAGGTGGTTTCAGATTTCCACCTTAATCAATCGATGTCTCTTCCTGTGTACTTCACTGACCATTCCTGCTTTGATGAGAGGAGGCTGCACAGTTTAGATGTGAAAAGAGCCCTTAGCTACTACACAGAGTGTACCAAGGGTCACAGGTTTGACTGCCTCCAACTGTTCCTCACTTATGGTGAGGTTGGTAAAGGGGAAACCTGCCACTAAAAGATCCATTGCCAGGTGGATTGTCTCTTGTATCCAATTTTGTTATGAAAAACTGGGTAAGGTTCCTCCCTCAGGCCTGAGGGCTCACTCTACCAGAGGTACAGCTGCTTCCCTAGCTGCTGCCAGGGACATCCCTATTCTAGAGATATGTCAAGTAGCTACCTGGAAAACAGTTCACACTTTTACCAAGCATTACTCCCTGGATATCTGGGCTAGGAGTGATGCTTGGTTTGGCACAGCTGTGCTTCGGAGCCTATTTCCTAAGTAGGTTCTGTCCCTCCTCCAAGGAAGTACTGATTTGTAGTCTGCTACTGTCAGAATACAGCAAGACTTCATGTTGTTTGAAGAAAAAATTACTCACCTTAGTAATGTTGTTTCTTCTAATGGAGTCTTGCTGTATTCAGACTTCCCCCCTGCCTGCCCCTCTCAGAACCTATATTTTTGGGATGTGGGTGGGCAGTACAGTGTTGGCACTCAGTAGGTGCCCACCTTGTTGTTTTCACCCCCTTTTTACTTGGGGTGAGTTGGTGTTGTGTTTTTCATTTTTTGGGTCTCCTGACTTGAGTCTTTGTTTTGGGACCAAAAAATGTGTTATGTTTAGTAGCCAGTTGGCTAGTGTAGGTTTGCAGCTTCCACACAGGACCTTAGTGAGTTTAGCTCATAAAGATCTGACGGTTTGAGTTTAAGCAGCAACAGACAGAGTCTCAACTGAGCTCGAGCTCAGCGTTCCATGCCTGGCATGGAAAGTTAACTCTTTCATCTCCGGGGCAGTTCGAAGGTTAGGACTCACTGCTACTGTCAGAATACAGCAAGACTCCATTAGAAGAAACAACATTACTAAGGTGAGTAATTTTTTCTTTCCTGAAATCCAACACTCTTGCCCTGGTCTTAGCCGACTCCCTCCCTGTGTTGAGGAGGAACCACACTGAGCGGTGGTCACTTTCTGTTAGAGGGTTCTGTACTACCACATCCTGGACCTGGTCCACATTTGTTAGCACCAAGTCCAGTATGTTCCCCTCCCTAGTAGGATCCAGCACCCCTTGCACAAGGTAGCTGTCTTGCATAGCCTCTAGGAGCACCTGTTCCCTGGCGTGTACTGTAGTAACTGTCTGCCAGTCAACCCCAGGCAGGCTGAAGTCTCCCACTATAACTGTATTCCCTTTGCCACTGATCTTTCTGATTTGTTCCCCCAGCTCCCTATCTACCTCCTTGCTCTGTGAGGGTGGCCTGTACACCACCCCCATCCTGAGCTTCTTACATTTAGGGCTTTGGAGCAATACCCATATGGCTTCTGGCCTCCTCTCATCCCCTTCCTCCCTTGTACACAGTATACCCTCCCTAACATAAATAGCCACCCTTCCCCCCCTTCCTCCATCTAGGTCCTTTTGGAATACATTGTATCCCAGGATTGTGAGATCCCAGTCATGGTATTGGGTGGCACAGGTCTCTGAGATGGCGGCAATATCTACCTCCCCCTCCACCATCATTGCCTGGAACTCTGTCACCTTGTTTGCTAAGCTCCTTGAATTCAAGGATACTACAGTCCATCTTGTGTCCTGCCCCTCCTCTTCCGTCTCCCCTTCCCTTTTTTCTTGGTAACTTCCCCTCCATTCTCCTACTCCTCTGTGGGGGCGAGGCCTTCAGTCTTCCCTGGAAGATGCCTCCTCCCTGTTATCTGACTCAGCCCTCCCTCCTCTCAATTTAAATCTATGTTGTTTTTAATGTACTTCTCTAGCCCGTGTCAATGCCCTTGTACCCTTGATGTTGAGATGCAGCCTATCCTTGGTATAAAACCCCTTATTGTTCCATGTATCGCCCCACTCCACTACTACCCCATTTCTGCACACCAACCCTTCAGCCACCTATTAAACTCCTGTATTCTTAGCTTTCTCGCCGTGCTTGCCCTAGGTACCGGAAGTACTTTGGAGAACGTCAATGAGCTTCCCACCCAATTGCAGATACCCTCCACTTCCCTGAACCTCCCCTGCACTTCCTCCACTGTACTGCTCTCTAGGTCATTTGTTCCTAGGTGCACAATGATATGAGGCTTCCCCTCCCACCTTCTCCACACATTTCTGAATGCACTGCCCTACTCTCCCCACTGTCATAGCTGGCATACACTCCACCCAGGTTCAGCTCTTCCTTGCTCCCTTATCTCCCCATCTCACCCCACTGATCACAGAATCCCCTAATACAAGTACTCACTTCTCCCATGGTTTGCCCTCCTATGAGCCCCTTTTCCTCAGTGTCTTCTCCTTTCAAACCCTGCCCTTTTCCCACTCCCTTCTCTTCCACAACCATATTTGAATATTTTTCCAAATTAAAAGGTTGGAAGATACAAGATTCCTTGATTTCACATAATACAGGGGGAAAAAATCATACCAATGGGAACAATATAATAATTTCTACCTCACTCCTGTTTTTTCACCACAACATGATATTCCAAATGCAGTAATAATTTTGCAATTTACAGATGGCAGGGTGCCAAAAAAGATGTGGGATGCAGTATGGCTTTGTGTTCACAAAAGATTAAAGTAAATGTTGAAGCTTCCCCAGATGCCTTTTACACATAGATGGTATGCCATTGCCAGACATGCTTCAGATGTTGAAGCTGAAATTTGTTTTGAAAAAAATCTGTCATAGTCAATTTATATTATGTTTTATCAGCGTTTTGTCCTCCAGTTTTCTTTGGGTGTCCACACCCCCAGAATGATGTCATACTAGGGAGCTGTCAATGTTTTACATACAGCAACAAGGAATTCTGGGTAATTTATAACGTTGACTTGAATGTGCCTTACTCAGAAGTACAGTCCCATATGTTGGTAGTGGTAAGGACTAATATATAAATATCCATAGCAAGGCATCATGGTAAAATAAGAACCTGTTTTCCAATTTCCTTACTGAGATGCTGTCCCATATTTCTGCAGTGGTGTCAACAATATAAGCTTTTGTATATTTATTTTCACAGCAATGTATTGGGCATACCGTATCTAGTTACAAGACTTCTATACTGAGAGATGTAGTCTCCTATTTCTGCAGTGAGCACAGAAATATAAATACACTGTATACTAATTTACATAGTGAGGCATGATGGGTACAGTACATAGCTGATTTGTCTATCTAAAACTAAAAACTGACAGTGTCCCTTTAATAACTTTGTCTCTCTGGTACGATGTCACAGTTGGGTGTTGCAGCACTGAGAAAAAAAGGGGTGGGTTATGCTAATGAAGCAGAGCACCAAAATAAAAGGATTCTTTGCATGGAAAATGGCACTGTTTGGCTGTTTGAATGGTAAGAGACTGATTCACAACACCTGCAAGTTTGCTATTCCCATTTGCTATGGGAACCTTCAACATTTACTTTAAACATGACGTGAAATGCCAACCACAAGCAGGTCTCACAAAAAGACTGCGCTAGGCCGGAGTGTATAGCTCAAGAAGAGAGTATGGAACATCCATTCTTTACATGCAGCTACAGTACATTAAGACATTTTGGATGCTTTTAGCTCAGAGATGGAATGCACCAGAACTGTGAAATACGAGTTATGATACACTTATCCTAGGGAAAAGAGATAAACCTTGGCATACCTGGAATATTCACACTCTGAATTTAATGTGTATGTGTATTAAATGGTGGATTTGGCAGTACTGCTGCCACTTTATACTGCAACAAAAAGATAAGTCTTTGTCAGGTCTTGTAACAAGTATAGAGAAAGAACTTGAGTGTATTAGACAGACTGAGCAGGGCTGTTTGCCTGGGCCCCTTTTTATGGCTATGGACAGAGGACAGCCTACAGCCATTTTGCATTCTGTAGCTTAAAAACAGCCGACCATGGCACACTTCCATTGGACTCTTGGAAGTATCCTTCTTTAAGTCCAACAGAGCTGGGAACACTTCACCACGGTTGGCCGCTATGGAGTAACAGCTGCACTATTTTGGCTGTTACTTCCACAATCCGGAACAAGAACTGCGAATGTGCATCTCGTATGCTTGCAGAGTTCTGCTGGCACTGCCATCCTGGGAATGGCAGAGTGTAATTCACTGCAACTATGCATGCATGAATGCCATGCATGCGCAGTTGGATCGCCACCACCATCTCGGAGAGAGCACTTGGCAGCGCTCGCTCTCCGGAGCTTTGCAAGCTCGCTACATCCCTATCGGCTTTGGCTAGAGTTTGTTCTAATTTGTGGTCACAATTTCAGTTTTAAATTATGAACAAGTAACCAGGAGTGCAGAACTCCCAAAGGACATGTGTTTTCTAACTTTTTTTGTATACGTAATTTTGTTTCTTACCACATACTGAGATTGGATTGTATTCTGGTGTTTTTGATATTGTTTATCTGAATAAAAAATTCCCCTCTCTTTTCAAGAAGTGCTACGGGATCTTTAATGCCCACCTGAACAACCACCAGAACAGGCAGACGGGACCCCAGTTAAACGTCTCATCTGAAAGATGGCACTTTAGGAGTACAGCATCCCCCATGTGGCACTTCAGTGTCAGTGCTGGGATTTGTAGTGAGCCTGAGCACAGTACAGATCTTCACTTCCCCCTCCGATCTTCGCCATTATCGCTCTCTCAGAAATGTCTGTAACAAAACCATCAGAGCTGCCAAAGCACAATATTTCAGGGTGGCCCTACAACAAAACCAGGACTCTCCACACAGATTCTGGCAGACCCTTTCCTCCCCTCTTTAACCCCCCTTCCAAGTCCCCCCTCCACATTATTGATGATAAGCTTATCTCTGAACCCCCTACACTGCTTCTACCCTTAACTCCCACTTCACTACCTGGGCCCTCTCCACCAGCCCAGCAAACCTCTCACACCCTCCCTCCACTCCTCTTCCACCCAGTGGCCATCACTTCACCCCCATCAATGCCCAGGAGGAATTCATGCCCTTGTATCCCTGAACCCACGCAAAATTGAGCCCAGACAGCCTTGACCCTCTTCTTCTCCTCAATATCTCTACTCCTGCCATAGCCCATCCCTTGTCCCATTTGCCAAGTCTCTCCTTCACCCATCGAACAGTCCCTCAGGCCTGGAAATCTGCCAAGGTGATTCCTCTACACAAAGGTGGTGACCACTCCTCACCTGGGAACTATCACCCCATTTCCCTCCTTCCCTCCCTGGCCAAGCTCCAGGAATCCTTAGTCCTTGCAAGACTTACAGACTTCCTCTCCTCCACAAACTTCCTCTCTCCCTATCAGTCCAGATTAAAAAAAAGAACACTCTTACAGTGTCTTCCCTGCTTCAAGTCACAGATGTCATCCTATCATGTATGGACCACGGGCTTCTGACTGCAGCCATTTTCATCGACCTTGCTAAGGCCTTTGATTTCGTCATCCATCACCTCCTACTCTCCAAGCTTTGCTCAGTTGGCCTTTCTGCCTCTGCAGTTGACTGGTTCGGGTCCTACCTCTCTGGATGCACTCAGCATGTCCAAGCTGGTGATGTCGTATCCCCCCACTCCTCATCCAAGCTAGTGTTCCCCAAGGCTCTATTCTTGGCCCTGTCCTCTACTCTGTTTTCCTAAATGACCACTTCTGTCTGTGTCTCCTCCCACATCCATCTTTACACAGACGATACCATCCTCTACACCTCAGGTCCATCCACATCCATAGCAGAGGCACAGCTGCAGAGCGGGTTCTGTTCTGGTTCCAAGACAACCAACTTAAAGAGCTACTGACGCCTCAAAGAAAACTTTAAGAAGCATAATAATTAGGCATAATTCTGCTTGCATTCCATTTATATTTTATATATTTCTCCTCCTCATAATTTATTACTAAAAAAATGTGTATAAATATATAATCATTGTCCCTTAGAGTTAATTTTGAGTGAATCTGCCTCTACAGCTTACTCCCTACTTCAAGTTATAATCCTCTATTGTAACATCACAATCTGTTGCCATGGGAATAACTGTGAGGTCACAAGCACTGCTCTGTGACTTCAGGTAGGAAGAAAGCAGCAAGAATAGATGAACTCTTCAGGAGCAAAGATACTGTTTTCATACAAATTACCTCAATAATAAATAATGGGGACAACCTGGACAGTGCCTAAATATTATGTTTTGTTAAAGTTCTCCTGAACGTGTCACCAGCTCTTTTAAGTTAATTTGAAAAACAAAAACTCACAGACTGATAATCAGGATCCTCAGAGGGTCCCCAGAGCGGTTGCAAGGGCTGCGGGAAGCAGGCACCCTCCCCCATTTCACTGAATCTAGACTGATAATCAGGATCCTCCGAGGGTCCCCAGGGCAGTCGCGAGGGACATGGGAAGCAGGCGCCCTCCCCCATTTCAACAAATCCAGACTGATAATCAGGATCCTCTGAGGGTCCTCGGAGCGGTCGCGAGGGCCATGGGAAGCAGGCGCCCTCCCCATTTCACTGAATCCAGACTGATAATCAGGATCCTCCGAGGGTCCCCAGAGCAGTCGCGAGGGCCGCGGGAAGCAGGCGCCATCCCTCATTTCACCAAATCCAGGTACATGGCGTGGAGCTCCCCTGCCAACATCGAGGAAGGAGCTGCACCGTATGATCTTGTTTGAACTTGGCCATTTTGCCTTAATTTGTTGTTGGCGTATGTTTGGAGATAGTCTCCTGCTCCTGCTAATTTTCTCCCCACAGCTTCAATCTCACTGTATTTCAGCCTGTGCCTTAATGATTACATTTCCTTAAGTTTCTTATCATTGTGGTTTAACCTGTGCATGCCTATAATCTTAGGTAAAGGGTCTAGGTTTTCTTGCTCTGCTACCTGCAACTAAACAATCGAGTAATTGTGCGGCCTGACAAATCAATTAAGCTGCTTCTTTAATACTTTAATTTTAACATACACAGCTTGCTTTTACTGGAGCACTAGACTCCTGCAGCTTATAATATACCTTTGGGCTCAGTCAGGTCTCTGGCAAACAGTCCGTTCCCAATAGTAAAAAAAAAAAAAATTATAAATAGCCTAAGAAAAATATCTCAAACCTAGAACCAATGATATTTCTACATCAGTCTGCTATAGGGCTCACAGTGTCCCTGCTTAATTCGGATTCTCGTCTGTAATAGGCTTGCCGTCTACCTTCCCCCCAATTACAAATCCCACTCCCAGTGGATAAATTGCTTACCCTTCTGTACTTTCCTCCAAGACTGATAATCAGGATCCTCCAAAGGGTCCTCAGAGCGGTTCTGAGGGCTGAGGAAGCAGGCGCCCTCCCCATTTCACACTGAATCCGTGGTGCGGTGGAGCTCCTGCCAACATCAAGATGACCTGCACTGTTTGACTCAGTCGACGCAGGGTGTCGGCTCCCCACCTCCCCCACCTCCACCCTTGCTCAACAGTGCCTTTTATAGGATTTTTTTAACCAATCAGCCAACATCTCCATTAGCAGATTATACATTCTTGCCACTAGAGGCTACTCTACTGCTTTTATCTTGGCTCTCTCTTATCTCCAATTTTAACTCACTTATTGCATAAGGATGTTTCCCCTTATTTTCCACCTGTGCATCCTGCTTCCCATGGCACAGACCCCTGCTCTATCTTATCTCATCATACCACCCCCTCCTTTGGAATCAGACTATAGTCTGGATTCTTGGCAGCTCTCAAACTCATGAGTATCCTCCCTCACCCCCCAGCTCGTTAGAAATGGGACTGAGCATATGATCTTCACCCTAGTTACTTCTCATGGACGCCGTCTTAGGTGTACAACATTGGCCTCACCATCCAGCTACTGGCAGCCCCACCACCTGCATCTCCTAATGCAGCCATCCCACCTTTCATGCCAACTCCTACTCCTGGCTACCCATATTTACAAAAACTCCCGACTCCTACCAGCTCTTACACCGAGCGCTCAACCAAGCTCTCGCACTACAACAAAAGGAAGATGTCCTGGTATCCTGTGCTAAGGTTCCTTCTCCTTCTACTTCTCTTGTCAGGCAATGTCCATCCTAACCCTGGGCCCTCAGTACCCTTAGCCCCTTCTCAACCTACTCCTGGTGGTCTGCAAATTGCATCCCTCAATGTTTGCAGTTTATTAAAAAAGTGGGACTCCTTCCAGGGCTGGGTAGTACAATACCAACCTGATCTTATAGCCGTGACTGAAACCTGACTCTCCCCTAGGATCCCTGACTCCTCAGTTACCCTTACCGGCAATAACCTAATCCGTGTCAACCATCAGGGTAAACGTGGGGGTGGCTGTGCCATTTATACGAAGGACATAATCCATGTTCAACAGCTCCCCTCACCCCAACTGGGACTTAGGCCTCAGGCCCTATCCATTAAACTAACCTTGGGGCGTGCCCAGATCCCACTTCATATCGCTGTGGTATACATTCCACCTAGGGACTAAAAAGTATCCTTCCACTCAGTACTGTCTTACTTGGACACCCTACCATCGCATTCGGAAATGATTGTCCTAGGTGATTTTAATGTCAACTGGTTAAGTAAGGATGCCACTCCGCTCATTGATGCTGCCACAGCCCAAGACCTATCCCAAGTGGTCACTCACCCCACCTGCCTTGATATACGTACTGGAACCTCCTCACTGCTTGACCTTGTCTTCACCAATCGCCCACACACAATCACCAGTGTCTCCGTTCTCCCAAATGCCCTTAGTGACCACTCCCCAGTCCTCTGCTCCTGGTCCTGCAAAGTCCCCCAGATCTCCTCCCAAATTAATAGCTCAACGCAAACAAAGGCCCTGGTAAACTTGTGGCTCTTAAAGCTCACCTCAGGGTCACGAACTGGTCCTTCATGACAAACTCCGTTGACCCGGATAAAGCCCTTGATCTCTTCATCCTGTCCTTCAACACCATTTGTGACAAATTTGCTCCATTCACTAAAAGAATGGTTAAAGGTAATCATGTGCCCTGGATCACAAATTGCCTCATGGCCTTGTTGCGGGCTAGAGATTCATTGTGGCAACGCTCCACTGAGTCCAGCCTCCCTTTTGATAGACACAAATTCAGAGATGCTCGGAACAAGTGCACCTGGGCCATTCGCAAAGCAAAAGCAGACTTTCACAAATCCTCCTTAACCTCCTCCTGGTGCTCGGGGCGCAAGTTCTGGAACTATATTAAGGATATCTGTGGTAAGGACCCCAACCCAGTCCTGACCCAGATCACGACTGATGGATCACTGTCCAGTGACCCTACCCGTATCGCCGTGGCCTTCAATAATACTTTCACTGACCTTAGCAATGTTCTCCCTCCTAATTTTTTTGATCTTCCAGCACCTAACACCCCTATTCCCCCCTTTTACCTGTGCTGCATCACTCCTAAGTCTGCGGAGCCGTACCTCAAAACTGCTCTTAGTCACTTCTCCTACAGTTCTGACTCTCTGGACTTGAAGCTCCTTCGCCTCACCCTTACTGAGGTTCTCTGCCCACTCACCCACATCTTAAACCGGTCTCTATGTCTACATAAATTCTCCTCTAAGTGGAAATCAGCCTCCACCACACCAATTTTTAAAAGTGGGGATTATTCCAATATTAATAATTACCGTCCCATCTCCATACTACCACCTCTCTCCAAAGCCTTAGAGCAGATTGTGTGTGATCAGCTTACAGAGCGCCTCAATAAATACAACCTTCTCTGCAAACAGCAACATGGTTTCCGCAAAGGTCACAGTACTACCACTGCTCTTCTCGAATTTACCACACACATACACTCGGTGCTTGAAAGGGTCACATCATTGGAGCTGTCTTCATTGATCTCACTAAGGTGTCTGACACCGTCAACCACTCCCTCCTTCTAACCACATTGACCAACTTGGGTCTATCATGGGATGCCTTGGGACGGTTCACTGACTACCTCTCGAGCCGGTCTCAACTGGTCAAAATTGGTGGTGCTTTATCCAGCAGCCTTCCTGTCCTCTTTGGTGTCCCTCAGGGGTCCATCTTGGGACTGCTACTTTTAGCCTCTTCCTCAGCTCCTTCCCTGAGTCCTGCTCTGGCAATCTGTTACTTTATGTGGACGATGCAGTCATCTTCTCCTCCAGCCCTGACCCACTGCAACTTCATCACTCAATCCAGTCCTCCTTCAGCTGTGCTGAAAACTGGTTCACTGCGCAACGCCTCATTCTTAATTATAAAAAGACCAAAGTAATGCTATTCTCACACCTGCAGAATACCAGGAAGGTGCTTTGCCCAAAAATACTAACTTCAAATCTGACCGCTAGAGCAAGTGAACTCCTTTAAATGCCTGGGCATCACCTTGAACCCAGCACTCAACTTCCACGAACACATACACCATCTATCCAATGCCCTTAATGTCAGACTGGGGCTTTTGCACCACTACAAGCACTGCCTTACCCCTGATGCCCTCAGGCTAGCTGTCTCCTCATCGGTCCTCTCTCTGCTAGACTATGGTATATTGATAAATGGGTCGGCAAGCACAACATCTCTAGCTGGTCTCCATCTCTCCCTAAATACAGCTTGTCAGCTTGTATTAGGTTGTGACCACCTTACACACACCAGCACACTTTACAGTGATACCAACTGGCTTAATCTCGAAAACAGAATTCTGTTCCACACTTGCCTTCTAGGTAAAAAAATTACCCTAGGCCTCCCCCCTACTGGACTTGCCCCTTTAATCCACCCATACAATAAGATTAAGTATACTCGTAGCTCTAACGACCTTTTGTTCTCGATTCCTCCAAGTCACACTTCTCAATTCCAAAGGTCTTTCAGCTACAGGGCCCCCCATGTGGATGAACAGCCTTCCCACCTCCCTAGTAAACGTACAAAGCCTTGGTCAATTTAAAACCCTTCTTAGGGTCCACCTCCTGTCTTCCAGCCACTGTGACTGCAATTGAACTCTGATCTCTTCCTCCTCCTTTCTCTGACAATGGCTGCTGGCCTGCCACATCTAGTAAATATGTTCAAATGTTGTAACATATCTGCATTTGTCACTGTGACTGCAACTGAACTCTAGTCTCTTCCTCCTCCTTTCTCTGACAATGGCTGCTGGCCTGCCTCATCTCGTAAATGTGCCCAAATGTTGTTGCATATCTGCATTTGTTATGTACTATGCAATTAACTATGCTGACTAACCCTAGTAGCCTAATGTTAGCTTGGCTGTTCTCTGTAAATATCTGAATTGTTATGCTCTGAGTGCATTTCCTTGTAATGCTTTGTCTGTATATAATCTATGTGATGTGGAACCTTTGTAAATGAGTCATTGACGCAAAGGTATTTCTCCGAAACTGAAATAAAAAATATATATATATCCTCAACCTCTGCCACCTCACAAAAGCTTTCCAAACCACCCCTCTCCCCTGCTTTTTCCACCCATGATGGTTCCCTCCTTAACTCAGTCCACACCTGTAAGTACCAGGGTGTCTGGCTTGACAGCCGACTTGACTTCTCGACCCACACAGATTTTATCCATTCTAAACTCTGCCAGGAGCTAAGCATTATGTACACAAACAAAGACATCTGCTCCCTTCCGACCTGCCACGAACTGGTCACCAAAATGATCCTCTCCATCTTCGACTACACAGACGTCATCTTTGGATCCTCCCCCTGAATGTCCCTCCACAAATTAAGACTCTCTCTTCAACACATTCTGCTGCTTTGCAACTAACACCCTCCTTTGCACCCATCACTGTGCCCTCTACTCCTCCCTCTCTCTTTACTGCCAGCTCCATGCCACCACACTCCTCGCTAAATACAGGTTCAAATCTCTCCCCCCACCTCTCTTCTCTCCTCTCCCCCACCTCCCCTTCCTCTTACCAACTTCGCTCCAGGGACCCATGCATCTTCTCACTCCCCAATCCTCACACCAACTAAGGGCAAGCTGCTTTCTTTTACCACCTCCCCAACATTTGGAACTCTCTTCTCAGCTCCCTCCGTCTAGCTCCCTCTCTACTCACCCTAAAGCATGTCCTTTCCCAGTCACTGACTTATTCCTGCACATGTTCCCCCCATCCTAAAACTCTCCTCTCCTTACACATCCCTCCTCTGCCAACTTCACCCCTCCCTAAAACACTCTCTAAGGTTCTCCATTCAGCCCTCAGTTTCAAATGCTCCACCCCCACCCATTCCAAGTGTTTTCCACTCCAGGCACATTTTCCAATATTTTAATATAAACTTAGATTCTTCCTGCCCTACTTGTCTATTTTGCATTTTATCACCGTATTGTATGTGTTTCACCAAATGTAATATGTATGCTCTGTCTATTTATTAGCCTATCTGCAACTGTATTTTTTTTTATCATATTTCTTTTTTCCCTCCTGCAGCCTGACCTGCAATCATCCAGCCACTGTTTCTCTTCCCAGAGCAACCCGTAGACTCACCCACACACCATCTGGCATTTGCTACCGTACCCTCGAAGGGGAACCCCAATCCCCGCGACAGGCCGGGAACCAGTACCTTAGCGTGACCTAGCATGACAGGCTCCCACCGGGTGAGGAAGTTGCAGCCATCAAGCTGCTCGGTCAATTGCTGCCATTTTCTTCTCCTGAATTGTACCCCTCGAAGTACGGACGTGCAATGATGTCTAAGGCACACCGTGCCGACGTCTGCCATGCTTCGTCCCCGAGTGCACCGTTCCTTGCAGTGCCCCCGATCTCCACTGGGGGCCGCTGCAGAGTGATGGAAGCCCGCATCCCACCCCAGGGAAAGGAGAGCAGTTCTTCAGATGCTGAATCCTTTCCCTCCCCTGCCAACCCCTGATGGCTGGGGCATGTTCCTGAACCCGGGTTGCCAGCGTGGCGTCCAGCCCCTCAACCCTCAGCACCACTGGGCCAGACTGCAACTGTATTTTTTAACTGTATGTAAATATGTATATTTCTGTCAAATTATGCAATACTTATGTTTTTTGCTGTCAAGTACTGATTGTTTACTATGCCTGTAATTACCCAATGTTGTACCCTCTCCCCGGGTCACACCTGGAAACAAGCCTAGGCTTGGTGTGCCTCTCCCAGTTACCAACTTTTTAAATACATTAAATAAATAAATAAATTTAACCTAAGTTCCTGGTGTGGGGATGGAACCCACAGCCTTCTGATCTTCTGGCCTCAGAGGGAAACCTGCTGAGCCACTGATGCTCTTCCACTTAAATGCATGCATTCAACAAGTCAGCTCCTTATGGGATGTCCCCACAACATGGAGAACATCTTCTGAAAGGCCCAAGGCCTGGAACTCTAGCTGCTCAAGAACCAGGCTAACAGGTACAGGGATTAAAGTTCTGGGTGCAGGACCATTTCTTACTGTCTCGTTAGCAGGTCTGGATGGAGAGGCAACTGACATGGGGTTCTGCTGCTGAGGCTGAGAAGATCATGGTACCAGAATGCCTGGGTAAAGCTGGAGCAATGAGGATCAACCACGTGTTGTCCAGACAAGCTTTTAGCACCACTTTGTGGATCAAGGGGAAAGGAGGAAAGGTGTGCAGAAAGCCTGGGATCCAAGGCTGGCAAAAGGCTTCCACCTGCAGTGTCCTAGTCTGAGGGGGCAAATGCAAAACAACCTCAGTTTTCTGTTCTCCCATGAGGCAAACAGATCCACCAGAGGTGTGTCCCAATGGGAGAACAGCTCTTCCACTACATCTTGGTGAGTGGACCACTCATGCCACGTCTCTCCAACCTGGCTGAGAGCATCTGCCAGTTGGTTGATCTCGCCAGTGACATGAACCACCAGGAGATCCACCTGCAGTCTGCACGCCAGTGAAAATGTGAGCAGAGCTGCCTCACACAGAGGAAAGGAGTGAGCCATGTCCTGCCTGGTCAGACACAACAGGGTGTTTGTGTTGTGTGTCTGAACTTACACAACCTGATTCTGAAACAATGGAGCAAACTCTGTCAGCACCAATTGCATGGCACAAACCTTTCAGCTATGAGCCAGATGTCCAGGTAGGGGTACACTCTGACACCTTGGCACCAAAGGTAGGATGTCACCATCAAGAGGCATTTGGTAAAGACCCTGGGTGCCAATGACAGGCCAAAAGCATGACCTTGAAATGGTATAGAATCCCTTCCACCTTGAACCTGAGGTATTGGTGATGGGATGGACTGGAGTATGGAAGAACGCACACCAGATAGGGAGAAAAACCAAGCCTCTGATTACAGAGACTCTATGATCTGGTTCAGCATGACCATATGGAACTTTCTTTTGTGCACAAACTTTTTGAGGTCATGCAAGTTTAGAATGCCCCCCCCCCCATCTGTTTTGATACAAGAAAGTACCGGGACATATCCCTGTGAAGCCAGGGCATCAGGAACCTGCTCTATTGCACAATGTTCAGTGAGCTGAGCAATGTTGCCATGCAGCATGGGCAGTGTCCCTCAGGCACCCTGGACTCTGGTTGAGCCTGGGGTAAGTATGGCGGGAGTGCCTGCAAATCCTGAGGTAGATCCGAACCCACCACTTCCAGCACCCACTGTGGAAAAAAGTGGAGCAGCTAACCTCCTGCTGGAAGCTGGGACAGGGGCTATGCTGGGAGGGGGTATTACACCTCGCAAATCATCATTCCATAGCCTTGGAAGAGGTTCCAGCTGGCTGGGTGCTAGATGCATCCCTGTCCCTCCCCCTTTCTTGCCCTGACTTCAAAACATCTGTTTGGGTCACTACTGCTGAAACTACTCCTGTGGAGACTGTTGATGTAGATGGTACCCTCTGCAATGAAAAGGCTTCTTGGCAGGTTTAGGGTCCTTCTGGGATGATACCACAGAGTCCAGAGTAGCACTGGACTTTTCTAAACAAGTGAGATGTCCCTCTACCCCCAAGTCAAAAAGGTTGGTGCCCAAGAAGAGCACATTGGTCAACTTCTGCTGGATGTCCACCATAAAGATGGACAACTGCAGCCAGGTGCATGGACATGGTTGCAGCTACTCCCCAGGCACAGGAGTCGCCCACATCCAAGGCTGTCTGGAGCAAGTGCTTGGTAAACATGACACCCTAATCTCAAAGGATCCTAGTCTCTATCTGTCATATGGAAGTCCCCAACAAGACCAAAGAGGATATGGCCTTAGCAAACCATCATCACGGAATAGCTGACCTGCTGGAGGCCTAGTATGGCAGCCATATAAAAACACCTGCCTTACCTGGGAGATGACTTCCGGCTAGCTGCAGAGAAGGTTAGTTACAAGGGCTGGCAGATATTGATATGGATTAAAAAAAAAAAAAAAAAAAAAGGACAGTGCTAATAGGAGATATCACAGAGTCAGGAGATCACTTTCAAAGAAAGAGCAGATTTATTTTTTTACTTCAAGCAATGGCTCTATCAGTTACTAAGGTAATGGCTGCATAGCCTGTTCAATAAGTTAACATTCGCACAATCTGAATAGCATTTCTCTTTTTCCTTGACAAAGAAAAAATGGACTGCATGTGTCATCTCAAGATCACCATGTCTCCCACTTCAAAAGTGACACCTTCTTTTCTGGTCATAGTACTTTTTGGTGGTGTTGGGTGCTGTGCAGGTTCTGTCTGACAAACTCTTGACAAGTGTGTATCTGTTCTAACAACTGCTGATGGTATCTTGAGAAATTCTCATCGTGAACAGGGTCCCCTGATAATTCTCTGTTGATAGGCAATGTTGAGGTCTGTGCCAGTCACTAGTTGCGCTGAACTGTAGCCAGTGGACTTATGAACTGTGCTGTGCAATGCCACTGTTATGTGTGGTAGATATGTGTCCCACTGAGATTGTTTCTGATTTACATAGATTCACAGGTAGGTTTTAATGTTGTGACTCGTCTTTTTAGTCTAGTTATCCTGTGTATGATATGGGATGATGTGGATAAGTGTTATTCCCAATGCACTACAAAACTCGCTCCACTGTCCTGAACAAAACTGAGGTCCACTGTCTGTGACCATGCACTTTGGTGCACCCCATCTACTGAAGATGTCCATCTCTAACTTGGTGCAGATGATATCTGTTGTTGCACATTTCAATGGAAGTACTTCAACTCTCTTTGTAAACTGGTCCACCGTAGCCAATATATATTCATTGCCCTTAGCAATGATCTCTTTATTTTGTGGTGAGCAGAGAAAGGATGGACTTCTCACAGGCTGTGCACCTCTGGTGTTGATAGTATGGCTCAGAGTTGGAGTAAGTCCCACCTGCTCTGTCATCAACTCAGGGAACTGTTGTAGAACTTCTTGAAGTTGAGACTTTGCCATGGTCACAATATCTCCTCCCTTCTTGGTAGCACTACAGATCAGCTAAGCTGCATCACATAAGACTTGTTCTGGTTCTAGCTGCAGGATTGTGGTAACCTGTTCAGTGGTCCCTTCTTCTGATATCTGCACCAGGGATGACTTGGAAACTGGATTCCTTTCCGAGGTTAGGGCTGCTGAACCCTGTGGTGTGGACACACTCTTGCTGCAGACATCAACTGTTAATTCCAAGTCTCTGATAATATCTATATCCAGTATTACATCTGCCACTGAATGATCAAAAATTAGAGCATGGCCCTGCCACTTATTTCCCAATGCTCCAATCTCCACCTTGCCATGTCACCATGTATGACAGGCCTCTTCTGAAGCAAGACTGACTTCCACCTCCAAGTAACTCTTTCATGCATTATGTGAGATAATGGTGGAGGTTGCTCCTGTGTCAACCAGACCTTGCAATATAGTCCCTGCCAGCATAACTGTGAGGTATAACAACTACAGTACGTCCTCCTTCTTCCTTTAGACCTGCTGCTTCCTCTGTCACTGTTGCAGTTTCTTGTGGACTTGCAGTGGTAGCCAAGTTGGTTCCCTCCACTGGCCTGGTAACATTTACATTAGCTGCTGATCCTACTGGTGATTGCTGAAGACAGTTGCAACTGAGGTGACTTGGGCTGTCACATGTGAAACACCTCCTTTCTCCTGATGATGCAGGCATCAGCCTGGCTTTGGCCATGGCTGCCTAGTCTGACCACTCCTCCTGTCCTCTGATAGCATGTGCAGAGGTCCCATTAGTGGGGCTTGACTGTTGAAAGTCTCAGACCTGAGTGGTTTCTGCTACCATTCCAGATTGTCTGCCAGTTCTTGGGCCTTTTGGACAAGCCCCTCAATATTTCACGGTTTGGTGCACACAAAGTAATTCTGCAGTTCGGGTTCCAAGGTGCTTATAATGAAATCCACTCCTTCCTCTTCTAGTGCTGTTCAGTACAGACATCAGTAAACTTCCCATTTGTCAAGGATAAAGTCTTCAAGTCTATGTGCTGGCTGCTGGATCCTATCCAGCTCCCTCCTGAGATACTGCCTGTTGTGGATCCTATCAAAATACTCCAAGACGTGCATCCTGAGCTGCCTTCGATTGTGAATTTGAGTGCTATTGTACCACCACCACTTGCCGGCATGTCTTCGCAAAAAGACCTCCCAGTGCTGTAGCCAGTTCTTCTTAAGGATGTTCACTTGCTTGAGCACTCACTCAAAACCTCTCAAGAACTCCTTTGGATCTTTTTTGGAGTCACCTACAAAGTTAGGTAGATTACTTCCCATCCATGGTGTGAAGATAGGGAGCATGAGTGGTGCTGGGTGGTGTGGTGTTGTCACGCAAAGGTTTGTATTCACTTCTGATGGGGTCACCATAGTCCTGTTCTGCATCTCTCAGTCTCCCTGTCGCAGATGTGTGATTTGGCTGCCATCCCCTCTACACCTGTGGTTCTCTTCCTCACTGTCTGCTTTCTATTGCCACACATAGGTGTTCCACACTGGAAACAAGCATGGTCACCATGCTTTCTGACCTGTCCATTCTATCTCCAACTTGTTTGTCCTTTTCCCAGCTCTTCACTAAACTTGGTCTTGCCCATCCACAACCTCTTCCAGCTGGTGTAGCCTGCATCTTTAGGGAAGCTTTATTGGCATCCAGCCCAGACATGTTTCTTCATGGTTCAAATGAATTCTTGAAGCCCACCTAGTCCACAGTATGCCATGCCACTGAACTCCAGCTGTGTTCCCCCTCTAACTGCCTAAAATCCGCATCTGACTCATACATGTCTGAAGAACAATGGGCCATTGGCTATTATGTGAAAGCCTACACAAAGACAGAGTTCTGACCAAGTCAGAAGTGTTTATATAAGTGTGTTCTCCACCTTTTCCCATTTAGCCCCCCGCCTTTTTTTAACATTTACTTCAAAATGCGCCGTCTTAAGGACTTAACCTGCAGTTAGCCGCAGTGCAACTTTAAATGTACATTGCATGCTGTGCATGCTGCTGCCATCCTCCTTGACTTGTTCCAAAAGCCGTCTTGGCACACTTTATATTTGCTTCCCTTGCGGCAGCTCCAGCTGCTTCCCACTCCTGACTGGCAGCTTGTACAAGCCACAAGTGTGTCTCTCTCCATGGTGGCCTCCTGCCACATCTACAAGCCCCACAGGGCATTATTCAATTTGCTGCTGGAGTGGTGGTTCAGGAAGGTGGAGGGAGGTGCTCCTACCATGGGCTCCTCCACCTCCTGCCAAGTTCCAAGTCCCCTTCTCTCACCCATATGGAGCATGCCACAGCCTCAGCTCTGTATGTGCTGACAGTAACAAGTGCCTGCTGGCATTATCACTTTTAGTACAGTCGCACTATATGGAAGGCTGCACTAGCAGTAGCATATTGTCTTCCTCCTTAGTCCCTTCCCTGCCTAAAACATTATCAGGACCCACCACTAGACTCCAGGAAAGGGTTCTAATTTTACTGACACTGGCCACCAGGGAGCTAGTCCAGTAGCCCTAAAGAGCCTCCACTATCCCACCTTGGCTACCGTTTTATAATACTGGCCACTCGGCCATCTACGGGCACTTCTTCTTTTCTTTTCCTACCTTTTTTGCTCTTATTTTCTTCCTCTATATCTCTGTTTTCCTGCTTTGACCTCACTGTAACTTTTATTCTAAATCTCCTCTTTTCTTTGTTCCAATGCGGCCCTATATCAAATCGAATGCGCAATGATCTAACTCAAAATATGCAGTTTATCATCAATTACGTGGGATAGGACTTTAACAACTCACTCATGGCTCCGCAAATCATGAGTTACAGTCCTACCCCTCACACTTGAAGATGAACTGCACATTTTGTGTCAGTTCACTGTACAGCACTATAAACCAGATAAAGAAATCCTAAGGATCTAATAGGTCAGGAATGTCACTGTGACTGTTCAGTTATTAGGGCATGACTAGACACCTCAGACCTCATGAGAGATTTTTCCTTAAATATCCAATGTATTTTTTTTTATTTTTATTGTTATGACTATTTTATAAGAAGAGTAACTCACTAAAGGACGGCCTGTTGTTCAAGATGTATGTGGTGTGCACAGTGGCCAAACTCAGAATATGCCATTTATCTTCATGAGTTTGGGGGGGGGGGACCATAACTCAAGAGCGGCAGAGCCACAGGTGAGTTATGAAAGTTCTACCCCCCCTCACAAGTAGTGACAAATGTCATATTCTGAGTGAGCCCATTTTGTGTCCAATTTATACAATGTATTTTAAAATGTAGTGCTTTTGGATTTGTTCTTTTAATGGAGATTTAAATTTCTGTTTGATTTCACTGCTCTGTGTTGAGTGCAGCAGAGGTGATTGTGATGTTATCAGGCACTGTTCAAGCTGCTCTCCCACTGGTTAAGAGCTTCTTTGTGACCCATCTAAAGTGAAATTAAATGCTGATGACTCACCTAACATTGAAAAGTACAGTTATTTAAGAACTTATCATTACAGGAGATCTTCGAGAGGAGCTCTTGCAGCAAATAACACTTTAAGGACTGAAGCCAGCAGGTGCTAGGACCCCATGGAAAACCTCTAGCTAGCAGTCTATGGCAGGGGACTGCACCCCTACATTGGCCCACCCCGGACGTCACATATGATATAAAAGGGGCAGTCCCAAAGCCCATCCCCAGTTCTCCCAAGTACGTAACCAAAGAGGAGAACGGAGGAACAAAGGTATCTAAGAT